>CM057456.1:824147500-825477916 GCA_016271365.2 Neoceratodus forsteri
GCTGCCTCAGTCCAGCTCCTCCCTCTCCTCAGTGCTGGCTCCCTGTGACCTAAGGCTTCCCAAACCTCGGTCGCAAGTGTGCACGCAGTGTGGCCATCCACGCCACCCTCCATGCCACCGGCCGGCTATGCCATCGCCTTTCTGTGTGTATATATGTGTGTGTGTGTGTGTGTGTGTGTGTGTGTGTGTGTGTGTGTGATGTAATAAATATATAAATCTCCACATTCTTCCCTTCTGTCGGCGCTCCACTGGTGCATACCTCAGCTCTGCCACAGGAGGAGAGACTCTATCATTCTGCCATTCTTAAACCCTCTGTCACACATGGAGGAAGTCCCACAGTGTACACTGAGATGTTTTTACTAATTTCATTCCGCTTTTGTTAACCAGGTGAGCACACTAGGCCAACGCTATTGTCCGGTCCCAATTGAGAGTTTAAGAATACAAAACTCCTTTTCTTTCTATTTGTCTGTTTTTGTAGTTTCTTTTTTTCTATGATTAAGGTATCTTTGAAAAGGTAGAGATTCTGTTTTGAATGTAAACCTGATTGCTCTGTCTGTATAGTTTTATATCCTGTTATTGTTGTCTGTTTTATTTAAAAAAAAAAATACAAAAACTCAAAGGTACATAAACATGCAGCGTAGGAAAGGTAGGTGGGTGTACTGATATATAAAATAGTCATAAAGCAGAAGATAAAATACTAAAAAAAAAAAAATAGAAACTAGTATACATTGATGAATAGATTACACATCAAAGTAAAAAGAGCCCACATAAAATCTCATCGTATTTAATTGGAACAATTACAGTGTGTTTGGGTTGTTACATAATCTTTCAAGTGTAGATATTTATGTATATATTATAGGGTAGTCGCACCCTATAGTTAGGGTTCAGCCTTCACGTCTATGTTAAACTTGAACTGTTGTACTTTAATAACTTCGCCAACGCTCAAGTGATTTACAAGAAATTTTGCATGCCATCAGGGATCAAAGCTCTTTGATGCAGCAAGTTTCATTCGGTCAGATTTGTGAGTGTGGAGATATGGAGTGTCAGAAAATGTGAACATTGTCATTTTGGTAAAATTCTTGGTCACACTGCTGTACAAAAAGCGGTATGGAATTTTGGTCTACGCGTTTTAGGCTAGAAAGATCTTGGGTCACAGATGTGCCTTTCGAAAATTTGCTGAAAAATATTCATCCATTCGAGATTGTTACATTTCAGAGTTTCCCATTATTTCCTGTGGGACCAGTTAGATGTCCCACTAAAAGGGATTCTTCATCGCAAATGTGGAATCCTTTTTCGCAAATGTGAGATCCTTTGTTGCAAATGTAAAATATTTTCCCATGCTGCTGCCATTTTGTTTGCAGTTAGAGGTGACAAAGTGAATAACTAAAAAAAAAAAAATACAGGGGCTTTGGTAGACACCAACAAATTGTCTTTACCTAATCGGGATCCGTAGAATCTGATTCTGAGGTTAGTTTTGGATAACTGACTTAGAACTGTTTTTTCTCTATAAGATTTTTATTTTTTTCCTGTTTTTGTGCCCCAGACCCAGGTCCCTGGCAGACATGTATGTGCGTGTGCATGGGCGCCACGCTGGGCACCGACTAGCCCCTACCCTGGCATTTTGCCACTGCTCCCCTCCTTCCCATTGGACCTCCATCCATTGGGAGTGGAACCACGGGGAGCAGACAACCACCGAGGGAGAGCTGTCACAGCTCAATCCGTCCGACACCCCCATGCCGGCTCCCTGGCAACCTGAGGTCTTTTCTGAACCCAGGTCAGCGGCGCGAGCGGAGGTAAGGTGTCCAGTGCCTCAGCGACACCGGGCGGGTACAACTGTGTCTTTTTTTTTTTTAATGCCAAAATCATTTTTTTTGCAAATTGCGAAAAAGGAATCGCAAACAGGATCTTTTATCGTGAATTTGTGAAAAAGGATTTTCTTTTC
Source organism: Neoceratodus forsteri (assembly GCA_016271365.2). NCBI lineage: Eukaryota > Metazoa > Chordata > Ceratodontiformes > Ceratodontidae > Neoceratodus > Neoceratodus forsteri. The sequence continues at coordinate 824,149,443 of CM057456.1, forward strand.
CTGCTAATTGGGGAGGAATGCGAAACAGGATCCTTTGCCGCAATTTGCAGAAAGGATTTCTTTTTCCACAAATTGCAGGGAAAAAACGAATCATGGAAAAGGCTTCTTTGCAATTTGTGAAAAAGAATTTTAAGAGAGCCGTTTCTTTGTCACTCCACAGTTTATTTATTTTTATTTATTTAAGTTCTCGGATAAACCATTTGAACTCAGAGCTCTTTACATAGGTTCCACGTTGGGACAATTCAGACAAACAGGTAAGAGAATTATACAAGGAGTACAAAGTAATAATGTCATAATGTAATAATAGGCTTGCCCCACAGGTATGCCTTTGCTGGTTTAGTTTAAGATATTACTTTGCTCCGGAGTTCTGTGAGTTTACATTTTGCCATTTCCATAGGTAACACTGTAATGTAGGTGTACACATTTTTTTTTGTCACTGTGCTATTCTGTTGAGAAGCGGTGTGCAATTTTGCTCTGAAATTTTCAGGGTACAAACGGCTTGCCCCATTGATGTGCCTTTTACTGGTTTTGTGACAATATATTAATTTGGTGTCCAGTTACAGGTTTCAAATTTTGCTGGGTTTTCTATGCAAATAATACCTGACAGGGTGGGTGGTATTGACTATATTACCAGGGGCGTAATGGTCCGGCGCGCCAGACCGAGGGTCTTGTAGCCCTGGAAGGGCAGGCATAGCCCATACCACACCCTGGAGGGTATTATTGCGCTTAGAAAATGGAGTAACTGTGGCTTTTCTATAGGATTACAAAAATCTAAGTAATTCTATGAAAATGACTAGAGTTCATTTATTTGTCTCTTTTAGGTAAAATAGTCCCTCTGTGTTTGGCACTGTGCAGTTTCAGGCACCCTCCCTCTTCTCGCATCCTCTTGTTTACTTCTGCCACCCCATTGGTTTTAATTTGTTAAAGTCTTGCTGTGAGTATAAGTGAGAGTGAAAGAAAATATAGGTGAAAGGTCTATTGCTCCTATTAATGATTTGCAGCCACTTCACCACGATCGTGGCAGTCAGGTACAGCAAACGGGGAGAGAGCACGTGCTGTGCATTTAACAATGCTGACAGGTGGTTCTGTGAAGCCGATCAATTTGACGGGCTTTTGAGGGGCATTTTTCTATTTTAAATTATTTTAACAGTAAGAGAGATTGTGTGGGGTGCTTTTCTCTGGGGGGTCTGTCGGTGAGCCATTTGCTACAAATGGAAGCAGTTACTTTTTCAGGAGTGAGCGAGTGGCCGATTTGGAAGGTGAAGGCAGGGTAGTGCAGTCCATTTTCAGAGACAGTTGTGGTATTGGTATTCATGGAGCAGTGTATTATAGGGCAGCTGTTGTAATTAAATAAAAAGAAAAAGGTCAGCTGGGGTTGTGTATGAGTAGTAGATGTTACACATCATTGGGGCTAGTATCTCTAAGCTAAGCGAGAGAAAAAAATAGTGACAATTTAAAAGTGATTTGGGTAGTTTGAGCCAATGAGAAGTACGATAGGGATACTTGAGTGGCTAAGGGGCATGCCTGGCACTTTCGTTTTAGGTGGGCATTGTTGTCTGATAGATGCCCACCTAAATAGAGTGCTCAGCCAGTCAGAACAAAGAATGGGTATTGCCCATTTTCTAAAGAATAACAGTGCAATGGGAGGTGTTTCTTTGGTGCTGCACACTATGGGAGGGGAGCGAGGGCCTAGAGGCACTGTGCTCACACTGGCAAATAAGGAAATCACTACACTATCTCAAAAATTATGCATTGATGGGAGCGCAGGTCCCAGAGGGCCCTAATGCTCCCACACGCAAATACAGATACCATTATGGACTGATGCAAGTGCGGGTTTATGGATGGATGACAGCTCAGAGGGCCCTGCACTCCCACATGCAAATACACATAGCATTAGGAAATAAGGATACAATTATAATTTCTCAAAAGTATGTATGGTTGGGAGTGCAGGGCCCAGAAGGCACTGTGCTCTCTCAAGCAAATAATGCTATGATTATGCTACCTCAAAACATAAGGACATTTTGTTGCAGGGTCCAGCAATAAAAGTTGAAAAATGTGGTGTTAGGGTTTCCGACCCTAACACCCCACCCTTCACGCAGCAACAGGCGGGTGAGTTTGCCTTGGGGTTGTCAAGCTTAACGCTCACTCCATTCTCTTATACAGTACCCATGGCATAGAAACATAGAATCTGTCGGCAGATAAGGACCTCCTGGCCCATCAAGTCTGCCCATTTCCTGCTTATTTCCACTATCCTCACTCCTCTGTCTGTGGCTAACCTTTACTCTTTAGTTATGTCTGTCCCATGCTCTCTGAATCTACCATCTTTGCCTCCACCAGTCCTTCAGAAGGGCTGTTCCATTTGTCCACTACCATTTCAGTGGAGAGTACTCCTCACATTATTTCTGAGCCTGCCTCCCTCCAGCTTCCTATTATGCCTTCTCGCTCTTGAACCCTGCTTTGTTTTGAAAATGCCCCCCGCACCTTGTTGATACTGTAGCTTTCAGGTATTTGAAAGTTTCTATCCTATCCCCCCACTTCATTCCTCCACTGAATACATGTTGAGGTCTCTCAGCCTTTTCTTATATGATAACTGATATATCCCTGTACCATCTTTGTAGCCCTTCTCTGAACCACTTCCAGTCTTTCTACATTCTTTCTGAGTTAAGGTCCCCAGAATTGCAGGCAGCATTCCAGATGTGGCCTTGCTAGTTGTTTGTATGGCAGCATTACTACCCTCTTTTCCTGCTAGTCATACCTTTCTTTATGCAACCAAGTATCCTGTTGGCTTTCCTGTTGCCTTCTCACACTGCTTGGTCCTCTTCATATCATCCTTTATAATTAACCCTAGGTCTCTTTCCTGCTTCCTGGTTTCCTGGACTTGACCCACCATCATGTAGTTTTCTTTCGGGTTTTTGTGCCCCAGATGCATGATCTTGCATTTCTTAGTATTGAAACTTAGCAGTCACACCCTTGATCACTCCTCAAGCCTACCTAGGTCCATTTTTTTATTCTTTTCACCCCCCTCTGGCATGTCTCACCCTATTGCAGATCTAGGTGTCATCTGCAAAGAGCACACTTCCCTCTACCCACTCTGTAATGTCTCCTATGAAGATATTAAACAGAACCAGCCCTAGAACTGACCCCTGGGAATCCCGTTGGTCACTTGCCTCTCAGTAGACTGGACCCCATTTACAGCTGCTACTACCTGCTTTCTCCCACTTAACCAGTTTCCAATCCATTTTGCTGTCTTGGACCCCATTACCAGACTTTTGAGTTTGTTTAGTAGCCTTCTGTGTGGGACGGTGTCAAATGCCTTACTGATGTCAAGGTATGCTACATCCACTGCCCTTCCTTGTTCCAGCTCCTTTGTTACCTAGTCAAAGAAATCAATCAGATTTGTTTGACATGACCTGCCTGCAGTGAAACCATGCTGCTTTGGGTCCAGCATACCACCCTGCTCTATGTATTTCACAATTCGTTCTCTCAGTCAGCTTATTAACTCGTGGAATGGTGTGCACTTAAACCTGACAACCCCAAAGCACACTCTCCACGCCTGTTGCTGCATGCAGGGTGGGGATGGGGTGTTAGGGTTGGAAACTGTTAACACCACATATCCCAGCTTTTGTCGCTGGAGCCTAACTGATGCATTAATGAAGTTTTTGAAACAAGTAAATCTGTATAATAAATAATGGGTGAGGGTGGTGGGATGTATACCATCAAGGGGGCTAATTAGGCTTCTAAGGCCATGAGCTCGAAAGATGAGTGGCTTTATTGCCTAATTAGCCCCTCAGATGGAGATATTTTTGAGTGTGCCACCCTTACCCATTGTTTGGGAATACAATACATTAGGATGGGTATTTTTATGGAGCTCTTATTTGCGATCGCGTTATGGCACCTGGAGGCCTCTTGCAGCATGGAGGTGGTAATGATGTGTAGTGAATTCCTGTAGGAGTTTGGGGATTTCTGGGTGAGGGAGGTTGGTTGGTGTCTTTTTCCAGGTTTTATTTGCAGCTTGTTAATTGGTTTGGCTAGATTCCTAAGGATGTGTTAATTGTGCTATTAGTGTTGTCCCAAGTGTTTAATTAAGTGTAGGGATATACTTTTGTTTGGTTAGTATAGGTATATAGTTATAATAACTGGTCATCAATTTTTTGTATGGGCCAAGCCAGTTGATGTTTGCAAAATAACCTGCTGGTTATTACGGCAAAGACATGCTCACTGAACAGCTGCTGCACTCTTGAGACTGTCTCAAGCGCTGTTCAGTGAGTCGGCTGTATCTGTTTCAAACCACCATTGAGCAGCTCTCGCTACATGTTCCTCTGCAGTCCACGGATGTCTACAGCCAAGCACTTCTCTCACACAGACCAAGCTCGCTACACATCCTGGAGACCTGTTGTACTTTTTTTTTAGTTTTGTTGACTGGGTAGGTGTACTAGACAAAGATATTGCCTATTTTCAGGCATGATCCGAGAAAGTTACAGTCCGTAAATGAACAGCATTACACGGACACAGATAACAAAACAATAATGGGCCAGCAAAATATGGTGGCGCGTCGCCGGCAACACGCGTGTCTTGCTATGGGCTAAATTCATGAACACACACGACTTCCTAGCATTTTGATACCCTAAGTCTGGCTCTAGCACTATTATTAACAGAGATTACCCATAAAGTGAGACCCACACTATACGATGGGGGGGCAGAAAACACTGGTAAATGGAAGGGGAGACAGAAGAAGTGAGGAAAATTGATGTCAGTAATTATATAAAATAATACGTGGGGGTGGTCGGGACTCAAATTTATACACACTTTTGGTGTGTGATTCTTGAATAAACCCTTTGAGCTTAGCTGTTGGGGGTTTATGTAGCATCACACACCTCAGGTATGTATAAATGTTAGTAACACACCACTCCATGCATTATTCTATATTTTATTTATAATTTAGTTACTGTGATACAGGAAATAAACAATGGCCTTTTGTGTGTGGGGAAAATTCCCCATCCATGTATTAGATATAGGATATACCAGTGTCAGTGGCTCAGTAGGTAGCACACTCGCCTCTGAGGCGAGAGATCAGAGGGCTGTGGGTTCAGTTCCCACATCTGGCACTTGGGTTAATATCCCAGTACTGACACTGTAGTGTAGCAGAGGGGTGCTGCACTTCTGAGGTGCCGTCTTTCGGATGAGACGTTAAACCGAGGTCCCATCTGCCTGGATTGGTGGTAGTTCAGGTGGATGTTAAGATCCTATGGCACTTATCGAAAGAGTAGGGAATTTCCCGGTGTCCTGCCAAATTTCCTCATTCACTAAAATACCACCAACAGCTTAATCTGGTTCAAGGTCAGTTGAATTATCTGTATCCTCCCCGGGTCGTGCCTGAAAATAGGCAGGATTTGTCTAGTGCACTTACCGGTCAACAAAACTAAATAAAAAATAAAAATAAATGGGTGAAAGTGAGATGATAGAAATATCTTCATGAGCTATATCGACCTCCTGACCTCATGAGTAGCAAAGCCACGAGGGAGGTCAGAAGGAATCAGGTATGGTGAGTGAAGAGTTTTCTACTATCTCATGCTCACCCATGTCATATTGATTTGCAACAGGTGCTGTAGGTGGTTTTCTGATAGAAAGGCTCAAAAGTTAAAAAAATGTGCAACATGTTAACTGTGCCCTTTGATCAATGGCTCAGCACAAGACAAACGAATATAATCAAAATAGATGCCAAGTAGGAAGCAACAGAAGTCTACAAAGCATTTTATTTATTTTATTTTAGTCTTTGGTAACCGGTAAGGCCCACTAGGCACAAGTACCTGTTTTCAGGGGCGACCTGGGAGCACTGGGGAGGTTAAGTGACTTGCTCAGAGTCACACACAGTATGCAGGTGGAGGTTGTGGGAATCAAACCCAAGTCTGCTGGATGTAGCAAGCTCATTCACTGCTCATTACTCTAACCTCTAGGCTATGCTGCCAGCCATGCATCTTGCATATGCTGGCTTTTGTACTGCACATTGCTATTGTGATGTAATCATCTGACTGGTTTAGTACTCAACTGTGACATACTCGGCTTTGCAAGACTGTAGCACTATCTTGCAAGCTGGTCATAGTGGTTTTGTTTGCCAGTCAAAGCCCACACATGCTGTATAAATATATGTGTGTGTGTGTGTGTGTGTGCCCAGTGGGGCTGGGCGCTGGACACATACCATGCGCTGGCCACGACCAGGTTTGGGAATGACCTCGGGTTGGTGGGGAGCTGATGGGGAGAGACAGAGCAGGATCAAGCAGCCACAAGGCAGCACTCCCCTCCCAGGGTTGTGCCTGCACCCCTGTAGTTCCGCTCTCACGGGTGGAGGTCTGGTGGGAAGCATTGGGCGGGTGGGGGCGGCAGCAATAGCAAGGCGTGGGGCGGAAGGGTGAGCTGGTACCCAGCATGCGCATGTGCCTCCATGCACACATACGTGTTTGCGGGGTCTGGGAGGAAAAACAGGTAAAACACCTAAAAATCTATATAGGAAAAAAAATGTTTTATATATATATATAATACACACACATTTATTTTAGAGGCAAAAACTCGTTTAATGCATCAGTTAGGGTTGTTCCTGCAGCAGGCAAGAAGCTCACATATGTAAAGAAGCTGAGGTGGTGAACTATAGGAGAATGGGGTGAGAGTTAGGACCGACGACTCCAACGCACTCCCGATGCTGGCTGGGGGTAGGGTGGGGAGTCCAGGAGGGGTTTCAACCCTAACATCGAATTTCCTTGCTTTTGTCACTGTGGAACAACTCTAACTGATGCATTAAACAGAGTTTTTGCTTCTGATTCCTTCTTTTGAGAATCTGCAGTAGAAATAGTGAATGGAATGTGGTGGTGGGAGGCCCGCTCCCACCACATGATGTTGTGACATAGTAGCAGTGCGTGCAAGGGAAGCATGAACCACTAATGGTTGTGCACATGGTGACAAAAGCGTAAATGGTAAAGCCGGCGTTAATGGAGCGCCAAAGTGATGCCAAAGCAAACAGTGATACAAAAGAGCGCAGCCCGCGTAAAAGAAGCATAAGGCAGGATGCACACAGTCTGAGAATGGCAATTAGAGCATAAATGGTAACATTAACAGCATACATAATGCCAAAGGAAACAGAAATGGAAAAAGCGAGCATAAGCATACATAAACAAAAACACTAAAAGGGTAATACACACGGTGGCATACACAGGAATGGTAGCACAGGAAAGCATAAGTAGGAATACTAACTGTAACAGTAGGAAGCACACACCCTGGTTTTGCCCTACAGCTGCATAGAGAAACACAGTGTGTACAAAGAATGTATGCATAATAATGGGCCTCAGAGCAGAAAATGAGCTGTTGGAATACTAAATTGCTTATATCTCAGGACATTACCGTGAAAAAATTAAAATTTCAAATGATTCATGAGTTTCCTGGCTTAGGTTTCTGCTAATCGTAGCCCAAAGGTATACATTATTTAAAATTCTGTCTCTGAATGTTTCAGACACGAGCCCCGAAGGCGGTGCACGCCACCATAAAAGTCTATGGGGGAAAAAAATGTGAACTTCAGAGTACCGTAATTTGGCATCCATGCAATATTTTGTCATCAAACCACCAAAAGGCACATCTGTGAGGTGTTTGCTGCCTTCCTCCAAATTTCAGCCCAAAAGACCAAACCGTTCTTTTGCAGCAGGATGGCAAAGAATTCCTGTCATTTTGGCCATAGTCTAGAAAAGTAGTTGTGATTTGTGAAAGCTTTACATAAAACTTTGCAGAAGGTATAAGTCGCGACACTACTTTTCCAAAAATTGGAAAACATATTTCTGGGGTGTTTAACCCCAAAATAAAGACATAGCTAACATCCTGAGGGTCCGACTAGGTGAACACAAAAATTGTGTTCCTAGAGGTCCCAATTTTAAATAGCAAGCATTTTTCTGATCACTAACAAAAAAAAAAAATGGTAGATTTGCGACTCTACCAGGGTCATTTGCGACACCAAAAAGTGCATTTGCAAAGTGTCAAACTCTTTAACTTTTCCGATTGACTTATAATGGGAAATTGTTTTGAATAACTTTTGAACCATTCAATATTTTTCACAAAATCTTCAAAAGGCACATCGGAGACCCGGCTACTTACATTCCTGAAGTTTTGGACTGGTTGCACAGAGCGTGCGGCGGTGTAAAATATGAGAGCAAAAGAATTTTGAAAAAACATAATTGCATGCACGAATGTTGTTATTATCCGCAGCCGTATATCCACCAGTACGAAAATTAGCAGATCCCAAGATCAGTGGGTTACGCCCGTGCATGCCAAATTCCAGGCAATCCATTGAACAATGGCAAAGTTATTAAGGTGCAAAGTTGCACTATTTAACCTAAAAGGCTACTCAACCCTAACTATTATATCACTACCATGTATGTTTGTATATTATGGTAGCATGGTACTGCTACCATAGTTAGGTTGGTATGCATGATTGGGCATGGTAGATCTTGGGATCTGACAAGTTCATGCCGGTCGGATATCTGACTGCTGGTGTGGGCGCCAGCAAAGTATGTGTGTTTACACTTTTTTTTTGGAATTCTATGGTCGTGCCTACAGGTCACACGGTTTATGCTGACCGGTCCAAAATCTTCTGGGAACATGCAGCCGGGTCCTCGATGTGCCTTTCAAGATTTCGTGGAAAAAATATTAAACGGTTCAAAAGTTATTCAAAAACAAGTTCCCATTATAAGTCAATGGGAAAAGTTAACAAAAGTTCAACACTTTCTAAATGTACTTTTTTACAGTGCAATGGCCCTTTGACTGTCGCAAATCTGCCATTTTTTCAGTTAGTGATCAGAAATATGCTTGGCATTTAAAATTGAGACCCTCTAGCAACCTAATTCTGTTTGTATTCTCCTAGTCGGGCCCTGAGGATGCTAGCCATGTCTTTATTTTGAAGTACGCCCCAGAAATATGTTTTCAGATTTCTGAAAAAGTAGTGTCGCACTCACGAAAGTGTCACAAATTTTTGAAAGCTTTAGCAAATCGCGACACTACTTTGCGACACTGTGCCCAAAATAACAGTAATTCTTTGGCAGCCCACTGCAAAGAGCGGTTTGAGTTTTGGGCTGAAATTTGGAGTGAGCGTGTCGACATCTCACAGATGTGCCTTTCAGTGTTTTGCTGAAAAATATTACCGGCGGCAAAGTTAGGTACTCCAAAGTTGACACTTTTCCCATAGGATAACATTACGGCGTCAGATGCATTACAGCAATTGTTTGGCCCTGCTGCAAAATAACGGTTTGGTCTTCTGGGCTGAAATTTGCAGGAGCAACCAACATCCCACAGATGTACCTTTCAGTGGTTTGGTGAAAAATATTACAGGAGGCAAAGGTATGGCAGTCCGAACTTCTGTTTTTTCCCCATAGGATAACATTCGGCATTCGCGCGCCTTTCAGGCCCGTGTATCTCGAACGGTCTGAGTACGAGACTTTGTTGAAAATTTTAGCTCCTAATGGGGGCTAAGTACAAAACTAGCCAGGAAAGTGATAATACATATGACTTTTAAATTTTTTTCTATGTCGATACGGTTACTGAGATATAAGCAACTTACTATTCCAGGTCCTCATTTTGTGTTCCGAGAGTCATTATTTTGCATACATTCTTTCTACTCACTGTCTTTCTCTATACAGCTTTTGGGAAAAACCAGCCTGTCAGCTACATTACTGTTACCATTACCGTTTCTGCTTGCGGTTCGTACCCGTTTCACTTACGGTCACGTTCGCCACCATGTGCGTTACCTCTATGCGTTTTCATTTGCGGTTGCGTTTGCATTGTTTTTAACATTTCTGTCTACAATGCGGTTTCTCTTTCTGTTTTGCTTTGCGTCACCATGCGCTTTACGATTTGCGTTTGCGGGCACAATGTTACTATGTGACAAGACATGAATTTGTCATCCCGCCGCCACATTACATTCACTATTTCTCATTATCATCCTCAAAAGAAGGAAATTGAGGCAAAAACTCCGTTTAATGCATCAGTTAGGGTTGTTCCACAGTGACAAAAGTGAGGAAATTCAATGTTAGGGTTGAAACCCCTGCACCCCTCAGCCCACCCCCAACTGGGATTAGGGTGTGCATTGGGTCATTGGTCCTAACTGTCACCCCATTCTCCCTATTCCTCAGCTTCTTTCCACATGTGAAGGGTGACAGGGCATTGAACCATCCCGATTCAATTGAGAGAGGTGAGCTGGAAGGCAAAGGTCAACAACATTAATTTCGCTTTCTCAGCTATGACAACCCTATCTGTATCACTAAACAGAGTTTTGCCTCTAATATATGTGTGTGTGTGTTGTGTGTATATATAAAAAATGGGTAGGAAAATCAGTGAAAATGGGGTCCATGATTGGATAAAATACACCACATGACTGTACATTATCCCAGTATGGCCACTACGACTGCACGCCTGCACTACTTTCTATCCTCAGAACCTTCTTGCTAGCAGCCTAGAAGAAGATCACTCCACACCACCACACAGTGATGGCCACATACATAGCACTCTAATCAAGTAAATTTGTGTAGCTGTCCCACACTGCAAACACTCATCTGGTAGATCCTGCCATTTTTAAATGTGGTATGCTGACTTTCACTTTCCTGCTCCAGTGTAGCATGACTGGCGGCCTTCATTGCAGGTACACAAAATGCTGGCAAAGGTTTATAATAAGGGGGTTTTCTACAAAAGATGTAAGCTGTTTGATTTTAACGGCACTTTAGTTAGTTTGTCTTAAAAAAAAAAAAGCCACTGAGTGTACAGCAAGGAGAACAAGTGAGTCGGAGGAGATGCAAGCATGAGCGAGTGTTCCTCGCTCACGCTACATCTACAGTTGTGATGCTGCTGACTCACTTGTTTTCCTCGATGTACACTGGCATGACTTCAGGAGTGCTGCACACAACCACTGTTGGAGACACTAAGTGGCGCTGCGACCACGTGTTCAACCGTGTGGATTGCAGCCTCATTGAGCTATGCTCATCGGTGTTCAGATCTTCACTGCATGGTCACAAAAGTAGTTTTATTTAAGCCATGCAGGGCCAGTGCCATACACAAATGGTGAGGCCCCACATGTCACAACTTTCAGGGCATCAGCCATCCGGCTGTGAGAAATTGAGGCACAAGGCCTTAGAGGGTGGCATTTCTGGGTGGTACTTCCATGTTCAGCAGTCCCAGCTTGCCATAGTGCTATGTGACACGGGCTGTGCCATGCTGAGACAGTGTGTCTTGCACACCAGCAAGTTAGTGGTTGTAAACAACAGTAACATCAGGCATACTCATTTGAACTGTGACAAAACTGCAGGGCGCCCCCGGTTACTATACACTGTGTTTATGTAGTGCTCCAAATGGTAGTGGCAGTATGAGGTGACTGTTTGCCTTACCCATTTTGCCCTGCCACCCTTTGCACCTGAGAATGGGGCCCCAGGCAAAATAAGCAGCAGAGATGGATAAGTTCCAAGGGACACTGATGGTTTTCATGCAAATGTCTTTCTTAGTAATGATGAGAACAAAGAGGAAATTAATAAAAGTGGATTTGTACCTTTGTACCTGTGACATTCGTAGATAATTTTGATATGTTTGTCCAAAACAAATATGACTTTTGGATGTAAAATGCTGTTTCCACCCATGAGAGCTAAAAATATGCAGTGTTAATATAGAACACAGGATGTATGATATGAAAGTGAGCGCCAGATTTTGAGCTGTTGAGAACTCTGGCACAAACCTAGTGTGGTGTTTTTTTTGTTAAGCATGTCATGTAAAACATCATTTATAGTCTAGTCTTACACTGTAGTTTATTTCAGAGGGTAGATTTTTTCGCTGTTGGAAACCCCTGTCAGTTACTGGATTTCAAGTCTTGGCGTTTCTATCAGGGAAGAGGCAGAGAGTGAGTCATACTGTTCTATGAAACTACTTCCTGGTCGTTTTATTACTTAATGCTATAATATACACATGGTAGAAATTAAAGAACTACCGGCAAAATTAACAGGGCGACAGCAGCATACATCGTGGTTTAAGTACCCTGATCTCCCCTCCCGTGGTCCCAGTATATATTTTGTGATAAAATACCTTAATGCTTGTGAACTTGTATTCTCCCAGTGGTACAGCTGGCATTTTGTTAAAGGGGTACATACTCTTGGAGATCGTGCTGTCAAAAGCGCGATATGCTGGCGATGGGTTTGCCTCTTCGATATATTGCCCATATGTATTGAGATTTAAAATCTCCATATTTTGCATGCCCAGTGCTGTTTTGCAAAATATTCCTAAATGCCATGTGTGCCAGAATTCTGCCACATATCCATCAGGCCCTGGGATTTGTTAGTATTTAAAGACTTGGTGACCTCTTCTTCCTCCTCATCTTGGGTAGTTCTACTGTACCTCCAAGGCTCCAGGAACATAACAGTAGATGATGGGACACCAATATTTGGTTCTGCACTATAGAGACTGGTGTTTAAAACAAAAAAACCTGTAACCCTAGGTGACTTTTGTGGCAGCTGTCACCTAGGATTGGGCATCGTGGTTGCCGACCTCGGGATGTAGTGGTCTGCTGCCTGTTTTTGAGCATATAGGCTGAACGTTGCCCTGCTGTATTGCTCTGCTCGTAGTACTTTCAGGCTGTGAGCGGAGCTATGTTTCCACCTTGGTAGGCATATCTACTGCCATTGTAAACTGCTTCAAGTCTTGTGAGGTCTGTTCATCCTTGGAGGATTAGTGGTGAGCTTACAGGGTTGATAGCTTATCTAAAAGTTGCTACTGCTTAGGCATACAGGATAAGTGTCCTCATAGGACAGTTTTCAGTCCTTCCCAAAGCGTATTCCGTTTAGTTTCACTTTACCTCTAGGTAGCCATCTGTGGCATCTGCAGTGTGGATGAGTTGCTCTTTGTTGTTTAAGAGCAGGTGTTTAACTGCCATGATGGCATCTTTGGGGTGTTGCCAACCTCAAGAGTTATTGACTGGGGCATGGTCTGAGATCACAGTCCTTTACTAGGTGGACATATGACTTCAGTATGTAGAACATATTTAACCTGGTCAAGCTATGACTGAGGTGCAAGTAAATATGTAATTTTTCAATTTGGGTGTTTATTCTACCTCACATGTACTTTAAACAAAGCTTGAACAGCCACTCTCATGTCACAAAGTCACCTACTCTGTAGAAACTTGGCAGCAGCATGACAGGACTGGTCCAGATATCGCCCACATGCAATGAGCATGCAGAACGCCCCCGTGAGTCTCCTTTCTTTGTGGCTTAGTTGACCAAAGGTGGTTCTGTGCCTATCCTTGGTATGCCGAGTCTCATGGTAGGAAAAAGAAAACCTGTCTTGGGGGTTAGCTGAGGATTGATGGGCCTGTCAAACCTAGCAGCAAGTGTGGAATAATAATAATTTTTATTTATATGGTGCCTTTCTGTTTTCAAGAGCCTTACAATTTAAAACAATTTAAAACCAACCATTATAAAATCCAGTAATACTCAACACAACTAAAATCAGTCAGATAAACAATTCAGTTCTCCAAGAAGGCTTTTGCCAGAGGAAAGTTTCAGACCTTCCTTGAATTCCTCACGGAGTGTACTCCTGTAACCAGCGGGTTAGAGAATTCAAGCGGTGGGAGCAGCATAGTAAAAGCTCTGGAAACAAATGATTTCAAATTCGCCTTGGAATCTCTAGCAACCCCTTTGTCGGCCGAAAGAGAGCAATCGACTAGGGCAGAAATTGTGAAGTTCTTTCAGATAGACCGGACCCTGACTGTGTAGGACTTTAAAAGTCAGTAAACCAACTTTAAAGGTGATTCGCCACCATATTAGCAGCCAGTGCAGTTCGCGAGCACTGGAGCAATGTGACAGGATCTACTAGAGCCTGTCAAAAGCGGGCTGCTGTGTTCTGCACCAGCTGCAGGCGGGGGTTTCAACCCTGAAAGCCCTAGATAAAGGGAGTTGCAGTAGTTCAGGCGCAGAGGACACAAGGTGTGGACCAAAGTTGGAAGGTCATCAGACAGAACCAGATGCCTAACCCTGGCGATGTTCCTAAGATGGTAAAGGAGATCTTGATGACAGCTGACACCTGCAGCTGCAGTGTCAGTCTGTCATCAAAACCACCCCAGGTTACGCACCTGTTCGGAGAGTCAGGAGAGAACAGTCGCCAAGAATAATTCCAGAGGTGCATCAACACCGACCCCCCGCCAAATCTGTCAACCCGGTCCACATCCAGTATCTCTGTCTTTCCGAGTTCAACTTCAGCCAGCTAGAATCCATCCACTCCTGGATTTCTTTCAGACAGGAATGGCGAAGCAGCTGTAGCCAAGTACAGCAGACCCTGTGCTGGAGTCCATGGCATGGGACCCCAGCTCCAAGGTGTGAGCAAAGAACTAGGACAGAAAAAAGGAAAAAACTAGGACATAAAGGACTAACAAAAAAAAAAAAAATGATAGGTTGTGGGGCTACTGGACCACTAATTATAATTGTAAAACCACAGTCGGATGTGATATATAGAGTGGGGCATGACTTAATGGGTAGTGTGACGCTTGGCCAGCTGGTTATGATTGCTGTATGATATTTGTAATATAAAATATAGTATGTGAGTCTGTGCTCCATGGGTGACCCCCAGGTTTCAGTTACAGGAACTGACCAGGAGATCTCTGTAATCTAATTAACTTCCTTGAGAAGTGGCATTTTATAGCCTTTTATAACCTCCTGCCTCTGAAGCTGGGAAACTAAAATATACATTTTATGACTTCAGAAACAGGACATCATTTAGCTGATTCCTGTTGGCTATATTTTACCTAAGTGACATATGGCAGAGTTGTAAAACATTTGATGTTCCTTGGGAAAATAAGAAACCGCCTCAGTTCAAAGGAAAGGCTTGATTAAAGGCTGTCATAATTTGGGAAATTAGTTTTGCTGAAGTCACATTATTTAAAATATCTCCTGACAGGAAATCATGTTTGTATTTTTTTTTGGGTTCTAAAAGGAGGAGCTAGATGACTCTAGAAGGGTGTGGAGACAGAGTTTTAAACTGAATACTGTGTCTGAACTTAGTTTGACATACCATCTTGGGACTCTAGACAGACACAGCTGTCTGATATAACTATAAGCATTGTAGAGGTAATACATTAGATAGAAAAAGTCTAAATGTATTGTGGTGGGAGTTTTATTTTGTATTTTCCTTGTTTTCTTTTAAGTGGTTGTATGCTCTTTGATATATTGTTTTGTGTTTACATTTTAATATTTTTATCATCTTTAGTAAAATCTTCATTTTGAAAGACTACCTGGCGTCTGTATAGAGGTTAAGACTGACAAAAACTGTTCAAAAGTTTGATGGTTTTACTAAATTGGGAAAAATGAAGAATATAAACCAAGGTCTTTTATAGAGTTTTAAGGGTTCATTTTGGATACCTGTTTAGGTGCCCTTAGCGAAAGATATATTGCATCCCGAAGAGAATATTATCTGAGCCTGTACATTTAGATGCCTTCAGCATAAGGTTCACAGTTTGAATCCCCAGAACTTGAGACTAAGTGATTCGGACCCACAAGCAGACAGGAGGTTACCCTGTCTGTTGCCTGTTTTATTATTGCGCTTGGAGGTTGGCAATGTGAGGCAGGGCCTGACCTGCGGGGTCTTGTTTGTGACAGAGTAGCACCTTATGCCATGACCTCTAGGCATGGTATTGTGCCATGAGACTGGTGCTGTAGCTTGGCCAGATGTCCGTAGAAGTCACAGATTGTATGTTTGCTGTCAGAACCCTGTGCAACCACAAATATCTGGTGCTCCTTGTGGTGGCATAGTTGGAGTTTGGGTAAGGTAGTTTTGGGGTTGGCACCCTAAATTTTGCCACCCAACTGAAATTTTGCTCTGAGTTCTTTAGTTATGTTTATGTTATAGCATAAAACTGACCACCAACCCCAAAACCGTAGATATACGGACTCTTTTACAAGGTAATGGAGTATGTTAAACAGTAACTCAGGGTCCTTAACTTTTTATTTTCCAGATTGTTACTAGTCAGCTATTCTTATCACCAGCAATGCTGACTCTGCTTTGAGAGTTCAGTTTTAGAATTGGTGTTTATGCAGAATTGCCCAACTGAGATGAACTGTTGTTTATGGTGGGGATCTGCCCAGTGTTACAGCTAGGTGGGAAGAGACCAGAAAGAGAATAATTCATCAGCGTAAATACAAAATCACATATGAAAGCAAATGGTTGACGGGCTCTATTGATTTATTTATTTATTGCAGTTTGCTCCATTGGGTGGTTACTGAGTTTTGTGGGGGGTGGTATTGCAGCAACTGCAGGGTCACTGATGCCTGAAACTGCCTATGACTCTAACCTCTCAGCAGAAAGCGAAACCGTGTCAGTCAACATATGTCATCAGCACAGCAGGTCAATATTCTGAACCCCGTTTCTGGTACAGACAGTACAAACTTATTAAAGGATTTTTGTTTTGGGTGTTTAAAACATTGCTGAAGGACTCCAGCAGGATGTTGAAACCAGATGTATCCATTTGACATCAGTGCAGTTCACGTTTGGCCGTATACAGCTGGTCCTTTCCAGAATGCTTAAATAGCAGTTTTTTCAGTCTGTAACTTGCAGTGTGAAAGGAGCAGCAGGTTTCCATTTGTCCGAGTGATCTGTCCTGCAACATAGTGGGGAGGGGTATTGCTGGTGCTTGAAAGCAACAAGATTAGGCTAGGTTTATTCAGATTAATAATTAGACTAGAACCAAGGATTTTGATCCACTCTGAAGACTGGCCCTTCATTCATCTTCAGGGTTAGCTGAAAATGAACAGGCAATTTTTTTTTTGGTTCTTTCTTTAATCTGAATCAAACAAAAATGCATTGGGGCACAGCGCTGGTTTTAGAAAGGCATGTTGTCAGACCTTGCAGTATCCAGCGGTTTGGCTTCTTGTTGCTGGTTATGGCTCTGCTGCATCTCATTACCTAGTCCAGGCAAGGACGTCTTGCACAAAGCTCAGTTTGTATACAGTGCTGTACAAAACATGGAATGAAAAATCTTTTGGTTTCCAAATTGTTTAGCGTTGTTGGGGCTCCTGATCAACTTCTTGTTTTCCCTCATAATTTTATAGTGATTTTCCCATAGTTCTTTTCTGTCGAAATGATGAATGTATATGGAAACACACTGTCTGATGAATTGCAAACTGGGTGTGAAGAGACACTCCATTGTGACTGCAAACCTAACGGGCATCCACAAAGGGCCTAATTAGTCATTGATGGATGGTGGGAGTTAGCCAGCCCCCATTAAGTCATATTATAGATGAAGGTGGACAGATGCTGGTGGGTGTAAATGAGGTTTGTGTCTCTTGTCTCCCTCTGGATGGCACAGCGCCCAGCTAGTGAGGGCTACGCCATTCAGAGTTGTCCAAGGTACACGCTGTTACCTAAATTTAATTTCCATGTCCCCTGTTGTTCTCAGTTGCCGTAATAAAATTAAGCAGTAAGGTACAATAGGGCGCTGGTAGTTGGGGATTTACTGTCTCGCATGTTACAAGGTGCTGCCAGGTAACTTGAATACACAAGAAGTGGGTAATATCAATTACTCATGTCCTAAAATAATTTCAGATTTATTTATTTATTAAATTAAATAAATGCCCTTCCTCAGCTGTGGCTTATTGCAGGTCAGCTGTAGTTTTATTGCAGAATTCAGTGCAACTAGTAAGTTTCAGGATGCCCACTGCCCAGGCTATACTTAATTTAGAATGGGAGGAGCTCTTCGAGGCAGAGAGCCAAATCAAAACAACAAAACCAAAGACTGCTCCAGATGAAGCTAATTTCTCTTCCACCAAATCGCTTTGATCAGTGAGCAGTCAGCCGCCTCCTGTTTGCAGCTTGTAACATACTGTAGCTGAGGACATGTGTGGCCACAGTCAATGAATGTTACATGCTAAAGCACACAGGAAGGTCTGCTAGCTGTGAACAGAGAAAAGTGAAAACAGGAAACTGAACAAGCAAACAGATAACTGATAATAACACCGTGCCTGAAGAAGTGGTATTTAAACTAGAAATGTTGTTGATTTGGTGGAAGAATATACTTTTGCTTTGTTTTAGAGTAGCGTTGTCTTTGGTTTGTTACCTTTGATTATGCAGGATTCACGTATGGTTACCTTAGTTAGCTGACCTATCAGGTTACAGGGTTTTTCGTGTGCTGAATAATGTATAGAAATGCTTGGCTAGGGATGGCTCAGTGCAGGGTTCATAAACATGTATAAAATAACTATACAAGATTTAGGGCCTCATTCTCTGTCACTTTGTTTTTGGCAGAGTGGTGTAATGACCAGTTGCACCAGTACCAACTGGAAACTGGAGCCATTTTCTTGCCCCACAAAAATGCAATGAGCTCACAGGAATGGAGGTAGGGCCACTACACAAGTGGCCCACATGAGTCATGCACAGCACATACGGTAACTGTGCAGCTTGGGGCTGCCCATTTGAGATGTGAGAGTGTTCGAGGTTGAGGTGGGGGAGCCACCAGTCCACCAGGACTTAGAGAGGTGAGGAAGGGAACAGAAACAATACCAAGGTGCATTTTCATGGGGTTAATGGATGGGTGGAACCACTGAATCACCAGTAATGTCTTCTGCAGGAGGTGAGCAACAGATAGCCATGTGTACAGCACAGAAATGTGCTGCAACCTTCTAAGTATGACACATGCTTGGTGCGTGTGCAGTGTTGCCTTGCACTGCTCTTGCTGTAAGCTCTGGGACGTTAAGGCGTGCATCATCCGATTGTGTTCATGAACATGTAAAATAAGGATTTTGATTTGACTACTTTTTCTGCAGTATGTGTCTGGCCCTGAGTATGGCAGTCTCTCAGGCAGCATATTTTCTCGCTGCAAACTGCCCATATTGTATGCAGGTTTGGGTTCTGTAGCCATTTGACTTTGACCTCTTATACAATAGACATTTGATAAACTAGTCATCCTAGGTCTTTTAGGCATAGTTGTACAGTTATTTCAGAATGGCATCACAAATTAAACACAGTTGTTTAGAATGGGAAACACTGCCTCCCTGGTGCTGAGTGGTGGGGCATCTGCTGCTTACCTGGCAGCTGGGTTCGCCCTTGAGCACAGGGCAAAATAGAGCAGCTGCAAAGAATTAGCACTCTTTTGTACTTGCCCTTCAAGAAATTACTTGCCAGACGCGAGAACGATAGGATTGCCACCCCTGCCTGTTGGTGGCGGTGGGGTTGGAGCCATAGAAGGATAGTGCAGGCACACAGCCCCTGTGGTCCGTCCAGTCTGCCCTAGACCCTACCTAGACTTTGCCAACATGGTGTTAGTTGGGATTAGTCCAGGAGCTGTACAGGAGCTGAGGCCCATTCTCTCTGTGTCACAACTCTGCCATCCCTGTTTTGGTCCTCACCAACCCCTTGAATATGTTCCACCCTCTCTTGAATCTGATCATGGTCTCTGTACTGACCACCTCCTGGTGCGAGCAGTTCAATCTGTCCACCATTCTCTCAGTAAAGAACTACTTTCTTGTATCCTTTTGAGTCCCCTCCCAGCTTGAAATTGTGCCCTCTAGTTGCCATTAGGTGGCTGGCTACGAGCAGGCATGACAGACCATTGGGCCTATTCTGCTGGCTTTTAGAATGTTAGTATGTTAGTTGTTGAGTTCTCACATAGCCTGAAAACTTATGACAGTCCACTCTGTTGATCCCTGTAGAAATTGAAATGTTTTTATCAAATTCCTTGCTCTAGTTCTGGATTTCAGTGAGTATTTGTTCAAGCTTACTCGCCATTCCTCATAAATGTTCCTGCTGCCCTTTATTATCTTAGTTACCTCCTTTGGAATTGACTCTAGATGGTCCTTATCCTGTTTTAGGTGAAACTCCAGAACTATACTCAGTACTTCGGATGTGTCTTCACAAGGACCTATAAGGTGAAGGATTACCTTCCTCCTTCTGCTTATAAAACTCCTGCCTGTGCTCCTGGCATCCTGCTGGCCTTCCCATGAGCTGTGCTGTGTCCCGAGCACCTGCTGGCCTCCCGTATGCTGTGCTGTGCCCCAGCACCCTGCTAGCCTTCCATGCTGTGCATCTCAACCGTGCTGGCCTCCCGTATGCAGGTGCATCTCAGCACGCTGCTGGCCTTCCCGTGTGTGCAGTGCATCTCAGCACGCTGCTGGCCTTCCCGTATGCAGTGCATCTCAGCATCCTGCTGGCCTTCCCGTATGCTGTGCTGTGCATCTCAGCATCCTGCTGGCCTTCCCATATGCTGTGCTGTGCATCTCAGCATCCTGCTGGCCTTCCGTATGCTGTGCTGTGCATCTCCAGCATCCTGCTGGCCTTCCGTGTGCTGTGCTGTGCATCTCAGCATCCTGCTTGCCTTCCCGTATGCTGTGCTGTGCATCTCAGCATCCTGCTGGCCTTCCTGAGCTGTGCTGTGTACCCCAGCACCCTGCTGGCCTTCCGTATGCTGTGCTGCTGCATCTCAGCATCCTGCTGGCCTTCCAGTATGCTGTGCTGTGCACCCCAGCATCCTGCTGGCCTTCCCGTATGCTGTGCTGTGCATCCTCAGCATCCTCCTGGCCTTCCCTATGCTGTGCTGTGCATCTCAGCATCCTGCTGGCCTTCCGTATGCTGTGCTGTGCATCTCGGCATCCTGCTGGCCTTCCATATGCTGTGCTGTGCATCTCTGCATCCTGCTGGCCTTCCGTATGCTGTGCTATGTACCTCAGCATCCTACTGGCCTTCCCTGTATGCTGTGTTCTGCATCTCAGTATCCTGCTGGCCTTCCCTTATGCTGTGTTCTGCATCTCAGTATCCTGCTGGCCTTCCCGCATGCTGTGCTGTGCATCTCAGCATCCTGCTGGCCTTCTGTATGCTGTGCATTTCAGTATCCTGCTGGCCTTCCCGTATGCTGTGCTGTGATCTCAGTATCCTGCTGGCCTTCCATTGCTGTGCTGTGCATCTCAGCATCCTGCTGGCCTTCCCATATGCTGTGCATCTCAGCATCCTGCTGGCCTTCCATATGCTGTGCTGTGCATCTCAGCATCCTGCTGGCCTTCCCATATGCTGTGCTGTGCATCTCAGCATCCTGCTGGCCTTCCCTTATGCTGTGCTGTGCATCTCAGCATCCTGCTGGCCTTCCGTATGCTGTGCTGTGCATCTCAGCATCCTGCTGGCCTTCCGTATGCTGTGCTGTGCACCTCAGCATCCTGCTGGCCTTCCGTATGCTGTGCTGTGCATCTCAGCATCCTGCTGGCCTTCCATATGCTGTGCTGCATCTCAGCATCCTGCTGGCCTTTCCATATGCTGTGCTGTGCATCTCAGCATCCTGCTGGCCTTCCGTATGCTGTGTCTGCATCCCAGCATCCTGCTGGCCTTCCCGTATGCTGTGTTCTGCATCTCAGCATCCTGCTGGCCTTCCGTATGCTATGCTGTGCATCTCAGCATCCTGCTGGCCTTCCGTATGCTATGCTGTGCATCTCAGCATCCTGCTGGCCTTCCCGTATGCTGTGCTGTGCATCTCAGCATCCTGCTGGCCTTCTGTACTTTCTGTGCATTTCAGCATCCTGTTGGCCTTCCCATATGCTGTGCATTTCAGCATCCTGCTGGCCTTCCATATGCTGTGCATTTCAGCATCCTGCTGCCTTCCTGTATGCTGTGGTGCATCTCAGCATCCTGCTGGCCTTCTCGTATGCTGTGCATCTCAGCATCCTGCTGGCCTTCCCGTATGCTGTGCTGTGTACCCCAGCATCCTGCTGGTCTTCCATGTGCTGTGTGCATCTCAGCATCCTGCTGGCCTTCCATATGCTGTGCTGTCTCAGCATCCTGCTGGCCTTCCCATATGCTGTGCTGTGTACCTCAGCATCCTGCTGGCCTTCCCGTATGCTGTGTTCTGCATCTCAGTATCCTGCTGGCCTTCCGTATGCTGTGCTGTGTACCGAGCATCCTGCTGGCCTTCCGTATGCTGTGCTGGCATCTCAGCATCCTGCTGGCCTTCCCATATGCAGTGTTGTGCACCCTAGCATCCTGCTGGCCTTCCCATATGCAGTGTTGTCACCCCAAGCATCCTGCTGGCCTTTCCATATGCAGCGTTGTGCACCCCAAGCATCCTGCTGGCCTTCCCATATGCGCGTTGTGCCCCCGAGCATCCTGCTGGCCTTCCCTTATGCTGTGCTGTGCATCTCCGGCATCCTGATGGCCTTCCGTATGCTGTGCTGTGTACCCCAGCATCCTGCTGGCCTTCCCATATACTGTGTTTGCACCCCAAGCATCCTGCTGGCCTTCCCGTATGCTGTGCTGTGTACCCCAGCATCCTGCTGGCCTTCCCGTATGCTGTGCTGTGCATCTCAGCATCCTGCTGGCCTTCCTGTATGCTGTGTTGTGCACCCCAAGCATCCTGCTGGCCTTCCGTATGCTGTGCATCTCAGCATCCTACTGGCCTTCCATATGCAGTGTTGTGCACCCTAGCATCCTGCTGGCCTTCCCATATGCTGTGTATCTCAGCATCCTACTGGCCTTCCGTATCTTGTGCTGTGCATCTCAGCATCCTGCTGGCCTTCCCATATGCTGTGTTGTGCACCTCGGCATCCTGCTGGCCTTCCATATGCTGTGCTGTGCATCTTGGCATCCTGCTGGCCTTCCCGTATGCTGTGCTGTGTACCCCAGCATCCTGCTGGCCTTCCCATATGCTGTGCTGTGCATCTCAGCATCCTGCTAGCCTTCCGTATGCTGTGCTGTGCATCTCAGCATCCTGCTGGCCTTCCATATGCTGTGCATCTCAGCATCCTGCTGGCCTTCCCATATGCTGTGCTGTGCATCTCGGCATCCTGCTGGCCTTCCCATATGCTGTGCTGTGCACCTTGGCATCCTGCTGGCCTTCCCATGCTGTATGTTGCATTGGGCTGTAGACTCTGAGAACATGATTAACCCTTGGTCGCTATGGGTGACCACATGCCATCCAGCATCCACAAAGACCCTGATGTGGACAGGCTTGGAGTGGGTGGTGGGAGGACAGGAAAATGGTTTACATCTGGGCTTGCAGATGATGCCCCTCCTGCCCTCAGACACCACAGGCCCCTCTGTGCCACCACCACTGTTGTTTCCAGCTGACTCCTATTCCACCAATCAGGTAAGTGCCTCTCTTTCCCTATCAGGCAGAAGAGAACGGTCCTGCTGGAGAAGGTGTACTCCAGAGCTGAGGTGGCTGGAGGAACTGGAGGGCTCATGTGATTGTGAACAGAAGTGGGAAGTGAGTTTAGTGGTCAGTGGGAATTGCAAGGTCTGAAGATGAGGTGGTGCTCGGGTAGAGCAGCAGAACAGGTAACAGCCTTTCTCTCAGAGAATGTGTTACTTTGGGCATACCTCTCAACTGTCCTCATTTTTACCCCTAAAATTGCTCTATCCTCATTAAAAGGGTGCCAGCCACGAAGACAATGTGATGTAATTCAGACTTTTAAGTGGAAATTCACAGTGTTCTAAGATGCTAAATCAAAAATAAACATTGTACATACAGGTAAACACAGTGGTTTACACAGTGTTCTGAGCTTGTATCCCCATGTTTGAGGATTTGTCCCTCATTTTGAGTGTCTAGTGTTCAGTGACCAAAAGGTTGAGAGGTGGTATGTTGTTGGGCTACCTATGGGTTGATCTTGGGGTATGCAGCAGAAAAAGAAAACACCGCATGGCCTAGCCAAATAAAATGAATAAACTAATTTTATTTTGCTTACAAATACATTGGTATCAACTTCATCACCTCATCACATTGTACAAAAAAACTCCACACTCGTGGCATCAAAGTATACGTGTGTGCTGTAAACAACTGCTGAAAGAGCACAGGGTGATGAAACTGCCACAAACTATGACCGGTTTCACTGTGCACCTTTTCGGATCTTGGATTCCCTACAATTTGCCTAATGCCTGTCGAGGCTTCAGCATGTAAATATATATGTCGGTGACACCATGCTGTGCTTTATTTACATTTGAAGCAAGCAACACAATTCTTGAATACTGCAGTGTTATCTTTCATGGAATATGTGAAACCCATCTAATTACATCAAGAGCATTTACCATTTGCAGATTTTCATTATTATGCACGAGGACTATACCACCATGATTTGTGCTAACATAATCTACTCCCCAGTTCAAATGCTGAAATAGTTTGTCCCTTTTGATCATAAATACAGAAATACAATGAATGTTTCTGCTTGCAGATCTAAAAGGCCAATGTCTTGCTCGTGCTTTGTTATAGAAACTGCGTTATTTTTTGTTTGCCAATAATTAAATCAAGTTTGATGACAGCCTGTTTCCTGGCTGTGCACCTTTACTGTAGGATGCATGACCTCTTACAGTCTCTGAAAAACGTGGTAGACTTTGTGCCTTTTTATAAATGAGGTAAGGGATTTCATTTCTGCTAAACATTACATCACTCGTTTGATCTGATAGCTCAGTTGATACAGCGTGAGGACAATAATCTATGAGCCTGTGTTCAGCTTCAGTTAAAGTTATTTTATTCTCACTGCAGTTTTGTTTCAGGGCCTACAATTAAATCAGTAATGTGGTGTGAGAAGCGAATACCAAACCTTAATTTTGGTATACAAAGTCACACATGACTTCACAATGCAAAGCATCATGGGCTGCATATGCAAATCACCACAGAATATTATGCTGGTTCAACTTTGAGCAGAAATACATGTTGCCAAAAGGCATCTCACACAGTTTGCAAAGGGTGCCAGCAGAAGACATAATTTGTTTGGTCCTACCAGGACTCATCATGCTCTTCTGTCTGATACCCCAGCGTGAATGAACCAGCTACCCTAAGATAGTCTATCTGGTTATGTTGTGGTGAACTCAATTAAAACAAAAACTATTTAAAGACAAAAGAACCTCTGCGCAAGCACTGAGGCAAGGAGTTACCCAAAGGGCATTTGGCTGGGAAGCCAAATGTTGGTATTCTGCCTGTCCAAGAGCAGTGCTATGGATTCAACTACGTAGCAGTGGCATGGTGTAGCAGTACTACAGTGGGAATACCAAGCCTGGCAATAAATGGCATTTAGCTGTGGAGACTGGTATGCAAAAATGAATTGGAATACCATGAAATTCTGGTCGTCACCTGGAAATGAGCCTCTGCTCAGTGTGCTTTTCGGTTATCAAATGTTTAAATAAAATAAAAATGAAATGAAATGAAATGCAAGTCCTAGTGTTCCAGGACCAATTTTGAAGAACGATGGTGGTGCAGTTTTGGGAAGCTTGCATTGTGGCTTGTCATGTTTTGAAATGGAGGATTTATGTCTTCAGTGTTATCAGACTGGCACCAGCATTCACTGCAAACATTAAAAAAAACTTCAGAGACTATGAGATTACAGTGGACGCAAAAACTGTGGGGAACATAATGCCACAGAATCTGTTGTACTTTTTCAGTTTGATATAATTTAAAGGACTTTGTAAATGATGTTACAGAAATCCGGATTAGTAATTGGAAAAATACCACGATGATATCATTTTAACAAACTGTAGTTTGGGAACTGTGTGCCAGTGACCCTTTTTTAACTTGGATATTTTGTTTTGGAAGTTGCCATGGCAGTTTGTATGTTGTAACTGTAGGATTTTGTTCCATGTTACAACATGGTTTTCCTGGAGCATGATTAAGCAGTGGTTTGTTGCTGAGATGGTTTCCACCCTACTTAGTAAGTGACAGCTGTACCATTTAGCTGGATTCCCAGGCTTTCATGAGATATAAGGGGGAAGGGAAGGCTTTGTTTGCAGTGATCCTTTTCATTTATGTAAAACATTTAGCAGTAAAAGGCTCACTGGGAGGAAAGGTTCTCGTTTACAGGAGCCTGTGAGGGTCATGGGTGAACGTTCATACAGTACTGCAATCACAGAGTAATAATAATAATGGCAAAAATAAAATCATTAAACTGCCATAATTCACAGTGCACTACAAATAGGTCAGTAAATGCGATTTTAAAACTAGAAAAACGATTGTTTCAGAGAACATGGCAACACATCCCATTCTGAGGAGGCATGGTAGATGAATGGCATTTTGTCAAATTTTATCTACTACATGGAGCAGAGCAGCCAGAATTAGTTAAAGGGCCATTTATCACTTAGACACTGATGAGCTGGATTTAGCCAATGTAGCAGCCTTTAGCGAATGATGACCAGTACAGGCTCTTTCAAGTGTCAAGACTGATAAGTACAGTAATCGTTAAGTTACACAAATGTTGTAATCAACACGGTCTTTAATGATGTCTGGGATGTTGCAGAGTAAACAGTACTGTTTCATAACCAGACAGAGGTGCAGTCAGTGGTTTGTAACCTGTTTTTGAATCATACAAGACAAACAGGATTTGTTTCTATGCCCTCTAGTACCATACGGTACAAGTTTTGAGTTTTCCAGCTCCAGAATTGCTAACCAAAGAAGAGGATGTGACTCTATATTTACTGTAAGGTTGCCCTATACACTTTTTCCTTCAGCCTGAACTGTACCTGTCTGCTTTCCCAAACCAAGCAAGTTTTGTAGTTTAAAAATATTACCCTCACACCTAGCTGCTCTGTACCATCCAGTACCTGAAATTCCCATACCATATTGTTCAGAACTGTCTTGGAAATCCTTCAGAAACACAGGATTAGAATTTGTCAGTAAAAAAGGACCACTTGGCCCAGTCTGCCTAGATGGTCCTTGCCTGATCTATTTCTATAGACCCTAGCTGGTCTCGGAGATCCTTCCTGCCCATTTCCTGATATTCCCTTGTGTCAGACCCACACATGCTTGAAGATGCTTACTGTTTTTGCCTCCACCACTACTTCTGGTAGTCCTGTTCCAGGCATCCACCACGCTTTCAGTGAAGTAATGCTTCTTCACATCCCTCTTAAACTCCCCTCAGGCTTTTATCACATGTCCTCTGGTTCTCATGCTCTTCCTTAGCTATAAAAGCTCCACTCCTGCACTATACTCACCCCCATTAGGTACTTTTAGGTCTTTAGGACCAGTGAGTTTTAGCAATTTCTTTCTGCCCAAATAAGAAATTAGGTGAACAATTTCTTCCCCCATGGCAAGCCAAAATTGCAGTGACCGGGATTAGGGATGCTGGAACTTCCACTATCCTTTCAGGCTTCATTGAGGATATCTCCTGCATTAGGCCGTACCTTTGTAACTGTAAGTCATCAGTGTCAAAACCACGCTTGAAACATTTTGCTAGCTGGGGGCTAGCCACAGTGATATGCAGCATAGACATGGATATAAAGTGGGTGGCCCCATCCTCCTCAGTTCTTTCTTCTGCTGTTGATCATCCTCATTGGACCTGCTGAAGGAAACCATGTCGAACAAGCCATTGCTGTTTGTTACTTTATTTTAGAAAGTCTCTGTCATTGTCTCTGTATGCCGTGGAAATCTAAAGAACCTTTATTTCATTATTGTAATTGCAGTTACAAAATTTACAAGAAAACACACTCTGTTTGTGTGTGGTGTTTGTGCCTTTCTTACAATGTCAGAGCTTTTGAAATTTGCCAGAGTTGCAACCAGGCTGTAAGGTAGCGTGCAAGGCCGCCCACTGGCGCAGCAGTTGGATTTCCGCTTACAATGCGGTGACCGGGTTCGAGGAACAGACCCGAGGGTTGGAGGGCCAGCTGTGTGAGAAGGATTGAGCATCCCATGGACTACTCTCTTTCTCCAGGGGATGGAGGGTAGAGTATCTGGTGCTAAGGGACCCCTGGCGGAAGCTATTAGGAACAATGAAGCGACGGTGCTTAGCGCATGAAGAGGAGTGGGGCGGATGTTAGACATCATTGCCGTCCCCGCCCCTGGGTAGCCTAGAAAATAGCTGCCAGTTGCCCTTGATGAAGCCTGCCCTCTGCTTCAATTAGCTCTCTCTCATGCGGCTCCTGACCTATCCCGTCGGATGCGTCACTTTGGGCTGGTGCCACAATCCCGCCCTGGGGGTAAATCTGTGTATCATGGAGTCGTGGCCAGTATGAGAGAGTGGAAGTTGAAGGGTCCATGATCAGGCTGAGGTACCGGCAGCCGAGGGCAGAAAAACATAGCAAATAAATAAAAAAAGTGACACTGTAAGTAATTGTTCTTGCCTTGAAATTATTAAAGATATGGAAAAGGAAAAGGGTAGAAAGTCTGCTTCTCCTTGTCATTGTCCAAGAAGCAGTCATTGAAATTGAAAGACAAGGACAGGGCATTGTCTTGGGCTTCCTCATCACCCGACCATAAGCACAAACATAGGGACAAAGATTAAGTCTGCTTTACTGGTGAGGTCCCAATTGCTGCTGAGAACAGGTACAGCCACATCAATGCTCTGCTCTGGTAGCATCGACTAAATACCCCAGCTGCCATTGACACTACGGTTAGGGCTTAGCTCAGGCACTGCCGTACCTACTATGGCCGTTATGACACCATCATTGTCGGACTCTGGCCTTTTGATGCAAGTAGTCCCAGACCTTTTTCAGGGCACTGTTGATTCTCAGGCTGTGCTGGTGTCATTTTCTGAAATGATTCAACACATTCTGCCAGGGTTGCCAGTGCAGACAGTTGTTTCATTAATGGGGTCTTCTGGTGCATGGCCCCAATAGACAGATTCCTGATTCTCAGCTGCCAGCATCATGGGCTTATTTGGCGGTTCTTCTCTTCGTTCGTAAAAGCATCAACATGGAATATAATCCTGACCTCATGGGTTTAGAGGAGGAATATGAGGGAGAGAAGTAGTTTGAAAGAAATCTGCCCTCTAGTTCTGCCTCCTCATCCTTCAGTGAGGACACGGTAGTATGTACCCCAAAGTCTCCACCTGAGGAACCTCTCTTTCTAAGCCGTGATGCAACAAATGCAGTCTGCCATGGGCTTTGAAGTGGCACAGGAAGATTCCACTAAGAGGAATCTAATGAGTTTTAGAGGTGCCTTGCACTCCCTCCACTGTTGTTCCACCTGTGTATCCTGCCTTAGAGGATGCCACATTTGCTGCATGGCATAAACCTAACTCCCTGCCTGCAGTTCCTAGAAAGACTAATAAGCAGCACCTGCCCTTCTGTGAAGCCTTATTATGCAAATGAGCCTGAAACTGACTCTGTAGTCGTCATGGCTGCTCTTGATAGGTGTAGGGCTCATAGACATATAAGTACTTTGTCACCTGATAAGGAATCTAGGAGGTTGGCTATTCTGGGCAAGCATACATATGCCTCTGCCTCATTGAGCCTTCAGACTGCAAACTATCAGGCTCATATGATCAAGTACCAGAACAGCCTGTGGGAAGCCATGCATACTGCTGCTGTTCAGGTTTTACATGAGGGTGCTACCAAGACTGACTTGGTTCATGAAACATTTGTTGCGCTCAGCCTATGATATTTCTGATGATTGTGCTGGAGCTGCGGTTTCTAGTATTTGCATGAGAAGATATTCTTGACTCAGAGTTGCTGGCTTTGCCACTGATGTGCAACAGGTAGTTTTGAATGTCCCATTTAAAGGGTCCAAACTGTTTGGCTATGATGTTGAAGAAGCTCCTGCATGGCCTTCAGACTTCTAAAAGGACTCTAAGTCCTGCTAACTGGCTGTATCCCACTCATGCTAGAGGTCATGGTAGGAGCTACTTTTGCAGGCCTGCTGCACGAGGTGATCGTGCCTACCATCAGCAAGACTGTGGCAGAGGTGGTCCCTCCCTCTGGTACCCCTTCAAAAGCACCCAAAGGAATCTGTTCTGGTGACTGCCACCCCAGTTCCACCTGAATCTCTTCAGTCTCTCCTCCCACCTCAGCTGCTGCTTCTAGGGGTGAGTGTAGCAGGCAGGATCTCCCTGCATCTGAGATGCAGGAGATCAATACAGACGAATGGGTTCTGGAAATAATTGCAAGGGAACATGCTCTGGATCTGTTAGAAATCCCTTGAGATCATTCTCCCCTCCTTCTATTTATCCTCCAGGCCACTTGTCCCTTTTAAAGGAGGAGATTCAGACCCTATTTCAGAAGCATGCCATAGAACCAGTTCCTCCACAACCCCAGAAGAAAGGGTTCCATTTGGGATGCTTTCCAATCCCCAAATGGACTGGAGATCTAAGGTGTGTACTAGCATAAAGACTTCAACCTGTACATGAATACAGGAAATTTGGATGGTGTCTACTAAACACTAATTCCCCTTATACAGTTTCTTTGGGTTACCAGGGAGGTGGATCAAGTGAGAGCAGTGGGCGTGGGTTATCTGGACTTCAGTAATGCTTTTAACACTGTGACACACAAGAGGATAGTTAAACTAAGCAGCCTGGTGTGGGGAGAGAAAGTGATAAGCTGGGTATCAGATTGGTTAAGTGATAGGAGGCAAAGGTTGGTGGTAAACAGTAGCCACTCTGGATGGGAGAGTGACTAGTGGGTGCAGGGTTTGGTGCTGGGACTGGTCCTGTTCAGTGTCCTCATAAGTGACATTGCAGAAGAGTTTGTGGGTAAGGTGTATTTGTTTGCAGATTATAAAAATCTGCAACAGAGGTTGACCCTCAGGAAGGGGTGGAAAGAATGCAGAGGAATCTGAGGAAACTAGAGGAATAAGCTGGGGCTGGCATCTGGTTTCAGTGTCAAAGTGTGTAGGGTTATGCATTTAGGTCTGTGGAACCCAGGGCAGTGTATAAGATGAAGGAGTGGAGCTTACAGTCACCAAGCAAGAAAGAGACTTATGGTTCATCATATCTGATGACATCAAGGTAGCTAGCTGGGCAATGTGACAGAGCAGTAGGAAAGGCTAGCAGGATGCTGGGGTGCATTGAGAGAGGGATTTCTAGCAGGACGAGGGAGGTGGTGCTGACATTGTATCGCTCACTGGTGAGGCCTCACCTGAAGTACTGTGTCCATTTCTTGAAGTCATACCTCTGCAAGGACATTGAAAGGGTGGAAGCAGTAAAAGGAAGGCAACAAGAATGGTGAGGGGGTTGCACGAGAAGCCATACAAAGAAAGGCTGCAGAAACTCAACATGTCAAACCATAGCACTTCGTCCACCTCCCTACCCCCAGCTCTGCCCCATGCCCTCTCCTTACCCCTCCTCCCTCCCTCCCTGTCTTATGTGCTTTGCTCACGTAGCTCTCCCACTCCCATTGTATCCTTCCCTATCTGCTTATCTTCTTGACACAGGCATACATTGCACAATGCCTCATCATAGCTAGTGCTTTATGTTCATTTTCTGTAATCTCCACGAATATTTTTCTCAGTAGTTGTATGTTTGTGCACAGTATTGTATCTTGTTGTCTAACGTATCTTACGTGGAACCTTTCAGCGAGCATCCGCTCACAGGTATTATCCAAGAACTCAATAAATAAAACTAAAATAAATAAATAAAAATGTACTCCTTGAAGAGAGGAGAATGAGGGGACATGATTGAAACCTACAAGTACCCTACAGGAGTGAGACGGGTGCAAGTGGAGGATCTGATTTGGAGAAAGGAAGGCGCTAGAACAAGGAGCATGCAATGAAGCTAAGGGAAATTTAGAAGAGATGTGTAGAAATACTTCTTCATGGAAAGGATGGTGGATGACTGGAACAGCTTGTCTGAGAACATGGTGGGGCAAAGACTGGGAGCTTCAAGCATGCCTGGGATAGGCACAGGGGCATATTAGATAGAGGAACAGGGAGGATTGACACGTGTGACAAACTAGGGTCAGTGGTGACAGAATGGACAGGGATGAGGGGCAGACTGGATGGGCCTAATGGTCATTTTCTGTTGACAAAATCTTAGTTTCTGTGTTTCTACAAACAGGAAACTGGCTTTGTTCACTGGACTTGAAGGATACATACCTTCATATAAAGATCAGGAAGTCTCACAGATAGTACCTCCACTTCTACTGGAGGCAGGCATTATCAGTTCTTTCAAAGTATTGCCCTTTGGCTTATCCTTTGCACAAGGGTTTTACAGAATGCTTGGCAGTAGTTGTAGCTCTTTGCAGGGAAGGCTTATTTTCCTTATGTGGACAACTGGCTTCTGTAGGCCAGCCCCAGGGAAGCTCTGCTACACACTCTGTCTCGGATACATCACTTCAACTTTTGGGAGGCGGGGTTCACAGTTAATGTGCAAAGTCTGTATTGACTCTGTGCCAAAGACTACCAGTACATCGGGCAGTCTTGGATAGAGAAAAGGGATGTGCCTTCCTTCTCCAGGACAGGTCGGACACTCTAATTGCTCAGGCACACTTCGTGCACAGGAGCCACTATGTCTCTGCAGGAACAGTGTTGCGTCTCCTGGCTCTCATGGCTGTGGCTGTAGTGTCTGCCACTAGCCCAGCTTCATATGCAGATACCTCAGTTGACACTGAGGGTCCAGTGGGACCAGTTGATGGACGAGTTGGAACAAGTGTTTCTGGTCACGCCTCCTCTATGCAGAGCATTGTTATGGTGGTTGATTTGTGACAGTCTGCTGAAAGGCATTCTATTTCTTGTACCAGCTCCTGCACAAATCCTCACCATTGATGTTTGGGCTCTGGATGAGGTGCATATCTGGCCTCACCAGACACAGGGGTCCTGGACCAAGGTGGAGGCCAAGTTGCACATAAATGGTCTGGAAATTATGGCTGTCCCTACACAGCCTCCAGGCATTTCAAAATAATTTTGCCCAGATCCTCTGCTAATCCAGATGGACAGTGTCTGTATGATGCATTACATCAACAAACAGGGGATACAGTCCATCTGTGCAGCGGTTAGGATTCCGCTTGCGGCTAGTGACCCGGGTTTGGGAGGCGGACCCAGGAGTCAGAGGGCCAGCCAAGGGAGGATGTCTGAGTGTCCGATGGAGTGTTCAGCTCCTCCGGGAGGCATGGTACACTGGCTCGGGGCGGCCTGACCTCTGGCAACAGTTGCAGGTATTGCAGCCCGATGCCCACACCAAGGGAGAGAACGTGATAGATGCCGGCATTAGTCTTGGCATCATGGCACATCACGCCTGGGAAGGTGTATATAGAAAAATGCCTCTCCGAGGCGACACCGGCGAGGACCTGATAGTGGGTCCTCACCTGCCTGCGGGCTGCGTACCGCCCAGGATCCCGACAAAGACTTGATTCCTCTGGAGAGGGGTTTGGGGGTGCCCCTCATATCCCCACCTGGGAGGTAAGACAGAGCTCCATGGAGGAGTCCTCAGCGGGAAGAGGCAGCCAAGGTGAGGCAGTCGGGTAACAGTGCTGGGTTGCAGCAGGGTAATAAAAAAGGTGCACGCTTTTTTTTTTTTTTTTTTTAACTGTTTTTATTTAAAAAGGTTTTTTCAGCAACAACTGACACAACCATAAATAGTACCTATAAACCAACATAGCTACATGTTCTACTTGCTTTTACCTTATAACATGCAAACTAATACAGAATACATTAATCAGAATGATCCTTACATTTAAAACAGTGGTAAAACAGGAACTGTGTTTCCAGAGCCTGAAATTAATCATTGGGAAGAAATCAGGGGACACAAATCAATAGTTTCGGCCTGAAATCTCACAGGCATAATCTGTTGTAGCAAATCTTGCTAAGGAGGTTAAGGTCATTAATATCCAAATAGGGAATTCTCTGTAAGGAAGTCAATTCCATGCCTTTATAAGTCTGTGGAAGGGATCAAGGTCTGCAATCCCTTAGCAATCTCCAAGATAAAACAAGGTTGATCCAACACTGGCATCTAAGGCACAAAATCCGGTCTTTGTGTACCAATGTACAAAGGTCCATCTCCGTCATAGCAGTTCAGACTGAGTTGTCTTGTTCAGAACCGCTGTCATGGCCTGCGTTCTATAGACTGCTGTCATTCAGTCATGCCAGTGCTGTATCAAATTCTATGTTTAGACAACCATTTTTGGTGATGGCCTTCATGCAGGCAAAAGGATAGTTTTAATTAATTTACATGTAAGGGGATCCCTATAACCCTTTGGTAAATCTAAGAAAAGTAAAGCATAGGGGTCAGGAGGAGATCAGGGCCAAAAATAGTGTGGAGTGCCCCTGGAGTTCTTTAAAGAAAGAGGACAGGGCAGGGCATCCCACATTATATGCATTAAAGCTGCAGGGAAGTTCCACAATCGCCTAACAGGTCTGGGGGCCTATGTCTTTGAAATGTTGCTTGTACTTCAGGAGTTCTAAAAAATCTGATAAACAAATTCCAGGAAAATTCTTCCCAACTCACTGCAGACAGTCCCCATTGAACCCTCCCAGGTCCCTATTCCAGGTGTCATCCGGTATTTTATTTATTTATTTTATTTTATTGAAATCTAGGATTACAAATACCTTTTGAGCAGGAACTGCTAGTTTACAAAGGTTCCATGTCGAAGGAATGGGGGGTATACATACATACAAAGGTCAACATAATAATACATAGTTACACAACAAGAAGTAAGAGACTGAGGCTTAGGAAATTCCAGTAATTCAAAATGTGCCAAATGTTAGGTAGCATGACATAACCAGCCAAGGGCAATCTTGAAATAAGCACTGCAGGTGAGAGGGAAGGGGTACAGGCAGGAAGGCCATTGTCGGAGGGTAGAGGGTGAGGGTAAGAGCTCTAAAGGGAGGAGAGGAGGGATAGAAGTCAGGAAATGTCCCGGGGAGGAAAGGGAGAGGGGCAAGGGTAGCAGGTAGAAAGAGGCAAAGCGGAGAGATAGCTGCCAAGACTAAAGTGGAGGGCAGTGAATGGTGGGCCCCATTGAGCGGCGGGGCAGTCACAACGACTACGTTGAAATGGAGATGAAGTCGGAGTTGTCTCCCTAAAGGGGCCAAGAGCAGCAGCAGTAAGAGTTTCTTTGTTGAGAGTATTGTACCACTGTGGTGCTCTGTGGGAAAGGTCCCTCTGGCCCATGGTAGTCCGGCATCTGGGGACAAGGAAGGTTAGTTGTTGTGAACGTCTAGTTCTCTGGGTGCTGTGGTGGTCAATAAGTAGCTTTTCAATGCCCGGGGGCATGACCCCGAGGAGGACTTTTTGGCTAAGAGGCAGGTTTGATACTGTATCCGGCTGATGAGAGGTAGCCATCCTGCCCGAGTGTACAGGTCACAAGTGTGTTAAGTCGATCAGCCACAGTTAGCAGCCTGCATGCTTTGTTGAGTGCAACTGTAATTCTATGGAGGGCAGAGGCGGAGGCAGAGCCATAAATTGCTAGCCCGTGATCGATGATGGAGGTGACAGAGCTGTTAATAGCCAACCAGAGAGTGTCAGGAGTCATGCAGCGCTTGTGCCTGTAGAGCAGGCTTATACGGATGTTGGTGGCTTTATACAGAATCTATGTCGGCTGGTAGGACAGTGAGCTGTCCAATGTGACACCTAGGTATTTAAAATCAGGAATGTGTTCAAGTAAGGTCCCTGTTTGGTTTAGGATGGTGAGGTCACGGGATTTGTACTTGCTCCTGGCGTTGTAGAAGGTCATAACCTTTGTTTGCTGTAGTTCATGACCAGTTTGTGTGACTTGAACCATTCTTCAATGCGCATGAATTCAAGCTGTAATTGTTTCTGAGGAGCTTTGTGTTTTGGTGGTTGGTGAACATGACTGCGCCATCGAGTGAGAGCAGTAATTTCTGGTGGCAGAGACTGGGAAGGTCGTTGAGGAAGAGGCTGAAGAGTAGTGGCCCCAGGATGGACCCCTGTGGGACCCCTGAAAGGACTGGCTTTTCTTCCGAGGTAGCACCGCAATCCTAACCTGCTGGACCTCTCCCCAAGGTAGCTTGAAACCAGAGCAGTGCTTCATTGAGAGCCCAATGTTTGATAATTGCTTGAGTAGGGGGTGGTTCACAGTATCAAAGGCTTTGTAAGGTCGAAAATACTGCTCCTACACAGTTTCCTTGATCAAGTGTGGTATGGATGAAGCCTGTGAATTCTAATAGTGCAGTAGTGGTACTGTGCGCTTTCGAAACCATGTTGTGCAGGACACTGGATATCGATTTTTCCAGGTACTTGACTAATTGGTCTGAGGCGATGCGCCCAGGGCCTTAGACAATGGAGGGAGGATGGAGATAGGTCTGTAGTTGGAGTGCAGTGATTTGTCTCCACTTTTATGTACCGGTGTGATGGTCGCTATTTCCAGTGAGATGGGAACTGGGACATCCTTAGTGATAGATTGAGGACCTTTGTCAAGGGTTCAAGGACTTCTTCAAGGACAAGTGCTAACAACTTCAGGTCAAGGGAGTCACCGCTGTAGCCTGCATTGTGAATGGCCTTCCGAGTATAGGTTCTGGCTTCATGCACTGGGATCTCCTTGAAGTAGAATTGTGAGGCAGAGTGTAGGAGAGGAGTAGTTGCAGGAGGGTTGCTGATAGCGGGGCATCAAAGAAATTAGAAGGGAGGACACTATCCAAGTTGGAGAACGCATTGTTACGGGTGTTGGTGATGGTGTACAGCTCAGTTGTTAGTGTTCCATTTTATGTTGAGCATGGTGGGTGGTGACTTAGGGTCCTTGCCTGTAAGGTCTTTCAAGTTACTCCTAATTTTTTCCAACACCCCAGGAGTTGGAGAGAGCCTTTGAAGTATTTGCTTTTGGCTGTCCTAACTGCCTCGTGCACTAATTTCTGGCAGCTTTATATTTATGAATATCCCCAGGTTTGATGTTGCATGGGCACAGTGCCAGAGATTATCCCTATGTTTGAGTAAAGTGATTAGATCGGGGGTTATCCAAGGGTTAGCTCTGCCTCTGACCTTCAGCTTTCTGAGAGGTGCAAAGATATTGCAGGCCACAGTGAAGTGGCTGATGAAAAGGTCTAAGGCTTGGCTTACATCAATGGCAGAGTCGATTGGTGTCCAGTCCAGGTGGCTTAGGTGTGTCTTTAGTAGCTCAAGGTACCCCTGCTTTAACACTCTGGTGTGGATTATTTTAGGAGGGGCTTAATGAATTTGTTTGTCCAGGTACATGTGACCGGTGAGTGGTCACTGATCCCATCAGGGAGCACGGAGACTTTGAGATTTGTTCAGGGTGATTAGTTAGGATCCAGTCCAGAAGTGTTCATGACCCTGTCAGATAGTTGCATCTGGTGGGGTGGTAACAAGCTGGGTGAGGTTCTATGACATGACAGCGTCACTTGTAATTACTGGCCTCAGCGATAGCCAGTTTTGTTGAAGTCACCTAGTACTCACGAGTTCAGAGTTATGGTGTAATCCCTGTAGGCTTTCCAATATGCTCATAAATCCATTGTGCCGATCTTTAGGGGTGGGTACACAGAGGCAATGGTGAGCTCCTTGTTGTGCGCCTTGAGAACATCTTTAATAGCTAGAACCTGAGGATGGTTTAGGGTTTGAGAACGGGAAGACTTGACCCAGATAGGAATTCCTCAGGTAGATGGCACAGCCCTACCTCGCTTGGAAACCCTGTCCTGCCTGAATATAGAGTATCCAGGGATGGTGACTGCAGCGCCTGGTATCTTGGGGTTAAGCCATGTTTCACACAGCAGAGAGTACATCAGGGCTATGTTGCTGGACCCAGGTTTGCAAGATGTCAGGTTTGTTAAGGAGGCTGCAGACATTGATTGAGGCTAATGTGAGGGACCCCTCCGCCTTTTTGTGGCATGGGGTGCTGAATGGCGTGGGCCCTGGGTTAAGATGAACATTTCGGATATCAGAAGTAGCACAAGTAGTATCCTAAGAAGGCACGCTTTTAATCATTTTGCAGACTAGTTTTGTTGTAGAGCATCTATTTTTTTTTAATTTTATTTTAAGAATCAGTTTACAACCTTTGAGCCAGAGGCTCCTTACAAGGTATCATCATCAACAAAGACATACATTGTGTTTTTGGTTACATAGCAAAGATTTGCGAAACAATCGGCGCTCAACAGAGGCCACACGTACCACATTGTGGTCAGACAAAACAACTGGGTACAGGGCATGTAATTGATAACAGGTGTTACACAAGTCGCATCAAGTGAGCAATCTGGTAGGTAAACACTGAACAGCTGGCACTGGCCAGGTTAAACATAGGCATGGTGTACAGGGAGGTGGTGGAGGGATGGTTAGGTGGAGAGCTGCCCGGGGCATTGTCAAGAGAAGCAGAGGTGGAGGCTATGTTCAGAGACAGGAGCAGTTACGAAGTGCTGAAGATGTGGTTCTGAAGTGTGGTTTTGAACTTGGAGATGGTGATGGCATTGGTGATGGTGGCAGGAGAGAGTTAAACCAGGTTGGGGCTCTATAGCAGAAGGACCTCTGGCCACGGCTGGTTCTTGATCTGGGGACCTTTAGAGTGGTCTTGTAGGAAGACCGTGTTGCAATGGTGGGAGGGCTCTGGTGGATGGATGCCGTTACCCGGGAGAGCCCGTAGGGTTTTTGGTGAGGAGACAGGTTTGGTATTGGAGCCGCTCATTCAGGTAAGCAGGTTAGCATCGACATACAGCTGACAGGTGTGTGTGAGCCTGGGGCACCAGTAATCAATCTGCACGCTTTATTCAGGGTTAGGTGAATTTT
Source organism: Neoceratodus forsteri (assembly GCA_016271365.2). Lineage (NCBI taxonomy): Eukaryota > Metazoa > Chordata > Ceratodontiformes > Ceratodontidae > Neoceratodus > Neoceratodus forsteri. The sequence goes on from CM057456.1 coordinate 824,187,776, forward strand.
GTTGAGTGCAGTGGTGTCGGCACCATATACTGGTAGACCATAGTCTACAAGGGACAGAACGGATGATGTAACAGCGAGCCGGAGAGCATTTGGGGAAGGCAGGTTCTATGGCGGAATAGGATGCCAAGCCGTGTGTTAGTGGCGGATGTTAGGGCCGATGTGGTTGTGAAATGTGAGGGCTGAGTCAGGTAACCCCAAGGTATTTGTAGGAGCAGACTTGTTCTAGTGGCTGGTTGGTACTTGGAAGGATATAGAGTGGGTGGTTGCTAGCTCTGTTTGGGGGTGGAAAAGAGCATAGTTTTGGTTTCTTAAGATTGATGATGAGTCTGCGCTCCTTAAACCAAGCCTCGGCACTGTTGAAAGACTGCTGTAAGGAGTCCTGTAGGGAGATGGGATTGCGGTGGGTGGCAAAAGGACAGCGTCTAGTCCTCTTGGCCTTGCTGGTCTGCGTTTGCCCGTGATATTGCAGAGCACAACATATGAAGCCATGTTCTCAGAGGTGCCACATGATTGATGAAAAGTAATCAGATCCACAAGAAATGGTGAAATACCTGTGACCAGAAAACTGTTATTGTAGCTCAAAGACCCAGAATGTGATAAATTCCTGAAGGTGATGAACATTGACCTGGGGCATATGCAGGATGTAAAATCCTTTGTTAGTCTCTTCCCTTTGTTCTCCAAAATGGTTTTGAATAGACCTCAAAGACTAGTACACATCTTTTAAGAACAAGTCAGATGGAAATGTGGATTCAATGCAGCACTCCATAACTCAGTGCTTGTATAACAGATTTACTGACCTTACTTTTGGCTTTGATGGCTTCCAAATAAGTTGATTTATGATGAGAATGCCAATACCTGGGGTTGATGTTTTGCAGTTTCTTAGTCCAGGAAATGTTCATAAATGTTATGTCCAAGAATGGTCTAGCTCCTCCAAGCAGAAACACAGGAAAATCCACAAAACTAAACTACTGACAAGAGTTCTCTTGACCAAGCTCTGTCTAATAGGACGGGGTGGGGGTGGTGAGTACCCCTGCCAGGAAGAGAGCCCTGTATAAGCCTGAGATTATGAGAGTATAGTGGACGGCCACTGCCCTACTCCTCCACTGCAGCCCTCATCAGGTCAGCTATCTGTGGGGAGTCGTCCCTCTTCCGGTCTGGGAGGAGGGACCTGATATAATCCCTAATTTGGAAGCATCTAAACTTGTCCTGCCAGGGACTCCATATTTTTCCACCAAGTTCTGGAATGCAATGATTTCATTGCCATTAGAAAATGCCAATCGGATGTGGCCTCATCTCTCTCAGCGTTGGAAGCCCATATCCAACTTTGCTGGAATAAATTAGTCCAGGTATGGAATCGAGGTCAGATAGACACACCATCTTCCGAACTTCCTGCTATCTAGTACCTCGTACCAGGCCCAGAGAGATGTGATTTTATATGGATTTCTACTCCATGAGGAGAATGTTTACCTCCTTGTTAGAAGGATTTTGTTTAAATTAACAAGGCCCTCCTCCCTGCTTTCTAGAGTTTTCAGTTTTACTATATAATTTGCACTCAACCAATGAGAACTGTCCTCAGCTGTGCTGCCTGATGATATAATTTCATGTTTGGGAGAGATGATCCTCCCTTCTATTTGGGCATTTGGAGAACTGTTAGCCTAACCCTGGGCCTGGAGGGACCCTATATAAAGCGGGTTATCTTGCTATGTAAGCCAGAGAAAAGTTCTCAGGTGTGCGAATAGGGATGGTCTGAGATAGATAGAGTCTGGGAAGCAGTACCATTTTGACAGTCTCTACCCGTTGGAGCAGAGGGAGCGAATTACTGCCCATCTCTCAAAATCTGTTTTTAATTTGTCTAAGATGGGTACAAAGTTAAGCTGCAAACAGCTGGGAGCTGTCAAGGCTCAGATGGACTCCATTTTAGACTTTTAAATTCCATTTAAAGGGGAATCTTTTCCTTATTGTCTCAGATGGTTCATAATGCAGTTGTAAAACTTCTGTTTTGGCTGTGTTTATTTTGTAGCCAGCTAGAGTTACATTCCATGAGCAGGCCCACAAAGGATTGGGGATTGTTCCGGTCTCTAAGACATATTAAGAGATCGTCTGCTATAGCGCAAGCTTGTGGGTTTCTCCCCTGCCTCCACACCTGCCACCTCCACCCTCTGCCACAGAGCCTGCCTAAAGGCTCCAGGTATAAGGTAAAAAGAAGGGCGACAGAGGGTATCCCTGGCTCGTGCCCGGAATAGGGAGATCGGCACCGAGATACCGCCATTCACCTTGATATATGACTTGGGTCTGGTACAGATATTATTTATAAGTTTGCAAAATGCCTCTGAGAATCCAAACTCCTAAGTGTTGCCACCAGGAAGCCCCGTGCCACCCTGTTGAAGGCCTTCTCCATCCAAACTTAAAAGTAGGAACGGGACACCGACCGGTGCATGATGCATAAGGTGCAGGATTCTTTTAATGTTATCCTGGGTTTGCCTCCCGATACAAAACTGGTTTGGTCATAATCAATCAGCCTAGGAAGACTCCAGCTCCAGGTACTTAGCCATTATTGTTGCATACTGCTTGTAGTCGATATTTAGGACAGATATGGGTGGTATACAGCACAATGGGTGGTGTCCCGTCCTGGCTTTGGTATGCTAGAGATAAGTACACAATTCAAGACTCTGGTATTTTCTCTCCTGCTTGTGCCTCTCTACAGGCCTCCAGTAGGGGCTGTTCTATGTCCTCCTTAAAACATTTTAAAAACTTCGGCTGTGTACCCATCGGGCCAGGGATTTGTTAGTCTTCAGGTTCTGGACCACATTCTCCATTTCTGAATGAGTTACAGGGGATCCAGTGACTGTCGGAGTTCCTCGCAAGCCTTGGAAGATGTAGCCTGCTCAGAAAAGCCTCCACCTAGGGAGCACCCTGCAACTGTTCAGAGTTATATAAATTTGATAAAACTCCTAAAGGTGTCCAGTATTTGTCCCAGGGGTTCTTACACCTGCCCATTCACTGGATCTCTGATCTGAGTAATAGACGTCATGAGGTTTGCTGCTTCAGCCTGTGGGCTAGTAGGCTGAGCTGCCCTTGGTCCACTTTCATAATATTTTTGTCGGAGGCATTGAGAGCCTGCTCTGTTTTGATATCTAATAAGTTCTGTATTTGTTGCTTTGTGACTTGCAACAAAGGATATACCGTCTCATCCCACTTGCTACTGCTGCACTGGAGTTCCACAATTGCTGCTGCAGTTTCTCCAATCGCAGATTTTGTTGTCTCTTAAAGTGAGCTGCATATTTAATAATGTCCTCCCGTAACACAACTTTCACAGTATCCCAGAGAGAGGCTCTAGAGGTTTCTGGGGATTCATTTTCTTGAAAAATTTGAGAATTCTGGACTTAACCATATCTGTAAAGTCCTTGAGAGTCAAGAGGTAGTTATTACATTTCCAGAGGGTTTGACCTTTCTCTGATCTCCATTCCAGCATTTAATGTTAACTGGGAGTGGTCAGAGAGGACCGAGGGATGTGGCGACATTCCTTAACCTGGTATTGGTGCTCCTTGGATATCAAAAACAGTAAATTAGGCATATGATCCATGTGGAGGGAAAAATGAGTATAGTCCCTCCTCCGAGTGCAGTAATCTCCATGCATTGGCCCAAAATGCTCCCTTAAGGAAGCTTCTGAGAGCTTTAGTGCGGCTGATCTTCTCGAGATCTGGTATTGGTGGTGTCTTATTTGTTCCAGAACTTGATTTTAAGCCCCCCAAAAAAACACTAGGGTTCCTGACTGAAACTCCATAATTTTTGCAGTAAGCCATATTCCACTGGGGCACTGGTACCTAGAGGAATATAAATGGAAGCCAGTGTGATGGGCAAGCCCTCCAAATGGCCTGTCAGGATAGCCAGGTGACCCTCAGGATCCTCATAAGAAGCTGATGCCTATTCTTTTCCCTTTTTGTGTGATGAAGCCACCACCTGGGTGAAGCCAAATTTCCCAGCTTTGTGTGCACTGATCAGGCTTTGAAATTCGTGAAAAAGTACATGCCCACTTGGGCATGTGATAAAAAATGTACATGCCCAAGAAACATGCGCCCTTGGTTTACTTTATTTTACATGTCATCTTCACTGGACCAAGCACTTTCGCTTTTCATCACATCTACTAGTGCTGGCAGAAGCAACATGCGCGTGACTGTGTTCTGAGCCATAAGCTTTGGTATTGGGCCTTCTTTTGCCATTTTTCCACCATAGTGATATGGCACCTTCAGGGTTATGTTCACTGAGCTGGGGAGGTGCATTGAGAGAGATAGACATGAGGTTGTGAAGGGTGTCCGGATGTAATCCAGCCCTCCAATAATTTTTATTCTTCCCATTAGGAGAAGCCTCGTTCTGGCAGCAGTGTGGAACAGGAATCAGGAGAATGATCTTGACAACAGCCAGCACATTTTGAAATTGTTGATCCTGTATATCCATAAGAATCACTTTCATCACAATTTCAGAGACTTAAAATTTTCAACAGACAGAAAGTGGAGTACATGCTTTTTAAGTCTAGCTACTCCAGCAGTACCAAAGTTACATCAACTCCTCTTGACTCTAGGACCACTTTATATTGATCAACGATTGTTTGAATTGCCTGATCTCCATGTTTCAAGTGCCTCTGTGGATGTTGGCCAGGACTGAAAATTTAAAGTTCTTGCAGCTAGTAGCACTTTATTGGTCATGAAAGACTGAAAGCGAGATGCAATGTGTTGTGATGTTTTTTAAGAATTTTCTTAATCTCTGAAATTGTGGCTTGTACAATGTCTGACAGAGAACCGAATCTGTGTCTGCTAGTTTCACTGATTAAGTCCAGCACTGTTGTAGTGAGTTAGATTCTCATTTACAGACGTAAGTGTATATGCGGTGAATAGTTTCGTCACCGAGAGACCATTAAGTTTCTGAATTGTGCTTTTTACTCTGCTGTGAACTTTGTCAACAGTGGCATCCTCTTGCTGAAAGCATAGACTATGAGCTGATAAATAACCAAAAACACTTTCAGAAAGTTCATGTATATGACACATTTAAAGTTTAAGCACTTTAAGTATTCCCAGTGCTTTTGGCCATGATCTTGCTTATTTGTCAGTGAGACATGTTCAAGGTGAAGCACTAATGCAGCCCAGTTCCTTTCAAGGGCAGAAATGGCCTGTTTTCTGTGTGCAAGTCACCTAGTGCCACCAGTGTTAACTGGTCTGACCACATTAATAGTTAAAAGGGATCCTGTTTCCTGTAGGCCTTTCCAACTTTTGGTGACCTGTGGTAAAATGAGTAAATGTTCAGCAGAAGTTGCTCTACCGACTTGTAAAAGGAACAGTCTTTGAAAGAATCCTTTGCAGCAAGCTCTAAGCGACGTGCACAACGAGTGTATGTCAATAAGGTGTGGGCAGCACTGTTGTTTTATTCAGTAAGGACACTGAAGTGGATCCTAACATGACAGCAGCACCATCAGATGTTGCACTGATCAGCTTTTGTTTCCAGGAGCAGGACAGAGAGCTGTACCAGTTAAGGTAGAAGGAAGCAGGGAGGAAGTCAGAATAGCAAAGGCCCAAACTGAGGAAAAGATAAGCTTACGGTTAAGAAGGGGATAAAACCTTTTATAGGTACATCAGCGTGCGTAGAAAGACAAAGGGAGGGATAGTGAGGCTGAATAGAATGAGCGATTGGGTGGGCAGAGGGAGACCGTGAAAAGTAGGGATACTGAATGAATATTTCTGCTCAGTAATCACAAAGAGGAGGGAAGTGCCTAATCCAGTTAACAGAAGCACTCTTGATAGAGGTTCGATCCCAGTCCTTTCACAGAAGAAAGAGTTCTGCAAGAAATGAAAATTACGTACCGTAATTATGATCTTTCTGTGTATCTTCACCATTCATCACAGATGGGGGTACTGGCCAGAGATCAGGACCCCAGGGAGCCTTTTTTTTTTAAAAGGATAGGCAGAGCCCGGCCTTGGCTGCGGCGCCGTCCTCGAGGCTGACGTACTACGCTGGCCGAGGATTAGCCGCTAGGGCTGGCATCGACTCCGCCTGCCTACCAGTTCTGAGTCGCCGGAGAGGTAAGAGGAAGGGATGGAGGGTGGGACAATAGAGTCCAAGGGACAGAAAAGGAAGAAGACTGAACTAAAGGAGAAATAACGACTGAGAGGACAGCATGGAAGAAGTAAGACTAAGGGATTGTAGGGGCCCCAATCTCTGGAAACGGGGAAAGGGGGAGAATTTTAGAGAGAGTGAGAGGTAACAAGGATCCAGGACCCTTGTCCGTCACCAGACTGTATAGGAACTGAAAGGAGTTAGCAAAGCTCTCCGCCAGAATTCAAGGCACAGAATAACTGGCAATACCCAAAAGCAGAGTCGGCTATTCTGGAGAAGGACAGGTACAGGGACCCAATTCTCTCTAAAGAGATATTTAGTGAAAAAGAATTTTCTCCTGTTTTTTTTAAATAGATGGATAACAGAGAGGGCAATCCCCAGCTCACACGCAGAGGGGTGAAGATATGTAGAAGAGAAGGAAGGCACTCAAACTGTACCCCTTAAGGAGACTGTCCCCCTGTGTGTCCCCACTAATCTCACTCAAGCAAGGGTGTCAGAAGATGGCAAAAGTTGAGGGGGCTAGGAATGAGAAGACACTTTCCCCATACCAGTTCCACTATACCAGTGGAGGGAACTGCCCGTTGCCCAGAGGATCCGGCACCTAACAGAGAAGAAGGGAAGGCACAGAGGGAGGAGGAGGATCCAGAGACTGGAGCCCCAAGGGGATGGAGGAGGATTGTGATGAATGGTGAAGATACACAGAAAGATCATAATTACAGTGAAGTGCGTAATTTTCATATCTTATCTGTGTCAATCTTCACATTCATCACAGATGAGTGATACCAAGCTCCCCGAAGAGTTGACTGATTGCACCCTAAGGGACAGCGTTCCTTAGCCCTCAGTGGGTGACACACTAAGGGGAACCTTCTGGGTCTAGAGGCCGAAGTGGGAAGGCGAGGCAGGGGTTCCCCGGAGAAGGAAGAATTGCCCCGACAAGCGCCGTCTGTCTCACAGGGGAAAGAGGTTTCCTGGTGGTAGAACCGTCACCCTGGCGACCAAGGGTGACAACCCGGAGAGAGGCGGAGCCATGCCCGATCTTCTGGTGCAGATCGCCGTCCCTCGACCCTGGTAGCTACCTCATTGGCGTCATAAGATGTCCTTGCTTGGTGCCTTGCTAGCTCCAGGCCACGTGCAGAGAGCAATAGCACCTGGTTTGCTCCAGTCAGGCAGGGTGGCTGGGACCTGACCTAGCGCTGACCACAAGTACCTGTTATAGGCAGTGTGTGGGCCTGATGTGCAGAAATGGAGAGAAGGAGCCATGCCGAGTGAAGTCCTCCTCCCCAGTAATCAAAATCCGAGGAGTCTTGATCTGGGGGCCGGTCCACGATGGAGGCGAAGCCCATCAGGAGTGTCAGGTCGTCAATCCGGATTGCGGATGAGGCAAGGAACCTGGAGAATCCGAGGGAGCGCAATACCTCTGCAAAGGTCCCCTAGGGGCAGAACTCGGAGAAGGGCCTCTGCCAGAAATGCAAGGGCCTCCCGAAGGGAAGCGGGCCAAAAGCGGCACCACGGTGGCTGACCCAAAATCGCCTAGAAAGCGTGCGCCGCATGCTCTGGATTGCTAATAGAAGAGGGAGAAAGGTGAAGGTCCTCCATCATCCTCACGAGGCGCTGATACTCAGAGAGATCAGCAGCAGGAAGATGTGGACAGAAGGTTCCTCTCCCCAGAAGGGGATGAGGGCTGGAGGTCACCATAAACTCAGAGGGTGGCTGCTCGGGGAGGTTGAAAAACCTGACTGTCAAAGCCCTAACGAAGCAGGGAAGCGAGCAGCCACTGCTCTGAACTGTTCCCAGGTGAGGAGGTCCACTAGGACCAAGGATACTTGGGAACACAGGAGAAGGTGGCAGAGGAAGTGGACAGAGCCGAGAGAAGAGTCGGCTGACCTCTGCCAAGGCTGAGGGCGGACCACGGACTCCGAGGGAGTCCTGGAAGACTCCATGATCGACAGCTGCACAACCGGTGCACTGCCTAGACTGCCAAAAGAATCCCCAAGTGAGGCGACCGGGGCCGTGAAGGTCAAAGGACTGTCCCCTGCCTCGAAAGAATGGGACCCTCTCACAAGGAACCCGAGGAAGAGGCGGAAGTCCGCACTCCGGCTCCGTCCAGGGCCTGGGTGGGTCCCAGAGAAGGCTGGCGCGCGAACCCACCCTCGACCCTTGGGCCGAGGGTCCTGGTCTCAGTGGTCAGCCTAGGCAGCTCTGTAGCCAGGGTCACCCCGAGGGGGCAGTCCCAGAAAGAGCACCCTCCCCTCCCGTGGCCCTCTCGATGAGGCCCGGTTGGGGAGCCGAGGCGTCACAGTAGGGGGTACCACCGCTGAGGGATCAAGGAACCCCCAAGGCCAGGCTGCAAGGCAATGGTGGCATGCACCACAGCCCGCTGGTCAGCACCACTGACCCCTGGCCTTAGGGAACCGACTCACCTCGGAGGGCTGGCAAAGCTCGAGAGGAAACCACCAGCTCGTCCCCCTTGCAGATAGCCGAAGGTGTGACTGCCCATCCGACTCGAGCGGACTCGACTCCGAAGAGGAAGAGTCCGAGGCCTCAAGCCAAACAGCAGGGGGTCAGTGAGGGATACCTTTCTGAGAGGCCAGGAGTCAAAGCAACCCCGCCCGGCTCCACAGTACCACGGCGGTGCCAGCGGAGAAGGTGGCAAGGCAGCTTGGGCCAAAGTCCTTGGCCAGGGCCAGCCCACGGCACCCTCAGTCCACCGGTGCCAGGAGGCACCGGGGCCGGAGAGGCAGCGCCCGGCGGAAACTAGTGTCGGAGCCGACCACGCCCGCCAGGCCGCTCGATGCCGCGTCGCGGCGCGAGAACAAAGCGGCTCAACCACTCGAAGGACTGGGCTCCGGCGCTGGCGTCGGTGCAGCGAGAACCCGCGCGCTCGGCGCGGGCGGCACGAGAATCGCGCGGTGCTGACGCCGGCGCCGACAGGCGACACCGAGGCCCGATTGCGCGTGCTCAACCTCGGCGCCGAGGATGGCGCCGAGGCAAGGTATGGCGAAGGAGCGGCGCGCGGGGCGGCGGTTCCACGGTGCCGAGAGCAGTGTTGGCACCGTGAGCAGGCGCCGACAAGCCCCATGGCGCCAACAGTCGGGTCGGTGCGTTGTGGGCACCACGACGGACCTGACACCGCATTGAACCGAGAGCTCCTCTGGCGCCGAGGCAGCGTCGGCCTGGGCCTAGCGGACGCGGGAGAGACACTGAGGGAGCCTTCACCCGAAGGAGGTGATTGCGAGCAGCGCCTCCCACCCGCTCCCGAAGGCGGGACAGGCCTCCTGCGCCGTGGAAGGAGCCTCGGCTAGGCTAAAAGAAGCTGAGGCTCCCTCCTCCGCGGTCCGTATAGAACTGGTAGGGGACCCGGAGGAAGGGCGAAGAGCAGCCCGGTAGTCTGTGTAGCCTACCTCCAGTCGTGGGAGCTCGCCCGACTTTAAGCAACGCTGTTCCAAAGCGGCGGTCCATTCGAGACAGGCGTCGCCGCGAGTCCGTAATAGGTATAGCAGGCCAAGGCATGAAAGGCACCGGTCATGTTGGTCGGTGGTACTTATGACGCGGGCACCAAAGCAATAGGGGCCGCCCGTCTTCACAGATTTTGCCCTCCGACCGCGACATGACCTACGGGAAAACCCCAAAAACAGACTCGGCGTTGCTTAAACAGAAAAATAAGGAAAGATCTTACCGGCGTCAAGTGGAACAGACAGAGAACTAGTGAGACCGACTAAAGCGCGAACTGGGGCCCAAAATTTGAATTTCGCTTCTGGGCTTCCACGAGGCGACCTTGACGGAGGCGAAGAACTGGTAGGCAGGTGGGTCGATGCAACCTAACAGCTAATCCTCGAGCGCCACGTAGTACGTCAGTCCCGAGGACGGGCGCCGACAACAAGTCGGCTCCGCCCATCCTTTTTAAAAAAAGGTCTCGCAAGGTCCTGATCTCCGCCAGTACCCCATCTGTGATGAATGGTGAAGATTGACACAGATAAGATCTCCTAAAACTGAAGGTGGAATAAGCAATGGGTCCTGATGGAATTCACCCCAGAATTCTAAAAGAATTAAGGGGGAACTAGTGAAACCACTGGCAACTCTTTTAATAAATCATGGGAGGATGGTGTGGTACCGAGGACTGGAGGAAGGCAGATGTGATTCCCTTCACAAAGTGGGACCAAGACAGAGGCAGGAAACTACAGACCTGTCAGTCTGACCTCTGTGGTAGGGAAAGTGATGGAGTCACTTCTGGAAAGAAAGAATAGTTGAGTACCTAGAGGCCAGTGGGGCACAGGACCCAAGGCAGCATGGGTTCACAGCAGGAAGGTCATGTCAGAGCAGATCTAATAGATTTCTTTTTCTGGTGACCAAAGTAGTAGACCAGGGAGGGGCTGTGGACATGGCCTACCTAGACTTTAACAAGGCATTTGACACAGTCCCACACAAAAGATTAATAGTCAGATTAACCAGCCTGGGAGTGGGTCCAAGGGTGGTAGCCTGGGTAAAACATTGGCTGGACAACAGGACACAGAAGGTAATTGTAAATGGAGTCCACTCTGAAGAAGAGGGTTACTAGTGCGGTACCACAGGGTTCAGTATTGGGTCCAGTCCTTTTAGGTCTTCATAAGTGACATTATAGAGGGACTGGAAGGAAAAGTATGCCTCTTTGCAGATGACACAAAGATCTGCAACAGGGTTGATACACAGGAGGCGTGGAAAGGATGAGAAGGGACTTGGCAAGAGGTTGGAGGAATGGTCAAGTATGGCAGCTAGGATTCAATGCAAAGAAGTGCAAATAATGCACCTGGGAAACAAGAACCCAGGGAAGAATGCACAATGGGGGTAGTAACAACAACAAAGGAAAGGTACCTGGGGGTAATCATATCAGATGACCTTAAGGTTAGCAAGCAATGTGAGAAAGCAGTAGGGAGGGCTGGGGGTATACTGGGATGCATAGGAGAGGCATCAGCAGCAGAAAACAGGAAGTTGTTATCCCTCTGTACAGACAGTTGGTGAGACCCCATCTGGAGTACTGTGTCCAGTTCTGGAGACCACATCTACATAAGGACATAGACAGGATAGAGGCAGTCGGAGGAGGGCAACTAAAATGGTGCAGGGTCTGCAAGAGAAGCCGTGAGGAGAGACTAAATGAGCTTAATATGTATACCCTTGAGGAAAGAAGGGAGAGGGGACATGATAGAAACTTTTAAGTACCTCAGTGAAATCAACAAAGTCCAAGAGGGTAGCATCTTTCAGAAAAAGAGGCGTGCAAGAACAAGGGACACAATTTAAAGATGGGGCGGTTCAGGGGCAATGTGAGGAAGTATTATTTCACAGAGACGTAATGGATGCATGGAACAGCCTTCCTGAGGAGGTTGGGGTCTAAAACTGTGGGTGAATTCTAGAATCGTGGGACAGACATAAGGCAATTATGGTGGGGGTAGGAAGAAATAGGCTGTTGGTTAACTGGGATCTGCGGCCTATCCTGTAGGTAGGGAAATGGGCAGACTAGATGGGCCAAGCGGTCCTTATCTGCGTCAAAGTCTTATGTTTCTTTGTTTAGACCACCTTCACTCTCTAATGCATCAGTGATGACATTTAAAATGCTTTCAGCATTAGGAACACTAACTGATTTCAGTGCAAGAAACCTTGTAACTGGCAGGCCATTGTCAAAAACACACACGTAAATGCCCTCCTCCTCTGTCACACTTTTATCTGTGCATGAATCTGGAAGAAAAGAGAAGTAATCATTGTTTTCTAAAAGACAAGCAGTAGTGTTTTGAATATCTTGAGCAATGTAGTGAATAAAGACATGACATTGCTTGTCACTGCTGTAACTTTGACCATTACATCATCTCTGTGATTTCTTTTTTGCAAATCTGTTAGTTCTGGAAAATCCCTGAACGGCCTTTCAGTCGTAGCAACTAATATGCAGTACAGAAAAGTTTAGTAATTTGGTCCATTCTTTTTGTTCCATTAATTGTGTGGACTTCTCTATTGGTCTTTCTCCAACTTTTGTTTTGTTTGCACTGTATGCCCTCTCAACATTTTTGTGTGCTACGGACACCTCATGTGCTGAGATAATGTGTACTCTATAAGTGCTGCATCCAGTTCTAAAATTATTTTTGCTCTGGCTTTTATCATAATTCTGACACCATGTACAGAACATGGCACATTTATCTGTGTCATAGGTAAGCCACTGCCTGCCCTTTTTCCATGATTCTTGAAATTTTCAAACTTTTGGAGGCGGTCTTAACTGGGGTTTCAGTACAAGCAGCAGCAATGGAGGAAACTTTAGTGGTCACAAGAGTTTCACTGCCTAGGCAAGGAGGTGGTGTGGGTATGGCTGTAGTAGTACTACTGGTACTAGTGCTTGGTGTTGGAGTCTGAGTCGGCTCCCACAGTCTCATCAAGATGCTTCTCTTAAATCCAAATTTAAAAGACTCATGGTGTCTGCCTGGCTGTTGGAGCTGAACTTGTGAATACTGACTTAGAGGATGTTTAATTTGTGTTTCTCAGTATTAATAAATGCAACAAGGAAAAAAGCATGTAGTCTTTTTTAAATAATAAACTTAACAAGAAAACCTGACTCTGTGTTGTCTGATATTTATTATAATAGGTGATGACAAACATAGACAGTATTCAGATTTTAGATAGTCCACAGACAGCGTAGCTTGTTAAAAGCTTGAGATTTTTTATAACCGTATTCAGATTTTAGATAGTCCACACAGTGTAGCTTGTAAAAGTTTGATATATATATTTTTTAATAACAGTGTTCAGATTTTAGATAGTCCACAAAATTGTGTTTAGAGTTTAGGTAGTCCTAGTCCCAGACTCCACCCTCCCACAACAATACAGACTACTAAGCTTTTCATAACAACACAACATATTATTTTTATTTAGATTTTTTAGGTAGCCAACATGTAGCTTAAGTGTAATTGTAAAAAATGATTTCAGAATCAAGAGACTTTATTGAAAATATCCTTTTTATTTCGATTTTCAGGTATCATACTCTGCCACACACACCACACAAGAAGTAGGTGTTTAACAAATGCTTACTTAGGAGACTTTAATAGAGTGAGAGAAGAATCCCTTGAATTTCAGAAGGTGACAATTACAAGATGAGACTGTACAAGGTACAGTAGGTGGCTACTACAGATGAATAGCTCCCAGTCCCCGACTCCCTCCCTCTATTCACAATCTCTTTCAGATAGCTACTGCTTCAGCTCAAAGAAGCTGAGAGAGTGTTTTCTATTTGGCTAGGATTAGTTAGGTTTATTATGCAAAGTAAGCAGCAGGTTACAGGTATAGTCTTGTAGATGTAGTTTAGATTTAGATTTCTGTTTGCAAAGGCAGATTTTCCCTGCAAGCTCAGGTACTACTAGGCTGAGACTGGGACTGACTAGATAGAACTACAATGAAAAAATAGACTGGTCTGCAAACTGAATAGTCCCCCACTCCTCCTTCACTCTGCTGCAGCCAGTCTTTAAATAAATAAATATAAGCTGCCTTTATTACTGCTTCAGAGACTGTGGTTGTCCCTCCCCTCCTATTACAGGCACAGAATCGTTTTTTTTTCTTCTTCTTCAGCCTACCAGAACGAGATTAACCTCAGTCAGGACTACTTGGCTGCTTTCTAGTTAATTTTATCAAGCTTCCCTTCCTGCTCAGTGCTGTCGGTTCTGTCCTGCAGATTTCCCTCCTCCTGACTGAGAGACCCTCGTGGTCTCAGACAACTCCTCTCCTGGCTACCAGCTATTTACTTCAATCCCCCTTCACACTGTAGTTTCTAATGTGTGTTGCTCTTTGCTTATTTTGTATTCAACTTAGCTCTTAAAAGAGCTTATATTTTTAAACAGAATCAATTCACGAGCGGCGATCGATCGCGCATACTACGGCGCCTACAACAGAAAGAACCGTCTCCACGAAAGAAAGCCAAGAATGGCTGTGGAGCATCCTGCATCTCACTGTCTGGAGGGCGGGCTAAGTAAAAAAATATTGTCACCGATTGTGAACACGCCTTCTGCAGCCCACCTTCAGCAGTGAAGAGACTTGGAGACTGGCTGTCGGCTGATCTCTGTGCCACTCAAATGGCACATCAGCCTACTCCTCAGACCTCCTCTCAAAAGCTGCAAACAGGCAAGCAGTCAGCTGACATCCCAGGCAGAGCACACTCGTGATCTGCTCTGGGGATGTCAGTTCTGTACCTCTTGCAGCTCCTCAAATAGCCCCCCCACTCCAGAACAAAAAAAAAAAGCGGAACTCTGTCAAAAAATACCTTAGGTGCCCAAAGGGGCAGGCACTAAACAGCTGTGGGTGTCCTGAAGCAAAAGTGCCTGCCTGGGGCACCTAAGATGCAAATTTCGCATCCTAGCTCTGGTTGTTAAGTGCGTTTCTTGTAAAAGTGAAGGCCAGTTTTAAGAGCAGAGAGCACCTTGTGTCTTTTAACAGGGTTGTTCAGGCTGTTAACATTATGGGAAATCACTGTGGTTTGTCTACTATCCATTTAAGTTTGGAGGTAGAGGTTCTGTCTGAGGCAACCCTAGATTTCTTGTTATCCCTGACTCCCATTCCCATACTTTATCGACCTGGGGACCCTCGTCCTCTCTGTGCTCTCTGTTTGTGGGAAAACCACCTTATTGTTCTCATCCCCTCCCCAAAATAGTGTGCCATTATCAGGCAGGACATATCCAATGAAGTGGCAGTATACATAAAAACAATTAGACAAAACAGTAACAACAACCAATAAACGGATGATAACAGTTCACCCTGCAGAAGAGGCCTAGAACCAAACAGTGGCCTTCCTCTGCTTCCTAAACCTATATACACTGTGACCCCCAAGGTAGGGGAACATTGAAGATGTTCCCTAAGCACCAGTGATTTTGGGAACTCTGGTAGGAGGAAAGGAGCTTCTGTGTTGGCTCGGCCCCCCTGGACCCTTGGAAAACCAGGTCCTAGCCAGATGATATGGACTATCAACATCATCTCATGTAAGTGGGAGCGGATGTTGAGGAGCTTGCGAAAAGCATTCTCCTGCTCTGCCCTCAAGCACAATCAGCCCAAAATAACATCTGGAATGCTAACCCATAAACATATTGACCACTCAGTATGCAGAGTCTAACAAATAGTTCTTAAGGCCCCCACACCAGTATGATATACACATATATGGTCCAGCTTTTCCTAGTTCTACAGAATAGATCCCGTTTGAAGTAGACTTCTGTTCCAAGTTTCCCCTCCCCGTAACTGCCACCAATTATAAAGATTTGTCTTAAAACAGGTATGCAGCATAGTCCAGTTCTTGTTTATGTTAGCTGCATTAAAAGGAAGGATCCACGTGAGGGAAGGAGGGAAAAAGCAAACAGTGGACCCAGATTAAAGAGCCTGAAGGCACCTTTAGAAACCACTACGGAAACTTAAATGTAGGGATGATTAATATTACTGTGGGACCCTCTGCTAAAAGTCCAAGAGGTTTGGTGAGAGTTCGAGTTCCTTTCGCTTGAGATTAGGGGTTCGGATCTCGGCCAGCAGACAGAAAAACTCCCTCAACAAGCGTGAGTACCGTGGGGAAAGAACAAGTAAACTACTCACAGGACCTTAAGGTCGTCACATCCCCCCACCAGACTGAACAGCGCACGGGTCCTCCTCCCTGCTGGACTTGGTGTTCACCAACCGCCCTACAAAAATCTCGCCAGTACAACAGTACTCCCAAATACCCTTAGTGACCACTCCGGTACTCTGCCATTGGATATTGCAAATCCCCCATTAATCTATCAGCGCAAACTTGGCCCAGAAAAACTTGCATAACTCAAAATCTATCTCAGGTCAATGGACTGCTCCATTGTCACGAAACCACTGACACTGACTTAGCCCTAAACCTCTTCATCCTGCCTTTAACACCATCTGTGACAAATTTGCCCCAGTCACTAAAGAGTGGCCAAAGGAAACCCAGCGCCCGTGGGTCAGTGAACATCTCCTGGCCTCATGCGACCAGAGACTCTATGGCACCTCTCTAACTGAGACTGGCCTGCCAGCTGACAGACAGAATTATAGAGAAGCAAGGAATAAATGTACATGGTCCCTGCACAAAGCAAAAGCTAAGTACTACAAGACCTCACTCACCAACTCCTAGGGCTCAGGACAAAGTTCTGGGACAATATCAAGACCTGTGTGGAAAAGCTTCCAGCACCACCCTAGCCAAATGAGGGTTGAAGGGTGCCTTACCTCCGATCCAGCCCGTATGGCTGATGCCTTCAATAACGCCTTCACCAATCTCAGCCTGGTTCTCCCCTAACTTCTTTGACCTCCCCAATCACCCCCACCCTCCCATCAACCCCACCCTTTCGCCTCTAGTCATCTCCCCAAGGGTGCCGAGCCTATCTCAGGAGGGCACTAAGTCACCCCGGTATAGCAGTGACACTTTAGACCTGAAGCTACTTCGACTCTGTCTCACTGAGGTGCTCGACCCCTCACCCATATACTAAACAGCTCCTTATGCCAAGGGAAATTCCCCTCCCGCTGGAAATCTGCCTACATCAGCGATATTTAAAAGTGGAGACCATGCCCTCAATAGCGACTACCGACCTATCTCCATTCTCCCTGCCCTATCCAAGGCTCTCGAGAGGATAGTCTCTGACCAGCTAACGGACCACCTGAACAAATACAGCATGCTAATGCGCAGCAACATGGCTTCGGATGGGCCATAGTACCACCACTGCCCTCCTGGAACTCACCTCCACATCCACTCCGCTTTAGATGAGGACAAATCACAGGGGCTGTATTCATAGATCTTACTAAGGTGTTCGACACAGTCAACCACCCGCTCTGCTATCCACTCTGACCAGCACTGGATTCTCTCAAGATGCCCTTGGTTGGTTCTCTGACTACCTGTCAAATCGCTCCCAGCAGGTCAAAATAGGAGACACCATCTCTTAGGCTACCTGTCCTCTCGAATTGTCCTGCAGAGGTCCGTCCTCGGTCCGTTACTATTCAGCCTCTTTCTAGATTCCCTCCCCAAGACCTGTTCGGGAACCTTCTCCTCTATCCGTATGATGCTGTACTCTTCTCGTCCAACACTGATCCTTTACAGCTCCACCTCTCCTTCAGTCCTCCTTCAGTTCCACAGAAAAATGGTTCGCCTCCCATTATCTTGTCCTGAACTATTCCAAGACTAAGGTTATGTACTTTTCCACCACTTAATACTAAAAGAAACTTTGTCCACAACTGTGGACTGCCAACCATAACCCCCTTGACTAGGTGGACTCCTTCAGATATCTTGGTTTAACACTCGACCCTGCACTTACTTTCCACCAGCATATCCACCTCTTATTTACTGCCCTCAATGTGCGGCTCAGGCTCCTATCTCGCCTCAACACTGCTTTTACCCCAAATGCATTGGGGCTAGCTGTCTCCTCCTCAGTCCTCTCCCTTCTAGAATATGGCCTAGTCATCTATGGGGCAGCTAACTCATCGACCCTCAGCAGACTACGTGTCTCCTAAATAAAGCCTGCCGCCTCACCTTGGGCTGTGACCGGCTAACTCATACATGCACTCTGTACAATGATACCAACTGGCTGAACCTTGCCAACAGGATTAGGCTCAGCACATGTCTCATGGCAAAAAAATTGCCCTTGGCCTCTGCCCATCAGGACTCGCTCCACTAATAAGACCGGCCCAGTCACTTAAGCACACTCGTAGCTATGGTAAGCACCTCCTTTCTGTCCCCATTGTCGTACATCCCTATACCAGAGTCCTTCAGCTACAGAGCCCCATCTTGGATGAACAGTCTGCCCACTTTGCTTGCAAATGAGAACAGACTAGGATCGTACAAAACCGCCCTCAGAGCCCACCTATAGTCTTGAACCACTGTGATTGCCTCTGACCTATCCTTCATCTAAGCGACCGGCCTAGACTGCAGCCGGCATCCCCTCATATCCTGCCACTAACTGCGTCCCACTTGTTTAGCTCTGCACTGATATGCCATTTGTTTTGCATGTTTGCTCTAACTCCCTAGTTTTCTCTCTGCAAGACCCACAAAAGCCTCTGTAACTACTGATAATGTAACTACCTGACTATGCTGCTGTACTGTTATGTAACCTCTCTTCGTTTCTAATATTTGTGACGTGGAACCTTTGTAAAGGAGTCTTTGACTCCAAAGGTATTTCGAATCTCCAGTAAACTTATAATTACAGTGTTCCTCAGGTATCTCCCAGCCCTTATGTTGCTCGTTGCTCCGTTCAGTTGGAGCATGAAAAACTCTGTAGTAGTGGCTTAATGTCCTACAGGGTTGTTGGTGCTGATCGTTGTCCCACTTTCCTGGAGTTGTGCCGGGTTGCTGGTTGCCAGGCAGGCCGCATGCTAGAGGAGCTGATCTTTACAGTTCTCTTCTGCCTGTATGGAATGTCCTTTCCTTTCAAAAGCTTTAACTGCCTCCTCCATTGTGTGGTAGAGCTCCATTCCTGTATGTAATGTACTACTTAAGCGGGGGTAGGAGTCTGAAATTTCACCCCCATGGCCGCGGGCGTGAGAGAAAGAGGTGCATAGGCCATCCGTTGCTGCTGCTGTATAGATGGGGGGTAATCCTGGTCGAATAGAAGTCAGGCCCCATTGTAATCAATTATTTTTGCTACTAAGCCGTACACAGAATCAGCTCTTTATCCCTGAAACTTGCAGACTTAGCCACTATTGATTGGGGTCTTGCTGTCTCAGAGGTTGGCTTAGAGTCACGAGAGCACTGTGTGCTCGCTCGATCTTAAAAGTGAAAACGCCGCCAAGTCAACACATGCTTCAAGCAGGTCTGCAAGAAACTCAGTCATGTCCCTGTCTCTGTGCCTTTTGGAAGGCCATAAATTCTTAAATTCTCCCATCGGGAGCGAGCCTCAAGATCCAGGCATTTTGCTGCCAGCTGCTCTTGATGTTGTGCAAGGGACTTAACTGCCTGAGAGAGGTGAATGATGATGTCTTCAGCAGTCGAAATTCTCTCTTCTGTAAATCTCACTTGTCTCCAGATGAAGTAAGTCGGTGTGCAGTCTATTAAATTCCTGTTTGGTTTCCAAAGCGGAATTGTTTTATTTCAAGTAGAGTCTCAAAGCGTGGCGAGAGGGCCAAGCTTCTATGTCCCTATCCGCCATGCTCGCGGGGAGTCCTTACTGCTGGCTGTGGAGCTACATGAGAACTTGATCCTCGTTGATCCTTCTGTGTTTTAGCCTGTTTGGATCTGGATAAATCGACTAGGTTTACCTCCACTGTTTGATGCTGACATTTCTTAAGTGTTTTCTGGATTCTGCGTTATGTGGAGCAGATATTTAAGCGTGATTGTGGGAGTTCTCCGTGTCTAAGCAGCCATTAAGCTGATGGCGTCACTGGAAGTCGCCAGAGGACTCACTCTAACCTCTGTGTGAAAGCGATAGAGTATGGTTCTGGTCCCACCAGATACGGTTTCTGCTGCTTCAACATTTGGCAGTGGAGCATCCTGTCCCTCTACCTCTGTGTCGAGGTCTGTTCAGGACAAGGGGTCCCTGGCCCATCCGGACCTGAAGTTCCTACACCTGCATGCATGGCTCCTGAAAACATAGTCACTGCCGTTTTGATTGCTATGACTTGTGCTTGGAGGATTTCTGAGCTTCAGGCCCTGATGTGTGAGCCTCCTTATTTGATTTTTCACAAAGCGCAAAGTCTCTTTGTGTATGAATCCTGAGTTCCTTTCGACGGTGGTATCAGACTTTACACTTAACCAAATTAAACATATTCTTTTTATTATCCAGAGCAAGCCAACCAGGGTGAGATACTGCTCCCTACTCTAAATGTACATAGAACACTGAGATACCATATTGATCACACCAAGGACTGCAGAAAGTCCTCTCAGCTTTTGTTTCCTTCACCACTGGGAAAGGGTACTCCTGTGTCTAAGCAATATCTGTCCAAATGGTTGGCACTTTGTATTGCATTCTGTTATAGGAAGCATGGTAAGGAACTTCCTTGTGCTCTTTGTGATTACTCTGCTAGGGTATGCCCCTTCTGTTGCTTATTTCAAAACGTTCCTGCTGCTGACATATGTGCTGCAGCCACATGGAAGCACTGTTCACACTTTCACAGAACTTTACATTTCAGACATCGTCTCTTATAGATGTGCTGGTTTTGGGTTTGCTGTACTGCAGGGCCTCCTGTCTTGATCACATATCAGACTTTTCCATTCTCCTTGTTGCTCTGTACTGCTTGGGAATCATTCCAAAGGTGTGGCCTAATGGAGGAGATATCCTTGAAGAAGATGAAGAACTTACTGTAACAGTAGATGTTTGAGAGAATCTCCCTCCATTGGGCCATGCCGTACCTCTCTGCTTCCCACTTTTGATTTCATTGAGGGTTTTATCAGATGCTGTGCCTAAGGCCTTACTCCATGCATCCTGTTTCCTCTCAATGCCTCTTCTTATATGCCTGGTGCTGGTATAATCTGGTACCTCACAGAGGCTGTCCGAGGCTACTCTTCGTGGGGAGCGGAGGAGTGTTGGAGCTGCCTATATTCTATAGCATGAACATTGCACATCATTGTGGGTGGCCCCAGCCAGCAAAACATTTCCAAGTGGTGCTGACTCTGGCGACTTACAGTTCCAAAGGTGTGGCCTAATGGAGAGATTCTCTTGAACATCTGCTGTTACATAAGTTCTTAAATTGTTTGACTAAATTGGCATGAGAGCTGTCACTTGTTCTGACTGTGGCACCAGTGTCTTGAATTCCAGCCCTGTCACATCTGGTGAAAGTTGGGTGTGAGGGGCTGGTTCCTGTATTTTATGGAGGCAGTGTGGCGCAGTGGGTTAAGGCTCTGAGCTACAGATCTGGAGACCTGGGTTTGAATCAGACAGCTGCCTAGGTGCATACTGTGTGATCCTGAGCAAGTCACTTAACTTCCTTGTATTCCCAGGTTGCATCTGAAACAAACTTGGCTTAGTGTGCTACTCCTGGTTAAACAATGCTCCCTTTCTCTTTCCCTATTCACAGAGTTCATCAGCCTTCTTGAGGAGTGGCTGCTTCCATTAGCCTTAAAGGAGACTGTGATGAGGCCTTTCAAGAAGATCCCACAAATCACAGACTGCAGACCAGTCTCTAAACCGCATTTTTATAGGCAAGGTTATAGAGAAGAGGTGGTTGTGATATAATTATGAGAACAATCAGAGGAAAAAGAAAGTATATGAGCCTTTCAAACTGGTATTTAACATTGTCACAGCACAGAGACTGCCCTGATGAAGGTGTAATGAATGATGGTTTTTTTTTTATGTGAAGGATTGGAGAGAACTGCCTGTGGTGGTTCTTCCAGATCTGTGATTTGGCATTTGATACCAGAAGCTAAGTGATTGCCTGAGGAAAGCGGGTCATCTGTCTGTACCCATTTTAAGCTGGTTCTGGTCCTTCCTCATGGGCGCCAACAGTCAGGGAATTTTTTGTTTTTCCCAGGTGACATTGGCACTGGTGTTCCACAGGGATCAATTTAGTCCCTGTTGTTCAAGTTGTTTTGCTGCTGCTCGTAATGGTGATCCGGAAGTGCGACTTGAGTTTTCACAGTTAAGCAAATGATACTCCGTTGTATTTATGGTAGCTTGTTTGAGAAAGGCCTGGTCAAGATCAGAATGTGAATGACTTTCATTGGATTGGAGCGAACTCTTTCAAACTGCAGTTGCTTTTAGTGGGTCTGCTTGCCTTAGATCAACCGTGAAGTATAGCCTCGGGATACCCACCATTGGTGATGGGGTTCAACTTCTGGCTAGACAGATGGTACACAGCTTATAAGTCACCATGGATGAAGAGCTGGCCTTAAATTCCCAGATGTTAGCACTTGTCCAGAATGACTTTGACTATTATAAAAACTTGGCTGAGTTGCATCTCTCGCCAGCCAGGTGACATTACTAAGTTGTAGAGGTGGAGATGGGCAAGCCAGGAGGTTTTCACCTAAAGCCAAGCCAAAGCTGAGTCAGGGGTCTGGCTTTACTCTACGAGCTGAAAAACTGGTCAAGCCCTGGCTACTGCAGGCTGTTCTTTATATAGAGTGGAACATTTCAGACACCATTCTAACTGCTCAGGCTGGAAAAATGCTTACTTGGACCATAACTGGCTCAGCTTGACCTTGGCTCTCAGTTGCTTATAGAGACTGAGCAAAGTCAGGCACTCTGCTCGAGCCTGCTGTGGCTTGTCTAGCTGTACTACAGAGGTGCATACATCTATCTGTCTGTCTGTCATCATGCCATAGAACACAAACTGTAAGTCTCTATGCACGTATGTGTGACACTAAACTTGTGATGCTCCAGTAATTGTGTTGTAAAGCTATTATTGCTTTTGAATTCCTCGGTACTTGCAGAAAGTCTGTGTATATTGCACTTGTAGATGATCATTTGATCATTGTGGGACCAGAAGGACCCTAAAACCAATTGTCTCAATATGGTATGGGAATTGTGGGTAGGGCGAGCTTATGGTAGTTGAAAGGTATGTAGGTATTGTGTCTTAAAAGTGACCAATTGCTTTGGATAAGTGACTAATTGCATTGGATAATGGGGTGGGGCACAAAAACAAGCAATGGTTCGGTCTGTAGACCCTGCACCCACATACCAACTCCTGCTACTGTTGTTGGTCCCTTGAATCTGCCACTGATCCTGCTGGTACTTGCATTTGATGTCCCTGTGCTCCTGCCAAGCTCAGCATGCAGTATTGTGTACTGGAGGAAGTGGTGCTTCCTGGCAACCTCGCCATAAGGGCCATGCTGTGGGGGATTCTTTGTGCATGTTAGGGGTTATGAGGTTGCTGATGGGGAGCCGATTGGTGTCTGTGTGTGGGGGGGGGAGGAGGTTATCTGGCCCAGATGATAAGAACTGTGATTGAAAAACAAGATGTGGACTGCTGCTTTAAAAGTTTGTTTTCACAAGCCATAATGATAAAACCAAACCTTTTCAATTTGTAGACAATAAGTAGATATGCTCAAATCATTAAAAGACTGCTATAAACTTGCATCATCCCCAAACAGTTGGCTGTCCAAACCAGAGCAGCAGCAGCATGAAGATTATGAATATGGCAGTGGGTCCTCCTTTGAACCTCGTGGGTACACCAAAACACCACATCTCACAGGAACTTGAGGAGATATATTCGTGCAGTAGATACAGACTGATTGCTGTAGTGGTATATTTGCAACTGAACTTCCTGTAAAATACAGTGTGCAAAAGGGCCTAATGTTAAGTCCACAGCTGTTTCATTTGCAGCTCGCTGGCAGTAAACTGATTTTAATATCCGGTTGGCCTGCTTGAGGTCTATTTTATTTTATTTTTTGCTGCTTTATGAAATGTTAATCCCCCCTCCCCAGTACCTCAGCCCTAATATTAGGGTTGCTGCACTTGCACCTTGCTTTCCTGCTGAGATCTGGTAAGTGACTGCCTTCACAGTTGATGGCAGTGATGTTTTTATGCATGTATGCCTGTGTGAATGCCAGGGTGTCTGTAGGCACCCTGCCCAGGAGCTGAGCACCTCTACGACGTACCTGCCACTCTGCAGGTCCCGGAGCTGGAAATTTAAGTTTAATTGCAAAGTTAGCCCCAGGTGGTAGCACAGGCACTGCTTCTGCGCAATTTGATGGGACCTGTACAGTACAATAGATTATGTGCTTGTTGTATATATGGCCACCAGTGAAAGAATCTTAGCCAAGCTAAGGGTAACGGTAACAGTGCCCTACGCTTTCATGACAGGTTTGTCTGATGGAACTCATCATTGCATTTTGCCAAAAGCTTCACATTGCCTCTCACTGGATAATAGAATTAATAAGAATGGGTACCTTATTATTTAAAGTGTACCTAAACAAGCAGTTTTTAGAACTGCAAATTCCAAACTCTGGCTTCATTGCAAGGTAAAGTAAAGGTTGCTGTTTACATTTATGCTAAAACTGCATTTTGTAAATAACATAAATGCAGTTTCATAGCTTTTGAAAATGTAAACATCAGCCTTCCACTTTCAGAAAACAGCCTTGGTTTCTCCTAAGATGTCTGCCAAGTATGTTAAGTAATGAGTCATGATGACATCATCAGAGTCCGAGACAGAGATCCACATATATTTCTATAGTGCTAACTAGTTCTTCTTTCCGCTTTATTTTGAATTGTTGTACCAGAATGATCAACACCATGTATTACCTCATGGATTTCAGTACACGTTAGGCTATGATTTTGTTCATTTTGTTTACTTTAACTTGCGGAAAATGTTTTGCAATCCAGCTGACTTTTCTTTGGCAAACTGCATTACAGTACAACACTTCAAATGCCTGATGGTCTAGTGGTTATATGATGCACTGAATTTTGTTTTTTGTTAACCAGGAGAGACACACTAAGCTAAAAGCTTGTTTACAGGTGTGGCCTAGCTAGGAGCACAAGAAAGTTTAGTGACTTGCTCAGGGTTACACAGCAAAGTACGGTCTTGTTCAGTTCCAAAGCTCATGCTCTCTTGTTAATCCACAAATAAGACTTTCTTTTTCCATGTGAACCCCGTGCACCTAGCCTGCTTTCTGTTGAACACCCCACCATCCATACCCTGTCATTAGTACTGCTTGGGGCGATATGAGCTTGCGGTCTCATGAAGAGAATAGATTGTAATCTTGTACTGGAGAGTTGTGCACACCTATACTGATACGCATCATCAGCTGGCACTGTTAAAAATGCCTCCCAAATCACTCTCCAGTCCACATTCTCAGTGTTTGACTTCTGCTTCCACAGTAAACATTGAGTGGATCACCACCCTTCTGCACAGTGAAGGTAGTATGTACAGTTCCTGTTGTTTTTCCCACCTCATTAACCAACTAGGTCTTCCTGGAGGGCCAAGCAATAAGCATCATGACCCACCAGAAAACTGCTGTTCATGCCCTCATAAGGGCTGCACTTAAAATGGATAACAATATTATTAGCAGGAGAGGCATACTAATACCTTGAGCGAATCCACCTGACTTCCAGTGTCAGTCTACTCCTTTACCTGTGATCAACAGAACCCCACAGGACAGTTCCCAGCAATTCTTCTCCAGTACTTTTCTGTTCTCTACTCCATAATGTGAGTTGACTGGCTACCACCCTTCCAAATCTTGAATGAGCTATACAAACTCCCTCAATACTGTCCTAACAAACATCAACACCCCCACCCGAGGGTAATCTCCCTACACTGAATCCATGTAACAGTTGAGGTGCAGCCCTGCCACTCTGAGTATTTGTCATCGCTGGCTACTCTCATCCACAGTCAGGTAGTGATCACGCTGCTGGCAGCCCCATTCATATCTCTCAGTGATCTGCTCAGCGTCCTCCTTCATGTCTTCAGCTAACCTGAAGATAGCTGTACCCAGCTGGAGTGGCCTCTTCAGTCCCTCTCTGGCATTCATTCTTCTCACCTGCTCCCACCCACAAACTGGTGGGTTCACTACCCTTCTGCAACATGAATGTGGTTGGTACAGTCTCCCATGTTATATTTGCATATTAGTAATAAACATGATCTTCTGGTAAGCCAGGCTGATAGCAGTAAGGCAGGGGAAAAATAGACCACCTACCCATATAAGATCTAAGCCAGCTATGATTAGGCACTGTTAAATGATGTGCATAATGATGTACACACCATCATTTAATAGTGCCTAATCAAAGTAGTCTAGCTCTTCTAAGGATAGGAAAGCCATCATTCCCTTGTTCCTGCTACTATGACTCTGACTTACTGAACAGATATGTTTATAGTTGATATGTCAAAATAAACGGGTCTGTACTACTTACATTCATGATGCAGAAGGGTGATAAGCTCACCTGTTTTCGTGTGTGAGGAGGACTAGTGAAGAATGAATACCATGGGGACTGAAAAGGCCACTCTTGCAAGGTACTGCTATATTCAGGAAGGGGAAGACAGAAGAGAGAAATATGAGCAGATTACTGTGAAAAATAAGATGTGGGGCTACCAGCACCTTGATCACTACCTGACCCCTTGTCCTGGCCAACATTCCCCTACCCATAAAACCAGTTCATGCAATTGTCTAAGGCTGTGTGTGGATATTAATGCATGAAATGGCTGCCACTACGTTCAGTCACTTCACTAACAGTCTAGTGTTGCTTGTAAAACACTTTGGGATACAGTGTGTATGAAAACCACTATATAAATGCTGATTCTTTATTATTTCCTTGGAAAAGAAGACAAGCATATATTTGAGTTTTGAGAAGGTATGAACTCTAACATTGGACTGCACAGGAACTTTGCTACAAAAAGTGGTGGCTCTAGGGGGTGGTGAAGGGTGTGTCTGCAACCCCCACACACAGTAATGTACTTGCTGCTGCTGCTGCGTTTTACTTTGTTGAAGAAGTCTGATTTATTGATTGTACAAATGTTTACATTCAAACTATGGATTACATTTGTAAGTTCTGTCAAAAATGCACTAGAAAAGAATAATAGCAGAAAATATAAAGGTTTAACACAAATGTTAAAAGTGCATATTAAGCATGCACACCACCCCAGCACCCCATTGTAGCATATTGGATCCACCATAACCACTAGACCACCAGGTTATTATTCAAGATTTGTACTGCACTATGGTTTGCCACAGAGAAAGTTGGTTGGATTAAAACACATTTTCAACACGTTAAAGTAAACAAAATGAACAGAACCATAGCCTGACATGTGCATTATACAAAATAATGCACACTGTTTTTGACCATTTAGGAGAAACAATGCTATACAAAGGAAAAAAGAACGTAGCACTAGAGAGCCATATACAGTATCTCTCTGACTTTGGCTCCAATGATGTCATCACATAACACATTTGCGGCCATTTTAGGAAGCAGGTAAGATAGTTTTTGAAATTGGAAGGCTGATTTTACAATTTTCAAATGCTCTGGAACCACATTTATGTAAATTATGTAAATGTAGTTTTAACATTAATGAATACAACAGCCTTTCCTTTAGTCACCTATGGAGTCAGATTTTGAATAGTTTGTTGTCAAAATGTTGTTTAGGTATCCTTTAAGGGAATATAGAGTCTGCTACCCTAACAGTTCAGTCAGTGTTTCCAAGATTCATAAACTCAAAGGGGCTAGGTCCCAAAATAAATGTGCCTTCAAAATACCATTATTTAAAAAGGCAATAGGCCAAAAGTCTGTGTTTATATAGGGCACCCTTATTTTATAATAGGCTCCTTGATGAAATCTCAAATTGCACAATTGTTAGAACATTGAAAACCAGATTAAAACAGTGGTTGGAAACATTGAAGGAATGCACTTCAATTTGCTTGCATAACTGGTATGATGTACTTGTGTGGCTAAGATGCATTGTGGCTGTTGCCTCTCTTTCTGTGGGATATACCACTCTGAAGGGTGTGATGGCAATAAACCTAGTGAAGGGTTCCACCCTTATAGGGGCCGTGGGAATAATTCCCTTGTCTAAAGGTAGCTTAGGAAGAAGCCCACGGAAAGAGAGACATGCCGCTGGAGGAGGAGGGAGGATGGTGGGACAACAAAAGAAAAAATCCTGGATTAGCCAGGACGAACGGCCTTTAAAGGCCTGATGGGGAATGGTTTATTGCTCCACCCATTGAACTACAGGCATAGCCTTGCAATTTGTGTGCTCTAGCTGGCATGATGTATGCTTGTGTGACTTAGATACATTGTTGCTGTTTGGCCTTGCTATCCGTGGGATATACCACCCTGTAGGGTACGCACCGTGGAGAACCCTAGGGAAGGGTACCACCCATATAGGTGCTGTGGGAATGATTCCCTTGGTTAAAGGTAGTTTGGGAAGAAGCCTAAAAAGAATACCCAAAAAGGTGTCGAAAGCATCGAGCGAGGCAAGAATTCGGAAGATATCGAGGACGGAAATTGAGGTCGATTAGACGAAATCGAAGGACAGGAGATGACGAGGTCGATGAACGAAATGAAAGCTGACAAAATATAGAAGGCGGACTTCCTAAGGAGAGAGTGAACAGCTGGGGCCACCATCCGACTCCATCCAACAGCGGAACCTAACTATGGAACCTATGAAAGCACCAACCCTGTCTAATGTTATGACCATCGGCATGGA
The DNA here is from genome assembly GCA_016271365.2 of Neoceratodus forsteri. NCBI lineage: Eukaryota > Metazoa > Chordata > Ceratodontiformes > Ceratodontidae > Neoceratodus > Neoceratodus forsteri. The sequence goes on from CM057456.1 coordinate 824,215,904, forward strand.
GAAAAAAAACTCTTTGAGGAGGAAACCTCCGGGATCCAAGGCCTAGGTCACCTTCCTCCAGGCTAAAGGACATTTTTGGTCAGTCACGGCTCAGCTACTGCAGTTTAGCGTGAGATCGTTGGAAGAGGAAAACGGTCCAATTTGGAAGAAGCTCGCTCTGTCCTTTCTAACAGGAAAGCTTTTGAGGGTTGCAAGCGACGTCTCTGCAGCTAGCGCCCAAAAGCAATCAGCCAGCCTACACAAGCCTACAAATTAGACCAGGTGAACTGGAGGTGATCAGATGGAGAATGGCGTTGAGGGTGCCTCTGAACCCGCTGGGCAGCTAAAGGAGCCCTGATGATGAGAGCCCCACCTCCACAGCTGGAAGTCGTAAATTCTACATCCAGATGTGTCACTGAAATGAGGAACACTGAAGGTCCACCGAACAAAGACATTCTCACTATGGGCCAGGGAGAAGGACCCTGCTCTGAGCTCGCATGCTCTAGATGCAGACTTCGTGGGTGCAGAGCAAGACAGTCTCTTACAGGCTAGCCCTAAGCTATGGACTCGGAAGGCATGTCTCCAGTGGAGAGCAGGTTGAGTCGAGGTAGCATGAGACCCATATGAGGGGTATGTTGATTTTAGGTGATGTGAGCAGAGTAGACCTAGGAGAGGTCGGATTGACGACGGGAGATCCTCGACGGGGTCCAAGGAGGTCACAGTAGCAACCGGTGGGAGTTCATGCCAGCCAGGTCCATTGAGAAGCCAAATCAGAGTGGAGCCGAACTTCATGAAGGGAGGGACTGAGAACAGCCGATCTAAGCCAGCAGCCGACGGGTGGTGCACGGCATCAGGGAGAGTGAGGTTGGAGCTACTAAATCGAATGAACAACTTGAGGCCTAAGATGGATATACGAGGTATGCTGATGGAGGAAGCCTGAAGGCTGGCAAGGACTGCAGAATGGGAAGGAATGAATACGAGGGGATAGACAGAGGGGCCGGGCAAAGCCCGTAGCCTATGATGAGTTGAGAAGTCGATTATGGGAGGAAAGGATGGTTTGAACGGATGAACGAAATGATGGCGGAATCAAAGCCTGGAATGCCGGAGCAGTTAAGCTGAGGTATGAAATGAACAATGGACTATGATGGAGTGAACCCTGGAAGGCCAGTATAGTGTAGGTGAGATATGAAATGGATGATGTACGATGATGGAGTGAAGCCTGGAAGCTGGTATGGTGAAGGTGAGAATATGAAATATGGACGATGTATGAGAATGGGGAAAGCCTTGAAGGTCAGTACGATTAAGGGTAGAGAAGATGGCAAGTAGGAAGGATGAGGTTGGAAACGATGGAGGTTGACAGGGAGTGGAGGATAAGCAAGGCAAGGCAAATTTTATTTAAGAGATGCCCATCCGGAGGCCCTGGGTGCGAACATTTTAAAAATAAATGCTATGCATTATAAAACAAAATATCAAGCACAACACATAACATATCCACAATAAAACACCATTTATGTAAATATTAACCTAAGCAGCAACAGCAAATACCTAAAAGCCAAAGGCTAACCTAGGCGTAGAGTTCTAAAAATAGACAAGGACTATAAAGCACAGTCTGGGAAGGCCTGATTGTACAGGAAGGCCTTGAGCGGGCTTTAAATACCTCCACAGAAGGGCTTCCCTAACAGCTGGAGTGGCGAATTACACAGGTTGGGAAGCGACAATAAATGCTCTGTCGTCAGCTGTTTTTTTAACCTCATCCTGGGAATCGCAAGAAAGCCCCTAGAGGAGGAGCAGAGGGAGCGGACCGAGACAGCAGAACTGAGAAGGTCCTTCAGGTAACCAGGGCCAGGCCGTAGGGCCTTAAAGGTGAGTAAACCCACCTAAAGAGGACCCTCCACCTAACTGGCAACCAGTGCAGTTGACGAGCACCGGAGTAACATGACAATACTTGGGCTGTCCTGTCAGTGGCCTCGCTGCTGCGTTCTGCACCAGCTGCAGTCAGCACAGGGTACCCCCAGAGACCCGAGATAGAGTGCATTACAGTAGTCCAGCCTGAACATCACGAAGGCATGTACCAAGGTGGGGCGGTCATGTAGTGGAACTAGGGGCTTTATCCTGACGATATTCCTCAGATGATAAAACTAGTATGGACAGTGGAAGACACCTGAAACTCAAGTGTCAATCCACTGTCAAGAATAACGCCAAGATCCTGCACCCTAGAGGAGGCCTTCAATGGTACCGAGCCAAGAAAATGCCCTGTCTCTGCACCAGAGGCCAACCTATCACACCTCTGTTCAACTCCACCATTAGTACCTCCGCCTTATCAGGGTTCAGTCGCAACCAGCTGGAGGCCATCCAGTTATTGATTTCAGCGAGGCAACTATTAAGCACTTCCACTACACGAGATGTTCGGGACAAAGAAAAATACAGCTGGGTATCATCGGCATAACAATGAAAATCCAGACTACTTCCTAATGAGCTCTCCGAGGCAGCATATACACGGAAACCACATCGGGCGACAAGGCTCAACCCTGGGGAATCCCCATGACAGGTGGCCAGGGAGGAGGAGAAATTTCCATCACTACCCTCTGCCTCCTGTTAGATAGAAAGACTCAAACCAGCAGATGACAGTGCCGGCAAGTCCGGAGAATTCCCTTAGGTGGTCAAGTAACACTCGATGGTCCACAGTGTCAAATGCTGAAGAGAAAGATCGAAGAGAACAAGAATTGTCCTTCCCTCAATCTCTAGCCCTAAGGAGGTCATTATGCACCAGACAAGCAGCGTTTCAGTGCTATGCCCTACACGAAACCAGACTGGAGGCGGCTCATATACATGAGTCGAGCAGTCAAACATATGACTAGAGTCAATAGGTAGAATCTGAAAGATGCAGGGAATGGCAGGATAAGAAAACACCTCCCAGAAGTTAGCATGGGGCTCAGCCTGTCACAGTGGTTGAATTCTCCGCCAGATGCCAGCGACCCGGCTTGGAAGCAGACTCTGGTGGGCTGGCCGGGGAGAATGGCGTGCGTCCCCGACAGCTCACCATCTCCGGGGGTGGGGTGGGTTGGCTGATGCCCACAACACTTGTGTGTGTGTCCTCAGGCGAAGGCTCGGGGAGGAGACCACAAGCCCCACAGAGGGGACAGGCAGCCATCAAGGCGCAGTGGACTTCGGTGTGCACGCCCTGATGTCAGGGCTCTCACTGCGCCCTAAGGGAGGAAAAGCAGAAAAGACTCCTGCCGGCTCCGGGAAGATGGGCTTCCGGGCGTGCCTCCTATGTGCTTTGCTCACCAGATCACCTCCACGGGCAGATGAAATGAAGGATTTGGGGTACAGACCCCACCTCATCCCTGGTTGGGGGAAGCCGATGCTCCATGGGGGACTGGGAGGTGAGTCTGAATGGGCGAGGCAGGAGGATGACTCCTTGGATCCCCTGAAGGGTTGGGGCTGGCAGGCAGGAGGATAAACAGAAATTAAAAAAAAAAAGAGAAGCATGGGACAAGAAAGGAGAAGAGGCAAGGGTTGGACAGGCGATTGAAGGAAGGGCAGAAATGCTAGGCAAATGTAGGAGCTGGAGGAGAACAGCCGGGTGAGCCCAAAGCTGACAGAAGAGGTGAGACAGTACCAGGAGCAAGGCATAATGGTAGGAAGGAGAAACTGCAAAGTCGAGACAGAAAGGAGGAGGGGCGAGTAGAGAACTAAGTCAGGGACGGAACTCCCATCCCTGGGGGCTGGGTAGCATGCCTCACTTGATGCCCAGGCGGAGATCGGGACGGAGACTGGAGGGTTGGAAGGAGTATGCAAGAAGACCCCATGGAGGACTGTGAGGAAGGACCATGGAATGATGGAGCGGTGGCAGGATGCTAGGAACAGGCCCATGGCAATGGGGCCAGGGTGCAGGAGGCGAAGAGCACACCAGGCAGATGTGCATACCGAGCGATTGATTATCCCATTGTGAAATACAGGTGGGGTTGAGGTCGGAGTTAAGGGAAGGACCCAGTCAGAAGGCAATCCTCCAGAGCAGAGATGGGGACTCCTAGCCTGAGGAAGTCTGATAGGCACAGAGCAATGGGCATCGCAGAGGTGACTACAGTGTGATAGGTAGCAGAGGAAAGATTACGTGAGCTACAGATAGTGCCCTGCAGAGCAGCTCCATGCAGTGCACCCAGAAATGAGGAATGAAGGACCCAGCCAGCAAAGGGAAAGACCCGGAACCGGCAAGCAGAGAATGGTCGGGCAAGCACACCACCATGGGGATCCAGAAGCAGTCGGTGGAAAGGAGTAGCAGCACCGAGGGAGCGGAGAAGCCCCAAAATGCATGAAGGGAGGCGGAGTGGCAGGAGAATTCGGTAGGAGAATGAGGCAAAACCAGAACACCAAGAAGCAAAACAGCCCCTGAGAGCAGCAGAGCAGCATGACAAGAGGAATGGAAGGTCTCTGGAAAATGAGCAGCCGAAGAGTGTGCAGCACCTGGCAGTGATCAAGCAGATGGCAAGGAGAGGGCTGGTCAGAAATCCTGGCCCAGAGAACAGCAGGCAGCCTGCGGAGTTGAGTCTGAGGGCATGGACAACAGACCAATGGGGTAGCCAGGCGGCAGCCAGGAGGAAAGGGAAGAGCGGAGGAGTGGAGGTGAGCTGGCGGGTGATGTCACACCCAGTGCTGGCAAGAAGAATGAAGCAGCGGCTAGATGTGAGAAAACCCAGAAAAAGCGATGCAAGGATGAGCGCGGACAAGGAGGTGCAGGCAGGAAGAGATGAGATGAGTGGAGCAGGAACGAGGTACGAGGACACCAGGATGGGCTGCAGGAGAGGCGAAGAATAGCAGATGAAACAGGAAGCAACGGGAAGGGAGAGTGGCAAGGACAAAAGAAAGGAGGGGTGAGGGCGGGCGAAGCAACAGACAAGAGGGAAAGTGCGTGAGCAGTGCAGCCTGAATGAGAGAGCGAAGCCCCAGTCTGGCTGGAGAACAACCAGAAGGCAGAGTAGAAGGATGGGATGAGTGGGAAGAAGCCGCAAAAGCGAGCGAGGAATGGAGGAACCGGCAGACGGAGGCAACCGTGAGGAACACAGGGAGACATGTCGGGAACGGGTGCGCAGGAAGGGTGGCCTTTGGCTGCAATGAAAAACGAATCCTGGACTAGCCAGGAGGAGCAGCTTTAAAGCCCTGATGGGGAGTGGTTTGTTGTTCTCACCATTGAACTACAGAGCATAGCCTTGCAGTTGTTCTTAATGCAGTATCTTTGTGAATGTTAATTGTGATGTTGTACATTAACCTTGTTATTTTTACTTTTTGTTTTTATTAATATTGTATTGTATTCTAACTTGTTTTTGTGAACTTGTCGCGTGAAAACAGGCAGTTTTGCTTACCAGCTTACAAGTATAAAAATGAAAATGAAGTGACCCTTTTCTTTTACTTGAGTGTTTTGATACAGTCAAGAATAAAACCAGCAGCTGGACTGTTGGTGCAGCGGTAGCCTTACTGCTCATGGGATGCCGGTGACCTGAGTTTGGGAACAAGCTCAGGCTGTTGGAGAGCCAGCCTATGGAGGAAGATTAAATGCCCCAGCAGGCACTCTTCCCCAGGAAAGAGGGAGACTTGTCCCACTGCTACCCTCAGAGGGTGGCCTCACAGGGGAGGCACAGCTAGGGCTGTGAGGGCAGAGATGCCACCCCACATTGATGCGCGTAATTGCATGCCATGCATGAGCATGTCAGATGCCCTCTATAGTTGCGTGCCCTCAGGAGATGGGAGAAATCTACTAGCTGCAGCATGATGGATGCTGTCCCTCCTGCAGGCCCTGCTTCCTGCCTTCATAGGTGAGAATCCTCTGTTGGCTGACTGCTGAAGTGCTCAGTGGGGTTTCAGAAATCCTGATCGTGCCCTTCCAAGTGGAGCACTCTGCAGTTCCTTGATGGAGTGGACAGTAAGACCTGGAAGATTGCGAGGTGACAGGACTGAAGTGTGGATCGGGGTCCTGAGAGAGGAGGGGTCCTCAAAGGGCTGAGTGGGAGTTGGAAGCATAAACAGATTCATAAGAAAAGAATAAAGCTTATGCCAAATAAGTTTTCCTATGGGAGAACCCCACTCAAAACTGAGAAGACATTTATTTGTCCAGAGAAATCCTTGTGTCCCTTCCAGACATGCTGTTGAGGATACATATTTTTGATAGATTCAGCAATTTTACGTTACATTCAGTGGGGTGAGGGTGGGGCGGTAATTGATATAAAGTTGGAGTCACAGTGTAACTTCAGCATTGCAGAATACTGCATACTTGTTCAGGGTGTGCCATGTAGCAAAGTTCTGTTGTGCCTTTTTTTTTTATTCAAAAACAAATGTTGGCAATGCTAAATTTCACTTTTAACATATGAATATAGATAGACTACCATGTTTACACTTTCAGAGCTGCAAGAGATGATATAATTAACAATTTATCCCTCCAGGGTGTGGTTATACTGGAGGATGTATCACTCAATTGTGGTAAATACTCCAGTATACCCACACCCTGGAAGGACACTTTTATTATACAGTGTCCCTGTTTCATTTTTGGAAAAAAAAGAAAGTTTTTTCTTTTCATTTTAAATATTTTTTAAAATATTTTTATTATTCTTGCTGGAGGGTAGGAAATAGTCCTCTGATATGGGCAATCGGAGAGAGAGAGAGAGCGGGAAGACACTCTAGGAGTCGGGTAGTAAGTGGTACTGGAGGCGGAGCAGAAAAAAATGGAAAGTGTAGAGGTATGTGGTGAGCAGTATTGACGAGACCTGGAGCGAGGCTTCAGCTACTAGCGGTTTAGTACAGAGCTGCGGTTTGTGAGCCATGGGAACATGGTGTCGGGTAATTAGAAGGTACTTGGGCTACAGGGAGAAACGTGGTCTGGGAGGCGGCAAGGATGACTGTCCCATCCAGGAACTGATTTAGGCTCAGTACAAGGTGCTGTTTTTTTCTTTTTTCACTTGGCAGTATTTTTCTGTCCATTGTTTCAGGAGAGCAGTGTAGTTTATGTACTTGAGTTGGATTGGACTTGTGGAGCAGGTTAGCGGGGAATAAAGATGGCGGGTATATGTTTTGATTTTGGGGGTCAGTACTGATCTTGGTAAAGAGGCTGGTTGGCACCTTTTCCAGTGGGTACACTGGAGGATTTATAACACTGAAAAGGTGCCAGCCAGCCAATCAAAATACAGGATTTGGCTCATTCGATTTACCACATTGTATAATATTAGATAACCAAATTCTGTAGAGCAACAAGTTATACGTGAGGGCTATGCAGTGTGTTGTCAGATCTTCAGGATTCCTGGTGGATTAACAATTCCCCTCCTGCTAGTGGATCGCCTGCCTCTGGCTGCAAAATCTTCTGTTGGGATTCCTGTTATGACAACCACCCTCTCCATGCATCCCACAAGAAACTCTCCTTGCAATGGGGCCTAGGAGGGAGAAGAACTGGGATTACATATTCATATGTAGTGGGGCAGGAGGAACTGGGTCAGTCCTGAACCCGAAGATATGGGTGTCCAACAGCTGCTGTCATTCACTAACAGCAAGATCGTTTTCCCTTGAGGAGCCTCCCACCTGACCTCTCAGAGCTGAAGGCCACCCACCCCACCTGACCTCTCAGAGCTGAAGGCCATCCACTCCCACCTGACCTCTCAGAGCTGAAGGCCACCCACTCCCACCTGATCTCTCAGAGCTGAAGGCCACCCACTCCCACCTGATCTCTCAGGCTGAAGGCCACCACCCCACCTGATCTCTCAGAGCTGAAGGCCACCCACTCCCACCTGATCTCTCAGAGCTGAAGGCCACCCACTCCCACCTGATCTCGCAGAGCTGAAGGCCACCACCACCACTGATCTCGCCCACCTAAGCTGATGCCAGCCTTTTGGGGAGTGGAGGATTGGCATTGTGTGGTCGCTCATGATACCAGGATATCACAATTCTCCAGTGGAGTCCTTCAAGCGGTGGGGCAAGTTGAGCCCACTTCTCCAGAGTCTAGCCTTGCCCTATACTGGTCGAAGACTCTTTCTACCAGGGCCATAGGAGTCAAGCTTGGAGTTGTACTGGTGATTCCCATACCTCCATTTTTTTGAGAAAGCCAAGTGTGTGGCAGTACTGTGGAATGAAGATTGTGAATGCTGGTCTGCCACTGGGGACTTGGGCTCGTCGCAGTACTTACACTGCAGTGCAGTACAAAGGAAGGTGCTGCACTGTTAAGAGACACCATCCTTTGGATGAGACATTTAACTGAGTGTCCCTCTGCCTATCTCTTGGTTTTGCCTGGGTTGGTGGATTGGAATAATAAATCCAGTATTTAGAAATAAAATGGGATATCCCTGGTACCCTGGTCTGCTTTCCTCTCCTGTCCATACATGAGGTTATCAATACTACACATGTGCAGAGCTGCATGTGTGATGTGCTCTAGTACTTCATGGCTGTCCTGTGTAATTTCCTGTGCACAGTCACTGCAGTACTGGTATATGAGTTGCAGTATTCCTTAGTAACGACTCTGAGGGACTGGGCCAGATAAGTCCATCCCAGTTCTGCTGTAGCAGCTATTTTCTGTGGCTTTATTCCTCTCTAGGAACCCAGCATCTGACTGCATATCCAGAGACTGAGAAGTGAGAAATGAATACCCACCCATTTAAACTTCAGCAGTCCAGTATCTCAGTCAAATCTGTTAAAGGGAAAGTCCCCTAAACTATTTTCTGTATGCCTGTATAGTATGTAGGCATAAACAATGATTCCCTCTCTTGCATACCCTAATTTCATCCTAATTTATATATAAATGAGGTTGTTTCAGACTTAGGGTTACCATCTGTCCTGATTTTGCAGGACAGTCCTCATTAGGCAGCTGTGTCCTGCAAAAAACATGACAAATACTACATGTCCTGACGTTGCAGAAGAAAAAATATTTTCTGGCTTTCCTCTAAATGTTGCAAAAACCTATAATACCTTAACTAAAATACCTTAAAGGTGACCTGCAAAGAAGCCCTGCAACCTGCTCCCATCCACATACCTTCAGTACTGCTGCGGAGTTGGGGTTGCAGTGATCATTATTTTCAAAGCAGTGGTTATATTTTAATAAAGTGCTGAAACTTTCATTGAAACACAGAAGTGTGGAGTGGGTCCCAGTTAGTAGGGCACAATTGTCATTGGTATTCCACCCATTTAGTAGCGTCGCTGACACCACTGCTCTTATTGTAGCAACAGTGGCAATAGTTTATTATGCTTATTTTATTGCTTCCATGGGGTCTAGAGACCTGAAATATTACTTACAGCAACAGTAAAATAAGTATAATAAACTACTGTCACAACTGCCCTAATAAAAGCAGTGGTGTTGGCGTCCTATCAGGTGGGATACTCATGACAACTTACACCCACTCAATGGGGACCCGCTCTGCACTCTCCTCCGCTCGCCGCAAGTTTCTGCACTTTAAAATATAACCAGTGCTTTGAAAAATAATGACTATTGCAGCCCCTGGCTCCCTACAGCAGTACTGGAATGTATGTGGGATGGGAGCAGGCTGCATGGCTTCTTGCAGGTCTACTTTAAAATGATAAGAAACACTAGAAACAACTAGAAAAATTACAACACTTAAGTCTTAATTCTGATTATTTAGAGAAAACAAATTTGTTGCATTATCGGGGTTACATATTGTCCTCACGAAAATCATGTTTCAGTAAGAAATAACAGTTTGGGCTTCTTGAAAGGGGTAACCCTAGTTTCAGTCTGTTTTGCCTGGTATGAAAACCTGTTTTCTCCATTATAAAGGTCATGACCCCACTCATGCAAAGCATCATGGGAGTTGATGCATTCATGCACAAGCCAGCAGAAGTTGTACTCTGTCAGTTCAGTTACATGTCTTCTGAAGCCCCTCTGTATTCTCTGAAAGCATTTTTCCTAACTCTGATGCACTTTAAACTACAGAAAAATAAACCAAGAAGATAAGGACTGCAAGAGACAGCAACTGCACTGACAGAAGATAAGGACTGCAAGGGACAGCAACTGCACTGACAAATGCAGTATAAGTACTGCAGGCTTTAGTACCAAAACATCATAGAATTCCCGAGTGCCTTGCATGAGTCGGGTCATGACCTTTGCAATGGTGTCGAGCAGGTTTTCACACCAGACTTAAGTAACTTCTTTTGCATTTAAATCCTGATGAAATTAGGAGGGTGCAGTAAAGGCAGTTATTGTTCATGCCTATAAACTTCACAGGTAAACAGAGTAAAAGCTGAGGGACCTTCCTTTAACCGTCACCGCTCACAGAAAGACTGCACACAATGGGCTTTGTTGCTGGGGCAGAAAATACACCCATCAATTACTGTATTATTACAGTGAATACGTGTTGGCCTCTAACATGTCATTTTGAAATGGAAAATAAGTACTGCCACGCACAGAACTGGAAAATTCCTGCAGATAATATATTCATTGCAAAAACCAGCCCTTACTCTCATGACTAAAGGCCAAGCTACAGATTTGAGGTGGTGCCCCACGGTCTGCTACAAGTCAGTTTTTTATTTACTTTCTGTTTATACTTCCTTCCAGCCTCGGCACCCTCCTCCTCAGCAGCTCCCTGGGCTCACTCGTTCACCCCCCACCTACCTGTAGTCACCATCCTCCACAGAGCCATAATTTCCTCCCATGCTGGGACAGGTTAGAGGGATTTACTAGGAGCATGAAACAGCCACTCAAGGGTACAGCTGAGCTGCTGAAAATCTGAATACACACCAAACAGTCAAGCTCCCACTTCGGATTACACACAAAAAACAAGCAATGCTGGACAAAATCGTATACTTTAAAAGGTCCCTTGAAAAAGCTTACATGTGCAAAATGTTGAGTGTTGTTGGTATACTACTGCTGCTTTTGTGAATTTCCCCATGTATATTTTATTTCTTGGCTGGCTGCCCATCATGCAGGGATATACTGTACCCAGTTCACAGGGATATACTTTGGTCAGGTGGAGGTGCCTGGCCATCATATAGACAACAGCCACGTTTTCTCCCAAGGTTTTCCCCTCCCCTCCAGGCATGGGGATGCCTGTGTCAGCCGTTCTCCATGAGCTTCCCACTGCAGCAGGAACATGCTTCCTGGCCAAGCTACAGGGGTCACTGTGGTGATCTGATCTAGTTCCAAACCCAGATCTCTGGCATCTCAAGTGGTGGTTCTACGCTGCACTGGTGAGAAGGTTGGCAGTCTGGAATTTTATTCATTTATTTATTTATTCATAACTAGGATTACAAGTACCTTTGAACCATGGGTTCTTTTACAAAGTTCCACATCAAGTGCGTAAGATAAATACAAATAAAAACATAAGAGATGGAGCAACCATTGTACATACATAATAGGTGGGATAAATAACAGAGGTGATGCACTGTAGAAACTGCAGGCAAAACTGATTAATAGTTATGACAATAGTATCTACAACACAATTATGCAGTCATATAATAGACTTTGTCAAACAAGTATTTGGTCAAACAAAAGATTAGACTTTGTCAAATAGGGAGTAACAAAGGGAGGGAAATGAGGAGAAAAATAGGAAGAGGGCAGGGGAGTAAGTTGGCAGGAGTAGGTAGGAGGGGAGATGAGAAGAACAATAGGAAGGGACAGGGTGAAGGGGATTAAAGTGTTAGGAGAAGGACAAGGGGCAGGGCTAGATTTATAGGGCACAGTCACATGTATTTAGGGTTGCAAGATGACCACGTAGTTTGGCTTTGAAGGTGCCAAGTCTGTGTTCTGAGAGAACTTCAGGGGCAGGTTGTTCATCAAGTAGGAGCTCTACTGGTAAGGTTAGCTGAGCTTGAGAGGTCTGGCAGCGAGGGATGTGGAAGGCAACCCGTGCTGAATTCTGGAGTATTCACGCTGGATTGTTGAAAGGGGAAGTAGTGACTTGGTGACTGGGGAGTTAAGTCAGGTATATTTTTGTGAGCAGACATGTTTGGTATCTTATTCTACCAAGAAAGGAAGCCATTTGGTTTGACCACAGAGATCACAAGTGTGAGTCCACTTGTCGCACCAGTAATTAGTCTACAGGCCTTGTTAAGTGAGACCATAAGTCGTTTGAGTGTGGTATATCAGATGCAGCACTGTAGATTACCATGTCATAATCTGTAATGGACAGGATGGAGCTAGTGACAGCTAGCCTTAGGGCCTCAGGAGTGAGACAGTGTCTATGCCTGTAGAGGACACCAGTCCTGCTGTTAACAATCCTATTCACACCCTTCCTGGTTTTTACCCTTATCCAGTCTCCTCCTCTACACCTTGTTACTTCTCTCTCCCTTCCTTCACCTCCTTCATTCTGTCAATCACCCCCACAGCTCCCTTGTAAGCAGACCCACTTTCCTACTTACCCTCCAGCATCTCTGTTTCCCTTCCTAGTCACTTTGCCTTTCTTCGTTTCCTTATCTCCTTCTCACCCCTCCCTCCCTCCCTCACGTATTTCCTACTCCAATTACAAAAGTGCTAAACTTCACTATTTTATCTTTGCCCTCCTCCTTCTTTCATCAGGAACATCCACCCCAACCCTGGCCCTATTTTTCTCCTACCCTGGCTCCTTGCCCAAATAACATGTCTCCAAACCCCACTTCCACTACAACCCTCCCTAACGGGTTGAAACTCCTCCACCTGAATATCTACAGTGTGCTACCTAAAATCGACTTCCTACAAACTCTTATGATTTCACACACCCTGACATCCTAATTATTACCAAGACATAGCTCAAAAAGTACCCCTGACAGTGCCATTGCTATCCTGGGTACTCCATCTCCAGACAAGATCAATCGGGTGCTGGAGGGAGTGACCATGTATATTCTGTCCTCCTTGCTGTTGACTACCACCCTATCTACCTCCATCACAGCTACCTGAAGGCCTTGTCACCTGCATTACTCTTCCTTTCTCAATCCCAATCTTTGTGGCTGGCATCTATTGCCGCCAAGCATTCAACCCTCGGTCATGGCTGAACTCTTAGCCAGTATCACCTCCCTCTCGCAATCTGGTGAACTTTTCATAATGGGTGGCGTGAATCTAAATTGGTTGTCTTCCAAGTTAAACAAGCTATGCAATGACGCGCTGCTCTAAACCTCACTGAACTTATACTTGAGTCCACACGCCTAATCCCAAAACACAAAACCACATCCTGCTTGACTGGGCACTACAACCCACCTGCACCGCATCATTAAATCTTGTCTCTCCCGATGCCCTTAGTGACCACGGCCTCATTTTCATTGTACATAAGGTTTATTGCGCCAAACCTCCCCTAAAATCATATAGCTCTGGTCCTTTAAATCCTTAGACCTTACCCCAATCAGCTCTGCATCGCTTCCACTGACTGGGCCCCCTCTCCACTGCCATTTCTGTTGACCAAACACTTGACTATTTTAAGGATAAATTCAATGCCACCTGGAATGCCTTTGCTCCTTTCAGACAGACCAGAGTCCGTGGGCTTCACCTCCCCAGGATCACCCCCAAACTACTGGCCTGCTTCAGGGGCGTGATCAGGCCTGGAGAAAACACAAATCTACTAAACATCCAAACGACTATGCCAAGTACAGAATGCTATGCAATTCATGTGCTAAAGCTACTAGACAGCTAAGTCTGATTATTTCAACTCCTCATTGCTGACTACACACTAACTCTCCATCTAAATTCTGGAGGTAGTTCATGCCTATTCTCACCCCTCTCCCCTCCAGTTCTCAAAATAAATAACTCCCTAGTTTCCGAGCCTGGCTTTGCAGCCAATGAATTTAATGCCTACTACACCTAGTGCACCATGCCTCTTCTAAATTCCCTCTTCCCATTGCCACCTACTAACTTCAGCCCTTTGCCTCAGCCAGTGCCTACCTCTCCTCAATTTTCCTTTTCTACTATCTCCTGTGTGAAGCTCTTAATGCTCTCCTATCCCTCAACCCCTCTAAAGGCTCCTCACCAGATGAGCTCGACCCTAAACTTCTCTACCTTTCTGCTCCTGCAATTGCTCATCCTACCTCCCTAATCCTTAACCTGTCCTTTATTTCTGCCCAAGTACACTCATCCTGGAAACATGCTGTAGTCCTTCCTCTCCCCAAGGGTGGTGACACATCCACTCCTGGCAAATATCTCCCCATTTCCTCCTTCCTACCGTTGCCAAGCTTCAAGAACATTTAGTTCTCTCTCAACTATCACCCTTCTCCTCTGATTCCTCCTTCTTCACCCCTTCAATCTGATTTTCGGAAGAACCACTCAACAACCACCTCCTCCTCAGGCTTACTGACTCCATCCTTTCCAGGGATGGACGATAGCCCTGATCATCTCGACTTCTTTGTCGACCTAGCCAAAGCTTTCCATTGTTTCCCATCCTCTGCTTCTTGATTCACTCTTCTCAGCTGGCCTCGCTCAGTCAGCCACCAATTGGTTTAAACCTACCTCATTGGCAGGACCCAGTCAGTGAGAATCCTTGATTCTATCTTCCCTCCACTCCCCATCAACACTGGTGTCCTCAGGGCTCAGTGCTTGGTCCCCTACTCTTCTCCATTTTCCTTAATGATCTTCCCACAGCCTGCTCATCCTCCTCTATCCACATATGCGCTGTTGATACTGTTTTGTACAATTCACGGCAAAAGCCCTGCTGCTGTGCAAACCAGCTTACAGCATGATTTCAACCAAGTTCAGCTCTGGTTTGTTTCTCACCAGCTTTTCTAAATGCCAAGAAGACAGTTTCAATGACCTTTGGCACCAGGCAGAACTCTCTAGGCTCGGCCCTCCACCTTCCACACCCTTGATGGGACCATCTTGGAGGACACCTCCTCATTTAGATATCTAGGAGTTTGACTGGACCAGCACCTCAACTTCTCTGTGCATATCGATGCTATCCTGAAGAAACTGTGCCCAAGCTTGGTACTCTGTACCAGGAATCGTAGTTGCATCCCGCTGACTGCGAGGCGTGAAATTGTCTAAAGATGATACTCCCCCTCTTTGACTACTGTGACGAGTCTATGGTGCTGCTCCCAAATCTTCCTGACCAAGTTGGACACTCTGTTTAACTCCTTCTGCCGCTTTGCTATCGACTCCCTTCCCACCACTGTGAACTCTTATCGCTCTCTAACCTTCTTCCACTATCTCACAGACTCATCTCTCACTGTGCCAAACCAATCTCAAATTCTGGTTTGGGGCTCCCCTCCTATCTCTCCCTCCACCTCCCCCACCCATTCTCTCAGATCTAATGATGCCCACCTTGCGGTCCCTCGCCACTCTACCCTCATCAGTCAGACTGGTTTTGCCCATCGTTTCCCTAAAATCTGGAATTCCTCCCCTGAAATACGACACTCCTTTTCCAACTATTCCTTACTTCTACCCTACACAGTTACCTTTCCTCAGCTGTTCCTGCTTTAACCCACCTTAATACCTATCCTCGGTTTCTGCCTTCCTACCATGCCCCCGGCCTGGTTCTCAATATCCTGAAGGAGAAATCAGGAAATGGCTACCCCTTCTCCTCATATTCAGTTCTTGCCTCTCCCCCTCTCTTCTCCACCTGCCCTTCTGGGTCACCAGTGTGCACAACCTAATCCCATCCTTTTTACTCCAACAGCACTTGCATACTACCTGAGCCTGCTCCTGGTACACACGTGCACTATAAATGGTTCTATCGCATTATTACTGTTTTGTACGTTTATATGTTCTTTTGTATGATTTTGGACATGTATTGTAATTTACCCATTGTTCCACTACTTTTTTTGTACAACACCTTGTGTTCCAACTGTGGAACACTCTTACAATGATGTATAGTTTGTACTACCGCATACTATTGTAACTGATCATCCTTCACAACCCTATGTAACCCTTCCCCCAGGTCGCCGTGAGGCAGAGCAGCTTTTGTTCAGTGTGCCCTCCTGGTGAAACATTTCAATAAATAAATTAAATAAAATCTTAGAAAGCAGGTTAACATGGCCAGGTGGAAGGCGGAGAGCTGTCCAAGCGTGATAGCAAGATTTGAACTTATGGACCATATCCAAGGGTTAATTTGTTATTACGAATGGTAAGGTGTGCAGATTTGTATTTGTTATGGGTGCTTGCAAAGAGCATTGTTTTTGTCTTTTTGTAGTTCATTAACAGTTTGTGGCTGGTGAAACAGGATTCAACTTAGAGACATTAAGTTGCAGAGTGCTGGTGAGGGGAGTAGATCTGAGTGACTGGAGAAAGAACTACGTTGTCTGCGTTGAGAACAAGGTTACAGTCACATGCTTTGGGCAGTGTGTTAAGGTACAGGCTGAACAGTAGGGGCCAAGGATGGATCTTGTAGGACACCCAAGCAGACTGGCAAACAGCTCGATAGGGTGTCATTAATTTTGACCCATTGTGATCTGGAACCAAGGTAACTTGAACAAGCCTACAACAGCATGGAGAGGCCAAGGGGAGGTGTTAGGAGGAGCGAGTGATTCACAGTATCAAAGCCTTGGTCAGATCAATGTAAATTGATCTGACAGTGTAACCCAGTTCAAGGCTTTGTGAATATAGTCTGTATATTCCAGCAAGGCTGTGGTGGTACTATGTGTCGGACAGAAACCATGCTGCTGGGAGCATTGAATATTATATTTGGAGAGAAATTCAGTCAGTTGATCAGCCACCACTCTCTAGAACTTTGGATAGAGGTGGAAGGATTGAGATGAGGCGGTAGTTGGAGACTAGGGATCTGTCACCACTTTTGTGTACATACATGACGATTGCTGCTTTCCACAGTTTGGGGAATTGCCTGAGTGGATAGGGAGAGGTTCAGGAGGGAGGTGACGGGTTTCAGCATGACATACAGTGATACATGGAGTAATTTCATATCCAGGAGTAGCTCATGTACCTCGTTTTGCCTAGTACCTTGCGTAGGTATTTTCTGTCCTTAGTGAGTGTGCTTCTTCTGAAATAGAAGGGAGAATGTGGGTAGGGGTGGCTGCAATCAAAGGTGGTACTAGTGCTGCCTGTGTCAAAGAACTTGGAAGGAGGGCGTGGTTAAGATCTGTGAAAGTCATATTAAAAGCTTCAGCAATGGAGTTAGGGTCCTGCAAGGGGTGTCATTAACAACTACCATGAGGACTGCCTTATTTGGTTTACGGTGAGGTCTTTGATTTTTGCCAGCAAATCTGGCTCATGCCGGCCTGGTGGTGCAGAGGGCTGAGGCGCTGGCACCTTACCTTGAACCATGCAGCAGCCGGCGAGGAACCGGACTTGGGATGCGGGGACTGGCAGGGGAAGGAGAGGACTGAGCATCTGTGGGACAGCTCTCCTCTCCTGGGGTGGGCTACAGGCTGGCGTCACTCAACAGCGGGCTCTGGTGGGAAACACAGCAGAAAAACAGAAACTGCTCCATGCACAGCTGGATGATGGCTACCGGTCCACTGATGCCACCAATGCCCCTGAAGAGCCATGTCTGCCTCGGCAGCACCCCAGAGGCCAAGTTGTTGTGCTGGCCAACCCCAGCGCCTTCCCCTCAGAGGAGAGGGACCCATCAGCGGAAGGTTACGCCGGATTACCCTGGGGTGGCTACTTACGAGGTCGGAGGCTCAGAGGGGACAGGTGGGTTGAAAGGGGCCTAGGCAGCCTGAAGGAGTGGCGGGCGTGGAAGCATGTAGGAGGGGTAAAAGATAATACAAAAAATTCCAGCTGTTGCCCCGAGTTCATAAGCTTATTTTGATAGTATGACTTTTTGCCCTTCGGATTTCTTGGGTGGGCGTTTCTTGCAGCTTTATAGTGCTGCCTGTCAGTCGGATTAGCTGAGACTTGTGCTATGTGCCAAAGATCATCTCTGGCTTTCATTTTATTCAACAGGTGGCTGTGATCCAGGGTTGGATTCTCCCTGAGGTTAGATTTACAGGCTGGGGCAAAGATATTGCATGCTTTGTTAAAGTGAATGGTAAGGTAGGTTAGAGCAAGGTCAGTATTGGTGAAAGAGCCCAGTGGAGACCAGTCACACTGAGCAAGAAAAGTCCGAAATTGATCAAGTTTCCTTTTTTCAGTATCCCCAATAGGTGATTTTAGGTGGGATTTGGTGGTTTTGTTTGACCAGAGACTAATGATAGGGAGAATGATCGCTAATTACACCAGGCAGAACCAAGGTGCTTCTACGTCTTTGTGGGTGTGTGGTAAAATTTAGATCCAGAAGGGTGCTGCTCCTGTTCTTGCGTTGGCTTTTGTGGAGGTTGTTACCAATTGTGAGATGTTATGGGTGGCAGTGGCATCTTTGAATTGGGTGGCTTCAGGGTAACCAATTAATGTTAAGTCACCCATGACAATAATCTCAGACTGATTCGGTAGGCTTTCAGTAAGTTCAAGTACCACATTTATGCAGATTTGTTTTCCTAGGAGGAATATAAACTGAGAATACACAGAGGGCTTTGCCATGCTGCCCTAGGAGGATCTAAACAGGTAAATGTGCAATTATTGGCTGTGTAATATGAGTGGATTTTATATATTTGAAAAATATTTGACTTGTGTTACAGAGTATTGAAGCCAGGACAGTGACCCCCAAATTGAAGGAAAGCATCTGCTTGGATACTCAGCCTTCCCTCCCTGGCCGACCCTCGACAACCAAGGCTTGTTCCTGAACCCAAGTTGCTGGCATTACAAATGGTAACTCTACAACTGCGCGATGATCAGAACAATTTAGAGAGCACATTCATTTTAATCTTCTTAACTGCCATTTATTGTTAAAAGGCGCATCATGGCTGTCATTGAGGGTGTGCAGTTAGCCCAGGTGTACAGTTTGTAAGCAATAAGCCATGATGGGTATACATTAAAGGATTAACAGTGCACTTCCGGCGTGTGTAAGGACACTCTGCTTGTGGCCTTACTACTGCATGCCCTTGAGGCGTGCATCATTAATCCTTTAATGCGCACTTCATTGTGGCTTATTTGTTACTTTTAAAATGGCAGGAAAGAATCCAACAACAATTGGCCAATAGGCGTCCCCTGACAGGCCTTAAATACTATCGATGCACGGTCACATTCCTTACCTTATTTCTCTAGCTAGAAAGCCTGTGTACCATAAGAAAATTAGTGCACCCAAATAAAACAAGGACATTTTTCTTACATACTGGAATTGCTATCCTTTATTACCCTTATTGTTTTCAAAACATTATTCCTCATATACTGTATTCTCTCTTTTTTACAATCAGAGTGCTTTCTTGCACACTCTCCCACTCCACTTCACTGTGACACTGATATTTATAAATTATTTCTCCTCCTGAATCACAGACTGTCCCCCAAACGAACCTGATGGTACAACCCACACCACCACCATGATGTAACATTAGCCCTGTATCAACTTGGGTATTACTGACCACAGACCAAAATGAAAATTTCTATAAACAGCTCACCACACATACATCATTGGTATCACTTACTACACACCGAGAAGGGTGTCTCTCATAAGTCAGCAGGAACAGGAAGACTGGCATCACTCAAGATCCATCAGAAATTAAAACACACAGCATACCCAGTCAGACAGATCGGGGGCACAGTTGAAGTTGGTTGGGAGAGGTTTGAGGATGTTGAGAAGCATTTTTTTAAGTGGAAAGGGTGGTGGGCAAATGGAATATGCTGCCAGATAAGGTGTTCTCAGCGAAGATGGTTGGAGGCTTTAAGAGGGCCTTGGACAGGCGTATAAAGGGAACCCATGGAACTGGGGGGTAGATTTATGAAGGAAGGGTGGACAGGGGCGTAGGGTCAATGACATAAACCCAGGGACACTACATTACTAATGAACAGACTCGATAGACCATTTTGGCCTTCTGCTGGCTCTTTCGTATATTCGTAAACCACAGACAGTCAGGCAAGTCAGCAAACTCAGCCAGCAAATCAGGAACCAAACGTCTGTGATAGACAAAAAGCCCACAACCCACTAACTGCAGAAAAGAAAGTGTAACCTAGCATTGTCTTGCTGTTTAAACAGCGCCATCTGCAGGACACTTTACAAAGGGACAGGCTCTAAGCTGAGCTTGTTTTAAGGGCAGCCCTGGGAACAGGGAGAACAGCAGGGCTGCTCCCAGACCTTTAAAAATGGAACACAAAAGCATTTTTTTCAGTTTGTTGCCCATCTGTCTAATGCCTAGTAGACTGGCCTTAATTTTAATTCAAGCTTGGCAGATTTAGGAGTGCGCGGGTGCGTGCGGGTATGCCTGGGGCAGTCTTGGAGAACAGTACTACAGTAATTGACATGGGGGCAACATGATACTACAGTCAGTCCAGCGTAATAACTGGAGCGTGCTACTTAGATAGTAGTAGGGCAACAACCTAAACAGTACAGTAAGTTACAACAAAACATGATCCCTCAAAAGAATGTGCAGAAAAAAATAAAGAAAACTCTAAAATAGGTGAGTGCTATAAATATGAAACCTACAAAGTGTGCTGAACAATCTTGAAGAAGTATTGGGATGACAAATGCAGAGGAGTGGCGGGATCAGGTGCTTGAGGAGTGAGGACAAGATCATGCAGAAGAGAAATGGGACCTCATCTGGGGCTTATGGACAAGGTAAAAAGGGGACCAAGCCTAAGGCCCATGTCCACACTATGCCTCTGTAACGTTACAGAGAGGGCATAAAATGTTACATAGCAATTGGCGTTTACACTATGTAACGTTACAGAAGGCGAGTTCACAACCATTACAGAAACCTGTTGGGAGGTGGTTTCTACAGCGGTTCCTGTAAGGTTGCAGAAGACAATATGATTACTGGTGTGCGTGTAAACTCCACCGATTAAGCTGGCGGTCATCTGGCAGACCAGCATGCAGTGCATAACCTGGGAGCTAGCCGGGGAGGGCAGAGGGGGCCGAGGACCCAGGGAAGGAGACCGCACATGTGGACAGAACACCCGCAGAGGGGCTGAAGCATTTTGGGAGCAGAGCCAGCACAGCGCAGTAACCCTAACACCCTAACCAGCGAGGCACAGACAGGAAAGTGGAGCAGTGGGAAGCCTTGGGAGCCCAGTGGGGACAGCCCGCAGCGAACAATAGGGCGTGTCAGTAGGACACTGATGGACCCAGGGCAAACAGTGGGACACAGCTGTGAGCAAAAAGACAGCAGGGGACAGGCGGCAGGCAAACAGACCAAAGCACAGACCCTTGTGCTACAGGTGGGAAGTAGGGCACCAACAGCTGCTAGGGCACAATCCCAGCCCCCACAGTACAACAGTGCCAGAACACACCACCCCAGCACCACTGCAGAGCCACCCTGTCCCCTAAGCACAGCCCGTGACCGTGGTTGACCAATCGCCATGCAACCCAGTCGCTGGTGACCACAGCAATGCGGTACCGCCTGCCCTGCGCTGTGTGTCAGCTGGAACCATGACAGACCATGGTGCCACCTGGTCAGATGGAGCCACGTCATTGCTGGTGGAGTTCTGGTCACAGGAGATGGTGCAGGCGGAGCAGCACAACACAAAGGTCTACCAGAAGATTTTGGACTATCTGTTCGAGAATGGCGAGAGGATGACAAAGGAATGCCACGACAAAATAAAGCAGATGAAGGTGTGTTACCACAAAACCAAGGACAGCAACAGATGCTGAAATTGTGCGTGTGGTGTACCTTTTTATGACAAGTTGGACACCATACTAGGCACAGTCAGCCACAGCACCAGCATTCTTCCTGGAGAGCTCACAGGTGGACAGCCCACAACTGGAGTCGGAGGATGTGAGGGGCACGCCGCGGCTCCGCGCCTCACCAGGGGCCTGGAGGTGCGGTCAGTGTACATCGGAGACACCCAACATAGTACGTACAATGTGCACTTCACCTGTATGGTGGTTGGGACATGGGCACAGCATGGCAAGCTGGTGGAGGTGCTGTCTGGGCAAGAGGTGGATTGGTGATCACAGATGGGGAATAGCACAGCGACAAGCCAGTGGCACCTGGGGTGGGGTTGGCCACAGGCGGGGGGCAGTGGTGTGGGGATGGGGGTAGGGGCTAGGTGTGTGGATGGGGTGACTGCATGTGTACAATGGTGATTGGTGTGTTCTGCCATTCCAGGGCAAGACCCAGGGAAGGACATCTGTGGACACCGGCGTGAAAATGCATCCTCAGTGTCCTCGGGCATGCAGGAAGAGATGCCAGGTATCTCCAGTGACACCTCCACCGCGGGAAGGCGGAGCTGCGAGGGCAAGTGGCCAGGATCCTATTGAACCTCAGAGAGGAAGTCCAGGCTGCGAAGGGCAGAAGTGCTTGGGGTGGTGCTGGGACCGCGCATAAAATGCTGCAGTAGCACCATAGGGAAATGTTGGAGCTGGAAGGGAGCGGGCAAGGGAAGAGGGCTATGGAGGGTGTGCGGCAACAGAGGCTGCACAGACACAGCAGTTCTTTACTGATGTCCCAGTTTCTGGCCATGCAATGCCACCAGCCACCCTGCAGATGCACTGCATTGTACGGGTGCCACCACCATGCCACACACCACCATACCCCATCCCCACCTTCTTCCCCAGCGCTCAGCACACCGTGGGTATCCTCCATGCCCATGTCCACGGGGAATCCCACTGGTGTGCACAGCATAGCCATCCTGCAGCAGTCCATCACCGATGGACGGCAGGCAGACCGTAGGGCACCGTCGGCCATCACCAGTGTGCTGCCCCAATCATGCCTGTGCCTCACAGACGTGCATCCCTGTGCAGGGGGTGTACACAGGTGGCGCCACCGCCTGGGACACCCTGCCCACCACAGCCCAGGCACCACTGTATTGTATTGGCATGGCACAGCAGCCCACAGGTGACATGACTGCCCCACCGGTCTGCACACCTCTTCCCTACCCCTGATGCATGGTGCTGCTGACCAACACAGTGCTGCTCCCATGGCACTCACTACAGGCATGCCGAGCTTCACGCGGGACCTGTACAGTGATGAGTCCCAGTGGACCACACTTTGATGGCATGAAACCCCTGCAGAGGAGTGGCGTCTAGTGTGTCCCACAGGCTGTCACCTGGGTCACCCATTCCGTATTTCTCCCTGGTATGGTGGCGGCACTGGGGGTGGACTAGTGTTGCCAGTGCCTGGTGTGGTCTGGCACAGGGCTTTGTGCTCACAGTAACACCTGTATATAGTTGCTCCCAC
This sequence comes from Neoceratodus forsteri, assembly GCA_016271365.2. Lineage (NCBI taxonomy): Eukaryota > Metazoa > Chordata > Ceratodontiformes > Ceratodontidae > Neoceratodus > Neoceratodus forsteri. The sequence goes on from CM057456.1 coordinate 824,238,920, forward strand.
TGGGGTGTTCTGCAGTGTTGCATGGCGTATATATCTCATGGTCCACAGGGGTTCGGGCACATGAGGGCCACACGGTGGCTGGGCATTTGCCCATCCTGTGTTTGTTACCTTGTTTTGTTATATTGGGTCATGGGGACGTTGGGTTGATTACTGTCTGGTTGTACACTGTTATCCATATTGTTGTCTTGCATAGTGTATTGCATGTTTGAGTCACATGTCTGGGTCTGTGTCTCGTGGGTGTCCTGCATCCACGGACAATGCCTATGTCACCGTAGGGGGCCTCGGAGGTGGTGCTGTTTCAGTATTATATTATGTGTCCACTTAGGGTTTGCAGTGGTCACGGGGCCATTACAGTGTTCCATATGTCATGGGTTCAGTCCTGGATGGGGTTGTGATGCTGGACAATGTATGTTATTTTCAATTCCTTTGTGTGCCGAGCAGTGCACAGGGTATACTGCTTGTTCATGCTGTCACCTAATGTTAATTTCCATGTTACAGTCACCAGAGGCCATGGCGACATTGGAATGAAGACTGTCATGTGACACCATACTGTGTTGCTCCTTTGCTTGGGCAGGTTGCTTGCATGCCCACATTGCTATATCTCACGGGCACTGTGGGGCTTCCTGCTGCCATGGGTCACGGGTGTGGTGGGACTGGGTGTTGACCTGGCAGCATTGTGTGTGCTGGGCACACGCAGCTTCATGCCCAGAGGGTGGCTGCTGTGCATGGCATGCCCTGCCCAGGTGGTGCACTGTACCTGACTGTGGCATGTGCGGGTCACGTTCCCAGCTCCCATGGGCGCATCCCATCCCTCCTCCATGCCAGGCGTAAGGGCCTCCCTCTGCTTCGCTTTCCACTCCTTCTGCTGCATCACACCATCGGTCCACCATGGCCGCCTACAGGGCACACATTGCTGTCGGCCTCCTTGCCATGTTCTGCCATGCTCTGTGTACACTGTCCGCCGGATGGCCATGTGGGTGGGTGTTTGTCATCGCAACTGTCTTCACCAGGTGCACCTGGGATCACGCTCTCCATTCATGGGTATGTGTCCACTCACTGTTCGCAGCTCAATGTGGATGGGCTGTAACTGTTCTGGACCGCTTTCCACCTGTTCCTAGCAGTGTGGCCATGCTGTACCATTTCCAGTCTGTAATGGTTCGGAACCATTTCAGCATTTTCAGGTGTAGTGTGGACGGGGCTTAAAGGACCTGTGGAATGAGGATATGATTCCACTATCTCAAAAGTAAGGAAATTTGCAAAAACTGCATTAACACACCAGTTAGGGTTCAACTTAACAGCACAAAAGTAGGGAATATGGCATTAGGGTTTCCAACCCTAACTCCCAAGCAACAAAAGGACAGGCTCACAAGCAACCACAGACAGCCATCATCAGGAAATACAGACAACATACAGCTGTTTTAGATGACACGGATACAGTAGCACTGATGAGTTACCATTGTGAATTTGTCTGCGACTGCATGAGGCCTGTGCTTATGCATACACACTTGTGTGTACATTGTACTGTGTGCCTGGTATGTGTGGCTGCGGGGGGCCCTGTGCCTCTGCAGCCAGAGGGATTCATGCACATTGTATGAGGTACCTCGCTGGATGGCATGATCAAGTAGTGCATGTTTTTTTGTATGCAGTGTGTAACTGAGAAAAATGCTCCCTCCTTGAACAATTTATAGTTCCATTACTTCACATTTATAGTTCCATTACTTTATATTACTTAAACTACAATACCCATATTGCAACAGTACTTTGTTTACATGATGACAGGCCTTACAGGGCCTCTTCCGGGAGCCAGAAGTCTGTGTGTACAGTATGTCTTGTGGCTGAAGAGGCGAAGGTCCCTCAGGGTCTGTGCTTCTACAGACAAGTATTGTTGCAGTTTTGGTATCATGGATTTGTGGCACCTGCTTGTCTTCATCCAGAGGTCTGTGCGTGTGTCTTTTTGACGAGCCTGTGGTTCTACAGCTGAAGAAGTATTTGTGTGTCTTACAGTGTGCATAACTACTTAAGGCTACAGAAGCGCTGGGCCCCTTATGGCCTGTACTGTTCTGCAGAGAAAGGTACTTTGCAATCTAAGTATCTTGGATTTGTATCTGTGGCTGCAGGGCCTGTGTTTCTGCACACAGTAGCAGTGTTGTGATTTCAGTATTGTGGATTTATCTTTGCAGCCACAAGTGAGTGTGTATGTCTTGCACATACCTCTCAACCTTTGTCCCCAAATGTGGAACACTGCCTCTCAAAATGTGGAACAAATGAGCAAAATGTGGAACATTTAATCAAATCTTTGCCAAGAAGCTCAGAACACTGTTAAAATGTTTGCATTTATGTTCAGAAAGTCTTATTAATTATATATTTTTTGCATCATTTACTATAGATTTTTGCTTTAAAATGTTAACGCTTGAATGTGGACAGGTCCTCACAATGTGGAAAAGGAGCTTTGTGAATTAAAATGAGGAACGTCCTCGTAATGTGGTACAGTTGAGAGGTATGGTCTTTGCGTATGTCCCACGTGCATGCTACAGATACAAATCCATGAAGGTAACACATCAGTGATGTTGCATTTGTGACATCTAGAAACAGTTGTATGTTGTTTCTTATCTGGTGATGGCTGTCTGTGGTTGCTTGTGTGGTCTTGTCCTTTGGGAGGAAATAACTCCTTTTATGCTGAAGATGGTAGACATTTGGTATTCTGTTAATAGTTGATGTAATAAATGCCCCATTATTGTGCCTAATGTTTTCCACTTTACTATTATAATGTATCGGTATAGTAACCCTGATTGCTGTTTTTTCCTGTAAACCCAGTTACATCATAGAATATTCTGTTCTCATTCTATAGTATGAATATATTTAGAGAGAATGCTGACATTTATTTGTATGACCTCAATATTGTAAGATACTTCTAGGTATTAAGCAGAGTCCATGAGATCCAATGATACTTCTTGTATTTAATGCATATACATGCAAACTTGTATGATATGTTTTAATTCTATTCATGCTTGTGTTCATGCTTATCTTATCGCTAGGTATTCACTGTGATGTATTCCTAGTCAGCTGCCAAGTTGGTACTGGGCACTGTCACTCTAACTCACTGGGCATAAAAGGACATCTATTACACTTACACATTACTCCATGGAAGAGCGAAACTGGTCAGAGTTTGTGGCGTTTTCCTGTCATCCCCTGCTCTCCCGGCAGTTTATCTCCGCACAGCAGCTCCAGTGATTGCTTCTAGGCCATCGGGCGCTTATATGGCACTATGTGAAGGACCTACGAACTGATCAACAGATCATGGTATTTTGAGTAAATCATATGGCTGGTGTTGTGGTGCTCTTTCTTTTTGTTGGTTATTAGATTAGTTTGACTGTAGGATCCAGTTTGTAGTACACTCAAGCTCAGATTCAAGCAAACAGCAGAATTGAGGCTTCACATAACTTTATTGCTTCATAACAAAACTCAGCCTCACATATACAAAAATTTAAATCTTCAGCCTTGATGTAGAATTGGCATAACATGCCTGCCAGTCCTGGGTTAGCATGCCCTTAGCAACAGCACTTCAACTCACAAAGAGCCTTTATCAGGGGTGTACTTAAGGGGCTGCAGCATCTTTAAAATACTGGCTGATTGGTGATATCTGTATCAACCCTCTTGCTGTAATAAATTTAATTTACAAATCATCAGTACATACCTGTTTTTGAAAAAAAAAAAAAGTCATAAATTGCATTACAGCACCAATTGTGACAACAGTGTTATTATTTGAAAGCCTCATGCAATCATCTGCTGTTCTGAAACACCAGAAAATGAAGACAGAAAAGCTGAATTAAATGTCATGCAATCACCACTACTTCTGGCAAGTGCTAAAGCTTCATAGTTGCAGAGGTGGGGATTCACATAGACAACCGACCAGTTAGGGAATAGAGCAGGTAGAGAGATTTGTGAAAAGAGAAAAAAGAATAGAGTTAAAACATTGGATATAAGAATCAATTTCTGTAATTTAAATATAGCAGCTGAAGTACAGATGCTTAACCATCACAATAAACTTCTCACCTCAAATTTCCAAAAAATCCATATTGGCCAAATGGCTACTAGCCAAATGGTTAAAGGAGCTGTTCATCCCAGATGCATTTTCCCTCACGTGAAAATGTTGAAAATATTTTAAAGGTTCTAACTTGCCAGATGGCTATAACAAACCAAATGGCTAAAGATATGGCTTAAAGGAAAACTGCACTGAATCTATAAGTTATTTTTCCCAGTAGAAGCAATTTTTTAAGTAGTGGTTTTAAGTAACCTAAAGGCCTTAATGGAATAATGGGTCTTTAAGCCACATCTTCAGCCATTTGGCTATTATTAGCCATCTGGCTAGTTAGGGCCTTAAAAATATTTTCAGCATTTTCGATGTGAATAAAATGTATCTAGGATGAAGTGCTCCTTTAACCATTTGGCTAGTAGCCATTTGAACAGTATTTTTTTTTGGGGTGGGGAGTTTGAGGTTTATGAGAAGTTTATCATAGTGTATAGTAGAACATTGTTATATGTATAGAATTCCATCCCTTTCAAAATGCGGTTGTACCACAGTTCAGAGGTCATGGAATGTGATTGTTCCCTTCTGTGGTACAACAGCATTCTGGAACCTCTAGAGACTGCACAAGTGGGTTTCATTCTGAAAGCCAAAGAACTGCTTGCACATTTCATATAACTATACACTGTAAAAATGCAGGATGAGCATCTTTCTGCACAACTAGTGTGTTCTGCTTACTTTGGGGTTCTGATTCCCATGGACCTCTCAAGCTTCTCTGTTTTGAGGTCAGAGGAACTGAACCCTCTGTGGCAGAACACACTGTTTTGCATAGTGGCCCATCCAGTATTCTCTATGTGATGGTTAAGCCTTTGCACTGCAGCTGCTATATTTAGTTATGGGAACTGATTCTATGTGTCTCATGTTTTAAGTCTATTCTTTTTTCCCTTTTCACAAATTTCTCTACCTGCTCTATTCCCTAACTGGTCGGTTGTCTGTGTGGATCCCCACCTCTCTAACTATGGATCTTTAGCACTTTGGTAGAAGTAGTGGTGATCGCTCGACATTTTGTCTAGCGTTTGTCGCTTCGTTTTCTGATGTTTCAAATGGCAGCCAATTATGTGGGGCGTTCAAATAATAACACTGGCTATCAATTGGCTTATAATACAATGCATGAATATTTTTCAAAAACATGTTTGTACTAATGTTTTACAAATTATTTTAATTGTATTACAGAAAGAGGGCTGATTCAGACGCCACCAATCTGCCAGTATTTAAAGAGGTGCTGCCGCCCTTAGCCACACCTCCTGATGAAGGCTCTTTGTGAGTGTGAAGTGCTGGTGTAAGGGTATCTGAACTCTGGAATGGTCGGCATGTTATGCTAAGTCTACACCAAGGCTGAAGATTTACATTTTTGTATGTGTGAGGCTGATGTTTGTTACAGAACAATAAACATTATGTGACTTCTCAATTGTATTGTCTGCTTGAATCCATGTGACTGTGTGCTACAATTTGGATCTGTTTCATTTTGGGTTGCTTCTTGATAGCTATACCATGACTGAACTTTTGTGGCACTTGTGTGTGGGGATGTAGTTTGACTGTAACACCTAGGGATGGAGCTGCTTTCTTTGTAAAGAGGAACCATCTGGAGCCTGGAAGCTCAAGAGGTAGGGGGTATCTGGGTTTACTGCCTAATTTGTGAGCGAGGTTTGGACCTGAATAGCAAGGACCCCATCTTCTTGGCATTAACAAGCAACCTGTTTGCAGCGACCCACCCGTGGATGGAGTTGGAACTCCCTGTTGAGGGTGAGGGATAGTTCCAGCACAGGTTTTGTCACTGCGGTTTGTTAATTGTGGAAAGTAATAAGCCAATTTTGTAGGCCTCGTGGGACTGCAGGTGGTACCAAGAGGGCCCTCCCAGCCACCGAGGTGAACCTCAGCCCTGAGAGATGGAGCCTTGGCCATCAACCCCAAGCAGCGGAGGCCGGATGCAGTCATGGAAATACATGACTCTTAGGTTACTTATAAAGTCCTGCACAAGGGTACAGAGTTTGAGCTGTGTTGAGCATCAAGTGCAAAACATTGATGTCTCAATCATCCCCAATAAAGGGTGAGTCGGATAACTCAGAAGGGTTGCCAACTGTGGTAATACAGGTCAGTTGACTGGAAATAGCAAATTAGAAATCTTACCCAGTCACTTCAGGTTGGTGATCCTGGTTGCTGTTCCCTGACTCTCAATCCTTCCAGAAGGAGTGCAGAATGTGTCTTAATGTCCTGCAGTGTTGTGGGGCAGCTTTCTTGCCCATTGCTCTGTGCCTCTGAAATTGCCGTGGTCTCCACTCCAGTTGCTGGGGTAGCTGCTGTGGGGCAACTTTCAGCCTTTGTTGAACATTCCATCCTTTAAGTTCCAGAGCTTTAATCAGCTTCTGTAGTGTATAACATGGTGCCAAGTCCCAACACTCGCTGTTTAGTTGGGTACAGAGTCTGGAATCTGATCTGGTAGGCTTTCAGGGTCTGTAGTACCCTAGCATATGCCACATGCTTCCTTAGGATTTCAGGAGGGTAGTCCTGGCCAAAAATAACTTAAGTTAACATCCCTGCAGCCTCAGGCATTCCAAAGTGTCTCCTACTTGTCTCTGTAGCTGGAGGATTTCATGACCATGGAGAGGGGCCTGATGTTGGATTTGGTGGGCGTTGAGTCAGGGCTCTCTGGATCAGCTTGATTCTGAAGTGGAGGTTGGCAGGAAGAGATGCACATTCCTTAGTAAATCCTCCATATGGCATGTTCTTCATGGAGACCATAAAACTGTAAATGATCTCTCCTGGAATGGGTTTCAAGGTCCGGCACTTCACCTGAGTTCTGATCCAAGACAACCTGACTGCTGTGTGGAGCTGCGCACATCCTCCATGTGGCTGGTTCTGTCTTCCGCTTCTTAATCGTTTCTTCACTGTGGTAAGTTTAGTGTTCAGCCATTTACATTTCTTTTCTCTGTTTGAAAGCTCTTAATTTCAACCAGGAGGTTTCAAATCAGGACCGAGAAAGCCTTTCAGTCTCCACATCAGTGTCTGTGTTGGGGCCTCTCGTGCTAACTGGAGAGGGACTCTGACTGTGCTGCCATCTGGGCTTCATCCTCTGCCTTTGGTCTCGTGCCAGTTGTGCCGTGGATCTGGTCATTATGGCTCCTTGTTCACCACCTGTGGCCATTTAGAACAATTGGATTCTGTTACCTAATTGAGGAGTTTGGCGGAGAGTCGAGTGAAGAGGCTAGCTGCTCATCGGGCTGATGACATCACCAGAAATCCCTATTGATAGCATTGTAATTCCATATTTTGCTGTCAGTGTTACTTCTGTTGTTCACGTCTGTATTGTAGCCCCTGTATTTCTACAGGTATCTGGCCTACCAATACACAGCAGAATGTCCCTCATTTTAAAATTTCATTTACAGCCCGTGTTCTGGGGAAACCATTTCACTTGTCCCCACCTGCATATTTTCAGTAACAGCCCTCTCCAAAATAATTGCTTGTATTTCTAGCCCACAGAGTAATGCTGTGTTTGTGGATGCTGTCACCCTCTAACCCTGGCTTGATGAAACAGCCCAGCAGCAGTAAACATTACTTGTGTTTGGGCACAGTACAGCGGCAAGGAAAGAGCTACCCAAGGAGGCCCAGTTGCCACTTACACTCTCCACTACCACACCATCAGCTAAATGATGGAGTAAAATGGTTTGAAAATTACCTCTGTAATCAAGCACAAGACTACAGTAGTAGGCCAGTACTCTGAAATTCATCACATCAAATATGGTGTTACCGGGTTCCATCCTCGGACCTCTCTATTCTCTCTTGTAGTCAACCCTCCCTGTTATCTGTTCATTCACAGAGCACATACTCTCATAGATGACTCTGCCTCTTTTGCAAGGATATAGACCCCCTTCAGAACAAACTGCAAAATTACTTCAGTAAACTACACTCCTGGTTCTCCTCTCAGGGCCTGGTCCATAACGCTAAGAAAACTAAGGGCATGGTATTCTCAGGTTCTAGGAAGTCCCTAAATTTCGATTTTACTCTTATAGACAGCAACCCAATTGAGAGTGTCACCACCTTCAAATACCTGAGGATTCATGTGGACTGTCGCTGAACTCTGAGTTACATACTTGTCAATTAAAAAAAATCACCAAAGACTTGGCATTCTACATCGATTAAAACATTTCCCTCATTCCAGAAGCTAGGGCCTTGCTTGCCAACAGTTTCCTGCTCCCTGTTTTAAATCGACTCCCTCATATGCTTAGCCTCCATCTAGCAGAAAAATCGTGTTAAAGACCACGTATCACAGCATCATCCGATTCATCACAGGCCTCCATCCTTAGGGCGCACCACTGTGATCTGTACAAGGCTGCAGATTGGCTCTCCTGGAGGATAGATTTGACAGCAGAATTCTCACTTTTTCTTTAAAATCCAATTGGGCTCCATGCCTAGCAGCATCTCATCCCTGTTCAGTAAGTCTACACACCAGGACCACCAGTACCCATGCCTTCACGATTCCTCACTGTCGTACGACTCCAGCGGCAGCCTCCTCCTCCCACAAAGGTGCCACACTTTTAACAACCTTCCCCTCCTTTGGTCTTGTGCAATACACTTACATCATTCAAAACCAATTGAAATCCTACCTCTTAGACAAACTCCAATGCAGCTGCCCTGACTCATTTCTCTGCTCGGTCTCTTCTTTTCACTTTCCTGCACTTCTCACCTGGCATATTTCTGCTTTTCTCTTTAAATTTATTATATAGTTATGTTATCTTTAACAGTACCTTCCCTATTATGTTCTGTCCCTTTGTATGACTGTCATTCCTGGCGATGTAGTGTTCACCAGTATGTTATTGTACCAATTTTGTTTGCACTCTCATTCCAAACTATGTAATGTTTGCCAGTATGTATTGTACCAAATTTTGTCACTGGATGTGTGTGAAAACAGGCAAGTTTGTTCACATGCCTTTCCAGTATAAACAATAAAATGAAAGAAAAATGAAATGTTCCTCTCTTTTCTCCACTTAACCAGTTTAGACCATCAGACAAAGCTTCTCCTCTATATGGCCTGTTGTCTTTAGCCAGTGCACCTTTCCCCTGCTACACCATTGTTTCAACAACCAGCTTGATTTTTGGTAGTCTGTTCCTCTTACCCCATGACTTTAGTACAGGTAAGTGCTTGCCTACTATAGAAATGATAAGCGAGACTTGGCTCAGGTCTGGAGTGTAGTGACAGAGGCCATGGAGATGGGTGGTACCAACCTCTTGGCCCTTTTCTGTTCAGCGACCAGCTCCCGATAGGGACAGTGTGGTCAGTGGGTAGAGGTGTGGGTTGAGGCATTGTTGATTCTGCTTACGTTTACTTTTATTCACTTGGTGGGATATGGGTCAAATTTACTTCTGCTCAACTGTTATCCATAAAATAAAATGAAAATTAATTAAAATAAATAAAATGATTCATAGGATGCCACCCACTGTTGGCTTCCCATCTGAGAACCATATGTTGTGGCTGTCACAGTGGCTGGTTAGGGATTCTGCTGAGGACAGCTCATTGTTGACCTGCTTTGTTCGGATGGAGGAGTGCATGGGACTCAGGTTGGTCTGCAACTTCAGATATTGAACGCTCTCCGTATCAAAAGATTGATGCTTTCAAAATGTGCTTCTCTTACTGTTTTCCATGCTATTAGATATTGTTTACTGATCTAACAAAGGAACTCATTCAGCTGACCTGTCTCCAGTGTGTAGAGCTCCTGGGGACCAAGTATTCGACTAGTGACTATCCTCCTGGGGGACGAACATCCCACTGCTTTACTGCCAGTTAGGTGACCAAAAGTGGCGGTGCAGGTTTGGGAACCCACAAGCTGCTCTGAGGTAAGACATGCATGTTATTGCATCAGGCTTTCTGGCTTCAGTGATGAAAGCTGCTTGGGAAGGCAATCAGTAGGGAAAAATAGGTGCTGCAAGCAGATGAATCCTTGCTCCCCACTCCTGACCAATTGGGCTGACATCTGCTGGGGACTCCATGCTTGCTCTCAGGAGTGAAACTGTTGTAGTGACCAGATATGTGGGACTTCCTGCTGCAGAATCTGAATGGCAGGACCCTACTGCAGGGGGCAGTCCACAGAAGGCATGCTGCAGGAATGATGTGGGAATCCTGGAACTCTCCCAAGGAGAGCGGCTCTGAAATTAGGCATGAGATGGCATAGGTAAAAGTGGAAGAAGGTTTGTGCAGATGTTCAGGTGGATAAACAGAGTTTAAAAATAAGCAACTCATTGCTACAATCGTTTGTGGAATTGCTCGTATTCCATTTTCAAATATTTCATCTGGTAAAGAGGTCGAGATGGGACCTCAAGCTACCTACCTTATCACCTTTGGAGGAGGAGCTGTACCTCCTTCAAATGAGACTAAACTTTTGTCCATATATTACAAGATGTTGCAGGAAGTACCCCCACACCTTTAGAGGAAATAAACACTGGGAAGGGATCTTGATCTGCAAATCACAAAAGAGATAATGAAAACGCTCTCCCACCTAGTAGGTTGCTCTCAGAGTAATTAACTCAGACAACTGCATCTTAACTTCTTATATCACTTTTATTATTTCCAGCAAAATGCACTCCATAAACCCTGACAAATTACCTGTTTGCCTAAAATGTAAGGCAAATGAGGGACTGTTCCTTCACATGAAACTGGTGTGCCTGAAAGCATCCCTTCAGACATGCAGTAATGGAGGGATGCTTCAGTAACTACCTAAATCCCCTCTGGAACTTTTAGGGTACAGACCCTAAGAGACAGAAGATAGGTAAAGATGGGACCCTTTGGTTTATCACACTTATCGATGCATGAAAAACCATTGCTTAGCAGTGGCTGACCAAGGACTGCAGGTGGTGCTGGAACTGAGTGTGGAGGTTGCGTATGCGGTGGGATGGAAGAAGCAGTGGCAGCCTATAATTGGGCTGTCACTGCCTATGATTCAATCACACTCATTTGCATCCAGCCCCTGTCTACTGCGGAGACCTCCCTGGTATGATGGGGAGCTCAGGGGTTAAAAATGAGGGGCGAAGGTTAGAGATGTTGGAGGAGATCTGGTCTGGTGGAGAACAGATTGGCTCTCAAGTTGCATTATATGTCGACTGTCGGGCAATCTCCCAAAAAGGCTGATTTTTTTTTTTTTTTTTTGTTTAGGGAGGTTGCTGTGGCAAGGAGCAGACCAGCTCAGCTCTTCCACACGGTAAATTTTACATCCTGCCTGTCTCCATATTGGTGGAGCAGGTTCAAGCACTAAGTGTGAAGAGATTGCTCTTTCTTTGCTAACAAAGTGTCCTCTGTCAGGGCGAGATCTCTTCCAGCATCATTCGGAAGGGGGTTGGAGGTCCATCCTGTGATGTATTGAAACACTCCTCCTGTCTGGGATGAGTTTGAGCTAGTTGGGATGGGGAGGTGGTGGAAATAGTCTTGAGACTCGACCAACACAGTGTGATCTGGACCCAGGTCCGACCCTCCTTCTGGTTGGATGTTTGGACCTGACTGGTCCTGTGGTTGCGAGATTGTCTGGAGTTCCTTGAGGTGGGGTCTTTCCACTGGCCTTCAAAGAGGCCATGGTTAGACCCTTTGAAAAGCCCTCATCGGACCTGGATTGTCTCAGCAACTACAGGCTGGTCTCTAATCTCCCATTTTGGGAAGGTTATAGAAAAGTGGTGACCATCCAGCTTGAAGAACATCTTGCCTCCTCCTCCACCTGTGAGTCTTTCCAGTCTGGTTCCGAGCTGGGCATAATATGGAGACTGCAGAAACAAGAGTAAAAGCAGGCACAAGCCATGAAAAAATTCATAGAAGTCAAGTTGCAAGTGGGAAAAGGGGGCTCAATTGCTTTATTGTAAACCACGACCATGGAGCCTAAATGCTTGGCTCGAAATCAGTCTGCTCTCCAGCACTTGAATCGGGTGATTCTTCCTCATGGAGACTGCCCTGGTGAGGGCACTTAATGATTTCCTGATGGTAAGGAACAGGAGAGTGTGTACCATCTTAGTCCTTAGACCTCTCAGGGCGTTTGACACTGTGGGCCACAAGGTGCTACCTGACCATCTGCAGTTGTGGTGTGGCCTGTCTGGTAATGTCATCAACTGGTTCAGGTCATACTTGACAGGCAGAGTGCAGAGGGTGATGATGGGTTTGACATCATCTAACCCAAGCCACTGCACTGTGGGTTTCCATAGGGGTTGGTCTTGTCACACCCTTGTTGTTTCACGGTGTATATGCTTCCTTTGGGAGACATTATCAGGTGGTATGGGCTTTGTTTTCACTCCTATGCAGATGATACCCAGCTATATCTGTCCTATTTACCAAAGCCAGATGGTGGCCTCTGTATTTAACAACTGCCTAGAGGAAGTTCAGTCTCTGATGACTCAAAACTGGCTTAGACTTAACTCAGACAAGACTGCGGTACTAGTGGTAGATCCAGGTCGTGTGGGGGTGGTGGTGGCAGAGGGCCTAGTGCTGGGAGGCTTCCTTAGCTGTCCAGTCGGGTGAAAGATCTGAGTGATCCTTGATGGCCTGGACAATTGATGGACAGGTGTCGGCTATTGTTAAAAGTGGATTTTACCATCTTAGGAACATTGCCTGGATCCGAGCCCTGCTCCTACCTGAGGACCTGACTACACTAATGAATGCTTTCGTTACATCTAGGTTGGACCACTGTAATGCCTGTACTTGGGGTTATCTGAGTCCACCTCCGCCGGCTGCAGCTGGTGCAGAAGCAGGGTGGCAAGACTGTTGGTGGGAGTGAAAAGGGTGATCAGATCAGCCCAGTCTCTGTAAACTGCACTGGCTGCAAGTTAGGTGGAGACTATCTTCAAGGTAGGGCTCCTGACCTACAAGACTCTGCATGAAGAGGGCCACTCTATCTGCAAGATCTTCTTGTCCCCTACTGCCTGTCCTGGGTGCTCCGTTCTGCCGGGGATGCCTCCTGGGAGTTCCCAGGGCTGGTTATGGCACCAGGAGATTGTGCATTTTCAGTAGCTGCACCTACCTGTGGAACTCATTGCCGAGGTATCTTGGGGGGCTCCTCGACAGAAGCCTTAAGAAAGGGTCTCAAGACTTTTGTATCCAACAAGCTTTTAATTGTCAAGTTTATTTTATCGCTGTTTTAAGGAATAGGTAGATAATTTTAATTTCTAGGATCGTGGATATGTTGTCTAACCACACTTCATGGTAGGTACCTTGCCGCTTACGATGTGCTGGAAAGTCTTCAAGCTTGGCTCCTCCACCCACAGGTGGTATAGTCTCAGCTCTGGCCCCATGAGCCAGATCTTCCTTTCCGCTGGAAGGTTTGGGTTCCTCCTTAAGCTTCTACGTGTAGTAGGCCCTGGCTGTTGAATCATGGATTGCTTCCAAAACTTATTCTAAAATTCTCTCAAGTTCACTCTTCATCTTCTTCCCTTGCTCCACGATGGAGGAAAAGTCGATCTGAGTTTCACGGTGCCTCTGAATGCAGAAGATGTCTTGTGCAATCCTCTCACGCCGTGTGCGTGTACCTGGGACTGGACCACGATCTGCAGGCCTGCGATCACTGTCGGTCCTTTTCTCCAAACATGCTTGAAGATCACGCTGCCGACTTCAGCTGGTGGTGACTGGAGAAGCGTTATCCACTGGTTAAATTAAGCGATGCCCGTTGGGTGGTCTCCGTGGTTGTAGGGGTTTGTTGAGCAGTTGGAACAGCTAGAGGCCTTAGAAAGGAGGTGGCTCAGGCCAAGCGGGCTCCTCTTAGCTTTGGTTTTCATTCCGCTGCATCTGGGATCCTCTATTGGCTTCCTTCAAGGAGTTGTGCCAATCTCTCTCTACCAAGGGAGAGGGCCCTTTGAGGTGCATGTTTTGCGCTCAAGGAGGAGTCAAAAAGAACAAGAAAAGTTGACTCATCGGCGTTCTTGGGACCGAGAATGGTCCTGCTCACAGGAATCTCCTTTCTCGACTTGGTTGGTCGCTGATCGAGACTGCGGTTTCATGGTACCCCCGTCAGACCAGTCGGCTGGGATTGCCTGTCAACGCAGGCCGAGATCTTTCTTGAGCCAATTGGTAGGTTGTTGCCTGATCCGGCTGACTATTCTCTTTTGGACACGGTGCTCCTGGTGTCTCTGATGGAGTCGGACCTGCCCGCAAGGAGCCAGACCAGGAGCTAAGGGTTTCCCCGACTCTATCAAGATCCCTATCGGCCCTCACGACGGTCAAGGTTTTGGTCCAGCTCCTTAACTTTGACATCAGGCAAAACTTGCTCCGCTGGTGATCCTGTTCCCACCGTTATAGTAGCGGCGCTGCGCTCTCGTCTTTGTCCTTTGGGGGAGAGGCTTCGCACAAGCTGCATCGATGCTCACGAAGACCTCATGTGGCAGCAGTTGGTCTTATCGGGTCCAAACTGACTCGGTTTCGACTCCAGCCAGTAAGTGGCTTTCGCCAGAACGATCGACCTAACCATGGCCCGTCACAGAGGTGCTGGTTCAGCCCCGCCGGTCAACTGAAGCTGGCTACTCCACTTCAGGTGGAGCCACGCCAAGCAACCGAAGTCTGGAGCTCTGACCAAGGATTCTCAGTCAGCCCAAGGCTTGCCCGTCGGTTGTTGGTCACCACTCCCGACTGCCCAAGGTGAGTGGAGAGCAACATGGGTGGGTATCCACTCTATGAGGACTCTTTGGAGTTCGAGGACTCTTCCATGGTCTCCTCCCATCCAGTGGACATTGAGTTCTTGGGGAGTCTCTCTGTTGATGAGGGCCCTTCCTTGCTGATGAGTATTTGTCAGCTCATTTTCAAATCCACAGGAATGGAGCAGGGCCTGTACAGAAATGGGCTAAGTATTCCTTACAGAGATTCTCAATAAAGGGGACACTCCTGTGGATGCCTTCCCAGTGGCTGGGCCATCCAGCCTTGGAGCTGTGGCAGCTCAGCATCTTATCCTACACCTTTTGCCTGCATGGCCCGCAGTACCTTGCGGTGCCCAGGGGTCCCTGTCGGGCTTTTCGGAGCACCCCTCTGAGTGGGGTTGGTGGCTGACTCCATGTTTCACTCAGGCAACAGAGGGATGCGGACAAACCCCGGACAGGGAATCCAAACAATCGGACCATTCTGAGAAGAAGGTCTATGCAGCCTCCTGCCTTGCTCTGCCAGGCCAGTTCGGCCGTTATCATGGCACATTTCTCCCATGCCTCTTGGGCTCCCTGGATGAGATGATTACTCATCTCCTGGTGGACATCCAGCCCACGGTCAAGCAGGTCCGGGACCAGGGTAGGGCAGTGGTGAAGCAACAACTGTAGATGACTCTGGATATTGGCGATTCTTGTGCCCTTTCTGTAGTGGCCATGTGCTGCAGGGCTTGGCTACGCATCTCAACCTACGGCGGATAGGCAGCATAAGCTGGCAGATATCCCTTCTTGGGCACTGACCTATTTGGGCCTGGCGTGAGAGGAGACCTCCAGCTATAGAAGTCCAGTGCCACCTTGGACTCCACCACATCTGCCCAAAAGAACAAGGGCTCCAAGCGCCAAACTGCAAGTCCTTTCACTCGTCCACTCCTGTGGCCAGAACCGCCCAGCAGCAGCATCACAGCAGGGCCAGCAGACTCAAACTTGGCATCCTGGGCCAAGTCCGTGGCCTCCTCATTTAGGAAGTGCGGGGAAGGTCCGGCAGGCCCCTCCGCTGGACCCTCCTCCAAGCCTGCCCAGTGATGGGTTGGGGCTGCCTCCCTCAGTCCTGTCACACCTCCCTGTGACCCCCTGTGGTGGGCTGGCTCAGCTACTTCATTTCCACCTGGTCCGCTATCACCATGGACTGTTGGGTTCTAGAAGTGGTAGTTCAAGGCCTGCCTCTGGAATTGAGCAGGCCTCTCCTTATTGAGTCTGTGCCCCACAGGGATCTGGTGTCCACAGCTTCTCAGTCAGCTCTCAGAGATGACTTGGCTCAACTCCTCCTCAAGGAGGTGGTGTGCTAGCGGACCCACCTTCAGACCCAGGATTTGTCTCCAGGTACTTCCTGGTGCTGAAGCAGACAGGAGGCTGGCCCCATTCTAGATCTGCACAACCTGAACAAGCTCCTCAGGTCTAGCACCTTCGGATGGTAACTCTAGCTCAGATCATACCATCCCTGGAGCAAGGAATGTGGTTCTGCTCCCTAGATTTTCAGGACACGTACTTTCCGTCCCGATCCATCCATCCCATGATGGTTCCTCCACTTCAGAGCCGAAGGAACCTTTTTGAGTTCCAAGCCATGCCCTTCGGCTTATCTTCAGACCGAGGGCTTCACCAAATGCATGGCAGTGGTGGTGGCATACCCTGAGGCGCCGAGGGGTCCTGTGTACCTTACCTGGACAGCTGGCTGATAGCAGGTCGCCCAGGCTGGAGGTGGAGTGGTCCAGGATCTGGCCCTCCAGACTTGCCTAGAAGTTGGCCTCCTGATCAACAAGGCCAAGGCGGAACTCGTGCCTGTGCAGGTGATCCCAGTTTATTGGGGCAAGAGCTTGACCCTCCTGAGCCAGAGCTCAGCTTCCGTGAACAGGGCGGAGGTTCTCTCCCTCCTTTGCCCAGTCATTTCTGGTTGGGCAATTGCACCCTGCCGGGACTTCCTGCATCTTCTGGGCTACTTGGCGGTCTGCACCAGTGTGGTCTGATGGGCCTGCTGGCATATGCTTTCCTTCAGTGGGAACTAGCTAGCCAGTGGTCTCAGTGCTCAGGTCATCTTGACCAGCTGGTCTCAGTGACCCAGAGGATGTGGCATGGCCTCCAATGGTGTCTCGTCCTGTCCCACTTGCAGGAAGGGCTCCTTTTGTCCGCCTCGAGCTGATGGTCATCCTGATGACGACGCCTCACTGATGGGTTTGGGATGCCCATCTGGAGGGCAACGAGAGCCCACGGGCCTCGGTCCCCTCAGGAGTCCTGATGTCACATCAATCTGCTAGAGCTTCAGTCGGTTCGCCAAGCCCCAACTGCATTTGCTCCATTTGTTTAGCATCCGTGGTTCAAGTCCAGATGGACAACACCACGACCATGTACTATTTCAGCAGGCAGGGTGGGACATGCTCCTTGCCCTCTGCAAGGAAGCCCTCCGCATTTGGTTACTTGTGCTCAGCCTGGGCGGATGATCTGGCCATCCATGTGGCAGGAGCCTCAAATCAGCTGGCCAATGCCCTCAGCCTGATGGTGAGGGGCATCTCATGAGTGGTCTCTCCACCAGGAGGTGGTACAAGATCTATTTTCCTCTGGGGCACCCCTCAGGTGGACCTGTTTGCCTCCAGGAGAATCGAGCTGAGACTGTTTGTTGCCGCCCCCTCCAGCAGGGTTCACTGCAGGGGATGCCTTCTCAGGTCGTGGAATTGATTCACAAAGTGCTCATCAAGGTCAGGAGGGACAAGGTGCAGGTGATCCTGGTGGCCCCAGACTGGCCCGCCAGTTCTGATATCCAGCCTCCTCAGCTCAGCTCCAGGCTCCCGAGGCAGCTTCCAGCACCCTGGACCCACTCTCAGTCAACCAGGGTGAGTACTCCATCGGACCTTCAATCCCTGCACTAGACGGCCTGGTTCCTGGCGGCTAGAGTTCCAGGCCTTGTGTCTGTCTGATGAGGTCCTCAATGTTGTTGATGCGTCCCGTGGGAATCAACCAAAAATGCTATGCCTTTAAATGGAAAAGATTCTCCATCTGGTGTCGGGGCAAAGGATAGGACCCTTGTCCTGCCCAGTGGCTAGCATTTTATTATCTTTGGACCCTCTCCCAGCAGGGCTACGGTTGTGACCCTAAAGATGCACCTGGCAGCCATCTCCGCTTACTGGGCGTGGGCTGGTTAGCGGTGGGTGGCTCAGGAGAAGGTGGTCTGGCGTGTCTTCAAAGGCCCAGCTCACATATTCCCTCAGTGCGTGAACCTCACCTCCATGGGATCTACTGCTGGTCTTGGCAAACCTCATGGGCAAGCTGCTCGAACCTATACACACGTGTGACATGTCACATTTGTCGGGAAGACTGCCTTCTTGGTGGCTATCACGTCCAGCCAGAAGGACCAGGAGTTACAGGCTCTCCATTGAGTCTTCTTACCTGGTCTTCCACAGGGCCAAGGTTGTCCTCGCCCCACCCGAAATTCCTTCAAGGTAGTGTCATAGTTTCACCTTAACCAGGTGATTACTCTGCTGGTGTTCTACCCCAGTCACACCTGGAGGCCGAGTACAGGCTCCATACTCTGGACGTGAGACGAATGCTCGCTACTACAAAGAGCTGAACGGCAGAAGTTCGGAGAGAGGTTCACCAGCTGTTTGTCACCTATGCTGAAGCTGCAACTGGCAGACCTGCAGCCAAGCGCACAATAGCTCAATGGATTACATCTTGCATTGCTCTGCTATAGGTTGGCAGGTAGGGAATCTCCTGCAGGGCTTAAGGCTCATTCCACCTGCCATACCGCTTGCCGGTGGCTGCTTCTAGGGCGCCCTATGCAGGAAAAATGCAGGGTTGCTACCTGAAGTCAGCACACCTTCATTTCCCATTACCACATCAACCTTGAGTCATGCTGGGATGCTGGTTTTGGAACCTCAGTTCTCCAGTTCCTCTTCCCTAAGTAGAGGGTGTGTGTCTGCCACCCTCCTCCCAGAGAACTGCTAGAGTCTGTCATGAAGTGTGAATAGAACAACATATCCACGTTCCTAGAAAACAGGTTATTCCCCTGCAACAGTAGTTCTAGGAGTGTATATGTTGTTCAGCCACTGACCCACCTGACCTCCCTGGCTTTGATGCACAAACCTGGCTTCCAGCAGGGTAAGATCTAAGCGCCATGGGGCGGAGTCGAGGACTGTACCACCCGGGTGGGTGGGAGGAGCCAGCTTGAAGACTTTCCGCTACATCTTAAGCAGCAAGGCACCTGCCATGAAGTGTGGATGAACAACATATACCTCCTAGAGCTACTGTTACAGGTGAATAACCTATTTTATTGTTGACTCACAGTTGTTATATTGCTATAAGATTGTTGTCTTATGATCTGTATTGTCTGGAATGTACAGCGCCAGTCCCTGGAAAGGGGCTTTTATAAATAGTGTGTCTGTCTATGTGTCTATCTATCTATCTATCTATCTATCTCTGTCTATCTAAAGAACCTCCTTAAGTTAGCCTCTGGTCAAGATATCTCATGCTCTGCATCTAAGGTACTGGCACAACATACTGCTTATCTGTTCAGTTTATCTCTGCAAATTTTGCATTTTCTTGACGTATTGAAAACAGCTTATATCACCCCCATATTTAGGGGAGGCGTTCATCTGACCCAAATTCTTACCATCCCATATCTATTTTGACAGTATGCACAAAGATTTTGAAAGATTATTACATGTACAACTTTCCCAGTATTTTTCAAAATGTAACATTTCATCAGTTCGACAGTTGGGATTCAAGAAAGGCTACAACAGACGCCTGGTGGCGCTGGAGGGTTGAGGTGCTGGACGCCACACTTGCGCCACGCCAGCAACCTGGGTTCGGAATGGATGCCAGAGTCGGCAGGGAGGAGAGGACTGGCGTCCAGGACTGCTGTCCTCTCCTGGGTGGGTTACAGGAGTTCCCTGCTCTGTAGTGGCCGCCGATGGAGATCGGAGGAGGAAGTACAAGGCGGGACGCCAAGTAGGCAGGATGCCGGCAGACACCGTGGAGGAAGCGAGGCTGCACAGGGTCATTGCACGCCACATCCTGGGGGTGAAATTGCAAGGAAAAATCCCTGGAGGACCTGTGGATGCGACGGTGACCCTGGAAGCCAACGCCCACATCCCAACACTGGACCACCTGCTCCACCGACTCCCTGAGCTCCCTCAACCTAGCCTAGGACCGCCAGGTAGGAGAGGTGGTCCTGCTCTGGGGGACTTAGATCCGGGGCCAGATGGATCCATGAGCTTGGGAAAGGGTGCTCATCCCTTGTACTCCCAGTGGAAACGGGTCTCAGACAGGGAGTTGAGGCTGAGGCTATGAGGGTACACCTGAGAGATGCCTTGGTCCCTGGTGCTACAAATGGAATGTAAAAAAAAAAAAAAAAAGAAGCCGCAACACTTCTTATGTTATTTCAAAAGTAACAGACAATATATTTGCATCTTTTGACAAGGATCATTGTGTATCAAAAGTCTTTTAGACTAATCAAAGCTTTTGACACTGTTGACCATGTCACATTACTTAACAAATTAAAATTAGCAGGTATGGGTATGTCTGCATTATTTTGGTGTTCTTCATGTTCAACATCACGTCAACAATGTGTTAGGTAAGGGAAACTCACTTGGGTATGGCAACAATCAGCACGGAGTACCACAGGGATCCATGCTTAGTCCCCTGCTGTTCTTGCTTTATGTTAATGATCCTCCCAAATCTTGCTCTGTTAATATGAGTATTTATTTGTGCACTGATGATACAGTTATGTATGTCCATCAAGATAACGTAAACTTGGCCATTGATACGCTCCTGGAAGACTTCCATAATGTACAAAAGCACTTCTTCATTTGAGACTCCTACTAAATGAGAAACAAAGTCAGTGGTTGCTTTTTGCAAAGAAGCTATGCCAATGCCTGATTTAACTTTAAAATCTATAACAGGCATGGCTATTGTGTCTGTTAGTATAAGTATCTGGGATTGATCCTAGATGATCATTTAACTTTTAAACTGCATGTACAGAACTTCTCTTCAAAACTAAACAGACTGCTGTTTTATAGAAATAGAACTTATTTTAATCATTCTCTTAGAAAATTATTAATTACTTCTTATTTTTTCCATACTGGACTATGGAGATTGCATTTACAAAAATACAAACAGGTGAAGAAGAAGTAAGTGCTGAGGCACTTACTTTCTCACCTTTGTATGTGTTCCATAAATATCATGCTGCACTCCTGTGTATTGTTACATTTACAAAAATACTATGGCTGCAAAACTTACTTCATTAGATCCATTATATCACAGTGCACTAAGGTTTGTGACTGGTTTGCCCTATAAAACCCATAGATGCCAGTTATAGGCCAGTAAGTATGGTCTTCCTTATCTGATCGTGAGAGGAACACTGTTTACAAATTCATATTAAAATCCCTACCCTCATTTCTGTTAGATACACTTCAGCTTGGAGCACCTTCAGAGTACAGCCCAAGATCTGATAATCACCAGCTTCTCTCCATGTACCTAGGTGTAGAACAAAATTTGGGGATTTGACTTTGGCTGTTACTGTTTCATGTACCTGGAATGTGATCTGGAAAAAGTGTGATTTAAATGTATCGTTACCTCTTACACGTTTCAGGGCTTCCTTGCAAGTTCATTTTTAAACATTGTAATTGTTTTGATGAATGGTTATCAAAATGTATGACATTTACCTTACTGATAATTTAACAAATATATTTTTATAATTTTGATACTGAAACTGAATATGTTTTTTCAATGTATTTTATATAAGTTTGGACTGATTGTAAATGTTTTTCTCTTAATGATGACATTTCATCTGACGTGCTGTTCTTGATATCTTCCCAGTCTTCACAGTTTACCAAGTTACAGTTGTGTTTTCCTCTTGTTGCCTCTAATGATCTTTTCCGGTGTTGGTTGTGCTCTGTTAGTGAAGTGAGCAGCGAGCATTGCATGGGAACCAGGGATTGGAATGACGGGACTAAGGAGGGAGTTGGGACACAGACTTGTCTGTGTGTCTGTCTATTAATTTGAAATCACCCAACCAAGATAGCCCCACGAGATGTAGCATCTTGTTTTCATGGGGTCACAGGGTGGATAGCCGCAGTCAGCGCAGTCAGCAAGTTAACATAGTCCAGCAGGAATAGTTATATACAGGCTAAAATGCACACCGAAAAGAAAAAAATCAAGATCTAAAGGTCAGTACATCCAAACAGTAATCAGGCAACTAAATGATCATGGTCAGTTAGATGGGGACTGTGGACCAAAACACATACAGGGAGTTCTTGGGTAGTTGGAAAGTCTGGACTTAACCCTTGCACGCTAGAAGAATTATTACTTATGAATGGCTGATTAGTTCAGATCAGGGTTACTGAGGACCAAGAGGGCAGGAATTTAGAGTAAAGTGAGATGCAGCAGGATGGGTACAGAGCCAATTTGTGTTGATCTAGGGTTCCAGGACTAGGAATCAGGAGCTGTGAGGAAGTCGGGACACAGTGGGATGGGGAGGACTGACTTGTGTGTTTCAGGGTACTGGGGACCAGGAAGGTCATAGAGGAGAATGTGTCGTAACCCAGCAGGATGATGGAAAGGACGAGTTGTGATGCTTTAGAGGACCCACAAGGGCAGGGTTAGGACATAGTGGGATGGGGTAGAGATGACCAGCGCCTGGCTACTGAATAAGGATGTCCGCTTTCTATGACAGTTAGGCACAGGTAGCTAGAAACTGTCTCTGGCACCCACATTCAGCTCCTGAATGCTACTGAAAGGAGAAGCACAGATTTCTGACTCAATGGCAGCCTCTCTATCTGTGGACACACACACCAGCATGCTGGCATTTTCTAGCAATTGCTGTTGCATGTAAGTGGGCTTCAGTGGGGAGACACTAGGACTACTTCTGATGTGATTTATTTTATATTGCTGAGGACCAGCTATTAACACGTTTAGTAAGGTGCCACTGTAATTTTTATTTTCTGTTTCTGCCCCTTGGTCAGTGCAGGCAACCTCCAGGCTCCTTCTGATTCTTCTTGCCATTTACGCACCTCCTGTTTCCTCAACTTACTCCCACTGTGGTGGGGTGGGTGGGAACTGGCCAGAAAGCTCCCTACCAAGAGAGACCATTCTGGGAGGTTGTGGATAGTCTGATCATAGGGATCTGAGAGTGTTTGGTTCATCCTGCATGCTTGCCAGGATTTTCCATTTTCCCCTTCTTCCCTTCCCTAAGGACATGCATTACAAGGGCTCAGTGACATATATGCAGAAACATAGAAGTTGATGGCAGATGAAGACCGTATGGCCCACCCAGTCTGCCCATTTTGCCTACCTGTTACAAACCACAGATCTTGGTTGATCTGCAGCTCACCCTTCTTTCCTGTCCATATGGAACCCTTATGTCTATCCCATGCATTCTTGAATTCCCTAACTGTTTTTGCCCTTACTGCCTCCTTTGAGAGACTGTTCCAAGCACCCACCACTCTTTCAGTGAAAAGTACTTCTCATGTTAGCCTTGAACCTCCCCCAACTTCATTTTGTGCCCCCTTGTTTTGCACATCATCTTTTTGAAGGATGCCCCTCCTGTACCTTGTTTATACCCCAGAGACTTGAGCTAGTGCATGTTGGGGCCAGTTGGTGTCACCCGATCGAGCCGCATCACCACGGTGATCCCCAGGTGGCAGTAGTGCAGTAGAATCTGCAGCCATCCCCTCAGGTAGGAAAACCTCCTCTGGGATGCTCGATCCTACTTCCCACCAGTGCTCCAGTGTCTCGGCTCACTTCTGACCTCAGGTCACCGCCTAGAAAGTGAAAACTCCTGCCTCTACACCACACTGGCTGGCCAGCTGGTGTGATTCTGTACTATGAGATGAGTTCTCTGAAATAAGACGTGTTGAGAGATCAGCTCTGTGTGCTGTTCCACCATGGTATGTGGGTATCTTAGCAGCATAATTATGTTTGTAATGATGACTCAGTCACAGCCACTGCTGCATACTGTCTTGAGCGCCTGAATCATGTATTTTTAGCAGGAATGAAAATCATGTGGTGGTCCTTTGTTTCTTCCTGATAGATGGTTTCATTGTTTCTATACTTCCTTTTAAAGAAGTCTTACTGCTAGGCATTGTAGCAGTTATCGGTGGCCTTCTTAAACCCTAACTCTGGGATATCCTTTAAATAAGAATGATCTTATGTTTGAAACTCGCCTTTAAAAATGAAAATTTTGATTTCAATTGTAGATGTGTACCTAGTGTAATTAGGAAGGACAATTGGTCAGCTGACTTGATAACTGAACCAGGTTCAAATCCTCCATAGCCACTTGATCCAAGCTGTAACAGTTCCACCCCTAAAGATGGGCAATCCTTTTTTTAATAAGAAAAAAATGTCATTCTAAATTTTTAAGAAATATGTCAATCGTGCACATGTAGCTAGTAACTCTTTTCCAGTCTCTGGCACCTATGCTTGGCTTCTGAAAGCGTAAGTAAGGAGAATCCAGAGTTTGTGACTGTGTAACTCGCAAATGCATCTTAACTTCTTATCACTTTAGTATTTCCCAGCAAAATGCACTCCATAAACCCTGACAAGTTGCCCATTTGCCTAAAATGTAAGACAAATGAGGGACTGTACCTTCACATAAAACTGGTGTGCCTGAAGACTAGTCCCTTCTTTCATGAAGTTCATGCAGTAATGGAGGAGGTGCTTGGTACAAACTTACCTAAATCCCTCTGGAACTTTCATTGGGTGCAGACCCTAAGAGGTGGAAGATAGGTAAAGATGGACTGGAAAGATACTGGCATCTTTTACCAGAGGAGACACAGCAGCAGACTGGCATTTCCAGGTAGCTGCTGTTCTGTATAGATTTCAGTGGTCGACTCTTAAGAACCATTTCTGGTATGACTACAGTATAGCTTAGGATCAGCTATAAACACCTTCAGTAAGGTGCTTTAGTAATACTGTATTTCTCTGGAAAAATTAAAGTGTTATGGAGACTTAATACACTGTGCCTCTTTTAGATCAGTGCTAAGATGTAATAATGGCATTGTTCTTAAGTATATCATTATAGACCTATAGCTGGTGGCATAGGTTTTTCATGGCTGTGCATGTAAAAGATGTTATCTTTTAAATTACTTAAGACTGTACTGTAGGAATACAGTAATGTAGCCATAGTGCTGTCCATCCAAAGCCATCATGGTATACACTGTCATGCCAATTTTGGGTTTGAGTCAGCAGTGTAAACTTTGAAGTGAAATGCTAGATTGTTTACATTTTTTTGCTCCTTCCCAAGCTCCTGATCGACCACTCCTTGGGGCCAAGGTTGCCCCTGCCTCCCCAGTTATCCCTCCGCCATCATCACTGTCCTCTGTTCTGCCCTGCCACGGCGACCTGCCGTATCCCATCATTTGGGGCTGCCTTCTGGGGCCATCAGGAGGGGAGACTGGTTCCAGAACTATTCCAGGCGATGACGGGGATTGGCTGAGAAGGCTGGCTGCCAGGGGCTGTGTGGTGGGAGGGGAACCAGGCGACTGTCATCTGGTCGGTCGGGGTGGGTTATTTTGCATTTCTTCCAGCCACCCCCCCTCACATAGCAGCTGCACACTCGCAAATCTTGTGAAGGAAACACGGTGACACTTGGTCACCCACGCCACCAAGTGTGCTTCCATGGGGAACCACCATGGGCCGCCACAAGTAGCTGGCTGCAGGCTGTATCCTCCCACCCAGGGAGGAGAGTGTCTGAGCAGATACCCATAACCCTCCTCTCGGGTCTCTGCTCCTGTTGTCCCCAAGTATAGCTAACCTGGACGAGCAGCTAACCGACATTTCCCCATCGCCGCACCACAGGAGTCAGTTTGTTTACATTTTTTAACATGGTGAATTGTTTACATTTTTTAACATAATGAAGACAAGTAAAATCTTCAAACTACAAATAAATAAGGGCAAGAGAGCGCTTGTCGGCATTCTTTAGTTGAGTTTCCATGTTGGTTATCAGGGCTTTTAGCTGTTTCTGTTTTATTAAGATGCCCTGTCTGCACACAATCCTGTGACAACAGGACTTGTAAGTATCACCATCTGCTGCATTGGCTAATGTCAGTCATTTATTACCTGTGATTATCCAGCTGTCTTGTTGCCGGTTCTTTAAAGTTTTTATTTTTTTAAATAATCTAGCTTTTCCTCTGTGATCCTGGGGCAGGCATGCTGTGGTCCTCCCTTGGAGGATCTCAATCCGCCCTGAGCACAGGGCTTCATTGAGCTTCCCTGGTGCCCCATTTTCCTGTTTTCTCCCCGTTATCCCAGGACCCCAGAATGCGGTCGTACATATGTGTGGAGGTGTGCGGCGCCCATGACTCCGTGATGGCCTCTTCCTCCCACCGCCTAATGCCTGGCTCTGCACGCTTGACACTGCCACCTTACTCTACCAGGTGGCAGCCAAGAGCCAGGGTAACCCATATCCCTTTCTGGGAGAGGAGAGCTGCTTGTAGCCGCTTAATCCAGCTTTCCTCGCGCTTCCCCTGCCAACCCGCGGGTGCCCCAGACTTGTTCCTGAACCTGGTCACTGGCGGGAGGAGGTATGCTCAGCACCTCAGTCCTCCACACCACTGGGCCAGCCTCTAAAGTTTTCAATATGCTGCCCTATGTGCACAAAAGGACAGTCTGTTCTAAATTCTTACACTTTACCACAGGAGTACTGCACAGGACAGCACTCTGCCTGATGTCATTATTGCACACTGACATCACACCCATTGTATGCTTGGTCAGTAGTGAAGACTTTGAAGTGATCAATCCAATTGAGTTAATTTAAACTTTTTATCCTTTATTTATGCCCCTTTCACTGCTGGCCCTATTCAGTTCCTAACCTGTCCAGTCCCATCATCCACCCTCTCTGGGACTTACTTTGGCTCTGACAATCCCCATGGAGTATCCTCATGCGGAGGCCAGGGAGGGAGGGCTGTCGCCTCACCCCAGTGACCCATTTGAGATTATAGCCAGGGTGGGCAGTGGTGTGGGGCCTGGGCCATCCTGCTGTGGGGTTTCATTATTTTCTCCATTGCTCTGCCCACCCCTGACATCGGGCAGTGTCTTGCATGACCTCACATGATACCAGTGTACACCTGCAGGAGAGGCAAGTCTGGTGGCTCACTGTAGGCTACAGTGGCAGAACCCAATGCTCTCCCTCCCAGCTGGTAGTGCTGCCACACTGCAGTGCCTACACAGCCCCGGAGCTCACTTCTTTGAACCCGGTCCTTAGTGAGGGTGGGGCAGTGCTACCCACTGGTCATTGGGAGGCCCTTGTTTATTTTTAAATCTGACAAAACTAACTGAGGACCTTGCTCTAAATGAAATGTTGCCTTTAAGAGTCGGCACAGCACTGCAGATAGTTTTTCTGCTGATTTTCTTGTTACAAAGCCTACAGTTTTCCTGTAATCGATCTAGTACCTTAAAAAAATTTTGACAAAGCCAACAGATGTCTGCAAATGTATAGTGTTTAATTAAGTCGCTATAGTCTGCACCTCTCCGTGAGAACTGTTTGAATCTGCTAGCCGTCACTGCTATAGTTCAAGTTAATTGTACTAATTTTAGCTTACTTAGCCTCTTACAGCAACAGATTATTCAGAAACCCTCAGATAACATTAGACTGCTCCAGTCTCTGTATTCTCCTTTGTCCTTACCTTAGCCCCGCCTCCAATCATGGTTTAAATTCTCTCCCTCTCTCCTTCAGCTACAGGGGTCATCGGAAGGTCCTCGAGGTTGTGAGGGCTCAAGTAGTACCTGCCCTCCCCAGAAATCGCCTCACAGAACGCCCCCCACCCCCAGGAGTGCAGAAGGTACGAAAAATGCGCTTTACAGGAGCAGCGCCACCTGTTGTACATGGCATGTGTTTCACCCCCACGTGTTGTGTGCTGCTCCTCACCATCCCCACCACCTGGCTGCAGAACCAATCAGCCCACCTCTCATTAGCAGCTTATCTGCTATCACCACTAGAGGTCAAGAACCACTTGCTTGCTGGGACATTATAAGGCAAGATGCTACTGTTTTCCTCCCACTAGTCCTCCTGTCTTTTTCCCTAGCCTCTCTCCCCAGCAACCACCCACAATGGGCACCCCAACCACCCCCATTATACTCTCACTACTCCCTGCCCCCAACCACTTTCCCACAGTGCCTCCCACACACTGACTCAGCGAAAATTGGGAGCTCTGAGCTACCATCCTTTCTCTCCTTTTTCCCAGGGCTAACTGTCCCATGTAACTTCAGCAACTTCCGCCACTGTGCCCACTCTTAACACCCCCTTCCTTCGCTCAGCCAGACATGCTGGCAGTACAAACCAAAATCATTCTCACACTGTTCTTCTGCTGGCAGGTGACATCAAGCAAACCCGAGTCCCATCCTCCCAGTCCCCACACTCAAATGAGCTCTCCCAGGACCTTCGACTAGTGCATCTCAACATCTGCAGCCTCCTGAAAAAATTACCAGAACTGCAACTTACTGCCCAATCTCTGCGCCCAGACATCCTCATACTATCAGAGACCTGTCTAAAGCCCACCACATGGACTCTGCAGCAGCCATCCTGGCTATGAAGTGATCAGGCAACACCGTCAAGACAAGAAAAGGGGGGGTATTGCCATGTTTATCTCCTCCAGGCTACAGTTCACCCTGGTCCAAATCCCCACAGTCACCCCAAATAGAGTCCTTATTAATCAAACTTGCACTGCCTTAATCTGCCTCTGTCTACGCTATGGCTGCTACTGTGCCCCTAGTACCCCTGCCCAGTGTCCTAGAACACCTGGCCTCGCTAAAGTCTACTGCCACAGCTGATGAGCTCCATATCCTTGGTGATTTCAATTTCAACTGGCTAGCAAAAAGATCTGCAAACTATGCACCATAATAAACGCACTAAACCTCTCCCAGCAAATCTCCCAACCCAACTGACTAAACCCTAAACCCCTAACCACTCCTCGTGGACTGGGCCCTCACTTCCCACTCTCACAGAATCATTAGTGCTGGTTTCTCCCTGACTCGTAAGTGACCATCACATGATATACATGGTCAGGACAGTGCACAGACCCCAAACCCCTCTAGGACGATTCTCACGAGGTCTTACAAATCCTTATTCTAGGGACATGGATATGTTGTTCAATCCACACTTATTGGCAGGTTCCTTGCCGCTTTAAATCTTGCGGGAAGGTCTTCAAGCTGGCTCCTCCCACCCACCGGGTGGTAAACTCTCGGCTCCGCCCATGGCGTAGATCTTCCTTACCGGAAACTCAGGTTCCTCCTTAGCTCTCTGCGTTAGACTGGATCCTAATTCTCGTTCGTCTCAAAATTGGTTTTGAAGTTTTCTAAACTTGGTCTTCATCTTCCTCGCGGCTACGTGGACAAATCTATTCCTGGCTGGGTGCCCTTGCAGACCAATGTCCAGACGGATCCACACTCCACGCAGCGCCTACTGCCTAGGCTTAGATCACGCACCCGCAGGCCTGCGAAGTTGTGCCGCCATTCTCGCCAACTTCCTGGATGATTCCGCCGCCCCATTGAAGCACCGGCGCCTCGAAGAAGCGCTTTTCCGCCGTTAAATCAAAAGAGGCCTGGGCGGTTTCTGTGGCGGGCCCGAGCAGATGATCACCCTGGAGGAGGAGGCGGCCCAGGCCGCATCTTCCTCCTCCCCTGCCGCTGCATTTATCTCGCCTCTGAGTTCCTCAGAGCTGCTTCACTAAGGAGTTTTGTCAGTCCCTTTCCACAAGGGAGAGGGGCCATCAGGACATTCTTCTCTGACCCAAGAAGAAGGAGTCGGCGGGTAAGTCCCACCGCCGGGCGTCAGGAGTGGGAGAGGTCCCTTCCCGACAGCTGACCGTCGACTGTTGAAGTTATGCTGAGGTCGCTATTTACGGTGTCCCCTGGCTGTGGCCAGACTGCCGAGACCTCACGATGCAGTCGAGATTTTTCTCGATCCGTTAGGACGGGCTACTCACTGGTGAAGCTGACAACCTCTCCTTTCACCGGTTTCCTCGTGGATACCGAGGATCTGTTTCATGCCTCTGGGGCCGTAGTCCCCGGGTTAAAGTGTGCTCTGAGCCGAGGGAAGAGCGGGTGACCCTGCCTCTTCCTCAGACCCACCTCGGTCCTCGAGGTCTAGGTCTCTGGGACCTCATCTCTCGTCATTTCATTCCCCGCTGACATCGGGCGGTCTCGGTCTCATACCGGCAATGGCGCATTTGTTACTCCTTGTCCTCTTCCCTCGATGAGGGGGAGGCTTCTGCGCCAATGAGGAGCTTATGTGGCAGCAGTTGCTGCTGTCCCGCCTAAGCCTACTTTAACCAGATCCCAGCCATCGGCGGCTGTCGCCTCAACGACTGCTACAAACTCCCCAGTCGAAGCTGTTCGCTCAGGGCCGTTGCTCGCCAAAACCAGCTGCTCCACCGGAGCCAGGGTGGAACCTCCTCGCCTCCACAGCCAAGTCTGGGCACGCACCAATGATTCTCAGTCGGGTCACGCCTGCCCCACAGGTTGTCAGTCACCCTCACTCCCTCACCATCCTCGGCAGGTAGAGGGTGGCTCAGGTCAAGGCAGCTGTTCGTCAGACTCTTCGAACCTGACGATCTACTCCTCCCTGTTCTCCAGGCAGGTTGACCTGGAGTCCTCCAGGGCCAGTCATTGACGCAGCCCATCGCCCTTTGGCCTGCTTCATTCATCTCTGAGTCCTCCGATGCAGCGCTCGAGCCTGGTCCAACGGGCCAAGTATCCCCTGATGGAGATACTGGACCCAGGGATACCCCACGGAGGCTCTTCATGTCGGGTGGCTGAGGCCATTGTCGGCTCCAGCCTTGAGTTTTGGCAGTGGCTCTGCTTCTGGTCCTGCTTCTCGGGATGGCCAGGGAAGTATGCAGTCCCTACTCCGCTCTTTGCCCGGTTTTCGAGCACCTCTGCCGAGGGGTTAGTCACCGGCCAGCGCTTTTCTTGCGCTCGTAATCTTTGGACATGGATAACTCCACAAAGAGTCCAAAGCGCTGGATCTTGCCGGGCGTAGGTGCACGCTGCATCCTCCCTCAGCCTCCCACAGGCCAGCTCGGTCGTGTTGATGGCACATTCTCCCATGTCCTCTTGGGCTCCTGGATGAGGTTGTCCTCATCTCCACTACCGACCTGCAGACCACGGTCCTCCATGCGCGGGACCAGGGTAGGGCGGTGGCGGCAGTAGCTTCAGACTGCTCTGATATAGGTGATTCCTGTGCCAGGTCAGTAGTGGCCACGGTGGCCATGCGCCGCAGGGCGTGGCTGAGGATATCCACCTTCACGGCGGATACCCAGCACAGTTGGCGGACGCCCCTCTTGGGGACTGACCTCTTCGCCCTGGAGTGAGGGACACTCCAGCGGATCTAAAAGTCCAGTGCCACTCCTGTACTCTGTCACCTCCGCCCAGAGGGACAAAGGCCGCCGCCAGCAACAGCAGAAGTCCTTTTCATCCTTCGCCCCTGCAGCTCGACTGGCCCAACAGAACCAGCAACAGGGCCAGCAGGCTCGCTTTGGCATCCCAAACCCAAGTCGGCGTGCTTCTCCAACAGGAAGCAAGGAGGTAAAGGCCCAGGAGGTCCCTCGGCCGTGTTCTTCTTCCAAGCCTGCTCAGTGACGGCTGAGGGGTGCCGCCCCAACCTCGCCACTCCCCTGGTTTCCCCATGGGGATGGCTCCGCCACTTCCTTCTGCCTGGTCCGCCATCACCACGGACTGCTGGGTGTTGGAGGTGGTGGTGGTGTGCTGCCTGCTCTGGAGTCTGGAGCAGGCTCCACCTTTCGAAGCTGTCACTGGGAGTGCCACGGGTCCACAGCCTCGCTGTCAGCCCGCCGACATATGGACGCCTCTGCTCCTCAAAAAAAGAGGTGATCAGGAAGGTGGCGATCCTCCTCCAGACCCAGGGTTTGTGTCCAGGTATTTCCTGGTCCCAAAACGGACGGGGGCTGGTGTCCCATTCTCACCTGCATGATCTGAACAAGTTCAGAAGGTCTCGACCTTCAGGATGGTCACTCTGGCTCAGATAATCCCATCCTGGAATGAGGCATGTGGTTCTGTTCCTTGACCTCCAGGACGCCGCTTTTTCATGTCCCAACTGCCCCGCTCCTCATCAGAGATTCTCTCCGCCCAGAGCGGAGTGATGCCTTTACGATTGTTCCAGGCCATGCCCTTCGCCTCTCCCCAGCTCCCAGGGTCTTCACCAAATGCATGGCAGTGGTAACAGCATTCCTGGCGCTGAAGGGTCCGTGTACCCCTACCTGGAAGACTGGCTGATTGCAGCCCCCTCCAGAGTGGGAGGCGAGCGGGTCCAGAGATCTGGCCCTCCAGGTTTGTTTCAGATTGGCCTCCTCATCAACGAAAGTGCAAGTCGGAACTCTGTCAGGAAGCAGGTGATACTCTTCATCAGGCAGAGTTCTCGACTTCTTCGAGCCAGAGCTCGGCCCCAGTGACAGGGCTGAGGTTCTTTCTCCTTTGCCCAATCATTTCTGGTTGGGCAATTGCTTCTGCCCGGGATTTCGCGCCTCCTGGCTCATGGCGTCGCCCAGCTGGTCCGCTAAGGTCCTGGCTACATGCCCCTTCAATGGGGACTGGCCAGCCAGTGGTCACAACGCCATGCATCCGCTGGACCAGCCCGTGACAGTGACCCAGGAGATGTGGGAACACTCTCCAGTGGTGGACCGCTCCAGCATATCTGCAGGAGGGCATCCTGCTCGGCCGCCTCGCGAGCCGACGGGTCCTCTGTCGGACCGATGCATCTCTGATGGGTTGGGGTGCCCATCTGGGAGCACCGAGTGCACGGGCCTCTGGTCCCTCGGAGTCCGGGATGCCACATCAACCTACTGGAGCTCCGAGCGTCTGCTCTAGCTCTCACCGCTTTGCTCCTTTCTACGGGTCAAGTGGTTCAGGTCCAGACGGACAATACCACAACCATGTACACTCTAAACTGCCAGGGCGGACGCTGGCCATGCTGTTAAGCAAGGAAACTCTCCCATATGGTCCTCTGGTAGCAGCCTGGAGGCGGATCTCCTAGCTATTCACGGGCAGGAGCCTCCAACACCCTGGCCACGCCGTAAGCTGGATAGGGGCCGCGCCTCACGAGTGGTCTCTCCTGCTGGAGGTAGTACAAGATCTGTTCTCCCACTGGGGCACGCCCAGGTGGACCTGTTTGCCTCCAGGGAGAATGCGGCTGGAGTCTGTTCCACACCCCGGCCCTCAGCAGGGCTCGCCTGCAGGGGATGCCTCTCTATACCGTGGACCCCGGGGTTCTTCTGGCCTTTTCCCATTTCCTGGATCCACAAGGTGCTTCTCAAGGTGAGGAGGGACAAGGCGTAGGTGATTCTGGTAGGCCCCAGACTGGCCCCCGCCAGTTCTGGTATCCAGATCTCTCAGCCTTAGCTCCAGGCTCCCGAGGCGCTTCCAGCCCGCCCTGGACCTGATCTCAGTCAACCAGGGAAGGTATTCCATCCGGACCTTCAATCCCTGCACCTGACGGCCTGGTTCCTGAGCTGCTAGAGTTCCAGGCCTTGGGTCTTCCGGACGCAGGTCCTCAACGCCATTGAGGCGCCCTGCAGGAGTCGATCAGGAATGCTACGCCTTCAAATGGAAGAGATTCTCCATTTGGTGTCAGGGAAGGGCTTGACCCTTTCGCCTGTCCTTTGGCAAGCATTCTGGACTACCTGTGGTCCTTTCAGCAAGGGCTTCGGTCGACGCACTCCTTGGCGGTACACCTGGCAGCCATTCTCTGCTATCGGCGGCGGCCGGAAGCAGTCGGTGGCGAGGAGAGGTGGTCACGCTTTTCAAAGGCCTTGACCATTTCCTCCGTGACCTCCCACCTCCGGTGTGGATCTACTGTCTGGCTAAGCTCATGGGCAAGTCATTCGAATCGCATACACAGGTGCAATATTTCCCACCTGTCGTGGAAGACCACCTTCTTGGTGGCTATCACGTCAGCCAGAAGGATGGGAGAGCTCCAGGCGCTTCCATCGAGTCCCCTTACCTGGTCTTCCATAGGGACAAGGTTATCCTCGCTCCTCATCTGGGGTTCCATCCCAAGGTGGTGTTGGAGCTCAGCTAACCAGGTGTTGACTCTGCGGGTGTTCTCCCCAATCACAAATTTCTGAGGTCTAATATAGGCTCCATACTTTGACTCCTAAAACGTACTACTTAGTATAAGGAGCGGGCGGCCAAGTTCGTGGGAGAGGTTCTGCTTGTGCTGTTTGTCACCCACGCTGAAGTCAGCACTCGGCAGACCTGCAGCTGCTGATCTTGACGATAAGTAGGTGGGTCAACCCTCCTGCATAGAGCTCTGCTATAGTTTGGCTGGCATGGAGCCTCCCAGAGATAAGAGCTCATTCTACTTGACCATACCGCTGCTTCGGTAGCTGCTTCCAGGGATGTCCCTATCCAGGATATCTGCAGTATTGCTACCTGGAAGTCGGCACATACTTTTTTATTACCCACTACCACACACCTTGAGTCACGCCGGATGCTGGTTTTGGGGCCTCGGTTCTCCAGTCTCTATTTCCCAAGTAAGTATCGGGGTAGCGCCTGCCTCCCTCCTCTCGGAGAGAACTGCTAGAGTCTGCCAATAAGTGTGGATTGAACAACATATCCATGTCCCTAGAAATATGGGTTACTCACCTGTAACAGGAGTTCTAGGAATATATGTTGTTCATCCACACTCACTCCACCCGCCTCCCTGGCTTCGACGTGACAACCTGGCTTCCAGCGGGCTAGATCTGGGCGCCATACGGAGTCGAGTTTTACCCACCTGGGAGGAGCCAGCTTGAAGACCTTCCGCAAGATTTAAAGCGGCAAGGAACCTGCCAATAAGTGTGTGATGAACAACATATACCATTCCTCGAACTCCTGTTACAGGTGAGAACCTGTATTTTCTACCGCGCCTCTATGACCTGGTCCTTATATTGATGGTCCATCATACCAAAAAGCAACCCCACTGACTATGCTACTTAAAAATTTCAGACTATTTTGCAGTTTAGATAATCATGCCTGCCAATAGCACATTTTAGTAAGGGCTCCCATCTTCCTTGGTCTCAGCCAACTTATTAGCAGCGGCTGCATCAGAGATTAGCTTGGAATAAATATGTCCTAGCATGCTCCCAAGAACTCATAGAGATACTGGGATTCCTCCGCAACTCTTGCACCAAACTGATACGCTAGTGCAAGAGCTACTTCTGCCAGCTTTAACCATACCTCAACCACTCCACCACTTTTGGAAAACCTAAATCCTCCCTCTCCCCCCATTCAACCTTCAATCCTGATTCTATCCATCCTAGGTCTGACTGTCACTGACCGCGTGGCAGCTCTGTCTCACTTTCACTCAGCTGTGCAGCGCCTCCCATCCAATCACCCGCCACCCCACCACACCACGCACCCCAATGAAACTCTGAACCTACCACACGCCCCTGCTTCTCCTTCCATCCAGTAACCTTCGGCCGGCAAGCTGCAAGTACCGGACTTCACTCAACTTCAACAGCAATGTCCATCAGGCCTGACACCAAATTGCTCCACTTCTCTTTTCCCACCAGCTGCTCTAATTAGCCGCATCTCTAACCTCCTTCCATGGCTACAAAATCCCAGCCAGCTGAACATGTGACTGTATCTCCTCTCCTCATGTGAGACTCCCCTAGACCTGTAATTACCGCCCCATCTCCTTTCTTCCACTCCTGGCTGTACCAGGGAACACCTCGCGACTTGCCCAACTTTCTCAATTCCTAGAACAACCTCTTTCTTCTCCCATATCGTCTGGCTTCCGTCTTCTCTACCATCACCCCCTATTAAGAATCACCGATGACATCCTTCTGAATGGACAAAGGGTATCACTATGTTCATTGACCTGGCTGGGCTTTCATACTTCCCCTCTGCAAGCGCCAGCAGAACTAAACGGGTGTTGCCTCAGGCCATGCCACTGGCTGGTTTCATGCCTACCTGGTAGGCAGATACCAATCAGTAGTATTGGTCTCTGCTATCTTCCCCTACCAGTCTCTATATGTCCCACAAGGCTCAGTCCTGACCCCTCTCTCTTTTTTAATATTCTCAATGATCATTCCTGCAGGCCTGCACACTATCATCCATCCAGATGTATGTGGTGACACTGTACTGTATGCCTCCGCCCTTCCACTGGGAGGTGTCCACTGTGTTTAAGCAGGATTAGTGTTGCACAGAACTGGTTCTTGTCCAACCAGCTACCCTAACACGTAAAAGTCACACTCACTCGGGTCACGCTCATGTACTTCTGCCTAGCTTCACGCCTCATTCTTTCTGGCTCCGCCCTTCCCTTTCCATCTGGTCCGCTGTTATGGGTTGGTGGGTTCTGGAAGTGGTTGGCCAGGATCTGCCTCTGGAATTTGAGCAGTACCCACCAAGCCAAGCCGCACCCCATGGGAGGAGAAGGTATCTGTGGCCACTCAGTAGGCTCTCCGAGATGATATCACCAGCTCCTCTGCAAGGAGGTGGTGGTCAGAGTCGCAGATTCCCTGTCAACCCAGGATTTGTTTCCAGGTACTTCCTGGTCCCAAAGGATGGGGCTGGCACCCATTTAGATCTGCACAACCTGAACAAGTTTCTCAGGTCTTGCACCTTCATGATGGTAACTCTGTCTCAGATCATACTGTCTCTCGAGCAAGACATGGTTCTGCTACCTGGATCTGCAGGACGCGTTCTTTCACGTCCCAATCTGTCCCAGTGAAGGTTCCTCCACTTCTGAGCTGAGGGAACCCTCTATGGGTTCCAAGCCATGCTATTCGGCCTGTCATCGGCCCCTAGGGTCTTCACCAAATGCATTGCAGTGGTGTGGACTATCTTTGGTGTCAAGGGGTCAGAGTGTACCCCTACCTGGACAATTGACTTATAGTGGTTCCCTCCAGGCAGAAGGTGGAGTGGTCCTGGGACCTGGCTCTCCAGACCTGCATCGACCTTGTCCTCCTAGTCAATGAGGCCAAATTGTAACTCGTGCCCTCACAGGTGATCTGCTTCATGGGGGCAGAGCTTGACTCTCTTGCCAAGCCAGAACCAAGTTCTTGGTGGACAGGGCGGAGGTTCTCTCTTCCTCTGCCCGATCATTTCTGGTTGGGAACTTGCGCCCCGCCCGGGACTTCCTTTGACTTCTGCGTTACATGGCGGCCTGTACCTCCATGGTCTGATGGGACGGGTGGCATATGCGCCCCGTACAGTGGGAGCTGGCCTGCCAGTGGACTCAGTGCCTAGGTCATTTCGACCAGCTGATCACTGTTACCCAGAAGATGCTGGACGCTCTCCAATAGTGGACCGTCCTGGAGCATCTGCAGGAAGGGATCCCATTTGTCCGCCTCGAGCCAGCAGTCATCTTGATGACCACCTCTCTCATGGGCTGGGATGCCCACCTGAGGAACACAGAGTCTACGGGTTCTGGACCCCCAAGGAGCCCCGATGCCACATCAACCTGCTGGAGCTCCAAGCTGACTGCCTTCACTCCGTGGCTGGCAGTATAGCCTAGAGGTTAGAGTAACAAGCTGTGAACGAGCTTGGTACATCCTGGTTTGATTCTCACAACCTCCACTTGCATGCTGTGGGACTCTGAGCAAGTCACTTAACCTCCCAGTGCTCCCAGGTTGCCCCTTTGTGCATAGTGGGCCTTACCCGGTTACCAAAGACTAAAATAAAACCAAAAATAAAAATTCAGGGTCAAGTGGTTCAGGTCCAGATGGAAACATCACAACCATGTACTAGCTCAACAAACAAGGGGACGCACTCCCTGCCTCTGTGCAGGAAGCTCTGCATTTGGACCCTCGTGGGCTGACTGGAAGTGGATCTCCTCACCATTCATGTGGCAGGAGCCTCCAGTCAGCTGGCAGATGCCCTCAGCCGAGTGGGTGAGGCATCCCATGAGTGGTCTCTCCATCCAGAGGTAGTACACAGCTTGTTCTCCCAGTGGGCACCTAGGTGGACCTGTACGCCCAGGTAGAACACAAAGCTGAGATAGTTTTGCTTCCGCTCCTCAGAAGGGCTCACTGCAGGGATGCCTTTTCAGGCCGTGGACCCCAGGCCTCTTTTATGCCTTCCCTCCACTTCCCTTGGTCCACAAGGTGCTCCTCAAGGTCAGGATGGGCAAGGCACAGGTGATCTTGGTGGCTCCGGATGGCCCCACCAGTTCTGGTACTCCGATCTCCTCACATCAGGCTCCCGAGGCATCTTCCAGCACACCTGGACCTGCTTTCCATCAGTCAGGGGAAGGTACTCCACCTGGACCTTCGATCCTTGCACCTGACAGCCTGGTTCCTGAGCGGTTAGGGTTCCATGCTTTTTTTTTTTTTCAAACTTTCTTTATCCTCCTCCTCTGGTCCCTTAGACCTCTCTCTCTCCGGTGAGGTCGCTCAGAGCTTGCCCTGTCCTGCCCTACCTGAGATTCTCCTGGGTTTGGTCTGCTGCCGGCAGGCACTCCCCTGCATCTCCTCTGACTACCCCGCCCCCTGGCTCTGAGCCCGCAAGGGTGGGATCGCCTTGCTCCGGCGCTCTATCTATAGTCTAGAAGGGCAGCCGGAGAGTGGAGGGGAGACAACGTCCAGCCAGGATGGATCTGGCAGTGGGTGTGGGGGCAGTCCACTGGACCCACCATCGCCTGTCCGGGTGCCAGGGTATATCCGCTTTTCTGGTCTCCCCCGGGGAGGGTAGACATGCCATGACGTCCTGCACATAACGGGCATTCCCACACCCATGCGTAAGATGTCTACCGACACCCCCATCCCTGAAGTGCGTGCTGCAAGTTGTGCTGCCCTCAGTCTCCACCGGGGGCCGATGGTACCACAGCAAGCATACCCACCCTTTCCTAGGTGAGGAGAGCAGTCCTCTGGACACTCGATCGTCTCCCACCCCTGCTGACCCCAGATGACCCGAGCTCATTCCTGAACCTGGGTCGCCGGCGTGGCGCGAGGTGTGGCGTCCAGCACCTCAACCCTCAGCGTCACCGGGCTGACTGAGTTCCAGGCTTTGGGTCTCTCCGAAGATGTACTCAATTGTTGTTGAGGCATCTAGGAAGGAGTTGACCAGGAAGTGCTATGCCTTCAAATGGAAGAGATTCTCCATTTAGTGTCAGGGCAAAGGGTTGGACCCTTTAACCTGTCCAGTGGCTAGCATCCTAGATTACCTTTGGTGTCTCTCCAAAGGGGGACGTCGGTCGATGATCCTTAAGGTGCACCTGGCAGCCATTTCTGCTTACCAGGTGTGGGCAAGTCAGCAGTCGGTGGCATAGGAGAAGGTTGTCTGGCGCTTTTTCAAAGGCCTCAATCACATTTCCACTGTAGTATGTGAACCACCACCACCGTGGGATCTGCTGCTGGTATTGGCAAATCTCATGGACAAGCCATTTGTACCGATGCATAAGTGCAAGATGTCGCATTTGTCGTGGAAGACCACCTTCTTGGTGGCTGTCATGTTAGCCAGAAGAATTGGGGAGCTCCAGGCACTCTCAATCGAGTCTTCTCATCTGGTCTTCCATAGGGACAAGGTTGGCCTGCGCTCCAACCTGAAGTTCCTTCCGAAGGCTGTGTCGGAGTTCCACCTGAACCAGGTGATGACAGTACCGCTGTTCTACCCCAATCACACCTCGGTTGCCAAATGCAGGCTCTGTACTTTGGACCCGAGGCAAGTGCTCGCTTCCTATAAGGAGCGCACAGCTGGAATTCGGGGAGAGGTTCACCAGCTGTTCACCAGCTCAGTGTCACCTACACTGAAGCCGCACCACAGACCTGCAGTCAAGCGGATGATTGGCAGATGGATTACATCCTGCATTGATCTCTGCTATAGGTTGGCGAGTAGGGAGTCTCCCAGAGGGCTAAGGGCTTATTCCACCCGCCACACTGCTGCGATGGTGGCTGCTTCTAGAGATGTCCCTATCCAGGAAATCTGCATGGCTGCTACCTGGAAGTCAGCAAACACCTTCATTTCCCACTACCATATCAACCTAGAGTTATGCTGTGTTGCTGGTTTTGAGGCCTCAGTTCTCCAGTCTCTGTTCCCTAACTTAGTCGGTGTGCGTCTTGCTTCCCTCCTCCTGGAGAACTGCTAGGAGCCTGCCAAGACGTTTGCATAGAACAACATATCCACATCCCCAAATACAGGTTACTCACCTGTAACATTAGTTCTAGGAGTGGTAGATGTAGTTTATCCACATGGACCCACCCGACCTCCTGACTTGACGCTAACCACTGCTTTCATTGGGCAAGATCTGGCGTCATGGGGGCAGAGCCGAGGATATACCACCAGCGTGGGTGGGAGGAGCCAACAAGAACTTCTGGCTGATCTTAAAGGAAAGGACACTGCCAAGGCGTGTGGATGAACAACATATTTCACTCCTAGAACTACTGTTACAGGTGAGTAACCTGTGTTTCTAGGGACATGGATATGTTGTTCATCCACACTCATTGGCAGTATCCTTGCCGCTTTAAATCTTGCCGGAAGGTCTTCAAGCTTGCTCCTCCCACCCACCCGGGTGGTATAACTCTCGGCTCCGCCCCATGACGCCAGATCTTCCTTACCGCTTGGAAGCTCAGGTTCCCTCCTTAACGCTCTGCGTTTGTGACTGTTCCTATTTCTCCGTTTATGGATTTAAAAATAAAATTTTGCAATAAGACTTCAGTCTTCTATCCACGCAGCTGCGATGGACGTCGACTCCCAGTTGGAGATGCCCATGCGGGCAGAAGATGTCTCGGACGGATCCACACTCCACGTGTGTCTACTGCTTAGGCCTTGAGCACGACCCGCAGGCTTGCGACCTGTGCTCATCTTTCTCGGCCTACGTCCTCGAAGACCGTGCTGCCCGATTGCAACTGGGCCGTCCCGAGCGTTTCCCTCGGTGAAGTCCAGGAGGCCCGGTTGGCGGTGTCTGCGGCGGGCTTCGGCCGGATCAGCTTCGGCGGATGGTCGCCCCCTCGAAGAGGAGGTGGCGCGGGCCAGTATCTTCCTCGGCGCGGCATTTATCCGCTCTCTCTGGGTTCTTCCTACGGCTTCTTTAAGGAGCTTTGTCTGTCCCTCTCACTAAAGGAGAAGGGCCTGCGTCTGCTGGACCTTATTCTCGGTCCAAAAGAGGACAGGGTAAGTCCCTCGTCAAGCGCTCTTGGGAGGCGGGAAGAGTCCCTCTCCCGGGCCGTCGACCCGTCGGCCGATCGACCGCTCGGCCGACCACTGGCCTCACGGTGTCCCGTCAGGTCAGTTGACGAGACTCCCACCGATGAAGTCGAGATTTTCTCGACCCATTGAGCGAGCTGTCGCCTTTAGCAGCCGAGATTCCCCTCTCCCCGGTTCCCCCGGGAGGAGTTGAGGATCCCGTGGGCTCGCCTGTGCCTCCGGTTCCGGAGCCCTCGGATGGACCATCCGAGCCGAAGGGGTGCCGGTTCCGGCCGACACCTCCCCGCACCGACCTCGGAAATTCCGGGACTCTCGGTCTCGGTCTCGGACCTCTTCGCGGTCCAGCCGATCCCACCGTCCAGGCGGTCTCGGTCTACGGCACAGCAGTAGCGGCGTCGCCGCTGTCGTCCTCGTCCTCCTCACCGGATGAGGAGGCTTGGCGTAAAGTGCGTCGTGATGCGAGACCTTATGTGCAACAACTCCTCCTGGCGGGAATAAGCCCGACTCAACGTCGCCTTCCCGGCCATTAAAAGTGCTGTCACCGGGCAACCCGTCCACAACCCCTCGACTTATCCGAGGAGCTATACCCAGGCGGTTGTTCGGCCAAAACCAACTGCTCCACCGATTCGGTGGAACCTCCGCCCACAGCCACCAATTGGGGGGCTCCGACCAAGGATTCTCGGTCGGCTAAGGGTCTACCCATCGGCTGTCAGTTACCCTCACTCCCGACCGACCTCGGCAGGTGAAGGGTGGCTCAGGCCAGAAACAGCTCTTGAGGACTCTTCTGAGTCGAAGATGATTCCTTTTCTCCAGCGACTGGACTTGGGTCTTCAGGAGGTCAGTCAATGGGCGATAGCCCGTCGTCCTTCCTAGGACTGCTTGTCATCTCGGAGTCTACGGGATGGAGCTCAAGACCCGTTTCCAAGCGGGCCGGGAGCCCCTCACGAGAATTCTGGACGGGGGTTCTCCGGCGGAGGCCTTTCCGGTGGCCGAGGCCATAGTGGGTCCAGCATGGAACTGGCGGCGCCCTGGCTACTGCCCTGCGCCGGCCAGGATGGCTAGGAAGTATCACGAGTCCCGGTTCCTTGTCGGTTTGAACACCCCTCTGCTGAGGGGTTGGTTACCGAAAGCGTTTTCAGGCAGCGCGGCAACGCCAGGGATATGGACAAACCTCCTGACAAGGGTCCAAGAAATTGGACTATGTCGGGCGAAAGTCTCGCTTTCGTCCTCTCTCGGCCTTCGTCAGGCCAGTTCGGCCGTCCTCATGGCACATTTTCTCATGCCCTGTTGGGCTCCTGGATGAGTCATCCCTCATCTTCCCGCTGATCTGCAGACTACGGTTAAGCAGGTGCGGGACCAGGGGCAGGGCAGTGGCCAAACAGCAGCTCCAGACTGCTTTGGATATAGGGGACTCATGTGCCAGATCGGTGGCGACACGCAGTGGCTATCTCGTCGGCGGGCTTAGCTGAGGATATCCACCTTTACTTCGGATGCCCAGCACAAGTTGGCGGATGTTCCCTTTTGAGGACTGACCTCTTGACCCTGGGGTGGAAGGTCACCTGCAGAGGATCGAGAAGTCCAATGCCACCTTGGACTGGGTCTCTTCGCTCAGAAGGACAAGGCCTTAAGCCACAGCCTAAGCCCTTTAGGTCCTTCTGTGCCCCGGCCCAGCAACGTCAGGCCAGCAGGCTCGACAACATGGCATCCCAAACCCAAGCATGGCTTCCTCTAACAGGAGGCAGGAGGAAAGGGCCCAGGAGGTCCCTCGGCGGTCCCTCCTCCAAGCCTGCGCAGTGACGAGCTGAGGGGTTGCCCCCATCCCGTCACCTACCTAGGTCCCCATAGGAGGCGGCTCCAGCACTTCCGTTCCGCCTGGTCCGCTGTTACCACGGACAGGTGGGTCTTGGAGGGTGGTGGAAGAGGCCTGCCTCTGGAATTGAGCAGGCACCACCCTTCAGAGCCGTCGCCCCTCGGGAGCCTGGATCCCAGCCTCACTGGCGGCTCGTCGAGCCGACATGCTCTCCTCCTCCAGAAGGAGGTGGTAGAGAGGTGGTGGACCCTCCTTCAGACCCAGGGTTTGTGTCCAGGTACTTCCTGGTTCGAAGCAGACGGGGCTGGCGCCCCATTCTGAAACCTACGACCTAAACAAGTTCCTAAGGTCCGAACCTTCAGGATGGTCACTCTGGCTCAGATAATACCATCCTTGGAGCAGCGCGTGTGGTTCTGCTCTCTGGACTTGCAGGGCCAGCGTTTTTCCGTCCCTATCCGTCCGTCTCACCAGAGATTCCTTCGCTTCGGCGGAAGGATCCCTCTTGAGTTCAAACCATGCCCTTGACTTGTCTCCAGCTCCAGGGTCTTCACCAAATGCATGCAGTGGTGACAGCATTCCCTCTTGGCCGAGGGGTCGGGTGTACCCTTACCTGGGCAGACTGGCTGATAGCAGCTCCCTCCAGGAAGGGCGAGAGTGGTCCAGTCATCTGGCCCTCCAGGTCTGCTCTCAACTGGGCCTCCTTATCAAGCGAGGCCAGAGTCGGACTCGAGCGAGAACCAGGTGATTCTATTCATCGGGCATGGCTCGACTCTCTTCGAGCCAAGTGGGCTCCAGGGACAGGGCCGAGGTTCTTTCCTCCTTTGCCCGATCATTTCTGGTTGGGCAATTCAAGCCTGCCCCGGGACTTCCTGCGCCTCCTGGGTCTCATGGCGGCCTGCACCAGGTGGTCCGTTGGGCCCGCTGGAACATCGTCCTTCAGTGGGGACTGGCCAGCCAGTGGTCCTGGCAGCTGCGATCCTTGGACCAGCTTGTGTCGGTGGCATGGGGATGTGGAGCGGCTCTCCAGTGGTGGACCGTTCCAGATCATTTGCAGGAGGGCATCCGTTATCCACCGCCCGAGCCGGCGGTCTCTCTATCGACCGATGTCTCTCTGATGGGTTGGGGTGCCCATCTGGGGAACTACCGGGCTCATGGCCTCTCTGGTCCCCATGGGGAGTCCCGATGCCACATCAACCTGCTGGAGCTCGAGCGGTCCGCCTAGCTCTCACCGCCTTTGCTCCGTTCCTCCGGGGTCAAGTGGTCGAGTCAGGACGGACAATACCACGACCATGTACTATCTGAACGCCAGGCGGGCGCTCCATGCTTCTATGCGAAGCTCTCCGCATTTGGTCACTCGTGCGCAGCCTGGAGGTGGATCTCTAGCCATTCACGTGGCAGGGCCTCCAACACCCTGGCCGATGCCCTGAGCGGATAGGGGCTGCATCCCACAGTGGTCTCTCCTGCGGGTAGTGCAGCATCTGTTCTCCCTTTGGGGCACACCTCAGGTGGACCTGTTTGCCTCCATGGAAGCGATGCTGAGTCTGTTCCATGCCGCCCCCTCAGCAGGGCTGGCTGCAGGGGATGCCTTCTCGAGGCAATGGACCCGGGCCTCTTTTCAGCCTTTCCCCATTTCCCTTGATCCACAAGGTGCTTCTCAAGGCGAGGAGGGACAAGGCGCAGGTGATTCTGATAGCCCCAGACTGGCCTCGCCAGTTCTGGTACCAGATCTCCTCAGTCTCAGCTCCAGGACTCGCGGCAGCTTCCAGCCGCCCGGACCTGCTCTCAGTCAATCAGGGAAGGTGTTCCATCGGACCTTCAATCCCTGCACCCTGACGGCCCTGGTTCCTGGGCTAGAGTTCCAGGCCTTGGTCTTTCCGGCGGGTCCTCAATGTAGTTGGCGTCCCGTAGGAGTCGACCAGAAAATACTATGCCTTCAAATGGAAAAGGTTTTCCATTTTGGTGTCAGAACAGAGGCTTGGACCCTTCCTCCTGTTCCTTGGCAAGCATCTTGGACTATTTATGGTCCCTTTCTAGTCAA
The DNA here is from genome assembly GCA_016271365.2 of Neoceratodus forsteri. Taxonomy (NCBI): domain Eukaryota; kingdom Metazoa; phylum Chordata; order Ceratodontiformes; family Ceratodontidae; genus Neoceratodus; species Neoceratodus forsteri. Next base: position 824,283,557 of record CM057456.1, read on the forward strand.
GGGCTTGAGTCGGCGACCCTAGGGTGCACCTGGCAGCCATCTCTGCTTACAGGCGCGGGCGGAAGCAGTGAGTAGCAGGGAGAAGGTGGTCTGGCGCTTTTTCAAAGGCCTTGATCACATTTCCTCCAGTCGCGGGAACCCCCACCTCAAGTGGGATCTACTGCTGGTACTGGCAAGCTCATGGGCAAAGCCATTCGAACCTATGCACAGGTGTGCTCTCTCTCACCTGTATCGTGGAAGACCGCCTTCTTGGTGGCTATCCGTCAGCCAGAAGGATGGGAGAGCTCCAGGCGCTTCCATCGGAGTCTCCTTACCTGGTCTTCCACAGGGACAAGGTTGTCCTGCCCCCACCCGAAATTCCTTCAGAAGGTGGTGTGGGAGTTTCACCTTAACCAGGTGTTGACTCTGCCGGTGTTCTACCCAATCACACCTCGGAGGCGAATATAGGCTCCATACTCTGGACCTAGAGGCGCTCGCTTATATATAAGGGCGCTGCGCTGAGGAGGTCGGGGAGAGGTTGGCCAGCTGTTTGTCACCTACGCTGAGCCGCATCTGGCAGACCTGCAGCCAAGCGGGGCGATAAGCAGGTGGGTAACCTCCTGCATAGATCTCTACTATAAGTTGGCGGGCATGGAGCCTCCCAGAGGGATAAGAGCTCATTCTACCCTTCATACTGCTACTAGCAGTGGCTGCTTCCAGGCAGTCCCTATCCAGGAAATCTGCAGGGCTGCTACCTGGAAGTCAATAAACACCTTCATTACCCACTACCACATCGACCTTGAGTCAGCCGGGATGCTGGTTTTGGGGCTCGAGTTCTCAGTCTCTCTTTCCCAAGTAAGTATTGGGGTGTGCGTCTTGCCTCCCTCCTCCCGGAGAACTGCTAGGAGTCTGCCAATGAGTGTGGATGAACAACATATCCATGTCCCTAAATACAGGTTACTCACCTGTAACAGGAGTTCTAGGAATGGTATATGTTGTTCATCCCTACATTCCTGTTTCTCAACCGAAGCGCTGGCCCTGAGCTTCAGCGGGCCAGATCTGGCGTCATGGGCGCGCGAGGAGTTATACCACCGGGTGGGTGGGAGGAGCAACTTGAAGACCTTCCGGCAAGATTTAAAGCGGCAAGGATACTGCCAATGAGTGTGGATGAACAACATATACCATTCCTAGAACTCCTGTTACAGGTGAGTAACCTGTATTTTCTGTACACCTTCCCTCCCTTTCCACTGATTCAGAGGATGCTCATCAAGCTGCAGATGGAAGGTGCCACCCTAATTCTGGTGGCTCCATTTCGTACTAGCCAAGTATGGTTTCCATTACTGCAACAATTGGCTGTGGAACCCCTAGTTCCTCTGCCCCTTTGCTGGAACTTGTAATGCAAGCTCAGGGGACCCTGGTCCTTCCACACCTCAAGTCCCTCCATCTGCATGTATGGTTCCTGAGGACATAGCCATTGCTCGGTTCAGGGTGTCTCAGAAGGTGGCTGATGTCCTGGTAGCTGCAAGGAAACCTTCCACCAGGTCCACTTCCCCGATGAAGTAGGAGCACTTTGCTATATGGGCCGCTTCCCGTCACCTAGACCCTTTTACTTGTCCAGTCAACCAAGTTATAGAGTACTTCCTTTCCTTATCAGATGCAGGACTCAAGTATTCCTCCATCAAGGTGCACCTGTCAGCTATTTCAACTTTTCATTTGCCTGTTGATGGCCGTACGGTGGCCCAATTGGATGTGGCCCATACATTTCTGAAAGGCATTCTTCACTTGAAGCTTCCTGTCTTAAATCTGGTCTTGGCTTGGAACCTTAGTTTCATGCTAGAGAAGCTGACCCTGCCTTCTCTTGAGCCAGCCACATCATGCAAGGTACACTTTCTATCTTGGAATGCATTATTCTAGGGACGTGGATATGATGCTCTAGCCGCATTTGTTGGCAGTCGCCTTTCCCCTTTAAGGCTGGCTCTAACATCTTCAAGCTGGCTTCTCCCACCCACCAGGGTGATAACTCCCTCGGCTCTGCTCCATGATGCCAGATCTTCCTTTCTGCTGGAAGAAGCAGGTTCCCTCCTTATCGTTCTTGTGCCGAGTAGGCCCTTTGCTATTAAAATGTACGGATTTACTTCCAAACTTCTCAAAACTAACTTGTCTTCAGGCTCGTTCTTCGATCGCAACCGTGATGGATGACAGCAAGTACGTTCTCAGGTTCCAGTGATGTCACTGTGGGCAGATGTCCCGAATGGATCCGCACACCGCGTACATCTACTGTATTGAACACAAGCACAGTCACCAGGCCTGTGACATTTGTCGCACCTTCCATCCTGTCGTTCTTTAGTGATATTGTGCCTAATTTACTCTCAGAAGTCTGAGTGAATGGAACCCTCCAGTGAAATCGAAAAAGACACTTGTCAGGTGGTCTGCGCGGCTGCAGGGTCCGCTGAACAGCTAGCGGTGTTTGAGGAGGAGGCGGCGGCCCAGGAAGCAGCTCACTTGACCTTGGACTTCATTCGTCTTTCGCTGGGCACCTCGTTCATGGGGCATTTAAGGAATTGTGCCAGGCTTTACCGACTCTTGGTCAGGGGCCCTTCATTGAGGTACAAATCTAAATCGGAAAAAAAGAGACCAAAAAACAGCTACGTTGTCCCTCTGGGTTGAGGGCTTCCTGATTCCCGCTTCTTCAGATCCCGCCGGTGAATCTCTTCAGCCCAGGCCACGGCTCACGGTAACCCTGTTGGGCCAGGTGGCAGAGATGCTGGTCGATGTTCCGGCCGAGATTTTCCTTGAGCCAGTTTACCAGTTGTCAACTGAGGAGGCTGACACTTCTTTATCCAGGACTCCAGTCCTGACTCAGATTGTTGGAGGGGACAGATCAGTCCGCCTACCCGCTGCCTCTGGTCACTGTCCAAGAGCTGGAGGTGCCACAGCTTTCGCCAACATCCTCCAAGCCCTGATGTTGGTTCCCCCAGCTGTCATGGTCTCGATCGTACTCTTGTGGGTTGAGCAGTTCCCACCAACGTCAGTACTCCTGCTCTCAGTGCTCTGGGATGAGGCGCCACTGTTAATTCTTCATCCTTGTCCTCCTCGGGTGAGAAGAGGCTTCGGCACAAGTTGTGTCGATGCTATGAGGATCTTATGTGGAAACAGCTGGTGTTCTGTGGTATGAAGCCGGTCCCGGCCTCTACCCTGGCCATCACCTGGCTGTCACCTCAACGGCTGCTGCCTTCTCTGCCTTAGGAGCCGACCAAGTTGGTCTGGCCTCGGCTGACCCCGATGTCTCCACTGATTCCTGTGGAGCCACCTCCAACCAGCCGAAGACCGTCGCTCTGTGCAAGGAGCCTCGGCCGGCCTTTTCCGCATCGGCTGTCAGTCACCATCATTCCTGACTGTCCGCTGAGGGACAGTGGGGATTCTGGCAGTCGATCCCTCTTGGACGACTTCTTGGAGTCAGAAGGCTCCTCCTTACTGTCCCGCCCGGTGGACATGGAGTCGGTTGGGGGTCTCTCAACGAATTAAGGCCCTACCTCCTTTATGAGCCCCCTCTGCCTGATCTTGGAATCTGCGGATCTTAAGATTGAACCGGTCCAGAAATGGTCCCGTTACCCTCTGACTGAGATCTTAGACCAGGGAGACTCTCTGGCAAAGCCTTCCTGATGGCAGAGGACATCATTGGTCCTGCCTTGTAGCTTTGCCAACATCCTGCTTCCTGCCCAGCAGCATCGGCCCAGATGGTCCGCAAGTATGTGGTCCCGACCGGCTCCCTTTCAGGATTCACAGAGTATACCTTGGCTGAGGGCTTGGTGGCCGATTCTGTGTTCCGGCACTCTGGCAACGTGGGAGACATCGACAAGCTGCCTGACAAAGAGTCCAAGATGCTGAACCATGCGGCTAAAAAAGTCTGCCTCTTCGCTTGGCCTTTACCAGGCAAGCTCGGCCCTCCTCATGGCCCACTTCTTCCATACCTTGTTGGGCACTCTGGATGAGGTGTTTCCTCACCTACCTGCGGACCTCCAGACAGCAGTCAAACAGGTTCGGGATCAGGGCTGAGCTGTAGCAAAGCAGCAGACAGCCATGGACACTGGGGACTCCTGTGCCTGCTCTGTGGAGGCTGTAGTGGCATTGTGCTGCAGGGCTTGTCTGTGGATCTCTGCCTGTACGGCAGATACCCAGCACAAGCTGGCGAATGACCCTTTCCTGGGCACTGACTTGTTCAGGCCTGGAATTGAAGGCCACCTCATCCGCATTGAAAAGTCCAATGCCACATCCGCTCAGGGGGACCCCAAGGTCTCCAAGCAGCAGAAAAAGAAGCCCTTTCAGTCCACATCCACTGCTGGGTTGAAACCAGCCTAGCCCCAAGCTGGGCAGCAGGCTCAGGCCTGGCGACCTCGGTACAAGTTGGTGGCCTCGGTCGTCCGTAAGCCTGCAGGAAGAGGCCCTGGTGGCTCCTCAGTCGGGCCCTCCTCCGAGCCTGCCTAGTGGTGGGATGAGAGCTACCTCCCTCATGCCCATCACACCTCCCCTGGGTCTTCCCGTGGTGGGGGGGTCGGCTCCTCCACTTCCTTTCTGCCTGGTGTGCTGTCACCACGGACAGATGGGTTCTCCAGGTGGTCAGTCAGGGTCTGCCTCTGGAATTCAAGCAGTACCCTCCTTGCCGAGCCTGTGCCCCATCGGAGGACTTGGTACCTGCAGGCATTCTGTCGGCTCTTCGGGCCGACATTGCCCAGCTCCTCCGCAGCAAGGTTGTGGTCCCTGTCGCAGATCCTCCAGAACACCCCGGGTTTGTCTCCAGGTACTTCCTTTTGCCAAAACAAATGGGGGGCTGGTGCCCCATTCTAGATCTGCATGACCTGGACAAATTTCTCAAGTCATGCGCCTTCAGGATGGTCAGTCTTTCTCAGGTCATACCATTTCTGGAGCAAAATATTTGGCTTTGCTCCTTGGATCTTCAGGATGTGTTCTTTCACGTCCCAATCCATCCATCTCACAGAAGGTTTCTCCACTTCTGAGCAGAGGGAGCCTTCTACGAGTTCCAGGCCATGTCATTCGGCCTCTCCTCAGCCCCCAAGGTTTCACCAGGTGCATTGCAGTGGTGGCAGCTTATCTGAGGCACCGAGACGTCCGGCTTTACCCCTATCTGGATGACTGACTGATTGCAGGTCCCTCCAGGCAAGAGGTGGAATGGTCCAGGGACCTGGCCCTCCAGACCTGTGTCTCCCTTGGCCTCCTGGTCAACAAGGCCGAGTTGGAACTTATGCCTTTGTAGGTGATCCATTTCATCAGTGCGGAGCTCGACTCTTGCAGAGCCAGAGCCTGGCTCCCGGCGGACAGGGCAGAGATTCTCTCCTCCTTTGCCCGATCATTTCGGGTTGGGCACTTGTGCCCTGCCTGGGACTTCCTGCGCCTGTTGGGTTACATGGCGGTCTGCATCAGTGTGGGCTGTTGGACCCGCTGGAGAATGCACTCTCTGCAGTGGGAGCTGGCCAGCCAGTAGCCTCAGCGCAGGGATCACTTCGACTAGCTGGTCACTGTGACCCAGTGGATGTGGGACACTTTACAGTGGTGGTTAGTCCCAGAACTTCTGCAGGAAGAGATCCCATTTGTCCTTCCAGAGTCGCGGTCATCCTGATGACCATTGCCTCTCTCGTGGGCTGGGGTGCTCACCTGGGGGAACACAAGAGTCTACGGGCTCTGGACCCCCTGAGGAGTCCCAATGTGACATCAACCTGCTGGAGCTCCGAGCAGTTTGGCTGGTGCGGACTGCCTTTGCTCCTCACTTTTGGAGACAGGTGGTCCAGGTTCAGATGGACAACACCACGACTGTGAACTACCTCAACAAACGGGGCAGGGAAGCACTCCCTTCCACTGTGCAAGGAAGTTCTCTGTTTGTGACCCTTGTGTGCAGCCTGGGGGACGATCTTCAAGCCATCCATGTGGCGGGGGCCTTAAACCAGCTGGTGGGCGCTCTTAGCTATGTGGGCGAGGCATCTCATGAGTGGTCTCTCCACCCAGAGGTAGCACACAGTCTGTTCTCCCAGTGGGGCAGCCCTCAGGTGGACCTGTTCACCTCCAGGGAGAACGTAAATCTGAGGCTGTTTTGTGCCTGCACCCCTCAGCAGGGAATGCTGCAGAGGGATGCCTTCTCGAGGCCCTGGACCACAGGCCTCTTCTATGCCTTCCCTCCACTTCCCATGATTCACAGGGTTCTTCTCAAGGCCAGGAGGGACAAGGCACAGGTGATCCTGGTGGCTCCAGACTGGCTATGCCAGTTTTGGTACCCCGATCTCCTCAGTCTCAGCAGCAGGCTCCTGAGGCCTTCTTCCTGTCTGCATGGGCCTGCTCTCCATCCATCAGGAGAAGGTACTCTTTCTGGACCTTCAGTCCCTGCACCTGACAGCCTGGTTCCTAGCAGCTAGAATGCCAGGCTTTGGGTTTCTCTGAAGATGTCCTCACTGTTGTGGAGGTATCTCGGAAGGCGTCAAACAGGAAATGCTATGCATTCAAAAGAAAGAGGTTCTCCATTTGGTGCCAGGGCAAAAGGTTGGACCCTTTGTCCTGTCCAGTGGCTAGCATCCTTGATTACTTACCTGTGGTCCCTCTTTCAGTTGGGCCATTGGTTGTCGACCCTCAAGGTGCACCTGGCAGCCATCTCTGCTTACCGGGTGTGGGCCACTCAGCAGTCTGTGGCACAGGAGAAGGAGGTCTGGTGCTTCTTTCAAGATCTTGACCACATTTCCCTTCCAGTGCGTGAACCTCTACCACCTTGGGACTTGCTGCTGGTGTTGACAAAGCTCATGGGCAAGCCATTTGAACTGATTCGGAGGTGCAACATGCCTCACCCGTCGTGGAAGACTGCCTTCCTGGTGACTGTCATGTCAGCAGGAAGTATCAGCGAGCTCCAGGCATCCAGGAGTCTTACCTGGTCTTCCACAGGGACAAGATTGGCCTACGCCCCTAACCTGAAGTTCCTCCTGAAGGGGGTGTCAGAGTTTCACCTTTACCAGATGATTACTCTCCCGGTGTACTTCACCAGTCACACCTCGGAGGCCGAGCACAGGCTCCATACTCTGGACCTGAGGCAAGCACTCGCTTACTACAAAGAGTGCACGGCTGGAGTTCGGGAAGAGGTTTGACAGCTGTTTGTCACCTACGCTAAAGACCGGCAGCCAAATGGACGATTGGCAAGTGGATTGTATCCTGCATTGATGTCTGCTGTAGGTTGGTGGGTAGGGAGCCTCCTGTAGGGCTAAGGGCTCATCCCACCCTCCATACTGCTGCCTTGGTGGCTGCTTCCAGGGACGTCCCTATCCAGGAAATCTGCAGGGCTGCTACCTACTGTAGATGTCAGCACACGCCTTCATTTTCCATTACCATCTTGACCTTGAGTCACACTGGGATGCTGGTTTTGGGGCCTTAGTTCTCCAATCTCTGTTCCCTAACTTAGTGGGTGTTCGCCTTGTCCCCTCCTCCCAGAGAACTGCTAGGAGTCTGCGAACAAGTATGAATAGAACATCTTATACACATCCCTAGAAAAACAGATTACTCACCTGTAACAGTAGTTCTAAGAGTGGTACATGATATTGATCCACACCTACCCACCCAACCTCCCCTGGCTTTGGTGCACACAACTGCTTCCAGCGGGCAAGATCTGGCATCATGGGGCCGAGACAAGGGAGTTGCCACCTGGGTGGGTGGGAGGAGCCAGCTTGAAGATGTTACAACCAGCCTTAAAGGGTGAAGGCGACTGCCAACAAGTGTGGATGAACATCATATACCACTCATAGAACTACTGTTACAGGTGAGTAACCTGTTTTTTTTTGTTTTTTTTAGTTCTGCTTCAGAGCTACAGGCTCTCATGTATGAACAGCCTTATTTGATTTTCCACAAAGACAAGACCTCTTTGCTTGCTAACACTAATTTTCTCCCTAAGGTGGTGTCTGAATTTACCCTAAATCAGTCTATCCCCTTGCCTGTTTGTTTATTTATTTTATTTAGTATGCTTTTCAAACAACATGAAATCTTGCTGTATTCTGACAATCTGCAGTTAGCTCTAGCCTTTGAACTGCCCCGAAGTGTAGAGGGTTAATTTTCTATGCAGTGCATAGAACGTTGTGCTCGAGCTCAGTTGAGGTCTCTGCAGCACTTTGAAACCCAACCGCCAGATTCTTTACTCTGCCTCACTGAACAGTCGCTCCGGAGATTTCTCCTTCTGCTCGGTTAAAAGTCGGTTAGTGTCGGTTTTTCTGCTTAACTCCCGTAGTATTACGGTTCAGGGTTCTGTCTGCGGTACAGTAAGTACTTTGGGTAGTAGTTCTGGGTTATTTGTGGAAATTGTAAACACTTTTCTCGATCGTTTCGGCTGAACCAATCCAACATATTTGAATTCTGTGTATTTTCCTTTAGTGTGTGGGTACTGGTCCTCCTGAGCCTAAGGCCCCTGCCAAGCAGACACCCTGATGGGTCTGCCCGGGTCGACTCTCCTATCCCTGTAGGGGGCAGGCTGGCTTATTTTGTCTAGGACTGGATGTTTGTTACTTCAGACAAGTGGGTCCTGGAAGTAGTAAGCCAAGGACTGCTTCTCAGCTTCAGAAAATTTCCAAAGATGAGAGCCAGATCTTTTCCACCTGCAAGTCTCTCCGAAACCCTTGCCCTTGAGGCAGAGGTTTCATTTCTTTTGGCCTTAAGAGCCATAGAGAGAGTTCCTGCCCTACACCGGGGCAATGGTCTGTACTGCAGATACTTCCTTACCCCAGAAAAGACAGGGGAGTGGTGACCCATCCTAGATCTAAGATACCTGAACAAACATCTTTTAAAACCAAGGTTCAAGATGGTGACTCTGGGAATAATTCTTCCCTCCCTAAGGCCAGGGGACTGGCTAGCCTCCCTGGACCTCAAAGATGCCTACTTTCACATCCCCATCAGGTGCTCCCACAGAAAATACTTCAGGTTCAAGTTGCCCTCAGGCCATTATCAGTTCAAAGCAATGCCCCTCGGTCTAACATCAGCTCCAAGGGTTTTCACAAAGTGCCTGGCAGTAGTAGTTGCCTTTCTAAGAAGGCAAAGGATTTCCATTTTTCCATATCTGGACGACTGGCTCATAGTGGGTCATTCTCCAGACCAAGTCAAGTCAGACCTGCAAGTGACTCAGCAAGTGCTCATTTCCCTGGGATTTCTTCTCAATCTCCCCAAGTCAGTTCTCGAACCGGTGCAGCTTCTTACCTTTATAGGGGCAGAGCTAGATACTATCAAAGCAAGAGCCTTTCTTCCCTGAAAAGGGCAAGAGTTCTTATAGCACTGGCTTCTTCCTTCAGCCTTCAGGTGTCCTGACCAGCAAGGCATTCCTTCAGCTCTTAGGCCATATGGCAGCTTCTACAGCGGTGGTCCAAGGGGCAAGATTCCAGATGAGGGACATTCAGTTCCATCTGAGGGCCTTTTGGTCCCAAAGGAAGGATCCTCTTACCAAACTGATTCCAGTGACTCGGACACTGATCCAAGCTCTTCAATGGTGGCAGGATCAGGACAATTTAAGACATGGAGTCCCATTTGTCGCTCAGTCTCATTCGGTGGTCCTTACCATGGATGCTTCCCTTTTTGGGGTGGGGAGCCCATCTGGGGGCTCTCACAGCCCAGGGACTGTGGTCCCCTCAGGAATCCCTTCTTCATATCAGTTTCCTGGAACTCAGGGCAGTTTCTCTGGCCCTGCAGGCTTTGTCTCAGTCAGTGCAGAACAAGGTGGTTCAGGTCAGAACAGACAACACCACCACCATGTGGTACATCAACAAGCAGGGAGGCACTTAGTCCATGGCCTTGTGCACGGGAAGCCATAAAATGGTGGTCCCTGGCTTATTCTCTGCAGACCTCTCTGATATCAGTCCACCTTCCAGGGAAGGACAATGTGCTAGCAGATGCACTGAGCAGGATCTCCCAGGGCCACCACGAATGGTCCCTGGACCCTCTGGTGTTGAAAGTGATTTTTTTTCAAGATGGGGCACTCCAGAGATAGATCTCTTTGCAGCCCCAGACAATCACCAGCTTCCTCTGTTTTGTTTCAGACCCCCAGTCTTGGGCTCAGTCCCTCTGGATGCTCTGGCGTTGAACTGGGAAGGGAAATTTCTCTATGCCTTCCCTCCCTTTCCTCTGCTGTTCAAGGTTCTGGTCAAGGTAAGGTCACAACCCTGCAAAGTGATTCTGATTGCTCCAGATTGGGCCAGGCAGCCCTGGTACCCCCTCTTACTGTCCTAGCAGTCCATCTTCCCATGTGTCTTCCCAGGAATTACAACCTGTTAACATCCTCTAAGGGGAGGATCTGGTACCCCAATCTTCTGTCTCTCAATCTCAAGGCGTGGCTCTTGAAGAGTTAGAGTATACAGATTTGCATCTGTCCCAAGGGGTTCTGGATATTCTCAAAGCCTCTCGAAAGCCTGCCACCAGAAAGACTTATAACTCCAAATGGAAAAGATTCAGCATTTGGTGTTCTAAGAAGCATATATCTCCAGACACTGCTGAATTGCCTACAGTTCTGGACCATATGGTCCATCTTAATGGCCTAGGCCTCAGACAGCTACTCTCAGGGTGCACTTGTCAGCTGTCTCTGCTTTTCTGTGAGTGGGAAAGACTTCCTTACTGTCATCTCACCCTGTATTCTGTAAATTTTTCAAGGCATTGCTTCATGCCAATCCTCCCTTTAGGGATCCTGCCCCTGCCTGGGACTTAAATGTTTGCATTGCTCAACTTATGCAACCCCCTTTTGAGCCTATGTCCTCAGCAGAGCTTAAGTACTTGACTTGGAAAACTGTGATCTTCCTGGACATAAGTCTCCACCACTCATTCACACTAATGGGGATAGCGCCGGAGGCACTAGGACCCAGCGAGACGAACTTTTTGCTGGAGGTGCAGGCCAGAGGTGGACCCACGAGGGGCGGCACACCAGCCAGCCTCGCAGTGTAATGACTATCTCGGCGTCTACCATCCAACTGCCTCAGTTCCTTTTTCCCGCGAGTGCACTTCAGTGGCAGACGTCAGCTCGCCACCGAGTCAAACTTCAAACTAGAGCATAGTTTTAGTTTTGTTGTTTTGTAGTAATATCTCGAATAAGTATAGCAGATTTATTCTTATTTACAAAGAGGTCTCAGCCTGCTTGATGAGTCGACCATGGCGGGTCAGGTGACGGTAGGGAGACTTCATGTAAAGCTGTTCAGTCAGCCGGGTTGGGTCAATCCGCGCCTTCTCCGGAGGGGGTTCTGACAACGGTCAGTCCAATACCCGAGGGGGGGGCGGTCCTGAAAGCATAAAATAAACAGGTTGCACTCGCCCATTCGACCTCGGCTCTTCTTGGCCCACAGGTCAAAAAGGAAGGCATCACTCGAGATCGCCCTCTGATATGTCTGCGGCGTAGATGGTCAGTTATTGGAGCTAGTTGCGGTCTCCTCCTTTGAGTCCCAGCTTCTGTTTTGGCAGCCAGCGTCTTCGACATTGGAGCCCTACCCTGCCCTCTGGTAGGTCTTCAGATGAGCAGTTTCATCAGTGGGCTGCTTTTATGGAGCAATGGGCTCGGAGGTTGGTCCAGCTGCCTGGCCTGGTCACTCATGGGCCTTCGGGCTTCTTGGGAGACCAGGTGGGGCGGTTGAGCCTCTCTGGTCACGCGGCACCGTCTCCGGTGCCGTCGACTCCGCGCTTAGGTGTTCCCCCCGCTCATATGGCAGTGGTGCAGGGGGCCACACCGATGCCTCTATCTCCTGCTCTTCTTCCTCCCTTCTCCTCAAATTCTGTTTTTCAGAGTCTTGGGGTGTTTTCGACACCCTTGACGTCGATATCACGCTTCGGCGCTGTCTTGACACCCGATCGTCTGTCGGCTACCGTCCTTAGCGCCGTTAAAGTTACTGGGCACCATGTACATCATTGGCACTGTCTTTGGCACCATGCACTTTGTCGGCGCCCGTGGCGTGTGGCGCCGTCTGGCCCCTAGAATTGCTGTCTTCAGTGCCATGTGGTTTCGCCCAGCGCGTGTGCCTTGTTGGCGCCATGTGGCTTCTCGTGTCCTCAGCACCGTGCACTTCGTCGGCGCCCGGGGTTCTTAAGGCGTCATCCACCTTTCAGGACTCCTCCTTTAACCCTTTCCCTTCCTCATTTCCCTCTGATTTCCTCCTTTCCTGTCCATGCAGTCCCTTCTGGACTGTCAGGAGTGACATGAGCCTGACCCAGACCTTAGGCTGGGTGATGAAGTGGAAGGAACAGGATCTGTTCCTGCTGCAGAGCCTGTGGTTGAGGACCTGTCTTTCACGTCTCTGCTGAAAACTTGATTTCCACTCTTTCTCTCCAAACTACAACATCGATCCTGGGAACTTGCTAAGACTCCAATACCTCCATGTTCTGGAGATCCCTTACAGTTTGACTCCTCCGGTACAGCCCTCCTTTGAGATGCTGTCTCAAATGGTATGGAATAATCCTGCTCTCATTCCTTCTGTGGCTAAATGCATAGATAGGAAATACTCAGCCCCAAGGATCGACCCATTTAGCGTCCCAAGTCTTTGCGGATCCTATTGTAGTTTTGGCAGAGAATGATAAGGTTGTCCTTCCCCAGACTACTACAGCCTGACCTATTAACAAAGAATCTCGTAAGACAGACACTTTAGGTAAGAGTCTTTGCTGCTTCCACCCTGGGTATGCTTATTGCCAGCTACCAAGGCTATTTCTCTCAATATGAGCATATCCTTTGGCACTCACTCAAACAAATGGTTGAAGCTCTACCAGAATCGGACACAAAGTCAGAGCTACTTCAAACTTTTACCAGGATTATCGAATCCAACAACCAGCAGGTTAAAGCGGCTATGGATGCTTTCGAAACTGCTTCCCGAGCGGCGGCGGCCGGCATTTGTACCCGCCGTCATTCCTGGCTGCGCACTTCAGGTTTCACAGATGACACACAGCAGCAGGTAATGGCGTTGCCTTTTGATGGTGTGTATCTCTTCGGCCCTCAAGTAGAACAGGCTCTAGAAGCTACACAAAAGACTAGGTCAGCCATTCAGTTGGCTCGACCTCCTCCTGTCCCCTCTCAAGGGGGTGTTAATAAATGCCAGTTCCATAACCGTCAGTCCTTTTGAGGCAAAGGCAGAGGAAGTTTTCATAAAAACCAAGCTCCCCAGCCTCAAAAGAAAACGCAAAGGAAGGCGCAAGGACCCAAAGCGCCCAGCGCTGCCTTCTGAGTTTTTGGCCCAAATCCCACCTCAGCTGCCCGAGGTGGACTCTTCCTCAGCAGTGGGAGGTCATCTGACGCACTTCTACAATCAATGGAAGTCCATAACCTCATACAAATGGGTCCTTCAGATAATCGTCGAAGGGTATTCACTCAATCTTGTGGAGACCCCTCCGGATCGTCCTCCCAAACGACAGCCCAAGCTGTCAACCCTTCAGTCAGACCTTCTGGCCGCCGAGATACAGGGCCTTCTGAACAACAGGGCAGTAGAAGTAGTTCCGCTGCATCAGCGGAACACAGGGTTCTACTCCATTACTTTCTGGTTCAAAGAAAACGGGGCATGCACCCATTTGGACCTCAGAAAACTAAACAAATTTCTGCCCAAGGAGAAATTCAGAATGATCTCACTAGGAACCCTGTTACCTTTGCTTCATCAACACGACTGGTTAGCCTCCCTAGACATGCAGGACGCTTACCAGCACGTTTCTGTTCACCCAAAGCATCACAAATTCCTAAGGTTTGTGGCTCTGGGACAGCATTATCAGTTCAGAGTCGTGCTCTTTGGGCTATCCTCGGCGCCACAAGTTTTTACAAAGTGTTGTGCAGTTCTCGCAGCGCATCTCAGAAAGATCGGGAATTCAGGTGTTCCCTTATCTGGACAATTGGCTTCTGGCAAGTCCTTCCAGGCAGGGAACTCTGGACGCTGTAGCCATGGCTTCATGCTTTCTCACATCCATGGGAGTCCTGCTAAACCTCAAAAAATCGCAGCTGCAGCCCTCCCAGAGGCTCCTTTTTATAGAAACTCTTCTGGACACCTCCTGTGCGAAGGCTTTTTTTTCCAGAGGACAGGGGGAGTGATATCCTTCAGATGGCCCATCACATCGGGGAGAGCAACTCGGTTCCAGCTCTCTCGATGCAACGGATGGTAGGTCTCATGGCATCCTCAGTGTTCACTGTACCCCTAGCATCCTTCACATGAGAACTTCTCAGTGGATGCTCAGTACCCAGTGGTCCTCAACCACTCACCCGCAGTCCTTTCTCATCAAGGTGACAGAACCTCTAAAGAGGTCGCTCAACTGGTGGTCGCAAGAGAACAATCTCCTAGAAGGATATCCCTTTGCTCCTCTGGATCATCAGATTTCCATTACCACAGATGCATCCCCGATGGGGTGGGGAGCTCAATGTCAGGCTCTCCACACTCAAGGTACTTGGACTCCGGTCGAGTCCCAGCTTCACATAAATGTCTTAGAAATGAGAGCCATCCTTTATGCAGTCCGAGCTTTGAAGGACATTCACTGTCACAAGAACATTCTCCTTCAAACGGACAACAAAGCAGTGATGTATTACATCAACAAACAGGGCGGTGCTCACTCTTACCCCTTACGCAGAGAAGCGATGAGAGTGTGGGAACGGTGCTTGCAGCACAAGTCTCTAATTCAAGCGGTCTACCTGCCAGGAGTGCAGAACGAACTGGCAGATCACCACAGCAGAACAGAGACAGATCCTCACGAATGGTCTCTCGACTCAGCCACAGTTCAGTCAATATTCGCAGAGTGGGGAACTCCAGACCTGGACCTTTTTGCATCCCCACTCAACACAAAACTACCTCTCTTCTGCTCCATAAATCCCGGGCCTGGCATTTTCTGTCAGGATGCATTCAGGCTGCAGTGGACAAAACGCTTTCTATACACCTTTCCGCCTCTTCCTCTAATTCAGAGGGTACTTCTCAAGTTCGAATCCCAGGGAGACAAAATGATCCTCATTGCTCCCTTCTGGCCTCGACAGATGTGGTTTCCACTACTCAGCAGTATGTCGGCAGCTCTGCTGAAACCACTTCCCCTTCAGATGAACCTCTTGATTCAGGGGCCTGTTGTTTATCCCAACCTGAGATTGCTTCACCTTCACGCTTGGCTCCTGAAGAGATAGAAGTGAACAGGTTCAATGTCTCTCACAGGGTTTCAGATATTCTTCTGGCTGCACGGAAGCCAGCTACTAGGAAAACTTACACAGCCAAATGGAAGCGTTTTTCACTCTGGTGTGCACAATCCTCTTTAAATCCCTTTTCCTGCCTACCAGATAAAATTTTGGAGTACCTCTTAGACCTCTAAAATTCAGGTCTGCAGTACTCGACAGTTGAAGTTCACCTTTGTGCCATTTCAGCTTATCATGAGCCGGTATTTTCCTTGTCATTGGCTCAGTTACCTGTGGTTAAGAGGTTTCTTAAGGGAATTCTGCATACCAGACCTCCTATAAGATGTCCAGTCGCAGCCTCGGACATTACTCTTGTGCTAGACATGCTCACTCGGAAACCTTTCGAACCTCTAGCTTCCTGTGAGCTGAAATTTCTCACCTGGAAAACAGCCTTACTGGTGGCCATTACCTCAGCCCGCAGGGTCTCTGAGATACATGCCTTGGTCACAGACCCTCCATATACTATGTTACATAAAGACAAAGTAATCATTAGAACCCATCCTAAATTTCTTCCTAAGGTTGTTTGAATTCCATCTAAACCAACCTTTGGTCCTCCTCCCTCTTACTTTGCGGACTTCCAAAATGAAGGAGAACATTCTCTTCATTCCTTGGACATCAAGAGAGCTTTGTGTTTCTGTCTAGATAGAACAAAAGATTTTCGTAAAGCTGAACAACTGTTTGTTTCCTTCAGCGAGACCCGGCTGGGTCAACCTGTCGCTATCAGATGTATCTCAGCATGGCTAGTGGCATGCCTTTGCCGCTGTTATTTCATGGCACAGGTTAAGCTGGAGGGCAGAGTGTACGCTCACTCTACTAGGGCGGTCGCGGCATCTCTGGCGGAAATCCGCAACGTACCCGTTGCAGATATTTGCAATGTGGCTACCTGGAGCTCAGTGCATACTTTCGTTAAACACTATGCCCTGGATGTCCATGCCAGACGACATCTTTCCTTTGGCAGAACCATCCTTAATGGACTTCTGTCCTAAAACTGTGAGCTCTTGGTCTCTCCTGCTGCCCTTTCGGGTGATTATTAGCTTGGTACTCTCCCATTAGTGTGAATGAGTGGTGGAGACTTATGTCCAGGAAGATATGGAAATTATGTACCTACCGTAATTCTTGGTCTTCTTGGACGAGTCTCCACCACTCATTCACATGCCCACCCTCCACCCCTCGAGCTCACTTCTGTTGTTGGTCTTCACTCCCTCAATCTTTAGGCTGTGAAGACTTCTTTATTGACCCTTCTTATACTGGTCTTCGGACTATCTTATGTCCGGTTTTGATCAGGTTGTCCGTCTAGGTTAGTTATGCTACACCTCCTTGGAAAAAAGGTACTGAGGTGGTTGGAGGGTTGACACCGAGATAGTCATTACTACGGCGGAGGCTCGCGGTGCTGCTCCTCATGGCTCCACCTCTGGCACCAACCCTCCAGCAAAAAGTTTGCTCCAGCTGGGTCCTAGTGCCTCCGGCCTGTTCCCCATTAGTGTGAAATGAGTGGTGGAGACTCATCCAAGAAGATCAGTAATTACGGGTAGATACGTAATTTCCATTTTTGGTAGCTATTACCTCTGCCAGACATATCAGTGAATTGCAAGCCCTGTCTGTGGAACCTGATTTTATCTCCTTTCATAGAGATAAA
Source organism: Neoceratodus forsteri (assembly GCA_016271365.2). Classification (NCBI taxonomy): domain Eukaryota; kingdom Metazoa; phylum Chordata; order Ceratodontiformes; family Ceratodontidae; genus Neoceratodus; species Neoceratodus forsteri. The sequence continues at coordinate 824,300,341 of CM057456.1, forward strand.
GTGGTCCTTAAAACCAATAGGAGGCTCTTGCCCAAAGTGGTTTCGGACTTCCATTTGAATCAGTCTATGTCTCTCCCCGTTTTCTTCACTGATCATTCTTCTTAGGGGAGAGGAGGCTACACAGTTTAGATGTTAAAAGCTCTTAGCTACTACATAGAAGCGTACCGAGGGTCACAGGTTTGATTCCCTCCAGTTATTTCTCACTTATGGGGAAGTGGGAAAGGGAAAACCTGCCACCAAGAGAACTATTGCCAGGTGGATTGTTTCTTGTATACAATTCTGCTTTGAGAAACTGGGAAAAATTCTACCCTCAGGCCTGAGGGCTCATTCCACAAGAGGTACAGCTGCTTCCCTGGCTGCTGCCAGGGATATCCCTCTGTTAGAAATTTGTCAAGCAGCCTCCTGGAAAACAGTCCATACCTTTACCAAGCATTACTCTCTGGATAGCCAGGCTAGGAGTGATGCTTGGTTTGGCACAGCAGTACTTCAGAGCCTATTCCCAAAGTAGGTTCTGTCCCTTCTCCATGGAGGTACTGCTTGGTAGTCTGCATATGTCAGAATACAGCAAGACTTCATGTTGTTTGAAGAAAAAATTACTCACCTTAGTAATTATATTTCTTCTAATGGAGTCTTGCTGTATTCTGACCACCCTCCCTGCCTCCCCTCTCAGAACCTGTTTTTGGGAAGTGGGTGGGCAGGCACAGTGTTGCTCCCCAGGGGTGCTTCAAGCACACCCTCTGCTTTATCTGGGTGCTTTGTATTATAAGCTTTTATTTTGGATAGGTTTTAGTTTTGGGTTTCCTGACTTGAGTCTTCCTTTGGGAATCCAAAACTTTCTGTTGCCATTTGGCTAGTTAAAATTTTACAATTTCCACATAGTCAGTGAGTGGCTGCTCGTAAGAATCTGGCGGTTGGGTTTCAAAGTGTTGCAGACAGAGACCTCAGCCAAGCTCGAGCTCAACGTTCTATGCACGGCATAGAAAATTAACCCTCTTCACTCCGGGGCAGTTCAAAGGCTGGAGCTAACTGCAGCTTGTCAGAATACAGCAAGACTCCATTAGAAGAAATATAATTACTAAGGTGAGTAATTTTCTTTTGTCTGCAGGAGCACCGACATCTGCCTTGGTCACAGACCTCCGGCTTCACTTCTGTCATCGGCTCTATGCTCCCCATGGCACCCCTGGCTTACCCCCAGAGGCGGGGTCACGGCACCACTCCCTGTTATGGATGCCGCAAATCTAGTATCTATCGAAGCGAGCCACGGGAGGCTAATTGAAGCTGGAGTTAAGGCTTCATAGAGGCAGCCCTGCAGAATTTTTTTTCTCCACTTATGCGCAGGGACGGGGACGTGCAATGATGGCCAGCGTCTGCCCCGCCCTTGAGAACTATACTGCGTCGGTGCGTTACGGCAGCTCCAGCCTTCTCCGGGTGCCGCTGTTGCACCAAACATGGTGCCACCCTCCCCCCCGGAGAAGGAGAGCTGTCCAAGGGATGCTCGATCCTTCTCTCCCCGGTTGGCCCTCCAGCGACCCGAGTTCGTTCCTGAATCTGGGTCACTGGCGTCACAAGTGGAAGTCCAACTGTTGGGCCGGTGGGCCGGCCCATTACCTGTTTATTTTTCAGAGCATGCCAGTCCAGGGGAAACATTGTGCCATACTTCAGATGTGCATAGAATTCTGTGTTACTGTACACACTATAGGAAGGACTTCAGGAAGTCCTCTCAGTTGTTTCTTTCGCCCCGGGCAGAAAGGACGCTCCAGTTACGAAACAGTACTTGTCCAAATGGTTGGCCAACTGCATTGTTTTTTGTTAAAGGAAGTACGATGAGACTTCCTGGGGTTGTTAAGGGCCATCCTACTAAGGGTATGGCCACTTCAGTTGCCTGTTTCAGGGGCGTGTCAGCAGCTGAGATTTGTGCCGCTGCCACTTGGAGTATTGTCCACACTTTCACCAAATGCTACAGTCTGGACATTGCCTCCAGAAGAAGGGCAGGCTTTAACCTAGCTGTGCTTCAGGGCCTTCTTTCTCAGGCCTCTGGCCTCATGCCCCTACTGTGCTTGCATGGGAATTGTTCTATGGGTGTGATCTTATGACAGTGATATCCCCAAAGAAGACAGAACAGTTACGTAAGAACTTACCGTAACAGTAGATCTTCGAGGGACTCTCTGCCATCAGGTCATGCTGTCCCTCCTTCCATCCCTTCTCTCCCTTCCTCTCTGTCTCTTTCTCTAGCTTGGCTGTCCTGTTGCTCCAGCCTTTCTGTTAGCTGGGCATCTTCTCTCTCTCCTTGGTTCCCTGGTGGGACTCCTATCTCCCATGGCCTCTGGCTAGGGTAAGAACTGAGGAAGTAGTGGGGATGCCCACGCTTATATAGGGCATGTGACGGCAGAGCCTGATGTCGGCCTGGGTGGCCCCTAATAGTCTGCTGCAGAAAAGTCTTCCATGTGATCCTGACACCTGATGCCTAAGTTCCATAGATGTGACCTGATGACAGAGATTCCCTCAAAAATCTACTGTTTTATGGTAAGTTCTTACTTAACTGTTCTATGTCTACTTGGGGCACTGACTGTTTAATAAATGCGTGCAGTGACATAAACATTTAGACACAGTATTATACAAAGTTTTTTTTTTTTTTCAGTTATAAATTGCAACGTCATACAATGATTTCTTTCTTGTGTTGTTTTCAGGGTCTCCAGTCTACACAGCTCCAGAAGTTGTAAAGGGAGCCGACTTCTCTGTGGCAAGTGACCTCTGGTCACTAGGTTGTGTGTTATATGAGATGTTTTCAGGTTGGTGTTTTAAACATTTTTGGTTTTTTCTGTAAACTCCCACCCCGAGTAGACACCCATCTGCATCATTCTTCTTACAGGGAGTGTGTGACCTCTGCAGCACACCTACAGCCTTTATCACACTGGGGACTGGAAATGAACGTCTTCTCCTTAAATCTGTATATGTCAGCTGTCTTCTCAAATTGCTGCCTTTCTGGTACCGACATGCTATTTGTGGTTACTTCTAAAAAATACATAAAAGCCACTGTATGTTGTTACATTCCACAGTTTTCACCAGTATTTTCTGTGCTCTTACAGTTTGTCGCTGGGTTAGTCATTTACTTCTGGGCAATAAATGTTCACCTTCTAGGGGCCAACACACTGCAACGCTCCACCCCATTCTGCGGCAGTTTGCACTGAATCATCAGTCTTAAATTGTGCTAACTTTCAGGGTAGCAGCATCACTAGAGTTCTCCTGCCTCTAGATTGTCTTCAAAACTTTTTGTTCTCTCAGTCTGATAATTCAGCCGAGAATCCTGTTTGTTTGTTCAGACAGAGTTTCTGAATTTACAATGTGCCGTTTTATTTGTTTAAATTGGCTTCTGCTTTAAACCTGCAGTTCTTGTCAGAGGCTGGGTGTTTTGTCATTCTGCCTGAATTCTTAAATGAAAAATGTCTTGGTATGTTGGGCTGCTTTTAGTTTGGTGCCTCGGTAAGTCTTTTATAACTTTTTTCAGAACAATTTCCCTACCTATTCTGCGTCACCTACTTGGGATCTCTTCCTCAGCGTAGGCTTGCTCAGGTTACTTTTTTCCCCATTATGAGAGTTTAAGGTACCTCTTTGAGGTTGCTTGTTTTTATTAAACTTATTTTAATTTATTTCTAATCCAAGAATTGTCAGTTCTTTGTTTTAACACAGTGCATTTTTTTTTGCCGATTTGCGTAATCTTTTGGTTGGTTGTGTCGCGACTGCATTATAAATGTGATGCAAGTGTGAAAGAATTGATGCAGCTCTAGGGAAATTACAAGTGTGGTGGAAACTGAGGCAGGTGCACAGGACTGGTTGCAAGTGTGCATAAAAATTGATTTGAGTGCATGAAAAGTGACACAAGTTAGCAAAATTGACATTGGTGCTCAACAAATATGACCCAGACACATACTTTTATATGCAAGGCACCATGACATTCTGCAGGCCCTTAACAACTAATAATAAATGTAAAGTATGTAAAAGACCTCGAGACAATCTCCGTATTGGATGTTCTGGCCATTGTGTGCTAGCAAATCCAATGCTATTTTTTAGTCACCCAGTCCCCAAACTGCTAGTGGCCCAGGTAAAGGTACATCTGGTTTCATGTTTAACAGTGGCAACAGAGAGTTCACGAAGATCATTACTTTGCATCTTAAAAGCTCTTTTACAAGGATGATCAAATGACATGGATGCAGTCCTTCCATTACACTCGATCACAGCAGACTCCTCCCTCGGCAGGCACATTCAGTTGTATGGGGACATCTGTCATAGAAATTGGGCTGAATGGATGTTCTTCTAGATTGAAATACATCTCCAGACTTGCCCAGGCATGGTATCATCCCACAGTCAAACAGCCTGGAAAGCGCCATGACAGAATGAATCTTATTGACCTTGGGATCTGGAGAACCATTAAGAGTCCAAGAGAGGGACAGATAGTCCTCCTCACAAACACACCCACTGCTTAGGGGCGGAAGTGTCTGCCTGTTGACTTTGAAACCATTTTCTTATACTATGCACTTGTTCTGGATGGTTTGCAGGACTGTAATTTTGTCAGCGGTGCTATGGATCCTTTACATGAATACATTTCAGCACTTTTACATCCAATTGGGTTTGGCCTGAATTGACTATGGAACACCAGCTAGCTCCACATTTTGGGTTGTGTAGCACCAAGTGTTTCTTGTGTTCTGCAGTGCTGCCAACGTGCCCGTCCTTCTTCAGATGCATGATAGAAATGATTGTTAGAAGTGGGATACGAACACAACAAAATGAGTCCCACAAGTGGGATTGGACATGGAAAAAACAGTTTTCTAAGGCACGAAAAAAAAATGCTAACCATTCCTTGACATTTTTGTAAAGAAGTGAGAAACTCAATGAATTACAGATGCAGCCATCAGTCTCTTGTAGTCAGATATACATTTATTCCAATAAAAGGTGTGGCAGTGCTCTAAGACTGTAATGATAAGCATCTGTAAGCAGCTTGCAAATGAGCGTACTCTGCACATCAGGTATTGGTTTATGAGCAGCATCTACTTCCAAGCGCTGTGTGAATGGTCAAGTCCAGTAGCAGATGAGATTCCAGACAATTCTCCAGTCAGAGATCTCCTTCCTTTGCTGCAAATGGCAGCCTCTTTTTTAGGGGATTGCATGATGGGTCTCATTCATGCCTTAGCATGGGGTTGTGCTGGACTGGACTTTAAAATCCTTCATTGTGATTTGCATTCATTATCCGTAATGCCTTGCATTTGGGATGTATGTGTAAGTTTGGGTTTCTTTTTTGAAACTTAACTTTATTGAGGATATTTGATACATACAAGGCATAATGTCACATCTATAATGAAATATTTGGTAGCATACAGTGTACAATGGATTTTAACATTGAAAAGAAGAATGTTCATTCTGCTGTATTTTACTGTGAGAGGCCTAACACAGGGAGTGCCCTAGGCACTTGCATCTTTTCAACTCTGTTAGTTCTTCTGTATTACAGAACTTCCTCCATCAGCTATTTAACAACACCCAGAAAATAGTTGTATAACGTGTCAACAATAACAGGATATCTTTCACTGCAACATGCACCGATTATGTCACATATTAACTGTTGGTCTAGATAATGGAGAAGTACAGGGATACACATCTCTGAGCCTATGATATTAATTTTGTAGAACTAGGAAGTAGAAGGTAGGGATTGTGGTGCCTCCCCCTCTGTGTTTATCCATCATTCTCCACCTCCCCTCTTATCCGCTTAACACCTGATCTGCATTTTCTGACTCCCCTGCAGGCCTGGTGTCCCAGCTGGCCCAGATCTCTACGTGTGTCTCAAAGGACACTCTCAACTTAGCTGTCATCTCCTCCATCCTCTGAATATTTTCAACCCTGCATACCCACGATTCAAAGGACGGGGGTGTTTCTTGGAGCCAGTTGCAGGCGATTTTTTTTTTTGAACCACCAGACATAGGATCCGTAAAAGACGCTGTTTGTTACTGCTTCTCAGACCTGGGACTTTCATCCTCAAAAAGAAGGACAAGTGTATTTAAAGTCTAATGGAATAGAAGTATGCCACCATTTGTTGCATTCTGCACCAACTGGAGATCAGAAAGCAGTGATTTTGGGGCAAGCCCAGAATATATGGTAGTGTGAGCCTACCGTTCCACAACCCGTCAGCAGCTGTCTGTGTTTCCTGCACCAAAGTGCTTAGTCAGTTTAGGGATTTGGAGTGCTTAGTCATTGTAGGGGTTTGGAGAACCGACTCATGCACTTGCATCTAAACTCAGGCGGGGGCACTGTGGAGCCCGAGCAACGAGCATCAGCTTGCACAAGCTCTTAACATAAATCGCCAAAATCTGTCTTAATCCTCTTTTTTTAAGCCTTGAAAGTGAATTTGACTTATACCAGTGGAAAGAGCGACTTTGTTTTAGCTAAGATGGGTAACCCTAAATGAGATAAAACAGCCGGAGGAGTTGGAAAAAATAAGGGAACCGGCAGGGCCTTGAGACCAGAAGAAGCCATGCAGGCCGAGGAAGCTTCCAGCTCTGGAGAAACAATGACTACCTTGGGGCATAAACTACAAACACTAATTACTTAAGTGTCTTCCCTAAATAAGAAGGTAGACGACTTCAGTAGTCGCATTGTGATTCTTGAAACTGCAGTGGATGGCCTGAAAGGAGAAATGTAAGAGGTGCGTAAGCAGGCCGATGCCTCTACAGGAGCTACCGCACTTATGGCAAAAGAAACTCAACATCTGCGGGCGAGGCTAGAAGCCCTTGAAAATAAAACACGATCTGCCAATATCCACATAGTGGGATTACCTGAAGGCGACCACCTGATTATAATAATAATAATAATATTTTTATTTTTAAGGCGCCTTTCAAAAAGCAAACCGTACAAGATAAAATCAAACAGTTCAGATAAATAAAAATCATTAAAATCAAACAATACCATAAATAAAATTACATAAAATGATCAGTCACCATAAGCCTGGTGCCCACAAATGAGTTTTTAAGGCTTATTTTAAGCCCTCCACAGTCGTGCACTCCCGTAACTGAATTGGTTAGTTTGTTTGTTTATATACGGGACTGCCTTACAAAAAAATGGTTACCGAGGGAGCAAATGTGGACTGGGAAATACAAAAGGTCTACCGGGTTACCCCCTGTTGTTGCTTTCAAAATTCTGGTGAACCCCACACCTTAATGTTGGTCACCTTGGGAGTCGGGGCTCGAGGTAAAATCCTCCAATATGCCCTCCGAGCTGCACCATTGACCCAAGATGAGTGCCAGTTTCATGTATTTCCAGATATCAGCTACGCTACAAGACAACGACAGAAAAGTTCGAGTAGATACGGGGTGCCTCGAGAGTTGGGCATTCTGCATACAGTGATTTTCCCGTCCGACTTCTGATCTTCTATCTAAGTAAAGTTTACATCTTCTGTGATCCTATTGAAGTCGGCAAGTGGGCTGATCGCAAGGCGGACAAATCCCAAACTCGACAAGAGGACTCGGAGAGTGAGGATGTTCTGGGTGTACCCTGAAGAGCTCCTTAGGACGTTCACTAAAATATAGCTTAATTTACTAAGCTGTCTGTTATTGGTTTGTCTTTTTTTTTACTGTTCAAATCCCCATTACACGATTGTTATCCTAAGAGCTTCTATATGTATCTTTATATATAGCTATAATATGTACCTTGGTTGGTGGAGGTTTTGCTCTGCACAATCAAGCAATTACTATTTGCTTCAAGAGAAGTCTCTTTAAGGCTAAGCGTAAATGTTTTTTAAGTCTGTTCTTAAAAACTGGGGATATGGGAGTAAAAGGGGACAGATTATTTTTGATTGTTGATTTAGAAATTATTCTGCTGTAAGATCAACGTAAAGAAATGTTTGTTTTCTTCATTAAGATATAATACATGGCATCACTAGTTCCACTGGGGACACTGATATTATTGGAACTGGAATTGCTGGATAATCCTACTACATCAGGAATAGTCATGTAGCTCATGGACTCATTAAAACAGCACAGTATGGATGTAATGTAGGAAAAAAGCTAAATTACATATCCCCTCATGATGTATCACTATATAGCAAATGCATAGGTATCCTTTAAATACGGGAAGTTTTGCTCCCAATAGTTACTGTAATTGATGGTCTGTTTGCTGTATGCTTTGTTCAAATGTCATGTCTATGATAAATGGATAAAAATAAAGTACAAAAAAAAAACAAAAAACTCAGCCAGGAGAAGCTGTTACTATCCATCCTCTTTCCCATGCTTATTTCCATTCTTCCTCTGTTACGGTAATCCCATCTTCTGTCCCCCAATGGCCCTTCAGTCTGTTGAAATCTGGGTGGACCTCCCCAGCGTTTTGCACACCCTGGACACTGTTTTTCCTGTCCTTTTGAGCCTTGCTGCCCAGTAAAAAAAATTCTCCAGGGAGGTTAAGTCCCTGCTGACCTGAGTTATTAAGCTCTGGGAGTGTAGGCAGTGTTTAACTTGTATGTGCCTGTGAAGGTCATTTTGTACTAGTCCATACCTTTCCTGTAATTCTCTAAAGGGTCTAAGTGTATTGTTGTTGACCATTAACTGATATCTGGTAAGATAGTGTATATTCCATCTAAAGGCCGCATCCAAGTGTGGTGGTAAGTTGGTGTTTCAATAAAGTTTTATATCAAGGGACACTGTCCACCTTTTTTGCATCGTATTATTTCTAGTTAAAAACCCACATTTTATGATTGCTTAAAATGAATTGATGTTGCTGTTTGTGTTATCTTCCATCTTGCTAAGCAGATTTGAAATGCATGCTAACGTATAGTTATACCCAACTTTATTTTGTTTTCAAATTCTTGATCTACTCTTAATGTATACTTTCTGAACATTAGTAACATCCCAAAACTGTGCAGCCACTCATAATACAACAGTCTCCAATATCCACACTGTGTTATAAGTGGCTAGACTGTGTTGGGGGTGTTCCTAAGTCCAGGAAGTATGCAGTGAGGTGATCAAGGGAATATAAGCTACATATGTTTGTGTGGTAACACCAGTATGGTGGGCAGTCTGTTTTCACTTTGTAAAGAAGAAAAGAATTAGAATCAAATTACCATGGGGTACTGCTGAGCAGCTTTTGAGGAATCAGCACTCTACCTGAGTTCTCAGGATTTTGTATATTATTTTGAGTAAAATTGAAGTTAATTCTGTCAAAGTCAGAGTGGACCTTTAAGGTGTCTCAGGTTGGAAGTATGGGCAAAACTAAACGAAATAATGCCTCCTCGATTAACTTTTTTGCTCCAAAAAAGCACCAGCCGCAACGGGAGGAACGGCCTATGTCCACTTCAGGTGCCACGTGGCTCGAGGATCTGCCACCAGGGGGAGAGACTTTGTCATCGATCCAAGCTACTTTAAACCAACTGGTAAAATATGTGCAAGACATTGATAAAGGCTGGATAACAACTCCAAGAGTGTCGGCCCTGAGGCGAGAATGGATAATTGCGAGCAACTGGCGCAGCACTCTGAGTTATCCATACTGAAGGCCTGTGAGGCCATGACCAAGTTAATTAAGGATAATGCGCTGCTACGACAACGTATGGAGTCTGTTGAAAATCAGACAAGGGAAAGAAATTTGAGAGTGATCGGGCTGATAGAGTTGGTTGATGGGGAAGAGTGCCTCTCCTTTGCTAAAACATTTCTACCTGCTTTGGTGGGGCTCTCTGAGGATGATTCACCATTTTCTAGCAAAAAGGTGTACCGCATTACCCTGAGACGTGCAGCGGTGGATCCCGGGGCCCCCAGAACTATGATGGTGTATTTTTTGTTTTTTTTTTAAACTCAGATTTTTATTAAGTGTCCAGACATTACATACATTACAGTGTAATTCATTTTTGTCATACATAGCATTTCGTAGCTCTACAGACATTGTCTTGTCATATTAGCAGATTTGTGTCCTTATACTGTACATTTTCAGTATTTAGTTATGCGATGTACTTTTCCACCGTATGTTTTCATTTTATTGTTTGTTCTTATCAGTTCTACTTTCTTTTTCTAGGGTTACCTTTCCTGTGTTCTGCCTCTATGTGTGTTCCTCCCCTCTTCTCTGGGGCCCTCCAGTACATGGAAGAAGAGTCGGATCATACCTGTTTTTCCCCACCTCACACCACCCTGGATGGTGCATCCACAGTGTATGACACATCTTGCCTACTTCTCCTGAGTGCCCATTTTGTCACGGCTTAAATGGATTATTCCCTCGGAGGAGCAAAGCAATCAACAATTTATTAGTTGAATTTTCGGGCAGCTACACATTCAGTCCTTTACCGGCTCTTCTCTCTCCTCTGTCTTACTGTTTCATTGGCAATAGATTACATGTTCTGTTTGGAGTCTAATATTCCAAATGCATATTCTTAACTAATAAAAACAGTCTTTTAAACAACGTTCATTATAACAATAAACATATTTAACTATTCATCTTTGTGTGTTTGTTTTCTTTTGTGTCTCTGGTATCTTGTGTGCTTTCTACCTCTGTGTGTTGTTGTCTGTTTTTCCATGTATTTCTTCGGGGATGCCACTACGCTGTGAGGCACACTACCAGTTTGTCAGTTTATGTTCATGTGTCTGTGTCCCTTTGTCTTCCAGTGTCCCTCCCTCTGTTTCTCCTGTGTATATTGGTCCCATCTTCTCCATTTCTCTAAGAATTTATCCACCGTCAGTCGGAGCTGGGCAGTGATATGTGCCATGTCCGAATCTGCATCACTATTTTCCCATTCTACCAGCGGTGGGGCTGTTGACTCCAACCAGTGTGATGTTATGGTTTATGGTGGCCAGGGTCATACATTGAAACACTTCCATTTCCTGCCAATGAGACCTGGTACCCAGCTACCCTAAGGTATAGTGGCTGCCATCTCCGGCATGAGTTTATCCCATATGAGTGCAAGTTTTGTTCTGACTTGATCCTAGAACTGTTTAATCAATAGGCAGGTCCAGCATATGTGCCAGTGCGTGCCAGTACCCCACAGTTTTGCCAGCACCTGTCAGTTTGTGTGGTTCTGAAGTGTTTTGTGGTGACTGGTACATAAAAGTATCTGTTTATGATCTTCCACCGGAATTCTGTCCAGTTTTCAGAGGCTGATACTTTCCATCCCTCCAAGCTTTCCTGACACTCCTTGTCTGTAATATCTATTCCTCCCTCTTGCTCCCATTTTTCTTTCACCCTGTGAAGGTTTGTTCCTCTAGCCCCCATTATTAGCTTGTAGGCCAGTGATACAGTGCCTTCAGAAAGTATTCACCCCCCTTGGATTTTGTCACATTTTGTTGTGTTACTACCAGAATTTTTAATGCATTGAAATGATTTGTTTCCCCCTTGATTCACACAACATACTCAATAATTTAAAGGGGCAAAGATATTTTTATTGTGTAACAAAAATGTATGAAACATTAAAAACTGAAATATCTTGTTTACTTAAGTATTCACCCCCCTGAGTCAATACTTTGTAGAAGCGCCTTTGGCAGCAATTACAGCTTTGAGTCTTCTTGGGTATGTCTATATCAGCTTTGCACATCTGGATTTGGGGATTTTCATCTATTCTTCCTTGCAGATTTGGTCAAGCTCTGTCAAGTTGGATGGAGATCATCGGTGAACCGCAATCTTTAAGTCTTTCCACAGATTCTCAATGGGATTCAAGTCTGGGCTTTGGCTGGGCCACTCAAGGACATTCACCTTCTTGTTCTGAAGCCACTCCAGTGTTGCTTTGGCTGTATGCTTGAGGTCGTTGTCCTGTTGGAACGTAAATCTTCGCCCCAGTCCAAGGTCTGTTGCAGACTGATGCAGGTTCTCCTCAAGGATGTGCCTGTATTTGGCTCCATTCATTGTTCCCTCTATCCTGATAAGTACCCCAGTCCCTGCCGCTGAAAAGCATCCCCATAACATGATGCTGCCACCACCGTGCTTCATGGTAGGGATGGTGTACACAGGTGCTGAGCTGTGTTCGGTTCGCCAGGCATAGTGCTTTGCATTCAGGCCAAAGAGTTCAATTTTTGTTTCATCAGACCAGAGAATCTTTGCCACATGGTCTCAGAGTCTGTCACGTGCCTTCTTGCAAACTCCAGGCATGCTATTATGTGGCCTTCTCTCAGGAGTGGCTTCCATCTAGCCACTCTCCCATAGAAACTACATCTGTGAAGTGCTGCAGAGATTGTTGTCTTCTGGACAGGTTCTCCCATCTCAGCCATGGAACTCTGTAGTTCTGTCAGGGTGGTCATTGGGTTCTTGGTCACTTCCTGACCAAGGTCCTTCTTGAGTTGCTCAGTTTGGGAGGCGGCCTGCTCTAGAAGAGTCTGGGTGGTTCCGTAATCTTTCCATTTCCTAATGATGGACTTGACTGTGCTCCTGGGAACTTTCAGCACCCTAGAAATGTTTTTATACCCTCCCAGATCTATGCCTCCTCACAATTCTATCACGGAGTTCTCTGGACAGCTCCTTGGTCTTCATGGTAGTTTCTTCTCTGACATGCACTGTCAACAGTGGGACCTTATATGAACAGGTGTATTTCCTCTGAAATCATGTCAACCATTTGAACTGACCGCGGTGGACTCCATTCAAGTTTTAGAGTGATCTCACAAGGAAATTGGATGCACCTGAGCTCAATTTGGAGTGTCATAGCAAAGGGGGTGAATACTTATCAAATCAAGACATTTCAGGTTTTTATTTTAAATTATGTGTACAAAAAATTCCAGAAGCTTCATTCCATTTTGCCATTATAGAGTAATTTGTGTAGATACGTGACAAAAAAATCCCATATAAATGTATTTTAATTTGAGTTTGGAACATCACAAAATGTGACAAAATCCAAGGGGGGTGAATACATTCTGAAGGCACTGTATATGGAATAGAGATCACGAATAAAGGGGGGGATGAGGGGCTGAGAGGGCATAGTGGAGGTAACCATAAGGATGATGGCGGTGTTAAGGTCCTGTTATTGGGAGACTCGATGATTAGGGGTATCCAGTGGGAGGGACAGGGGTGGATGCCATAGCCAGGTGAAGGTAGTGAGTATCTCTGGGCTGACAGTGCACAGAGCAAAGTTCATGGTGTATGAAATGGTTAGGGATTGTGGAGGGAAACCGGATTTCCTGGTGCATTTGGGAACTAACGATCTAGAGGGAAATAACGTTTTTGAAATCCAAGCAAGGTTCCAAGAACTTGCCAGAGTCTGTCGGGATAACGGATGCGACATTTCCTTTTGAGTTATTGCCAGTACTAAAGGCCTCAGTGGAGAAAAAAATGAAGCTCACAGAGGTTAATGACTGGCTCAGGAAGTGGGGTGAAGAGAGTGGGTTGGGGGTGTTTCGGAACTAGAAAGGAGTTTGGGAGGATAAGGGACTATATGCCTAGGACAGGCTTCATCTTGCCCCATTAGGGAAGGAAGTCCTTAAACAGGGGATGGCTGACTACATTCAAGAAAGGTGGGGTTTAAACTTGTGAGGGGGGAAGGATAAGGAAGGGGCTGACCAGAAGCCCTCTCCTCCAGATGAGGGGAGTAGCCTTCAAGCCCAAGGGGGAGGGGAAACAGACTGGGGTGGAGGTTTCAGGAGGAGCAGAGGGAGGATGGAAGTATAAGGAATCTGGGTGGGGTTCGACAAAGAGGATCAGGGATAAGGGGTGGGGGTTGGTGTTAGTAAATGCCAGGAGCTTGGGAAACAAGTTGCCAGAGTTCCAGGCCATGCTGTTCGAGGAGTGGATGTGGCGGCGGTCACGGAGACGTGGGCCAACAAAAACCATGACTGGGACCTAAATGTGCAGGGGTACACTATGCTTAGGAAGGATAGAAAGGAGGGCAGAGGGGGTGGAGTGGCTATGTTCATTAGAGATGACATAGAAATTGGTAGGGTAGAAGAGGCAGAGGGAAATGTGGAGGCCTTATGGGTCACTCCGATCCCAGCAGGAGATAAGGTCAAGCTGGGTGTAGTATAGGCCTCCCGGGATGAGTGATGTTCTGAGGATGGTTTGCTGGACAACATCATTGCCCAGTGGGACCAAAAGGGGAAGGAGTGGTGTTGATGGGGGACCTTAATATGCCAGGTACAAACTGGGGAACCATGTCCTCTAAGGTGGCCAAGGAGCAGAGGCTGCTGGACGGCTTCCAGGATGTGTTCTTAACACAGCATGTGATAGAGCCCACAAGGGAGGGTCATGTCCTGGACGTGGTTCTGGCAGATGGGGATCTGGTAAGGGACCTGGTTGTACAGGACCCCCTGACTGGGAGTGACCACAATACTGTCTGGTTTCAAATAAGCATGGGAGGAGGGGGGAGATCTAGGACACTGACAGTGGACTTTGGGGGCAGACTTTATGGGCATGGGAAATATTCTCAAGGATCACTTGAAGGGGATTACATCAATGACAAGTGTGGAAAGGAGATGGGAGGTCATATAACGGGGACTTCATGAGGCAGTCAGGATCTGCGCTAAGTTGAAACGTAAGGGAGCAAGGTCACATAAACCATGCTGGTGGTCCAATGAGGTACAGGTAGCAGTCAGAGAAAGAAGACGGCCTACAAAAATGTAAAACAACAAGAGGGATAGGGATAAGGAAATGTACCATCTTGCATCTAGAAAAGTCACCTGGATGGTGAGGGAGAAAAGTCCAGTAACAGCAGCGGCGGCACAGGGATACATGGAGGGAAAGGGGTTCTTCCGTACATTGGGAGCGGAGAAAACTAAGGGCCATCTCAGCAGATTGAGATCAGGAGGAGGGTGGGTGGAAGAGGCGAGGGACCAGGCAGAGGTATTTAACGAATACTTTGCCTCTGTGTTCACTATGGAGGGGGATGGGATATCTACAAAGCAAGGCATGAAGGGGATAGAAGCGGCAGTGAGTGGGATCAGGGGAGCAACAGAAATGGAGCAAGAGGAAGGGAGAGGTACCCCAGGGGTGTCACATCTGGATAAAGATAAAAAGGCCAGTAAGGTGGAGGGGACGGATGATGCTATCTCCGCCAAAAGGGTGTGGTTAGCCCTCAAGGCCCCAAAGAAAGACAAATCTCCTGGGCCAGATGGCATTCATCTGAGAGTACTATGGGAATTAGCGGACATACTGGCTGCACCCCTGGCAGAGCTCTTCAGCAGGTCACTTGAGACAGGGAGGGTACCTGGGGATTGGCGAGAGGCACATGTGGTGCCAATCCATAAAGGGGGTCGAGGAAGTACCACTAGCAACTATAGACCCATCAGTTTGACCTCGGTGGTGGGAAAATTAATGGAGAGTATACTAAAGGAACGATTGGGGTGTACTTGGAGGAGGGGGAGGTCTGGATGATCGGCAACATGGGTTTGTGCCAGATAGATCATGTCAAACCAATCTTGTGGAGTTCTATGAATGGGTAACATCAGAACTGGACAGGGAAAGCCTGTGGATGTATTATTCTTGGACTTCAGCAAGGCGTTTGACTCTTCCCCACAATGGTCTGGTGGAGAAACTGATGGGGTTAGGAGTAGGCCCTTTGATGGTCAGATGGATTGAAAACTGGCTAGCTGGGCACCCCAGAGGTAGTGGTCTGTGGGAGCTCTCGAAGCCCTAGAGGTTGGTAGTGGGTACCCGCAGGGCTCGGTCCTGGGTCCGATCCTGTTTAATGCATACATATCGGACATCAGGGAGGGAGTATGGGTGTGAAATGAGTCTCTTTGCGGATGACTCCAAGATGGGAGCAGTAGTTGAGGGAGAAGAGGGAGGTTGGCCCTGCAAAGGGACCTGGACACCCTGGAAAGCTGGCTCCTGCATTATTAATTTCAATATCACCAAGTGCAAGGTGTTGCATCTTGGTCGGGAAACCCTAAACACAGGTACACCCTGGGAGGGAGGCGCTGGAGGCCTCAATAGGGGAAAAAGACCTAGGGGTCATGGTGGATGCATGTATGAATAACTCTGAGCAGTGCAGGAGAGTGGCTAGCAAGGCAAACAGGATGTTGGGATGCATCGTGAGGGGATCACCCTCTGAGCAAGGAAGTGATTCTGCCGCTGTACAATGGACTGGTTAGACCACACCTTGAGTACTGTGTACAGTACTGGAGACCACACTTGAAGAGGACATACAGCTCCTGGACAGGGTACAGAGGAGGGCAACTAAGATGATAACGAGGCTAGGGATTTGATGTATGAGGACAGACTTGAGGAGCTCTGCCTGTTTTCATTGGGGGAGGAGAGGAGAGACAGGGGGACATGGATTGGGGTCTTCAAGTACCTCAAGGGAATAAATAGGGTAAACTTGGAGGGATCTTTAGACTAAAGCAGGAGATATCACCAGAGGGCATGGTTTGAAGTTGGAAGGTGGAAGGGTGAGGGGAAAAGAGGAGGAGGTTTTTCACTGAGAGGCGGTGGACCCTTGGAATGCACTGCCTGGCGAGCTGGTTCAGAGATCCACAGTGGAGGGCTTCAAGAGAGGGTGGGACAGACACAGAAAGTGGATGTATCAGATGATGGCCTGTCCCAGGGGTGGGGATGAATGATAGGGTTTCTGGAGCACAAAGGATGGGAGGCCTCGGCACCCAACTAAGGATCTAGGGTTGAGCAGACTCGATAGACCGTGGAAGCCTAATCTGCTGGCAAATAGTATGTTAGTATATAGCTTACCCTGTCTTTGAGAGTCACAGTCCAGTATAAAAGGTCTTTCCACGATGACCTCTCTGCACAGATTTTTACTATGTGTCCCCTCCTTGTAGGTAGCTTCTGAGCTGAAGGAACCTATAAAAGTCTTGCCGTCTTAGATGGTATCTGTTGGTTAACTGCTGAAAGGGCACCAAATATCCGCCTTCTTTAAGTTGTTCATACCTGGTTAGCCCCCTACTGTTCCAGTCTTGAACCCCCCTGTCATTTCTGCCTGGTGTGAATCCTAGATCTCCTATTATTTGTGGTGGTGGACCCGTGTCATTGGGTGTACCTGTTTTAGTCCGGATTTGTGAAAGGATACTTATGGAGTGTTTCACTCAGGGACTGACACATTTTTTACTTATTTCTGTTGTCAGTTTGGTTGATAGCATCGTATGAAGTGGTATGGGTAGATCACCTGTTGCCTCCATCTCATACCATCTTGAGTCTTTTCTCTGCTTAGCCCAGGTAATTAAATACGGAACCTGGGTTGCCAGAAAGTATGTCTGAAAATCCTGGAGCCCTGCCCCCTTTCCCCTTCTGTAGCACCATTTGATCTCTCTGTATTCTCGGTTTCTGCCCCCCCACACACACACACACAAATTGTTGTATAGATTTAGTTGTTTCCAAAATGCTACAGGGATCCGTATGGGGAGTGTCTGGAACAGGAACAAACATCTAGGCAAGATGTTTATCTCGACTATGTCTACCCTACCACAGAGAGAAAGGCAACAGGCTCCACCACTTCATGTCCGTCTCACATTCCTGTGCTAGTTTAAGATAGTTTAGTTGAAATAGATCTTGGCGACGTGGGGTGACCCTTATCCCCAAGTATTGTATGACATTTTGCTTTGCCCATTGATATGAGACTGCTGTCTTATCCTGTTGTGTCAATGTACCATTGATGTGCACAACTTAGGTCTTTCCTACGTTGACCTTGTACCCCGATACCCTCCCATATTCCTGCAAAACCTTTTGTAATTCTGGAATTGATTTTTGTGGGTCTCTTACAAAGAGTAATGCATCATCTGCATATAATGAGATTTTATGCTGCTCTCCCGCTACTTCTGTTCCCTTTATTTATTGATTATTCCTTATTCTTACCGCCAGAGGTTCAATACATAATGCAAACAGCAGCGGGGACAGAGGGCACCCCTGTCTTGTGCCTCTTGCCAATGGGTATCTAGTCAAGTTCACCCCATTAACCTTTACCACTGCTTCGGGGTTTGTGTACAGAGCATCTATACTAGCTAAGAATTTGGTACCAAAGTTCATGGCCTGCAGAACTCCTCTCAAAAAGCCCCGCCTCACCCTATCGAAGGCTTTTTCTGCATCTAATGACAGTGCCAATTGAACCTGTCTCGCCCCTTCCTGAGATGTGAAAATGTTCAATAGCTTTCTGATGTCCTGCAGTACTCTACCCCTGATAAACCCAGTCTGATCCGGATGGACCAACCCCTGGATGTGAGATTTGTAGTCTGTCTGCAAGGATCAAGGTAAATAGTTTCATGTCTACTTGGAGCAGGGATATTGCTCTACATGAGCCATATTCTTAAGGGTTCTTGCCTTCTTTGGGAATGATGATGATTTGGGCATATTTCCATGAGTCATGCTATTGAAAGCTGCTTGTAGCAGTGGCACCAACTGTTCCCCAAATTTTTTGTAGAATTTAGATGGTAGGCCATCTGTTCCTGGGACTTTGCTTGTTTTTAATATGTTGATGGCTCGTAGGATTTCTGTGCGCATGATGTGTGTGTTCATGTGTTCCTTCCCAGCCTCCTCTAATTTTTGCAACTTAATCTTGGCCAGAAATTCTGATAGTTGGGTGTAGTCATGTTCCCTCCATGTATCCAAATACAAATGCTCATAGTATTTAGCAAAAGCCTGTGAAATATCTGTGGGTTTGGTGTGCATTATTTCACCTTTCTTGCCTCCCTTTATTTTTGTTACTGTCCGTTTAATTTCTTGCTGTCAGAACTGCCAGCCCAGTCTCCATTGTTCCCGGATTCATAATACCGTTGTTGTGTATACCTTAATTGTCCCTCAAGTTTCTGTTCCATGAGTTTAGTTAGCCTATTCCTGTCTTCCTGCAATTTCTGTTTAAGTTCTGGGTTTAGGGTAATTTTGTGTTCTCTTCCATGTAAAATATTCTTTGCTTTAGTTGTTTCTTATCCCTTCCTTTCTCTTTTGTGCGCATGTTGTATGTAGACTCCTTAAGTGTTGCCTTTAGCCCATCCCATCTGTGCGTTGCTGTCATGTCCCTTCCTTATTCCCCTGTATGTATCCCTTGGTATCCTTTATTGCCTTTTGACAGAGGTCCTTATGGTTTATTTATTTATTTAAGTTTAGGATTAATATCTTTGAGCCAGAACACTCATTTACAAAGGTTCCAGGTCAGACATACAAATACATGAACATCTCAGTGAAACATCGATTACATGGACATTACAAAGATTACATTTTTGTTACATTAGTTCGGAGATCTTACTAGGTGTGCAATTCATCAGGAGATGAATGGTGAGACAGTTCAACATTGTACTGTAATATGTATCATTGGCAGACAGTTCAAATGCAAGTTCCATTTAAGTGCAATGCAGCACAAC
Source organism: Neoceratodus forsteri (assembly GCA_016271365.2). NCBI lineage: Eukaryota > Metazoa > Chordata > Ceratodontiformes > Ceratodontidae > Neoceratodus > Neoceratodus forsteri. Next base: position 824,319,567 of record CM057456.1, read on the forward strand.
AGGATAGTAGATACCTGCCATGTTAACTAAAGCAGCCATTGTTGGCTTTGTCAAGTGGGGGTGAGGAGGTGGGAGGGATAAGGCAGCGGGAAGAGGGAGAAAGTTTAGATGGATATATTTAACCTCCCAAGGGTTTTATGTACTGTCTCCTCTAAATCCAGTGAAACTGAGGCATGATCTGAGGTTGTGATTTGTTTAATTTCACTACCTAGTGCTATGTGTTCCCACTCTTTCGTAATCTGGAAATAATCAATTCTCGAATATTGATTGTGAGGGTGAGAAAAGGAATAGTCTCTTTCCTGCATCCGTGTATGTGTCTCCAGATATCTATTAGCCCTGATTCTAGCTTGTTTCCCCTGAAGATCTTCTGTGGTCCCCATTCTTATCCACTGTTGGGCATGGCACACAATTAAAGTCCCTCCTATCAGGTAGAGGGGTCCCTGTTCTCTGGTGTTCTCAGAAGGTGCTTCTTGAGAAACGCCCTTCATTCAAACAACATGAAGTCTTGCTATATTCTGACATTGGGCAGTTAGCCCCAGCACACTTGAACTGTTCCGGAGAGGAAAGAGTTAACTCTATGCCAGAGCATAGAACGTTGAGCTTGAGCTCGGTTCAACCCTCTATCTGCTGCACTTTGAAGTGTAACCGTCAAATTCTTTACTCCACCTAACTGAACAGTCGCTCCTGAGATTCTCCTTCGCTAACGGTTCAGTCCGGTTAAAAACGTTGGTTTATAACGCTGTTTTTTTCTTTATTTCGGTTCAGATCTCTGTCTGTGGTACAGTAGGTATGTAGGTAGTGGACTAGTAATGACATTTTTTGTGGAAATTGTAAAAGTTGTATTCAACCGGTTCGGCTGAACCGGTTGTCTTTATCTTGTCTGTGTCTTTTTCTTTTAGCTGAATTTAGTGTGAGGTACCGGTCCTTATCGGTTCTAAAAAAAAAATAAACGCGTTTTATCATTTTTTTTTTTCCAACACCCGTAACATGGTTAGGAACCGATAAGGGGGTCTTGCCTGGCTGTTGCCATAAAAGGGGTAAGTTATAGGATGGCCTTGTCTGAGGAAACCCAAGAGAAAAACTGGGCCCACTGGGTTTCAACACTGCAGTGAGTGTGGGGAGGCCTTTGCTAAGGCCGATCCCCACAACACCTGTGTTTACTGTCTGGGTTTTGACCACCTGGAATCAGAATGCCAAATATGTAAACATTTCCCTAAAGCCACCCTTGATAAAAGATTTGGCAGGCTTAGGAAAAGGAGGCCGAGAAGTCCGCTGACCCGGATGGCCAGCTCGGTTCGGTTCTGACCGAACCTGAGGGGTACCCACTAACAAAGCGAGATCCCCTCGGGCAAACAGTGAGCGATCCTGAGGGGTTGGTTCCGACAAAAAGAAAAAGGAAAGAAAAATCGGCGGTTCGGATCCAGAACCGCATCATCAACCGCGAAGAAATTGCCAGGCGACTAGCATAGTTGAATCGCTCCGTTCGGTTCCGACTGATCCGGCGCCTCCGTACAGGGATTTCGGTTCGGTTCCTCTGGTTCAGGATTATTCCCTGAAGACTATTATGAACCGGACTTAGAGGGGATGAAGACTATGATGATGATGGTGATGGTGGTGGTGTGGAAGGTCTGGATGAGCCCATAGGACCGGACATCTCCCCAGACAGGCCTTCTGGTGTTTCCCCTCCTAGGCTTTCTGAGTCCCCTTCCCACTTTATGTTTTACAGAAAAGTGGCAGAAACCCTCCAGCTTCCTCTGGATGAAGCTGTCGAGGAGCACGAGGAGCCTGACTGTGGAGATGATGGACATCCCAGAGTCCAAGAGATTGTCTATTCCCCTTCACAAATCCTTTGGGAAACAGACACAGAAGTTACTTAAGACTCCAAATTCTTTACGTCCTGCAGACAGGTGAGTAGATAAGAGTTATATGTTGTCAGGCCCAGGTACGGAGTACTTGTACCATAAAAGCAGCTATGTTGGGGTTGTACAGGCTGCAGCCTGTGATAAGGCTAACATACCGTTGGTTTCACACCCCCCAGATAAAGACTCCAGGAAGTTGGATGCCATGGCAAAGAAATAATACATTGCATCTTCCTTAGGACTTAGGCAGGTTAACTATATGGCCTACACAGCCAGATACCAGAAGTCCAGATGGGGTACTGTCCTGGAACTGGCCAAACAGGCTTCCCCTAGCTTGCCAAGGAGCTGGAGTAGGTGGCTACTGATGGGATTCAGGCATCAAAATCCAATGTCATGCTGCTGGACTCCAATGATGTGTCATCAAGAGTCATGGCTACATCTGTGGCTCTTGGAGATTGGCTTGGCTCAGATGTACTAGCCTATCGCAGGACACCCAGACTAAGGTCATGGATTTCCCTGTTATCGAGAATTCTCTGTTTGGGGAGCAGACAGAGAATTATATGAAAAAGATGGATGAATACAGGACCACCTACAGGAGTGCACAGGCCAAAGAAAGGCAGGCAACTCCTCAGAAGCAGCAGGCTAGGGGCAGGGGCAGGCCTTTTCACAGGCCTTTCTACCAGGCACAGACCTCCGCTTTTTCTCAGAGGGGGTTCTTCAGAGGGAGAGGCAGAAGGGGGATGAGCAGGGCTGCATCCTCCTCTCAGCCTAAGGCTCCTGCCAAGCAGACACTCTGATGTGTCAGCCTGGGTTGACTTCCCAGTTCCTGTACGAGGCAGGCTGGCTTACTGCTTCCAGGACTGGAAGTCTGTTACCTCAGACAAATGGGTCCTGGAGGTAGTAAGCCAGGGACTGGCCCTCAGCTTCAAAAATTTCCAAAGCTGAGGGTCAGGTCCTTTCCACCTGCAAACATCTCCGAAACCATTGCCCTAGAGGCAGAGGTTTCATCTCTGCTAGCTCTCAGAGCCATAGAGAAGTTCTACACTTCACAGGGGCAAGGTCTGTATTCTAGATACTTCTTACCCGAAAAAACCAGGTGGCCCATCCTAGACTTAAGATACTAAACAAGCACCTACTAAAGCCAAAATGCAAAATGGTGACTCTGGAATAATTCTTCCTTCTCTAAGGCCAGGGGACTGGCTAGCCTTCCTGGACCTAAAGGATCCCTACTTTCACATTCCCATCAGGTGCTCCCACAGAAAGTACCTCAGATTCGAACTGCCTTCAGGCCATTACTAGTTCAAAGCAATAGCATCAGCTGCAAGGGTGTTTACAAAGTGCTTAGCAGTAGTAGTGACTTTTTCTAAGGAGACAAAACATCTCCATATTCCCATACCTGGACGACTGGCTCATTGTGGGTCAGTCTACAGACCAAGTCAAGTCAAATTTACAAGTGACCCAACAAGTGCTCACTTCTTTAGGATTCCTCCTCAATCTTCCCAAATCAGTTCTCGAGCCAGTGCAACTCTTAACCTTCATAGGGGTAGAACTGGATGCTGTCAAAGCAAGAGCCTTTCTTCCTCTGGCAAGGGTAAAGGCCATTGTAGTGCTGGCTTCCTCTTTCCATCTTCTGGTGTCTCGACCAGCAAGGCGTTTCCTTCAACTACTGGGCCACATGGCAGCTTCCTCTGCAGTGGTCCAAGGAACCAGATTTCAGATGAGGGACATCCAGTTCCATTTGAGGGCTTTTGGTCTCAGAAAAAAGATCCTCTAACCAAGCTTATTCCAGTGACCAAGACCCTGATCCTGGCTCTCCAATGGTGGTTGGATCAGGACAACCTCAGACAAGGAGTCCCATTCATCATTCAGTCTCATTCTGTGGTTCAACCATGGATGCTTCTCTCCTGGGGTGGGGAGCTCACCTGGGAGCTCTCACAGCTCAGGAAGTGTGGTCCCCTCAGGAGTCTCTTCTCACATCAGTCTTCTAGAGCTCAGGGCAGTGTACCTGGCTCTGCAAGCCTTCTCGGAGTCAGTATAGAACAAGGTGGTTCAGGTCAGGACAGACAACACCACCACATGGTACATCAACAAGCAGGGAGGCTCTTGGTCTATGGCCTTGTGCACAGAAGCCATGAAATTATGGTCCCTGGCTTATTCTCTACAGACCTCTCTGGTAGCAGTCCACCTTCCAGGGAAGGACAATGTACTAGCAGATGCATTGAGCAGGATTTCCCAGGGCCATCACGAATGGTCCCTGGACCCCCTAGTGTTAAAAGTGATCTTTTCAAGGTGGGACACTCCAGAGATAGATCTCTTTGCAGCACCAGACAATCACCAACTTCCACTCTTCTGTTGCAGACCCCCAGTCTTGGTTTCAATCCCACTGGATGCTCTAATTCTGGACTGGGAGGGAAAATTTTTGTATGCCTTTCCTCCCTTTCCTCTACTGTTCAAAGTTCTGGTCAAGATAAGGTCACAATCTTGCAAAGTGATCCTGATTGCTCCAGACTGGGCCAGACAGCCTTGGTACCACCTGTTGTTGTCCCTAGTAGTCCATCTTCCCCCTATCTCTTCCTAGGAATCACAGCTTGTTAACCTCCTTTCAGGGAAGGATCTGGTACCCCAACCTTCGGTCTCTCAATTTCAAGGCATGGCTCTTGAAGAGCTAGAAATGCAAATTTGCATTTGTCTCAAGGGGTTCTGGACATTCTCAAAGCCTTTCGAAAACCTGCCACCAGAAAAACGTATAACTACAAATGGAAAAGATTCAGCAATTGGTGTTCCAGGAAGCATATATCCCCAGATACTGCTGACTTGGCTACAATTCTGGATTATATGGTTCATCTTAATGGTCTAGGCCTCAGACCAGCTACCCTCAGAGTACACTTGTCAGCTGTTTCTGCCTTTCTGTCAGTGGGAAGGCCCTCCTCACTGGCATCTCACCCTGTTTTCTGTAAATTCTTCAAAGGATTGCTTCATACCAGTCCCCCCCTTTAGGGATCCTATTCCTGCTTGGGATCTTAATGTTTGCATTGCTCAGCTTATGCAACCCCCTTTTGAGCCTTTGTCCTCAGCAGAGCTCAAGTACTTGACTTGGAAAACTGTGTTCCTGGTAGCTATTACCTCTGCCAGGCTTTTCAGTGAGTTGCAAGCTCTGTCAGTGGAGCCTGATTTTATCTCATTCCATAGAGATAAGGTGATCCTTAGAACCATCAGGAGGTTCTTACCCAAAGTGGTTTCAGATTTTCATCTGAACCAATCTGTGTCTCTTCCAGTATTCTTCACTGATCATTCTTCCTCAGGAGAGAGAAGATTACACAGTTTGGATGTTAAAAGGGCTCTTAGCTACTACATTGAGCGTACTAAGGCTCTTAGGTTTGACTCCCTCCATTTGTTCCTCACTTATGGTGAAGTGAGGAAAGGCAAACCTGCTACTAAGAGAACTATTTCCAGGTGGATTGTCTCTTGTATACAATTCTGCTATGAGAAGCTAGGCAAAGTACCCCCTCAGGCCTGAGGGCTCATTCGACTAGAGAGGTACAGCTGCTTCTCTGGCTGCTGCCAGAGATATACCCTTATTAGAGATATGCAGAGCAGCCACCTGGAAAACAGTCGACACATTCACAAAGCATTACTCTCTGGATATCCAGGCTAGGAGTGATGCTAGGTTTGATACAGCAATTCTACAGAGCCTATTCCCAAAATAGGTTCGGTACCCTCCTCCATGGAGGTACTGCTTGGTAGTCTGCATAATGTCAGAATACAGCAAGACTTTGTGTTGTTTGAAGAAAAAAATACTCACCTTAGTAATTGTGTCTCTTCTAATTGAGTCTTGCTGTATTCTGACCTCCCTCCCTGCCTCCCCTCTCAGAACTTGTTTTTTGGGAAATGGGCTGGTAGGCACAGTGTTGCACCTCAGGGGTGTACTTGGCACTCTCCCCTCTTTAGACAGGAGGAATGAGTTATTCATAAGTGTTTGTTAATTATTTTGTTCACTACCTGGTTTTTGTTTTGGATTTCTCGACTTGAATCTTTTGGGGATTCAAAATATTTGGTTGCCTTTTTGGCTAGTAAATTTTACAATTTCCACGTAGTGGGGGTAGTTAGTGTTAGCTTGTAAGAATCTGATGGTTACACTTCAAAGTGCAGCAGACACAGGTTTGAACTGAGCTCGAGCTCAACGTTCTATGCTCTGGCATAGAATTAACTCTTTCCTCTCCGGAGCAGTTCAAGTGTGCTGGGGCTAACTGCATAATGTCAGAATACAGCAAGACTCCATTAGAAGAAACACAATTACTAAGGTGAGTAATTTTTTCTTCTGGTCTTCGTTAAGGGCGTATACATTAATGAGGATGCACAGTGTTCCCCATATGACCTAATTAGTTTCACATATCACCCCTCCGTGTCTGTTTCTGCCTTCTCAGTTTCCTGGGGGCTTCCTTACGATATTAGAATCCTGCCCACCTCTTCTGTGAGGTGAGCCTCGTATGTTGATGACTAGACTGACACCACCCAACCACGTTTCAGTTTTGCGTGTTCTGGTTGAGTGAGGTGTGTCTCCTGTGTGAAGGCCACCATTGCTCTTAGTCTGTTTAACTCTTGTAATATGCTTGCCCCTTTAATGGGTGAGTTCACACCTTTCACATTATATGTTAACACTTCTAGGTCTGCCATCATTCGTATCTTATCCCACCCCCTTCCCTCCCATGGTTTCACACACTGTGCAGAAATTGACACACTTTTGTACCATATCTATTTTCAAACACACATCAACAGCTTGTAACAAGTAACTGTACACATTTATGGGGTTCTGAGTGCTCCTTTGATAGACCATATTGGCCCTTAGTACCTTAGTCTGATTCCTCCCTTCCTGTACCACAGAGCATTTCCATCTCTCAAGACACCTTTGTGACTTCCCAAGGTGTTTCTGATCGACACTCCCTTTGGCCCCCTTGAGTGTCGTGGCCTGTTGTTATCAGCCTTCACTGTCGTGGTTTCTAAAGTGTGTTGGCCTTGGCTTCCCTCCACACTTGGAAGCTTTACTATTTGCTGAGAAATTTGTGTCACCCATAGGCTTCTGGAAATCCTACCCCGCTACCCAACTTTTTCATTTCCTTCCTTTTCGGTTGTCCTGCTGTCCCCGGATCCCCAAGGGAGAACAGCAACCTGCCATTGACATTTCCCCCTTCTCTAGTTTGTTATTGTATGCCATCCCCCCCTTTTCACTCCAAGGTATTCTTTGTGTTTCCCTGTTGCTCCTTCTTACCCTCCCTCCTCCGTCTCCCCTTCATTCCCTCTATTCTTATTTAAACACGCTCCCATGTGATACTTCCCCCTCCCTTTTTCTTTATTTTTTTTTTTACTTTCTATTTTATCCGCCTCCTCACCTCGGAGCTACGCTTCTTCGGGAGACACCAACCACCACCCCACGACTTGCCTTACCTGATTCCCCAGGAGTCACCCCCATGGAGTCGTGGCTATACCCCCAGGTGGTACGGGACGGGACTCGAGCGTTCCAATGCTTCAATATCTCGTCGAGGGTCCCCAGTGTTCAGGCAAGCAGTGCCATTAGGGTCGGCGTTCTTGGTGCTCCGTCTAACTGTGCTCGGCGGTGCTTTTTCCTCTTTCTGAGGAAGTGGCTGGTGTCCTGATGTGAGCATTAAACCCAGCGACCGCCACTCCCAAGCCTCTCTAGTCGTCTTCCTGCACTTGCTGTTCCTCTGGCGGCACCGGGCGATGCCCCCCACCCTCCCGGGAGAGGAGAGCTGTCCCTCGGACATTCAATCGTCTCCCTCCCCTGCTGACCCCCGACAACCCAGGCTCATTCCCGAACCCGGATCGCTGGTGTGGCGCGAGGTGTGGCGTCCAGCGCCTCAACCCTCAGTGCCACCGGGCCAACCACCCCCCTTTTTATTTCTACCCTTTTTTCCCCCCAATGCACATTGCAGTACACTTTGAATGCAGACCTTTTAGTCATCATTGGCCCTTTATCTCGCCCCTTTTTCTTGTTGTGTTGAGTATCCCCCTTCTGTCCATGTTTTGCCTTTTATACCTCGGTGGCGCCTAGCTGACATTCGAGAATGTATCTTCCCCCTCCTCCTCCTGTCCCCCATTTTCATCCCTCGTACATTACAGTATACAATATCAAGCTCATCTGAGTATTGGAATCACCCCTCCTTCAGAAATTTAACTTTTGTTTTATGTGAAAAGTGGGCATCAAAAGTCATAAGCCTCGATTAAACCATTCACTTTGATTTTGAGCCTAGCAATCCATTTCAGTTGTATTCCCCAAGCGATATTATTGGACACCTTCACAAAGTGCAGCTCCCACCACTTCTTGCTACTTACAAACCTGGTTTAGGCCTCAGCCCAAGTCCGATGAGGTGGATGGTGTTTCTTTCTGGTTCCTTCTGTTCCCCTTCTTCCAGATCGCCTCCCAGTGCTTCTCGATCTCTGTTTCCTCTCGTTGGCTCCCCTTTGGCCTCTGCTGGTTCCACCAGTTCTCTCGCAACGTCTGCCTCTAGCAGTTTTCTCTGGATGTTGGTCCCACTACGATTCCCAGCTGCTTCAGAATAGGCTGCGCCTCCTCTAAGCTCTGTTAAAACTTCGGGCCTCCCTCCAAGAATATTTTGAGCTGGGGTGGTGAAAAAATTTGTGCTTTTAGATTTTTGGCTTTGAGGTCTTAATCACCTACAGGATTTTTCATCATTGGTCCATTATTAGTGGTGTAAAGTCGTGCTCGAAGAAGAGTCGGACATCACCAAAAACCACCTCTCTTTCACCCCAGGCCATTATCAGTACTTTCATTTTGGTTGCATAGTTAATAAATCGTGCCACAATGGAGTGTGGGTGCGCTTTCGGGTCAGTTGGCCGGGGCCCTAGAACGTGATGTGCTCTCCTGATCAAAAGTAGTGTTTTATCTAGTCTAGGATTTCTTGTAGGACTCCTTCAAGGTAAGGCTCCATTTCCCCAGTTTCAGTGCCTTCAGGGAGCCTGTGAATTCGGAGGTTATTCCTCCGACACCACTTCTTGAGGTCATCCATCCTTGCCGCCATTTCATTTTCTCTCTCAAAGAGATGCAACAGAGCTGCGTTGTGATGGTCACATTGCTCTGCCAACTCCGACACTCCTTGTTTCAAATCAGTTGTCCTCTGGCTCACCACTGTAAGTTCTTTTCTTGTCTCTGCCAGGTCTCCTTTTATTTCGTGCAGTGTGGAGTTCATTTTATGCAGCTCTTGGATCAGGCGTTTGCATTTCGTCCTCTGCCTCATCTGCTGGCACTGCAACTTCAGTCTCGGGGATCGGCTGGCCTGTAGCGCCTTACTTCATGTATCTGAGATTTCTCTTTGGTGCGGGGCTTTCAGCCCCGAATTCTTTCCGCCGCTGGCATGCTGCTATCTTAATCTTCATTAGGATGTCAATGATGAGGCTTAATTCTCTCAATTACTGGAGATTTGTGGGTTTTCTTTGCTGTTGGGGAGCATAGCCGATCTCCCTAGCTGTTCATGCCATGGTGACGTCACCAGAAGTCCATGATGGTGGTTTTTACAGGTGTTGGGGACTGAGATCGGGCTTTGGCTCTGGCAAGAAGGCGTCGGACCTTTAAATATGGGGAGGACAGTGTATTGTTGTTCCTGGACTTATCCTACAGTATGAGGCAGCGCCGTAAAAGGTTTTGATGGGATCCGTGATTGACTTCATCAGCTCAGGTCCAACACCAATTATTGCCTGCAAAGCTCAGACTAACGTGGCAGGGCGGCAATACCAGTTCACTGCTCAAGGATACTGATAAAATGATTTGCTGCATAGAACAAAAACTGGAGGAGACTAGAGATGTTAGTAACTCGTCAGAGGAGGCCAGAGAATCAGAGGCTGCTTGCACTGTAAGTTTTGGACCAGGACTATAGTTTTCTTTAGCTGTTCCACTGTTGGTGATTGCCTCGACCGAGACTTGTTGCCTGTGTGGCTGGCTGGGACATGTCTTTATTGCCTTACTGTTGTTATGTTGGGACACTACACCCGCAGATAATTCCTGGGAGACTGGGGTTAATTTGTTGAACTAACTGTCTATAACTGCTATCTGAATTCATTTTATTACCACGCTTTGTGGCTGTTTTTGACTATCGCTATTCTGTTCACTTATACATGATTCCCATTGTTCTTCCTCAGCTGCATATATTGTATAGATTTTGCTTACATTTCTTATAATTGTTGGGTAGTTTCCCTATGCTGTAACTAGAGGGGTTTTTCATATGTAGTATGGGTTTTGGTGATGTATTTTACTGTTATGCTCCCAAGTGTCATTGGATATGTAAGATTTGCTTACAGAATTCATAAATAAATAATATAAAAAAAAAAAAAAAAGGAATCAAACTACCAGCTACATCAGCAGTCTTTTCAGAATTATAGATCGAGGGAGCGCTCTCGACCAGTTGGAGTGCTCCTTTCCCCTGCGCATGAGACACTCTTATTCTGTGAACAGCGTCTCACGCGCAGATGCCCTGGAAATGGGCACATTCCAGGACAGTTAAAAAAAATTACATTAATTGCTCAATCTATGATATATCAATATGTCCCCAGTCGCCATTCGTTGTGGTGTAAGAGTGGTTTCACTTGCCTTCTGCTCGATTCAGAACAGCTCAGCTTTGCTTCACTGTTCTCTCTTGGGCAGAACGCGCATGAAAACACTCTTATACCGCAACAAGTGGCTCTGTGGGACATATATATCGATTATAAATGTGTTTTTAAACTAGGGACACACAGAGACTTGAAGAGGTTGACAGTGTCCCTTTAGCTTTATAATGAACTAAAAGACTAGCTAGCCGCCTTCCTCTCTCTCTTTGAATTACAGTAGCCTGTGCTGTATTCCCTCCACTGTACACCCATTTTGCCTCTTACCCTACTGTATAGCTTATAACTCAGTGTACTCTGTAATTGGTATGTTGTGTCTCCATACTTCTGGTACAAATCTTCTTGCCATACAATGACTGCTCACTCCCCTGGCTTCCTTACTACCCCTATAACCGGCGTACTTTTAACCCTTTCTATACTGACTTTTTCCTGTGTGTTATCGTTGCACCTTGCTGTTATCATTCGTGTACTAGCACCTGTTTTTATCACTACATTTGGTATTGCAGTTTCACTCCCAGTTGTGTCCCATCCCCCAGGGTGCACCTGGAAATGAGCTTTGTCTCAGTGTGCCTATCTTGGTCACTAAATTGTCACCAAATTGTAAGTCAGTAAATAAACGCAGTAGATCCAGTTGATGGGGAAAAACTGTTGCCGCCTTGGAGATGCTTCTTTTTTTCTGCTGGTGCTATTCATTGTTTGACAGTCCTGGATGCTCTTAGAATTAGTAGCAGTACACGTGCACTGTCCCCATGTGCTATAAATGTTTTTCTTTATATTACCTATGTTGAATTTTTAGGACGACCTCCCTTCTTCTCTGAAAGCTTTTCTGAATTAGTGGAACAGATTGTACATGAAGATCTTCCACCACCTAGGCCAAAAGGTAATTTTGTAACATTTTAATTTGTAGCTTATTGTGCTTATATTGGTCTCTTTCATGCTATTAAAGAGGGGCCAGAAATGGGCAACAATCCATCCACTACTGAAGCAAATATCTGACCAAATTCGTAGTGCTCTGGTTTCTTATAGCTGGTTCTTAGGACACAACCGTATTTCATATATTTATTTATTTATCACTTTGATAACCGGGTAAGTACACTGATCCCAGGGACCGATTTCGGACACAACCGGGTCATGACAATGGCACAGGAGGCAACATTAAACAAAATACAAAAAGAGAGAAAAAAAAAGTACAATAGAGCATAGAACAAGTCAGACACAGTGGTGCCTGAGCAGTGCAAGAGAATACAAACAATGGACCTTGGTAACATTAGGTACAGAGTATTAAATTCAGAGGCAGATATCAGGCAACAGTGAGACTGCTAAGGATACACAGTGTCAGGTAATCATTGCAGCTGTCAGGGGAGAGGAGTGTGAAGCTAGCCAGAGAAACACAGACAGCTAGACTCGGCTAGGAGCCAGTCTTTGAGGCGGGATTTGAACAGACAGTGGGTAGACAGGGAGCGAAGCCCAGCTGGCAGTTTATTCCATAGTGAGGGGGCAGCAGCAGAGGCTCTCTCACCCATGCTGGTAGATACCCTGGGAATGTGGAGGGGATTAGAATTTGAGTGTGGCAGCGGCGCAAGTTCTGACGTGAATAGGGCTGTGTATTGTTGTCATGTGGGCAGAAGTTCTGACAGCCCCTTCAAACGTGGGGTGAGGGCTGGTTATTCCACGATCAGTTATAGAATGAGAGAATACTGGAAAGCATCCATCGGACATGCGGTTCCCATTAATGTCACCATTTGCAAATTGACCTCAATACTTGTAGTGTTTGGCTGCTGTGCAGATTGCTGACATCAACAAATAGTCTCAAAACCCCCGCTTCATCTGAACCTCTCCCCCAGCCCTTTGAAAGTATAAGTGGTGTTCAGGGCACCCATTGCTGGTGTAACCAGAACCTCCTTCCTAAATACCAAACTGCTTTTCGCACAGTAGCACTGCAAGCTGCTGAGCAGTGTATCCAGCAGTGATGCATGCCGGCATGGTGAGGGACTTTTTAATGTTGCAGCAGTTCCAGGATACAGAAATGTAGAAGCCTTGCCATGTGTTGCTGTTGAAGGAGGATACTTGTTGCCCATTTCTCTCACACAAACTTCCAAGATGTTCTGTTTCAGAGAGGGTGATGCTTGCCAGCCTCCTGGTCTCCTTTAACCATTCTGAAAAATAATGCTGTAGCAGACACCACAACCAGGTACTAACACTGGTCCCTGATTGCCACCAACTGAGGTTGTGGTGCTGAGAGGGGGCACTGCCAACCTGAAAATGCTACTGTGGTATGAAGCCTGTTACCCCCCTACGTCTGCTGGCCTACACTCTGGTTGCTGCGTTGGGGGCAGGCCACTTGAATAAACTAGTCTCCAAAGGAGCTTCTGCTGCTGGGCACACTGTCAAGGGGGCCGCTGCACCAGAGAGAGGAAAAGCCGCAGTTGGCTGCTGCAAACCAGCAGGTAAACAGTCCCCCTCCATTGATTCACTGCATTCTTTCTGTGTACCAGTCTCTCCGAAAATGGCTCTGTCCCAGCATGCATCAGACTCTCATGGGCCTGTTTTTCTGATGCCTGGAGCCCCAGGAGCCAGCAGTGGCAATTTATTTTTAAGGAAAAAGGGTTCGCACATTTGGGGACTGCTTACTGGAGTCCCAAGCATGTAACAGTTCACACATTGGGGGACTGCTTGCTGGAGTCCTAAGCATGTAACAGTTTTTTTTCTCTCTCACACTGCCCGCCCACAGTGTGTGTGTGTGTGTGTGTGTGTGTGTGTGTGCATGCGCGTGCGAAAAGGCCAGTCAGTCTCTGTTTGTACCCTGGCCACATATTACTTCCCTTCCCTAAGACCACCTGCCCCCTTTTTTCTGTAGTATCCAGGGGCATAGGAAGAAACAGTGGGGTACTACATGAATGCTAATGCAGTATATTGGGCATATTTTGAGTACTAGTCCTACCACAGGATATATTTTTCAAAATTGACAATGGTGTATTTTATTTTTTCTAACTTTAAAATGGCACCGCCTCCACGGTTAAGATTTCAGGCTTCGTGCCTTGTAGATTTCAGGTGGGGGAAGGAGCTCTGTTATCGGGTTTTCTGCCCCTCTCCTGTAGCCCTTTTTTATTTTTTTATCGGTACCTATGAACCTAAATAATTCTTTACATTTGCACTGTCATGGTTTGGGTCGGTGATCAATAACATGATCATTTATTCATTTCTATGTTAAAGTGGCTAACTATGTAGTTTTCTACCAGTGTTAGTGTCTCTCTGAACAGATCAGCTGTCCTTGTGTATGAGAGGGGGGCAGATCTGAATGGACTGTGCGTTCCTGGTGTAAAGTGATCCCTCTCACAAGAGCCTGTATCATCTGGGCACGTGAGAACACTCAATCAAGGATTTGCAGCCTGCTTCTGTGTGGATCAGCAGTGTTTGTTCTTGAACCTGGAGCTAGGATTCTACATTCTGTGACTTCAGATTTCTACCAGTCTGATTGTTTCTGTGGGCCTGAGGGGCCAACCCACCCACCCACCCCACCCCACCCCTAGCACATCACTTTATACTGATAGCATGTGACATCATACGGTACCAACTAACTGCCTACACGTACTGTTAGCCATCATATTTCAGTACACAACATGGCCACACACCACACCCTGATGTAAAGCTAAATACATTGATACATTATACCATTAACGATTATTGACAGTACATAGCTGTAAAGTAAACAGGGAATAAGAAGGCAGGAAAAAAAAGGGGCAGACAAGTAAGGGAAAGGCTAGGCTAAGGAAAATGATGGGTGTCATGCAATTCAGTGGCTGCGGGGCAGCGGTGTTCAGGAGGAACTTCTGGGTGCTGCCCTATCTGCAGGCACCTCTTTGTGTTGAAGGCAGAGGATGCAGGACTCAGAGCAGAGTTAGCAAGGATCCGGGTAATCTTCCCCCCACACAGGGATCCCATGTTTGCCACCACTCCCTCAGAGGATGCCAATAAGGATTGATGGATGGACTATGGTGGGCACTTGGAGGGTGAGGGAGGCGGGATGGAGGCACATCCTCCAGCCAGTGCCACTTCAAAACTTATACATCATCTTGGCAGAACAGGATGATTGCACTGCATCTCCAGAAGTGAACACTAAGGGGGGATGAGCGGGTCATCCGTGATGGAGCCCCGCGGGCAGAGGGAAGGAGAATGCACAGGAGGAGGAAGCAAATACTGTTTGGAAACTCCGTCGTTAGAGGGATAGAGCTGAGAGGGAGGTGATGTGCCTGCCTGGTGGTACAGTTTGGAGGGAGGGCAGGCAGATCCTAGGGATTCCTAGGGTGGTGGCAAGGAGGGGGAAGCTGGACGCCATTGTCCACGTGGGGACAAATGTAGGAAAAGCGCAAGAGGAATTTTGGGAATTGGGGTGGTGTCTTGGGCAAGTAGCGCGCATTCTGTTACCTTCTCAGAGGTTCTACCTGTCCATGGCAAAGGAGAGGGTCGAGACATCCGCATCATGGAATTTAACACATGGCTGAAGAAATGATGAGGTGAGGAAGGGTATGGCTACATTGGGGATTGGGATCTCACCTGGAGACATGTAGGACTGTATTCACCAGAAGGCCTACAACTATCCGGATGGGGGGGCGGCAAAGGTATCCTCACTGAAAAGTTCAAATGCTTCCTCCACGAGCATTTAAACTAGCCAAGGGGGGGAGACAAAATCAGTCAGAGGGATAAAGGTAGCCCCCCTCACCTTAACATATCTGAAATAACCTGATAAATAAATTAGATACTGTTGTGGGGAGGACAGAAGATAGAACCCAGAAACATCACAGGGCCGAAAAAATGGAAAAGGAGGGTGGATGCACAAGCTGGAAAGTTATATGCACAAATGCCCGCAGTCTGGGGAACAAAATCCCCGTCCTAATGGCATTAATGGAAGACACAAACCTGGACATAGTAGCTATTACAGAAAAATGGTACACAGGTAACAATGACTGGGATATAACCATACCAGGATACACACTTTTTAGGAAGGATAGGGAAGGTGGGGTAGCTATGTATGTGAAGGAGGGGATTAAAGCGACAGAGGCTCAAGGGTTACATGAAGGAGCAGAGGCACTGTGAGTCACCCTGGAGGTGGGAAAAAGGACAGCCATTCTCACTGGCGTAATATGCAGGCCTCTGGCACAGGGGGAGGAATCTGATGAAACTCCTGTAGAAACCATCCACAAAATGGCAGCCAAAGGGGAGCTGCTACTAATGGGTGACTTCAGCCTGCCTGAGGTAGATTGAAGCACTCAGACTGTGGGTACAACAAGGGGCAGGGACTTCATGACTGCCCTGAATGGGACAAACATAAGACAGCTTGTAGCAGAACCAACCCTCGAGGAGGCTATACTGGATTTGGTTCTGACCAACGGGGACAGGATCACAGATGTGGAGGTGGGCATTCCCCTTGCTACCAATGACCACAGGACATTATGGTTAAAGGTCCTAGATTTCAGGAAGGCTAACTTTAAGGATATGGGTAGAAATCTCAAAGAGCCCTAGCAGTGGAAGGTACAGGGACAGATGTGGAAAAACAGTGGTCTAGACTCAAGATAGTCATAACAGAAGTAACAGGTCACTGTGTCAAAGTGCATAGCAAGAGTAAAAGAAAGAAAAGGCCATTATGGTTCTCGAAGGTAGTGGCTGAGAAAGTAAGGGAAAAGAAAAGAGTCTTCAGAAGATACACGGGAACACAAAAGGATGAGGACAGAGAACAATATCTGGAGAAGCAGAGGGAATCTGGGAAAATAATTAGAAGGGCTAAAGCACAGACAGAGGAAGGTATAGCCCAGGCTATTAAGAAAGGCGTCAAGACCTTCTTCAGATACCTCAGTGAGAGGAAAAAGACCAGAGATGGGATCGTTAGGCTGAAGAAGGAAGGAGGAGAATGGGTAGAGGAAGACCTAGAAAAGGCTGAGATACTGAATAACTACTTTTGTTCAGTATTCACCAGGGAAGGGAAGGGTGAGGGACCGAGACTCAGTAAGAAGGGTGTTCAGGGGAGGGAGGTAGACACCAGCCCATTCACAGCGGAAAGAGTCCTAGAAGAACGGGAAATAAAAACAGATAAGGCAATGGGGCCAGATGGGATCCACCCCAGAGTATTAAAGGAACTCAGAGAAGTGCTGGCGGAACCACTGACTGCCCTTTCAACACATCACTAGAGACAGGAGAGGTACCTGAGGACTGTAGGAGGGCAGATGTGGTCCCTCTCCACAAGAGTGGAAGCAGAGAGGAGGCAGACAATTACAGGCGTGTAAGCCTGACCTCAGTAGTGGGAAAACTATTGGGAGTCCTTACTTAAGGAGAGGATTGTGAAGTTTCTGGAGGATAGCGGGGCACAGGATCCAAGGCAGCATGGATTCTCAGCATGAAGGTACTGTCAGACGAATCTTATAGATTTCTTTGATTGGGTAACCAGGGTGGTAGATCAGGGAGGGGTGATGGATGTAGCCTACCTGGATTTCAGCAAGACCTTCGACACTGTCCCACACAGGAGATTGCTAAATAAATTGGGGAGCGTGGGAGTGAGTCCTGTGGTGGTAAAGTGGGTTGGGAACTGGCTAAGGGACAGGACTCAGAGAGTGTTGGTAAATGGCATGAAATCTGAGGAGAGGGAGGTGAACGGTGGGGTGCCACAGTGGTCGGTGCTGGGGCCAGTCCTGTTCAGTATCTTCATTAGTGACATTACAGAGCATCTGGGAGGGAAAAGTGTGCCTCTTCGCAGATGACACCAAGATCTGCAACAGAGTGGACACACTGGACAGGGTGGAAAAAAATGAGAAAGGACCTAAGCCTATTAGAGGAGTGGTTGGGTGTCTGGCAGGTGAGTTTCAATGCTAAAAAGTGCACGATCATGCACCTGGGTCACAGGAATCCAAGGGAGGAGTACAGGATGGGTGGGGAAATTCTGGCCACCACAAGTCAGGAGAGAGACCTGGAGGTTATCATATCTGATGACCTGAAGGCGACCAAACAGCATAGTGCAGTGGGTTAAGGCTCTGAGCTGCAGATCTGGAGACCTGGGTTTGAATCCCATGTTGGGGTGCAAGAGAGGGCATAACAAGCAGGAGGAAAGAGGTGGTGATGCCACTGTACATATCATTGGTGAGGCCTCAGCTGGAGTACTGTGTCCAGTTCTGGAGACCACATCTCCAGAATGGCATTGACAAAATAGAGGCAGCCAGAGAAGGACAGAAGATGGTACATGGACTGCACCAGAAGCCTTATAAGGTAATAATATTATAATAATAAATTTTATTTATAAGGTGCCTTATCCAAAGCCAAGCGCCTAACAATATAAAATCAAATCAAAATCAAACAAACATCAGTTCAATTAAAATCAGATAACAATAAATCAGAAAAGAAAATCAGTCAATTAACTGAGAAGGCTTGGTGCCACTAAAAGGTTTTTAAGCCTTGCTTAAATCCCTCCACAGTTGCGCACTCCCGCAACCGACGGGGTAGAGAATTCCAAAGGGTGAGGGCTGCATATGCAAAGGTTCTTGCACCAGATGATTTTAAGTTCATCCTTGGGATCTCTGGCAACCCCTCATCAGCCAAGTGGAGTGATCGACCAGGGCAGTAAGGGACCAGATAGTCCGGGCCTGGTCCATGTAGGGCTTTGAAAGTCAGTAGACCGACTTTAAAGGTGAACCGCCACTGTACTGGCAGCCAGTGCAGTTCGCGCAGCACCGGTGAAATATGATAGGATCAAACAGATCCTGTCAAAAGCCGGCCGCCGTGTTCTGCATCACCTGCAAGCGACGGATTTCTACCCCAGAAAGCCATTGGTAGAGGGAGTTGCAATAATCCAAGCCAGGACTACAAATGCATGGACCAAGGTAGGAAGGTCATCAGACGGAACCAGATGCCTAATCCTGGCGATATTCCTAAGATGATAAAAGGCTGTTTTGACGACAGCCGACACCTGAGAATGCAGGGTCAGCACATCATTAAAAATTACCACCAGGTTACGCACCATTTCAGAGGTCGGGAGTGAGAAGCCACCAAGAAAAATTCCAGAGGGCGCACCAACTCCCAACCCCCCTATCCGACGACCTGAGTCCACAACCAATACCTCAGTTTTTTCTGAGTTCAAGTTCAGCCATCTGGAATCCATCCACTCCTGGATTTCTTTCAGATAGGTATTAAAGACTGAGAGAGCTCCATCCTGGTCGGGTGCGAAAGAAAGGTAGAGCTGGGTATCATCTGCAGTGAAACCTCAGCCATTTCTTACAATATCTCCGGGGAGCATGTCCACCGTGAACAACATGGGTGACAGCACTGAACCCTGAGGCACCCCACATAACAGAGGAATTGGGCCTGAGGAATAAACCCCAGACACCATCTCTGTGTTCTACCGTGAGGAAAGATGTAAACCACCTGAGGACTGTTCCGACAGTCCACAGATATGCCCCAGGCATCCTATCAAGTCCATGGTGTCAAAAGCTGAAGAGAGATCCAGAAGGACCAAGATGGTACGGTTCTTCTGATCTCTCACCATCAGGAGATCATTGAGCACCCGAACCAGCGCTGTCTCGGTACTATGTCTCTTATGAAAACCGGACTGGAGCGGTTCATAGATGTCATGGATGGTTAAATGTTCTTCCAAATGAGCTGCCACTACTCTCTCAATCACCTTCCCTAAAAAGGGAAGGTTGGATATAGGTCTGTAGTTTGCATGGCAGTCGGGGGTCAAGGTAGCTGTCTTCAAGAGTAGTGTCAGCACTTCCTCTTTCAGGGAGCTAGGAAACTCTCCAGATTCCAAGGAGCACCAGACTATCCGTGCAAGGACCGGACCGATGACATCAATACAACCCAAAATTAGGGAAGTTGGTCCAGGGTCCAAACTACAGCACATAGGGCGCACACCCTGGATAATCCGCATGACATCCATGAACTCCGGTCGACTGAAGGTACTCCAGGAAGGCCGAGGTACATTGACCCCGTACTGATCAAAAGCAACACACGAAGAGTGTGCTGGCTGGAGTACTGCCCTGATGTCAGCCACCTTATTTGCAAAGAATCGAGCAAGCTCATCGCACTCTGATTATGAAAAAGCTTTCCTCTCATGTAGACAGGCTGGGTTGCACAGTCTGTCCACAGTTCGGGAAAGCTGAGCTGGTTGATTCTGAGCAGCAACAATCTCCCCGGACAGGAATTGTGCCTTCTTACGAGTGATTGCAGATTGATAGACTTGATAATGGTCCATCAATCTAAGGTGGTCAGGATAAAGGGTGGACTTGCGCCAGCAACGCTCTAACCTTCGTCCTAGTCTCCGCATCTCCCTCAAAGTCCCTTCAAACCAGGGGGGACCTGGGGCAAAGGGAGAGAGGGCAAACACGGACTGGAGCAATGGAATTCAAAGCCGACGAGACAGCTGAATTGTAAGCTGTCACGAGGGTCTCTAGGTCATTGCTTGCAAACGAGAGGGATGAGAGATCAAGTACTGCTGCTAGGCTGTGAGAACTTATGTCCCGTAAAGGGCGGTACCTAACCATCTCCACAGGGCTAGGCCTACGAAGGGGGTGCTAAAACTAAACCCCACGGTGTAATGATCAGACCACTCAACTGGTTCCACCCCCCAAGTCAGATGTTTCGATCCCTAGGAGGAAGATTAAGTCAAGGAAGTGTCCGTGTTTGTGAGTAGCAGTGGAAACCACCTGTGTGAGGCCCAGAGATGTTATCAACTGGAGGAATTGCTGACCAAATTGTCAGAGTTTGTCGTCGACCCAGGCATTGAAGTCACCCAGAACCATCAGTCTGGGCGACTCAAACACCACGTCAGCGACAAAGTCCTCACTTCCTGAAGGAATCACTTCTCATCACCAGGTGGATCGATAAATGAGGCGGCTTTGACGACCTCTAATGACTCAACCTCCTCACTAATACTCTCGTGAGGTTAAGTTTGGTCTTGAAACAGACTGCAAACCCGCCCCCTGTGATCCAGTCTCGGGCGGTGTATCACCAGTACCCAGCTGGAGTTACAGCTTCAAGATGGAGACTTAAGGACCTTGATATCTATTCACTGGAGGAAAGAAGGGAGAGGGGAGATATGATACTTTCAGGTACCTTAGGGGAATAAACAGGATACAGGTGGAAAGCATATTTCAGAGAAAACTCTGCACAAGAACAAGGGGGCATGATATGAGGCTGAAGGGTGGAGGCTCAGGGGTAATGTTAGGAAGTACTTTTTCACTGAGAGGGTGGAGGAGCCGTGGAATAGCCTTCCAGCAGAAGTGGTGGATGCAAAAACAATCTGGGGGTTCAAGAGTGCATGGTATAGACAAAAGGTTACCCTGGAGATGTGCAGAGCAGGAGAGCCACATATCAAATAGGATCTGGGGATGCAGCAGTGAGTAGGAAATGGGAAGACTAGGTGGGCTGTATGGTCCTTATGTGCCGACAGATTCTATGTTTGTATTTAGTGGTATGTTTTTCACGCTGTTATGGAGTTTTCAGTGCAGCTACCTGATGCCCATTTATACCTGTCATCGTTAATATGGATTGTGGGCACAATGGCCATTAGAGCCATATGTTACCTCTTTTTTTTTTTATAAATTCTACTTTTGGTGTATCTCACAGGTTTTAGCGTGGCTAGCTTTCTGGATAATCCTACTTGGGACTGCTGCCAAGTTTGCGGCATACCTACAAGTTGTTGTGTTTAATACCCCATATGATGTATCAAAAATTAATGGGCTTTTATTTCCAAATGCTGACAAGTCTGCTGTCACTCTATTAAGTGCTGATTTTTTCGTGGTTCCATTGATTGTAATGTCTTTGACTTGTTAATTTTTTAAAATGAATAAAAATAAATTTAAGAAAAAAAACTAAAAGAAGAACAAGGCCTACAGGATTTAAAAACTGTAAACCCTTTAAAAAGATGTTGGCAAAGCAGACCGTCAAAACATTTGTTTCACCTACTTGGGCCTGACCACGCTTATGTAAGCTGTGAACTATGTAAACTGTTTGCCCTAAAACTCAAAAGAAGAGGGCAAAGTTCAGAGAGTCTCAGTCTGCCTCACAGTTACAGAATAGCTCTCCAAAAGAACTACAAAAATAGAGGGCAGTACTGTACCTCAGGCAAGCCAAGCAGGCATCTTCAAGTACCTCTCCTCAAAACAAGCAAAGGTGACAGACAAACAGCAGTCTCTGATCAGAGATCGAATAACTGCAAAGCCACCATCCTGCTCAGATAAAGAGCACAGGGTGTCTGTTAGGGGAACCCAGATGCTAAAGATGGCAAAAGAAAAAGGCTACAGATGCTCTGGTGCCATCAACACTAGCAAAGAAAACAAAAGAAAAGCATCTGACTGCACTCCCCAAAGGACCAGTAGCCAGCTGTAGAACAGAGCGTGCCTCAGCTGACACATCATTAAATATGGCAGGTGGCCGGCCGGTGGTGCAAAGGGTGGAGTGCTGGCACCTACCTCACCCAAGCCGGCAACCTGGGTTCGGGAACAGACTTGGGGCGCCGGGGCTGGCAGGGAAGGGAGAGGATTGAGCATCCTGAGGACTGCTCTTCTCTCCTGGGGTGGGTTGGTGGGAAGCCCTGCTCTGTAGTGTTCCCCTGTGGACACCAGAGGGTGTTACAAGGGGCGCAGAGGTGACCAGAAAGAGTGAAAATGCACATGCCATCCTGATGACCTGCCTGCCACCCTCGTCTCTCAGCCGAGAAACTCCAGGTTGCATTTCGTGCCTGGAAAGTGCAGGAGCGCACAAGGGCCCGGCCCTCCTCCCGATGGCCTGTGGGATATGGGAGAGCCGCCCCTGGCGAAGGGATATGACCGGGATAAGCGGGACATCGGAGCAGCTGGATGGTGGATCGGTCAGAGGAGGCAATGGCAAGCCTTGGCTGCCCAAAGGAGAGGACAACAAGCGGGTGCATCAGAGGAGGTATAAAGAGAAAATGCAAAAAAAAATAATGTGGCAGGTTTTCCAGCCTTTTCAATCCATGGGAAGCTAGGCCACTATACTTGCCCCCCTGCCTCAGGCATTCTTTAAGCCTGTGCTGGAGGAGGAGGAATAGGAGGATAAAGGGAAATAGAGAGAATTGGAGACAACCCTTGAACATGACTTTGGTTCATCACCCAGAGTCAGTGAAAATTTTACCTCCTGCTCCTTCGTAAGGCATATAGTGGAGACTCTAAATAACCCTTCCACTGAAACTGAGGAGATATCAAGGAGGCAGAATTTAGGAGTATGCTGGGTCTAACCCCATCAAAAAGGCTCACAGTACCCATCCACAAATTCCTCAAAGAAAGCCACTAGCAGGATTCTGGGACATCCAAATTCAGCTCATGGCATTGATAGAAAAAGTGAAAAAGAAATACCAGGTAGAAAGGCAGGAGGTTGAATTCTTATACACAACCCCCGACCAGCAATGCCACCAGAGAAAGATTCTAGAAGACCTGACTGTTGACAAGGAAAGTACACCTCAGCAACCTTGCAATTAAAGAACGGCTTCCTACTGCTGCTGCCCCCGGAAAAAAACATATAATAAACTACTTATTTAGAGTGGACTGCAGTAAGTTTTGTTTATTTCTTCCAGTATTAAAAAAGGCAAGAGATTGTATTTTGCTCCATGGAGCTAACACTTCATTACTGTGAGGCATGCCCCCACGCTAGCACATTTTGTGATGTCAGTAAATAGGCACTGTGGGGGCTGCGCTCTGTGGAGTAAAATGGGGACTTTTTTAAGTGCTTTCATTATAATTTAGAGTTCCGAGTATAAGAAATTGAGGCTGTCCTTGTTAGTCGAGCGGTGGCCTTGGTTTATTATTGGAATTCTAAATTATCATAAAAGTACTTGAAAAACTCCCTGTTTTACTCCACAGAGTGTGCTTTCGTGCTCTCCATTTACTGACATCACATAACGTGCTAGCAGTGGGTTTGTCTCACAGCAAGGAAGTGTTAGTATTTTGGCTTTTGGCTCCCTGGGGCACATACTACTGCTTTTGTTTTTTTAATACTGGAAGAAATAAATTGAAATTTTCTGTTGCAGTCCACTTGGGACCAGGTAGGTGTATTATATGTTGGGGGCAGCAGTACAGAACTATGCTGTTCTTTAAGGCAAGTTACAAATATAGCTTCATGGCACAGTACCAAAAGCCCTCTGGAGCACTGTCCAAGCACTCAGTGAAAAGTGGGCAGTGATTTTGACATTAACATAGCAGAGACTGCCAAGGATGCATTAGAAGCCACACAATATCAGTTTTGTAATGCTCTTGACTTAAATGACACTAGGGTTGCCACCTCCTAAGTACAAAAACCCGGACATTTGACACATGAATCTGAGAGGGATCAGGGGCGCGGGCCCAGAAGCTCTGAGGGTTTAGATACTCCGTGATAAGGTTTGGGGCATTTATTGAAGATAAAACACACTTTGTTAAAGTCTTCCCTACCCTGATTCCAGGGAAAGATTTTCTTTTTCCCCTGGAGTCAGGGGTGTGAGAGACTCTGGCTGGCCGACTGGAAGGCAGGGGCCAACAACCTGTAAAAAGAAATTAATATAATAGTTTGACAGTCCACTAAGGAAACGCAGGGGTGAACTGATAAGCTTATACCCTTAAAATGTTGCTTACACTCGTAGCTACACAATATAGTCCTTGCCGTATGTGTGCCTCAGCATTCTGTTGTCTGTGGTAGGCTGGTGAGCTGCTTCACGTCTTGCTAAAAGCCACTAGAATGCACCATTTGGCTTCAGTAAAAGTGTTCCTGGCAAGCATGCCCCGGACCCCTCTACATAGGTTTGGATTTTCTGCCCCTCTAAAATTGGCTTTCTATGATGTCCTGACAGAACCCTCACATTATCCTTGCTGGACTACACCCATCCCCCCAGTGATTGCCACAGAGATAGCACAGTAGGGTATTTGGGGACATTCAGGTTCCAGTTACATTAGGCTTTTCACCCTCACCCGATTGGGCCATAGAGTGGCACAAGCAACAAGACACCCTTGGTAAGTCCATTATATTTACCAGTGACAGCTTTTATATACTTTCCTTTGGTCTGTGCCTATCAAATGCAGAGTTAAAGAGTAGTCACTTTAGTACCAGTGTCAACCATTTTTGACACTGTGACGGTATTAAAACACGTTTAGTACCAGACTACACAATTTTCAGTCACATCTCCCATAAATCCTCAGCTGGTTGATCATTTCCTTTGCTGCCACCTTATGACCACAAACTTGTAGAATGCAAAAATAATCCTAAAATATAACGACTTGCACACACTCACAATAAAAATTAAAATAACCGTTACAGATTGGCACTATGCAAAGCAAGGCTTTCCTCATCAAACTTCCAGAAAAGTTTCAAAATAAAATTAAAATAAAATGCAGACTGCAGCAGTGATTCACAGCAGTCTGATTGTGTGAACACAACTCAGTTATTGTGACTATTGTGGCAACCTCTGCTGAGCCTGGTCCTGGCCACCATCACTTTGTATGACTCTTCATGCAGGATCTTATCTTCAGATGCAGATGCCACTGTTGCCCCAGAAACACTGCATGGTGGAGTGGCCCAGTTTCGATTTGTGGATCCATGTGTGCTAGCTCTGTGGGGTCTGTGCTGTCCCGTCCTGGCCATTTGGACTGCGTGTGTGACTGAAGCTGTCTGGTGTCGTGCTGGGGTAGGAATATTACAGCGATCCAGTACCATCCGAACTGAGAGACACACAGACATGCTTGCCGCTCAGCGCTACTACGGCTAGTTGGTGCGGTGCCACAGTAGCGTAGTAGTTCATTGGCCAGTGGCTGTGCCTGCCTACCCATTGCCTAGTAACATGTAGCCAAATCGAAACATGCTGGGAGGACTGAGCTGGCAGGTGGCAGCTGCTGGCACTGTTTATGCAGCATATATTTTGGGCAGGACATTGAGAGAGAGAAGAAGAGAATGACATTAAAAAAGAATTTACTGCAGTGCAGACTTAAAAAAATCGGACTTTTAATGTCTCTGAAAGATTTTCAGATTTCCTGGGACAGGGACCTTAAAAATGGGATGATTCAGGCAAAACTGGGACAGGTGGCAACCCTAAGACACAGCCTCAAGGGTACTAGCACATGCAGTAGTTCTGAGGAGATTTGTTTATCTAAGAGCAACCATTCTTTCAGAGGACACAGAAAGAAAAGCTATGGCTTTCCCCTTCGAGGGACCATCCCATTTTGGTGATAAAACAGAAGCCTATATGAAGAAGTTTAATGATGATAAAAAAATAAAACCTACAAAAATCTGACCCAGAAGGAGAGAGCTTCTACTTTCTTCAGACCATGTAGACATGGAGGTAGGTGTAGGGCCTACTACGAAAGGCCCTGTTACTGTTATGATTACCTTCATCAGAGGGGTGCCCAAAGAGGCAGAGGTAGTAGAGGTGCCAGGCAGAGGCAGGCACCTGCCACTGGCGAAGCAGAATCCCTGCTTACTCTGTGCAGGCCAGTACAGATCCTCCACTAGTAGGAGGCCAACAGATTGATTACTTCCAAGAGTGGAAATCCATCACCACAAACAAGCGGGTGCTAGAAGTAGTGAGTTGGGGAAAGACACTTCAGTTCGCATGCTTCCCAAAACCGAAAATCCTAAAAAGCTTTCCTCCAGTTCAGCCTAGGGGGAAAAAATCCTGCTAGATTTGGAGGTAAAGAAGCTGTTAAGGATGAAAGCTATAGAAAAGGTCCGTCCCTGTCAGGGGAATAGGCCTGTTCTTAAAGGGGAACTGTCAGCTGTGCCTCTCCATTTTTTACTACTTCTCGTGAGTGTGCCTCTTGGCACCCTCCTATCAAACGATTACTCTACAATGCTCCTGTATGTCTGAAAAGTCAGACATTTTACCTGTTTTGCTGTTTTTTTCATCAGATGTTGAGGGTTCAGGCTGAGCTTAAATTGCGTGCCTACCGAAAGCATATAGAGATCAGGAACACACATATGCCACGAGCGCTGTTCTGAACTGCATTTTTTTTTTACAAGCACGGTCTAAAAACATGCTCCGCTGGTCCGTTATGTTAATCCAGATTGTTTTTGGGGTCACCGAAAAGAAACCGAGCACTGGAAGTTCTGCAAATAATATTTGTAACTCAGGGCCGAAATCCTGCACATGCGCAAGAGCGACACACTCTTACACATGCGTGGGATCTTTGCTAAGGCTTCTCTTGTGCATGCACGGGATTTTGGCCCTGAGTTACAAATATTTGCATAACTTCCAGTGCTCGGTTTCTTTTTGGTGACCCCAAGAACAATTTGGATTAACATAACGGACCGGCGGAGCATGTTTTTAGACTGTGCTTGTAAAAAAAAAAAAAAAATGCAGTTTGGAACAGCACTCATGGTAGATGCGCGTTCCTGAACTCTATATGCTTCTGGTAGGTGCGCGATTTAAGCTCGTCCCAAACCCTTGACATCTGATGAAAAAAACAGCAAAACAGGTAAAAAGTCTGAATTTTCAGACATACAGGGGCATTGTAGAGTAATCGTTTGATAGGAGGGTGCCAAGAGGCACACTCATGAGATATAGTAAAAAACGGAGGGTCTAAGCTGACAGTGCCCCTTTAACGCTTAGGCTGCTGACAGAATTGGAACGTATAGGAATTCTGGACTGATATATCAGTCCACGGCTCAGCAAGGGTTAAGATACTTTCTCACAAGCCGTCTTGGTGGCGCGGAGGGTTGAGGCGCTGGATGCCACACCGGCGACCTGGGTTCAGGAACGAGCCTGGGCCGCTGGGGGTCGGCGGGGGGAGGAGGAGGAGATCGAGCGTCCGTAGGGCTGCTGTCTCCTCCCGGGGAGGGTTGGGGAGATGCGATCGCTCCTGGAGCGGCCTCTGGTGGTGATCGCAGGCGCCCAGCAGGGCGACGTAGCGGACGCATGGGGAGGATTGCGGCATAGTGTTGCCTTGTCAGCCGCACTCTGAGGGGAAAAGAACTTGCACACAAAAGGAGAAAAAACCCACTCCTGGGGATAGATGAAGGCACCTTGGCCTCCTAAGCCCACACTCCCAATTTCTGGACTACCTCCTCTTGAACCAAGGGCTTCTCGTGTGCCAGCACTTTGCCCTTGGAAATAGAGCGCCCTGGGTGGATAGGGCGACCATACCTCTGGAGGGTATAGATCCGGAGGTGGTGCTGGGCTGCATGAGAATAGAGGTGAGTAGTAGTCATGGAGGAGGTAGTGGCTAGGAGTCCCCGAGGATGCTGGAAGGAGTTCCACCGGATAGTGGTGATAAACAAAGTAAAAAAAAATACTTTCTCACAAGAAAGAAAAATGATGATTGGCTGCTTAGCCTAGACTTAAGGTACCTGAAAAGGCACATAAAGAAGGAAAAGTTCAGAATGGTAAAGCTGGGAATAGTTATACCATCATTGCAAAAAGCAGAGTGTCTGGGATACCTGGATCTTAAAATGTTCACATCCCTGTAAGACCGTCTCACAGAAAACATCACAGGTTCAGGTTAGGAAGAGACCAGTACCAGTTTACAATGCTGCCTTTTGTCTGACCTTAGCTGCAAGGGTATTTACAAGGTGCGTAGCAGCAGTAACTGCATAGCTGCAAAGAAAAGGGGCCGTAGTGTATTCTACCTGGATCACTGGTTAGTTACAGGCAGGTCAAGAGAGGGAGCACAGAGCGCTCTGGCACTAGTGAGAAACACCTTGGAAAACCTGGGCTTCCTCCTGAATCTAGAAAAATCCCAGGTAGAACCCACATAGGGCAGAGTTAGATAACACACAGGGGAAAGCATTTCTTCCACAAGTGGAAAGCCTGTGTTATAGGACCCAGAACTCTGTATTTGTACCCTGATCCCTGGGACATGTACCATATTGAAGGCAAATCAGAAATTCTACTAGCTGCTCATATAAAGATATATTTGTCATGATAGAGAGCGCTGGATATGTCTATGATATCTTGAACACATCTATTGCATTTTCTAACTGTACTGTTTTTTTATGACACTGTATTAACTCCTGTACACATGTGCTCACTGCTTTGTCTGTATGCCGTGAAAAACATTTTTTTTTGGGGGTATTATTTTCTCTCCTCCAGAGCTCCGGCTACGACCCCCGCCCTCAGTTGTTTCCCCAAGCGCCATTCCTGGACATCAGACCCCTCCCTTATGCACCCATGACATACCCTGGCGGCAGGGTGGTGGGGAGTGACTCAACCCACCCCAGCGGATCCATGCCAGGGCGCTCTTCCAGGAATGGCGCTGGGAACAACTGTGCTGCCGGGCCTGCTCGCTTATTTTCCTCCCGGTGGGTCATGGCGTGTAATGATGCTAGCGACTGGAGTCTACCTGCGGCTCCCGTGCATGCCCCAATCAAGTGTCTGCCGACCAGCCCCAAACTTGCAGCTACGTGCTGTCGACCCCCAGCCTCCGCTGGGGTCAGGGCAAGCCCCGCCACCCAAATCTCCCCGGAGATGGAGAGCAGTCCCTTGACGCCAATCCATCTCCTCCCCGCCGACCGACGGCAACCCATGCCCGTTCCCGAACACGGGTTGCCGGCGAAAAACATTTTTTAATAAAAACTTCAAAGATAAAAAAGTGGAAATCCTGCTCTCCTCTGCAAGGTCCTTGAAGCCAGGCAAACCAATGCCAGCAAGGGACCTCTTGCAACTACTGAGCCACATGTCCACAGCAATAGCTATGGTGCCTTGGGCTTGTCTGTAGATGAGAAATGTGCAGTATCACTTATAGAGGCACTAGTACCAAAAGTCATACTCTCTAAACCAACCAGTACCAGTCACAGACAGTCTGGTCAGGGCTCTTGACTGGTGGAAAGAGATGGACTGCCTCAAAGAAGGAATTTTCTTTCAGCAGTTGTGCACAACTCTTATACTGACAACAGATGCCTCCTTGCTAGGGTGGGGAGGGCATCTGGAAGAGCAGAGAGTAAGTGGCGTCTGGTCCCAGCTGGAACAGCATAAGCACATAAACCTTCTAGAGCTAAGGCAGTATTCTTGTCAAAGGAGTCGCAGGATCAGTCAGTTCTGATAAGAACAGACAATACCACCACAATGTACAACATAAACATAAAGTGTGGTAGAAGGTCCCCAAAGCTGTGCACAGAAGCAATAAGAATCTGGAATCAGGCTTACCCCTAAATGCAAAGATTTCAGCAGTACACTTGCCAAAGAAGGACAATGTGCTGGCAGACTCCTATTCAGGATATGCCAGAAAAAACACAAATGGTCACTAGACCAACAGGTGTACATTCTTTTCTGGAGATGGGGAACACCAGTGGTAGACTTTTTTGCCTCATAGGAAAATGACAACATAACATTGCTTTGCTGCAAGCTTCCCCACGAGGGGAGCCTGCATCAGGATGTACTTACTCGCAATTGGAAGTGAAAGATCTTACTTGAGATACAGCTCTTGCAGTAGAGTTACACCATTAGGACTGAAGCGGCAGGCGTCAGACCATAATTTTTAGCCGCAGTCTTCGTGAGGGACCGCCTCGACGTTGGTCCCCCCGACGTCGGGCGTAGTACATAAGGAGGCGGTCCTCTCACAATCCTCAGTTCTTTTCCTGCCGTCGACATCACAAGTATCGGCCTCTCGGTCCTTTTTCTAGTGTGCGACGACCTTTAGAGCTACGACGATTTCGTCTTCCTTCAACTCTGGATTCAACTGATGTCCTCTCCAAATACTTCTCTGGAGGGTCACCAATCGAAGTGTGCCCACGGCAAACAGATCCCCTTCAAGGATCCACATTCAGCCTGCGTGCGCTGCCTAGGCTTGGAACACGACACCAAGGCCTGCTCCTTCTGCCAGGGCTTCAACAGTCGCACCAGGATCCACCGCCAGAAGGCCCTTCAAGCGTTTCTCTTAGAGGAGAAACTGAAAACCATGGATAGGAACCTTCCTTCAGTGGGGAGTCGTCGGGTAAAACCCACAAACACCGGAAAAAACACAGGGAGAAGGAAAGGCTCAGGTCCCCTGCGAGGGCCTTGGACTCCCGAAGCTCCGGCTCGCGATCGGACCGCTCCCCCTCCAGGGCTCAGTCGCAGTCTCCCTTGGTTCAGGTCAGATCCTCCAGCGGCTCCTCTTCTCTGCAGCCCCTGAAGACTTCCAGGCCGTCGGCATCTTCCACTCCATCTAAGGCCTCGTCGAAGTCTGGGGAGTGCCACAATCATCTTCCTGCTGGCGGGACTCCGATGCCAGGTCGGTTTCCCAGCCTCGCGTGGGTCGGACCCGGTTCCTCGCAAGTCCAAGGACCTGATGTCCCTCAAACGGCCGTCGGACCTGACATCAGCCCACCAGACGTGGCCAAGCATCACCGGCGCTCCCAGGAGCTGGCGACACCGAAACACCTGTCACCGGCCAGGCGTTCGCCTCCGAAGGTGTCGGCCAGGGGACCGACGTTGGCTACCCCGGAGAGGAGGACCGCACCACCATCGCCGGCTGACGCCGGTCGGAAGGACTCATCGGAGGAGGATACCACACAGCCTGAGGACCAGGCGGACGACACCGGAGATGCTGGGCTCCCACGGGAACCTTCCCCGGAGCGGGAGACCCCTGGGGACCCGACGCCCGACCCCGGCGACAGGCCACCGGCACCGGGCCCGTCATCGGGCATGAACTTGGCAGAGGTAAAGGAGCTCTTTACCTTCTGGTGGGACACCATCAGAAAAGATGTGGTTGCCACACATCCTCCTCCTACTCCGCCTCCTCCTACTCCTTCACCGCCTACGCCCCCTCCTCCGCCCAAGGGGCCTGTAGGACGGTCGCCAACCCCAAGGAGCAAACACCACCTCCTCGGGGAAGATCCTCAGACAGGAGAAGACCTCCCTCCAGATCCACCTCTGGGTCACCCAGTCCTAAGAGACCCAGATGACGCCAGTACACCCCGTCTGGGGAGGATTCTAGATCTGACACCTCAGGGTGCTCCAGATCTCCTTTTCCCATCAGCATTCCCTCTCCGGACCCACACGACCTACCTAGGTCTCCTCCGGATGATCCCTCTTTCGCGGAGATCATGAGGCATATCCAGGAGAATATGGGGTGGGATGCTGAAGAGCTGGACCCTGAGAGACAACTCCTTGCCCGCTACTTTCGGCAGAAAGACCCAAAGCCTGTGGTAGTGCTGCCCTTGGTGGATACCTTTGCGGACGTCACCAAGGTTGCCTGGAAACGTCCGCATTCCACTCCAGCAGTGTCGAAGAAGGCTGACCGCCTATACAAGGCCCCTAGGGAGGACCAGTATCTGGCGAACCATCCTCTGGCTGACTCCCTGGTCATCACTGCTTTGCATGACCGGTCGCAAAGACCTCAGCATTTGAGCACACAGCCACCAGACCAGGAATCCAAGCAATTGGATGCCCTGGGTAGCGCCTATCTGTGCTGTGACTTGCGCCCATCAGGTCGCTTAATTACCTCACTCACATGGTTCAGTTCCAGAACACACCTCTGAAACAGGGACAGGACCTGGTCAAGAAGATGCCGAAGGCGACCAAAGGAGGAGGAGCTCTTGAACCTCCTCCACCACGAGTTCGGATGTGGGGACCCAGGTGCTCAGATCTGCATATGATTCTGCAGACTCTTCAGCCAGAGCTGCAGCCTCAGGCGTGTGTCTCCGGAGACACTCTTGGCTCCGTGTCTCGGTTTACCGCGACGTCCAGAAGAACATCTTAGACATCCCTTACAGCGGCGAGGTCCTGTTGGGTGAAGCCTCCGAGAAGGTGATCACCAAACTTCAGGCGCAGGGAAGGCAGTCAGATCTGTACAGGCCATGTCAGGTCTCGGCCCAGTTCCTTTCATAGGAACCAGAGCCGTTTCATGGCCTTCACAAAGACAACAGCCACGTTCCGGCCAGCAGCAGAGGGCACTTTCACCCGCAAGCCCAGGCAAGTCATCCCCAGGCAGAGGCCAGCGATTTGCAAAGTCAGCACAGCCTGCCAGATCAACGCTGCCACAGTGTGACTCCTTCCGGCCGCCCCCTCAAGATCAGCGGGAACAGAAAGTCGGGAGTCATCGCCACGCCACTTGCCAGGAGTGGCAGTCGAACACCACCGACAGGTGGGTTCTGCAATTGGTCAAGGCCACTATATAGAATTTGTAGGCAGTCCACCCACAAGACCTCCCCTGCTTTCCCGATATTCGGGTCAGCATGCCCTGCTCATACAGCAGGAGGTGCTCACGCTTCTGGAAAAAGAAGCCTTAGAGCATGTTCCGGAGAACCAGAGAGGACTAGGGTACTATTCTCACTTCTTCCTGGTTCCAAAGAAAACAGGGGACCTCTGTCCAATACTGGACCTCAGCGACCTAAACCTGTTGGTCATTTACAAACGCTTCCGCATGGTGACCCTTTCGGGCCTAATTCCCATGCTGAAGCGAGATGCTTTTCTGGCATCTTTGGACATGCAGAACACCTACCTGCACATTCCCATTGCTCAAGCACACGGAGGTTCCTGCGTTTTGAGTTTCAGAGCCCGCCATTATCAGTTCGAGGCTCTTCCCTTTTAGGCTGCTCATGGCACCTCCGTTTCTGAAGTGCATGGCGGTCTGTAGCTCTCTGAGGAGACAAGCCACTACGTGTTCCCATACCTGGACGACTGGCTTTCATGGCACCCTCCAGGAGGCACTGATGTGACATTCATTGCACACCAGTCCCTTTTTCAATCCTGGGTATCCTTATCAACTCAGAGTCACTCCTGGTGCCGTCCCAGAAACTGCAGTTTATAGGAGCAGTTCTGGACACCATCAGAGGAAAGCTTTTTCTTCCCTCGGACAGGCGGAACACATCAGATCCCTCATCAGGGACCTGTCGGTGAAAAGACCGTCCGCCAGATCGGTTCTTAGCCTGCTCGGACATATGGCTGCTGCCATTGCAACAGTCCCACTGGCATGTCTCCACATGCGGGTAACCCAGTGGATGCTAAGGGTGCAATGGGACCAAAGGCAAGACCATCTGCAGCAGCCAATTCAATCACGAATGCCGTGATTCGGGATTGGCAATGGTGGCTAGACCCGGGGAACCTCTCCGCGGGGGTTCCCTTCATACCGCCGTCTCCGACTGTGACACTCTCCACAGACGCCTCTGGGCTCGGGTGGGGAGCACACCTAGACGGTGTTCAGTCTCAGAGCCTTTGGACAGCCCAGGAGTCTCACCTCCACATCAACATTTTGGAAATGAGGGTAGTCCTTTACGCTCTGCAAGCCTTCCAGTCGGAGATTCCACCGGGTACACTTCTGTTACAAACAGACAATACCGCGGTGATGTATTACCTCAGCAAACAAGGAGGCACTCACTCCTACCCGCTTTGCAGGAGGCCATGAGAGTGTGGAAGTGGATATTGCAACAGGCGCAAACCTAATTGCAGTACATGTCCCGGAGTGGACAACACCGGCCACTGACAGTCTGAGTCGCTCTCAGGCAAGAGTCCACAAGTGGAACTTCTACAGGAGGTGGCAGAGGGCTGTTTCACAGATGGGGCACTCAGAGTTAGACCGCTTCCGTCCCCATCCCAACAAAATTGTCCAATTTTGCTCACTAGATCCAGGGCCTAGTGTTTTCTGGTGAGATCGTTGTCCCTCTCCTGGGCAGGCAGATTCCTCTATACCTCCCTCCTTTCCTGTTGATCCAGAGGTTCTCTTAAAACTCGCCAGGGAGCAGAGGCGGCTCATTTTGATTCGCCTTTCTGGCCCAGACAGATTTGGTTCCTCTTCTGCACCAGCTATCCGGGAACCTCCAGTTCCGTTGCCAATCAGCTCCCATCTTTTGTCTCAGGAGGTGGGTTCATTGGTCCACCCAGACTTACGTTCATTGAACCTGCACGCTTGGCTCCTAGAGACATAGCCATGATGCGATCACGGGGTCTCAAGAAGTGGCAGATGTACTCTCTGCCACCAGAAAACCGGCAACCTACGCAACGTATGCCATGAAATGGCGTAGATTTTGCTTGTGGGCTCAAGCGCGCGGCTTTTCGCCGTTAGACTGTCCCGAAAAGCTGGTTCTGGACTACCTGCTTTCCTTTTTCCACTCCGGACTGGCTTATTCCTCAATTAAGGTGCACCTTTGTGCAATTTCTGCTTACCATTCCCCAGTAGGCCATCGGTCGGTGGCCCAGCTGGACACTACTTGTGCCTTCTTAAGGGGAGTCATCCATCTTAGGTCACCCATCAGGGACCCAATTCCTCCTTGGGACTTACCCTTCGTCCTGGAGCAGCTTGCCCTGCCACCTTTTGAACCAGCCGCGGATTGCGAGCTACGTTTTCTCTCTTGGAAAACGTTATTTTTAGTTGCTGTTACTTCGGCGAGAAGGATCTCGGAATTACATGCTCTTATGTGTAAAGAGCCTTATTTGGTTTTCCATCAGGACAGGGTATCCCTAAGGACAAACCCAAAGTTTTTGCCTAAGGTGGTTTCAGCCCTCACCCTTAACCAGGATATTGATTTACCAGTGTATTTCCCAAGGTACACCCTTCTGCACACCCTCGACGTGCATCGGTGCCTCAGATACTATCTGACCAGAACCAAACAGCTCTGAAAGTCAGACCAACTTTTCATCTCCTTTGCTCACAGGATGAAAGGAGCTCCTGTCTCCAAACAGTCACTCTCGAGGTGGCTCATTCAGTGCATCACTTTCTGTTATGACAAGCTCAATAAACCCTTACCGGGCGCGGTCAAGGGTAATTCCACAAGAGGGGTGGCTACTTCCTTTGCGATGTTAAAGAACGTCTCCACCTCAGCTATTTGCGCTGCAGCTACTTGGAGCTCTGTGCATACCTTTATCAGACATTATAGTCTGGACATTGCATCGAGGCGAAGAGCAGGGTTCGGTCTAGCCATCCTTCAGAGACTTCTATCCTAGGTTCGAGTAATTTCGAGATCTCTGCCTTTCCTCCTCCCAGTGACGCATGATTACCACTATTGCTTGGAAATCGGTCCTAATGGTGTAACCTGCTGCAAGAGCCGTATCTCGAAGTAAGATAGTACGGTTATGTAAGAAGTTACCGTAACAGTAGATCTTCAAGAACAGCTCTTGCAGCAGGTACCTTCCCACCCCCCACCATCCCCTTTTGTAGGTAGGTCGTAGTCAAGCACCCATCTTAGGGGATGGGTCATTCCTGTTTACTAGTCTTTGCCATCTGGTGGCGGATCCTCGGTCTCCTCTTCTGATGTCATCTAGCGGCTGGGAGTCTCCGGCGAGAGAACTGAGGATTGTGGGGGGACCGCCTCCTTATGTACTATGCCTGACGTCGGGGGCGGGACCGACATCGGAGGCGGTCCCCGCTGAAGACTACTAGCTAGAAAATTTCCGTGGGGTCCTGATGTCTGCCGGCTTCAGTCCTAATGGTGTAACCTGCTGCAAGAGCTGTTCTCAAAGATCTACTGTTACGGTAAGTTCTTACGTAACTGTAATTTTCTTCATGCCTTCTTTCTATTCCCACTGATACACAGAGATATGTGGAAACTGAAGAGGGAGTCATCCACTGTGATTCTAGTAGTGCCAGATTAGGCAAGGTAGCCATGGTATTCTCTTCTGTCCCTGTTATGCAAGAACACCATCTCACTGCCCATGAGAGATGACCTTCTGGACTCTGTCATAGGGTAGAATGAAATTCCCAAACCTCAGAACACTGAGACCGAAGGCATGGTTCTTGAGGACCTAGAATTCTCGGGCATAAATCTTTCAGGCAAAGTGATGCATTCTTTGGAAGGTTCATGAAAACCATCCATCCACAAGAAAATATACTCCTCAGAATGGAAAAGATTCTCATTATGGGTTTCCAGAAAAGGTGTATCCTCCATGGAAGCTGTGTTCAAGACATTTTGCGAAAGGCTTTCTTCACTTACAACCGCTGGTCATGGAACCAGTACCTCCCTAGAATTTGAAAATCTGCTTGGCAGAGCTTGCACAGGCTCCTTTTGAGCCAATATCCTCCGTGAGGATCCATACATTTGCTGACTCTCAAAAGCTGACAATCGATTGCCGCCTCCAGAATCCCGATGCATTTACAATCCGCAGCACGTTTGACCGACTGCCCGTGAGTCCCGACAGCAGCAGTTCAAAGCTCAGGTTGGGTATTGTTTCACCCTGTATATGGATGAGCATGTGAAGATCAGAGCCAACATTACTTAGCACTGTGTACAACAGTCAAACCATGAGCAACAAGTGAAATGCGAAATTCCAGCAGACGCTATGTTTTATTTGAATAATTAAGTCCACATACTGAGCTGAAATGTAACACCTGAGGCACCTAATGCAAAATGCCAAAATACCAGCAGAAATAGATGTAATGTATGTTGTACTTAACTATACAAGTAAAACACTTGAACAGCATAAAGAAAATATATTTACTTCACATTACAGTGCTTGCCACATTCATCAAAGCCTATACTTTAGGCTGTACCCTTCTGTCATCTCAGGAAGCCCCAGGAGTCTGTTTAAAATAAAAATTCTCAAGCTGCTCCAAACATGCTCTTAAAATTGAGTTCTCCTTAACCAGACCTCAGTAGGTGACAGTAGCCTTTTTGATCATTTCTCCATTTTTTTTAGCTTTGGCTTGCTCAAGATCTTTCTTTTCCATGAGCACTTTCGATTGTTGAACTTCTCGACTTTCTTGCAGAGCACCTGGATGGCTGTGAGTAGGGCTTTGAGCTAGGGTTTACAGCACTTCCTGGGGTAGGAGTTTCATACTGTGTAACTTCAGAGTCTGCCTGCATGTTGGATTGAGTTGAGCCTGAAATATACTGCTGTTAGAAAGCTGCATGAGTGCCAGGTGAGTCAGTTTGTTTAAACGTCTGTTTATAAGCACAGTCGGGAATTTGGAGTCGGGCAGGTGAGCTTCAGATTTTTTGATAGTCGGGCAGACGTACCTGTCGGGAAATTGGAGTCAGGCAGCTGAGCATCAGTCTTTTGATAGTCGGGCAAACGTACCAGACCCCTCTGTGAACCTTAAGTTCGTAACCTGGAAACCTATTTTTTGTCATAGCCATGACCTCTCTCAGAAGGGTCGGTGAGCTTCAAGCTCTGTGCACAGAAGCAAACTACATCATAATGCATGGGTATAAGGTGGTCTCTAAAAGTGA
The DNA here is from genome assembly GCA_016271365.2 of Neoceratodus forsteri. NCBI lineage: Eukaryota > Metazoa > Chordata > Ceratodontiformes > Ceratodontidae > Neoceratodus > Neoceratodus forsteri. The sequence goes on from CM057456.1 coordinate 824,357,093, forward strand.
TATCACAGTATCACCTGAACCAAGCAGCTACTTTACCTGTACTATTCCCAGCACATTCTAGTTCAGGAGAACAGAAACTACATTGCTTGGATGTCAAGAACACTCAGCTGCTATCTTAAAAGAACAAAGAACATCAGGACAGATGTTTGTCACTTATGGTGAGGTTGGTAAGGGCATTCCTGCAGCAAGAATGACCATTTCAAGATGACTGGTTTCTTGCATCCACTTCTGTTATGAGAAGGCTGGTAAGTAGCCCCTCCTTATGTCTCAGAACACATTCCGAAGCAGCACTGCAGCATCAGTGGCAGCCTCCAAGAGGCATTCCACTGTCAGATGTCTGCAAAGCAGCTACCTGGAAAATTCTTCAAGAATTTAGAAAGCATTGGCCTGGTGGCACTGAGGGTTGGGCTGGGCGCCACACCTCGCGCCACGCGGTGACCAGGTTCGAGGAGCGAGCCCGGGGTCATCAGCGGTCGATGGGGAGAGAGAGGATCGAGTGTCCGGAGGACAGCCTCCTCTCTGGGAGGGATCAGGCTTGCCGGGCACTGCAGCCGCGCCCGTGGAGACCGTAGTCACTGCACATGTCAGGGCAGCAAAGTAGTGGGGTGTAGACTGCGGCGGGGCGTCCCCAGATGCCATTGCACGTCCGTGCTCGGGGAGGGTGAAAGTGCAAATGACCTTCCTCGGTGATAGGCGGAAGCCTCCCCTCTGGTCCACACTCCCATTGTCGGCTGTGCCTCTCCGATGCGCCCCCGGCTCAGAGCTCAACCCTATAGATAGAGTGCCATGAGCGGATAGGGCGGCCCTTCCCCGAAGGGTTCAGACCCAGGAGATGTGCCGGGTTAGGGCGTGCGGAGAAAGGTGGGCAAGACAGGAGGTAGAAACCCGGGGTTCAGGAGGGCGCTGGAGGGAGTTCACTGAGGAAGGTGAATAAATAAAGTTCAGAAAAACATTTTTTTTTTAGAAAGCATTACTGTCTGGATATTCTGTCCAGAAGAGATGCAAAATTTGGGACTGCAGTCTTACAGAACCTTTCCTTTAAGTAGGTTCCAGACAGTCCAGCCTCCCAAGGTGCTGCTATGTAGTCTGCAGTTTTTGTACGGCATCGTTATTGGATTCATTTTGTTAAAAGAAAAAAAACTACTCACTATAGTTATAATATTTCTTCCAGTGGTCCAGTAGTGCACTTATAAACTCCAATCCCTACCACCCCCTTTTAGAACCTAATCAGTTCGCAATATAACAGACTCCAGGATGTAACCTTCGCCCCAGCCTATGAACTAGAGGGCCTGACTGAGAGTGGAAGAGACGCAATGGAGAGGAGGGATAATTCAATCCGACCGGAAAAGGGAGCCTCTGAAAAGAGGACCCAGGTCTCCCCCTTCTTAGCATGTTTGTTTTTTTCTTGGGGGCTATTAAATGTAATTATATAAATAGGAGAGATGAGTGGTTGTAGGAAGTGCCCCCTTCCTACCTGAAAATGGTGAACCTGATCCAATTATATGTGGTCTATCAGTGGAGATTAATTATATGCATAGACGAGATTGAGCCCTGAGTGTTTCTTTAAAATTTCTCCTTGAGTCAGGACAGACTGTTGTGTGCTATTGGATTGGGGGAGGGGAGGGGGCCCATAGCTAATCTTAAAATATGATATGGAGGCTACCATGGCATGGCCCTGATTCCGAGGTCCTCCTTGTTTTAGATAGGGCCTTCTCTGAGTGAATTTAGTGAGAACAAATCTTGGGCCCTCTCTCTCTCCTGGCCCTTTTACTTTTATTTTCTTCTTTATGTGGGCCTTTACCTAGCATTGCGGCCCCTTCCTCTTTCTCTAACATAGGGTCATTTGACCCCTTCTGGTAACATTTTGCTGCCATTAATAATCAAAAGAGAATTTTTTTATTACTTGCCAATATTGGGGAGTTTATTAAAATGGAGAGCTGGTGGATTACCATGCCAGACCATTTAAGGACTGGATCCCTTTATGGGCTCCGAAGTTCTTTTGGGGTTTATCCTATTCATAGGTGGTTCCTGTATCCACCTTGAAATCAGGAGACCCTGATCCCATCCATCCCTGGCAGGGACTGGTGATGAGAGTTCTCAGGGGTGGCTTTTTCTACCACCTCAATAGTGGAAGTCAGCACGTACATGATTGATAGTACTTTAAATTTAGTTACCATAGTATTATACTTTAATGTGTATATAGTTCATCAACATTCCTGTGATGTTATATGAAATTATCCCAAGGTGGATAAAAGTATATATAGTTCTATTTCAAAGACACAAGAGGCAAGACAAGTGGTTTAGCAAGGAAATTTTATTATTTTTAAGGCACTTGTTATGGGGGTCTCGTCGACCGGTAAGGGATAGGCTCCCTCCGTGTGTGCAAGGTCCATGGAATTGTCTGACGCTGGAGAGTGGGTACTGCTTTATTCCTTTGGAAGGGCTTGGTGGAGATCCGTGGGGAATGGTCCAGAGGATATGGGTCCTGTTTGGCCTGCAAAAAAGAGAGTTGGGGGGAAACAAATTACTACCAAAAGACACCAGAGTTAAGATTTATATAGAAACTCAAAAATGACAACACAACCAGTTACAATATACTCTCAAAACATAAACGGTCTCCATAGTCCCATCAAGTGTTCCCGCCTGATGCAACATCTGAATAAGCAGAATGCGGATGTTTTGTACTTACATGAGACTCATTTACCTGAACTAGAGCATCGAAAACTTACTTGGGGTGGCAGATATGAGGTGTATGCTTCCTCACCCCCTAGAGGGAGGAAAAGAGGTGTAGCTATTTTGATACCCTCAACTACCCAAATGGATGTCAAGAAGGTCCATAGGGATGGACAGGGGAGATTTGTGATTATACAGGGTAGATTATATTCCAGAGAAGTAACATTGGTAAATGTCTATCTTCCGCCCCAAACAAAGACACTGTGCTCGGTACATGTCATAACTAGAGCAGACCCTGCAGGGCCAATTGATATTAGGGGAGACCCTAATATAATTATGCAACCTAACCTAGATTCTTCCAACCCGACAATTTATCACCAGACAAGCGCAGCAAAATTTCTCAAAACCCAACTTGAACATCTAGGTCTAATAAATGTCTGGTGGAAGTTATTCCCATCTTCTTCTGGCTACACATATCAATCCAGAAGGTTCCACACATATTCCAGGTTGGACTATTTCATTACGACGTGTGAATGTTTCACTTTAGTGAATGATATAGCGATCCACCCAAAAATATTATCGGACCATCATCCCCCTCCTTCTACAACTTGAACTGGGTAAACAATCCAAAATACTCTTTGGAGGCTCTACCCCCTTATACTTAAAGATAAGGGATTTCAAGCTAAGATAAAAGACAGGCTATCATAATTTTTTAGGGAAAACTCCTCTCCTGACATTCCTGAGGCCGTCTGCTGGGATGCCATGATGGCAACCATCAGAGGGGAGATTATTCCTACACCTTGCATAAGAAAAAGGTTAGAGAAAAAGAATACTCCGAATTAATGAACCTCTTACAAAACTACCAGCTACTCTATAGAGAGGGATAAAGCTACCAAAAAAAAAAAATAAGAGACACTAAGGTGGCGCTTCAGAATCTGACAGACACTAAGATTCAGTGGAGACTCAGTTATCTAAAATTAGCTGAATATGAGGGAGGGTGAAAGGAATGCGTAGATTGGCACGTCGACTCGAGCCCGTAAAAAAGGCTACTATACTTAAAGCTAGGAATCCTAAAATAGGCCGGATCACATATGGGAAGAGGAAATAAGACAAATATTTTCTGATTATTATCGAAATTATTCCAAGCAGGAGGTCTGGTTTCCTCTGAACAGAGGAGAGTTTTTAGAACTCTTGAAACTCCCAACATTAACAGACTCACATATCCAAAAACTGGAAGCCCCATTAAAATGGAAGAGATCACTTTGGCCTTAAAAACCAAGCCACTGGGCCAGCCCAGTGGTGCTGAGGATGAGGCGCTGGACGCCACACCTTGCACCTTGGCCAGTGACCGGGTCGTCGGAGGTTGGCAGGAGAGGAGGATTGAGCATCCGTGGCTGCATTCCTCTATCTGGGGAGGGATCCAGGAACTGCCCAGTGCAGCGGCCCCAGTGGAAGCCGGAGGGATGTACGCATCGCCTGGGCACAAAGTAGAGGGGCGGAGTTGCAGCAGACGCCCCGAGACTATTGCACAACCGAACTCCGGGGCAGAATGAGGGACGACAACAAGAAAAAGAAAAATCCCTGCCTCAGCTCTCGTGAGAGATGAAGGGCTCCAGGACGAGCCCACATCCCAGTGTCAGCCTGATGCCTCGGGGACTCCACGCCCGACCCGCACCCGGTAAGGCCTCTCTAATTTCAGATAGGCTGTCGGGGAGATTATACTCCTTATTTAAGGAAATAGCAGGAGGTGCTCCTCTTCCTGTATCATGGGACTATACCTTGATCACAGCTGTCCAAAATTGGAAAAAATAAACTAGAGCTATCATCTACCCTATTTCGTTACTTAATAATGACTACAACATTTTATGGCCATTTGGGCAGCAAGATTAGAGAATATTTTAACAAGCATAATACACCCAGATCAGGTGGGTTTTATTAAAAAATGAAGCATGACAGATAACATACGTAAGACCTTAATATTAACAGAATACATTCAAACAAGGAAGATTCCAGCAGCTTTTGTCAGCTTAGATGCTGAAAAAGCATTTGATAGGGTGTCCTGGAATTTTCTCTGGGACACACTACATGCATTCCGGTTTCCAGAATCCCTGATCAAATGGCTCCGACTTCTCTAGTCCTCACCTAAAGCTTATATCCGAGTTAACGGTGGTATTTTTTCCCCTTTCGCTGTCCATCAAGGTACACGGCAGGGTTGGCCTCTTTCCCCCGCTGCTTTTTGCATTGTAGCTGTTGCTTTGAGATTAGCTCCGGGCATTGGGGGTATTCCCTTGCATCAAAAAGAATATAGGCTTAGCCTATTTGCTGACGACCTCCTTTTGTCCCTTCTGTCCCCAACTCAGTCCATACAAACAGCATGGGAGGTGTTGTCCCATTTTGAAGTTGTTGCAGGGTTTAGGTTAAACAGAAATAAAACTAAGTGTTTTTGTTTAACTATACTTCTCCCTCGTCTCTGAAGCAAGCCTTATCCTTGAAATGGCGGTCGACCAAAATAAAATATCTGGGTGTGCAAATTCCATTGAATTTTGCGGTGATGGAGATCTTAAATTATGAACCATTGTCAAGGGCCATTCAAAAGGATCTGGAGACATGGGGGAGACTGCCACTTTCTTTCTTTCAGAGAATAGAATCAATACATATGAATATTGTTCCACGTTTATTATTTATGTTCCAGAATATTCCTTTCTTTCCATCAAACTACTTTTTTAAGTCCTGGGATAACGTTATATCCGGATTCCCCTGGGGACATGGACGTCCCAGAATAAGATTAAGCCTTGTAAAATTATCCTTAAAACAAGGGGGAGCAAATTACCAGATCTAAAATTATATGCCAAAACAGCATTTATGCATCTCCATCCGTTATGGCCATCTCATAATTATGATTCCCAATGGAAGATCCTGGAGTTTCATTCAAACGACTTACATGACAAAAAATAAAAATACTACTCTCGTCTCGGGGGGGAAAACACTACCTCTTAGAGATTTCTCAAATATAACGGCACAGGTCTTAAAGATCTGGTTTGGGGTCCGAAAAAAGAAAGCTTTTTTACCTACATACGAGTATTGTAAAATTATCTCAGAGGAACTTTTCCTCCCCCGTAAATTTAACCTTCTCCAGATGAAGACACCAAGGCCTAGAACATATGTTTCAATTCCTGGGACAGTATGGTGTCTTAACATTTGAGGACCTGACCCTTAAATACAACATCCCACGCTCTGATTTGTTCAGGTATTTCCAGGTCAGAAATTATATTTATGAAATAGGGTAATTAGCTAAGATGGTACATCCGACCCCTCCTCTACTTAAACTATATATGGACCATATCCAGGGCAACCATTAGGATCACTTAATAGGATCCTTGTATAAAATTCTAAGGGATCTATCATCTGAGTCGACTGATTTGGTCCTACTGAGTTGGAACAGGGACCTAAATTTGGAGGATTTCTGTGAACAATGGTCTACAGCAGCACTGGCAGTGGTGAGGATCACCTCCTCGAACCTGTGGAGGGAATTCTCCTGGAAGTATCGGTATAGATACTTCAGATCCCCAGCTAGACTTATTAAATATATGCCAGCCAGCTATGGAGGTGTTGGAGGGGGTGTGGGTGTCCCTTGGCTGATTTAGGGCATATTATGTGGGAGTGTCCCTTACTCATGCCTTTTTGTATACACTTACAAAAGGAAATTTCAGAATGTATTGGGGAACCTTTTGAACTTATAGTGGAGATGTTCGTCCCAGAAATCTATCCAGACCACTCCCCATCCTGGATCAAAACTCTGCTCTCAGTGTATTTAATTGCGGCCAAAAAGGCCATTACAAGACGATGGATGACCCCTAAAATTCCTGCTATTCAGGATTGGAGAGGGTTAGTCATTAATATTTACAGAATGGAGAGCTTTTTGGGCAAATTAAAGGACAAGGAGCAGCAAATACAGACAAAATGGCAGAGGTGGATTGTATATTAAATGGCAGTGGATCTGGACTTTTGCCCATGAAAGTACAGGACTCTCGGGAATGGTGGTGGTGGTGGGGGGGGGGGATGGAGACAGGTGGATTAGCTTAATGTACCTTACCATGTCTATAATAGATTTAAAATGTGGACTGCCTATATCTATGGAATATGCAATTGTCTTGTCAAGATGTGTCTGTATGTTTTACTATATGGAAAAAACAATAAAATAGAAATTAAAAAATGTACAGTACAAGCGTGCACAGGGGTAACAACATATCACATAAAGTCAGACACTTACTTAAAAAGTATCTGTTCAGGACACCCCCTCCTTAGTTACGACATGGGGGATACCAATATAAAATACAACAAAATGTAATTATACAATGGGGTCCGATAAATCTTTCATCTGATTGGCAGACTGGCACATTTTACCCATGGTAAATCCTGGCATGACCCATGGGAAAAGGTGCCAGTCAGCCGCATCTAAGAACATCATTCTGATCCCTGAAAAGAAAACCTCCAAGTCGCCATCTTCTTTTCCCTGGTAAAACCACAAACCGCCAACCGCTGTAGCAGCTTGTGTGCAACCCCCACGATCCCATTCAGCGAAACACATCTTTCAAAAGAGACATTAATACTAAACTGGGGAAAGTGTAAATCAGAAACGATAACTAGAGGTTTTACAAATCATGGCTGAAAAGTGGAGCTGTTACACTGACCACACGGTTATGCATATGAATATCCCGAGATATGCATATGCATAAGTGCATGCCAAGTATCATGGCTCTGCTTTTTGACCGTGATTTCCAAATAAAATTCAGTAACTCTTGTAACAGTGGGAAGTATCCACCTGGGAGGCAAAACAGTGTTCTAAAGTGCTCCCCACTGTAACTGCCTTCACTCGCCTCACCTCTCAGGCGGTTTTTTTTTCCCCTCCGCCTGGATCTTTTGTTAGTGTCGGTCGCCTCAGTTCCCACGCCTCCACAAACCATTACGCTCTGAAACTCTTGGTCTCCTGCTTCAGTGCTATTGAAAGTAGTAGTCCAACAATTTATCTTCACCTTGAAAAACACTAATGGCATGTCCGGCAGTAAATGAAAATTCTACTTTGTCCGACCACTAAAACTGACATCACTCCGTAAATGGCAGCGTGGTGCTTTCAACACCTGTGTCATACAGTCCTAGGTTCTCTGTAAAAAAAAAAAAAATAAAGAACAAAAAATTACCACTGGCAGATTCTTGCTTCCCAAAATAAACCAGCAAAGATCGCTCCGGTCTCCATGTTCAATATATAAAACATGTTAATTCTTTTAATTACTATTAGAAAGTCCACCAGGAGCTAGGCAGGCTCTCAGCAACAAGCAACTATTTTTCTAGTGGAGCAATCACATCACTAAAAATAATTGAAAATATGAAACAAGCAATGTTTATTCTTTCTCACACACACAAAAAAAAGGGGGTGTCAAATTGTATAGTGCAATAAACCTCTCAGGGTGTGGAGTTATGCTGGATTTACCCATACCTGGTGTAGCTTACCTACTCTGCCCGGTCTGATGACCAACCCACTCAGGCATGGTAAATCCCAGCATAATCCACACCCTGTCATGGTTTATTGCTTAAAGAACCCATTGCATGCAGCTCAGGAAGGACAAAGGGGAATCATATGCAGGAGAAATACACAAAATTACCCTATTGCCATAGTGACTCTAAGGTCTAAAATATTCCCCCAAAGCAGTCGTATTATCCAGAAATTCAAGTAATTTCCTCAACTCCCAAAAAAACTCTGCGACAAAGCTGATGATCAAGATAGTTAAACTAGCAAATCTGGGTAACAATAGCAAGCGATGAATACCAACGGGATGTGTAACCCACACAACTGAAATGTAGAGAGCCTCTCCCAAAACTAACCTGGGGCAACACAATATATCACGAAATGTCTGTTTCAAAGGATGACTAGTCTTCAAGGTAGTGAGAAACCAACAGCAGAACTGGGCATCTGGGTGATAATTCACAGTGATGAGGGGAAAAAAACAATGACGAGAATGCCATCTTGGCACAACCTGGGTATTCGGTCCAACCCGGAACATGTTGCTGCTACTGTAAAAAAGGATTGTTCAAAGGTCCAAGGTATTCAGCATCCTGGAAAGATGAGCTTAAGCAGCAAAATGGATATGAAGAGTAACAGACTTAACACAGGTCAGAAATTCTACCACCCAGCTCCCAGACATAAGCATACAATACTTGTACAAGCCCTTCAGTCCTTATCGGGAGAGTTTTCAGCTTCCTCATCCTCGGCCATTTCCTGCTCAGTGCAATTTACAAGCTTTTCTGACCTCCTTAGGGTCATTAAATAGAAACTGATGTCCATTCCACACAATCCGAAGAGTAGCAGGAAGCAATAATTGGTGTTGCACTTTCAGTTGGCGCAGACAACCCCTAACCCTATCAAATGCCTTTCTTCGTTGTCAAGTGCTGTAGGAGAGATCCGGAATAGCATCAAATTATCTCCATATTTCAGGGTTCTGCGCCTCCTGGTGATTGCCAGCACATGGTCCCTGTCCCCAGCTCCTGTAACTATAACCATCAATGTCCAAGGAGTAGTGGGATCCGATGCTGCTCGACGAGGAGTAATACGGTAAGCCTTTTCTATGGACAGCGGGGGATGAGCATCCAAGAACCCCAAAAGAGCTGACAAAAATGTGCGAACAAAGGCAAAGTAGTCCTCTCCCTCTGTTTCCTCGGCTAACCCCACAGCTCGTAAATTCCGTTCTCTAGCTTGGTTCTCTGCTGTTTCCAGATGCTGTCTCAGCAAGGTGTTCTCTTTAATGAGCTTAGTTGTTAAGTCGATGGACTTGTGAACTGAGGCCACCAAGCGCGGGACCATTTTCTCAGATTGAGCCATGCGAGTTTCAAGAGCTGATACTCACGGTGTTATAGTATCACATCTTGCACCGTTTTGACTAATAGATGCAGGGTAGCAAGAATAGAACTTAGGGATGCTTCCTCCATCGACGGACCACCAGAACCCGAGGCCACACTGCATTTTGCAGGCCGTTCATCACGCTCTGATTTCTTAGGTGCGAAAAAGTCAACCGAAGGTGTTTTACCTCCTCTCGATTTTCCTATTATATAAAGCTCTGAAGACCTGATCACCAAGATAGCTACTTTATGTGCTTAGGATAAGAAAAGTCCAAGTTTTAATGAATTTATTAAACATTCTCCCAGGAGCTCGAGAGCTATGCTGCTTCCTCATCGGCTGCACTGCAGCACCCCCTATTTAAATAAGCATTACATTTTTTTATTTAACTTAAACATTTCTACTGTAAGTCTGCTTTCTTTAGCCATTTAGCTTTAGTTTTAGTTTATAGCCTAGTTTTTAGGGCTGCAGTGGGAGGAATCCTGCAGACCTCGTGCTATCAGAAAAGGGAGACTTTTCCAACCGAACAGCAGTGTGGAGTTCCCTCACAGTCACCTCTGGGGTCTTGAAGCACTCTCGCTGTCCATTAGCAGACACACAGCACTATTTTATTTCAGTTGAAGGTCACGGTGGAACACGACACAGTCCGTGTCCAAGATGGCTGCAGAACTGTATTGTGTATGCGACTACCAGTGCATGCGCACTAGAGTTTAGTGGCCTTCTTGGACACGCCGGACTGTCCCATGTTCTGCCATGACCTCAAGACTATTCTTTTATTATTTAATTTATTTTCCCTCCTCCACCCACCTGATCCTCCCTCCAGCACCCCCACTCCCCAGAAACATAACAGTTACACTGGGGTGCCCAATCCCCAGTGTTGCGATCACAACCCCCACCCGTCCACTGCACATGCTCGGTTATTTATTTCTCTTTTGAATATTTATATTTTTTCTCCTGTCCACCCGATCCCCCAGAAACATAACAGTGACACTAAGGTGCCCAATCCCCAGTGTCATAACCAGGAGTCCTCTATCGCCTTTTTCCCCTCTCAGCACCCCCCACAGAAACATAACAAGCAAAAAGGAAGGCACCACTGCCTGTGTGCATATATACAGTGTGTATATATATATATATATATATATATATATATATGCAGTTTAATAGAAAAATTGGACAATAAATGGCATAACAGCACAGTACTCACACCACCAAACGCTCCGACCGGTTTCGCTCAACAGAGCCTCCTCAGGGATTAGTTTGGTACTACAACATATCCTTCTTAAATAGCAACAATTTAAAGTGATACACTTAATTAGCCACTTAGTAAATAGAAGCCACTAAATGTGCATAATAACCGGCATGTCCTTTTTCCCATTGGGAAACCGTGGCGTAATTCGCCGTTATAAAGGAGCATTTATAACGGCGAACACACTCCCGGCTTCCCTCGCACTGCACAGGCACCCTCACCTCTGACACTCTTCCTCCCAGCCACTGTCTGCCTCATCTTTCCCCCTCTGGACCGCTACTCTTAACTGCGGTAAGTGCTGGCAGGCAGCAATGAATCAAAATGAGGGAAATACCCTCAAAATGAAATTAAAAAAAAAAATAAATAAAAAGCGAGCGACCGACAAACATAGAGCATGCGTCACAACTAAGCAGACTGCCGCGGTCGCACAAGAACGTCTTTTTTTATTTTATATAGTTGCTGTGGGGAAAAAGGACATCCCGGCAATTGTATAAAATAAAGTATGGTTCAAACAACATGAAGTCTTGCTATATTATGACAATTGCAGTATGACCGCAGGTTAGAACTGCTCCGGAGGTGAAATAGTTAACTTTTCCATGCAGGCATGGAACCTAGAGCGTGAGCTCGGTTAGAAACTCTGTCTGTTGTGCTTCAAAGGTAAACGGTCAGATTCTTTACTCCGCCTCACTGAACAGTCGCTCCGGAGATTTCTCCTTCTGCTCGGTTCATTTTGTCGATTTTAAAGTATTATTTTCATTTTTTAGCCGAAATTAAACCGCAACCGGTCGGTTCAAGCTCTGTCTGTGGTATTGTAAGTAATAGATAGGCTTACATTTATTTTATTCTGTGTGGAACTTGTAATTTGTTATCGGTTCGGTCTGAACCGATCAGGTTGTATTTTAAATTTACTAGCCCTTTTTTAGAGTGCGGTTCCCGGTTCTTATCGGTTCTAAAAAACAGATTTCATTACGTTTTTTTCCACGACCCGTGACACGGTTGGGAACCGATAAGGGTGTCTTGCTTGGTGGATTGCCGTAAACGGGCAAGTTGGTTAGGCTGGCATTATGTCTGAGAAACCCAAAAGAAAAACCGGACCCACTGGGTTTCAACACTGTAGTGTTTGTGGGAAGCTTTTGCTAAGGCTGACCCACACACCACATGTCTATTGTCTGAGGGTTTGACCACCTCAATTCAGACTGCCAGATTTGTCACAATTTCCTGCTGCCACCATAGATAAGAGAGTTGGTAGGCTCAGGGAAAGGGAGGCCAAAAAGTCCGCTGACCCGGATGGCCAGCCCGGTTCGGTGCCAACCGAACCGGAGGGAGTGCCCTCTGACCAGGGCGATACTTCCTCGGGCAAACGAAGAGCCGGTTCTGAGGAGCCGGTTCCATCAAAAAGGGCTAGAAAGTAGGAAATATCTAAAGCAATTAAAATTGTTCAGTCTCTCTCTCCGGTTCCGACCGAACCAACACCTTTTGGTAAGCGTTCGGTTCGGCCGGTTCCACCGGTTCAAGATTATGATTTTGAGGATTTTTATGAACCGGGGGAGGGGGAAGAGGTATATGAGGAGAGTAAATTTGGTTTTGAAGATCTGGATGTGCCCATTGATCCGGACACCTCTCCAGATAGACCCCTAGGGGTTTCTCCTCCAAGACTTTCTGAGTCCCCTTCTCATTTCATGTTTTATAAAAAAGTGGCTGAAACTCTCCAGCTCCCTGTTGAGGAAGCTGTTGATGACCAGGAGGAGCCAGACTATGTAGAAATGATGGATATTCCAGAGTCTAGGAGACTGTCTATTCCTTTGCATAAATCTTTTAGGAAACAGACAGTAAAAGTTTTAAAAACTCCTCACACTATACCTCCTGTGGATAAAAGGATGGACAAGAGGTATACCTTATCAGGCTCCGACACTGAATTCCTCTCTCAACAATGCAGCCACGTGGGGGTAGTGCAGGCTGCAGCCTGTGACAAGGCTAATATTCCCCTAGCTTCACACCCTCCTGAGAAGGACTCCAGGAAGATTGATGCTATGGCAAAGAAACAGTACATGGCAGCATCTTTGGGACTCAGACAAGCAAATTATATGGCTTATGCTGCTAGGTACCAGAAATTCAGATGGGATACTGTGCTAGCCCTAGCAAAACAAGTGCCTGACCAGCTTGCCAGGGAGCTGGAACAGGTGGCTATGGATGGTACTGAGGCATCCAAGGTGCAATTTCATGCTGCAGTGGACTCTAATGATGTTTCATCAAGAGTCATGGCTACATCTGTGGCACATGCAGGATGGCTTGGCTCAGATGTACTGCCCTGTCTCAGGATACCCAGTCTAAGGCCATGGATTTTCCTGTTGTAGGAAATTCTCTGTTTGGGGAGCAAACAGAAATTACATGAAGAAAATGGATGAATATAGGACCACCTATAGGAGTGCACAGGCTAAGGAAAGGCAGGCCACTCCTCAGAAGCAGCTACCTAGAGGCAGGGGCAGGCCTTTTCATAGGCCTTTTTACCAAGCCCAAGCTTCCTCCTCCGCCTATGTTCAGAGGGGTTTTTTTAGAGGGAGAGGCAGACGGGGTACAAGCAGGTCTGCTTCCACCCCTCAGCCCAAAGCCCCTGCCAAGCAGGCACCCTGATGGGATTGCCAGGGCTGATTCTCCTCTACCTATAGGGGGCAGGTTGGCTTACTTTGTCCAGGACTGGAAGTCTCTAACATCAGACAAGTGGGTCCTGGAAGTAGTAAGCCAGGGACTGGCTCTCAGCTTCAAAAAATTTCCAAAGCTGAGAATCAGATCTTTTCCACCTGCAACTCCATCAGAGACACTTGCCCTAGAGGCAGAGGTCTCTACCCTCCTGGCTCTCGGAGCTGTGGAAAGGGTTCCTCCCCTACACCAGGGCAAAGGTTTGTACTCCAGGTACTTCCTTACCCCAAAAAAGACAGGAGAATGGCGGCCCATCCTGGATCTCAGATATTTAAACAAGCACCTTTAAAGCCAAAGTTCAAAATGGTGACTCTGGGAATTATCTTACCTCTCTAAGGCCAGGGGACTGGCTAGCTTCCCTGGACCTCAAGGATGCCTACTTCCATATTCCCATCAGAAGCTCCCATTGAAAGTACCTCAGGTTCGAGCTGCCCTCAGGCCACTACCAGTTCAGAGCAATGCCCTTGGCCTCACTTCTGCCCCAAGGGTATTCACCAAATGCCTGCAGTAGCAGTTGCCTACCTAAGAAGGCAAAGATTGCCATCTTTCCTTACCTGGACGATTGGCTCATAGTAGGCCAGCCCCAGATCAGGTCAGTTTACACCTTCAGATAACGCAGCAACTGCTTACCTCTCTAGGTTTCCTTCTGAATCTCTCAAAGTCAGTTCTAGAGCCTGTCCAGCTTCTTACCTTCATAGGTGCAGAGCTGAACACACAGGAGGCCAGGGCCTTCCTCCCCTGGACAGGGCAATGACCCTAGTCTCCTGGCCTCCTCATTTACCCTGCAGGTCTCCGGCCAGCAAGGCATTTTCTGCAGCTCCTAGGACATATGGCTGCTTCCACAGCAGTGGTGCAAGGAGCAAGATTTCAGATGAGGGACATCCAGTTCCATTTGAGAGCTTTTTGGTCTCAAAGAAAGGATCCTCTTACCAAATTGATCCCAGTAACTCAAACCCTGATCCAAGCCCTACAGTGGTGGCAGGATCAGAGCAACCTGAGACAAGGGGTTCCTTTTGTCACTCAGTCTCACTCTTTAATCCTTACTACAGATGCGTCCCTCTTGGGTTGGGAGCTCACATGGGCGACCTCACCACTCAGGGTCTGTGGTCTCCCAGGAATCTCTGCTCCACATCAACCTGTTGGAGCTCAGAGCAGTTTTCTAGCACTTCAAGCTTTTTCCAAATCTGTTCAGAACAAGAGTATTCAGGTCAGAACAGACAACACCACTACAATGTGGTACATCAACAAGCAAGGGGCACTCTGTCTCGGCCTTGTGCACGAAGCAATGAAGTTGTGGTCTCTGGCTTACTCCCTGAACACCTCCCTTAAGGCAGTTCACCTCCCAGGCAAGGACAATGTCCTGGCAGATGCTCTCAGCAGGATTTCCCAGGGCCACCACGAATGGTCACTGGATCCCCTGGTCTTGGGAGTAGTATTTGCCAGATGGGGCACCCCACAGATAGATCTTTTTGCAGCCCCAGACAATCACCAACTTCCTCAGTCCCCCAGTGTTGGGCTCTCTCCCGCTGGATGCCTTAGCCCTCAGTTGGGAGGGGAAGTTTCTCTATGCCTTTCCCCCCTTTCCTCTCGCTCAAAGTGCTAGTCAAAATCAGATCCCAATCCTGCAAAGTCATTCTGATAGCTCCGGATTGGGCCAGACAGCCCTGGTATCCACTCCTGCTGTCCTTAGCAGTCCATCCTCCCTGTGCCTTCCCAAGAATCACAATCTGTTAACCTGTGCCCAGAGAAGGATCTGGTACCTGAATCTCAAATCTCTCAATCTCAAGGCTTGTTCTTGAAGAGTTAGAGTTTGCTGATTTACACCTGTCCCAGGTGTAATGGATATATTGAAGGCCTCAAGGAAGCCTTCCACCAGGGCTACTACAGTTCTAAATGGAAAAGGTTTTCCATATGGTGCTTGGAAAAGCATATTTCCCCAGTCTCTGCTGATCTTCCCACAGTCCTGGATTATATGGTCCACCTGAATTCTTTGGGGCTGAGACCAGCTACCCTCAAGGTGCACTTGGCAGCTGTGTCTGCTTTTATTTCAGCAGGTAAATCCTCTTCTCTTTCAGCTCATCCCGTATTTTCCAAGTTTTTTAAGGGGTTGTTGCACACCAACCCTCCATTCAGAGATCCTGCACCTGCCTGGGATCTTAATGTTTGCATTGCTCAGCTTATGCAACCCCCTTTCGAGCCTTTGTCGTCAGCTGAGCTCAAGTACTTGACTTGGAAAACTGTGTTTCTGGTAGCCATCACCTCTGCCGGATGCATAAGTGAATTACAAATGTTGTCAGTGGAGGAGGTGTTTATCTCTTTTCACAGAGATAAGGTAGTCCTTCGGACTAACAGAAAGTTTCTGCCTAAGGTGGTTTCAGATTTCCACCTAACCAATCTATTTATTTTCCAGTGTACTTCACTGACCACTCCTCTTCTGGGGAGGGAGACTGCACAACCTAGATGTGAAGAGGCCCTTAGTTACTACATAGAGCATACCAAGGGTCATAGGTTTGACTCCCTCCAACTGTTTCCTTACCTATGGCGAAGTTGGGAAAGGAAACCAGCCACTAAAAGATCCATTGCCAGGTGGATTGTCTCTTGTATCCAATTCTGCTCACGAGAGTTGGGTAAAGTTCCTCCCTCAGGCCTGAGGGCTCACTCTACCAGAGGTACAGCTGCTTCTCTGGCTGCTGCCAGAGACATTCCTATTCTAGAAATATGTCAAGTAGCTACCTGGAAAACAGTTCACACTTTTACCAAGCATTACTCTTTGGACATCCGGGCTAGGAGTGATGCTTGGTTTGGCAAAGCCGTGCATCAGAGCCTATTTCCTAAGTAGGTCTGTCCCTCCTCCATGGGGGTACTGCTGTGTAGTCTGCAATTGTCATAATATAGCAAGACTTCATGTTGTTTGAAGAAAAAATTACTCACCTTAATAATGTTGTTTCTTCTAATGGAGTCTTGCTGTATTATGACCTCCCTCCTTGCCTTTCTCTCTCAGAACCTCTGTTTTTGGGATGTGGGTGGGCAGTACAGGGTTGGCACTTTTTGATGCCCACCTTGTTGTTTTCACCTACCTTTTTGGTGAATTGGTGTTGTGTTTTTGCATTTTTTGGGTCTCCTGACTTGAGTATTTGTTTTAGGCCAAAAAATGAGTGTTTATGTTAGTAGCCAGTTGGCTAGTGTAGGTTTACAGCTTCCACACAGAATCTTCAGTGAGTTTTAGCTCGTAAAGATCTGACAGTTTACCTTTGAAGCACAACAGACAGAGTTTCTAACCGAGCTAGCGCTCTAGGTTCCATGCCTGCATGGAAAAGTTAACTATTTCACCTCCAGAGCAGTTCTAACCTGCGGTCATACTGCAATTGTCATAATATTAGCAAGACTCCATTAGAAGAAACAACATTACTAAGGTGAGTAATTTTTTCTGGGTGTGTGTAAACTCCAGATTTACACCCCTCAGGGTTAGATATGTTGCATAAACCCCTCGAAAGCTTCGCCTCCGGGTTTATGTAGCATCAAACCCTCGGTGTGTAAATTTCGTACACACCCACACCCATACTTTATTCTCTATATAGTAAATACAGAAGAGATAAAAGTTGTTAGTAAAATGATGGTTGTAACCAAAAAGGCATAAACTGTAATAAGATGTATATGGGAGATCCAAGAAACAGAATACATGTATCCCAACACTTAATTTATATGACGTTTGCCACATACCAACAATAATAAACTGCAGCACATGAAATATATCCACAAAATTAGTGTGTGATTGTAAATGCGTCTCTTAATACACACACACTATTAGATTCAGTACATTTACTTTTTCCTTTTTCCTATGTTAGAGCCATAAATTATCTAGTCAGAAAAATTCTAATTCATCAGTAAAGTCATATACTTTTTCCAAAACAATCACATAATTTTAGACAGAAAGAGGCAAGAAGGAAAACCATCCCAAGTCCACTAAGGGGTAATTTTAACAGTTACTCCTCACTTTTGAATCCTCACTTTTTAACCAGAAAAGGGGACAAATCAAAAACATAATTTAAACCTGGATGCCTCAAGGCTTCAAGATCATAAATCCAAAAGGCCTCCCTCTGTAGGGTCCTCAAATATAACAGTGACACTGGGGGTGCCCAGTCCCCCAGTGTCGCATCCAGAATCCTTAGTCCGTTTCTTGTTTTTTTAACCTCTAAAAAGAAAAATGTCCATCAATGTCTTTTGTGGCCATTACTGCCCCACCACCCCAACTCTCCCTCAGCACACACAACCCCACCACCTCCAAGCCCTTACTTACCCACTGGGGTCCAGCACCATAATCTTCTCTGCACTTCAGACATGTTTTCACTCTTCAAAGCTGGACCACTAACTGAGGAAACAGGTATGCAGTTCAACTGATGCAGGGTAGCAAGAATAGAAGTTAGGGATGCTTCCTCCATTGTGCGGACCACCAGAACCCGAGGCCACACTGCATTGTGCAGGCCATTCATCACGCTGTGATTTCTTAGGCTAGAAAAAAGTCATACAAGGTGTTGTACTTCCTCTCGATTTTCCCATTATATAAAGCTCTGAAGAACTGATCACCAAGATAGCTACTTTATGTGCTTAGTATGTGAAAAGTCCTAGTTTTAATGAATTTATTAAAGATTCTCCCAAGAGCTCAAGAGCTATGCTACTTCCTCATCGGCTGCACTGCAGTGCCCCCTATTTAAATAAGTATTACATTTTTTTTATTTAGCTTAAACATTTCTAGTGTAAGTCTGCTTTCTTTAGCCATTTAGCTTTACTTTATAGCCTAGTTTTTAGGGCTGCAGTGGGAGGAGCCCTGCAGACCTCATGCTATCAGAAAAGGGAGACTTTTTTTCCCTCCCTCACACCTACCTGACCCTCACTCCCAGCACCCCACCAACTCCCCAGAAACATAACAGTTACAGTGGGGGTGCCCAATCCCACAGTGTTGTGATCACAACCCCCACCCGTCCACTACTGCACATGCTCGGTTATTTATTTCTCTTTTTGAATATATATATTTTTTTCTCCTGTCCACCGATCCCCCGAACATAACAGTGACACTGGGGTGCCCAGTCCCCAGTGTCACAACCAGGAATCCTCTATCCCTTTCCCCTCCCACCCACCCTACCTCCCTCAGCACCCCCAGAAACATAATAGTGGTACTGGGGTGCCCAATCCCAGTGTCGCATCCAGAATCCTTGGTCCGTTTCTTTTTTGTTTTTAACCTCTAAAAAGAAAAATTTCCATCAATGTCTTTTGCAGCCATTACTGTCCCCCAACCCTCCCATTCAGCACACACACCTACACCACCTCCAAGCCCTTACTTACCCACCGGGGGTCCAGCGCCATAATCTTCTCTGCACTGCAGACATGTCTTCACTCTTAAAAGCCGGACCGTGAACTGAGGAAACAGGTATACGGTTCAATGTATTTAAATTGGGTTTTGCACTTAGTGGCATAACTTGGCCATTTTTGCATATTTTTGCCCCAAATTTTCAACATGCCTTCTTTGGGACCCCACCTCATGAACAATTGTACTGACATCAGGCAGATCTGTTCTGAAAGGTGATTTTGTGGTCCTTACAGGAAATCACCTTTCAGGCAGTTGAACATTTTCTCTGCCCTTGTTCATGAGGCAGCAGGGTCATAAGAAGGCAATGTTGAAAATTTGGTGTAAAATATTAAAAACAACAAAATTATGAGCCTACATTGAATTTTGCGAATGCAGGCTCGTAACTTTGGTAATTTTCAGTATTTTACCCCAAATTTACAACATAGCCGTATCTTTACAGCACCTAATGAATGCAACAGCTGTCATTTGTCAGATCCTGGCCAAAATGTTTTTTTTTTCACATTCAGAAGGTGAGTTTGCGGTCCCTGCACGAAATCACTGTTTGGACAGGAGTTGAAAATTTTCTCTGCCCTTGTTCATGAGGCGGGATCATAAGAAGGCTATGTTATAAATTTGGTGTAAAATATTTAAAAAAAAGTTATGAGGCTATGTTTAATTTTGCAAGTGCAGGCTCGTAAGTTTGGTAATATTCAATATTTTACCCCAAATTTTCAGCATAGCCATTTCTGTATAGCACCTCATGAATGTGATAGCTGCCATTTAAAATCCTGCCCAAAATGTGTTTTGTGTCCTGAAAGGTGATTTTGCAGTCCCATACGAAATCACCCTTCCGCCAAGATGTGTACCTTTTCTCTGCCCTTCTTTATGAGGCAGGGGCATAACAAGGCTATGTTGAAAATGTGGTGTACAGATATTAAAAACAACAAATTTATGAGCCTATGTTAAATTTTGTGACGCATGGGCTTGTAACTTTGGTAATTTTCAGTATTTTTACCCCAGTTCCTTGACTGCAGCCCTATCGGCTCTGGCCAGAGTTTGTTTACGAGCTAGCACTGCTCCCATCTGCTGTTCAGCACCAATCTGACTTTAGAACACTAGGGGGAGCAATAGCATACAGCAGCATTTGACTGGAGGTCTGATTCTGTCATCATCATTCTAATCTCCAAGGCAGAATCTCTGGCTGGAGAGGATGCAGCTTTTGTATTGGCTCACTGTTGGACCCACTAGAATAAATGTCTTTACTATGGTGAGCATTTTTTCCTTCCTGCCCTTTTGTTTTGGAAGATTTCACCTTGTCTTTAGTAAGTCTCTTAATTCCAAAATGGTGTCAGCTTGAAATCCTGGAAACAGTGATTGGTAAATGCATTAGAAACAATTGTATTGAAGAAGGAACGTTGCAAGACACTGGTGATATCTTGTATTCTCTTGGAAATGTTTAAAACATGCCATGTTTGTCTTCCACCTTGACAGCCACCAGTGTTTTAACTCCTTCCACCCTAGCCTGCCGTATAGCGCACCGGTAGTGCCATAGCTCTCTATACCAGCGACCTGGGTTTGGGAATAGGGTCAGGTCGCTCGGGGAGCCAGCTGGGGAAGGGAGATTGAGTGTCCCAAGGACAGTTGCTCTTGGGGTGGGTGAGACGCAGCATCCCACTCTCAGACTGCCAGGTGGCAATGTAGCAGGCACCCACAGAAAGGGAAGAGGGGCAGCTGCAGGATACTGGCATGCATGTATTGCATTGCATGCGGTACCAGGAGAGAAAAGCAGGAGGAGAAAACCTCCATTCTGCTGAGGTCAAAGGCAGCACCCCTGCGAATCTTTGCATGCCCTGACAGGGCAGACCAGCCCCCACATCCACCTCCAAAATCACGAATCCCCTACACACACACACACACACACACACACACGCCTGCATTGCACTGATGGGCATTAGCACAAGTCACTGGAGTAAGACTTAAATCTATTCTGGAATGATGTACTATTGAAAGCGGATCACTCAGATGGGAAACTATATTTGGCTGTAATCCAGTTGTTATTTTATCACAGTTGACTAAATAAAAAGAACAAACAAAGCATTAATATAGGTGTTAGCCTAGTATTTATTTAAATTCATTTTAAATTATATGCCACTGACTAAAAGAATCTCAAGCAAGTCAGTGTGGCTTGAAAATACCGATCTTCTTCGAGGATATCTCTTTCATCAGGCCACACCTATGGAACTTAACAGCTGCCAGGCACTAGGACCACATAGAAACTTTTTGCAAG
The DNA here is from genome assembly GCA_016271365.2 of Neoceratodus forsteri. Taxonomy (NCBI): domain Eukaryota; kingdom Metazoa; phylum Chordata; order Ceratodontiformes; family Ceratodontidae; genus Neoceratodus; species Neoceratodus forsteri. Next base: position 824,378,229 of record CM057456.1, read on the forward strand.
CAGTCCACTAGGGGCCGTCCTTGATGACGTCTGACATGGGCTTTCCCATATAAACATGGGTATCTCCTTCCCTCCTCAGTTCTTTTCCTGTCATCGACCATACTTGTTGGACCCTGCATGAACATGGCGTTGTTGCATTTTTTCTCCACTAGTTAGTAATCACTTTCTAAAAGTGATTTTTGGCGGCGTGTATGTGGACTCGGAGCCATCAAAACAGTTCCATTATTGTAAGTGCAGTGAAAAGATGTACCCCAAAGACTCACATGACATCTGTGTGTGTTGTCTTGGCCCGGACCATAGCGTGGAGACATGCCCGATCTGTAAAGGATTTAATACGGTTACCTGGTGATGCCAAAAAGATGCTTTGGAAAAGCACCTCCTGAAACAGCAGTTAGCCCAAATGGAGAAGGAGCTCCAACCGCGTCACCGGCCCACTCCTTAGGATCCAAGGCTTCCAAATCCTGGCAGAAGACATCTGGGTCTCACAAGCACTGAGAAGAGAGAGAGAAAAGGCAAGGACATTTATTCCTCAATCATTAAAGCTAGGGAACAGTACGCTCAGATAAATTGTGTGAGAAACAGTCTCAATAGGCCAGGTGCCTCCTTCTGTCTCAGTAACTGAATAAGACCGAGTAAGACCTTTCTGGTTCACTCCATTTCACCCATCCATACAAATCGACCTCTACTGCACCGTGGACCACTCCAGCAGCAAAGCCACTTCCCTACCATCCTGTAGATAGGACTGAGTCGGCTATTGGCACCACCAGACCTAGTAGGATGGTGTGTTGCCGACGATGTTGGGGATTTTGCCTCCATCAACCTCTACTGGCATTCCTGTCGCAAACAAGGGCACAGATGTTCAGACAGTACTTTTGTCCTTACGGACATACTGAAGTGCCTGCTACCTCCTCCTTCAGCAACGGGAGCCACGCTGACAGGGTCTGTACACCAACCCCCATGACGATGCATGTTAGACTCTCTTCTCGGGCATCAAAGGCCTCCCCTGTGCACTCCCTTTGTCCTGTTGACCATACAGATGATGACCAGGAGTACAACCCTGACCTTATAATGGAGAATGAAGAGGAGGAGGGGGGAATGTTATGTGGTAAGCTCCTATGAAAGGACCAGTTTCATCATATCCACAGGGAGTGAGGACTCAGTAGTTTACACACTCAGGTCCCTCCTGAAGACCCTCTTTCATCGCCATGATGCAGCAGTTTCAGGCTGCAATGATGTCTGATTTGGAGGAGCAGAACATAACCAATAAGAACCTGGTTGAGTTCTTGGAGTTGCCTGATTCCCCTCCCATAATTATTGTACCTCTCCTCCCTGCCTTGGAGGGTGCCACCCTTGCTGCCTGGCATAGTCCTAATATGATACCCGCCATACCTAGGAAGACAGATAAAATGTATCAGGCTCCATCAGGAAAACCTTTCTTTGCAGGCCAACCTGAGGCTGATTCTGTTGTCATAAATGCTGCCCATGACAGGTCTAAGGTACCTAAACACCTTAGTTCTCCCCCTCCTGATAAGGAATTGTGGAGGTTAGATGTCCTGGCAAGAGAACCTATGCCTCAGCCTCTCTGGGCCTCAATATTGCAAATTACCAGGCCCATATGGTCAAATACCAAAATACCCCTGGAGGAAAGCTAAGGCAATTGCCCAGGCTCTCCCAAAAGGTACAGCGAAGCAAGAGCTTCTCAAAACCCTGACAGCTGGGGCTGATGTACAAAAACACCTGTTGCATACATTATTTTATTCTAGTTGTAAACATATCATGTTATCCCTACATGCTTATTATGTGAACTGCCATCCTGTAGTTTTTCTTGTCTAGCGCACCTTTACCGTCTATGTTGCCCTCATTAGCAGTGTATTGTAATCTGTATTACTTGATCTATGTCTGTGTGTAAGTCTTGTGCTCCCCTTCCCTTTTCCCACAGGACGCATCTGGAATTGAGTGGGTCACCGCTCAGAATGCCTTCCTGGTAAAACTCTTAAATAAATAAATACAGGCTGGCAGTATAGCCTAGAGGTTAGAGTAACGAGCTGTGAATGAGCTTGGTAAATCCAGCAGACCAGACTCTGGTTTGAGTCGCACAACCTCCACTTGCAGACTGTGTGACTCTGAGCAAGTCATTTAACAGCCCAGTGCTCCCAGGTTACCCCTGAAAACAGGCATCTGTGCCTAGTGGGCCTTACCCGGTTACCAAAGACTAAAATAAATACGGCCTGTGACATCTCTGATGCTTTCGCCAAGGCAACTGCCTCAGGAATATGCCTTAGGAGGTACTCCTGGCTTAGCGTGGCTGGCTTTGCAGTTGGCATACAGCAGTCCATTCTCAGTGCCACCTTAGAGGATACAGGTTATTTGGTAAAGATGTTCAAGATATCCTCTCTAATCTACAGGCCTCAGGCAGAACCCCAAAATCAGTGCATTCCCTCTATAACACCTATCCAAGAAGTAGACAGAGGGTGCCTTTTCACCCAGCCAGTGCCAGACAGTGTGCCACTGCCAAACAGCAGAGTAAGGGCAGAGAAGCAGGTGCCCTGCCTACCCCAGGAGTCACCCCCATGTGCACATTCAAAAGCCCTTAGAGGCACACCTCTCAACCTTTTGTCATTGAAATGAGGGACAGGGACACTTAAAATGAGGGACAATGACCCTCGTAATGAGGAACACATCCTCAAACATGGAGATCCAAGCTCAGAATACTGTGGAAGGCCGCCAGTGAGCGGGGACGGAGACAGGACTTGGGACTCGGGGGAAGTATATCTTTTTTTATGTTTAAATTACTGCACTGCTTTGTGTTGGAAGGGGCTGTGGGAGCTCCTATGCTGAATGACGCTGTTTGGTGAGGGAGACTGTTTTGGGGTACTAGGGAGGAGGGAGGAGGGAGGAAGAGGGTGGAGAACAAAGAAGGACGCTAGGCACCATGACCCTGGCAGCCAATCGCGCCAAGTTCAAGAGTTTAAAGGCACCATTTGTTGTCCTTTCCGCAGATTGCCACCAATGAGCGGGACAGAGACAGGACTCGGGAGTATTTTTTTGTTTGAATTACTCCATTGCTTTGTGGTGGAAGGGCTATGGAGCGCCTATGCTGAGCAACGCTATTTGGTGAGGGAGACTGTGTTGGGGTACTAGGAGGAGGAAGGAAGTGGACGGAGGGAGGGGGAGAACAGAGGAGGTCGCCAGGCACCACGTGACTCCGGGCAGGCCAATTGGGCCGCAGAGTTCCATATCTAGTACCCAGCATACTAAGCGACCCCAACGTGTGAGTGCCAAGACGCAGGAGTGTGGCATCTTGAGTGCCAAGACGCAGGAGTGTGGCGTCTCCAGTGGCGTCTGTAGGGCGTCAGCAGGGAAGACAACAGACAGCAGGCCACGCTGGTTAAGAGCAGGAATGGGGAAGAGTTGCAGTGAATCTGCAGAGAGGAACTGGCCAGACTAAGTAATGGGGGCCAGTAGTGCCTAACAGATACAGAGAGGATGTGGAGGATGTGGCAGGGAGACAGGTGGAGGAATTGGGGGGAAGATTGGAGAGGTAGGGATGTCTGGGGTATGGGGCACAGGGAGGCTGGAAGGGTAGTGCGCCGCAGTGGAGCGGCACTGTTCCTGAGAACCTGGTGGAATGTGGGGGTTCCAGTGTGCAGGTTATTCAGGCAGCTAACGCTGGAAATAGAGAGCTTGAAATGGGAACTGGGGGAGGGAGCAGGTATGAGTGGGAGAGAAGTAGGGGCAAGGGGCGGGAGGGCTCCATTGCAGGACAGAACAATACCACAGGCTGAAAGAGGATGCTCAACCAGCCCAGGGAAGTCAGAGGGGCCAAGTCCACAGGAACCACGGCGCAGAAAGGGGTTTTGGCATGTGGTGGGAAGGGAACAAGAGTACAGAGAAAGGAAGTAGGGAAGAGGTTCTTGGGAAGGAGGCAGGAGAGATTTCAGGGGAGGGCATGGGCAGAAGGTTGGAGACAACAAACAGGTATGCGCTACTAGTTGATGTAAAAAAGCAGGAGGATGGGAAAGGCAAAATAAAATGGGATAGGGGGCCATTAGGGAAGGGGAAATACAGGGTACAAGGAAAGAGGAAGACTGGGGGGTAGAAGCTGGTAGGGGTAGGGGTAGGGAAGCAGGTGGAGTTAGCACGAACACACTAACTAAAGGGCGAAGGATGCCAAAACATGTAGGGAAGTAGGGAGGGAGGCACAATGATGGGGGCAGTGAGAGGAAATATAGTTATTGGAGGGGGTTGTGTAGGGAAGGAGCACAGAAAGAGCGGAGGAGGAAGAGAGCAGGTGGAGGTGCAATTGTTGGGGAAGGGGAAGGACAGGTATTAGAGGAGGACACTGAGGAAAAGGGCTCCTAGGAGGGCAAACCATGGGGAAGTCCAGGAGATGGGGGTCGAGTACTTGTACTAGGGATTCTATGCTCGGGGTGAGATGGGGATGTAAGGGAGCAAGGAAGAGCAGAACCTGGGTGGAATGTATGCCAGGTATGATAGCGGGAAGAGTAGGGCAGTTCATTCAGAAATGTGTGAAGAAGGTGGGAGGGAGGCCTCTATTGTAGAACATCTAGGTACAAATGACCTAGAAGACAGTACAGTGGATGAAGTGCATGAGAGATTCAGGTAGGTGGGGAGTATCTGCAATCAGGTGGAAAGTTCAGTAACATTCTCTGAGGTACTTCTGGTACCTAGGACAAGTACCGCTAGGAAGCTAAGAATACAGAAGTTTAATAGGTGGCTGAAGGGGTGGTGTGAGGAAATGGGGTATGGGAGTGGGGCTTGACATGGAATAATAAGGGGCTTTCTGCCAAGGATAGGCCGCATCTCAACATCGAGGGTACATGGACATTGAAACAGGGGCTGGAGAATTACATTAGAAACTAAATAGATTTAGACTGGGGGGGGCGCTGAGTTGGACAGCAAGGGCGAGTCACCTTCCAGGGGAGACAGGAAAGCCTCACCCCCCAGAGAGGGAGAAAGAGAATGAGGGGATGTTACCAAGGTAGAGGGGAGGACGGGGTGAGTAGGGGCAGGTCGCAAGGTGGACTGTTGTATCCTTGAATGCAGGGAGCTTGGCAAACAAGGTGGCAGAGTTCCCAGCATTGATGGCAGAAGGGGAGGTAGCTATTGCAGCCATCTCAGAAACCAGGGCCATGCAACACCATGACTAGTATCTCATGATCCCGGATTCAAGGTGTATCGAAGGGACTGGGAGGGGGAGGAGGGGGAGGGGTGGCTATTAATGTTAGGGAGGGGATATTGTGTACCAGGGAGGAGGGGGAAGAGGGGAGGCCAGGAGCCATATTGGTATTGCTCCACAGCCCCAAAGGTAAGAAGCTCAGGATGGGGGTGGTGTACAGGCCACCCTCACAATGCGAGGAGATGGATAGGGAGCTGGGGGAGCAAATCAGGAAGTTCAGTGGCAAAGGGAGTACAGTTATTGTGGGAGACTTCAACCTACCAAGGGTTGACTGGCAGACGGTAACTACAACACACGCCAGGGAACAGGTACTGCTGGAGGCTATCCAAAACAGCTACCTAGTGCAGGAAGTGACAGAGCCTACCAAGGAGGGGAACATAGTGGACATTGTGCTAAGAAATAGTGACCAAGTCCAGGATGTGGCAGTACAGGACCCTCTAGCAGGAAGCGACCACTGCTCAGTGTGATTCTGCCTCAACTCAGGAGGAGTCGACTAAGACCAGGACAAGAGTGTTAGACTTCAGGAAGGCAGATTTTGCCAAAATGGGAAGCATCCTAGAGGGGTATTTAGCTGGAATTTACCCAGGGATAGATGCTGAACAGAAGTGGGCAATCATTACGAAGGGACCGAACGAGGCCACAAACACGTGTGCCAATTCTCGGAGTAAGCTGTCCAGGTCAAAAAAACCTAGCTGGCTCAGCAAGGAAGTGGAGGGGAAGGTGAGGGAAACAAGATTGTCTTCATTAAGTTCAAAAAATCTGGGCATGAGGAGGACAGGGAGGTGTTCACAAAGGCATCTAGGAGGTGAGCAGGGCAGCCAAGGCAACAAAGGAGCTGAAATTGGCCTAGGGATCAGAGAGGGGAAAAGGGAGTTCTTTAAATATAGATAAGGAGAAGAGGAGCTGTAGGGATGACATTGTTAGAATCAAATACCTCACTTGTCACATTTTACTGCTCTCTAGTAGCTGTTTTCACTTGGTGATTTATATTAAAGGAGCCCCTGCTGTCTCTTTCCTCTCTACCTCACTCCTTTCTCTAGTCAAAATGTCCCTCCTCCTCCTAGTGCTCCTCATGGGAATACTTTGCCTTCCTATCCCTTTGAGCTTACTGCTTGAACACATCAACAGCTTCTGCCAATACTTATACTCAGTTTGACTTCTACTACTCCAACATGCTTGCTACTGCCACTCCACTACCTCTACCCCCTCTGCTCTCATCAACAAGCGATAGCCCAATAGTCAGATACCTTCACCTTCATCTGAAGCTGCCACCCTGCATGTCTATCAGGGCGTACCTCATCACCCTGCTATGGTTACTAACCCTATCTCTTATACTGTCCGGAGACATTGAGATCAACGCTGGTCCATCTCTGCGCCCTGTCATAACCTTGCCCCCCGCCACCACTCTCCCTAAAACCGATGGACTAATTGCCCACCTGAATGCTAGGAGCCTTATGGCCAACCTCCCTGACCTCCAGGCTTGGATCTATACTAACGCCCTGGACGCCCTGACCATCACAGAAACCTGGCTTAAGCCCACAGTGCCTGACTCTCAGTGCCACTTTCCTGGATACAGCATGCTTCGTATCGACCGTCCTGGCACTAAAAGGGGAGGTGGCCTTGCCCTCTACTTCAAAACTCACCTAAACATTACCCTTCTGCAGGACCCCCTCCTACCAAACTGTGAAATCCTGCACTCCCTACTGCTTCTTGCGGGTGTAAAGAAACTCCATATTTTTTGTACTTATATCCCCCCAAAAAATGCTACACAAGGCATCACTGAACTCCTAGGGTTTCTGCCTACAGTTACAGGCAAGAATGACATTATCTGCCTTGGTGATTTTAACCTTGACTGGTCCGAGAAAACTCAGCTAACCTATCCTCCTTAGCTAGCAAGGCAAATCTATCCCAGCTCATACATGAACCCACAAGGGTCTCACGTTGGAGCAACTGTGCCAACCTTCTTGACTGGATACTTACTAACAGGACGAATATGTTGCCTCAGCCGTGTGCTACCTGACACAATTAGTGACCACTATCTCATCTACTGTGTCTGGAACACACTCATTCCTCCTTCCCTGCTAAAACTGTAACCTTTCCAACTTCCCGCCTAAGTCATGAGGACTTCTTAACTGACCTTAACCAGGCTGACTGGTCCTCCTCTACCAAACAGAGGACATTAAGATAGCCACAGAATATTTCAACTCCCTCCTCCTCTCTTCAAAACCTTCACATCCCGGTCACCACACGTAGGATGGCAGAGGAAAGTAAGTGGCTAACACGCCCCTGCTTCAACTTCTGAAATCTAGGGACAAACTTTGTCCAGGTGGAAGATCTCCCACCTCCGGCAGACTTTGAAGACTATCGTGCATTACATAACAACTGCAAAAGACAAATTCGTATTGCCAAAAGCACCTACTATAGGAACCTACTAATAACATCCTCTACAAATCCGTGCAGGTACTGGTCCAAAATTAAGGACATTCTTGGCAACGACAAGCAACAGAATCCAGCTGACATGAACATTCAAGGTGTTCACTGCACCAACCATGACACCATTGCCAACGCCTTCAATGCCCTTTTTTCTTCTCCACCAGTCGCTACTCTAACGAGCCCACAACCTGACTGTCACTCTTCTCCTCCCGCCCCTCCCACCCTCCCTTTCGCTTCAAGTCTCAACCACATACCTTGAGTTCGCAAGCTACTTAACTCCCTTCTGGCACGCGGGGGTCAAGGGCCTGAGGGCATCCATCCTTGCATACTTAAGCAGTATGCACCTTGGCTGACCAGACCTATCACCTGGCTTTCTAACCTCTCGATTCGTACGTCTACTGTCCCATCCTCCTGGAAAACTGCCAGAACCATCCCTATACACAAAAAGGGCGATGTCAAACTCATGTCCAACTACCGCCCTATATCTCTTCTGCCCACTCTCAGTAAGCTGCTTGAAAAAATAGTCCACCGCCAGCTTGCTGCTCACCTTGACATGTTTAATCTTCAAACCCCGTGCCAACATGGTTTCCGGCCTGGTCACAGTACCACCTCTGCACTTACACAACTTACAAATGACATCAGAAATAATATGGACCGTGGCCTACTCACTGGGGCCGGCTTTATCGACCTGTCTAAAGCCTTCGACATGGTACACCATCCTCTCATGCTAAAGAAACTCCAATCCATTGGAGCATCTGACCAAGCCCTCTCCTGGTTCCATAGCTATCTTGACAATCGGACTCAGGCAGTAGCATTTCACAAGGCCCTTTCCTTCCCCCTAAACATCTCCCGTGGAGTTCCCCAGGGATCCACTCTTGGACCTCTACTCTTCTCCCTCTTCCCAAATGATATTCCCACCATGTCCCGGCATAGCTGCACTCTTATGTACGCAGATGACCTTGTTCTCTACTCTGGGTCAAAATCGGTTGCTGCCATCAACTCCACTCTCACTAATGACTTCCAATTCCTGCAGACTTGGCTGTCTAGCAACCACCAAGTCCTGAACCTAGAAAAACCTGTGCTATGCTATTCAGATCCTCTAAGAAACTGTCTGCCCCTGAACAGGCTCGGGTTCAATGCCTTGATGGCTCCCTCATCTTAAACACTGAGTCCTTCAAGTACCTTGGGGTCACTTTGGATCCCACTTGACCTGTCTCAACATGTCAATATGGTGTGCCGATGCCGTCAATGCTAAATTAGCGGAGCTTATCGCGTCGCCCTCCCTCACTCCTTCAAATGAACTTTCTGTTGCGAGAGGTATTCTCTTACCCCAGCTCCAATATGCTCTGCCCTCCTCTTTGCTGCAAACTCTGCTACACTCCACAAATGGGACACTGTCTACAACAACATCTGTAGATTTGCCTTAACTGCTCCACGCCTTACCCATCATTGTCTCCTTTACGCTGGCTTAAATTGGCTGTCACCTAAGTATATTCGAGCCTACTCCCTGGGCTGCTTTATCAACTCCCTGTCTAGACCTTCCTGCCCTGTCTATCTTGCCAACCTCCTGACTCCTGCCTCACACACCCGTACCCTCAGGTCTTCCTCTGTCCCCATGCTCTCCACTAGATCTTGCGTGACAAAAATGGGTGAACAGGCATTTGCCCATTTTGCTCCCAAATTCTGGAACTCACTCCCCCTTATGGTGAAAACTTCAGCTTCCCATCGAGAATTCAAAAACTCGCTGTTCACCCACCTTTAGCCTCTGGCCAATGCAAATGCTCTTAATTTGCTTTGTCCCATTGCAGGCTGTCGGGTCTGACCCTGAGTACTACACTAATGTTCTCCCATGCAATATGCTTGTCTAGGTGGCTATGAACCTTGATGTCTTTACTGTCCTCAGCTGTCTTATGGTTACCCTAATTGCTTTATTTTACATCCTTATTATGATCTATGCCTAAAATGTACCCTATGTAACTATTACTGTACTACCCAATGTATATCTTGTTTTGCTCCTGTACACCTATGTTATGTCTGTGCATTTCTGCATATTGTAACCAATGTCCTGTGCTCTCCCGGGTCGTGCCTGAAAATAGGCAGGTCTGTTGCCTAGCGCACTTACCCGGTTACCAAAAGCTAATAAATAAATAAATAAAAGGGAGGCGGGGATGGGTAGAAAAAGGGGAAGACCAGGCAGAAACACTCGAGTACTTCTGCTCGGTGTTCACGAAAGAAAGGGATGGCCCAATACCACAAGGGAGAGGGGCAAGGGTGGAGGGGGCAGAGATAACGGATGGGGTCATTCAAGAGGATAGAGTTCTGAAGGCCTTAAAGCCTTGCAGGTGGACAAGGCACAGGACCGAGCGTGTACATCCAAGGGTCCTGGAAGGAACTGGCAGAGGTGTTGGCAGGCCCACTGACAGACCTGTTCAACACCTCCTTGGAGACGGGAATGTACCCAGTGACTGGAGGATGGCTCACCTGGTGCCCCTCCACAAGAGTGGACCCAAGGATGAACCTTCAATTACAGACCGGTGAGCCTGACTTCTGTAGTGGGGAAGTTGATGGAGACCATTCTGAAGGAGAGGTTGACAACCTTTCTCAATAGTAATGGTCTACAGGATGAGAGACACCATGGGTTTGTCTCAGGAAGATCCTGCCAGACCAGCCTAATCGACTTCTTTGACTGGGTAACTAGGGTGGTTGACGAAGGCTACGCTGTGGATGTCCTGTATCTGGACTTCAGCAAAGCTTTCCACTCTGCTGCATGGGAGGTTACTGAGTAAGCTGAGGGACTTGGGGGCAGGGGAGAAACTGGTGGGGTGGGTTGGGAGATACATCCAGGCCAAGGCCAGTAACTAGTGGGGTACTGCAGGGTTCAGTGTCGGGCCCTGTTTTGTTCAATGTCTTCACTGGGGACGTTGCAGAGGGGGTCAAGAGTAAGATCGGCCTGTTTGTCGATGACAGTAAGATTTGTGCAAAAGTGGATAGTGAGGTAGGCACTCAGGGAGAATCTAGCTAAACTCAAACACTGGTCAAAGGAGTGGCAGTTGGGGTTTAACGCTAAGAAGTGCAAGGTCATGCACCTCGGCGCCAGAAATCCCAGGACCCGCTACTGGCTGGGGGGAGTGCCAGTAGGAGCTTCAGAAGAGGAAAGGGACCCGGGAGTACTAGTCACAGGGGGCATGAAGGTATTGGCACAGTGTAGGAGGGTGGCAGCAAGAGCAAATTGGATGCCTGGGTGCATTGCCAGAGGGATCACCTCTAGAAAGGAGGAGGTCATCCTGCCCTTGTACAGATCGCTGGAGAGGTCGCGACTTGAGTACTGTGTACAGTACTGGTGCCTATACCATAAAAGGATGTAAGATTACTGGAGGGGTGCAACATAGGGTGACAAAAATGATCATGGGACTGGGGAGTTGCCTTATGAGGAAAGATTGAGGGTACTGAACATGTACTCACTGGAGGAGAGAAGGAAAGAGGGGACATAATAGAGACCTTGAAGTACTTGAAAGGCATAAACAAAGTCAGAGAAGGAGGATTGTTCCTCTTAAAGGGGGGTAGGCTCACTAGGGGGCACAGTCTGAATTTGGAAAGGTGAAGTTCAGGAGGGAGATGAGGAGGCAGTACTTCACAGGGAGAGTGGTGGCAGGATGGAACGCACTGCTGGAGGAGTTAATCGAACTGAAGACAGTGGATGGCTTTAAGCGGGGATGGGATAGAGTCAGGGGAAGGGTTAGTACAGATAAGAACACAAGGGGGGAAGGACCGGGAGAGGGGATGGAGTGAGGGGATGGGGTGGGGTTGGGGCAGCTGCAGTGGTATTAAACTGACAGCTACACAATCAGGCAGACTTGATAGACCTGTAAGCCTTTTTCTTTCGGCAGTTTTATATGTTCGTATGAAACCATTGTGTTTACTTTTACAATGTTTAGTTTTGATTAAGCATCTTTAAATATTATGAATTTCTGCTTAAAAGTCTGAATGTACAGCACATTTTCTGTGGGGGCAGCACTTTTCCATAAGGAATGGATGAATGACACAACAGTTTTGTGGGGTAAAATGAGAGATGTCCCTCATAATCAGTGACAGTTGAGGCGTATGCCTAGAGGTGGCAGGCGGCGAGCAGCTGCCTTCTGGCTCTGCCCGACTTCTTGTGTCACTCCCCAGCCACCATTGCTTCCAGAGGTGGTCGGAGGGGTCATCTCTCCTCCACCTGGACCAGTGGAGGGAGGTGACAGCAGATGCCTGGGTCCTGGAACTAAGAGCACAGGGCCATGCTCTGGAACTTTCAGAGCTACCTCCAGACCATCCCTCAGTGCCTTCACATTATCCTCCAGATCATATTCCTTTGCTCTTGGACTAAGTACAGTACTTGCTTCAGAAAAGGGCCATAGAACTCATTCCCCTGGAAAAAAGGAACACAGGGTTCTATTCTTGGTACTTCCTAGTCCAAAATGGATGGGAGATCTGAGACCAAGTCTAGATCTCAGGAACCTGAACTTCTTTATCGAGCTCAAAAGTTCAGAATGGTCACCCTCCAAGGCCTGCTTGCACTACTGCAAGTAGTGGATTGGATCTGTTCCCTGAACATGAAGGATGCCTACCTTCATATAAAAGTTTGGAAACCTCACAGGAAATATTTGAGGTTCCTGTTTCAAGGGGAACACTACTAGTTCTGGGTATTGCCTTTTGTCTTCTCATCTGTACCATGGGTCTTTACCAGATGATTAGCAGTGTTAGCAGTAGCCCTCTTTGCAGGGAAGGCCTTCATGTCTTTTCTTACCTGGATGACTGGCTACTAAAAGCTCACTTCAGGGAGCAACTTTTACGTACCCTAGCTTACACGAAACATCTGCTCGATGCTCTAGGGATTGCTGTGAAAGTACCAAAGCCTGTCTTGACCCCTTGCCAGCATCTACAGTATATAGGAACAGTTTTGGACACAGCCCAAGGCTCAGCCTTCCTGCCACTGGACAGAGTAGAATATCTGATTGCTCAGGCCCAGATGATCCACAGCAGCAGGAGTGTCGCAGCCAGGACATTCGTGAGGCTTCTAGGTGTGATGGCAGCAACTATTGTTACAGTACCATTGGCCAGACTGCATATAAGAATCCCTCAGTGGACTCTAAGAGTCCAGTGGGATCAGTGCACAGAAGATCTAGAACAGAAGATTCTAGTCACCTCTCTTGTCTGTAAGGTGCTCCAATGGTGGATGGAACTCAGCAATTTGTTGAAGGGTTCCTTTCCTGATCCCTTTCCCTCACCAGATTTTAACTACAGATGCTTGGGGGAGGGGGCACAACTGGGCACCATCAGACACAGGGTACATGGACCAGTGCGGAGACAACCCTCCACATAAACGTCCTAGAAATGAGACTGGTTCTGTACAGCCTACAGGCGTTCCACACCCACCTATCCCCAGGTCCTCTGTTAATATAAATGGACTACGTCAGTGTAATGCATTACATGAACAAGCAAGGGGGAACGCATTCCTACCTAGTCTGGTATTGAGCTCTAGAACGGTAGCATGCTCCAGGCGCTCAAAACGTCCTACCAGACAGGCTCAGCAGGTCACAGCCCAAGATGCACGAGTGGGAGCTGTTAACCTCTGTAGCAGAAGACCCATTTGACAGGTGGGGTCATCCAGAGTTGGACCTTTTTGCGTCCCCACTCAATAAAAAACTGCTGCATTTCTTCTTGCTTTTCCAGGGCCTGGAGTTTTCTGACGAGATGTATTGTTCCACTCTTGGAAGAGGAGGTTTCTGTACACCTTCCCTCCAATTCAGAGGTGCTGATCAATTTTCAGATGGAGGGGTGACTCTGATCCTTACTGCTCTCCTATGGTCTTGTCAGATCTGATTCCTATTACTGCAACAATTGGCAGTGGAACCACCAGTACCCTGCCCTTATGCCTGGGTCTACTGTCACAGGAGCAGGGCACCCTGTTCCATCTGGACCTCAAGTCCCTTCACCTTCATGCATGGCTCCTGAAAACAGCCATTGCTAAGTTTAGGTTTCCCAAAAGATGTATTTGTGGCTGCTAAAGCCTTCCATCAGAGCTATTTATTCCATGAAGTGGAAGCGGTTTGCTTTGTGGGCATCCTCCGGTGGAGACCTCCACCGTGATCTATTGCTGATACAAGTTCATGGCAAGCTATTCAACCGATACAGGGTAATATTTCACCTGTCGTGGAAGACCACCTTCTGGTGGCTATCACGCCAGCTGTGAAGGATGGGAGAGCTCCAGGCGCTTCCATCGGAGTCTCCCTCTCTGGTCCTCCATGGGGACAAGGTTGTCCTGCGCCCCTACCCGGTTCCATCCAAGGTGGTGTTGGAGTTTCAGCTAACCAGGTGTTGACTTGCCGTGTTCTGTTCCCAATCACACCCGGAGGCCGAATATAGGCTCCATACTTTGACCCTAAACGAGCGCCACTTAGTTTAAGGAGCGGGCGGTCAGTTCGGGGAGAGAGGTTCGCCAGCTGCTTGTCACCACGCCAGAAGCCGCACTCCGGCAGATTCCGCAGCCAAGGGATTTGATAAGTAGGTGGGTCACCTCCTGCATAGAGCTCTGCTATAGCTCTGGCGGGCATGGAGCCCCTAGAGGGATAAGGAGAGCTCATTCTACCCGCCATACCGCTGCTCGTAGCTGCTTCCAGGAGTTCCTATCCAGGATATCTGCAGGGCTGCTACCTGAAGTCGGCATATACCTTATTACCCACTACCACATCGGACTCTTGAGTCACGCCGGATGCTGGCTTTTGGGGCCCCGGGTTCTCCAGTCTCTATTTCCCAAGTAAGTATCGGGTGTGCGCCTTGCCTCCCTCCTCCCGAGAGAACTGCTAGGAGTCTCTGCCATAGTTGGATTGAACACATCTATGTCCCTTGGAAATACAGGTTACTCACCTGTAACAGGGAGTTCCCAGGAATGGTGTTGTTGGGTTCATCCACACCACCCACCCGGCCTCCCGGGTTCGGCTTGACAACCTGGCTTCCAGCGCGCTAGATTCAGCGCATGGGGGGAGCCGAGTTTTACCACCGTGTGGTGGGAGGAGCTAGCTTGAAGACCTTTCCGCAAGATTTAAGTGGCAAGGAACCTGCCAATAAGTGTGGATGAACAACATATACCATTCCTAGAACTCCTGTTACAGGTGAGTAACCTGTATTTTCTACCTGCGCTCCTCTATGACCTGCCTCATATTGACTGGTCCATCATACCAAAAGCAACCTCAATTGACTATGCTTACGGAAAATTTAAGACCAGGTTTCTTGCAGTTTAGGATAATCATGTCCCGCTTAAGAAGCACACGGTAGCAAAGGGGTCTCTATACCTTCCTTTGGTCTCAGCCAATCTCATTAGCAGCCGCACCAGAGATTAGGGGCTTGGAATAAATATGAACTAGCATGCTCCCAAGAATCCCTACAGAGATACATTGCATCTCGCAACTCTGCACCAAACTGATACGTTGGGCAAAAAGAGCTACTTCACTCGCCAGCTTTAAACTCATACCTCAACCACTCTCTACAAATTTTGGAAAACTCTAAAACTCTCCCTCCTCCCCCTATCCAACCTTCAATCCCAATTCTTATCCATCCTAGGTTCGACTGTCACTGACCCCTGGGCGTAAGTAGCTTCTCGTCTTCAATACTTTCTTCACTAGCTGTGCATGCCTCCCATCCAATCACCCGCCCACCCTTCATCCACACCACGCACTCTCAATGAAATCTCTGAACCCACACACGCCCCCAGGTTTCTCCTTCCATCCAGTAACCTCGGCCCAAGTGCTGCAAGTACTGACTTCACTCAACCCCAACAGGTAAATGTCCATCAGGCCTGGACACCAAATTGCTCACATTTATCTTTCCCACCACAGCTGCTTCCACTAGCCGATCTTCCCTTAACCTCCTTCTCCATGGCTAAAATCCCAGCCCTTGGAAACATGCGACTGTTATCTCCTCCCTAAGGGCGGAGACCCTCTAGACCGTAATTACCGCCCATCTCCTTTCTTCCAATTTGGCTAAAATTCAGGAACACCTGAGATTGCCCAACTCTTCTCAATTCTAGAAACAACCCTCTTCACCCCATATCAGTCTAATGCTTCCAAAGTCTCTCTCTACACACCTCCCTATTAAGAATCACCGAGACATCCTTTCTGAATGGACAAGTATATCACCGGCCATGTTCATTGACCTGGCCAAGGCCTCGATACCGCCTCCCACCCTAAGCCACTAGCAGAACTAAACGGCAGCTGGCCTCTCAGGCCATGCCACTAGCTGGTTTCATGCTCACCTGGTAGGCAGCAGATACCAATCAGTGAAAATTGCCCTCACATATCTTCCCTACCAGTCTCTATGGATGGTCCCACAAGGCTCAGTCCTGACCCTCTCTTTTTAATATTCCAAATGACGTCCCGCAGGCCTGCACACTATCATCCATCCAGATGTATGTGGATGACACTTTACTGTATGCCTCCGGCCCTTCCACTGGAGAGGTGTCCACTGTGCTTAAGCAGGATTTCAGTGCCGTACAGAACTGGTTCTTGTCCAACCAGCTACCCTAAATACGAATAAAAGTCACACTCACCTTCGGGTCACGTTCGCGACTCTCCTGCCTAGCTTCACGCCCCTCATTCCTTACCTTAGATGAGGACCCCTTGAGTCCTGCACTTCATTCAGATACCTGGGAGTCTGGCTTGACCAGTACCTGGATTTCTCCACCCATATCGAATCCTTACACAATAAGCTTCACCCAAAACTTGGTGCTCTATATCGCAATAAGGATTGCATGCCCAAACAGGTCTGGAGGGAAATTGTTCAAAAAATGATTCTCCCTATACTTGACTATGGCGACGTGGTATATGGTGCCGCACCTTTATCTAACCTGGCCAGCCTGGACACACTTTTCCACTCCTTCTGTCGCTTCATCCTGGATTACCCACCAGTGACCCCACCACTGTGATCTGTACAGGGACCTAGCCCTGCCTTCACTCACGACCCACAGAGAGATCCACTGCTCCAGAGTCATCGCCAGATTCTGGTCACAGACCCTTCCCCCTTATCTCGATTCTGCCTTATCGGCTCAGCCTTCCCCTGCCTACTCACTCAGAAGCACTGACTCCAGGCTTCTCCAAGTCCCTTTCATGCATACCTCCAAGAGCCAATCGGCTTTCAAATATCGGATGCCCAAACTATGGAATGACTTGCCTGCTGATATTAGGTGCTCCACGAACCCCGGACGTCTCAACCCACTCCTCTACACACACTTCCCTGCCACATGCACATGCTCGCAGTAGCCATAAGCACAAGCCCGCTGGTTTCTGCTAACTGGTAGACATGCCAAATCTCAGCTGCTACACTGTAGGGTCCTAAAGGATAATTGTTGTTCTGTTCTCTGTTGTTTGTGAAAATGTACAATTTATGAAAAAGTATCCTCTATGTCAGCTGTTCTTCAGCCCTCTGGCTCGCTGCAGGGGGATGCCTTCTCGAGGCTGTGGACCCCGGGCCTCTTCTACGCCTTTCCCCCATTTCCCTTAATTCACAAGGTGCTTCTCAAAGCAAGGAGGGACAAGGCGCAGGTGATCCTGATAGCTCCAGACTGGCCCGCCAGTTCTGGTACCCAGATCTCTCAGCCTCGGCTCCAGGTCCCGAGGCAGCTTCCAGCTCCCGCCCGACCTGCTCTCAGTCAATCAGGGAAGGTGTTCCATCCGACCTTCAATCCCTGCACCTGACGGCCTGGTTCCTGAGCTGCTAGGAGTTCCAGGCCTTGGGTCTTCCCGACAGGTCCTCAATGTTGTTGAGGCGTCCTCAGAAGAGTCCCATCAGGAATGTTATGCCTTCAAATGGAAGAGATTTCCATTTGGTGTCAGGGCAAGGGCTTGGACCCTTTCTCCTGTTCTTGGCAAGCATCTTGGACTATTTATGGTCCCTTTCTAGTCAAGGACTTAGGCCGACGACCCCAGGAGGGTGCACCTGGTAGCCATCTCTGCTATCGGGCGGGCCGGGAGCAGTCGGTGCAGGAGGAAGGTGGTCTGGCGCTTTCAAAGGCCTTGATCACATTTCCTCCGGTTCGAGGTAACCCCACCGTGGATTTACTGCTGGTACTGGCTAAGCTCATGGGCAAGTCATTCAAACCAGTGCACAGGTGTGAACTCTCACCTGTCATGGAAGACCGCCTTCTGGTGGCTATCACGTCAGCCAGAAGGATGGGAGAACTCCAGGCGCCTGCATTGAGTCTCTCTTCCTGGTCTTCCACAGGGACAGTGGTTGTTCCTGCGCCCCACCCGAAATTCCTTCCAAGGTGGTGTCGGAGTTTCACCTTAACCAGGTGTTGACTCGGCTGTGTTCTACCCCAATCACACCGGAGGCCGAATACAGGCTCCATACTTTGACCTTGAAGGGCGCCCTTATTATAAGAAGCGCACGGGCTGAAATTGGGAGAGGTTCGCCAGCTGTTTGTCACCTACGCTGAAGCCGCACCTGGCAGACCTGCAGCCAGCTGGACGATAAGCAGGTGGGTCACCTCCTGCATAGATCTCTTCACGGTTGGCGGGCATGGAGCCCCAGAGGGATAAGAGCTCATTCTACCCGCCATACTGCTGCATCAGTGGCTGCTTCCAGGACGCCCCTTATCCAGGGATATCTTGCAGGCTGCTACCTGAAGTCCGCACACCTTCATCACCCATTACCACATCACCTTGAGTCACGCCGGGATGCTGGTTTTGGGGGTCTTGGTTCTCCAGTCTCTATTCCCTAAGCAGGGTGTCTTGCCTCTCCTCCCGGAGAACTGCTAGGAGTCTGCCAGACAGAGCCAATAGAACAACATATCCATGTCCCTAGAAATACAGGTTACTCACCTGTAACAGGAGTTCTAGGAATGGTATATGTTGTTCATCCACACGACCCACCCGACCTTCCCGGCTCGATGCACAACCTGAGCTTCCAGCGGGCTAGATCTGGCGTCATGGGGCGGAGCCGAGAGTTTTACCACCCGGGTGGGTGGGAGGAGCCAGCTTGAAGACCTTCCGGCAAGATTTAAAGCGGCAAGGAACCTGCCAGACAGTGTGGATGAACAACATATACCATTCCTAGAACTCCTGTTACAGGTGAGTAACCTGTATTTCCTGGTTGTCTATGGAAAGTTAATGTACCCTCCTAGCATGGGTATCAGCCAGTCAGAGACCAGGAAATAAAAAGCCCATTTTCTAATACCATAGTAGACCATGGTTTGTGATGTAAAACCTTGACAATCCACTACAGGCAAAACGCAGTACAAAACTGAAAGTAATATGCAAATAGTGTGTAGTTGTTCCAGTTTATTTTTGCTGGGATAATTCCTGGTACAGGGCTTTTGAAATTTTCAAGATTGTTCTATGTTGTAACTGCCACACAGGTTCATGACTTACTAAAGATTGCACATTTAAACTCCACATATACTATTAATTATGCTGCAACAATATTTCTTTAGAAGTGATCATTTACATACTGTTACCATCCCTTCTGACATACTGCTTTCTAAGCAACTTTGGGTGCAGTGCATTGTGGATGACTGAATAGCATTATCTGTCCTAGCCTTTTCTTGGTGAATACGCAGTGGTAAAGATGAGCATGCACGTTCTACAACCGAAAGCAACAATAACAGACAGTGAGATAAACAAAGCAAAATCAAAGAGAGAGGATACTTCTATGGGTGAAAAGAAAAATAAATTGAGAGAAACAAAAAGAAATCAAAGAAACAGACTAACAATACTAGTCAAAACAAGTATTTGAAAGGTGGAAGCAGTAAACATTACGTTGTTCTATGTCCTGCTGAGTTAGATAGTTTAGAGAGGAAAAAAGTGATGATAATATTCCACAAAATAGTACTTGTTCAAAAAAGTGTTTTTCAGATTGGCTTAATTCAGTTTGTAACATGGAACAAATATGAGGAGCTCAGGGAAGAAAGGTGATAGGTCTAACAGAGTCAGCTGGTGCAAGAGCAACACGGCATTATGGCA
This sequence comes from Neoceratodus forsteri, assembly GCA_016271365.2. Classification (NCBI taxonomy): domain Eukaryota; kingdom Metazoa; phylum Chordata; order Ceratodontiformes; family Ceratodontidae; genus Neoceratodus; species Neoceratodus forsteri. The sequence goes on from CM057456.1 coordinate 824,397,855, forward strand.
CGATAATGCTGTGTTGCCTTGGAACGCTCAGAGCAATAATACCCTGTTGAGCTCGTGAATGCGCTCATGGAAGTAGGGAAGGAGTGAATGGGTTAGAAATCTGGACCAGTAGGTGGCGCGATGAACAGGGGAGGAAAGGGAACCGGCAGGGGTAGAGGCGACCAGCACAAATGTCTGTGATACCGCGGGCACTGTACAAAAGGGAACAGAGCACACAACAGGGAAGGGCGCAGTTGTGGAGGTAGTGAGGGAGTGACGGCAGATTGTAGAAGTTGCTGATCGATTGGAAAGAGCACAGGAAAGGACAGGGGAATAAGAGATTGGCGCGAGGGAGACGTGAAGCTGTGAAATGAGAGAAAGCGCCACCTGTTGGTCGGACTGAGGAGGGGGAGGTGAGGGAAAAAAATCGCTGTGTGGGCAAGTGTGTGAATGTCAAAACAGAAGGGAGAGGAATGGGTAGGCAAAAACAAGTGCAGAGCGGCAAACCGTGGAGCCGAGAGTGGTGCGAGTCGCGGGAGGCACAGGACGGTAGGGGCAGCAGATGTCAAGGCTAACAGAATGGGTGTGCAAATGCAAGAACAGGGAAATGGAGGAGAAGTTTTGTGGTGCTGAGAAAGCGCCACCTATTGGTGGTAATCGACAGGTGTACTGAGCACTGAGAAGAGAACTGGCAGTTTCGGGAGAATATAAAGATATGCAGGGACATGTTGCCCAGGATGCACCAGAGCACTGAAGCGGAAAACAAACGAGGGTAGAGAAATGGAGAAGCAGCACAAGCACCAAAGTCGGAGGTCCAAACATAGTTGTATGGGAATAGTTATAGATACACCAGAGAAGAAAGATTTAAAAAAGTAGTCGCCACTGTAGTACTCGATGTGGGGTGATCAACATGTACGCGCATAAGTCCAGTAGCAGAAAGGCAGGAAAAGTAACAGACATGCCGTACAATTGTTAACTTTAAATAAGTGTTTCTGGTAATTACCGTTGTACAGCAAACAGAGCATCTCACAAATAGCAGTTGCAGTTGCCATATTAAGCACACATTATTCACGGTGAAAGGTGGCATCTAATGGGGGTTAATGCATGGTTGGACTGCTATGGTCCCCTCTGTCTCCGGCCCGCGCCAACTGTCCCAACCATGCATTGACTCCCTATTAGATGCCACCTTCATCGGTGATTAATGCTTACATATTTGGAGAAACAGTGCTTGTGCTGCTAGGATTGTTTGACAGCCACCTATTGGTCTGCAAAGGAACTGCAGGAAGAAAACTAAGATGTACCATAGCACACTCCCATCATGCAGTGCAGCCCATATCTTGTATTATACAGAGGAAAATCAAAGCACCTAGAATACATAGAAACATAGAAGTTGACGGCAGATAAGGACCACAAAGCCCATCCAGTCTGCCCATTTGTTTTTCTACCTTATAAATGTGCCATCGGCCTTTGCTCTGTCAGTGGCCTATCTATTCATAGTCATTTGTATTGCTCCCTTATGCCTATCCCATGCCTGTTTGAAGCCCTGCACTGTATTCATAGCCACCACTTCTTGTGGTAAGCCATTCCATGCATCCACCACCCTTTCTGTGAAAATGAATTTCCTCACATTCCCCCTTAATCGGCCTCTCCCTAATCTCATGCTGTGTCCTCTTGTCCTGCTGTTTTTCTTATATTTAAACATGTTAGACACTTTCACCTTGTTAATGCCCTTAAGGTGTTTGAATGCCTCGATCATATCACCTCTCTCTCCCTCCTTTGCTCAAGGGTATACATATTGAGATCTGTTAATCTGTCCTCATATGTCTTCTGATGCAGTCCCTGCACCATTTTGGTTGCCCTTCTGGGACTGCCTCAATTTGATTAATGTCCTTGTGAGTGTGGCCTCAATACTGCGCAGTACTCAGATGGGGCCTAACCAGTGTCTTCTAAAGAGGGATTATTACCTCCCTCTTACGACTTGTGATACCCCTACTAATACACCCTAACACCCCCTAGCCTTACCTACTGCTTTAGAGGTCTGCTTGATGATTTCAGGTCATCAGTGATGATGCCCAAGTTCTTTCTTCCATTGTGACTGCTAGCAACTCCCTCCCAGCCTATAGGTGGCTTCAGGGTTTCTCTTCCTATGTGCATGATTTTGCACTTCTTTGCATTAAATCCCAGTTGCCACTCTTCTGACCATTTTGCTAGTTTATCCAGATCTCTTCTCATTCTACCCACCCCATCTGGATCATCTACTCTGTTACAGATCTTGGTGTCATCTGCAAACAGACAAGCTTCCCTCTAGTCCATCTGCAAGGTCACTAATGAAGATGTTGAAGAGACTGGCCCCAGGACTGATCCCTGAGGTACCCACTTGTGACTTGCATCTCTTCTGACTGTATACCATTTACCACTCTCTGTTTTCTGCCCGTCAATCAGTTTGCCACCCAGTTGACCAACTTCTGATCCACCCTTGAGCCTACCCAGCTTATTTATCAATCTTCTATGTGGAACAGTGTCAAAAGCTTTGCTGAAGTCAAGGTAAGCGACATCAACTGCTCCCCTTGGTCCACCACTCTGGTTACCCAGTCAAAGAAATCTATGAGATTAGTTTGACAGGACCTTCCTTTGTAAACCCATGCTGTCTTGGATCCTGTGCTCCTATGGATTCCAGGTGTTGCACTATCCTTTCCTTAAGGAGTGCCTCCATAATCTTAGCACTACTGAGGTAAGACTGACTGGTCTGTAGTTTCCTGCCTCCTCCCTGCTACCACTCTTGTGGAGCGGGATCACAAAACCCTTCTCCAGTCTTCTGGGACCTCTCCTGTGCTCAGAGACTCATTAAACAGTTCTGCTAATGGCTCCTGCTAGTTCCACCTTTAGCTCCTTAAGTACCCTGGGATGTATGCCATCAGGTCCCATTGCCTTATCCACACTGAGCTTAGCAAGCTCTTGTAGGACCCTTTCTTTTGTGAAGGAGTAGTGCTCACCTCCTCCCTCTGTGTCCATGATGCTGAGCTGTGGGCCCTGCCCTACCTTCTCTTCAGTAAATACTGAGCAAAGTATCTATTTAGGATAGATGCCTTTACAGGGTCCTCCTCCTCACATGCTCCCTTTTCTCCATTAAGCTCTTAATACCCCTCTGGACTTTCTCCTTTCACTAATGTATCTATAGAAAGTCTTGTCACCTTCTTTTACTGTTCGTGCTAGTGCTTCCTCAGTTTGGGACTTTGCCTGCCTTACTGCCTTCCTGCTTCCTTAGGGCAGTTTGGTATGCTTCCTACCTTCATCCCTGTGTTCCTTTATATTTCCTGAAGGCCAGCCTTTTGGCTCTGACCTTTCTGCTACTGTATTTGAGAACCAAAGTGGTTTCTTCTTCTTTGCACTTCCTTTTCTGTCTAACACAATGGGATGTTGCTTCAAGTATGTGCATCCTTAATGCTTGCCCACTTTGCCTGTACCCCTCACCTGTGTTTCTTTTGCCAGGGCTAGCTTAACTCTTGCACATCTTATCAAAGTCAGCTCCTCTGAAGTCCCATATTTTGCCTTGGAATGGGATGATTTAGATGTAGTAGCCAAATTGAACCATACCATGTGATGGTCACTGGCCCCCAGGTGACCTTCTACCTGGAGATCTGTGATCCCTTCTTGTCAGTACTAGATCTAGGATAGCCCTGTGTCTTGTGGGTTGCTGTACCAGTTGTTTGAGTCTCTCCCCCTGCAGGGAATCCACTATGTGTCTAGTTCTGGTAGATGTTCCTGCTGGTATTGACCAATCTGTATCTGGCATGTTGAAGTCTCCATTATCAGAACCTCCTTTAGCTGTCATGTGTTGTATATCTTCTAACAGTAATGTGTCTATGTCCTCCCCCTGGTCTGGGGGCCTGTAGACAACCCCAGTTCTAATGGACTGGAATAGAAAGTGAATTGCAAGTTTTTGAAAAGTTGTAAAATATATTTTGATGTTAGAAAGCTTAAAGCTTGTAATGAAAGTTATTTTAACAAAAGTGAAATAGCAGCCACAATATTTCCAATAGGTGTGTTCCAATTGTTTTGAAGTCAGTGTTCCCCATTCATTATTTCTGTGCGGTGGGCCACCACCCTATATTTTTTCACCACCACTCTATATTTTTTACCACCACCCTATATTTTCTTGCCACCACCCTATATTTTTATCCATTACTGATTGTTTGTTATAAAATCCTCCAAAATTGTCTTTTATTCTCATCCTTTATTGCAGTACTACCCCTGTTCTGATACCAGTCCACTATATTTGACTTAAAATCCACTTAATCACATGTACAGTGCATATAGGAGGTCCAGAAAAATAATGCACCTTTGGACTCGATCATCACTGCCACCACCCTACATTTTCAGACATTGGGGAACCCTGGAAGTATATGTACAATACATTTACCAGGTCAGCATACTGCATTCTGAAAATAAATCAGTGTGACTGTAGTCATTTATTCAGAGACTATTAGTCTTACAGTCATTGTCATGTTACAAGTGGATTAAGCCACTGGAAAGGATGGGTCTGCAGTGGGATTAATCCATGGTTGGTTGGTTGGACCTCAGGAGCTAGCCCACCAACCATGGATTAATTCCATAGTAAACCCATCCTTTATTGTGGCTTAATACTTACATATGTAATGACCTAAATTTTGGTCAAACAATAAACTAAATCTGAATCTCTTTGCAACTCTTCCAAACCAGGTATTCTGTACCAAATTGTTTGATAATGGCTTGTTCCTTAATGTTGGTTTTACATTCTGAGGGAAGATAGGACAGCTGGCTTAAGTTAATCATTCATGTTTGTGTCCACATGTGAGCCTAAAATTACAGTTTGCGCGAAGGTGAATAATTCCTCTTGCTGTTTAAATCAGTAATTTGAGGAAGTATACTGTATTTGTACCCAGTCAGAAGGAAGAGATTGTGCTCTGTGGAGCAGCTGTTATTCTTCTCTGTCAATGTATTTGAGCCTGTTTTAAAAGGGATGCTACCTTTTCATAATTATTGCTGCAACAGTTCATTTATTTGATAGTGGATTAAATAATCTTTATTGTTGGCTACATGGGAGACAGGAGTTAACTGATCTGTTAGTATCTATTGTCATTGTTTATTAACCAGTTACTTCTACAGTGATGGATTTAACTTTTTTTTAAATGTGCATCAGTTGGCAATTTTTCATGCAAAGTTCAGAACATTGCTTAAAAAAAAGGAATTCTGTGATTTTCAATAACAGCTGCAAAGAAGTTGTTGCATTCCTGTATATGCGGGGTTCGATTGCATTTTGTGATTCAACATTAAACTTTTATATTTAAAGAAATGCAACATACGCAGTAAACTTTATTTTTGGTTTTGACTGGTACTTCAAGAACAAAACTTGTTTCTCTTTTGCAAAAGAGGGTACAGTGGAAATTCCTGTGCCAGATGATGGAGGATGTAAGGATGTAGATAGGGCATGAACCTTCTAAACTGCTGCAGTGGAACTGTGTCTGAGATGCAGTACTTGCAGCATTTTTTTTTTTTTTTGGCTGTTGTGGGCAAATAGTTCTTGACCTCCATGACTCAACGGCCTGACTCTCTGGAAGTTCAGTGGACCTCCTACCTGCCCTCTTCCCAGTGAAATCCCTTGCATCTAGTGGGGCCCCCCCTCTCTAGTTCCATGGCATCTAGTGGGACCCCCTGTTTAGCTCCAGTGATTCCCATCACAACCTTTCTGGCAGTTCACTTATTGAAGAGGCCCCTTTCAGTGAGCTTGCTTGGTTGTGGCACTCTGCCCCTGTTACCACCTGGTTATAACTGGGTGGTTGCTGGAGGCTGTCAGCAAGATTGAGAGGGCCACCATGCCTTTCAGAATGGCTGTGTGCAGGACTAGCTCTGGCTTTTTTATTTCTTTGTGCCATATGGTATGCCAGACCTATTTTCAGCTCTATTTAATATCACCAAACAGTTTTAAATATTGCCATTTGAAAATAAATATCTTGGCTCAGGCACTGTCTCATCACTTTCTTAGGTCCTCTATCCTGGTCGAAAATAGGTGGTGAAGCATTATTTAAATTAGTCTTGGCCACATGCTGTCTCTCAGCTCTATGCCAGCTTTTAAACCATAGATTCCAAGAGATTTACTGGACTCTGCCCCTGTTGGGAAACTAAGCTTCAGTTGCACCTGCCAGACTCTGCCTGTAAGAAAATATGGTTAGATTTGTACCTTTATGTGAAACATCATAGACTTGGATTACAACAAGAGTTAAAAATCCTGCGGAATCTTTACTACATTCATAGAAAGATGTTAAAAATGAATAAACATGGACACAGGTCTTTGCACCAAATGTGGGGAAGCAGAAGGTGCACTATTCCACCCTTTTGGAAATCAATTCAGGAAAGTCTGGAACCAGTGCTGGAGATGTAGGATGCATTTACTCCTGAAATCTGTTTGCTGGGTTGATATGCTAGCAAGGTATTTGGCCGCAGGAAGGGGCATACTGCACTGACTGCTCCATAGCTAAACTTATTATATTGAGGCATCGTCTGGAGGAAGACATTCCCACCAAAACTGAATGGCACAGGGGAATTGTCTTTGCTTTGAACACAGAATGAAGTATCGCAAACTTGAATAAGCACACTAAAACTTACTGTACTAGATGGGAAATGTGGCATGCTTTACTATTGATTATGTAACGACTATGTCTTTATTTATATACAGTGACCTTGGAGAAGTGCATAGAGAAGTTGAGTGAGGCTTGAAAGATGCCATATTAGGCAAGGCACATTTTATTTAAGACGCCGCCCATCCCGGAGGCTCTGGGCGCCATACATTAATCGATAAATACAAATACAAAAATTACCATTGCTCATGGACATTTTAGGACTGTGTTGTGGCAATCTGTTCCTACCAGGAATTAGAACTTTCAGCATCCTTGCCTCTGGATGGGAAGGGGCAGCAGGACGTGGGGATGTTTTTATATTGTCTACATACCAGAATGTTCATTTGTGATGTGTCTCTTACTTGTTGTGTACCATTAACTTAAAATAAAATATAATAAAATATACTAAATAAAAAAAATATTTATTTTCTAGAGTCAATGCCGAGTGGCAGAGTAAGCCCTGCTGTGGTACATTTGCATGGCATCCTCTGTCCCCTTTTCTTCATGGTTGTGGTGTCATTTGTAACCACGCTGGAAGGTGTTGTTTTTAAATACTCATGTAAAAGTATTGATAATTTGAAAACTGTATCGTTATTACTACATTATGATGTTGCCCTGATGCCAAGCTTTCGTTGAAAAAAAAAAAAAAAAAAGATCTTCTTTGAGAGGTCTCTTGCAGTAGGTAATAACCATTAGGATTGAGCCATCAGGCACTAGGACCACACAGAACACTTTAGTTAGCAGTGTCTAGCGGGGACGGCCCACCAGACATCACGTGACAGACGTCAGCGTGACCTTATATAGTGGGCGGTCCCCAGGCTCGCCCTCTAGTTCTTTTCCACCATCGACCTGCGCACATCGGACCTTATAGAGAACGCTGCTTTAGTCGACTGCCATTTTGGATGAGTATTTTCATCTTTTCACCTTTATTTTTTATTTTCAGATCGAAATTAGTGTTTTCGTGCATGTCTTCTCTGATGTCTACTGAGTCGCATAAAAAGAAGTACGATTCCTGTGGCTTGCAGCTCCTGCATAAGGACGGCCATTCTCTCTGACTCTGCCTGGGATCAGAGCACAAGACTGAGGACTTTATGGCCTGTCGGAGCTTCAACCAGGTCACATGAAAATGCCACCAACAGGCCCTGGAAGCCTATGTTCTAAAGCTTAAGATGGCTTCCATGGAGAAGGAGCTGCAGAAGCTGTGGGGCTCATCTTCTTCACTGGGAGGTACTTCAGACTCCACTAGGCATAAGAAGGACGAGGAGAAGCACTGGGACTGGGATCGCTGTCCCTTCCACCCGCAACTCCCCTCGGAGACTGTGGGCATCGAGCGTCCTTCCTCTAGCAAAGGGAGTGCCCCTCTGGCCAAGCCTGTGCTTCCACTACCGCTACAGCCTTGTCTCTTACCGAACTGGTCACAGTTCAGATGGGTGCCTCGGATCTCCCAAGGCTCCTGCCACTCTTAAGCCCATCAAAGCCCAGTGGTGTGAGTCTTGTGGTATGGCTGATAAGTCGCTCGTCAGCTCTTCTGATGAGCGTCTAGCCCCGTCTGATAAGTCACCGCCAGCTCCTCCTCCGACTGCCCAGCCACGGCTGATAAGTTGGCTGCCGGCTCTTCCAGTGACCACCCAGCCAAGGCGCTTTCATTGTGCCCTGATAACAGGCCTGACATTGATCTCCCAGGTCATTGCCCGCTGCTGCTTGTGCCACAGCCTTCCCCAGAGGGATATCCCTCTCAGGAGCCTCCACCTCCCCTGTTGCTTTGGAGCAGGAGGAGGAGCGTCTGTCCGTTGACAACACCAGCGTGCCGACATGGGATCGCACTGTGTAGGACCTTCCCCTGAAGCGTCTGGCTCAGACGTCTCAGGATCCCCCGTTTGGGCCATCTGCTCCTCCCCAGACTCCGGCAGGACCCTCTGGCCCTTTGGCGCCACCGGACCTCCCTCCAGTTGGTTCACCACCAGAGGACACTGGCTGTGCGCACTGGATATGAAGGATGCTTACCTGCATATCCCAGTCTTCCACTCACATTGCCGCTTCCTCAGGTTCATCTTTCTAGGGGAGCATTTCCAGTTAAGAGCTCTTCCCTTTAGCCTCTCTTCTGCACCCAGGGTCTTTACCTGGTGCCTAGCGGTGGTGGCCACGGCTTTATGCCATTGGGGCCTTTTTGGGTTCCCCTACCGAGACGGCTGGCTCCTTTCAGCTCTGTTGAGGGACTGCTTGCTGATGTCCCTGTTATCACGGTGAACTACCCCAAGTCTCACCTTACCCCTTCCCAGCACCTCCAGTTTATTGGAGCTGTGCTGGACACAGTTCAGGGCAAGGCTTTCCTCCTGTTGGACAGAGCAGAAACCTTGCAACAGCAGGCCAAACAGGTGGCACCCAGTCACTGGACTTCGGTCCGGTCGGTTTTATGCCTTCTGGGCCTTATGGCAGTGGCTATCCCCATTGTACCTCTAGCCAGGCTGAATATGCGGATCATGCAGTGGACACTACAGGTCCAGTGGGATCAGCGGTCAAATGACCTGGATCACAGAGTCCTTGTGTCCAGTTCCATGTGACAGGATCTCTTATGGTGGCAGTATCTAAACAGTCTCTACCTTGGGGGTTCCTTTCAGCCTCCCCCTCCGGTCCAGACCCTGACCATGGATGCTTCTAGCCAGGACTGGGGCGCTCATCTGGGGGACTGCAGAACCCAGGGATCCTGCCTAGTCTCAGCGGGAGCTCTTCCTGCACATCAACATACAGGAGATACGAGCTGTGCTGTACGTTCTTCGGGCCTTCCAGCCCTTTCTCCTCCCAGGTCCACTTCTTGTCCAGACGGACAATATGTGCATGTGGTACCTGAACAAACGGGAAGGAATGTGGTCGTATCCCCTGTGCAGGTAATTGATGTGTGTGTGGTCCTGGGCAGTCCAGACTCCAGCACAACCTCCAGCTGATGGCAGTGCATATCCCAGGAGTCCAAAACGTCATTGCAGACAATCTCAGCTGCACTCAGGCAAGGGCACATGAGTGGGAACTGCAGGAGTCAGTAGTCGAAGACATCTTTGATCTGTTGGGTTGCCCAGATATAGATCTGTTCGCCTCGCCATACAACACAAAACTACCCAGTTTCTGCTCGCTTGTTCCCGGGCATGGTGTTTTCTGGTGAGACACGCTGTCTCTTTGCTGGACAGGGAGGTTCCTCTATGCCTTTCCTCCCTTCCCGCTATTATAGAGGGTACTACTGAAACTGCAGGCGGAAGGGGCTCTTATGATTCTGATAGCCCCTTACTGGACTCGACAAATTTGGTTCCCTCTGCTCCAGCAATTAGCTGTGGAACCTCTGGTTCCTCTTCCCCTCTGCCAGGACCTTCTGACTCAGGAGCAGGGCAGGCTGGTCCATCTGAGCCTCAGATTCCCTTCTCCTTCACACGTGGCACCTTCTGATATTGCTGCTTCACGCTATGGGGTTTCTGCTAGAGTCGCACAGGTTCTTGTGGAAGCCGGAAAGTCCTCCACACGGACCACCTATGTGATGAAGTAGAAAAGGTTTTCCATTTGGGCAACCTCCAAAGGTTGGGATCCTTTCTTCTGCCTGGTTCCTCAAGTCATGGAGTACCTGCTTCACCTCTCAGACCTTGCGAAAGCTATTCCTTGCTGAAGGTCCATTTGTCTGCCATTTCTGCTTACCATGTTCCGGTGGATGGCAAAACCCTGCCACAGTTGGAGGTTTCCAGAACTTTTCTGAAAGGAATACTCCACTTGGAAACCCCAAGTCCGGAACCCTGTTTTGCCGTGGGACCTGAACTTCATTCTTGAGAAATTAACTTTGCCTCCCTTTGAACTGGCCGCGAGTTGTGACTTACGCTACCTTTCTTGGAACGTGCTATTTTTAGTTGCTATCACTTCTGCTCTAAGGATTTCCGAGCTTCAGGCCCTGGAGCCTTATTTGATTTTTCACAGAGACTGGGTAGCTCTGCGTACTAATCCTAACCTTTTACCTAAGGTGATTTCTGAGTTTACTTTGAATCAGACCATACACTTGCCAGTGCATTACCCTGAGCATTCCAATCAAGGGGAGACAATCCCTCACACATTGGATGTGCACCAAATGTTACGTTACTACACAAATCAGACGAAGTCAGTCCGAGTAACAGATCAGTTGTTTGTTTCCTTTTGCACCCAAAAGAGAGGGTGCTGCAGTTTCAAAACCGTGTTTATCCAAATGGTTGGCAAACATGCATTTTGTTTTATCAGAAGTATAACAAACCACTTCTGGGGGAAGTCAAGGGACACTCAACCAGAGGCATGGCTGCATGTACTGCTTGTTTCAGGAATGTTTCAGCCACTGACATTTCTGTGGCAGCTACTTGGAGCTCTGTCCACACCTTCACTAAACATTACAGTTTGGACATTACCTCTAGGTGCAGGGCTGGCTTTGGACTATCTGTCCTTCAGGGCCTTCTTTCTTAAATCCTTGCCCACTGCAGACTTTTTCCTGCCTCCCGTGTTCAGTCCTTGTCTGACTTACACTGCTTGGGACTCAGTCCTAATGGTTGTTACCTACTGCAAGAACCATCTTGATTAGTACAATTATATAAGAACTTACCGTAACAGTAGATCTTCGAGAGAGCCTCTTGCAGTAGGTACCTTTTTCCATCCCACGTTCCTCTGCTTCTGCTGCTACATTTCTACATAGCCTTTCTTTGGCTCCAGGGGCCCACTCCTTCTCCTGTCTCCCCTCCTTAGGCCTCCAGCAGGAGAACTGGAGGGCAGACATGGGGACCACCAGCTATATAGGGTCACGCTGATGTTTGTCACATGATGTCAGGTGGGCGGTCCTCCACCAGACACTGCTAGCTAAAGTTTTCTGTGTGGTCCTAGTACCTGACAGCTCAGCCTTAATGGTTATTGCCTACTGCAAGAGCCTTGTGGAGGGGTTGCAGGATAACAGATGGACCAGACACCCAACTTCAGGTTCAACACACAATCTCAGTGTGATGTTTATTCAGAATACAAGAAATAAGCTTCAGCAATAGCATATTCCTTCTTTAGTACATCAGTTTGCAGCAACAGAATATGAGTGTCCTTTCTCTGCACTTAGCCAGCACCTACTGATTTCTGATCCCACTTACCAGTTGAGATGCAACCTCCACCCCTATACGGGCCCCGTTTGCTTGGCTAGTGGGGGCCCAAAAAGAAAAAAAAAAAAAACAAGCTATAGACAAAGAACCTCAATGCAGAATCACTGAAAGAAAGGTTACCCCAAAGAGCATTGGTAACAAATCAAGTTTCAAAGAAATACAGCATCATACCTACTTCCATAATGCAAAGCATCATGGGATATATGCAAATCACCCTGACCTTTATACTTGTTCAGTTTACAGCAATTTACATGCATTTTAAACCACAACTAACTTAATTTCTGTAATAGTCGCCCAGTACTTCTTACCATTATCAAAAACACCTAGTGCCATGGTATTTAACATTTACAGGTTTCATAAACATAAGTATATACATCAATGTATTTTATGACATAGTGCTATTACATACTAAATCCAACAATGATAAACACAACCTGTTTTTTTATATCAGCTCGGAGGTCACCACAATAACCTCCCTGTATGAAGACCTGAGAGGGAAAAGGAAAATTAAAAGAGGACATTATAGCATAGTCAAGAAAGGGAAGCGGTGGCCAACCTTATGGACTATAAATAGTAAAGGATAGATTAGGCTTAGAAATAGAAGAAATGTTGCAACAGATTTAAGAAATGGTCGGTCCTCAAGAGTGGTAAGAGCTCCCAGTCACAAGCCTTTCTTGAAGATCTACTGTTACAGTAAGTTCTTGCGTAATTGTACTTTTTTAGCCCTAGTGGTTCCTAAGTTATGCATTTCTAATGATAATTTCTTTAAAAGAGGCTAATTTTGGAAATGTTTGGTAGAAATATGTAGATAAATTATCATTTAATTTGTATTATTGATAACTGACAACTGTATCAATATAGCTCCTCTTTGATGTTGCCCAGACTCCAAGCATTCATTTAAAAACAACATTACAACACTAACCTTAATGGTTCCAAAGTAAGATCTTTTTAAAGATATTTAAAAAAAAAAAAAAAAGTGACTCTTTGGAACCATTAGAACTAGAAACCTAATTTTTCCTAAAACAAAAAGTAAAGGCTTGTATTCAGGTCGACATAAACAAGGTGAGCCCAGTTCTCAGCTGCAGTGTTATGGGTTATTAATTCCGTGTTGTGCCGACCCATAAATTGCTGTACTGAGCATGTTAGCATTGCACCAGGAGAGAGACCCCCCACCCCACCCCAGAGCAAATCGGTAAATGCATACGAGACATTTCAGCTATTACTGTGCACAGTGTGGGTTTGCACAAAGTAACAGCACATGTTGAGAGCTCATACATCCACGGCTGAGCATCTGAGCATGAGACTGGGCTGAATACAGACATGCATAAGCCCATGCATCTGTATTCTCTGCTCCCTGGTACATCTGAGCCGCTTGAGGATTGACAACAGTGTCCATTGGTTGGTTTGTCTGCAACATCTGAAGTAGTCTAATAGGTCCCCAAACCAAACAGCCACATACCATCCATGGTAGTCCAAGGGATCCCCCCAACCCCATTTCCCTGCATGTATCCATTTCACAGAGCTGACTCACAATGATCTTGTCCCCTGACATGTGGGGAGGGGGCACAGCTGCCTGACACCCATACCACCTAGTAAAAAAAAGTTCTTAGGTGGGGGACATTGCAGAGATGCTGTAAGGTTCACTAGAGTGGCAGAACCCAACTCTCACCTTCCACGACTGAGAGTGCTACAGCATCTCCCCAGCCCTATAGGCTGTCTAACTGGCTTTACAAGCGCACTTCCGAACCCAGCTCCCCAGCAAGGGAGTGGGCAGTGCTACCCAGTGGGCATTGGGCGGCCCTTGTGTTTATTTTTTAAATATGACAGAACTAAACTCTTCAAACTACAAGTAAGTAAGGGCAGCAGCACTTTAGAAATGCTCTGCACTACCACCCCTTGAGTTCCATTTCAGAGTTGCTACACAGAGCTTTTTAGCTGTTTAGGCATCCTTTAAGTGTCCCATCTTGAGTAGTTCGGTTCACAGTTCTTTGCCTCTGAGAATATGTGAGGGAGGCACTCTGGTGGTCATAATGGGTGCATCTATCTACATATACTCGTATGACAACAGGGCTTGTGAAATAACACTACCTTGCCTGTCCACACTGGTTAAAGTAGATAATTCATTACCTGCAATTATCCAGCTGCATCAGTCCTGATGACAGTTCTCCAAAGCCTAGTAGAGAATGAGTTAGTAGGTAGACCGGAGGTTTTGGATGAATGAGTGTACCTTACAGTGATTGGTATGAAGGTTGTATTTAAATGTTTTGTTGAAAAGGATGCAACGTCATCATAACTAAACATAGCATCTTGCTGTAGAAGGGCAAATAAGCGCTTTCTTTGCAACTCTTCCGAACCTGACATTCTGTACCAGATTGCTTAGATAATCAAGCATGTTTAAAATAATAATGGATTGTTCCTTAATGTTTGATTTACATTCCGAGTCTTTTCAGACTTGGGCACGGAGAAAGCAGTTTGATGCCGTGTGGCAAAAACTCAGGATACTCTGGATAGTCAACTCTTTTTTTGCTACCTAGGAGGTTACGGATAATGTATGGAGGTAAATCCTGGCAGTTTTCTAAGCCAAAATATGTAGGAAGGTGGCTAGAGAGGACGGAGGCCGAATTCTCAACTTGCCCAACTCCCGGGAACACAGCAGAGGAGTGTGAGGAAAGATGTGTACCTGCCCAGCGCGTTGCCAGCTTAAGACTGTTCTTTCTTGCTACCATCCCTAGAGACTTTTGTTAAATTTTGCATATATTTAGAAGGTATTATATAATGCACCACTGTTGGGGGAAATTGGATCGAGTGGCAGGAGGATTATTTTCTTCTACGAGTAATCTGTAGCACCAGGCTTTTAGATTTCTACCTCTGCTGCAATTTTATATTTTACACTTTTCCATTCTCTCTAAAGGGTGGATCGTTATATGTTTCATGTTATAAGATGGCCTTGGGTATAAGGGTTAAAACTGTTTGGGATGTGGAGACCGGTAGAGAATTACTTTATCTAATGAACTCTATATGGACTGGTTGCTACCACTTTTATTAGTGTGGAGATCTTACTGGATATTTTTTCTTTAGGATATAACCTTGGCCAATGAAGCGGCTGGCATTTCTTGGACATTCTGGGATTCATGTGAACTGTTCCCCCCAATATTCCTTTTGTAACAGATTGTAAGATGATGTATTGTTTACTCCATATGCTCCTCTAATGGCAACATTTTGCCCTATTGTTTCTTGATATCTTACATGAGAAAGTACCCTGTAATGTTTTTCTATGAAAACAGAAAGTTAAAAGAAAATTCACAAGTAATATTTTATTATTAATAAAATAAAAATTTTAATTGTACAGGATAGCTCTTCATACAGGCAGTAGAAAAACAAACCAAGTCCTACAGCTAAGAGTCTCCCTCTCTCTCTCTCTCTCTCTCTCTCAGTTTAAACCTCAGTCTCTCTATCTCTTTCTTTCTTAAACAAAACATTGCTTTCTCTTTTATAAGATGTATTTTCATGGCAGTTTAAACTCTGCATCCTGGTTGTTGCTAAATTACATTTCTTGTTTTTCACAAAATGTATCAGAACATTATCAGTGTCTTTCCTGAGGCTGCAGTCTGAAGAACACATTTAGTCTTAACATGTGCAACAAAATAGAACATTCGGTTCCAGAGCTGGTCTCCAGTTGACAATTCTGTAAACAAGCTTGTGGCGGTCAAAATACATGTCAAAGTCAACCCCCGTGTTACAGATTATTTTTTATTATTATCTTTTTTAAATTCTGCAATCATTTCAACAATATAAGTATATACATTTGCAAACCAAGGGATCCCAGTTTCAGATAAAGATTGACACATATATAAATTGCAAAAAAACTTTGCTAATGCACCATTAGGGTTGAGGCATCAAAAGTAGGGAAATATGACCTTAGGGTTGCAAGTCTATGACCCCACCCCCCTCGCCTTCCAGCCTAAGACCCCACCATTGGCTTCAATCAGGAGACCTCACCCCTACCTTGGCTTCCAACCCCAAGACCCCACCCCCACCCTGCATGCAGGAACAGGTGTGAGGAGTGTGCCATGGGGTTGCGATCTCTAATGCTAATTTGCAGATCGTTTTGTTACAGGGAGGGTGAGTTGTGAAACTTGCTTCCAATGTTTGGGAATTTTATCATGCTTTGATCAGGGAGCATATCTCATTTCTAGATGGGAATATAAAAGTTTTTGGTTGCAAACTAAGTATTTAGTAGCTCTTTCACACTTGCAAGGTGCATCTTTTCTGGATTAATGTTCTTTGTTTAAAGTGATTTAGTCACATTCCGCAGATGCCTTTTTTTACGTAGCATACCATTGCCGCCCATGCTTCAGATGCTGAAGCTGCAATTTGTTTTGTAAAAAAAAATCTGTAATTTTTTTGTATGTTTTTGTTTCTGAGCGCCCTCCAGTTTTCCATGTGCGGCCACACCCCCAGACTGATGTCTTGCAAAGGAACTGTCAGTGTTTTACATACAGCAACAAGGAATTCTGGGTAAATTATAATGTTGACTTAAATGTTCGTTACTCAGAGGTGCAGGCCTGTATTTTGGTAGTGGGAACTGCAGAACAGCACCTAATATGTAGACTAACCTAGTTCTAGAGAAGCTTGAAGAAGCTAAGTACATGCGCACATGGGCAGACTAGGTGGGCTGTAGGCCCTTATCTGCTGTCAACACTTACATGTATTTGTGTATGTGTGTGCAGCAGGTGTTTTGGCATAAATACTGGAATAAAAAGAAATATCTGAATCAGCCAATGAAGATGTCATTGACATCTCCATGTTCCTATATGTCATTATGATATTGCCACACTTTCCTATATATCATAATGAAACTGAATCTGCTGTTCTCACGCTGCTATTCTCAACTTTCACTTTTCTTCTCTAACACAGCATCACCGACTGCTGTTACTACTACTAATGTTCTGCTATTCATTTAAAACAATACACAGTCTCTGTAAATACTGACAAAATCTCTTTTGTACGTTAAAACTTATCTGGTTGATCCTGCCATGTTAATTCTAACATACTAACATACTATTTGCCAGCAGATTAGGCCTTCAAACAACATGAAGTCTTGCTATATTATAGACATTGGCAGTTTGATCCAGCTCTAGAACTGCCCGCTCTAGAACTGCCCCGGAGTGCAATGGTTAAAACCATTCCAAAATAGAATTTTGGACGAGAGCAGCTCTATCTGTGTCATTTCAAACTTGAACTGTCAGATTCTTTACCTCCACCTCAGTGAACAGTCGCCCGGAGATTTCTCCTTCTGCTCGGTTCATTTCGGTTTAAAAGTGTTTTCTAGGTTGGATTTAACCGAGAATAGTTTTATTTAACCGCAAAACTGTTCGGTTCAAGCTCTATCTGTGGTAACCGTAAGTAAATGAAGGTTTTGTCTGTGTGGAACTTGTAAGATTATCGGTTCGGTTTTGAACTCATCAGTGGGTTTAAAACTCATTTAAAACTAAAGTTACTATTTTAGAGTCGGTTCCCGGTTCTTATCGGTTCTAAAAAGCGGATTTATTCGTTTTTCCAATATCAATGACACGTTAGGAACCGAAGCAGTGTCTTGCCTGGCACTGCCGCTAAAAGGCAAGTTTTTGGTTAGGCTGGCATTATGTCTGGAGAAACCCAAAAGAAAACCGGCCCACTGGTTTCAACACTGTGATGTTTGTGGGGAAGTCTTTGCCAAGGCTGACCCACACACCACATGTGTTTATTGTCTGAGGGTTTGACCACCTCCAGTCAGACTGCCAGGTATAAGAATTTCCTGCAGCCACCCTGGAAAAAGATTGGGCAGGCTCAGGGAAGCGAGAGGCCAAAAGTCCGCTGACCCGGATGGCCAGCCCGGTTCGGTGCCAACCGAACCAGAGGGAGTGCCCTCTGACCAGGGCCAGACTTCCTCAAGCAAAAGAAAAGCTGGTTCTGAGGAACCAATTCCAGTAAAGAAAACAAGAAAATCAGCAGGTCTGGGTCAAAATTCCTTCTCCAACTGCTGCAGAGATAACAAAAGCCATACAAATTGTCCAGTCACTGTCTCAGGGTCCATCCGAACCACCACTACTCTGGTAAAAGGTCGGTTCGTCCGGTCCCAGTGGTTCAGGATTATGATATTGAGAATTTTATAGAACCAGAGGAGGGGAGAAGGATTATGAACAGTATGAAGGTGGCTGGGAAGGTCTGGGTGTGCCCATTGAACGGACATCTCCCCAGACAGACCTTTAGAATCCCCTATGCTGTCTGAGTCTCATTTTATGTTTTATAAAAGTTGCTGAAACCCTCCAGCTTCCTTTAGAAGAGGCTGTGGATGAGCAAGAGGAGCCTGATTTTGTAGAAATGATGGATATTCAGAGTCTAGGAGATTGTCTATTCCTTTACATAAGTCTTTTAGGAAACAAACAATTAAAATTTTAAAAGCTCCTAATTCTGTGCCTCCTGTAGATAAAAGATGGACAGAAGGTATACATTGTCAGGCCCTGATACAGAATTCCTTTCTCAACAATGCAGTCATGTTAGGGTAGTTCAGGCTGCTGCCTGTGATAAAGCTAATATTCCCTTGGCTTCACATCCTCCTGACAAGGATTCAGGCAGCCCTCTCTGGGACTCAGGCAAGCAAATTATATGGCTTATGTAGCTAGGTATCAGAAATCTAGATGGGATACTGTTATGCAATTGGCCAAGCAGGCCCATGGCCAGCTGGCTAGTGAACTAGAACAGGTGGCTGCTGATGGCATTGAAGCCTCTAAGGTTCAGTTTCATGCTGCTGTGGATGTTAATGATGTTTCCTCAAGGGGTCATGGCCACATCTGTGGCTTTTCGTAGGTTGGCCTCTGGCTCCAGGTGTACTAGTTTGTCACAGGATACCCAGACTAAGGCTATGGATTTTCCTGTAGGTGGAAATTCTCTGTTTGAGAGCAGACAGAGAATTACATGAAGAAGATGGATGAATATAGGACTACTTACAAGAGTGCCCAGGCTAAGGAGCGCCAAGCCACTCCTCAAAGGCATGCCCCAGGGGTAGGGGCAGGCCTTTCACAGGCCTTTCTACCAGACTCCAGGCCTCACTCTGCCTATGCTCAGAGGGGCTTCTTCAGAGGCAGGGGCAGACGGGGTAGGCAGACCTGCCCACCCCCCAGCCTAAAGCTCCTGCAAACAGGCACCCTGATGGGGTGCCCAGGGACATTCTCCTGTAGCAGTGGGGGGCAGGCTGGCTTACTTCAGTCAAATTGAGCTTCTTTAACCTCAGACAAGTGGGTTCCCAGTAGTAAGCCAGGGTCTGGTCTCTCACTTCAAAAAGTTTCCCAAGTTGAGAAGCAGACTTTTCCCTGCAAGTGCTTCAGAGACCCTCGCTCTGGAAACAGAGGTCTCATCCTGTTAGCTCTCAGAGCAGTAGAAAGGGTTCCCCCTGCATCAGGGCAGGGGTCTGTATCTCAGATAAAGTTCAAAATGGTAACTCTGGCAATGTTTTACCTTCCCTAAGCCAGGGGACTAGCTAGCCTCCCTGGACCCCAAGGATGCCTATTTCCATGTCCTAATCAGAAGATACCATCAAAGTACCTCAGATTGAACTGCCCTCAGGTCATTACCAGTTCAGAGCAATGCCCTTGACCTTACCTCTGCTCCAAGGGTATTCACAAAGTGTCTAGCAGTGGCAGTGGCCCACTTAAGGAGGCAGAGGATTGCTGTTTTCCCTATCTAGATGACTGGCTCATTGTAGGCCAAACCCTAGAACGGTAAAATCTCACCTGCAGGTCACCGCAGCAGCTTCTCACCTCCCTGGGTTTTCTGCTAAACCTACCAAAGTCGGTTCTGGAACAGTCCAGGTACTCACCTTTATAGGGGCAGAATTGGACACAAAGCTAGCCAGAGCCTTTCTTCCCCAGAAAGGGTAAGGAATTTAGTGGCTCTGGCCTCTTCCTTCACTCTGCAGGTCTCTTGACCAACAAGACACTTTCTGCAGCTCCTGGGGCACATGGCTGCATCCACAGCTGTTGTGCAGGGAGCCAGATTTCAGATGAGACATTCAGTTTCACTTGAGAACCTTTTGGTCTCAGAGAAGAGACCCCTTTCCAAGTTGGTCCCAGTGACTGAACCTTGATCCTAGCTCTCCAGTGGTGGAAGGATCAGAGCAATTTAAGCAGGGGGTACCCTTCATTTCCCCTTCTCACGACTTGACTCTCACTACAGATGCTTCCCTTCTGGGTTGGGGGCCCACATGGGCGACCTTTCCACTCAGAGAGTTTGGTCCCCAGGAATCTCTGCTCCACATCAATTTGCTGGAACTCAGAGCTGTCTTTTAGCTCTTCAAGCTTTTTCTGCATCTGTCCACGACAAGGTGATACAAGTCAGAACAGACAACACCACAACAATGTGGTACATCAACAAACAGGGGGCACTCGGTCTTGACCTTGTGCACGAGGCAATGAAGGTTGTGGTCTGTGGTCTATTCCACTGAACACTTCCCTCATGGCAGTTCATCTTCAGGAAGGACAATGTCCTAGCGGATGCCCTCAGCAGGATTTCCCAGGGCCATCATGAATGGTCCCTGGATCCTCAAGTGCTGGGGATAGTTTTTGCCAGGTGGGGCATCCCTCAGATAGATCTTTTTGCAGCCCCAGACAATCCCAAACTTCCTCTGTTCTGTTGCAGGCCTCCAGTGCTGGGCTCAGTTCCCCTGGATGCCCTTCTTCTGGATTGGGAGGGGAAGTTCCTCTATGCTTCCCTCCCCTTTCCTCTCCTATTCAAAGTACTAGTCAAAATCAGATCTCAGCCTTGCAGGGTGATTCTGATTGCCCCGGATTGGGCCAGGCAGCCCTGGTACCCACTCCTTCTGTCTCTGACAGTCCATCTTCCCCTGTGCCTCCCCAGGAATCACAATCTGTTGACTTGTGCCCAGGGCAGGGTTTGGTATCCGGACATCATATCCCTCAACCTCAAGGCCTGGCTCTTGAGGAGTTAGAGTTTGCTGATTTACACCTCTCTCAGGGTGTTCTTGAGATCCTAAAGGCTTCCAGAAGCCTTCCACTAGACTACTTATAGTTCCTAAATGGAAAAGGTTTTCCATTTGGTGTGCTGGGAAAAATATTTCCCAGAATCTGCTGAGATTGCCCATTTTGTTAGATTACATGGTACATCTTAATTCCTTGGGTCTCAGACCAGCTACCCTGAGAGTTCATTTGGCAGCTGTGTCTGCTTTTGTGTCAACAGGAAAGTCATCCCCTCTTTCCTCACATCCTGTGTTTTCCAAGTTTTTAAGTGATTACTCCATATTAATCCTCCCTTTAGAACCGGCCCTGCTTGGGACCTTAATGTTTGCATTGCCCAGTTAATGCAACCCCTTTTGAACCTCTGTCTTCTGCAGAGCTTAAGTACCTAACTTGGAAAACTGTTTTCTAGTAGCTATCACTTCTGCCAGGCGCATAAGTAGTTGCAAAGCCTTGTCAGTGGAGACTGACTTTATTTCTTTCCACAGGGATAAGGTAGTCCTTAGGACTAATAGGAAGTTTTTGCCTAAGGTGGTTTCAGATTTCCATCTTAATCAATCTATCTCCCTTCCAGTATTTTTCACTGATCACTCCTCTTCGGTGAGAGGAGGTTGCACAGCCTGGATGTTAAGAGAGCTCTTAGTTATTATATAGAGCGTACCAAAGGTCACAGGTTAAAATCCTCCAACTTTTCCTTACCTATGGTGAAGTTGGGAAAGGCAAACCTGCCACTAAGAGATCAATAGCCAGGTGGATTGTCTCTTGTATCCAATTTTAGTTATCAGAAGTGGGCAGAGCCCCGGTTTGAAGTCTCATTCTACCAGGGGTACAGCTGTGTCTCTAGCTGCTGCAAGGATATATCCCTTTATTAGAGATTTGCCAGGCTGCTACTTGAAACGGTACACACTTTTACCAAGCATTACTCCCTGGATGTCCAGGCCAGGAGAGATGCTCAGTTTGGCACAGCTGTTCTTCAGAGCCTATTCCCTAAGTAGGTTCTGCCCCTCCTCCATGGAGGTACTGCTGTGTATTCTGCTAATGTCTATAATATAGCAAGACTTCATGTTGTTTGAAGAAAAAATTACTCACCTTAGTAATGTTGTTTCTTCTAATGGAGTCTTGCTATATTATAGACCTCCCCCCCAACCTGCCCTCTCAGAACCTCTACTTGGTGGGGTCGGGCAACTTAGCGTGGGCACTTCTTATGTCCTGTTAGCATTTTGTCCCCTTTGGGACTTTGGGGTGGTATGTATGCAGCGTGTGTGTTTTATTATACTTATGTTCCATTTTCATATTATTAGAATGGTGTTAGTATTTCTGGTCCCCTGACTTGAGTCTTGGGTGTTGGGACCATCAATGGTTGTTATTATTTAGGTAGCCATTTGGCTAGTGTAGGTTACAGCTTCCACACAGACCTTAGTGAGTTTGGCTCGTAAAGATCTGACAGTTCAAGTTTGAAATGACACAGATAGAGCTGCTCTCGTGCCAAAATTCTATTTTGGAATGGTTTTAACCATTGCACTCCGGGCAGTTCTAGGCGGGCAGTTCTAGAGCTGGATCAAACTGCTAATGTCTATAATATATAAGACTCCATTAGAAGAAACAACATTACTAAGGTGAGTAATTTTTCTTACGGTCTACTCGAGTCTGCTCGAACCTTAGATCCTTAGTTGGGTGCCGAGGCCCTCCCATGCCTTGTGCTCCAGAAACCCCTATCATCCATCCCCACCCCCCTGGGACAGGCCATCATCTGATACACCCACTTTCTGTGTCTGTCCCACCCTCTCTTGAAGCCCTCCACTGTGGATCGCTGAACCAGCTCGCCAGGCAGTGCATTCCAAAGGTCCACCACCCTCTCAGTGAAAAACCTCTTCCTCTTTCCCCCTCACCCTTCCACCTTCCAGCTTCAAACCATGCCCTCTGGTGATACCTCCCTGCTTTAGTCTAAAGATCCCCTCCATGTTTACCCTATTTATTCCCTTGAGGTACTTGAAGACCTCAATCATGTCCCCCCTGTCTCTCCTCTCCTCCAATGAAAACAGGCAGAGCTCCTCAAGTCTGTCCTCATACGTCAAATCTCCTAGCCCTCGTATCATCTTTGTTGCCCTCCTCTGTATCCTCTCCAGGAGCTGTATGTCCCTCTTCAAGTGTGGTCTCCAGTACTGTCAAGGCCCTGGAATTCTGTGGTTCTGTGGTTGGAATTTGCTGCAGATTTGCATCATGCCATAGAATTTATATAGTGCCATAGAATTCATTGTTTTGGTGAATTTTCATATAAATATACTGTTTTCCATAGTGTCAGGCTTTCTTTCCCACCTCGTTTATCCTGAGCTCCTCCTCTATGCTCAGCATATGATGTCATCGATGACATCACATCATATTTAACAATGACAAGACTGCATTCTGCCAGAGAAATGAATAAATCATGCCACAGAAATCAGAAAATGCTGCCGCAGAAGTCAAGGAGTCCTGCCGCAGAAATCAGAAAATTCTGCTGCAGAACACCAGGGGCCCTGAGTACTGTACACAGTACTCAAGGTGTGGTCTAATCAGTCCATTGTACAGCGGCAGAATCACTTCCTTGCTCCTAGAGGTGATCCCCCTTACGATGCATCCCAACATCCTGTTTGCCTTGCTAGCCGCTGTCCTGCACTGCCCAGAGTTATTCATACATGCATCCACCATGACCCCTAGGTCTTTTTCCCCTATTGGGGCCTCCAGCCTCCCCTCCCAGGGTGTACCTGTGTTTAGGGTTTCCGACCAAGATGCAACACCTTGCACTTGGTGATATTGAAATTTAATTTCCATGTGAGCCCAGCTTCCAGGGTGTCCAGGTCCCTTGCAGGGCCAACCTCCCCTCTTCTCCCTCAACTACTGCTCCCATCTTGGAGTCATCCTGAAAGAGACTCATTTCATACCCTATCCTCCCTAATGTCTGATGTATGCATTGCGGTGCCCTACCAACCTCTCTAGGGTTGGCTCCCCGACCACTACTCTCTGGGTGCGTCCAGCCTAGCCAGTTTTCAATCCATCTGACCATCAAAGGGCCTACTCTAACCCCATCAGTTTCTCACCAGACCATTGTGGGGGCAGAGTCAAGCAGCCTTGCTGAAGTCCAAGAATAATGCATCCACAGGCTTTCCCCTGTCCAGTTCTGATGTTACCCATTCGTAGAACTCCACAAGGTTGGTTTGACATGACCTACCTGGCACAAACCCATGTTGCCGACTATCCAGACCTCCCACCTCATCCAAGTACACCCCCAATTGTTCCTTTAGTATACTCTTCATTAATTTTCCCACCATTCTGCCCCTATTCATTCTGCTGACTTCATTCATTACACTTAAAAAGTTCCAGTACTGTCTTTATTGTAGTGTGACCGAGCGCTGCGACTGTCCTGACATCCTGAGACAAATTCAAAATAAAATACTGCACCTCACATTTATATACTGTCAGAAGTTTCTCTGTTATCTTTTTGGTGCATCCTTGGTTTGCATGTAAGTAAAAAAGATTGCACACTATGCAGAGGGAGCGGTTTCATAACAAGACGCAAGCATGAGCATGTGTTGCTATAGCAGCGCTTGCTCCAGCTCACGTCTAGTTCAGAAAGTGCTCACTCGCTCCCTCTGCACAGCATGCGGTCTGTTTTTTTACTTACAAGCAAACTAAGGATACAATAAAAGATAACATTCTGACAATATCTAACATAATGAGTGCACTATTTTATTTTCAATTTACTCTCAGGATGACAGAACAATCACAGCACTCGGTCAGGCTATGATGCATACAATACTGGAATTCTTTGGACAGTATCATTGAAGTCACAAAAATGATTGGGACCAGAATGTACATGGCAGGATCAATCAGATAAATTTCAACATAAAACAAACACACATTTTCTCACTATTTGCACAAATTCCATCTTATTTTAAATGTATGCCACCAACTCACTAACCAGTACTAATGCTCTGTCATGCTACATTTTTAAACATACAATTTTTTTTTAAATCCCAAAATACATTTTGTATAAACATAACATGACATGACCTGACTGAAGATATCATATTTATCTTCACTCAAGGCCAATGACATCAAGATGTCTCATTTGTGGCTTCGCCACTCGTGAGATATCATGATATTATTGGCCTCTTGTAAAGATAAATATGATATCTTAAGTCAGGCCATGTCATATCCCATATAGATAGATAAAAAAAAAATTTATATATATGATATATATATATATGTGTGTGTGTGTGTGTGTGTGTGTGTGTGTGTGTGTGTATATATATATATATATATATATATATATACACATACATATACATACATACATATACATATATATATGTGACAAAAGAACCTCTGTGACGAACACTGAGGCAATGGTTACCCAAAGGGCATTTGGCTGGGAAGCCAAGTTTCAAGAAAATACAAAATCACACATGACCACACATGTGTGATTTTGTATTTTCTTGAAACTTGGCTTCCCAGTCAGTTGCCCTTTGGGGTAACCATTGCCTCAGTGTTTGCTCACAAAAGTTCTTTGTCTTTTAAATAGTTTTTTGTTTGAATGGGGTTCACTACAACATAACCCAGACAGACCGTCTTAGGGTAGCTGGTTCATTCCACTGGGGTGTCAGACAGACAAGGCATACTAATGAGTCCTGGTAGGATAAAACACATGTCTATGTCATCTGTTAGCACCCTTTGCAAACTGTGTGAGAGGCCTTTCGGCACCATGCAATTCTGCTTAAAGCTGAACCAGCATAATAATCTGTGGCGATTTGTGTGTGTGTGTGTGTGTATATATGTGTGTGTATGTATATATATATATATATATATATATATATGTATGTGTATGTATATATATGTGTGTGTGTGTGTGTGTGTGTGTGTGTAGCAAGGCATTGTGGGTATCGTGCATAGCTGATTTTTCTGTCTCTCTTATCAAAGTGTAATCTCCTGTGTCGGTAGTGTTTACAGCAGTACAGTCTGTAGAAAAGTTTCTGGAAAACTGTTTTTATGATGCAGATAGGCCAAAAAGATAATTTGCGAGTCTGTGTAGATGTTTGACTTTTACTGCCTGCTTGTGAAGTGACCGTTCTGAAGTGGCAGCTCCTGTTAGAATGTGGGAGCGTGATGATACTTTTCTGTGTTTATGTTATAGGGCCTGAATGACTATAAGTAGTTCAGGAGTATAATTATGGGTCAGACTACTTTTCTTTTTCTTTAGTGTCTAGCTTCTGCTAAGAGTTCAACATTGTAAAAGGAAAAGGATGTCTGCAATACCAAGACTGACCAACAGAGGCCTCTGTTTCAACATAGTGATTAAAAACTTTGTTTCTAGGGACATGGATATGTTGTTCATCCACACTTATTGGCAGGTTCCTTACCGCTTTAAATCTTGCCGGAAGGTCTTCAAGCTGGCTCCTCCCACCCACCCGGGTGGTAAAACTCTCAGCTCCACCCCATGATGCCAGATCTTCCTTACCGCTTGGAAGCTCAGGTTCCCTCCGTAACGCTCTGCGTATAAGACTGGTTCCTAATTCTTAATTTTCAAATCAAAAGTTTTTTGCTAAAAAGACTTGGTCTTCTCTCTCGCGGCTGCAATGGACCGTCGACTCCGGTTTCCGGAGATGCCCTTACAGGCAGAAGATGTCTTGGACGGATCCGCTCCACGTCGTCTACTGTAGGCCTTGAAGCGCGACCGCGGGCTTGCGACCTGTGCTCTTCTTTTTGGCCTACGTCCTTAAAGACTGTGCTGCCCGTTTACAGCTGGGGCGTCCGAGAAAGATTTCCTTGATTAAGTCTAAGAGGCCCGTCGGCGGTATCCCGTGGCCTTTCGGATGGATCAGCTCGAGCAGATGATTGCCCTCGAAGAGGAGGCGGCGCGGGCCGCTTCTACCTCGGCTGCGGCATTTGTCCTGCTCTCTCTTGGTGCCTTGTATTCGGCTTCTTTTAAGGAGCTTTGTCTGACCCTCTCGACGAAAGGTGAGGGTCCAACTTCTTCTGGACCTTTTTCTCGGTCCAAAAAGAGAGACAAAGGTAAGTTTCACGGTCGACGCTCTTGGGAGCGGGAAAGATCCCCTCCCTAGTTGTCGACAGTGGAGCTTGATGGAAACCCTAGAAGCGACCACTGGCTTCACGGTGTCCCGTCAGGCCAGTTGACCGAGACTCCACGTCGGCCAGCGGTCGAGATTTTTCTCGACCCGTTGGAATGAGGTTGTCAACTGGAAGCTGAGAATCCTCTCTCCCGGTTCCCCGGTGGGGTTGAGGATCCCGTCGGCACAATCTGTGTGCCTCCGGTTCAGGAGCCTTCAGTGGAATCGTCCGAACGGAAGGGTGCGATTCGACACCTTCCGGCGCCGTCCCTCGGCCCTAGCCGAGTTCTCGGTCTAGCCGAGGTTCTCGGTCTCGGTCTGCAGACGTCTTGGCGAGTCCACCCGATCCCGCCATCATGGCGGTCTCGGTCTCAGCACTGCGGCAAGCGGGCGCCACCGCTGTCCTCTTCCTCCTCCTCGGACGAGGAGAGTCTTGCGCAAGTTGCGTCGGGGTATGAGAACTCATGTGGCAACTCCTCCTTACAGGAATAAGCCGGCGTCAGTCGTCTTCGACCATTAAAGTGGCTGTCACGGGCGGCGAAACACCCCTCGTTCTAGCGAGGAGCCTGTTCCCAGGCCGGTTGTTCGGCCAGTTCCAGCTGCCCCACCGATTCTGGTGGAATCTCTGCCTCCACAGCCGTTAGTTGGGGCTCCAACCAAAAATTCTCGGTCGGCTCAGGGACTGCCCCATAGGCTGTCTGTCACCCTCACTCCCGATAGACCTCGGCAGGTGGAGGGTGGCTCAGGCCCGAGGCAGCTCTTTGAGGACTCTTCCGAGTCCAAGGATGATTCCTCCCTTTTCTCCAAGCAAATGGACTTGGAGTCCTCAGGAGGACAGTCAGTGGGCGATAGCCCTTCGTCCTTCCTAGGATTGCTTGGCTCATCTCAGAGTCCACGGGATGAAGCTCGAACCCGTTTCTAAGCAGGCCAGGTATCCCCTCACGGAGATTCTGGACCGAGGGGATTCCCCTATGGAGGCCTTTCCGGTGGCCGAGGCCATAGTGGGTCCGGCCTTGGAGCTTTGGCGCGCCCTGCTTCCTGCCCTGCGCCTTCGGCCAGGATGGCCAGGAAGTATGCGGTCCCTACCGGTTCCCTGTCCGGTTTTTTGGAACATCCCTCTGCTGAGGGGTTGGTTACCGACAGCGTTTTCCGGCGTGCCGGGAACGCCAGGGAAGTGGACAAACCTCCCGACAAGGAGTCCAAGAAATTGGATTATGCCGGGCGATAAGTCTATGCTGCGTCCTCTCTCGAAGCCGTCAGGCCAGTTCGGCCGTCCTCATGGCACATTTTTCTCATGCCCTGTTGGGCTCCCTGGATGAGGTCGTCCCTCATCTTCCCGCGGATCTGCAGACTACGGTCAGGCAGGTGCGGGACCAGGGCAGGGCAGTGGCCAAACAGCAGCTCCAGACTGCGTTAGACATTGGGGACTCGTGTGCCAGGTCGGTGGCGGCCGCAGTGGCCATGCGTCGTCGGGCTTGGCTGAGGATATCCACCTTTACTTCGGATACCCAGCACAAGTTGGCGGATGTTCCCTTTTTGGGGACTGACCTCTTCGGCCCTGGGGTGGAAGGTCACCTGCAGAGGATCGAGAAGGCCAACGCTACTTTGGACTTGGTCTCTTCCGCTCAGAAGGACAAAGGCATGAACTGCAACCTAAGCCCTTTCGTCCTTCTGCGCCCCCGACGCAGCAACGTCAGGGCCAGCAGGGTTGGGCTTGGCATCCCAAACCCAAGCCGTCGGCTTCCTCCAACAGGAAGCAGGGAGGTAAAGGCCCTGGAGGTTCCTCGGCCGGTCCCTCCTCCAAGCCTGCCCAGTGACAGGCTGAGGGGTGTCGCCCCCAACCCCGTCACCTCACCCCAGGTTCCCCGGGGGGACGGCTCCGACACTTCCTTTCTGCCTGGTCCGTTATTACCACGGACAGGTGGGTACTGGAGGTGGTGGGAAAAGGCCTGCCTCTAGAATTCGAGCAGGCCCTGCCCTTCAGAGCCGTCGCACCTCGGGGGGCCTCGGGGTCCGCAGCCTCACTGTCGGCTCGTCGGGCCGACATCGCTCTCCTCCTCCAAAAGGAGGTGATCAACGAGGTAGCGGACCCTCCCTCAGACCCAGGGTTTGTGTCCAGGTACTTCCTGGTTCCGAAACGGACGGGAGGCTGGCGCTCCATTCTCGACCTACACGACCTGAACAAGTTCCTAAGGTCTCGAACCTTCAGGATGGTCACTCTGGCGCAGATAATACCATCTTTGGAACACGGCATGTGGTTCTGCTCTCTGGACCTGCAGGACACGTTCTTTCACGTCCCTATCCGTCCGTCACATCGGAGATTCCTTCGCTTTCGAGCAGAGGGATCCCTCTTCGAGTTCCGAGCCATGCCCTTCGGCCTGTCTCCAGCTCCTAGGGTCTTCACCAAATGCATTGCAGTGGTGACAGCTTTCCTGCGGCACCGAGGGGTCCGAGTGTACCCTTACCTGGACGATTGGCTGATAGCAGCCCCCTCCAGACAGGAGGTGGAGCGGTTCAGAGATCTGGCCCTCCAGGTTTGCTCTCAAGTCGGCCTTCTCATCAATGAGGCCAAGTCAGAACTCGAGCCGAAGCAGGTGATTCTGTTTATCGGGGCAGAGCTTGACTCTCTTCGAGCCAGAGCACGGCTCCCGGCGGACAGGGCCGAGGTTCTTACCTCCTTTGCCCAATCATTTCTGGTTGGGCAATTGCGCCCTGCCCGGGACTTCCTGCGCCTCCTCGGTCTCATGGCGGCCTGTACCAGCGTGGTCCGTTGGGCACGCTGGCACATGCGCCCCCTTCAGTGGGGACTGGCCAGCCAGTGGTCACAACGCTGCGATCCATTGGACCAGCTAGTGATGGTGACCCAGGAGATGTGGAACGCTCTCCGGTGGTGGACCGTTCCATCTCATCTGCAGGAGGGTATCCGTTTGTCGCCGAGCCGCGGTCTCTCTATCGACCGACGCCTCTCTGATGGGTTGTGGTGCCCATCTGGGGAACACCGAGCGCCGCGACCTCTGGTCCCAGCGAGTCGATGCCACATCAACCTGCTGGAGCTCAGCGGTCCGCCTAGCTGTCACCGCCTTTGCTCCGTTTCTCCGAGGTCAAGTGGTCCGAGTCAGGCGGACAATACCACGACCATGTACTGCCTAAACCGCCAGGGCGGGACGCGCTCCATGCTTCTATGCAAGGAAGCTCTCCGCATTTGGTCACTCATGCGCAGCC
This sequence comes from Neoceratodus forsteri, assembly GCA_016271365.2. Lineage (NCBI taxonomy): Eukaryota > Metazoa > Chordata > Ceratodontiformes > Ceratodontidae > Neoceratodus > Neoceratodus forsteri. Next base: position 824,427,950 of record CM057456.1, read on the forward strand.
TGGAGGCGGATCTCCTAGCCATTCATGTGGCAGGAGCCTCCAACACCCTGGCCGATGCCCTGAGCCGGATAGGGGCTGCATCTCACGAGTGGTCTCTCCTGCCGGAGGTAGTACAAGATCTGTTCTCCCACTGGGGCACACCTCAGGTGGATCTGTTCGCCTCAGGAGAGCGAGGCTGAGCTGTTTCATGCCCGCCCCCTCAGCAGGGCTCGCTGCAGGGGGATGCCTTCTCGAGGCTGTGGACCCCGGGCCTCTTTACGCCTTTTCCCCCATTTCCCTTGATTCACAAGGTGCTTCTCAAGGCAAGGAGGGACAAGGCGCAGGTGATTCTGATAGCCCCAGACTGGCCCCGCCAGTTCTGGTACCCAGATCTCCTCAGCCTCAGCTCCAGGCTCCTGAGGCAGCTTCCAGCTCGCCCGGACCTGCTCTCAGTCAATCAGGGGAAGGTGTTTCATCCGGACCTTCAATCCCTGCACCTGACGGCCTGGTTCCTGAGTGGCTAGAGTTCCAGGCCTTGGGTCTTTCCGACGAAGTCCTCAATGTTGTTGAGGCGTCCCGTAAGGAGTCGACCAGGAAATGCTATGCCTTCAAATGGAAGAGATTTTCCATTTGGTGTCAGGGCAAGGGCTTGGACCCTTCCTCCTGTTCTTTGGCAAGCATTTTGGACTATTTGTGGTCCCTTTCTAGTCAAGGGCTTAGGTCGACGACCCTAAAGGTGCACCTGGCAGCCATCTCTGCTTACCTGGCACGGGAAGGGGAGCAGTCGGTGGCGCAGGAGAAGGTGGTCTGGCACTTTTTCAAAGGCCTTGATCACATTTCCCCTCCGGTGCGAGAACCTCCACCTCCGTGGGATTTACTGCTGGTACTGGCAAAGCTCATGGGCAAGCCATTCGAACTAATGCACAGGTGTGAACTCTCTCACCTGTCGTGGAAGACCGCCTTCTTGGTGGCTATCACGTCAGCCAGAAGGATGGGAGAACTCCAGGCGCTCTGCATTGAGTCTCCTTACCTGGTCTTCCACAGGGACAAGGTTGTCCTCGCCCCACCGAAATTCCTTCCGAAGGTGGTGTCGGAGTTTCACCTTAACCAGGTGTTGACTCTGCTGGTGTTCTACCCCAATCACACCTCGGAGGCGAATATAGGCTCCATACTCTGACCCTAGAAGGGCGCCGCCATTTATAAGGAGTGCACGGCTGAAATTGGGAGAGGTTCGCCAGCTGTTTGCCACCCACGCTGAAGCCGCACCTGGCAGACCTGCAGCCAAGCGGACGATAAGCAGGTGGGTCACCTCCTGCATAGATCTCTGCTATAAGTTGGCGGGCATGGAGCCTCCCAGAGGGATAAGAGCTCATTCTACCCGTCATACTGCTGCATCGGTGGCTGCTTCCAGGGACGTCCCTATCCAGGAAATCTGCAGGGCTGCTACCTGGAAGTCAGCACACACCTTTATTACCCATTACCACAGCAACCTTGAGTCATGCCGGGATGCTGGTTTTGGGGCCTCAGTTCTCCAGTCTTTATTCCCTAAGTAGGGGGTGTGCGCCTTGCCTCCCTCCTCCCGGAGCACTGCTAGGAGTCTGCCAATAAGTGTGGATGAACAACATATCCATGTCCCTAGAAATACAGGTTACTCACCTGTAACAGGGTTCTAGGAATGGTATATGTTGTTCATCCCATTCCGACCTCCCGGCCGACGCTGCAGCCTGAGCTTCCAGCGGGCCAGATCTGGCGCCATGGGGCGGAGCCGAGAGTTTTACCACCCGGGTGGGTGGGAGAAGCCAGCTTGAAGACCTTCCGGCAAGATTTAAAGCGGCAAGGAACCTGCCAATAAGTGTGGATGAACAACATATACCATTCCTAGAACTCCTGTTACAGGTGAGTAACCTGTATTTCCCTTGCATGATGTCACTGTTGGGGGTTGCAGCACTGAGAAACAACCATTTGCCAATGTCAAATGTTTGTCACATGCACTGGTGCCATTTTTTTTGGGGGGGGGGGGTTTGGATACAAACAATACAGCTATTACTACCACCATTAATAAATCTGCTATGGTTGTTGATTGCATTCTGAAAGAAAACAAATTACTCTGGACTTGGCTGGAGTACCTGGAGAATGAGTCCTGGTCATTTAATCTTCATTTCCTGGGGATAACCAAAGACTTGGAGTGCACAGAGTCACTTACCTATATCCAAGGTTTCCTTTCTGAGTTATTTAAAATGCAATTGGATTCCCTTACCCCTCTGGCATACAGAATTACTCCTCACTGCAAGCCTGCTAACCCGGATCTCCCATGTACCTTTCTGGTCTCCACCTCAGGTTCACGTCCGTGACATGCTCCTTAATAAGGCCAACGGAACGCGGGTGTGGGGAGGACAGCAGCAGTGGGAGGGAGAGGGAGGGGAGGGATTTGCTGTGTGTGTATGTGTGTGTGTGTGTGTGTGTGTGTGTGTGTGTGCTCGAACAGAATGCGGGTGTGGGGAGGACAGTAGCAGTGGGAGTGCTTTGCTGGTGGGGGGGGACCTCCAACAGAACGCGGGTTTGGGGAGGACAGCAGCAGTGGGAGGGAGAGAGAGGGATTTGCTGTGTGTGTGTGTGTGTGGAGAACAGCAGCAGTGGAGGGGGAGTGATTTGCTGGCGGGGGGGCCTCCGACAGGACGTGAGTGTGGGGAGGATAGCAGCAGTAAGAGGGAATGATTTGCTGGGGTGGGGCTCGAACGAGAATGCAAGGAAGACGGGAGCAGTGGGCAGGCTCAGCGCATTCACACTAAGTGCTACGGCAGGGTGTAGCCAGGAATTTCAGATGCATACACCAAGTTGACACACTGCTACCCCCTTGTTGTCTGTGCCCTGCTACACCACCCACTGTCCATGCCCTCCCACCTGGCACAAGCATAATTTACTCCAGCATATGCTATAAATATTAGGGCATACACCATAGATCTGAAATATAAAGATGTAACATACATGCTCCCATTCGTATACAGTAGTGCCTTTCAACTACCATTGTCAGACTAGCAGACTGGCTTTTAGTTATAGTGTTGCATTGTTACAAGCCCTGGTACCACATCAGGGTAGCCAGTTCCACAGAGGTCCATTTTCACACACACACACACACCCCAAGCATAGATGGAGTCTCTTAAAAATTTTAACTTCCAGCAGCTTTATATCCACACAAGAGTCCCTCCCAGACACATACTCACCCAGATCCAACACAGATACGTATATTACCTGTTGAAAGCTATAATTGGACAGATGCTTTCTGGAATATAAACATTCTTGCAGCCATAAAAAATCCTTTTAATAAGCTATTTTAACTTATTTATAGGTGAGAGGAAAAAATCTCTTGGCACACAAGCAAGCACATTAATTTGTCATGCAAACTCTCACTAATTAGTCATGCATTTGAATTGAACAAGAAGCTACTCCAGTCATATAGGGAACATTGTTAAACCAGGAGTAGCACACTAAGCTGGAGCTTGTTTCCAGATGCGACCTGGGAGCACAAGGAAGTTGTGACTTGCTCAGGATCACACAGTATGCATTTAGGCAGCTGTGGGATTAAACCCAGGTCTCCAGATCTGCAGATCAGAGCCTTAACCCACTGTGCTGTACTGCCTCCAAGTCATATACTGATTATTACCCAGATTTTGTGTTCTGTAAAGATCAACCTTACACTGGGTAAGCATTGTATATAACTTGTCAAAAGAGTACTAGAAATCTTGGCCTAAGCACAACCCAAGCCAGTTAATAACATCATGCATCAAACTTCTTGTAAATTCCAGAGAGGATTCGAGGGAGACCATGCTGTGCACAGCTTATGATGACATCTTAACTCTTTTACTGGTAGATGAGCCTAATTCAGTATGCATCATGGATTTATCCTGACATGTTATGATAACCCTGATAACTCATTTGGGGCTAAATAAATACAATCAAAATGTAACTGGTTTATATAAAAAACACTTTTGATCATTCACTGACATTTTAACCTGTTTGGGTTTTGTTTTCTCAGAAAGTTTAGAATATTTGGTGCTATCCCAAACTATACTTTAAATCATGTTGTCATATGAATAAAACTAGTAAGAATCCTATCTTTATCTTGTAAATCTCACTGCATTATATAACAAATACCCTGTATGGTGGTGGTTGACAAATTAATACAGTCCTACCTGTTCATAAAAGTTTGCCCTTAGTAAAGATGAAGGTATTTCAGACATGAGTATTAGTCAGAGCTGAGCTGTTACAAAAATATTAATGAAGGTAACACTGAAGTTCACTAAAGTTACTGTATATAGCTACTGGTCAAAATAAAGAAAATACAGATTTTTACCTAATGGCCTCACTCTCTGAAGTTCACTGGCACTACAGGTCATTTAATCGGGGTAGCATTCTAAACTATAGTGTACAGGTAGTGGTCAAATAAACAAGAAGAAGCTACTGCAGTGGGTGCACAGCAATAATGCAAAAAACGGTATCTGATGCCTTGAGGGATTCAGTGGAGGTAACATTGAAGTTCACTGCAGGTCATTCGGTGGGGATTAGAGCTACAGTTAGTGGTCAAAATAAAGAAAATACCATTTGTTTAGCCAATGGTCTCACTCTCTGAAGTTCGCTGGCACTGCAGGTCATTCAGTCAGGGGTAGCATTCTAAACTACAGTTAGTGGTCAAATAAATTAGCAAGTTTAACAAAAAGAAAGAGCTACTGCAGTCAGTGCAAAGCAATAATGCAACAAATGATACCTGATACCTTGAGGGATTCAGTGGGTTAACACGACTCAGTCAGAAGCTGCTGCAGTTATTTCCAAATTCCCGAGGCTGTGCAGAACAGTAGGGCACTCTCTTCTTCCTGACTCCCAATCCTAAGTCCTGACACGAGTTCATGACGGCCGACTGTACTGGGGCAGCCGAGTGACTAGAACGGACTGGAGTATGGCGGGCCAGGCAGTGTGCAATCGATTTGGTTAGGCAGACTCGGACTCACTTAAAAAGAAAAAAATATACAGCTCAGTTACTTTAGCGGGTGAGTCTTGTCTTCTCCCCAACTTATCCACAGGCGCTGGAAGGCTGCTTGCTCCCTCCTCCGCTCACAGTCTCAGCTAACACTGGCCTCTCTAAGTCTGCTCCCAGCTGAGTTACTTTCCAGTTCATGGCCATGCGCTGCTCTCTTCTGCTGCTCTGCTACGGCGGGGTTCTTCACACTTCTCCAACTATCTAGCTGACTCTGAGACGCTGCGTCTTCTTTCCTGGATCCTGTAGTCTGGCTTATAGGAAAGCTGTCTCTCCAAGGCTCAAAGTACAATGCTGGACTGGGGGCATTTAAACTCGCCACACCGCCCACCTAAATAAAAACAAGACAAGTACTGGGTGAGGTGGGGTTGTCATAACAAGCAAGACTGGAGCATTGGGCAGGCTCAGTGTGTTCACAGTGTAAGTGCTACAACAGTGTGAATGCACAATCAGGAAGTCAAGCAATGCAGGGCTTTACACATCAAAGAACGGAGCCACGCCACTATAGGTGCGGCTCTGTCCTTTGAAAAGTTGTCCAACTCCGCCCCAACCACAGAAACTGAATCATCCCCAGCCTGCCGACCCATTGGCCTGCCACTTGCTACGGAGCTCTCCATTGGGCGCACCCCCCTCACACCCCTGTATAGCACCTCTCATGTCAATAAGTTCATCTGTGGCTGTGCACCACAACTAACTCAAAAAAGGAGCAGGGTTATGCAAATGAAGTGGAGTACAGAAATAAAGCATTTTTTTCACAGAAAACAGCACTTTTTGGCAGTTTGAATGGTAGGAGATTGAGTCACAACCCCAGCAGGTTACTGTGACACTTGGACAGCTGATTCTGTTTAACCTATGCTTTTTGTAATATAAAAATGTATTATTGAATGTCTCTCATGAGAGATGCTGACAGTCTGTGGAATGACAACCCCCTCCCAGGTTTTAGCTAATAGGTGTTACCTGAAAGGCCAAGAGATAATTACAGGCTAGAAGAGACTTAAAATTTAGAATTTCCTTTTTATGTGACTAATTGCAGCTTGCTAGGTGCCAAGGTAGATCATAAACTTTTATAACGTTCAGAGGAAACTCAATAAAATTCACATCGTGATACAAAGTATGTTACACCTCCGTGAGATCTGGCAGAGAGACATAACAAGTCCCATTGATGTCCTGGAAAGGGGAAGCTGATCATAAGATCAAAGAAAGTCATATGAGAAAATGAGTTGTGCTGAGATCACAGAATTTACCTTTGATAAGACACCCTGTTTTGCATAGATATATATTTTTTATATTCTGACAGGGAGGAGCTAGGTGACCTCATGCAAAGAGGTTGGCAAGGCCAGTTTTTAAACAGTATTCTGTTTTCCATTTACACAAAAAATGTTTGGACTCTGAAAGAGAAACATCTACAGCACTGTGCGATAAGAATACCTTAGAACAGGCAAGTTTGAGTGTATTAGTGGTAGGAATCTGCACTTTTAAACCTGTTTTGTTTAAGTGATTTGGATGTTTTGTGATAAATGGTTCTGTATTTACATTTTACATTTTTTTTATCTATTTTGAAGTAAACCTCTACTTTAGAGACTACTTGGTGTAGCTTTGAATTTCTTTTTCTTGACAAGGGAAGCATACATGGTTAAAGCTGACACTGCACAAAGCTTACTGGTTTAAACAAACTGGGAAAAGGTAAGAATTTATTCTGAGGTCTTTAATAGAGTTTTAAGGGTTCATTTTGTATGCCTGGTTAGGTGCCCGTAGGAGAAAGATAGCTGGTCCCCTTGAAGAGCAGAATTATCTGAGCCTGTACATTGGGTACGCTAACAAGAGGTTCACAGTTTGAATCCCTCCAAGACTTGAGACCAAAGGTTGATTCGATCCCACAAAACAGACAGGAGGGTTACCCTATTTCTGTTAAGTGTTCACAAGACTGCGCTCAGAGGTTGTCACTTTTTGAGTAGAAGGCTGACCTGCTAAGTGGGTTTGTGACAGTTACTTCTCCCATTTGCTATGGCAAACATGGCAAAATCACTTTAAAATAACGGTATTAACTGTTTGGTACACCCTCATATCCGAAATCCAGATTGTCTGGGCTATAGATCCTGGTTTATACACATTGAATGTCTTCTATACTATGAAATTGATGCCTGACGTGAGTTGTATCGTTTTGTGTTTTTATTCAAAATGCAATAAATACAAATTAAAAAACAAAACACAAAAACGAGCAGTGCTCAAGCAGTTTTGGGCCACAAATTGTGATATGAATCCTCGTATGTCTTGTGTGGTACCTCAAGCTTTCAGGATCCTTTTTCCACAAATGGGAAAATAGCAATTCCCTAAGTAACTGGTGTCAGAGGTGCTGAATATACTGTTGGAATTCTGTCACGGAGGACCACACCCCTTTTTTCTAGTTTGATGGACAGTGGGCCCCCTCTTTTATCAAAATGAGTGAGGTAGATCTTAGTGTCATGTGTTGGTTGCTGGTAGATTTTAAATGTACCAGAAGTCCCTATACGTAGGTTTGCAGCACTGCAAGAGTTGAGATGCAGTGTGTCTGTAACCCCTAGGTGGCGCTATTCCAAGGGCTACTACCCCTGCCTGCTTGGCTACCAACAGGTTAAGGGGTCTGAGTTCTAAAACGGGTGCCTCCATCCAAAGGTCAGGGTTGGTTTTGGTCAAGCTAACCAGGCCACAGCCCTCTGGGACTGTGACCCCCCTCTTTTCCCATTAGTGGCCCACACAGTGCACAATATGCACCTTCCCAACACCCCAGATATGCTTTGTACATACACTTATATTTGGCACTTACCCCCAGGACTGGTTCCTTCAGTTTGACTCTGGGGACCCCCTGTAAAATAAGGTGATACAGTACAAAAGCAACAATGCAATACCTTCAACATAAACTGACACCACAGTCAATGTAAATTGCAGAAAAAAAACAGATCTGATTTATTCAGGGGACTATAACAAGGTTGGGGGATAATTAGGTTAATTGGTTTAAACACACTAAGAATCACACTACTGTGCATGCAATCGGAGTCCCACTCGGTCACACACTCTGGGTACCCAGGATGAAGGGAAAGGCTAGCCAGGACCGTTGCCCGGGGTAGGCTGGCGTCGCAGTTGGTTGGGGCCCTGTGATGGAGAAAGAACATGCGCACACACACAATTTGTAATCCGGAGCTGGAGGGCTCAGTTCGTGAAAACAGCACAACAAGAATCAGATGACACACTTTTGATTTAAGAAAGGTTGCAGGGAGCTACAATGATAATTACTCACAGTACCCAAGCTGTACATAGGAGGGACGATGGATGGACGTTCTGGATTGCCAGAGGAAGCAGGGCCCACACGAGTTGATTCGGTGTTGTTCCTGTTTAGGCAAGGAGCAGGGGGCTGATCCCCTGGCAGGTCCCTTGTCGGTGGATCTTCTCTGTGCCGTAGGGTAGGGAGATAAGGCCCACGTAGTAGGGCCTGTCTACAGTAGGCAACAACTGATTCAGTCCGATTTTAGCTGGGAAACAGCTTCCAGCCACTAGCACACAGTTCTCAGAAAAAGGGGAATTAGATCGCGATCCCCATCCAGCACATAGCACATTCATATGTACAAGCCAGCAGCACACAGCCAAACTAAATTGCGTTTCTCTTTCAGTTTACAGTACATTTATATACCAAAATTCTACCTGTACTAGGCCAGATGCTCCCAAGTCACTATCGCAAGTCTCTGAACACACTTGGAGCTCAGAAGTAACTGAAATTCCTGACAGGCCGATCGCATTCAGCAAAATCCTCGGTCTTCTACAGGTTAAGCCTGGTCCCAAATAAGCAGCTTGCTTTGTTCTCACAGAATTTGGAATTAGTCTGACAAAAGTCCTCTTCTCCCTCTCAGGACAGAAATCAGGCTAGCAGGCCAGAAGTCAGGCCTTCCACGGTTCTCCCGCGTGAACTACTGCGCAATACGCCCGCTCGAACTATGCGAGCTCCTTCTCTCTCAGCTTCCAACTCGGATCTGGCTTGCCAGCAGACAGCCCAGGGGCTTTCACACAGATCCCAAAGGTTCGGTTGGTCCATTCAGCTATCAATCACAACAGGCTCCTTCTGTAGGTGAAAAAAGGCACCAACAGTCCAAAACTACAATTCCCGGAGTCTTCTCCACATATCCCCAATACAGCAGGTTCCATTTTAGAGTCCCACAGCACTGATTGGTCCACTTTTGCTGTTCGGGGCCAAAATGGTGGAGCTAAACAGAAGCAGTCCTTGCTGCAAGAAAGGCAGGTTAGAACAATCTATATTTTCATCACTACTGTAACGAATTACCAATAATTATTTACATCTTTCAACAGGGCTCCCTCTGCACAATTAACGACTGCAGAAATGGAGCGATTATTCAGCAGCCCAGGTGGGACTCTGGCATAGAAAAACAGAGACCCCCCCCCCCATTTAAACTAATTGTGATTGCAGGCAGGCAGCCCTTAAAGAGACAGTACATGGAGGCTTTAAAAGCACTCACTGGCAACATCATTAAAACGGCTTTAGCGCTGAACACCAACCAGGCTGTGAGCAATTAGGCAAGCCCTTGGAAGACTTTTGGGAACCCCCATTTGTAGGCGGGTTACATGTATATGTAGAAGGAGCCTATTCATTGCAGGTGTATGTGTTCAGATGACTTGTTAGGTCCTTAACTTCAACATGGAAGGGGCTGCAATCTTTTAATAAAATCAGGACACAGTAGTTTGCCAAGATATATGGCAACAGCTGCATTTCTTTGATTCTGCGACTTAAATGGATCAAAGCTGGCACCTTACAAACTCACCACTGTTCCAAGAATAGCCTCTTTGTCACATAACAATTGCTTGCATTATTGTACCTGCCTCTTTGGAGAAGAATTTCCATTTATAAATATTATGGTTGGAGAAAAAGGCATCTTATGAGGCATGTGTTTGGGCAAAAACATGAAGCATGAAAAAAACACATGGGATAGATGTAATATGGCTTTAGAGAACCTACCCACAGTGCATTTTGATTCTGAGCTTCTCGTCTTTTTATTTAAGTGTCTTTCTGAGTTGCACTTATGTCATGAATGTATTTAGTGGCATTTGCCTTGCCTTCACAGTTAGAGCTTTTCAGAGCCTGTTGTCTGCTGAAGGTCATGTAAGCATTAATTCACTATTATGAAGAGTCTACTAGGGAATTAATGCCCGGTTTGGGGTGGCTCAGTGCCTCCAACCACCAACCAGGCATTAATTCCTTAGCAGAGCCCGACTTTGGAGTGGATTAATGCACCTGTAACATGGCAAATGCAGTGTAAGTACTGTGAGAATACTGTTTCACTGAAGACTACATAACAAGTCTGAAAACAACTACTACTGCTTCTCAAACTATACTGCATTTTCGTCCTTTTTACACACACTGAGGATGTGACAATGTACGCATGCACCTTGCATAATCGACATACATTTATGTAGTGTCCGATAATTTAGCACACATACGATCATCACATTACCCTCTGAAACACAGTACGTCGTGAAGATTTTTAACATCTTACTGACAGTTTAGTTGCTTTGCCCTTCGTTCTTCACCTGCGCTGATGGATCATTCAAGTGCATTCTGGGGGAAGTGTACATTTACATGGTGGCCCTTCCCTATCACCTGCCACGGGGCTAGATGGGACAGGGGCACCATACCTGGAAGGCAGAACAATTAACCGGGAATTTGCACTTATGCTCAGTTTGGGCATTGAGCTCTGAGACACATATACTCCTTTATGGACCACATTGAGAGGCAAATCCACAGGCCCCCCAGAGGAATCATAGCTGAGGCGCACTACTGGTTTTACAGCTCGACCAGTCCTCCTGGGGGTAACGGTTACAGTCTCTGCACCTTTAGCTTCGCTCTCTGCACTTTCTTTACTTGCAAGGCGAGTCTCTGTCTGGGCAGAACAGTTCGGACTTGAGGCACTGTCAGCTTCTGGGTCAGCAAGTTCTGGTTCCACAGCACTTTGCTCACTTGAAAAACTCCCCGGCGCTGGAAGTGAACACTGCTCTGGTAAGTCACCAGTCGGTCTTAATTCGTCTGGTACTTCCTATGGGAAATCACACAGTTCCACCATACATAGTGATTCAATATCATCAGAAATGACACTCTGAACTTCACTGTCAGGGAGCATTGGCTCCACTGGATAAAGCTAGGGGGTTAGGCAGTCCAGAAGGCCCAGCTTCATCCCCATAATTGACCGGGGGTTACCTTGAAATAAGTGACTTAGTTCATAAGCAGGGTAATAACCATAGTTGTACTCACTCTCATCCGAGGTGGACTGAGAGTCGTGCTCAATTTGGGTTTGCTGTGGAGGAAATCTTGAGAGTCAGCAACGACAGGGGCCAGTTTACTCTTGTCTCTGCTTGGCAGCAGCCCATGTTACCAGTCCTGGGGGAGCACTTTCTGGGGGCTCAGATTCAATCAGTATTTGACCAATGGGCGACAAATGGTTACGATGCATTGTCTTGACATTTTTTGAGTTTTTCTCAGGCCGCACTTCATACACAGGCAGATCATTTAATTTACCTACCACGATATGGGGAAGATGGTGCCACCGGTCAGCAATTTTGTGTTTGCCATGCAGTCCCAAATTCCGTAACAATACCCGGTCTCCCGCTTGGAACTCTTGGGCCTTTACCTTTTTATCATATATTTCTGTTAGCCAAATTTCTCTTTGCAGCCATGGTCTGAGCTAGTTGCTAGGCATGATTCTGTTGAGCTTTTAACTTTTGTACGTATTGTAGATAATTTTCAACTCGGACCCCATCAGAAAAGACTCCGAAACAAACATCCACTGGCAGCCGAGCCTCTCTTCCAAACATAAGGTGGTAGGGGGAGAACCCAGTGGCATCATTTCTGGTGCAGTTATAAGCATGTACCAAGGTGCTAATTTGCTGGCTCCATCTGGGCTTGTCTTTCGGGTGGAGAGTGCCTAGCATGTCAAGCAGGGTGTGGTTAAAACGTTCTGGCTGCGGAACCTCCTGGGGTGGTTCTAGACTTCCACACTCCCCACAGAGAAAGCATCTCATTGATTAAGCGGCTCTCAAAATCTCGGCCTTGGTCAGAATTAATTCTCTGGGGGGGCTCCATAGTGAAAAAAAAATTTTCTACCAGTACCTTAGCCACAGTGGATGCTTTTTGGTCTTTAGTGGGAAATGCTTGGGCATACCTTGTAAAATGGTCAGTGACCACCAACACATTACTAATATTCCGCTGATCGGGCTCCAAACTCAGAAAATCAATACAAATTAACTCCATGGGGGCACTGGTGGTGATGATGTTAACAAGGGGGCAAGGCCTCTCTCTGCAGGCAGCGACTACAAGTCCATACATGATGTTCAACATTGGCCCCAATCTTAGGCCAGTAGAATCTAGACTACACTAGGTCAAGGGTTTGGTCTATACCGAGGTGACCCATGTGGTTGTGTAGGGACCTCAGCACCAAGTATCTGAAAGCGGTGGGCAAAACCAACTGTTTGTCTACTTGACGTCCCCCGTCTACTGTTTCTCTGTATGGCAACTTGTTAAATCAGTTTCAATTTAGGGCCTTCCTTGTACAACAATGCAGTTCTCAAGTCAGAAGTGTGCAACATGGACACATCTTTCCCTGTGTAAAGAGCTTCAAGTGCTGATTTGATGATAGGATCTCTGGATTCAGCTCGCTGGAGACTGTCATCAAACTGAGGCACTGCACTAATATCTAATGCAGAGAAGTTGCAGTAAGTAGCAGGTATACAAGTGTCAGAGGGCCCCGAGCAATCTACTAGACAGTCCACTGCATCTGTGGACATTTGTTCCTCCTTGTCAAACTTTTGGCATAGCGCTCGAATGTCAGGTTCGGACAGTCTGACCCAATCTCTTCTGGAAGCAAGCCTCCTGGAGAGAGCATCATCATCTACGTGATTCAGGCCTGCTCTGTATTCAACAGCGTAATCATAGGTAGACAATGCAGAAAGCCACTAATGGCCGGTGGCATCCAATTTGGCTGAAGTCTGCACATAGGTCAATGGATTATTATCTGTCTTTACCAGTATCTTTGCTCCATACAAGTATTCGTGGAATTGGTCAACAATGGCCCACTTCAATGCCAGGAACTCCAATTTATGCACAGGATAGTTTTTCTCAGATGGTGTCAGACTTCTGCTGGCAAAGGCCACTGGTTTCAGGCCATTCTCGTGCTCTTGATATAACACAGCCCCTAAACCTTGTAAGTTAGCATCGGTATGTAATACATAGGGTTTTGCAGGATCTGCATAAGCAAGGACAGGAGCATGGGTGAGTTGGTATATGATTTCATGAAAAGCAGTTTCACAATCAGGTGTCCAGCATGACCCAAAAGATTTATTTGGGCAGAAATATACCCTCTCGGTTTCAGTAGAGGCCACTCTCTTGTGCTTTTTGTTTGTGGGAGGATAACCTTGGGTAAGATTCAGAAGTGGACGAATCACCCTTGAATAGTCCTTTATGAACTGCCTGTAATAACCACAAAATCCTAGGAATCGTTGTAACTCTTTTAGGTTGTGGGGCTGAGGCCAGGTGGTCAAGGCCTCAACTTTGCTAGGATCAGTCTCTATGCCCTCGGTGGACACTATGTGCCCCACATATTTTACTGATGTCTGAAAGAACTGGTATTTGTCAATGGACAGCTTAAGTCTGAAATCTTCCAGTTGGTCCAACACTTTAGAAAGTCGGCTTTCATGTTCCTCCAACGAACTTCCAAACACAATAACATCGTCTGAATATACCAGGCACTCCAACAAGTTCATGTCTCTCACTGTATGCTACATCAGTCGATGAAAGGTGGCGGGGGCACCCGAAATTCCTTGAGGCATCCTCATAAATTCATAGAACCCAAGTGAACAGATGAAGGCTGTTTTCTCATGGTCTTCTGGCGCCATGGAGTTCTGATAATATCCACTGCGGAGATCCAACACTGAGAACCACTTGCTACCATTCAGACAGTCTAAAGCATCCTGAATACGAGGCATGGTGTATTGATCGGGGATGGTCCGCCTGTTGAGGGTCCGATAATCCACACACATTCTTACTGTCCCATTCTTTTTCCTCACCACTACAATATGCGAAGCATAAGAACTTCTGGATTCTTGTATCACACCAGCCGCAAGCATCTCCTGCAGGTGTCATCTTGCATCATCTATATCAGTGGGTGCTAGGCGCCGAGACCTCTCACGGAATGGCCGTTCATCATGCAGGCATATATGGTGCTCTGCTCCTTGTACACATCCCACATCCCATTCTTTCAGTGAAAACACCTGATCTCTCTGAGCGAGTCTCTGGCCGATTCTAGTCTTCCATTCAGCTGGCAATGGGGAGGCACCAAGGTCAAACAGTTCGGGCGTCACTCTGTCAGTCTCCCCCCGAGTACATATTACTGGGTAGTACTGCAATGTCTGCGCAGTGTACGGTAGCCAGGGTGCAGCCTCTGTTCACTCTAATTTCTCGGTCTGACACATTGTGGACCTGAACCATTACCCGTCAAGCATAAGCATGAGCCCGAGCAGGTAAAATACTGGGTTTAACCAGCAATTCTTCTGTCAATTGTTTATCGCCTGGCGCATCCAACATGAGTATCTTATTCTTGACGTCTTTTCGGAAGCAGACCATCCCTTGTAAGGTACACTGAGCATTAGGGGCCAGGATCATGGACTCTGGATCCTTCTTCCATACAACCCAACCGGTTCATCCACATCCATCTCGTCAGCATTCTTCCGTGACTCATAAGCCTTCTTGATCAAGGCAGGAATCCTCAAAGCTCTAGCAGTCCGCTGTCCCTGTCTCTCATAGCATAGTTGCGCCATCCTCCCGAACATATGATCATTCGTCCCAATTAGTAAAGGGACCCCATCGTACAATCCAGTAGGGGGGCACACTAGGGCCAAGGTCTCCACTTGCTCCGCCACTCCAGCCACCGAGGTGGGGAAAGACAACCAAATCCAAATGTATCCAGAGTAGGGGTAGGACTTTTCACTCATCCCCCAGACATGTAGTTCTTCCAAAGGCTGTAAAGGCACATCAGCCAAATGCTTCTTGAACCGGTCTTGGAACATGATGGTTACTTGAGAGCCACTATCCGGCACAGCCTAGTAGACACTCCATTTACTTTCATGGTTGTCTCCATGGAAGGACCCACCACTTTGGACCATTCCGGCAGCACTGACGTGGGCGTCGATCTGGCATTGGCTTTGGTAGCGTAACTTTTCCGAACAGCTCCCCCTGGTGGTCGGTTGTTGCTTCGTCTAACCTTAGCCAGTAACCGGACAGTAACTCTCCTCAAATTCTCTGGCGAGCGACAGGCGAACTGGATGTGCCCATCCTCTCCACATTGGTAGCAAAACTTAGGTTCTTTATAGTCATTGAATGGCAGGAGGTCCTTTCTTTGCTGGGGTACCTCAGAGGCACCTCGAGGCCCTTCTTGAACTTGGGACTTACGTTCCTGAATGTCTGAATCCCCACTACGGGTGGGGGTTTGTGCAGCCCTTTGAAGTTCCCCCACCATGGCTCTAAACTCTCGTATATCTGCCAATAGGTTACCCTCAGTCCGGGTCTCGGAAGAAACAAGACGTGCTCCCACTCCACTTTTGGTCTCTGGTGCCTGATACAGATCAGGTTCTCTTGCTGCTTCAGTCAACTCTTTAATCAGCTCTCTCAACTGCGGGGCTCGTCTGCATCACTCCTCTCTAGAGTCTGGCAAGTGCTCACAACCCCAGCATAGGGATCCCAGCCCTCTTCATCAGTCTCAGTTTCACAAATTTCTTTCATAAGATGGCAGTATTCGGGAGGGTTTGGCCGTCTATCTTGCAACTTGAGCTTTAATATCATTACACTAGAAAATTTAGCTGACTTTAGAATGTGGTCCAATCTGACCCGGTTAAGCTGCTTTGCAGGCACTCTGCATTTCCTGTGAGCCCTCTGCAGAGCCTACTCGATCCTGGTAACAAAAGCGGACTTCTCATTTTCCCACTGTTTAGCTGACTTGAACTTCCACAACAAGTCGTCCCCTGACTCAGTACTGCCAAACACTCCTTCCAGTGTAGAGAGGTATTCTGCCGCAGTAGCCTCTGGGCTAGTCGCTCGTAAAAAAAACGGATGGCCTCCAGTGCAGGGCCTCTTAAACTCTCCATTAATCGCTTCCTCTTTGCCCCTCTGAACACTGCCATTTCTGCACTAAAGGGGTAATATAGTCCATCCAAGCTTCTAGATCATCCCCCACCCCGTAGACACTGGGACGGTGCCTGAGAAAAGTCTGAGTTTTCGGTAGGAGTCCAGCCGTATGGGGGGGAATTATGATGGGGGAGGAGGCTACTAGAGAGTGCATGGGGGAAACTGGGGATGTGACAGGGGAATGCAGGGGCGTGTGGTCCTCTGAAAGGTTTAGTACCTTTACCATCTCTTGAGCAGTTCGCCCCTCAGACACTAACAATTTGAGCAATTTTTCCTTAAACCCTTCTATACTAGGGGACCCACCCAGGGTGGCCATACCACTATGCAAATGAATGACCCTCCACCCCTTCTGGGTACCTTCAGGCAAAATAACAGGGGGTACCTTCTCTGGATCTTTTGGGGAACTACATGAGAGCAGAACGATCATAGTCTGTTCAAACAAATTAGCATCTCTCCCCCTTACTTCAACCTTGCCCGAACCCTTAACATGCTCCACAGTGGATACAATATCAGCGTTATTGGTCCCTAAAGGGACATCCAATAACAGGATAGCCTGTTGGGGGTCTAACCCCTCAGCTTCACTCCACCCCATCATTCGGTGCACTAACAGTTTATGGGCAATTTTTAGCTTAGGCGTAGTAAGCTACTCCATTTTCTCTCCCAAACCGAACATATTGGGGTAACTTCCTCATGTGGCCACTAGAGGACGCTAATCCCAGTAGTGCCTCCAGGATGTAGCCCCTAGGTGGCACTATCCTAAGGGCTACTACCCCTGCCTGCTTGGCTACCAACAGGTTAAGGGGCCTGAGTTCCGAAACAGGTGCCTCCACCCAAAGGTCAGGGTTGGTTTTGGTCAAGCTAACCAGGCCACAGACCTCTGGGACACTGTGACCCCCCTCTTTTCCCACTAGTGGCCCACACAATATGCACCTTCCCAACACCCCATATATGCTTTGTACAGTGCCTTCAGAAAGTATTCGCCCCCCTTGGATTTTGTCACATTTTGTGATCTTGCAAACTCAAAATACATTTATATGGGATTTTTTTGTTATCTACACAAATTACTCCATAATGTCAAAGTGGAATGAAACTTCTGGAATTTTTTGTACATGTAATTTAAAATAAAACCCTGAAATGTCTTGATTTGATAAGTATTCACCCCCTTTGCTATGACACTCCAAATTGAGCTCAGGTGCATCCAATTTCCTTGTGAGATCACTCTAAAACTTGAATGGAGTCCACCTGTGGTCAGTTCAAATGGTTAACATGATTTCAGAGGAAATACACCTGTCTATATAAGGTCCCACTGTTGACAGTGCATGTCAGAGCAGAAACTCTACCATGAAGACCAAAGAGCTGTCCGTAGAACTCCGTGATAGAATTGTGAGGAGGCATAGATCTGGGAAGGGTATAAAAACATTTCTAGGGTGTTGAAAGTTCCCAGGAGCACAGTCAAGTCCATCATTAGGAAATGGAAAGATTACAGAACCACCCAGACTCTTCCTAGAGCAGGCCGCCCTCCCAAACTGAGCAACCCGGGCAAGAAGGACCTTGGTCAGGAAGTGACCAAGAACAATGACCACCTGACAGAACTACAGAGTTCCATGGCTGAGATGGGAGAACCTGTCCAGAGGACAACAATCTCTGCAGCACTTCACAGATGTAGCCTCTATGGGAGAGTGGCTAGATGAAGCACTCCTGAGAAAAGGCCACATAATGGCATGCCTGAGTTTGCAAGAAGGCACGTGGCAGACTCTGAGGCCATGTGGCAAAAGATTCTCTGATCTGATGAAACAAAAATTGAACTCTTTGGCCTGAATGCAAAGCGCTATGCCTGGCGCAAACCGAACACAGCTCATCACCTGTGTAACACCATCCCTACCATGAAGCATGGTGGTGGCAGCATCATGTCATGGGGATGCGTTTCAGCAGCAGGGACTGATGCACTGGTCAGGATAGAGGGAACAATGAATGGAGCCAAATACAGGCACATCCTTGAGGAGAACCTGTATCAGTCTGCACTAGACCTTGGACTGGGGCAAAGATTTACGTTCCAACAGGACAACGACCCCAAGCATACAGCCAAAGCAACACTGGAGTGGCTTCAGAACAAGAAGGTGAATGTCCTTGAGTGGCCCAGCCAAAGCCCAGACTTGAATCCCATTGGGAATCTGTGGAAAGACTTAAAGATTGCGGTTCACCGACGCTCCCCATCCAACTTGACAGAGCTTGAGCAAATCTGCAAGGAAGAATGGGCAAAAATCCCCAAATCCAGATGTGCAATGCTAATACAGACATACCCAAGAAGACTCAAAGCTGTAATTGCTGCCAAAGGCGCTTCTACAAAGTATTGACTCAGGGGGGTGAATACTGAAGTAAACAAGATATTTCAGTTTTTAATTTTTCATAAATTTTTGTTACACAATAAATATATTTTTGCCCCTTTAAATTGTTGAGTATGCTGTGTGAATCAAGGGGGAAAAAATAATTTCAATGCATTAAAAATTCTGGTAGTAACACAACAAAAATGTGACAAAATCCAAGGGGGGGTGAATACTGTCTGAAGGCACTGTACATACACTTATATTTTGCACTTACCCCCAGGACTGGTTCCTTCAGCTTGACTCTGGGGACCCCCTGTAAAATAGGGTGATGCAGAACAAAAGCAACAGTACAATACCTTCAACATAAACTGACACCACAGTCAATGTAAATTGCAGGAAAAAAAACAGATCAGATTTATTCAGGGGACTATAACAAGGACGGGGTATAATCAGGTTAGTTTGCTTAAACACACTAAGAATCACACTACTGTGCCTGCAATCAGAGTCCCACTCAGTCACACTCTCTGGTTACCCAGGATGAAGGGAAAGGCTAGCAAGGTCCGTTGCCCGGTGTAGGCCGGCATCGCAGTTGGTTGGGGCCCTGTGATGGAGAAAGAACATGCACACACACAATTTGTAATTCGGAGCTGGAGGGCTCAGTTCATAAAAACAACACGACAAGAATCAGATTACACACTTTTGATTTAAGAAAGGTTGCAGGGAGCGACAATGATAATTATTCACGGTACCCAGGCTGCACACAGGAGGGAGGATGGATGGACGTTCTGGATTGCCAGAGGAAGCAGGGCCCACACGAGTTGATTCGGTGTTGTTCCTGTTTAGGCAAGGAGCAGAGGGCTGATCCCCTGGCAGGTCCCTCATCGATGGATCTTCTCTGTACCGCAGGGTAGGGAGATGAGGCCCGCGTGGCAGGGCCTGTCTGCAGTAGGCAACAACGGATTCAGTCCAATTTTAGCTGGGAAACAGCTTCTAGCCACTAGCACACGGTTCTCAGAAAAAGAGGCATTAGATCGCGATCCCCGTCCAGCACATAGCACATTCATATGTACAAGCCAGCAGCACACAGCCAAACTAAATTGCGCTTCTCTTTCAGTTCACAGTACATTTATATACCAAAATTCTACCTGTACCAGGCCAAATGCTCCCCAGTCACGATCGCAAGTCTCTGCACACACTGGGAGCTCAGAAGTAACTGAAATTCCTGACAGGCCGATCGCATTCAGCAAAATCCTCGGTCTTCTATAGGTTAAGCCTGGTCCAAAATCAGCAGCTTGCTTTGTTCTCACAGAATTTGGAATTAGTCTGACAAAAGTCCTCTTCTCCCTCTCAGGGCAGAAATCAGGCTAGCAGGCCAGAAGTCGGGCCTTCCACGGTTCTCCCGCGCGAACTACGGTGCAACACGACAGCTCAAACTATGTGGGCTCCTTCTCTCTCAGCTTCCAACTCGGATCTGGCTTGCCAGCAGACAGCCCTGGGGCTTTCACACAGATCCCAAAGGTTTGGTTGGCCCATTCAGCTATCAATCACAACAGGCTCCCTCTATAGTTGAAAAAAGGCACCAATAGTCCAAAACTACAATTCCCAGAGTCTTCTTCACATATCCCCAATACAGCAGGCTCCATTTTAGAGTCCCCCAGCACTGATTGGTCCACTTCGGCAGTGCTGAACCAAAATGGTGGTGCTAAACAGAAACAGTCCTTGCTGCAAGAAAGGCAGGTTAGAACAAACTACATTTTCATCACTACTCTTAACGAATTACCAGTAATTATTTACATTTTTCAACAGGGCTCCCTCAGCACAATTAATAATGGCAGAAATGGAGCGATAATTAAGCAACCCGGGTGGGACTCTGGCATAGAAGCACACAGGCCCCTTCCCTATTTAAACTAATTGTGATTGCAGGCAGGCAGCCCTTAAAGAGACAGTACATGGAGGCTTTAAAAGCGCTCACTGGCAACATCATTAAAACGGCTTTAGCGCTGAACACCAACCAGGCTATGAGCAATTAGGCAAGCTCTTGGAAGACTTTTCAGGAACCCCGTTTGTAAGGGGGTTACATGTATATGTGGAAAGAACCTATTCATTGCAGGTGTATGTGTTCAGATGATTTGTTAGGTCATTAACTTCAACATGGAAGGGCTGCAATCTTTTAGTAAAATCAGGACACAGCACTTTGCCAAGATATATGGCCAGCTGCTGCATTTCTTTGATTCTGCGACTTAAATGGATCAAAGCTGGCACCTTACAAACCCACCACTGTTCTAAGAATAGCCTCTTTGTCAAATAACAGTTGCTTGCATTATTGTACCTGCCTCCATGGAGAAGAATCTCCATTTATAAATGTTACGGTTGGAGAAAAAGGCATCTCATGAGGCATATGTTTGGGCAAAAACATGAAGCATGAAAAAAACAACACATGGGATAGATGTAATATGGCTTTAGAGAACCTACCCACAGTGCATTTTGATTCTGAGCTTCTCGTCTTTTTATTTAAGTGTCTTTCTGAGTTGCACTTATGTCATGAATATATTTAGTGGCCTTTGCCTTGCCTTCACAGTTAGAGCTTTTCAGAGCCTATTGTCTACTGAAGGTCATGTAAGCATTAATCTACAACACAGGAGGGCTCTACTAGGGAATTAATGCCCAGTTGGGGAGGGTGGCCGAATGCCTTCAATTAATTCCTTAGTAGAGCCTGACTTTGGAGTGGATTAATGCGCGTGTAACATGGCAAGTGCAATGTAAGTATTGTGAGAATACTGTTTCACTGAAGACTACATAACTCGGAAAACCACTACTTCTGCTTCACAAACTGCTGCATTTTCGTCCTCTTTACACACCCTGAGGATGTGACAACGTACACATGCACCTTGCACGATCAACATACATTCATGTAGTGTCCGCTAATTTAGCACACATAAGATCATCACATTACCCTCTGAAACACAGTACGTCGTGAAGATTTTTAACATCTTACCAACAGTTTAGCTGCTTTGCCTTTCATTCTTCACTTGCGCTGATGGATCATTCAAGTGCCTTCTGGGGGAAGTATACATTTACTTATTTCTGTCCCATTACATATGGCAACACTAATACTTTTTTGTGTGGACAGTAATGTATGGTGACTGCTTCATTCCCTGAACTGCGTTGGGTCATTGTTTGGAGAAAAAAAAAAGCTGTACGGACACATTTCATTACTTTCCCGGGCGGCAGCTAACGGTAATCACAGGTACCTCGGTCTCCACTGCGGTGTGCATGTGCTTCCTATACTTGGATGGTGAGTGTGACCAGGATTTCTGTGGCTCACTGACAGCGCCGACCATGGTCTAATTGTTTCTGTTGCGCGCTTCCATAGTGGCTCCAGACACTGCTACATTCTGAAGCGAGCATTACTAGGGAATTAATCTCTGCTTCAGATTGTACCATGTGTTGTGTTTCCACCAGTGTTGTTCTTGTACTAAGGTCTGACATTTCTTGCCATGTTACAAACAGCAGTAGGATCAAACGTGGTGGTGGTGGGGTGGGGTGGTCAGAGAAGAAAACAAAAACAACTTTAGCTGCAGACTGGTGGATGTTTATTTTTCCATTGTAAAAAATCACACAGTCTGTGAACCAAGTTGTCGCAATAAATCTTTTTCCCTGTTTGACATTGTATACTTTTTTCTATTGTTAGTCACATTCCATAACTTCTCTCGCTTGTCGCGTGCTTTCCCAGTGGGGCCTTAGAATTTGGTAGTAGGCAACCAAGCCTTTGGAGGAGGGGACTATAAACTCCAGTTTTCATTTCACGTTACCGAGAGAGGATTCATGAGAGGTTCGTAGTTTGCGCATAAGCAGATCTAAGAGGGGTTGGGGTTTGTTACAGAAGAGCAGCATGTCTGAGCTCTCCTGTATTGTCAGGCTGCCCTCCCCCAACTGAAATCCAAGATCTGCCACTAGTGTATGTACATGTTGGGGGTGGGGTTACTACATGATATGGCATCTGTGATCTTGCTTTCTACATAGATTTTCTCGACAGTGAGTCCCTACAGAAGTGGCTGTGCCCTTCAGCCTTCTCCAAGGTTACCCTGCCAGAAGAGTCCATTCTGTTCAGTGGTGGGTTGAAATTACACTGTAGAAAATGAGGAGGGGTCACATACCTCTCAACCTTCTTTCATCCCCCTTGGAGAAAGATAACAAAACTGGGATGCATGCCCAAATCACCGTGACAGATGCATTTTGAGAAAACCAGAACTTTTAGTGCAAATACGAGTCTCATTGAATATATCCACTTATTATCCATGGTCACAGTGTGCAGTGTGACATGGCACTCTATTTATAGGGTATTGAAGGGACCCTTGGTGGTAAAATGGGAGGGGTATCCAAGCTAATGTTAAGCATTTTAGGGATATGGAGAATATGTGCTGTGAGATACTCCAACATTGGCTTTAAAATCTGCAGAAATGTCAGTCCAGAATTCATGTGCTGGAACTGCAAATGCACCACTTATTTCAGTGTTCCTATTCAGTTTCATTCTCTGCTGTCGTACTCGAGTTTCTTTCTTAAGGGATTGTAGCATTATGGCTACAAAAAAAAAAAAAAAACCTAACCTCAGAATTTCCGGAGGGGGATGTGAAAATTCCTTTGATTCCTGGGATGGAAGGGATTCCTTATCTTGGAGAGGGAGCATGATATTTTGGATGGGGTATTTATGCACTGCTCATGTCATCTGTTTAGCTACAGGTCAGCATTCATAGTCTGAAGTGCCATGCATCTTTGGTTCTGTTCATCAGATTCTTTTAAATCTGGTGGCCACATACCAGTATGGATGTAATTCAGAATGTGGTGCATGTGCATAGTCAGCCCACGTGACTTAGGATCACAATTCAGCCTTTGTATTTCCTTAATTTTTTTAACACTGTGCAGATGAATTCTTCCAAATTGACATCTGCCTGTCTGTAGTATCACCCATAGCCTGTATGTCTGGCTAACTGCTGTATCTGTCTTCAAAATGCAAGTGGATGTGATCTTGAGCTAATGATCAAAGGAAGAGAGTCTATATTATCTTTACCATATTTCATCTTATATTTTAACAGGGTTAGAAGGTGGTGCAGAGGGCCCCCCTGGAAATTTGGACTGGGGAACAACCTGAAAAATTAATTGGGGGGGGGCATATTAATTTTTTTAACTCCTTTTTTGTCACTTCACTGAAGGTGGGGATATTCCCCAAGGTGCCCCGTGTCCCAATGCTGCCATCCCCCAACGGCTCGCCCCTCCTTTGGGACCAGGGCCCACAGCTTACCCCCTGTGGCGGGGCCCCCAGAGGGGAGACAGTGATCTAACATGTACGGTCCCAAGGCCGGCCATAGCGTCATTCAGTGCAGGGGCAAAGGTTGTCATACTGCGCTGCCGCACAGGGTTTTTCCTCTTGTGTCGGTAGTTTCCTCCGGAGGCGTGGGCATGCAGTGACATCAGCCTGGGTTGGGTGTGCTCCTGCACCCGACCTACTGATGTCCACTGTTGCCTCCCCACTGAAGAGTGGCCCCAGCTGTTGCACACCCAGCCTTCACTGGGTGTCGCTGACTTGCTGGGGAACCATGACCATGTCCCCCACCACCCACCCGGAGAAGAGCTGTCTGTGGGACACTCAACCTACCTCCCCCCCCAACCCCAGCCAACCCTCTGACATCCCGTGTTCACTCCGAAACATGGGTTGTCAGTGCCACAGGTGGTAGCTCTACCGGTGTGCCAGCGGGCCGGCTTGGGGGGGTCATATTCTTACCATCTTTGCACTTCAATCTGGTACAAAGGCAGTATTTGGGAACTTCATATTTTCCTGCAGTGATCAGAACTCTCTATTTAGATATAAAATAGTTTGATAAATTTAAGGATTTTCAGAGTCTGCAATTTGGGTAAAAGATCAAGTGAAGTCCAAAATTGTGCTTTAAAGCATCATAGATGTATAACCTAAGTGGTTACAGGCCCAGCGTTTTGAAACCATGTGGCAGTAACCTTTGACTTGAAGGTCAAAGGTTAGTTTTCTTGTTATCTATGCCAGATTCCAGCTAATGTTTCGAAACATGGTAGATTTGTAGCTTGTATGATTTGACACAGTATTATACCAGGGTCAAGGGTCTAATTTACATTTTCTTTATCATAGTTTGTCCTAAATCCTTTCAAACTTGGTAACTTGGTATAGTATACCTGTAGTTATTCCTTATAAGATTGTAATGAATCTGTTGTAAGTCACAGATCAAGATTACAGGGCTGCCTGATGGCCCAGCGGAAGCAGTATACGTGTCCCAGCCGATGACCTGGGTTTCGGGAGCAGACCTGGGAAGTCGAGTGAGTGACCGCGGGGGAAGGGGGACGGTTAGGGCAAGGCTCCCAGTCAGGGTGCCCTGGTGCCTGTATTGGAGCAACCCCTGCGCTGGTCCAAAGGATCTTGTCTCCCCCGTGGGACATCATGCATCCAACGTTACGTGCATGGGGATACAGGTCCTGCGCCAGGGCACCGGGGAACAGGGAGGTAAGGGAGGAAAAAAAGGGAAAACTAATCTGCACTGGCAACTGTGAATGATGACATCGGTGCCCTCCGGTCCCTCCCCATGTGGATCTGTGCTGGAGGGATTTGGGGGGGTGGCATCTGGATTGGGGGTGCTGGATCTGCAGCCTAAAGCAAGCAGATGTGGCTCTGGTGGCCAAAAAGCCTGATGGAAAAAAATTTAAATTTACTTTGCCCTTGTTTTCTGTCATGTTGGGGGGGGGGGCATTGACAGTGGTGTAGTATAAATAGGTAACCCAGTTATTAGTGGGTGAAAATAGGGCTTGTGCCTGCTAATAGACTAGACCACGTCAGTGATAATCAACCCCTTTGAGATACAGCATCATAGAGCACTGTACAAATGTCGTATTTGTCTGCACTGGACTCCTTTTTTTGTTTGTTTTATCAAGCTTCTTCTCACTCCCCTCTCCAAGCCCCTCCCCCGATGTCCTGATGGTACGCTTCAGGTTCGTCACTGATCTTATGGACTTAACGGTTGTGCACCATTCCCCAGGACCCCGATAGTGATGGGTGGCCTGCCACGTCAGTCGTGCCTGGGGCGCACAGTAGTGACCCTGGCTTTTTTCCTTCAGTCAGTTTTCTTCAGATAGTGTTGGCATGCAGTGATGCTCACAAATGCATGCCTGGTGGCCAGCGAGTGCCCCTCTCTGTCTGTGTACTCCCACTGTGCTGCTACCTGTCCTCCACCAGGTGGCAGTCAAGTAATCCTGCAATGCAGCATCCCCCCTAATGAGGGAAGAAAGCTGTGCGTGGGATGTTCAGTCCTCCTTCCCCCCCCCCCGGGCAGCCCGAGTGACCAGAATCCATTCAAACACCTGGGTCACTAGCCTAATGAAGGTTAGCCCTACCACTGTGCTGCCGGGTTGGTGGAGCTCGTGTTTAATGGCCTGAAATGAAGGACTGCACATTCTGTTAAGTAAACAGTAAAAGACTCCATCATTTTAAAGCTCTTGCCTTGATATTAGCAAAAGTCTAGGCATCCATTAATAGAACAGGACGCGAGTACTGCTTGCACGTTTACCATGGCCTAATGCTTATTGCAAATCTAGTACCTGTAATTCAAACCATCTCAAAGATGAAGTAAGCAAAGACTGGAATATAACTGGAGGAATGCTGACACTCACATAGGAGGGTTAGTGTTGCAGTAGTACAACTTCGTTCTGTGAATGAAGTCCATTTTTGACCATTACACACCTTTACCAACAGGCAAGAGAACAGCTTACTGGAGAGCCAGGCCACTGTGTGACAATGCACTGCAAAAACAAGAGGTTAGTTAGCCTTATTCAGTCAATATTCTACCTTTTTAACTTAGTGCAATAGCAGTTTTAATAAGTCTGCTTTCTTTTTTGGCATACGTTCAACAGCAAGCTTAGCCTTGCACATAGTTTGCATTATGCATGAAATTGGAATCATACGAGTCTTGGTTTGATGACAGGTATGCTTCTTGGTTTGTTTTTTTTTGTCATTCATTCACCCGGCAAGCTACTGCTCACCTGCTTCTCACCTGCTTCTCTTTCCCTTTGGTTAGTCTCCTGTTGCTTCCGCTTCCCCTCTGGGACACTTGACAACTCTTGTAGGGTCTCCAAGTCTGACCCTGTCCATTTTGTTGGAACCCCCATGGATTGTCCTGTGTCGGAGGGCCCAGTTCAGCTCGGACATTCTTTCCCTGGCCAAATTAGGGAATCAAATACAGTGCATGAGGCAGCAAGGAAGGACCCCAGGGCTCTCGGGTATGAGGTGATCAGGCTGGTGTCACTCATCCACGGCACTGTTTGTATTGGTAGGGGCGGATGATGTGGTCATCTGTGACATCATTGCTATCTCCTTTGTGAGTACATGATGTGAGCGTGTGTCTCTCGACTGGGGCCCGGCCCTTCCCCTACTCAGTGCCTGATGCCTGTACATTGTATTCTGGACCCCACCAGCTTGGAGCAGACTGTCAAGGCTGGAACCCAATCTCGGGTTTTCTATGTGGTAATGTGTCCCAACTTCCAGATTGCACTAACCAGCCAGGCAGGCCTTGTGATGAGAAACTGAAGGCAAGATTATTTTGAGCTTGCAACTTTTTTTTTTTAACAGTTTATTTTCTCAGGCTCTCTTAACTGACATAATCTCAAATTCAGTGATATTTTACTGCTGGGAGGGTTAAAACACCATAATTGGGTGCGGGGAAGGACACATCAGTTTGTGAGCTGGTGGTCAGCTTGGCCACTAGCTTTCAAAATCTGGTACCAAATTAATATTTCTAGTGGCCATCATTCATAAGGGGTCAAAAATACTTTTGTAGGCAGGTAGCCAGTTGGCTGGTACTTTGAATAATCTGGTAGACAAATCAATTTGTTCTGAAGTGGTTATTAGCCACCTGGCTACCAGATTTGTCCCACCCTGGTCAGGTGACTTGCTCAAGGGCACATGGGAAGCCAGCGGCTGCAGTGGAATTCAGACGTGTGATCTCTTTACCATTACATCTCATTATCTGTCTGAAAACCATTTGAATTTAAGTAAGGGATCTCTGTGGCACAAATTCATGTGGACTGGCAAAATAGCTGTTACGAGTTGAAAAGTGGATGTTCTGTAGATTTTACCCAAACCAAACTGGTGAAACATTTTGTGGAAATGTGCTGATAAGGTCTGCATCAAGTTCACTGATTTCTGTACAACTATCTGCCCACCTTTTTGTTTGGTAATGCAACTTGGAAAAATAAATGGCACCTTTTTGATCTCGGCTTTCTTGTGAAACTGTTACACTTGTAAATATTATGATCTTGCTAACAAACCTCCAACATTTCATACAGCTTGGCATACCTGTTTAACACCTCTCTAGAATCAGGGATCATGCCTGGGATTGGAGAACTGCACATGTGGTGCCAGTCCCTAAAAGTGGGCTGAAGTTTGAACCAGGGAACTACAGGCCAGTCAGCCTGACCTCAGTAGTGGGCAAACTGATGGAGACCATCCTGAAAGAGATTGGTGAGCTTTCTGGTAGAAAATGGCCCACAGGATGTGAGGCAGCATGGGTTTATGTCGAGGAAGTCCTTCCAGACTAACCTGACTTTTTCGACTGGATCACCAGGACAGTGGACAAGGGCTAAGTAGTTGGTGTCTTGTATCTGGACTTCAGCAAGGTCTTCCACTTTGGGGTGGGGATTCTCAAAAGCTAGGTCTGTGACCAGTGGGGTCCCACAGGGCTCTGTGCGTGGTCCAGTGGTGTTTAATATATTCATAAGTGACATCACAGATGGGATCAAGGGTAAGATGTGGACTTGCAAGGCCTTTGACACTGTGCCACATAGAAGACTATTACACAAACTGGGGAATATGGGTGTGGGTAGGACAGTAGTGTGGTGGGTAGGTAACTGGCTGTGCGGCTGGACACAGAGGGTGGTGGTAAATGGCTGTTACTCCACAGAGGAAAGAGTGACCAGTGGGGTACCACAGGGATCAGTGCTGGGGCGGTCCTATTCAACATCTTCATCAGTGACATTGCGAGGACCTAGAAGGCAGAATTTCCCTGTTTGCTGATGACACAAAGCTCTGTAACAGAGTAGACACACCAGAGGGTGTAGACAGAATGAGAAGGGACCTGCAGAAACTTGAAGAATGGTCAAGGGTTTGGCAGCTGAAATTCAATGCAAAGAAGTGCAAGATAATGCATATGGGGCACAAAAACCCTGGCACAATATATCAGTTGGGGGTGAGGATATAGCATGTATCAAGCAGGAAAGGAATCTTGGGGTTATCATCTCTGATGACCTCAAGATAGGGAAACAGTGCGACAGGCAGCAGGTAAAGCAAATAGGATGCTGGGATGCATAGGCAGGGACATCACCAGCAGGAAAAGGGAGGTCATAATTCCACTATACAAAACACTGGTGAGGCCCCACCTGGAGTACATTGTACAGTTCTGGAGACCTTACCTACGTAAGGACATAGACAGGATAGAGAAGGTTCAGAGGAGGGCAACAAAGATGGTACATGGATTGCATCACAAGTCTTATGAGAACAGGTTGAATGACTTGAATATGTACTCCCTGGAGGAGAGGAGGGAGAGAGGGGATATGATAGAGACATACAAGTATCTTAAAGGGAGGAATAGGGTGCAGGAATACACAATTTGTAAGCGAAAAAGATGTTTCAGGACTAGTGGGCATGGGATGAAGTTGGAGGGAGGACGATTCAGAGGAAACATGAGAAAGAATTTCTTCACAGAATGGGTGGTGGACAAGTAGAACACCCTGCCAGAGGAAGTGGTGGGGGCTGAAACAATCACAGGATTTAAGAATGCATGGGATAGACATAAAGGAATTCTGGAGGTCAGGGTTAAGGGGCAACAGACTTCTAGGAAAACATAAAGTGAACTTACAAGTTCAAATGGGCAGACTGGGTGAGCCGTAGGCCCTTATCTGCCGACACTGTCTATGTATCTATGTAAGATCTGTCTGTTTGCAGACAACACAAAGCTCTGTGGAAGGGCAGACACAGCAGAGTGGAGACAGGAACTTGGGCAAGACCTGGCTTGGCTAGAGTAGTGGTCTGGCATTTGGCAACTGAGGTTCAGTGCTACAAAATGTAAAGTTATACAGCTGGGTGCGAAGAACCCAGGGACCAACTCCTGGTTGGGTGGTGTGCAGGTAATCAGGTCAGAGAAAGAATGACTTGGGTGTAATTATCATGAGTGACTTGAAACACTCTGCACACTGCAGGAAAGCTGCAGCCAAAGCAGATTGGATGCTGGGATGCATAGCCAGGGGAATTACCAGCAAGAAGGCGGAAGTCATTCTGCTGCTGTACAGGTCTCTAGTGAGACCGCACTTAGAGTACAGTGTAAAATATTGGTGCCCTTATCTTAAGAAGGATGTCAGAGTCTAGAGATGGGCAACCAAGATGATCATGACCAGCAAGACAACACCTACGAGAAGATGCTCGGGCGGGCTTAGCATGTACTCTCTTGAGGATGGAAGGGAGAGGGCAGGGAGGACATGACTGAGACCTTCAAATACCTTTAAAGGTATAAACAGGGTGAGCTCAAAGGGCTTCTTTAGCCTTAGTGGAAACAAGATCACTAGGGGTAACAGCCTAAAGCTGGTGGTGGGCAGGTACATGAGGGCGATGAAGAGGCACGTTTTCACCGAGAGGGTGGTAGCTAAGTGGACTGAGTTGCCAGAGGAGGTGGTATTCCTAAAAGTGGTGCACATCTTCAGGAGAGGATGGGACAGGGTGAGGGGAAAGGTTACAGGTAGTGGGGGGGGAGGTGCAGAGGGGGTATTTGACAGCGATCAAGGGGAATGGGACAGTTTCCTCTGTAAACGCAGTGGGAAGTACGCACTCAAGCAGCCTAGATAAGACTATAAGGCCTTTATCTGTTGACACATCCGTATGGCCGTAGCATATCGAAGTGCTGAGATGAAAACATCCTTGTTTTTTTTTGTTTGTTTTTTTTCAAATTTCTGACATGAGAAGTGCAACTCCTGTTCAGGGTAATGGTACTAAAGTGTAGTATATTCAAATTCGGTATAATATTTTGATAATGAATTCATGTTAATACTAGAATAATTAAGTGCAGTATATTCAGATGGTATAGTAATCTTTGAAAAAGGATTTATGTTGATCATTATTAAGTCCACTGCGTCTTGCCATGTAGTAAGTTCTTCTAACTGACAGCAGGTCCTGTGTGTGCAGTGCATTCTGGTGTCTTATTCCTGTGTCTGTGTGGAATCTGGGAGCCTTAGCTAGGTAATGAACGAAAGAGCTGTAGCAGCCATTGGAAGGGATCTGTTCATGGCTGTAGAAACTTTCTGTGAAATGCTTGGGGGGGTAAATAATGTATCGCAGATGGACGATCAGTGAAGTAAACTGCAGTCTGAACACTGATTTAGCACTAATCCTTGCACTTAATTTTTCTTTGTTTTGTTTTTTGCGCTGCATTTTGCATTATGTCAAAATGTGCGGTGATTTAAAGCAGCAGTATTTGTTAGTCGCCAGACAATTTTTCTCAGCAGTAATGGTTTTCTGACAAAAACGTCAAAATACCCACATTCCTTTTTCTTTTCTTTTGTCGCTAACCTGATATGGGTTTTGACTTTTTTAAAGTTCCTACTCCTGTGACATGCCCACCATGAAAAAAATAAGTATATTGGTACAGTGATGTGCCCCTTTATCATCACAAACATGTGGTAACACCACTCTAGAACATCCTCGGTATGACTCTAGTTATATATATTCAACAGGTGTAACCTTAATGGTAGAGATTTTAAAAAAAATGACAGCCATCTTTAATGATGTGAGTCACTAATTACAAAATTAGTTCTAAAAGGTGTTTTAGAAATGTCTCAGAAAATCGATGCAGTGAAGATGAATCTAAGGATGTTAGAAATACATTTTTGCTAATTGGGGAGTTACACAACTGTGATGCCAAGTGCGGTCGTTAATGTGGTGCAACCAGATTTTTCTATGAAAAAATGGACTAACTTGTGTTTTAAGTGTGGCAAATTCTGTTTTTAACCCTGCTTTTTCCAGTTTTGTGGAAAACGGGTTGCCCCACAGCTACAACACAAAGCCTACTAATGGCCTTGCAATTTGTAAAGCTTATTATTTTATCAGTTTAAACTCACAATTTACTGATGTATCAAAGTACTGTGCTGTGATAAAATGCAATAAAAATACAGTAAAAGTACATTGATAAAAGCAAATGCTGTAAAAGAAAAACACAGTAACAGTTAAACGAATAGGACTTCATTGCCCTTAAAAATGAAAAAAAAGTTATGAACACTAGATGACTTCCACACATATTAAAACACTGAGTTTCCAAAGAGTGCATGGGATCGGGAGAAGGGGAGAGTCAGGGTTGGAGGGGTGGGGTGTAGGGCCTACTGTAATATCTAGATGAGAAGCTCTGCAACTGAGCAGACTCTATAGACCGTAGGGCCTTCTTCTGCTGGCTATTTTGTAAATTTGGATGTTGTTGAGTTCCATAGAGTATGGGTAACTAAGTTTCCAGTATGAGGAATTGAGTTCCACTAAATATGGGCATTTGCGTTCCATGGAGTATGGGCATTTGCATTCCATGGAGTATGGGCATTTGCGTCCCATGGAGTATGGGCATTTGCGTTCCACGGAGTATGGGCATTTGATTTCCACGGAGTATGGGCATTTGCGTCCCACGGAATATGGGCATTTGCGTTCCACGGAGTGTGGGCATTTGCGTTCCACGGAGTGTGGGCATTTGAGTTCCATTGAGTATGGGCATTTGCATTCCATGGAGTATGGGCATTTGCGTTTTAAACAGTATAGGGAATTAATTTTCTAAAGATTATGGGGAATCAAGTTTCAGTATGTATGGGTAAAAATCTCTTTTCTGACTCCTGCTGGATAAACAAAATCTGATCAGATCCACCATGGCTGCATAACGAAATTAGTGAAGTTGTGTGGAATTGTTGAGGAGATATGGAGAAACAACACAATGATTTGTAAGTAGTAAGATTTGTTTTAGTTTCTGTTCTAAGGAAGGCATACACGTCATTAGGAAAATATATGGAGGCGTACATTTTAGTGGAAGGAATAGGAAGCTTACAAAAGAACCCCAGAGCAAATGCCACTGATGTATGTGTTATCCCGGATGATACTGGTCAGACAGCCAAATTTTAAAGCAAACATAATTGCACATATCTCAATAACGCAAAGCATCAAGGAAACCTATGTAAATCCCCATGATGGTACAGAAGGTGGCAGTACATGAAAAAGTAATTGCTGGCGCATGTTCAGCCTTGGGATTATTTACACATTTTTTTTTTTTTTTTTTAAGAGAAACAAGGTTTTTGTCCATGAGGTGACGTAAGTTATAGTTAAACAATATGTTAATGTCAGGAAGTCAGGTATAATAATGATAGACTGTAGAGAAAATGTGGTATTAACATTTAGAGGGGGTCGCTTTTGATAAGGGCAAGGTAGTTATCCTTGTGATAATGGGAATATTAGGAAAGTATGAGGTCTATGCAGAAGTGGAGTACAAGTATGCACAGTTTCATAAGTATGTGCTCAGAGTGCAGGCAAATGTGATATGCAGATTTGTTTTAGAAATGGGTAAAAATAGTGATACATGCAATTAATAGAAAGATAGATAATTACATAGAGAGAGAGACACACACACACACACACACACACACAGAGACAGACAGGCAGAAAAGGAATGGCAGTGAAGTATTGAAGTGACACCAACCCCACCCCCACCCCGAAGACACGGACAGGCATTGGGGTGTGCCTTTGGGTCATTGGCCATAATGCTCACGCCATTTCACCTCACCCTGCCCTGCAGACACAGACAAGAGTCGAGATGTGCCTTGGGGTTTTCAAACTTTACACTCACCCCATTCCATAAGGAAATATGCTGAAATGGGTACAGTATAAGAGAATGAAGTGAACTTTGGGGCTGAAGAGTCAAAGGCACACCTCGATACCTGTCACTGGCTGCAGGGTGGGGATGGGGGTGGAATGGCATGAGCATTACTGTTGACAGTCCCAAGTCACACCCTTGATGCCTGTCAGTCCCTACAGTGCAGGGTGTTATGGTCAGAAACCCTAATGCCCTGGGCGTTTCTTGGTATTTTCGCTCCAGGTTTTCAGCATGGGCTTTTTGTGACCCCACCGCATGAACAGTGACAATTGTCAGTTCATTAATGAAAGGAGATTTTGCACAGCGACTGTGCCATTTGGCACCACAGGTGGAAAAACGCATTTTGAACAGGATGTAAAAAAAATGACAGTTGTACATTTCTTGCTTCAGTAACTGCTCAGCACATCTGTTGCATGACCTGCTTATTGACATTTTATATCTGCTATGAAATGTACTGCTGCTATGGCTATATGGCTGAGAGGGACCTGGGGGTGGTGGTGGATGTCAAGATGAACAACTCGGAGAGTTGTAGGAGGGCAGTGGCCAAGGCCAACATGATGCTGGGATGCATCGCTAGGGGGATCACTCCAGAAGGAGGGAAGTGATACTCCTTCTATATAACTGCTTGGTGAGGCCACACCTCGAGTACTGCATGCAGTTTTGGAGGCCACACTTGAAGAGGGACATTGAACTCCAGGAGAGGGTCCAGAGGAAGGCAACCAAAATGAACTGTGGCTTGGGGGAAAGGACCTACGGGGAGAGGCTCGAAGAGCTAAATATGTGCACATTGGAAGAGAGAAGGGACAGGGGGGACATGATAGAGGTCTTCAAGTACATGAAGTCATGGTGCTCTGAAGGAAGGAGCGGGGCAACTAGAGGGCATGGGTGGAAGCTGGAGGGGGGAGACTCGGGGAGAAAGGAGGAGGTGCTACTTCACTGAGAGGGTGATAGAACCATGGAATGTGCTGCCCGGGGGACTGGTGGAGGCAGAGATTGTGGAGGGGTTCAAGAGGGGGTGGAACAGGTGCAGGGGAAGGGTTGTGGAAGCAAAGTCCAATGAAGCGGGGAAAACCCTGGACTGGGAAGGGAGAAGCCTGAGAGGGTGAGTGGGTGGGGGACAGCAAGGTAAGCTCCCAGGGTGGGGACTGACCAAACGAGTAGACATGAAAGCCCACTAGGCCTATTCTGCTGCCATTTTTGTATATTATTATGCTTACTACATCAACATCATGAACCATAAAACAGATGACTGCCATAACTAGGGAGGCAGTATAGTACAGTGGTTTAAGGCTCTTAATTGCAAATACGGAGATCTGGGTTTGAATCCCATAGCCCCCAAAAAAAAAAAAAAATGAAACTCTTGTCATAGAGCAAAATCAGCACTAACTGCTAATAGAATGCTGATACCTCTATTTACAGTTTAGCAAATACTTGAAATCTAACAGAGTGGGGTATTTGTAAGAAAACAGCTAGAGTCTTTATTAATGATAGCATTGATGATCTGGGCAGTTTCTGTGCTTTTATGGTTGTGTATAGTTTGATAAAAAAGTTTTAAAACTGAAACACTCCTGCTAGCTAGACCTGACACACATAGAAAACAAAAATAG
This sequence comes from Neoceratodus forsteri, assembly GCA_016271365.2. Classification (NCBI taxonomy): domain Eukaryota; kingdom Metazoa; phylum Chordata; order Ceratodontiformes; family Ceratodontidae; genus Neoceratodus; species Neoceratodus forsteri. Next base: position 824,463,049 of record CM057456.1, read on the forward strand.
TGAATTAGAGCAATTTAGTAGCTGTTGTCTTACAGAAACCCCAGTTAGCTAGCTCTCCAGTATCTGCTGAACTGTAACTGTTGATGTGTATGTGACCAAGGCAAAACTACACTTAAAATCTCACAAATAAATAAATAAAATATCAGAACAACATTTATTTTAGTAGGCATACTGATGAGTCCTGGTAGGACGAAACACGTGTTTGTGTCATCTGTTGGCACCCTTTGCAAACTGTGTGAGAGGCCTTTCGGCACCATGCAGTTCTGCTTAAAGTTGAACCAGCATAACATTCGGTGGTGATTTGCATATGCAGCCCATGATGCTTTGCATTGTGTGGGCATGTGTGATTTTGTATTTTCTTGAAACTTGGCTTCCCAGCCAAATGCCCTTTGGGGTAACCCTTGCCTCAGTGTTTGCGCACAGAGGTTCTTTGTCTTTTAAATAAATTTATTTTAGTAGTATCTTCTTTCTTTTCAGGTGCCTATGACACTATGTATATTTATTTATATATTTTAACTTCAAAGCACTAAATCTATTCAAATGCAAAAAACACAAGACTTTATTCTCTTCACACAATAGTGTTAAACTTTAGATCCCAGAATGGCCAAGAAACAATTTAGACTTTACTCTTGCATGCCACTGTCAGGCCCACTTCTCACGCAAACAACAATCACAGAAACCCTTTCATTTCTATGCTATGCACTCTTACATCAGAGGGACATAAATCTTACAGAACTGCTAAAAAAACAAATTTATCAAGACAGGATTTCTGTAAAAAATTTAAGCTGCTAAATAGCTCTAATTCATTATTTGTGTTTTCGGTGTGTGTCAGGTCTAGCTAGCAGTAGTAAGTGTTTTCATTTTAAAATGTTATGTCATCAAACTACACACAACAATAAAAAGCACAGAAATTGCCCCAGATTATCAATGCTGTAAATAGTAAAGACTGTAGCTGTTTTCTTACAGAACGCATAGTCAGCTCTCAAGTATTTGCTAAACTGTAAATGTAGGTACCATCATTCTACTAGAAGGAACTGGGAGTAAGGGCTGATTTTGCTCTGTGACATGATTTTCATTTATTTGTTTTGTTTTTTGTTACAAATGTGAAGTATCTTTTTAATAAAGTATAACAATTTGTATGTGTGAGTTATTTAGTTTGGAGAATATTTGTTTCATTATTTGAAAAAGTGTGATACACTAAATGTGTAGTGCAGTGAAACATTGTAATATGGAATCAGATGTGTAGCTGAAATAACTGTGTGTCTGTTGCCATTTATGCTCACTGAACAAGAACAGTTGTACAGCTCTGCTGTTGTGGACTGATTTTAAAGCAGTGCACATGCTAAATCCTACTGCCACGTTCAAAACACTATCCCCTACCTACTTGCCACATATAAACTCAACTATATTAAAAAAAAAAAAATTCTAGGCACTTAACCATTATTCAGAGTTGATGCAGAAGGTGGGGTAGAAAGGATGAGAAGGGACTTGGCAAGGTTAGAGGAATGGTCAAATGTATGGCAGCTTAGATTCAGTGCTAAGAAGTGCAAGGTAATGTACCTCGGAAACAAAAACCCAGGGGAAGAGTACACAGTGGGGGGTGAAGTACTAACGACGACAAAAATGGAAAGGGACCTGCGGGTAGTCATATTAGACGACCTAAAGGTGGGCAAGCAATGTGAGAGGGCAGTAAGTAGGGCTGGGGGGGATAGTGAGATGCATAGGGAGAGGCATCACTGGTAGAAAACAGGAAGTTGTTATTCCTCTGTACAGACAGCTGGTGAGACCCCATCTGGAGTACTGTATGTAGTTCTGGAGACCAAATCTCCGCAAAGACATAGACAGGATGGAGGCTGTCCAGAGGAGGGCAACTAAAATGGTGCACGGTCTGCACCAGAAGACATATGAAGAGAGACTTAAGGAGCTTAATATGTATAGCCTCGAGGAAAGGGAGGGGGGGACATGACAGAAACTTTCAAGTACCTCAAGAGAATCAACAAAGTCCAAGAGGGTACCACCTTTCAGAAAAAGAGGTGTGCAAGAACAAGGAGGCATAATTTGAAGATGGGGGGGCGGCTCAGAGGTAATGTAAGGAAGTATTTTTTCACAGAGAGGGTGGTGGATGCATGGAACAGCCTTCCGGAGGAAGTTGTGGAGTCAAAAACTGGTGGAATTCAAGCATGCATGGGACAGTCATAAGGCAATTCTAAGGGGTGGGGTAGGAAGAAGTAGGCTGCTGGTTAACTAGGATCTGCAGCTTCCATCATTAGGTAGGGAAATGGGCAGACTGGGTGGGCCAAGCGGTCCTTATCTGCTGTCAAATTAAATTCTATGTTATTCCCGAGTCCCATTTACAACACTGTTACACTTATATATAATACATACTTTTCAAACTTAAAAGAAAAAAATACACTATCATCAAAGGGCTATATTTACCAAGTACTGTGCTCATGATTAAAATAATTTGAACCCTTTCTCCCCCAAAAAAGTGCCCTCACATGAAACTGCATGTTTAACTGTAAAGACAATTAAAAAATGTATTTCTAAATGCATTGCTAACACCAATGCTTTAAAAGTTTTGAAACTACTAAAAAGACATTTATATATATTGCATATAGTAAGCAAATATTGTTAATCCCAAAAGCTGAACTTTATGTTGTTAGTATACAAATGTTTAAGAAAACCTGTGGCTCTTTCAGCTTGAATCAGGTCTGTTGTTTTCCTTGGAAGCTGTAGTTTTAGGCATGCCTTAATTACTCTTTCCTTCTGAGGTCCCAGGTGGCTCTGATAATTATTTGTTCCAATGGTTTTTAAGTCAGTTGGAAGGTAATAAGTAACTTCTGTTCCTCTCCACACACTTGTTCTGTTGCTCGGTCCAGATCCCAAAGTAGTGTGTCTTGTTCCAACATGATAGACCCGCCTCATGCCCCTCCCACATGAATCAAAAAAAGGGTGGGGTGGATCTTTAGGAGCTTCTCAGGTGGGGGTGGATCTTACTCCCCCCAAAAAACTAGTGCTGCCTCCCACCACTCAGGTTCCAGTTCTTGTGCCACCCATTTAAGAAAGAAAATAGTACCCTGCAACTATTGACTGACTAACATGAAAGCATATTTATTTGAGGGCGGAAAACATTTCTTGGATGGGGGTAAGGTGGAGGAGACTATTTACACCTTCAGTCAGTTCCACGGACAGAAAACATGACATCACTCCTTTTGTACATGCAAAATGTCTGCAGGCTCCGCCTACTGCAGCCGTAAAAAGGAACTTTAACTTGAACTGAAAACATACCCTGTGAAGAGAAGTCTCCAGAGCTTGTATCTCTAACCATGCATTGACATCGGGCTTCAGTGTGCATATGGTTTTGGAGCGATGCACATAAACCTTATATTTTGGATATTTATCTCCTATCACATGTTTATGGATTCTGCACACTGCTCTTCTTGCAGACTGCCTCTTCGGTGTGCTCCCTGCTAGTGTACTTGATGCCTGATTTCTTCTGGGGCCTACCTGTACTTGGCTGCGGCAGTACTTGCACTGCTCTGAGGAGTCCCAAGAGGATGAAACAAGTGTATGTAGTGTGTCATTATCCACCTATACTGGTTCAGATGTCAAAGCCAGTAATATTATTATATTTCTGTTCTGTGAAAGCCTTTTCAGACTGCCACTCACAAGGATTTGCATACCCATAACGCCTTGCAGTGGGTTTGCAACTTTTGAGTCTCTGCTTGTGGTTAGGAGAGATGCACAGAAACCATTCACTATTAGTTATCTCTGCTACCTGAGCAAGTTTTGCATGATCCAATTGATTTTTAAGTGTATCTTAATGGAAAGTATACTGTATGTACTATTTATCAATCAAAAGTATACTGTGTGTATTAACCAATCAAATTTAGTTGTTGACTCGGAGCTTCTGTGTCCTCTTGCTGCTCCCTTCTCCGCTCCTTCCTACCGTCTCCCACACTATTTCCAACCCTTTCTTCACGGCACCCCCTACACTTCCCCACTATTGTTTTCCATCCCCCTTCTCTTCCCTCTTCTCAATTTTCCTTCTGCTGTATCTCCTTTGATGCTACCCCAACTGCACTACTATCACTCAACCCTACCAAGGGACACAGCCCTGATGGGCCCATACCCCAAACTGTATTTATTTGCTCTTGCAATAGCTATACTTGTCTTCTCCCATCTGAACTTCTCTTTTTGTCTCTGAGAGGTTCCTGGGGTATGGAAGAATGCTAAAGGTCTTCCCTCTACAAAGGAGGAGGGGTGGCCCCTTCCTTGGCAACAACCACCTACCTCACCTCCCTTTTTTCAGCCCTGTATAAAAGGCTGGACAGAGTTTGGGTCTCCTGACTTTTCGCCTTTCTTTGCTCCCCCACCTTTCTCTGCCCTTTCAAGTGTGGCTTCCTTAAATCCCATTCCTCTGTTTTATCACTACTATGGCTTACAGATTCTGTCCTGAAGGGGTAAATTGGGAGTGTGTTTCTCTGCCATCTTTGCACACCTTACGATTTCACGGTTTGATTTTGTTATATTTGCTGTATTATCTTGTGTATGTACATCATTCCATTGCCCCTTCCCCAGGATGCACCTGGAAACTCGCTGTGTAGCTCGGTGTGCCAAGCTGACTAACCTTTAAATCCCAACAATCAATAAATAAATCTGAAGTTTGTTGACCATGCTAGAACTTTTGATACAATGGCCCACCCCTCTGTACAATACAGCCTAATAGGATCTCAGACTTTGTTTTTTTCTGCCCCTTCCAGCCCTATCCGCCCCCCATCTGCTTAGGTGTTCTCAGGATCTCATACTGGACCCAGCCTGGTTCTCCAGTTTCTCTAATGACCCATCAGTCTGCGTCTTTTCGCACATACTAATGTATGCGGATAACACTGCTGTTTCTGAACCTGCACCCCCACCACCACCACCACCCTGAGCTGGAAGTGACAGTGCAGCGTGACGTTAATCATATCCAGCACTGATTCTGCTCTCAATAACTCTCTCATAATGCCAAAAGAAAGACTCTGACTTTTGGCAGAAAGCAGAGACTCGCTAGGCTTCTTCTAAGTTCTGGTTCCGTTCCCTCCTCTCTTACCTCTCCTCCCTATCCCATTTGTCTTTTTCTCCTACTCCCTTCCCTTCATTGAGTCCAGCTCACTCCTGCATTACAAGCCCACAATTGGGGAAGCTGCCTTCTCATCTCCCCCTGCTCTGGAATCACTTCCCTTCCTTCCTCCTCTCCTACAGGGCCTTGCCTTACACTTGCCCCCTGCACGTGTGTACCTCACATCTCTTCTTTTTAGCTGTGCTTCCTACTCCCATTTATAATGCCTCCTTTTTCAGACATGGGTCCTCACCTTTTTACACACTGATTCCCTACTGCTTCTCTTAGCTGTCCATTATTGTAATGTTAGCTTTGCCTGTTTCCATAGTACACGAACGAGCCTCAGCTCAGTGTGACCTTCCCGGTTATAAATGTAAAGAAATACAGCAGAACTTGTCTACTGAGAACTCCTTCAGAACCAGAAAAGTCTGTCCTTCATATCAGGTTCTCAATATTACGATGTCCTTAATATGCAGTGTTAGTAATTGGCAAGTTTCACTGTAAATAATGTCTACAGATACTGTAACATGCATGCAAATTTTAGTTCCTTTTCACATCCCAAGACATCAAGTGATTACATGGTAACTGCCAACTAGTGCTGTGATATATATCTGAAAACTATGTGCTGGCCAGCATTACATGGCAAGAATCTTACTAATGTTTCCAGTGCATTCATACTCCGTAGAAGGGGGAGTGTTTATGACAGAATAGTCACATGGCAAATGGTCCCATGCTATGTTAAGCTCCTAAGGTTGATCTTTTATTACTTTGAACTTGTAATAGATTTCATGGTTAAAGAAGAGGTGGTGCTGCTGAGGGGAAGAGCTAATTAGGCTCAGTAAGTGCAGCATACAGGGCACAGCACTGTTAATAGCAGAGTCTAGTGCTGCTAGATTCTTCGAGTACTTTTATAGCATGTAATAAGGCAACCTAAAAAGTAGATAAAGTCAGCCCATGTAAAAGTAAGCATTGGAATGTCTTTTTTTTGTTAGAGAGCATAAAACTAAGTAAAATAAATAAATTTTTTTTTTTTTTGTAACATTTGTTAACATTATTTGAAAATATGGGCATATGTGCAGTCCATTTATTACTCCAATGTGTTGTTTACTTTGTTTTGAAATGACTCTATTCTAGGGGCGTGGATAGGGTTCACTCTGCACATACTGGCAGTTCCAGTGAAACAGTCTGATTTGCAAGGATTTTTTTTTTTTAAGCTAAACTCCTCCCACCACCCGGTCAGTGTATCTGCCAGCTCCGCCCCGTAATGTCAGATCTTTCTTTCCGTTGGAAGAATAGGTCACCTCCTTCATGGCTGCTGCTTAAGATTTAGTGCGCCAGAGGCGAACTTTATCTTTCGAATTTTATTTGGAGTTGTTTTCATTCTTTCTTCAGTTCTTTTGACTATCCTCTTAGATCTTCGATGGAGCAACAGAAGCTGGGGTTAAAATTTTGTGTTTGGTTTCCGGCAGAAGATGTCTGTCACCAACCTGCATGACCCATGCATGTATTACCTGGGTGGACAGTCTGAGGTGGCAGAGCGCAGCCCTTGTTTCAGCATGCTTCCAGAGCCCCTTGAGGACAGGAAGCTCCAACTCTCGCTGAGTTGGCCTTCAGAATGGGATCTGAAGAACTGTCCTAAGGGGCCGCAAGAAGGCCTCAGCTGTGGCCAGGTCTGCCCAGCAGCTTGTGGCCCTTGAGGCAGATGGAGTGGCTACTGCAGCAGGCACCTCCTCTGTCTTGGTACTGTTCCTGGCTGAGACCAGTGTCAAAGTGTTCACTGGAGGCTTCTGGGACATTTGTTTGGCCCTCCATACCCTGATGAAAGTCCTGCCCACTGTGGCTCCAAGCACTGCCGGCACTGGTCATGGGACTGGAAGAAATCGAGGTCCTCTCAGTCCTTTAACTTATCTGACCGCTTGGTAGTTGTCAAGCGCCCTTCCGAGGGGCAGGTTGAGCAGATTGAGGGCTCTTCGGTTCCCTTATCCAGCCAGTCGACTTTGACTTGGTCGAGCAGGCCGTCAACCAGTTGTTGGATGAGGTCAAGGAATTGATCTCATAGATCTGGGTGCTCCCAGTCTTCACTCAGGAGGACATGGTTCGGTCAGTGTCCCCATCCGGTCCTCAGCAGGAGCAGCCTTCACCAGTAGTCGAGCCTACCATGCCCATGTTGCTTAACATGGGCCAGCACGTGGTATACCATAACCAGCTAAAAGGTTCCCCTTGCCATCTATTGTCTGACTGACAGTCAAGGTCACAGTCGAGATCTCGGTCAGGGCGTTCCCACTTTCAGTCCTGCTTAGCCAGGTGGCATCACCGTCGACTTTCCTCAACCTCCTCATCCTCAGGTGAGGAGAGGCACCGTCACAAGCTGCGCCAGTGTTACAAGGAGCTCCTCTGGCAACAATGGGCCATCACGAGGCAGGGTAGCACTCTACCTACTTGACTTTGTTACCTGACAGCTGCCAGTTGGACCCCCACCATTGGTCCACATTACATGGTTGCTTCCTGCAACTGCTTCTCCATCTCTTCAGATGGAGCTGCCACCACCACAGCCGAAGGTAGGTGCTCCAACCAAGAAGGTCTGTTCATTCACCAGGTTGTCAGGCTGGTTGTCGGTGCACATTACCCCGAGGGAGGATACTTGGGTGGTCCATTGCGAGAAACAGTCAAGGGATGTTTTCAAGCCATCCTCAGATGACTCTGAGCATGAGTCCATGACCTCCTCTGGGACTCCCCACATAGAGGAGCTGTCTGCCGTGCATGGCCCCGTGTTCTACGGTGCACTTATTTGCCAACATAGAATTTGATGGCAGATAAGGACCGCTTGGCCCACCTAGTCTGCCCATTTCCCTACCTGATGGATACACTGCAGATCCTAGTTAATCAACAGCTTACTTCCTCCTACCCCCGACTAGAATTGCCTTATGCCTGTCCCATGCATTCTTGAATTCTCCCACTGTTCCTGACTCCACAACCTCCTCAGGAAGGCTGTTCCATGCATCCACAACCCTTTCTGTGAAAAAAATATTTTCTAACATTACCTCTGGGCCATCCTCCCTCTATCTTCAAATTGTGCCCCCTTGTTCTTGCGCATCTCTTCTTCTGAAAGATGCTATCCTGTTGTACTTAGTTAATTCCCTTGAGGTACTTGAAAGTTTCTATCATGTCCTCCCTCTCCCTCCTTTCCTCAAGGGTATACATATTAAGCTGCTTTAGTCTGTCCTCATATGTCTTCTGGTGCAGACCCTGCACCATTTTGGTTGCCCTCCTCTGTACAGCCTCCACTCTGTCTATGTCTTTGTGGAGATGGGATCTCTAGAATTGCACGCAATACTCCAGATGGGGTCTCACCAACTGTCTGTACAGAGGGATAACAACTTCCGGTTTTCTACTGTTGATGCCTCTCCCTATGCATCCCAGTATCCCCCAGCCCTCCTTACTGCCTTGTCACATTGCTTGCCCACCTTTAGGTCATCTGATATAATTACTCCTCTGTCTCTTTCGATTTTTTGTTGTTGTTGTTAACTCACCCCCCATTGTGTACTCTTCCCCTGGGTTTTTGTTTCCCAGATGCATTACCTTGCACTTCTTTGCATTGAATCTGAGCTGCCACATATTTGACCATTCCTCCAACCTTGCCAATTCCCTTTTCATCCTTTCCACCCCACCTTGTGTATCAACCCTGTTGCAGATCTTTATGTCATCTGCAGAGAGACATACCTTTCCTTCCAGGTACTCTCCAATATCACTTATAAAGACATTAAAGAGGACCGTCCTGCATCAACCCTGCAGTACCCTGCTTTGTAACCCTTTTTTCTTCACTGCTCGACTACATTATTACCCTTTGCGTCCTGTTGTCCAGCCAGTTTTTTATCCAGGCTACCACCTTCGAAATATCGGTGTCCATGTCAGTCCCAGTAGAGTCAGTCCAAAAAACGCCCAAGTACCCTCTTATGAACATTTTGAATAGGTATGAATCCTTGAGGTTTCCTTTCCTGTGGCTGAAGCCATTTTGGGACCAGCCCTACAGCTTTGGCAACATCCAGCATCCTGCACTGCACCCTCTGTCTGTATAGTCTGCAAGTTTGCAGTCCTTACAGGGTCTCTTTCTGGGTTCTTGGACCACCACCACTTTGCAGAGGGGTTAGTAACTGATTTGGTATTCTGCAACTCCAGACACCAGGGGTACGTAGACAACCCTATGGACAAGGAGTCTGGTAAGATTTACCACGCCACTAAAAATATGTACCCTGCAGTGTCCTTGGGTCTCTGTTAGTCTAACTGTGCCATGATGATGGCCAGTTTCGGTCTCTCCCTGATGGGAGTTTTTAATTCTATCCTTCCTCACCTCCCGGCTGATCAGCAGTCAGTGGTGACAGTCCTCGGAGACCAAGGTCAATCGCTGGCTAAACACCAGCTCCAGTCAGCCTAGGACATGGGTGATTCGTGTGCCCGTGCCATGGCAGCATCTGTCTCCATGCATTACAAGGCCTGGCTGCATCTGTCAGTCTTCACAAGTAGACACCCAGCACAAGCTGGCCGATATCCCCTTCTTGAGCTCCAACCTATTTGACCCTGGGGTGTAAGGACATCTCACCATTACTGAAAAGTCTAGTACCACCCTGAATTCTGTGGCTTCATCCCAGTAGAGCTTCCACTTGCAACATCGATGTCCTGGGTTTGGACGTGAGCTCAGAATGTCTGAGGGACTGCCGGGGGGGGGGGGAGAAGAGGATCGAGAGTCCCAAGGACTACTTTCCTCCTCTGGGGGGAAGGGGGAAGCACCCTGTGTTTGACCACTGGTGGAGACCAGGGGTCTGACAGCTGGTGCTCGAGAATTTGGGAGACATGCCAGATGTTCAGCACTTAGCGGGCCACTGCGTCATTGCACGCCACGCCTCCCTGAGGGACAACATATAGAATAGAAATCAGTTGAGCAGGAGGATATCCGCTGTCCACTGGACCCCATGCAGTCAACCGAGACACTGCTCCCTGGATCATGAACCAGTCTTTATTCGGGAAGGCCCCTCCCCAATGGCCCCACTCTGGGGGGTAAGTCAGGGTGCACTCCGGTGGGGTAGGTAAGTCCCAGTAGATGGAGTCTGGGTGGTAGGGACAAACAGATGCTGGCTGGCCAATGGCAAACAAAAAAAAGAAGGAAACAGGTTTTCCAGTATTGGTACTTTCAGCCCCAGCCTCCTCGGCAGCAGCCCTAGCAGGGCAATATCTGGCCTGGTGCCCCAAGCACAAGTCTGGGGGCCAGGATCCTACAAAAGGGCAGGGGTGGCGGTGGCCCTCTGACTGCAGCCACTGGTGCCCTGCCAAAGCTACCTACTGACGGGTTGGGGGTGTCATCCCTTCACCTGTTCTGTCCCTGTCTGCACTCCCTGTAGGAGGTGGGCTATGTCAGTTCTTGCCAGTTGGTCCGCTATCACAATGGATAAGTGGATGTTGGATGTAGTGAGCAGAGGGTTATCTCTGGAGTTTGAGGCTCTTCCACTTTACTGCCTCCGTGTGCCTTGGGAGTCCAGGGTGTTCAAACGACAACTACAGAGAAAATGCTGCGACTCGGCTAGGTCAATTCGGTGCACTCACAACAGCGGCCAGCCTGTGAATAACAAGTCCAAGTGGTACTCGGTCTCTTTGTGAAAAGAATTCAGCTGACACGCCGATTGCAATCGTAAAGCATTTAATGAGGAAGACTTGTTAGAAGTCGAAGCGCTGGGTGAGGGAGTTCCTTCTGTTGTTGGTACTCTTTGTTATTAAATACTTTACACGATTGCAGTTGGCGTGTCAGCTGAATTCTTTTCACAAAGAGAGACCCGAGTGACACCACTTCTGGATTTTGAGTCCAGGGTGTTGCGGGACAGTGCTGTCCAGCCTTTGGGAGGACAATGCTCTGATCCTTGCAAGAGGGGCAATAGCCTGTGTCCCAGACAGGTACTTCCTGGTCCTGAAGTGGCCAGAGGGCTGGCGCTCCATATTGGATCTGCATAATCTTAATGATTTCATGTGGAAACGCAAGTTCCTGATGGTCACTCTGAATCAAATCATTCCATTGTTGGAGCAGAACATGTAGGTTTTTCTGCCTTGTCTTCCAGGATGTGTTTCTCCACATCCCAGTCTGTAGTCCCACTGCCGGTACCTCTGGTTCCAAGTTGAAGGGGTTTGTACCAGTTCCATATCATGCCGTTTGGCCTCTCCTTGGCAACCAGGGTCTTCACTAAGTGTATGGCAGTGGTGGTAGCATACTTGCAATGCCTAGGTGTAAGGGTGTACCCCTACCTGGATGGCTGGCTGTTAGCTAGTCTATCCAAAGAGGCTGTGGAGAGGTCCAGAGATCCAGCTCTTCAGATTTGCCGAGACTTGGGTCTGTTGGTCAGCCTGGACAAGTCCGAACTGGGTACCCACGCAGATGATCAAGTTCATCGGGGTAGAACTAGACTTTCCACGGGCCAGGGCCTGCTGCCCTGTGGACCGGGCACTGGATCTTATCTCCAGCGTCCTGCACCAGCATGGTCTGTTGGAACCCCTGGTGGAATCACCTCTAGTGGGAGTTAGGCCATCAGTGCTCCCACGCCTAGGCTACTTGGACCAGCCAGTCACAGTGACCCAGGCAGTGTGGGATGTAATCCAGTGGTGGCTGATCCCAGAACACCTGAAGGAAGAAATCCTGTTTGTCCATCCAGAACCAACCATCTCATTCACGACAGACACTGGTTGGCTGGGGTAAGGGGCGCACTTGGGAGACCACAAAGCGCACAAGGTCCTTTCACCTCGGGCATTCCATCATCACATATATCTGGTGGAGCTCCGTGCAGTGTGACTTCTGCTGATGGAATTTGCTCCTCTAGTCAGGGGGCAGGTTGTGCAGGGCCAGATGGATAACACTATGACTATGTTCTACCTGAACAGGCAGGGCGGAACTTACTCCCTTCCTTTGTGTCGGGAGGCCTCCAGCACCTGGACCCTCATACATGGCCTGGGTGCAGATCTCTTGGCAATTCATGTTGCAGGAGAAAACAGTCAGCTGGAAGATGCTTTCAGTCGGGTAGTAGAGCTGTTGCACAAGCTTGTCTTCCAGTGAGGCACACCAGTGGTGGACCTATTTGCCTCCTGGGAGAACGCCATACTGAGGCTGTTTTGTGCCCACCTCCACAGTCTCCATAGGGCTTTGATGCAGTCCCTGTACCATTTTGGCTACAAACATACGAAAGTGCCAGCAGAAATAGGCCTTTAAACAACATGAAGTCTTGCTATATTATGACAATTGCAGTGAGTCCCCATCTTCGAACTGCTCCAGAGGTGAAATAGTTAACTTTCCATGGAGGCATGGAACTCTGAGCGCGAGCTGGGTTGAAAACTCTGTCTGTTGTTCTTTAAACGCAAACTGTCAGATTCTTTATCTCTCACTGAACAGTCGCCTCCGAGATTTCTCCTTCTGCTCGGTTCATTTTATCGGTTTAAAAGTATTATATTGTCGGTTTTCAATAGAAATTAAGCCGAATTTAAAACCGCAACCGCCCAGTTCAAGCTCTGTCTGTGGTAATGTAAGTATAGATAGGTTTCATTCATTTTCTGTGTGGAACTTAGAACATTTATCGTTCGGTTTGAACCGATCAGGTTGTCTTTTAAAACTGCTAGTCCTTTTTAGAGTCGCGGTTCCTGGTTCTTATCGGTTCTAAAAAAGCGGATTTCATTACGCTTTCCACGACCTCGTGACTCGTTGGGAACCGATAAGGGTGTCTTGCTTGGCGGATTGCCATAAGCGGGCAAGTTTGGTTAGGCTGGCATTATGTCTGAGAAACCCAAAAGAAAAACCGTGCCCACTGGGTTTCATCACTGTAGTGTTTGTGGGGAAGCCTTTGCTAAAGCTGACCCACACACCACATGTGTCTATTGTCTGGGGTTTGACCACCTCAATGCAGACTGCCAGATTTGTAAGAATTTCCCTGCTGCCACCATAGAAAAGAGAGTTGGTAGGCTCAGGAAAGGGAGGCCAAGGTCCGCTGACCCGGATGGCAGCCCGGTTCGGTTCCAACCGAACCGGAGGGGGTGCCCTCTGACCAGGGCGAGACTTCCTTGGGCAAACAAAGAGCTGGCTCTGACGAGCCAATTCCAGCAAAAAGGGCTAGAAAGTCAGCTAGTGTAGAGCCAAAAGTTATCTCTCCAACTGCTGAGGAAATAGCTAAAGCAATCCAAATTGTCCAGTCTCTCTCCCCGGTTCCGACCGAACCAACACCATCAGGGAGGTGCTCGGTTTGACCGGTTCCATCGGTTCAAGATTATGATTTTGAGGATTTTTATGAACCGGAGGAGGGGGAGGAGGAATATGAGGAGAGTGAATATGGTTTTGAAGGTCTGGATGTGCCCATTGAACCGGACATCTCTCCAGATAGACCTTTAGGGGTTTCTCCCCCAGGCTTTCTGAGTCCCCTTCTCATTTCATGCTTTATAAAAAGGTTGCTGAAACTCTCCAACACCCTGTTGAGGAAGCTGTTGATGACCAAGAGGAGCCTGATTATGTAGAAATGATGGATATTCCAGAGTCTAGGAGACTGTCTATTCCTTTGCATAAATCCTTTTGGAAACAGTAAAAGTTTTAAGAACTCCTCACACTATACCTCCTGTGGATAAAAGGATGGACAAGAGGTATACTTTATCAGGCTCCGATACTGATTTCCTCACTCAACAATGCAGCCATGGGGTAGTGCAGGCTGCAGCTGTGACAGCAACATTCCCTAGCTTCACACCCCTGAGAAGGATTCCAGGAGGATTGATGCTATGGGAAAGAAACAGTACATGGCAGCATCTTTGGGACTCAGACAGGCAAATTATATGGCTTATGCTGCTAGGTACCAGAAATCCAGATGGGATACTGTGCTGGCTCTAGCATAGCAAGTCCCTGACCAGCTTGCCAGGGAACTGGAACAGGTGGCTAGGGATGGTATTGAGGCATCCAAGGTGCAATTTCATGCTGCAGTAGACTATAATGACGTTTCATCAAGGGTCATGGCTACATCTGTGGCACTTCGCAGAATGGCTTGGCTCAGATGTACTACCCTGTCACAGGATACCCAGTCTGAGGCCATGGATTTTACTGTTTTGGGCATTTCTCTGTTTGGGGAGCAAACAGAGAGTTACATGAAGAAAATGGATGAATATAGGACCACCTATAGGAGTGCACAGGCCAAGGAAAGGCAAGTCACTCCTCAAAAGCAGCCTCCTAGGGGCAGGGGCAGGCCTTTTCATAGGCCTTTTTATCAAACCCAGGCTTCCTCTTCCGCCTATGCCCAGAGGGGGTTCTTTAGAGGGAGAAGCAGACTGGGTACAAGCAGGCCTGCTTCCACCCCTCAGCCCAAAGCCCCTGCCAAGCAGGCACCCTGATGGGGTGGCCAGGGCCGATTCTCCTTTACCTGTAGGGGGCAGGCTGGCTTACTTTGTCCAGGACTGGAAGTCTTTAACTTCAGACAAGTGGGTCCTGGAAGTAGAAAGCTGTGGACTGGTTCTCAGCTTCAAAAGTTTCCAAAGATGAGAACCAGATCCTTTCCACCTGCAACTCCTTCAGAGGCACTCGCCCTAGAAGCAGAGGTCTCTACCCTCCTGGCTCTCAGAGCCGTGGAAAAGGTTTCTCCCCTACACCAGGGCAAAGGTTTGTACTCCAGGTACTTCCTTACCCCAAAAAAGACAGGAGAATGGCAGCCCATTCTGGATCTCAGATACTTAAACAAGCACCTTTAAAACCAAAGTTCAAAATGGTGACTCTGGGAATTATCCATCTCTCTAAGGCCAGGGACTGGCTAGCTTCCCTGACCTCAAGGATGCCTACTTCCATATTCTCATCAGAAACTCCCATCGAAAATACCTCAGGTTCGAGCTGCCCTCAGGCCACTACCAGTTCAGAGCAATGCCCTTCGGCCTCACCTCTACTCCAAGGGTATTCACAAAATGCTTAGCAGTAGCAGTTGCCTACCTAAGAAGGCAAAAAATTGCCATCTTTCCTTACCTGGACGATTGGCTCACAGTAGGCCGGTCTCCAGACCAGGTCACTTTACATCTTCAGATAACGCAGCAACTGCTTACCTCCCTAGGTTTTCTGCTGAATATCTCAAAGTCAGTTCTAGAGCCTGTCCAGGTTCTTACCTTCATAGGCGCAGAACTGAATACACTCAAAGCCAGGGCATTCCTTCCTCTGGACAGGGCAAAGACCCTAGTCTCTCTGGCCTCCTTTTTCACCCTGCAGGTCTCTCGACCAGCAAGACATTTTCCACAGCTCCTAGGGCACATGGCTGCTTCCACAGCAGTGGTGCAGGGAGCAAGATTTCAGATGAGAGACATCCAGTTCCATTTGAGAGCCTTTTGGTCTCAAAGAAAGGATCCTCTTACCAAGTTGATCCCAGTAACTTGAACCCTGATCCAAGCCCTACAGTGGTGGCGGGATCAGAGCAACCTGAGACAAGGGGTTCCCTTTGTCACTCAGCCTCACTCCTTAATCCTTACTACAGATGCATCCCTCTTGGAGTGGGGAGCTCACATGGGCGACCTCACCACCCAGGGTCTGTGGTCCCCCCAAGAATCTTTGCTCCACATCAACCTGCTGGAGCTCAGAGCAGTTTTTCTAGCACTTCAAGTTTTTTCCAAGTCTGTTCAGAACAAGATTGTACAGGTCAGAACAGACAATACCACTACAATGTGGTATATCAACAAGCAAAGGGGCACTCGGTCTACGGCCTTGTGCACCGAAGCCATGAAGTTGTGGTCTCTGACTTACTCCTGAACACCTCCCTCACGGCAGTTCACCTCCCAGGCAAGGACAATGTTCTGGCAGATGCTCTCAGCAGGATTTCTCAGGGCCACCACGAGTGGTCTCTGGATCCCCTGGTCCTGGGAGTGGTATTTGCCAGATGGGGCACCCCGCAGATAGATCTTTTTGCAGCCCCAGACAATCACCAACTTCCTCTTTTCTGCTGCAGGCCCCCAGTGTTGGGCTCAGTCCCTCTGGATGCCTTAATCCTCAGTTGGGAAGGGAAGTTTCTGTATGCCTTCCCTCTCCTGTTCAAAGTACTAGTCAAAATCAGATCCCAATCCTGCAAAGTCATTCTGATCGCTCCAGATTGGGCCAGACAACCCTGGTATCCACTCCTTCTGTCCTTAGCAGTCCATCCTCCCCTGTGCCTTCCCAGGAATCACAATCTGTTAACCTGTGCCCAGGAACGGGTTTGGTATCCGAATCTCAAATCTCTCAATCTCAAGGCTTGGTTCTTGAAGAGTTAGAGTTTGCTGATCTTCACCTTTCCCAAGGTGTTATGGATATATTGAAGGCCTCTAGGAAGCCTTCCACCAGGGCTACCTACAATTCTAAATGGAAAAGGTTTTCCATATGGTGCTCGGAAAGGCATATTTCCCCAGATTCTGCTGATTTACCCACAGTCCTGGATTATGTGGTCCATTTGAACACTTTGGGTTTGAGACCAGCTACCTTGAAGGTGCATTTGGCAGCTGTGTCTGCTTTTGTTTCAGCAGGTAAATCCTCTTCTCTTTCAGCTCATCCTGTATTTTCCAAGTTTTTTAAGGGGTTGCCTCACACCAACCCTCCATTCAGAGATCTTGCCCCTGCCTGGGATCTTAATGTTTGTATTGCTCAGCTTATGCAACCCCCTTTCGAGCCCTTGTCCTCAGCTGAGCTTAAGTACTTGACTTGGAAGACTGTGTTTCTGGTAGCCATCACCTCTGCCAGACGCATAAGTGAATTACAAGCGTTGTCAGTGGAGCCAGATTTTATCTCCTTTCACAGAGATAAGGTGGTCCTCCGGACTAACAGGAAGTTCCTACCTAAGGTGGTTTCAGATTTCCACCTTAATCAATACATTTCTCTTCCACTGTACTTCACTGACCATTCCTCCTCTGGTGAGAGGAGGCTGCACAGCCTAGATGTAAAGAGAGCCCTTAGTTACTACATAGAGCGTACCAAGGGTCACAGGTTTGATTCCCTCCAACTGTTCCTCACTTATGGTGAGGTTGGTAAAGGGAAGCCAGCCACTAAAAGATCCATTGCCAGGTGGATTGTCTCTTGTATCCAATTCTGTTACGAGAAGTTGGGTAAAGTTCCTTCCTCAGGCCTGAGGGCTCACTCTACCAGAGGTACAGCTGCTTCTCTGGCTGCTGCCAGAGACATTCCTATTCTAGAAATATGTCAAGCAGCTACCTGGAAAACAGTTCACACTTTTACCAAGCACTACTCCCTGGACATCCAGGCTATGAGTGATGCTCGGCTTGGCACAGCTGTGCTTCAGAGCCTATTCCCTAAGTAGGTTCTGTCACTCCTCCATGGAGGTACTGCTGTGTAGTCTGCAATTGTCATAATATAGCAAGGCTTCATGTTGTTTGAAGAAAAAATTACTCACCTTAGTAATGTTGTTTCTTCTAATGGAGTCTTGCTATATTATGACCTCCCTCCCTGCTTGCCCCTCTCAGAAACTGTGTTTTTGGGATGTGGGTGGGCAGAGCAGTGTTGGCACTTTCATTGATGCCCGCCTTGTTGTTTTTTCGCCCTTCCTTTTTGGGTGAATTGGTGTTGTATTTTCATTTTTTGGGTCTCATGACTTGAGTCTTTGTTGAGGCCAAAAATGTGTTTATGTTGGTAGCCAGTTGGCTAGTGTAGGTTTACAGCTTCCACACAGAGCCTTAGTGAGTTTTAGCTCAGAAGATCTGACAGTTTGCGTTAAGAACAACAGACAGAGTTTTCAACCGAGCTCGCGCTCAGAGTTCCATGCCTGCATGGAAAGTTAACTATTTCACCTCCGGCGCAGTTTGAAGATGGGGACTCACTGCAATTGTCATAATATAGCAAGACTCCATTAGAAGAAACAACATTACTAAGGTGAGTAATTTTTTCTTACGGTCTGTCGAGTCTGCTCGATTGTGCAGCTAGCCCCTCATCTAACAGCTGCCCCTCCGACTCCTTCTCTCCTTAGATTTACCACCCCCCCCCCTTCACCCTGGCCCATAAGAGTCGCACAGTATGCAAGTGCAGGTTGTGGAAATCAAACCCACGTTTGCTGGATGTACCAAACTGATGCACAGTTCATTACTCTAATTTCTAGGCTATACTGACAACCCAGAAATTCAAGACCAGGAGACTGAGAACCGAACCATGGTCCCCAGGTTTCCTACACTGCTGTGTGCTGGTGCTTTAGCCACTCCACTACGGGAGCAGCATGCCTCTGTACTGCCTCCACCCTATCCATGTCATTCCAGAGGTGGGGTCTCCAGTAGTGGACACAGTACTCGAGGTGTGGTCTTACCAGTGACTTGTATGGGACATCACCACCTCCTTCTTCCTACTAGTGAATACCCTTCCGTATGCACCCCAGCATTCTACTAGCCTTTCTTACAGCCTTTTCACTCTGCTTGGCCACTTTCAGGTAATCGGAAATGATTACTCTCAAGTACCTTTCCTGCTTGGTGGTTGTCAGTACCTCCTCTGCCAACTGGTACGTAGCCCACGGGTTTCTGTGCCCCAAGTGCATAATTTTGCACTTTTTAGCACTGAAACCGAGCTGCCAAACACTTGACCATTCCTCCAACTTCCGCAGATCATTTCTTATTCCCCCCTCCCGTGTCTCCACCCTTTTGCTAATTTTAGTGTCATCTGCGAACAGGCAGACTTCCCCTTCCAGCCCTTCTGCAATGTTGCTGACAAAGACATTGAAGAGGACTGGAACCAGTACAGACCCCTGAGGTACCTGACTATTCACCTTGTCATCTTCTGAGTGGACTCCATTTACCACCATCCTCTGGCCCCTGCCGCTCAACCAACTACTTGCCCAGTTTACTACTTTCTGACCCATTCCAAGACAAGCTAGCTTGTTCACCAGCCTTCAGTGTGGAATGATGTCGAAAGCCTTCCTGAAATCCAGGTATGCCACATCCACCGCTCCACCCTGATCCACTTCCCTGGTCACCCAATCAAAGAACTTGATCAGGTTTGTCTGGCAAGACTTCTCCGCTGTGAATCCTTGTTGTGTTTGTCCCTGCAATCCACTTGTATCGAGGTATTCAACTGTCCTTCCTTTCAGCAGCAATTCCATAACCATGCCCACTACCGAGGTAATGCTGATAGATCTGTAATTTCCTGCCTTCTCCCTAGTCCCACTTTCATGAAGTGGGACCACGTCTGCCCTTCTCCAGTCCCTTGGAACCACCCCTGTTTCCAGTGATAAGTTGAACAAGCCAGCACCTCTGAGCTCCGTCAGTATCCTAGGGTGAACCCCATCTGGTCCCATGGCCCTGTCAGCTTTTGATTTTGATTATCCAGGAAATCCGCAGGTCTGCTACTTGGAGGTCAGCACACACCTTCATTTTATACTACCGCACTGTCCCTGAGTGATGCCAGGATGACAGTTTTGGGACCTCGATTCTCCAATCTCTGTTTGCCAAGTAGAGGTGCGTGCCTTGCCACCTCCTCCCAAAGAACTGCTAGGAGTCTCCCAGAGTGTGGATGGTGAGCCATATCTATGCTCCCTAGGAAAATACTCACCTGTAACTGTAAATCGTCCACAGAATGGTCTTTTGCAGTAGGTAATTACTTCTGGAAGTTTCCAACAGAGGGCGCTGTTACACAGCAGCTCTTCTAGCCGTTTTCACCAGGGACTGCCCACACATGATGATATCTTCCTGTTTCCTATGTAAGTGTGGGTGGTCCCTGGTATCCTCAGTTTATTTTCCCACCATCTTCAGCTCGCGAAGCAGCTATTTCAACTTCTGTGCAGCAGTCATCGATGAGCAATTGGATTACAAAACGAATGTCTAAAGATTCTTCAACCAAACAGGCTCTATCTCGTTCCTGCCGTTGCGGTAAGAAGATATACCACTTTGACAATCACTCATCTTGTGTGTGGTGTCTGAGACCCACACATGACACCAATTCCTGCAACTCCTGTGAGGAGTTTAACAGGGCAACCCATCGATGACGGTTGCTAAAAATTCAGCATCTTCTTATGGAGCAGAAAATGTCTCTGTTAGAGAACCAGGGGGCTTGTACCAAGGGCTCCCCCAGCTCTGGTTCTTATTCTTGGCAGGGTAAGGAGCGGGATATAACCCCCTCTCACTCCCGGCCGCTTCGCCCGTTGATGCCCACTGTTTCTGTGGTAACTCTGTCGACAGAGCGTCTTTCTACAGCTTCCTCATCGATGGGGGCTCACACCCTCTTGTTGACATCGCTTTCCAGTGCTTTAAATACTGTGCAGGCTCTGCCTGCCCTGTTGACTAGGGCCTATACCCTCTCCTCGACGACGCTATCTAGCGTATTGAACACAGCCAAATACACGGCTGCTCCGTCGATGGGGGCTCCTCTCCCATCGACGACGTCTGACATCTTTCATGATAATTATTCCACGGGCTCGTTGACGATATCCCATATTCCACAGGGCAAACCAATGGCTTTTGCCTTAATGAATGCCCCTCCGTCCTCACTGGTGCCATCTCATAGAGGGCATGCGGATAGAGACCGGGACCCTGGTTTATTCTTCCCGGGGGTGAGACCTGCGCACACTGCCCATCCCATCCTCTCTATCACCCCCATTGTTTCTCAACCCCCACTTCTTACATCTCCCTTTATCCCAAGAACGGGACATCACCAAGATAGTGACGCCGGTCTTGCATACCATGCAGTATACCCAGCCCTCCGACCCAGGAGAGCTGGAGGATCTTTTCCAGTCTCACTTCCCTCCACCTAAAAGATTTCATGGTGACAGGGATACATTGCCACCCTGGTTGCCTCATCCTAATATGGAAGATTATTTGTGAGACGAACCTGAACTATCAGTGAATCTCCCTGGTGATACTGATGATGAAGGATTCCAAGATCTAGACTTCCACAATCCTGAATCCCGCTACTTGGAAATCTCTTCCTTGGATGAGGATCTGCCTCTGCCAGTTGCCACCTTTCCTTCTGATGACCCATCTTTTAGCAAAATGATGATCCAAATACAGAAAGTCATGGGGTTCTCTACCACAGAACATGACAAACAATGTAAGGATATGGCAGAATATCTGGAACTGCCAGAAAGCCGGCCTAAGTGGTGCCCCCACTGATTCTGACCTATCAAAATGCCGTGCTGGGTGCGTAGCATCAACCGTCCGCTATTACTGCTGTCCCACGAAACGCAGATTGCTTATATCAGGCTCCTCTGGATCATCCCTTTCTGTCCACCATCCCAGAAGCGGATTCAGTGGTCATTACTGCTGCTCATAATTGTACTAAAAAAAACCCAAACAGATGAGTTCCTTACCACCTGATAAAGAATCTCGAAGGATTGACTACCTGGGGAAAAAGGTTTTTGCCTCAGGTACCATGAATATTCGAATTCTGAACTATATGGGACATATGGTTAAATACCAGCTTCAGTCATAGACATTATCAGTAAACTTCCTCCTTTCCAGGAAAAGGACAAGTTATTGGCCACAGTGTCCACTAGCAATTCTATCTCCCGCCACCTGCTCTGGTTGGGATGTGATGCCATAGATACTTCAGCCTGACTCTCAGCTGCTGGAGTCTCTCTTCATCGCCATGCTTGGCTTCGCGTTTCAGGTTTTGCTCCTGATATATAGCATAAAGTAGCAAATGCTCCCTTTAACAGGTCTAAACTGTTTGGACCAGGTACCCAAATGTTGTTAGACGACCTGCAGGCATCAGGCAGAACCCTTCCTGCGATACATGGCATGTACCATACTCCGTAGCCCACCTATCGTATGCAATATTCCTTCTATTTCAAAAGAGGTGGAAAATATCAGGCCTCTTATAGAGGTGGCTTTTGAGGTCATGCCCAAGCAGCAAGAGGCAACACCTCTGCCACCTGTGGCTCCCATGCCCGTACCTCGGGAGGGACCGGGCAACCCAGTACCCGGTGACCCATTAGGGCTTTCTCCTCGCCTCCTTGACCAGGCCTCGGATGCTGTAGGGGGTCATTTTGCCCTCCATCTCGAGGCCTGGAAAATGATCACTTCAGACAAATGGGTAGTTGAGATCAGCCAAAGGGAACACACTCTGGAATTCCTCTCCGCCCCATCCCCCCCCCCTTGGGTAGTCCATTATCCTCCAGATCATGTCCCTATCCTTCAAGAAGAATTGAAGGCAGTTTTAGCCAAACAGGCTGTCCTACTAGTGCCCCTTCCAGAATATCATACTGGATTTTACTCCCATTTTATTCTGGTACCTTAGCTAACCGGAGATCTCAGGCCAGTACTAGACCTGAGACCCTTGAATCGATACATTCAGTACAAACATTGTCACATGATAACTCTAACTACCATCATGCCTATCCTAAAACAAGGAGACTGGCTGTGTGCCCTGGATATGAAGGATGCCTACTTACATATCCCCATTCATCCTGCCCATTACAGATTTCTACGCTTCCACCTTCTGGGTCAAAACTATCAGTTTCGAGCACTCCCTTTCAGCCTCTCATCGGCCCCAAGAGTGTTCACCAAATGTCTAGCGGTGGTGGTAGCAGCCTTACGGAAAAAAGGGCACTTTGTCTTCCCATACCTAGATGATTGGCTAATCAAAGCAGAATCCAGAGAAGTGCTGCTTGCCTCCCTAGCCACTACTCTGAGCATGTTCAATGATCTAGGGATAAGAGTCAACTGGCTGAAATCCACTCCAAACCCAACACAGTCCCTCCGATACATCGGAGCTGTTCCGACAGGAAGCTTCCTGTGACTGATCTTCCCAGCTGCTTAGTTGAATCCCTTGACAAGTGTCTTCAGCATTTATGCTTGACCTGCAAAGACTCTGTTGTTCTGATGTTTTGTAAACAACTTTGTACTGCTTTGAGTACCTCATTGTATAACAATTGTATACCTGCTAATTGTTGAATGTTCACCTCTACCTTGAAATCTGTCTTCTGTCTGTACTACTCTGATGTGGAGCCTTTGTAAAGGAGCCTCTGACTCAAAGGTTTTAATTCCAATATGTTCAATAAATAAATAAATACACACAGTCAGAGCTTACCCTCCGCCTGCTCGTCGGGACGCCCTTATATCTCTGGCTTTGCAAATACAGACTCAGGAAATGGTCACGGCCAGACAAACAATGAGACTTCTGGGTCACATGTCTGCAACCATCCTGATCGTGGCATTCGCCCGCCTTCACATGAGACCTATCCAGTGGACCCTCCAGAATAAATGGTCTCAGAGAACTGGACAGTTCGACAAGATCGGGACACTCCTTCTCTGAAGTCGTCCCTGACTTGGTGGACAATCAAAACCAATTTGTGTCAAGGAATGCCTTTCTGTTCCCTCCCTACCATGCAGACGTTAACCACGGATGCTTTCCTGGATGGATGGGGTGCACACTTAGGATCTTATTAGACCCAAGGCTGTTGGACCGCCTCTTCCCATCACTCTCATATCAATCTCCTAGAGATGAAAGTGGTCTGTCTTGCCCTTCAGGCATTCCAGCCCTACCTCAAGCCAGGACCATTGCTGATTCAGTTGGACAACATTGCAGTGGTGTTTTACCTCAACAAGCAAGGGGGTACAAGATTGTGCACCCTCTGCATGGAGACGCTTGCAGTCTGGCAGGAAGCCATCAGACAACTGATGGCTGTCCAACTACCAGGACGGTGCAATCAGTTAGCAGACCGGCTAAGTCGCCAGTCATCCTCTCAATGGACACTTCACAAAGAAGTACTCCATGACTTTTTCGACCTGTGGGGAACTCCACAGCTGGATCTGTTTGCCCCCCAAGTCAGTCACCAACTTCCCAGTTACTTCTCCATTATCCTGAACAACAAGGGATGTTCTGTAGATGCCCTGTCCTGTCCCTGGACAGGACTCTACTTATATGCCTCCTCTCTTGCAACGGACTCTATTGAAACTTCAAATGGAGCCGGCCACCATGCTTCTCATAGCACCAACGTGGCCTCGTCAACAGTGGTACCCGCTAATCCAACGGTTGTCAGTAATGGAGCCCATTCAGTTGCCAGTCAGACCGGACCTCCTGACTCAGTGTCACGGATCCCTCCTGCACCCCAGCCTGAAGACCCTTCATCTTCACACTTGGCTCCTGAGGACGCATTCATAAATAGACGCCAAGTGTCCTCTCCTTTTGCCAGTATTCATCTGGCTTCTTATAAACCAGCAACCAGAGGAACATATAATTCCAAATGGAAAAATGCTTTTCCATATGATCTGCCTCTTGCTCACTGGACCCTTACTCTTGTCCACTGACAAAGGTCTTAGACTACCTGGCCTCATTATCAGAGTCAGGCTTAGGTTACTCCTCCATCAAAGTCCACCTGGCTGCCATATTGGCATTCCATGAACCTTTAGATGGCAAACTTCTGTACCAACATCATTTAGCCAAGATGTTTTTTGAGAAGAATGATACTTATTAAACCTCCTATTAGCAGACCCACTCCCACATGGGATCTCAGTTTCATTAAAGAAAAGCTGTCCCTCAAACCTTTCGAGCCAGCGGCCACCTGTGATCTCCGCTTCCTTTCATGGAAAATGTTGTTTCTAGTGGCTATTACTTCAGCTTGCCGTATTTCCGAGCTTCATGTCTTCATGTGTAGGGAACCTTACTTGATTTTTTCCACAAGGACAGGGCAGTCCTTCATACCAGCCCATCCTTCCTTCCTAAAGTAGTCTCCAAACATACTCTAAATCAGTCCTTGGAGCTTCTGGTCTACTACCCTCAATACTCCAATCCCGGTGAACATCTATTACATACCTTAGATGTCCATTATATTCTGTGCTACTACACTTACCCAGTCGAGTAGAAAAACGTCTCAGTTATTCGTCACCTTCCTGTTGCTAAATGAACCCTGACTTCATGGTTGGCGAATTGTATACCTTTTGTCACAAAAAATACAAGACTTTACCTGGACCTGTCCAAGCCCACTCCACTAGAGCTATGGCCACTACTGCGGCTTGCTTTAAAGGAGCCTCCATTTCATTTTTTTTCTTTATCCCCCCAGGGGCCACCAGTCTGCCTTACCTTCCACGTCTGGCATCTCCCCTAGGTCTGTCCGGCCGCCATCTCCTCTGTCTACCTCCGGCGTCCAAATTCGGGCCACGCAGCGACCCACGGCTTGCCCCCTTGGCGGGGTGGTGGGGAGCACTCTCTCCGGAGCTCAACCCACCCCAGTCAGGATCCGCATTGCGCGCACTGGCGCCGAGAGAGTCTGCTAGGGAGACGGCCATCATGCCACCGCCACTAGTGCCCCTGCTCCGCTTTTTCCTTCCCCTGAGCCGCAGGCGCAGACTGACGCCAGTGGCCATGAGCGTGCACGCATCCGACCACGTTCTGGCCCAGCGTCAGCCTTCGACTCTGTACTTGTGCTCCCAGCAGCAGTAGTACCTCGGGTTCCACCGGGGGTCCCCCATGCACCGGGATGCCCCTGGATTCCCCAGGAGAGAGGAGAGCTCGGACGCCGATCCTACTCCTCCCTGCTGACCCCAGCACCGGCTCGCTCCTCAACCCGGTCGCATGGGCGCGAGGTGTGGCGTGCAGCGCCTCAACCCTCAGCGCCACCGGGCCGGCCAAGGAGCCTCCATTTCAGATACCTGCAATGCGGCTACCTGGTCCACAATCCATACCTTCATAAGGCATTACAATCTTGATATTGCCTCACGACGTAAGACGGCCTTCGGCCGTGCAGTCCTACAAGGTCTCCTATCATAATTGTCCTCCCATATGGACATAACTGCTGGGGATTCTCCCAGAAGTAATTACCTACTGCAAGAGACCATTCCATGGAAGACGGTGTAGTTACGTAAAGTCTTACCATAACAGTAGATCTTGAAGGAATGTCTCTTGCAGTAGGTGTAGTCCCACCCTCCATCCCCCTCCTTCTCTAACAGAGCAAATTCTGGTCCAGTGAGTTAGGGTTGGGACTCCTTGGTACCTCGGCTTCCCCTCAGTCCTCGCTTTTGCGAGCTGAGTCTGGCAGGGGAACTGAGGATACCAGGGATCGCCCACACTTGTTTAGGAAACAGGAAGGTGATGTTATTTGTGGGTGGTCCCTGGTGTAAACTGCTAGAAGAGCTGCCGTGTGACAGTGCTCTCTGCTGGAAACTCCCATAAGTAATTACCCACTGCAAGAGACATTCCTTGAAGATCTACTGTTACAGTAAGACTTTACGTAACTGCACTTTCTGGGAGTGGTATATGGTTCACATACACACATCCAACCCGACCTCCGCAAGCAAGTGGCCCAGAGATCCCTGCTTCTAGCCTGCAAAGCTCTGACGTCACAGAGCAGAGTTGGGGGATATACTACACAGGTGGTGCAAGGAGCTTAGCTTAAAGACATCTGGCAAATCAGACTGTTACAGTGGAACTGCCAGTGTGTGGATATGAACCATATACCACTCCTAGAACGACAGTTACAGCTGATTATACAATGGGCATAGAAACAAATGGCAAACCCTGCATTCTGATTGGCTGGCTGGCACCTTCTAGCCGTGGTAAATCCTAGCATCACCCCACGGAAAAAGGTGCCAGCCGCCAGTCAGACGCATCACAAACCCACTGTCAAATCACTCCTACCCTGGCAAACCCAAGATTGGCAATCCCCGCTAAAGCGCAGCGCGAAACCGGAACAAAAGAAGCACTGCAATTGTTGCACCCAAGATAAATGCTGGGTTGCTATACAGCAAGAGTGCTGGGATTAAAAAAGTTAGTTAAATTACCTGCACAGTTACAAAATATACAATTACAAAAATACCTGCAGTTACATGTCTGTCCACAACCACTACTAGCCTGATTTTCTCCCGTATACTTTTAACCCACTAGCAAGACATCTGCCAGTTGCTTTCACTCTGCCGCAAAGTTTTTTTTTTGTTTAATAAAATCTACACCCGAGCCTCCAAACTGTCCTTCAGAGACACCGCTGGCCCCGATTACATGCACAGAGTCCTCGCAGCTGCAGCAACATCACAAAAAAAAAAAGAAGATAATTTCTCCCCCCCCCCATCACTCAGATACTTTCAGCCTAAACCCGAAGCACAATATCAGGTACGTTAGCCCGTTACTGCTCGCACCATCAAACACACCCAAAACCAAACAGCAATTCATAAAGAAAGAACCAAGTCTCACTTGCAGGTATACTAACAAAAAAGCTGAAGACTCTCTAATAGGGCACTTCGGAGGCTCGGTAACTGGCTTTCCGAGACTGTCAGGAGAACTGACAGGACGATTTTCACAAGGCATTTAAATATGTACATTTGCCATCTTTTCCTGAGCCTTATCGATGATATTACAACGTATGAGCTGAAAAATACCCTCTACATCATCACAATTGAAAAAAAACACTCTTTAAGTTGTGTGTGTGTGGGGGGGGTACTAAATCTTCTCCGTAGGGGTGGGGAACAGCACCATTTCTCTGCATACTAACAGGGAACTATTTTTTCTGGCGCAACAATTAATTCAATAAAATGTATATAAAAAAAAACACAGTATTTTTCATTATTTTTTTTTCTACAGAAAGTGAAGGGGCCATCGTATAATCGCAATATACCCTTGCGAGTGTTAGTGATGCCAGGATTTACCACGCCTGGTTAGCTGGCACCGCCTGCGCCTCGTGACCGAACAACACCCCAGGGCGTCGGTAAATCCTGGCATCACCAACACCCTCTCATGGTATATTGTTTAAGTAACCTATTTTTCTTTACTTTTTTGGTGTCCCTTGTTAATGTTTCATTTTCCCTACCCAGTATTGATGTTTTAACAGCTCTGAAATTCAGCAATATCAGGTGAACAGAGGCCCTGTTGGAAAGGTTTACTGCAGGCTTCCATTCTTTACCGCAGACTTCCATTCAACTGATGTCACTGGGTTCTGGAACTTATAAGTAATTAAAAAATGAATATTGGGCTGGGAAAGACATCAAAACATGGCACCCCAAACCAGAATAATAGAACAACCATTTCAAAGCAGTACTGGGCCGGGGTATTTAATGAAACCTCATACATGTCCCAAATTTCTAATTCTAGTAAAAAAAAAATGTAAACAGCAGCTGCTCTATTCCTTTATAAGTAGTAGTATCACATTACTGTAGAGCAGTCATATACTGTATAGCAAAAGTACTATTTTCTTTCATTGGTGCAGCAGATAGTGATTATTTTGTTTTACAAATCATATATGCTGAATAGTCAAAATGAGATGTTAGCAATGAGCTTTTCAGTGAGCAGAATCCTGCTTGTACCCAGTTTTACAGCAGAGTAGTCTAAGGCACTGTGAGGTTCAAGACTTGTCCAGGGTCACATGGTGAACACAGTAGCTCTGGAGGGATTGAACCTGGATTTCCTGGTCTAGAATTCTCTACTCTAACCACTGGGTTAACCTGCCTGCCATCCCTCCACTTTTTTGAGTCTCTGTTATAAGTGGTCATTGGGGAGAAAAAAAAAAAGAAGAATTTCAAACCAGCCTCAGAGTTTCCAGTAGTGGTCCCTGTCTGCTGTAAATGTTGAATAGGAGGACCAGCAGCATATTTGAGGTGCTCACCAAGACAAGCACAAACTGACCATAGGGCTCACTAAATAGTCAATGGCAGGTAGAGCAGATATACTCGAACAGCCAGAAGGAAGCATCAGGAGTGCAAAAACAGTTTGGATATACCCCCTGGCACAAGTGGAGCAAGCACAGCCCACACAACAAATCTGCTCGGAAAGTAAACGTGCGACTCACAAATGACAAGACCACAGTCCACCAGCTGTGTGCAGCAGTATTTGGAGGATCCAAACATTCCCCCTGAACACCCCATAGAAGCCCCCTTCCCACCTACACCCACACGCTACAAACAAGTTTGCAAATGAAAACACTCCTGCTAACAAACGTGATTACAGAGATGCAGAAGCACAATCACCTGACAAAGTAACACTCGGACCCAATGAGCAGGGTTGTAACTAAGGCACAAAACCTTTTTGCGCCTCAACATATTACCCATATTGGAATGCAAAAATGCAAATAAACCCACTCATCATGCAACTCATGAACAGGGTTTTTAGGTCTAATTGACTGCAGTTTGCATGTGCTGTGGCACCATCCCCCACATAGTGAATGATGGCTGCATGTTGTCTATTGAAACAGACCAAACAGTACAGGAATGTGAAGTGAAGATGTGCAGGTCTGTGGGAAAACCATTTTGTGGCAGTGTGTGCCCCTAGCCAAGTAGCAGTTTGATAACCTTGTCTGTGTGTGGCTACCGGTAACTTTGTACAAGTAGCCACAGTGCACAAGTAGTCAATTGTCCTGCTGAAGGTTACACAGTGAGCTTTTTGGCTATAGTGGGGATTGCACCCCCCGGTTCCATTAGCCCAAGTCGCTTCTGTAGAGAGTGTCATAGTAGGCAGTGATGGTAGCATGCAACACTTTCACCCACCTTTTTTTTTTTTTATTATTACCTCCTCCTCTGCACAGCAGGTTGGCAGGTTGTCCGGTCACCGGTACCTGCAGCCCCAGACCAGGGTCTGGTCAGTGAGTCTCCTCCATGCAGGCTGGCATGCACAGTGTACCCCCCCCCATGGGGACACAGATCCAATAGTTAGGGGGTGCACCTCTCTAGGTCCTGGGGGCACGGTGCTTGGCCATCAGCCACCACAACCGCCCCATGATTTTCCACCTGGTTTTCTCCCTGCTGGAGCCAGATGTGCAATGACATTGGCGCACTATGTGCCGATGTCCGCCATGCTCCAACCCCTGTCTGTGCCCCACACCTGTAGTGCCCCTGACTTCCGTCAGGCACTGCTGCAGAGCGATGCAATCCGCTTTATCCACCCTGAAGAGAGGAGAGCTGTTGTGGGACGCTCCATCCCCTCCTCCCCTGCCAACCCCCGATGACCAGAGTCCGTTCATAAACCTGGGTCACCAGCATAACACGAGGTGTGGCATCCAGCGCCTCAACCCTCAGTGCCATTGGGCCAATGTATTCATCCACTTTTCATAGGAGGTTCACCTTGCTGTAGAACTACCTTCCTCCCCTTCAGGCCTCCGAATGGTGGTGACTAAAAAGAACCTAAAGCGAGGTTATCCCCATATCTTGTGTCTGCTCCTTCTCAGCTCCTTAGGCTGGTTGCGTGGCATCTTTTTATTTTATTTATTAAGATTTCAGATTAAACCTTTGAGTACAGGCTTATTAAATAGAATCCACGTCAGGGTCATACAGCAAGAATCAAAACAACAACATACGGTTAAGCCTTGAGATAAAGGTTGATAACAGTGGAGGCATTTAAGCAAAAATGTTGCAGGGCAATGACAAAATAACACTATATGTACTGAGAAATAGAAAACTGAAGGAGAGAAAAAAGGGAGGATGAGAGAGTGACAAAGGGAAGGGTTGGCACAGGCTGAGGGGGGCAACAGAGAGAGGACAAACTACAAAGAGAGTATACTACGGGAATCTGCCCAGATTGTGGGCCTCATCATAGGAGGTATAGAATACCTAGGGGTGCCAGGCATAAAAGTGGGTCAATATCAATACTAAGCAGCAGGTACAGATTACCTAGAGGTGCCAGGTGTTTGGGCGGAGCAAGACCAGTACTAAGAAGCATGTATAAGTTCAGGGGGTGGTGGGATAGGAGCAGACGGAGTGCCGTGGAGAGAGGACGGGGGGGGGGGGAGTCGGACAGTTAAGGGAGGGAAGGGGAGAAGTAGGGAGGTAAAGAAGGTGGCCAGGCAGTGCTGAGGTTGGGCAACAGTCAGAGGGGCCGAAGGCCCTATTGGAAATAGTCGCAACAAGCATTAGCAACCAGATGAGTTCTTCACTCACGTTTAAAGGGGCCTAACATTGATTTAGTAGAGATGCTAGGAGGCAGGTTGTTAATCCATTTGGGTGCCCGCTGGGCAGAAGCTCTTTGTCCTAGTGAGGTGTGACATCTGGGAACCTTGAAGACCATACTCCCGGAGTTTCTTGTGGGGTGGCTACTTTTGTAGAGGGTGAAGAGCATCTGGACACTGGTGGGAAGCATACTTAGACTTGCTCTTTTGGCCAGCAGGATGGTCTGGAACTTAAGCCTACCCTCAAACTGGAGCCAGTTGGCACGGGCGTAGAGGTCACAAGTGTGTGTGTGTGTGCGCGCCGTTCGGAACTGATGGAGAGATGGCATGGCTTATTTAAGGTGACTGTGATGTGATGGAGGGCTGTGTTCATTGCAGAGCCATAGATTACAATTCCTTACTCAACAAGGGATACCACTGAGCTGCGGATGGCCAGGTTTAGAGCTCCGGGGGTAAGGCTATGCTTATGCCTGTATAGAAGGCCAATACGTATGTTGAGGGCCTTTACAATATTGTCAGTATGGTAGACAAAAGACATGGAGCTGTCAGCTGTAACTCCCAGGTATTTAAATTGCTGTACCTGGTCCAGTGATGCACTGTCGACATTCGTAATGGTGAGAGGGTGTGATCGGTACCTGTTCTGCAGACTGGAGAACATCATAGCCCTAGTTTGTTTTTTTTTAATACTTCATGACAAGTTTATGATCCTTGAACCATCTTTCCACTGTAGTGAAGCAATCCTGTAATGTGTGCTCCAGGGTAATAGGGTCAGTGTCATTAGAAAATAGGACTGCATCATCTGCCTAGAGCAAAATTTTGCTGCGACAGGCACTTGGAAACTGATTTAGAAATATGCTAAACATTAGGGAACCCAGTATGGAGCCCTGGGGGACACCAGAGCGAACTAGTCTGTTGTCAGATAAAGACATGGTCAGTCCTAACTTGCTGGGACCGGTTCGAGAGGCAGGACTTGAACCATCCGACTGTGTTGTCGGAAAGACCAGTAGCAACTAGTTGCTCAGCTAGGAGGTTGTGATTAACCATGTTGAACGCTTTCAACCGGTGAATAAATGTTTCACCAACCAGTTCACCATGCTCAAGGGAGTTGTGAATGTAGCCTGTAAACTCAAGCAGAGCAGTAGAGGTGCTATGACCTTTGCAGAAGCCATGTTGTTCCAGACACCGAATGTTCAGTTTTCCACATATTCAACTAATTGATCCACGACAGTCCTCTCGAAAGCCTTTGATAGGAGTGGGAGAATCAAAATGGGTCTGTAGTTTCCTAGCGAGGATCAGTTGCCACTCTTGAAGACTGGAGTCACTAATGCTGCTTTCCATATCTGTGGGAACTGTGAAAATCTTAGTGAGACATTGATAATGTGAATTGGAGGCTCCAGAATGTCTTCCAAGGATAGAGCTACAAATTTTAGGTAAAGGGAATCACTACTGTATCAGGATTTTCCCAGGCCCTTTAGAAGTTATTTCCTGGCTTCATTTAAAGAGATGGTTCTGAAACTAAATGGAGGGTTAGAAGGTGGCTAGTCCTTTGTGCAGTGACAGAAGAGTTAGTAGAGTGGAAGAAGTTTGGGGGTAGCACTCCAGTGAGATCTGTAAACGCTTTGTTGAATGAGTTGGCGATTGTTACCCGGTCAGTTGTAGGTAGGCCATCATCGGTGTTCCATCGTAGGGCTGACTTACTTTCTTTTCCCGTGACTTCCTTGAGGTTAGCCCAGAATTTTCTACTGTCATGCCAAGACTGGGTGAGCGTGTCCTTGTAGTACTGTTTTTTTCTGCTTCAGCTATGGCCATGATGGTCCCTTCTATTTTGTCTACTATCTAAACGGTCTCAGCCTTGGTCTGTATCTCTTATCACTTGTGAGCATTACGAACATATGAAATTTGCCAGCAGATAAAGGTCTAGAGGTCTATCAAGTTTGCTCGAATGTGCAGCTAGCACCTCTTATTCTGCAGCTGCCCCTCCCTTCCACCCTTCCTCTTCATTAACCCTCCCCCTTGTCCTGTCCCATCCTCGTTTGAAGCAGTCCACTGTTCTACTGCATACCACTTCAGCAGGTAACGCATTCCACCCAGCCACCACCCTCTCTGTAAAAAAGTGTCTCCTCATCTCCCTCCTGAACCTTCCTCGCTCCAGTCTCATATCATGGCCCCTGGTGCCCTCCCCTCCCTTACTTTGAACAGCCCCTCTGTACCCATCTTGTTTATTCCTTTCATGTATTTAAAGGTTTCAATCATGTCACCCTGTCTCTCCTCTCCTCCAGTGAGTACATGTTCAACTCCTTCAACCTCCTCTTGTATGATAAGTCCCCCAGCCCCTTGATCATCTTTGTCGCTTTGCGCTGCACCCCCTCCAGTAACTTAATGTCCCTCTTCAGATACGGACGCCAGTACTGCACGCAGTACTTCAGGTGTGGTCTAAGTAATGACCTATACAGTGGCAGAATCACCTCCTCCCTCCTCGAGGAGATACCCCTTGCAATACAACCTAGCATTTTGTTGGCCTTTGCAGCTGCCTTCCTACATTGTGCCGAGTTGTTCATCGACCCTGTAATGAGCACACCCAGATCCTTCTCCTCCTCTGTCTGGGCTAGCTGCACTCCCCCTAGCTGGTAACTCATCCTTGGGTTCTTCATCCCAAAATGCAGCACCTTGCACTTTTTGGCATTAAAGCCCAGTTGTCAGGTGTCTAACCAGGTTTCAAGCTTTGCCAGATCATCCTGCAACCCCTGCCATCCCCCTAGGTCATCCACCACCGCGCCTACCTTGGTATCATCAGCAAACAGACTGATCTTGCTCTTGACGTCCCATGATATGTCTGCAATGAATATCCCAAACAACACTGGTCCCAACACCGAGCCCTGTGGAACACCACTTGTCATTGCCCTTGGGTGTGAGAGCTCCCCACCCACCACCACCCTCTGTTGCCTTCCCTGCAGCCAGTTTCCTACCCATCTCACCAGCTTTGCACCTGCCCCGTGCCTACTAACTTCCTTCCCAGCCTTCCATGTGGCACTGAGTCGAATGCCTTACTGAAGTCCAGATACAGGACAGCCACTGCATGGCCCCTGTCCAGTTGCCTAGTTACCCAGTCATAGAACTCAACCAGATTGGTTTGGCAGGATCTGCCACGTATGAAGCCATGCTGTCTGCTGTCGTGTAGTCCTTTGGCCTCTAGGAGGGCCACCAGCCTCTCCTTCAGGATAGTCTCCATTAGCTTACCCACGATGGATGTGAGACTCACTGGTCTGTAGTTTCCCGGTTCACCCTTGGGGCCACTCTTGTGGAGGGGCACCACATGAGCCATCCTCCAGTCCTGAGGTACACACCCCGAATGTAGTGAGGCATTAAATTGGTCTGCCAAAGGTCCTGCAAGGACCTCTGCCAACTCCTTCAGTACCCTAGGGTGGATGCCATCTGGGCCTGGCGCCTTGTCCATCCTCAGTGCCTTCAAACCCTCTCGAACTCTGCTCTCCATGATTTCCCCATCTGTCACCACTTCCCCCTTCTGCTATTTCTCCCACCTTGGGTGTCACCCCTCTTCTCTTTAGTAAATACTGAGCAGAAGTACTCATTTAGTGCTTCCGCCTTATCGCACTCTGCTTCCACCCAACCCCCTTCCTAATCCTTACTATGTGGTCCTTACAGCTCCTTTTCTCCTGATGTACTTAAAGAAGTCCTTCTCCCCTTCTTAATGCCTTGTGCCAGCCTGAGTTCGCAGATGCTTTGGCTCCCTTACTGCCCTTGTCACCTCCTTCGATTCTGTCAAGTACTCCTCCCTGTCCTCCCCCCTCCCTGTTTTCTTGTACTTCCTAAAGGCAGCTCTTTTCCTCCTTACCTTTTCCATGACCTCCTTGCTCAACCAGATCGGGTTCTTAGCCCTAGTCTTCTTACTCTGGGCTTTGCAGCAGGTTTTGGTTGCCTCCACTATCCCCAGCTTTATGAGCTCCCACCTCTGGTTAGTGTCCATACTAGATTGAATTCTGGCCAGGTACCCTTTTACCACTTCCCCATCCTCCCAAAGTCAGCCCTCCTGAAGTCCAGCACTATTGTGCCAGATTCCACTCCTTCCTTGCCCATATCCAATGTGAGCCATACTGAGTGGTGGTCATTCCTGACAGCGGTTCCTCCACTGTAAGTTCTCTCACAAGTCCCCATTTGCCAGCACAAGGTCAAGGGTATTCCTAACCTGGTTGGTTCACTGACCATTTGCAGCAGGAAGCTGTCCTGGAAGGCATCCAGCAGTACCTGCTCCCTTCTGTTCCTGGTTGTTGGGGTGCTCCAGTCCACTCCTGGCATATTGAAGTCCCCACAATCACCACACACCTTCTTGCAGGTCCTCCTGATCTGTCCCGCTAGTTCCTGTCTAACTCCTCCGTCTGAGATGGTGGCCTGTACACCACTCCCATTCTAAGAATCCTATTCTTGGAATCCTGGATTTGCATCCAAAGTGACTCCGTACTACCCTCCTCCCCTTCCTCCCTTACACACTTCAGTCCTTCCTTCATATATAGTGCCACCCCTCCTTTCCCAATCACCCTGTCCCTACGAAATAACCTGTACCCTGGTACAGACAGGTCCCAGTCATTGTATTGGGTGGCCCATGTTTCTGTGATGGCTGCAATGCCCACCTCTCCCTCTGCCATGAGAACCTGTAACTCTGCAGTTTTCCTCCCAAGGCTCCTAGCATTAAGGGTAACCACCTTCCACCCTCCCCCATCCTGCCCTCCTTTCCTAGCATCACCAACAGTACTTGCCATTTGTCCTTTGTCACTGTTATGGGGGGTAAGCTCATATGGTTTCCCAACCTGTGGTCTCTGCATATCTCTTCCCCAACTGCCACCCCCCACTCCTAGTTTAAATTCCCAACTTCCTCTATCCTCTGTTTCAGCACTTTCTTTCCCTCCTCACTCCAAGTGTAGTCTGTCCTTGGCATAGAGACTACTGTCCTCCCAGGTCCCCCAACAGCCCATACCCTTTAGCACAACACCAGGTTCTTAGCCATCCGTTAAATTCCTCTATTCTCAGCTTTCTTGTTGTGCTTGCCTTTGACACCGGAAGTATCTCTGAAAAAGTTACTGATCTTCCTGCCCCCTCACATAATTGTGCTAGTTCCTCAAACCTCCTCTGGACTGTATCTACTGTCTTGTCAGCCAGGTCGTTTGTCCCAAGATGTATAATTAAATGAGGCTTGTCCCTACCCCTTCTAGCATATTTCAGAACAGACTGTCCCACCCTTTCGCTGTCATTCCCGGCATGGCCTCCACCCAAATGCGACTATGCCTCCCCTTGCTACCCCACCTAACTCCTCTTAGTATTGAGTCCCCAGCACTAAGATTCCACCCTCTTACTCCTGCTTGCTTCCATTCATCTCCTCTCTCATTTCCAGCTCCTCTTCTTCCTCCTGCACATTACTTCCCCTTTTACCCCTGTTGCAATTCTCCCAGCAGAACTTCCCCAGCCCAGTTTGGTCCAGGCATTTATCAATTACTCCTCTAATTTCATCATTTCCTCCTCCACCTTCTTCCTCTCTAGCAGCACAACTGTTTTCTGAAGGCCCTTCACAAATGCCCGCTCCCTCTCTCTTCATAGTAACCTGTTCTCTCCTTTCCACTTCATGACTTTTGCCACTTCTTCACCTCCCCTCACAAGTCCCTGTCTCCTCCTTCCATTTGTCTTTTGTCTCCTGACCTGGTTTCCCTGGCAATTGTTCTTCCTGGCCTGGGCCCTTTGTCTCTGCTTCCTTCTTCTGACCGTCCTCCTCACCACTGTTGGCTTAAATCGCCTCCCTCATCTCCCTTCTTCCTCCCTCCAGTATTGGGCTAAACCCACTCCAGTCTGCCTTGCCTGTCTTAGTTCCTCCTGCAGACCCTCAATCTCCTTTCTAAGTTTTTCTATGTGGTTGCACACTAAACATCCTTCCACACTCCAGACAATTTTAGAAAGATTGGTGCACCGAGTTGTTGCAGCCTACCACCCTACCCATTGCTGTCTTGCCTCACCAGCGACCCCCCACCCTTCCAGATGCAGGATACCAGACACTCCCCCAAGTCTCCCCTCTCCCTCCTCTATCAGTGCAAAACATTTTCTTTATTTCCCTTACCTCCTTTGTTGCACACGTTTAGATATATTGCATAACTGCTTTTTTTATATTCCTATCCTTCCTATCCACACTCAAAAACAGACTTTAAGTAGCCATTGCACAACCTTCTTCAAACTCCTACTCCTCCTTTCCCCAATGCGATATCAATGCAAGAAGTACAATGAAAGCTCCTAGATTTGCATTTACTTCCCTTCCACTGAGAGAGCAGTCACCTCTTCACTTGCTGCTGTTCCTTTCCTGGTATGCCCCTCTTACTCCACACCCCTTACTATACCCAGTGTTTAGCTCCTGTCAATCAGATTTAACAGGGCATATAATCAAGAGTTGGGGAAGGGGGGTGAAAATTTGCAGCAACCAAAGACAGCAAAGAAATACACCACCACTACGTTTTAAATCCTCAACAGCCCAAAAACAATTCTAAGTAAAGACAACAAAGAAAGTACAGTGTCACCAAAAGCCCACAATCCAAGTCTAAAAGAAAAACAGCAATTACCAGTTACTGTAAAGCATTGAATTGAATATGCTTCCTTCCCCTTCTGGCTTCTATAACATTCAAAAATACATACATTTCTATCTCAGCTCTTTACCCTTACCATCAAAAGGTAACTACAATCACAATAATCTACCTTCTACTAATACAGATTCTATCACAGAACCAGAGCACAATGCAAAAACATCTGCTGCTTAGCAACAACAAACAGGTGACAACATACCAAGGAATTTTGTAGGAAGTTGGTTTGCTTTGTATTGTCAGCGAATATTTGGTGCCACTCACTATGCTGGGCACATTTCTTTAGGTTATTGGCTCCTTCGTTGGTGTAGTCTGGTAATGTTCATTCCTAGCTGTTTCTGTTCTTGTAATTTGTTTCATTTCACGGCTATATCTGTTCTTATTTATGTTGTACTGCCTTGTTTGACTTGGTACACGTTGCACAGTTTTGGGATTTCCTCCTTATCTTATTGCCTCCCTTTCCCTAGGAAGCTCCTCTAAACAAGCTATAGAGTTCCTGACCAACTCTTATAAATAAATAAATAAAAAAAACTAAAGAAAAGGGCTGATTGTGCTTGCAAGGACCCTGCAGTCGTTTGTACGTGGTTGAGACTTTTATTCAGCACTCTTTCTTAAAAAAAAAAAAAAAAAAAAAAAGTGTGAACAAGTAGTGTGCAAGTACACTTTTGCTTCCAGTATTGCTCTGTGCCTTTATAGTATACGCATGATTCTGCCTCTCATTTCCACTCTACCTTTGCAAGTACACACTAACAGGGTTTTACTCGCAAACTGCAGGCTTCCAGTATTGTGTGAACCCCATTTATGAGGCACAAACACACTTTGTGACTTGTAAACCATTCTGTGGTGTTTAGACAGTTTTACCTGATGTGTTGGCCGACATTTGTATGCAAACATTTGTCCCCATTATGCAGCTCTGTAATGTTTATATTTTATAGGGCAATTTGATACCAAACTGGTGTGAAACAGGTTTTGTTTTGAAACAGTGTGCCCCTGTGCTGCTGCTGTTACTCGCCCCAGGATCTACATGTAAACTAGGCATTGCACCTAATGGGGGTTTTGTTCTGGAGGACAAAACAACAAACAAGTAAATACATCAGAAATGCACACTAGATGCATATAGAGCAATTAAATAGGTGTTTAGGAGAATCCCAGGGACCGTATAAAATTGCAGTATTAATGGAGAATACTGGAGGCTGGCAGACCCTAATTCCAGGCATGCCTTGGAAGTTTTCAGATGCATGTAATTCCACTATATAGAGCCCCCACAGAGTGACCCCTCCCAGTAATTTAAGCTACTAAGCACTATCATATTCTAAGTGCATGCTGCAGGGTGGACACATGTAATGCCTTTTGGTTATTTACGTAAGTGCATGGAATAATTTATGCTTTTTTTTTTTAATATAAATCTCTTGATCTGTATTTCTGCAATATATTAGTGCTCAATCCACTACTCCGATGTAGACCTTCCTGTTAATGCTGCAGCTTCTCTGTTCAGAGGGCCCTACGATTAGGCCATAGTAGAATGCTTTTTAAATAGAGGCAGAGTAGTCTGGTTGGGTTGAGCACTGACTTTGGAACTGGGAGATCACAGGTTCAAAACAGGCTAGAGCCAGTTAACGCACTCTGACCTTGAGCAAGTCATGTAGCCTCCCAGTGCTGTAGCCCATTCATTTGTGGAAATGGGAAGATGCGGGACCCCAGTGGAAATGAGATGCTGCATCTCAGGTGGGCTGTCCTGGGTAAATAAATTATTTTAAAAAAAACAAACCAAAAAAAACCTTCTTCCATGGGGTGGGATTTATGAAGTGTAAAACCAGTGTGAAGTGTTATTGCAGCAAGAATTGGATACAGTCATTCCTTATGCTAGAGGTGTATTTTAAACATCATGTAACGTTTGCAGGATTTTCCCACCGCAAGTGTAAATAACACTCTTACACCCATGAAAGGGGGTTTCCCAGATTTACAGTAACAATAATGATATTAGGCACAAAAAAGTTTAAAAATCTTTGTACTCCCTCCTACTTTCTAGAACTGGAGGACTAGCAGTCTCTGGTAGAACTGCTTCTATTCAGGGGCCCTGTTCTCAGTCACACATTAAGGAGATTAGTAGGAGAAATGTAATACCGCCCCTGTATAGATCTCTGGTTCACCCTCACTTGGAGTATTGCGTGCAGTTTTGGAGCCCACACTGGTAGAAGGACAGGGACAGGTTAGAGGTGGCACACAAATAAGCCACCAAGATGATACAGGGACAATGGGGTAGGTTCTTTGAGGAGCACTTAGGAGTCTACACATGTATACGCTGGCGGAGTCTACACACGTATACGCTGGCGGACAGGAGAAACAGAGGTGACATAATTGAGATGTTCATGTACCTCGGCGAAATAAACAAGATGAACAGCAGCAAGCTGTTCACAGTGAGTGGTAACATAGGTACCAAGGTAAGTCCCTGAAACTGACGGGGGGTTGGGAGAGAAGTTTCAGAAGGATGTGAGGAAGTACTTTTTGTTTTTGTTGTTATTGATTTATACTCCTGTGCCACGGCCCCTACCTCTGGAGGGAACCCCCAGCCCCGTCCCCCGGCGTTCACCCATACCCTAGGGCTAGCCGGGAGCGGAACCTGCAAGGTGCTCTCCATCATTTTGCCGCGCACTACTTCTCCATTTTCTCCATTGCAGGAGGTGAGGCGTGCAGTGATGCCTACGGAAAGAGCATGCACGCATCCGCACGCACTCCTTCAAGAGTCTGCCCCATCTCCTTCCCCTTTCTGCAGTGTCAGCGCACTGTCCCCCCAGCCTCCACTAGGGACCAGTCAGACGCCGACCACTGGTGACTCCCCGGAGAACGAGAGCAGTCCCTCGAACACTTGATCCTTCTCCTCCCCGGTGGCCCACGCTTGTTCCCGAACATGGGTCGCCAGTGTGGTGCAAGGTAAGGCATCCAGCACCTCCGCCCTCAGAGCCACTGGGCCGACAGGAAGTACTTTTTTAAAGAAAGAATGGTGTCTGACTGGAATAACCTTCCAGAAAAGATCATTGAGGCTGAAACAAGGCAATGGTTCAAATGTTTATAGGGCAGGCACATGGAAATGGTGTGTAAGGGGGCAGACTGGTGGGAATAAGTAGGACAGACAGGGGCACAGTCTCAAAATTAGATAAGTTTGTGCAGACTCGATGGACATCCAGGCCTTTTATCTGTCACCATTTTCTATGTTTCTGTGAAGCCACTGTGTGATTGTTGCGACCAGACAACCCCCCCCCCCCCACTG
Source organism: Neoceratodus forsteri (assembly GCA_016271365.2). Lineage (NCBI taxonomy): Eukaryota > Metazoa > Chordata > Ceratodontiformes > Ceratodontidae > Neoceratodus > Neoceratodus forsteri. Next base: position 824,503,831 of record CM057456.1, read on the forward strand.
ACACTGTAATACTGTTAAGCTATGCGTAGTGGGCGTTGCGACCTTGGGCAAACATAGTTACAAGTGGTTAGGAAAGGGGGGCAAGGGCTGTCATGCAAAAGTCCTGCACGGCCATTCTCGCATTCTGTGACGCTTGCAAGCCTGTTCATAGCTTGCTGCACGTCCACCCTTCCAGTTTATAGTCCAGTTAAAACGGTCTGTATCTGGAGGTGCAGTCCTGTGATGGAGCACACACGCTGAAGGACGGCCAGTGAAAGGGGTGTGGGTAATTGCTAAACCACCAGGTTATTTGAAATGCTAGTGCTAGAGAAGAGTATATGGTTGGACAACCAGGGCTCAAAATGACAGCGTAGGGGTAACAGGGGTTTCTCACTGGAATACCAGTGTGAGGTAACTACTGGACCACTAGGGACCATTACTTGTGGGTGGTCGGGGGAGGGGGGAATTCTGGGTCAGACATTCATGTACCAAACCACTCAACAGGGTTGCAGCATGGCATCACGCCGTGCCACGACCAGGTTGCAGGTGCAGTCCGGTCTGTTAACATTGGCAGTTGCACCTGCAAACAGCATAGTTTTTCATCTGCATTGTGCTTCTGTTGTGGGGAGAGGGCAGAACTCCTACCCCCAGCAACATAACCTTCTTTTGTGTATAGTTCAGTCATATGGCAGCACAACAGTGTGACTAGAATAGATGTGTTTTGCGCTGCACCTAATATTGACTGAGAATGGGACCTGGTTTCTTAAGTGGTGGTTGTCCCAGATTCCTGGTACCTGGCTGAGACAGTGATTGCGCTGCACTAAGGAGCCCCGAACAGGTTGAAACACGTGTCTGTAGTGTGTCATTCTCAGCCTGTACTAGATTGGGTGTAAAAGCCTGTCTAGAAGGTGATTTCTGTTCCGGTGATGGTGATGCCTTGCTTTCCTTACCCACACAAGGAATTGCGTAGCCATAATGCCTCACACTGTGTTTGAGGTTTTAGGTTGTATGTGTGTACTTTGCTGGAGAGCTGTTCAGAAACCAAACAAATTGGATATTTCTGCTCTCCAGGCATTCTGACAAATGGATTGAAGTGAGCGGAGCAGCGCCGCACTTTTACACTCTGTGGAACCACGCACCGTCTGCCATGTTCCAGACTACCGGAGTTTTCAAAAATAAAATAAAGTAAGTAAAAGCAGTTAAAACAAAGGCTTTTCATTGCAAAAAGCTGCATCTGGGGGGTAAGCCTTTGTGGGGAGGGGCGCTCCAGATTTCAACAGCTTTCCTTTAAACTACCGCCACTCATGGTACAAATGCCCCCAGACCGTTAGAAATAAGGTAGCATACTCCTCTGCCCTCTATTACCCACCACCCCCTAGCCAGTCCCGCAAAGTTTACTGTAAATTTAACATACTAGATGCCAGCAGAGTAGGCCTATTGGTCTATCAAGTCTGCTCGTGCTTCAGCACCCTGATTATGGACCATAGCCCTCTATCTGTATCCTTCCACTGTTACTCCATCCCCAGTCCTGCCCCCCCCAAGGGAAAACCAGCCTTTGCTTCACTCATTGCCTATAACTGTCCCACCCTCTCTTGAATTCCTCCACCACTGCTGCCTGTACCAGCTCCCCGGGCAGCACATTCCATGGTTCCACCACTCTCTCGGTAAAGTACTTCCTCCTCCTTTCCCCCCTAATCCTACCACCCTCAATCTTCCAACTGTGTCCTCTGGTGAGTCCACCCTCCTTCAGTCGAAATATCCTATCTTGGCTTACCTTATTTACTCCCCTGAGGTACTTGAAGACCCTAATCATGTCCCCTGGTCCCTCCGCTACTCCAGCGAGAACAGATTGAGCTCCCGTAGTCGTTCCTCATATGTCATATCCCCCAGGCCCCGGATCATTCTGGTTGCTCTCCTCTGAACCCTCTCCAGGAGTTGGATGGCCCTCCTTGGGTGTGGCCTCCAGAACTGCACACAGTACTCAAGATGTGGTCTAACCAGGCTGTTGTACAGTGGCAAAATCACCTCCCTGTTCCTTGAGGTAATCCCCCTAGCGATGCATCCCAGCATCCTATTTGCCCTGACCGCAGCCCTCCTGCACTGCTCTGAATTATTCATGTTAACATCCACCAAGACTCCTAAGTCTCTTTCCCCGGCCATGGTCTGCAACTCACACCCCCCCCCCAAGGGTGTACACATAGTTGGGGTTTTCCCGCCCTAAGTGTAGCACCTTGCACTTGGAGGAGTTAACTTTCAATTTCCAGGTGCAAGACCACGTATCCAGAGTATCCTGGTCCTCTTGCAGGGCCAGTCTCCCCTCCTTCCCCTCCACCACAGCCCCAGCTTAGAGTTGTCCGCAAAGAGACTCATTTCACACCCGATACCTTCCCTGATATTGGAGGTGTAGGCATTAAATAGGAGTGGCCCCAGGACTGATCCCTATGGGACCCCACGTATGACCTCCCTGGGAGACGAGACCTCCTCTCTGACCACTACCCACTGAGTGCGACCTGAAAGCCAGTTTTCAATCCACCTAACCATCAGTGGGTCTATCACCCCCCAGCTTCTCCCTTAGGCCAGTGTGAGGGACTGAATCAAATGCCTTGCTGAAGTCCAGGAACACTGTATCCACTGGTCTCCGCCTGTCGAGTGCTGATATCACCCACTCATAGAACTCTACAAGGTTTGTTTGACATGATCTACCTGGCACAAACCCATGCTGCCGGTCATCCAGGTAACCCATCTCCTCCAAGAAACCTCCCAGCCTTTCCTTAAGTATGCTGTCCATTATCGGCCCGGTGGCGCTGAGGGTTGAGGTGCTAGATGCCACACCTTGCTCCATGCCGGCGACCCGGGTTCGGGAACGAGCCCGGGTCATCGGGGGTCGGCAAGGGAGGACTAGGATTGAGCTTCCGACGACAGCTGTCCTAGTCCTGGGGAAAGGGGTGTGTGCACACTGTGCTCTAGTGGTCCCTAGGGATGCCTGGAGGTACTGCAGCAGCGCGGGTGCTGCATTGGGGGGGAAGCATGGGAGTCGTCTGCACATCAGTGCATGGACATCATTGCACGTCCGTGCTCCCATTGGGGAATAGAACAGGGATAATGGCAGCAGTAGTCCGCGGCAGCTTGATGGCTGCAAGCTTCACCGGCCGATGATGCCTGGATGGTGTGTGCCGGTAATGGATCCTCGCCGGGCGCGGAGGCGTAGAGGGGAGCCTCTTTCAATGGTGTAGTTGCGTCTGTCATCTGGGCATGGCAGCTTCAGGGGCGGCGGTGGAGAAGCGGTGTCTGGACATGAGCAAGGCAGTGGCTGCAGGTGAGAAAAACCCTTACATGATTAAAAAAAAAAGTATGCTGTCCATTACTTTCCCCACCACCGACATCAAACTGACGGGTCTGTAGTTTCCTGGCTCTTCTCTTGATCCCTCTTTATGGATGGGCACAACATGCGCTTGCTTCCAAACCCTTGGCACCCTCCCTGTCTGGAGCGACAAGTTATAGAGATCTGCCAATGGCGCAGCCAAAACATCCACCAACTCCCTCAGTACTCTGGGATGAATAGCATCAGGCCCCGGAGATTTATGACTCTGTGCATAAAAAGGGGTTACCAATGGATCCTAAAATTTGTAATGCAGTACATATGCAGGATTTTGAGTATAATATAGTCATTGATATGGACTTTTTAGGTAGCCTATGTGGGGAGATACATAAGATAACATTAATGGAATCAGATGATTCTATATTTAAAAAATGCACTTTCATTAGTCAAAATGCATGCAAATTTGTGTACTAATTTGTGACATGGCTACCCATGTGTGTGAAATAGTCTCTCAGTGTCATTTAACTAGACTTTTCTGGCAATAAAAATATTTTTGTCACTAATTCCATGTTCTGCTCTCATTTATCACACTTCCTTATTGTGCTACCTTGATTCCCACCCACCTCCAGGGGCCCTAAAAATGTGGTCTTGCATGTAGCCATTAATGTCCCCTTGTGTTACTTCTGAACTTTTGTAATAATCTGCACTTTGATGCTATTTGTGTTGTAATTTGGTCCCCGGGTTACTTGCTGTATGTGTTTAGGGTATTACAGTGCATTGCCCTGTTTCTTTAAGTACACAGCATGATCACAAGCTGCACCCTTTGCTCACCTGATCCTTTCCTGTCCCCCACCACTGGATGTTCACGTGTGACAGCAGGGGTCCAGGGGAGCCACTTGCGAAAACATTTGAGTACTTATATTAGCGTGAGATTGGGACAGGCCATGGGGGGATTAAAAGACGACTCCTTGCAACTTCTAGCCCTTTCAGTGATAAACTGTCTTGTCTGAAGAGCTCTTGTCCTCCTGTGTGACCCTCGTTACATCACTTATCCTCACTGCAGCAGGTAAATACCGGTCATGCTGCTAAAAATACTGTCATTTTTTACTAGTTTTGATAATGTAAGCGAGCCATTGGGGTGGGGTTCATTAATAGTGCAGATGGACCCACACCCTGGATTTCCCTTTTTGCCTTCATGATTTGGTGTAAGGGGTGCCATTTGAATTAAAATGTGAATTTGGAACCTTAAACTTCTTTATGTCCCTGTTCACCATGAGGTCTTCTTGAAGGAGTTGATAAGGAGGTTGTATAGATCAACTTTCCAAGTTCCTATGCTTTATTTTTAATGCTCTTTTTATGTTGGGACTGTGTTTTACATGCTGCTGTTACAGTCAGTTTTGGGGAGGGATGGGATTGGGATTGGGGCGTGTCTGGGATTAGCACACTGCACTATTTGGTTATTGGGGAGGGTTTGGTACCTGTATTTAATTCTTGGCTCTTTATTTTTGGGATACTGATGTTTATTTTGGTTTTTGGTTCCAGTGCTCTATTTTAAATGTGCTTTTCATATGTTGGGGTGGTATTTTACATACTGCTGTTACAATGATTGTTCTTCTTGGGGGTTGTTAAAAATATTGAGTGCGATGTTTGATATTTATTGTGGTTTTTGGTATTTAAAAAAAATATATTTTCTGTATTTACCAGGGCACTGCAGCACAACCCACCAACACTCCTGAATGTGTGCTTCTTCCTACCAAAGAGTTGTATGAGCACTGCACCTCAGTACATCCCCAAATGTGAAACGCTGCCCCTTAGAATGTGGAACACTTCATCAAATCTATTACTCAGAAGCTCAGACCACTGTTGAAATGTGTGCCTCTGTGTTCACAAAGTTTGCAGTTCACTGTAACTAATTCCGGGTCGCCCCAGAAAAAGGGATCTCTGGTCTCAGTGGGCTTACCCGGTTACCAAAATCTAAATAAATAAATCAATAAATAAAATAATACAGTTTTCATATGAACTGCTGTGCATTTTTGCTTTATAATGTAGTTGTTGAACATTGGACAAACCCTCTCAATATGTAACAAGGGGCTTTTGTGAATAACATGAGGAACTGTTCCTTATGATGAGGTACAGCTGAGAGGTGTGGCTTGATCAGATGTGCATGTTAGTTTGGTGTGGCCAAATTAGGCAACCACAAATGTTATTCTTTTTACCTTATTTGTTTCTACTTTGGGTCCCCACCTGTTGCCATCTATCTTTCAGCCTTCCACCCAGTCTCACTCCCCGACATCAGGCAGCTAACCTCTTCTTCCCCCACAATTTACCCTCTGTGGCAGGGTGGTGAGGAGCCCTCCCCCTTGCTTAAACTCACCTTGATTAGGATTCAAATTCTGTGGGGTGCCATTCAGAGTCGGGCCTGCGGCAGGTGGCTGTCATCATTCTGCTTGATCTGGGACCTCATTTTTCCTTGTCCTGTGTTTCCCCCTGGGTAAAGTGTGCAACGTTGGCAATGGCTGTTCAGTGCACGCTTCCACCTATGGCATGCTGATTTGTTGCCAGCGTGGTAGTAGGTAAAGTACAGATGCCTCAGCCCTCCACACCACTGGGCTGGTGGCAACCACAAATTTAGGTGAAGTGGTAGGTTTGCCTGGCACAGTCCTGACATTGGGTGTGATGGGCTATTGCATTGCATAATGTGCTTGTTACTGGCTTCTGTATTATTGGGATGCACCACTTCTGTTTTGTCATTGTGCATCACAGGGCACCTACAAATTTTTTGTCAATCTGGTTACCAAACCATGTGGTCACCAATTATTTATTTTGCCGGGGGATTGGGATTGGTGCACTATTTGGTCTGTGTGTATGAGGTCTGATGACCGTTTTTGACAGGGTCCCTGTGGTATGTTTTGCGGTGTGTCTCCGTTTTGGTCGGCAGATGTCTAGCAGCATGCTTCCACTTTGTTTGCAGATGGCTAGATGCATACATTCATTTCGCTTACAGGTGGGTGTATGCTTCCTTTCATTTTGTTTTTAGAGGGGTGGATGTGTGCCTCCATTTTGTTTGCAGATTTGTGTATGATTGCCACCATTTTGATTTGCAGAGGGGTGGATGCATGCCTCCATTTTGTTTACAGACAGATGGCTGCATACCTTCATTTTGTCTGCAGCTGTGTGCATGCATGGCTTCCTTTTGTTACCAGATGAGTGTATGCTTACTGCCATTTTGTTGGCAGACCTGTGGATGCCTGGGTTCAGTATTTTACTTTTTTTTTTTCTTTTTGGCAGATGGGATGATGCATGTCTCGTATTACATTTATTGCTTTTCTCCTTTTTTTCTCTTCACTTACAAAGTGATTTAGTAATTTGAACAGCTTTGTTAGTAAATTTGTGATTGTTTGAACATTGGATTAGGATTTTGGTATTTGAAAACAAAAACATGAACAAAATGAATTTGCTTATTTCATTTTTTTTAGCTTGGACACCACCCTACCTGCCATTTTGATTTAAATTCAAAATCACCAAACAACCCCAGATATGCACTTTTTGTATTCAAACAGGTAGCTTGTACTGGGCTGGTGATCTTGGCAAAACCCATTTTGTGTGTGACTAAGTCCACAACCCCCACCCCCCAAAAAAACAAACGGTCATGCATATTACACATGTATTTGCTACACCATTACACAATTACCTGTTCATGCACAACTGAGTTGTACGCTTAAGTAGGCAACAACTAATGTTGGTGGGGTGGCTGGTTTGTTTGTTGAGATTCAGATGGTGTTTGGGTGCTGCTGCTGCATTAGCTAACTTGTCTGGCGCTGCCTGCAGTATTCTATTCTTTGCACATTTAAAGTGTTTATTATTGTGCCTTGTGGATTTTCTGGTTGCATCATGAGGCAACCACAGCCTATTGTTAATCATAGCACAAAACCATATGGTCACTGTTTTGGAGGGTGGAGCTTAATGTAAAAAAAAACACGTTCCCCGTGCTGCTTGTTGTGGTGCCCTAATTAGGATACATTATTCTCTGAGCCATATTGGTCAGCCATATCATACGTATGTAGTGGGTTTACACAACTTTGCCTAGCAAACAAACAAAAAAAACTTACTGTGAAAACCAACTATACTGTTTTCTGCGGGTGTTGTCTGTGTTCAGTTTACATGGACAGTCCATTATTCAGGTGATATGGACTGAGGAACTTCATTAAAAGATTCCATCAGGTATTTAGCTGCATGCCTCTATACTGTCTGCAGATGGGTGGTGACATGCCTCCGTGTTGTCTACTGATGGGTGGTGGTGTGCCTCCATGTTGTGTGCAGACAGGTAGTGGTGTGCCTGTGGTGCTTTACTGTCCCCTGTTACATATACAACCCTGCTTTAATGTCCCTAGTTACACGTGCAGCCCTGCTTTTATGTCCCATGTTACACGTGCAGTCCTGCTTTTATGTCCCCTGTTACATGTGCAGTCCTGCTTTTATGTCCCATGCTACACGTGCAGCCCTGCTTTTATGTCCCTGTTACATGTGCAACTTTGTGGATGCTTCTTCTCAGAACCCGAAATTGGAGTTATCCCACACCACACTACATTTTTATAAGGTGAGTCAAAGCATTAAGAAATGCTTATAATAATCATTGAATTATAGAGTTTAAAAAATGACACTAATGTCACACTTTGGTAGCCCTTTTTCATGCATAGACCCTTATCCTTTTTTAGGGACTGGAGGGCTTCCCTCACCCGACCGATAGGAGTATCAGCATCTGTCTCCCCCCCACCCCAACCACCATTCAGCAGAACCAGCCTCAGTGATGAAAGTGAACAGGAATGCACAGGAACTCTGTTCCTGTTGCCTTTTTCACAGCAGGAATTGAGTTCCTGTACTTCTTCCCACTGACGCTGGAACTGAAATTCTTAAACCAACAACATAATGACAGTTTCTGGCCCTGTGACTTGAAATCAGGGTTTCCATAACAACATTTGACATGTACAACAGTGCTATTTTGCTAGAAATACTTTAATATCTCTAACTGAATCTACTAGTGTCTAAACAGATAGACTTGTCTTCACACAGCTATCCTTCAGATCGAAGATCTTTATTCTGTATTTCATATTTGCCAGTGCCTGAGTTCCTGTACTTCTTGTCTACCACTTGTGCCACTGACCAGCCTTATATCTCAGCCCTGTCCTACCTCCCCCAGCGGCTTGTTCTTCAGCAGGTACCCCAATAGTCGGTCTGCTGCGCCTTCTTTGTCCTTCAATCTCTTATTTGCAAGTTCCCCAGCCTCCTCCCTAATGAACACTGAGGCAAAGTACTCATTCAGTACTTCTGCCTGCTCTCCAGCCCCTTCCACCCACTGACCAGCTGCCCTTAACCTACTGAGCTAGCCCTTAACCTTCCTCCGCTCACCAATATACCTAAAGAACCCCTTTTCTCCACCCCATATCCCCTGCACTAGCCTCTGCTGTTTCCAGGCCTTTGCCCCCCTCACCACTCTGGTGACGTTCTTGGTTGTAAGGTGATAGTTCTCGCTATCCCTCTCTCCTCTCCTCTCCTCTCATTTTTTTGTACTTACTGTAGGCAGCTTTCTTCTCCCTTATCATCTGCTGGACCTCCTTGATCCACCAGCATGGTTTACGAGACCTACCGCCCTTGCACTTCACTCTTGCACAGGTCGTGGTGGCTTCATGTAACCCCTGCTTTATGATCTCCCACCTACCTTCCATGTCCAAACCTGGTTTTATCTACCGCAAATGCCCCTTGAGAATTTCCCCAATATTCTGAAAGTCCGGCCCTCTAAAATCAGCTATCATTGTCCTTGAATGATCCCCCCCCCCCCTCCAGTTTAAGCTGAAACCAGACTGTGTTGTGGTCGCTTCCAGCCAGGGGTTCTTCCATAACCAGATCTCGTACAAGATCCCCATCCGCTAAAACCACATCCAGAATATGACCCTCCCTCACTGGGTCCATCACCTTCTGATTGAGGAACGCGTCCAGGAAGCCATCCAGCAGCTTCTGCTTCCTGATTACAGTGGACATCATAGTACCCCAATCAGTAGCTGGCATATTAAGGTCGCCCCTCAATATCACTCCTTCCCCTTCCAGTCCACACTGCCCCTTAATGTTAGCCAACAGGCAATCCTCCAGGTCCTCTGCTAGTCCTGGGGCCTATACCACCCCAACTTGATCTTCCCTCCACGGGGTTGCAGCAGTGACCCATAGCTCTCCACGCTGTCTCCTCCGCTTCTCCACTCTCATAATCTCGATGTTATCCCTAATGAACATTGCTACTCCTCCCCCCTTTGCCCACCTCTCTGTCCTTCCTTAGCACAAGGTACCCACTCAGATTAAGGTCCCAGTGATGGCCAGGGGTGGCCCAAGTTTCAGTGACCACTGCTACATCCACCCCACCCTCAAACAGCATGGCCCGGAACTCAGGCATTTTATTCTCCAGGCTCCTGGCATTTATTAAAGCCACCCTCCAACCCTTATCCCTACCTCTCTTTACCATATCCTCCCCAGATTTTTCATACGTCCATCCACACTTCTCCCCTAGTCTACCTTCTGCCCCCCCATGGGGTTGTAGGCCAGTCCTACCAATGGTATGGATGGTCAGATCAGCCCGGCAGCGCCCCCCCTTCACAAGATTAAACCCTGTCTAGCCTGAATGAAATCCATCATCCCCCGTTTGAGAACTTACTTCCCTACCGAATTTAGGTGAAGCCTACATATAGTCCCTTGTCTGCCCAAACTCCCCCCCTGCCCAAGTCTCCCAACACCCCAATCCCCTGTGCTTCACCCCACTGCCCGAGTCAGTCATTAATCTCCCTGATCTTCTGTTTGTTCTCCACAGTGGCCCTTGGCACTGGCTGTATTTCCGAGAAGGAGACTGTGCATCCATTGTCATGACAGACCCTGGCTAGTTCTAGGAACCTTGACAGAATTTCCAGCACACTATTCCCTTCAGTATCATTTGTTCCCAGATGCATCAGTAAGTTTGGTGATCCTCCACAGTCCCTCGCCAGCTCATATACCGTGAACTTCGCCGTATGCACAGTCAGACCGGAAATACCCACTACCTTTAACTGGACTGGATTTTCCCTCACCCTGCCCCGCCCAATGAATACCTCTGATCATAGAGTCCCCCAGCAGGAGAACCTTAGTGTCCCCCTTGATCTTTTGTGCACCTCCTTTTTGGACTCCCCTGCCAGCCCCCGTCACCTCCCCCTCCTCGAGACCACTTCCCATTGGCTTCTCTCCAGACCCTCTACAAGAGAACCCCTAGCCACCCTACCCCTCTTTTCACGCCTTTTATAACTGAGTTCCCGGCTCCCCAGTTTAGCCGTCTCCCAGCTCCCCATTTTAGCCTTCTCCCACTCCTTACCCCAGTTGAGCCTTTTCTCCGACCTCCCCCCTTCCAGCCCCCACCTCTCAGCCCCCAACATGGCATTCTCATCACCATCACCCCCTTCTCGCCTCCCTTTCCTCTTGCCCCTTCCATGCCCACCTGCAGGTCCCCTCACTCTTGGACCTTCTCTGGTATGATCCTCCCCTCAAAGGATGCCCCTCCTCATCTCTAATCTCCTCCTTTCTCATCGAGTAGACTCTCACCCTCCACCTTCCCTCTGCTGGTCCCCCTTGACACTTGATTTACCCCTCCCTTGCTAGCATACTTATTTGAATTACCGATGCCCACCCTCATCCATTCACCGTATCCCTCTCCTCAACCCTTCTTTTCCTCCTCTACCCCCCCCACCATGTCCTCTCTAACTAACTTACTCAATGGCTCAAATTTATTATAGCACTCAAAGCCAACCTCCTTTTTTTGTCCTGATTTCCCACTATCCACTCCTTCAGTGGGCCCCCTGTCAGTCCCAAACCACCTGTTCCCCCCCCCCGCCTCCTATGATTTAGCCTGTTCCTCTACTGGTTATCTCCCAGGTAGCTACCCCCTTTGCTAGTAGCCCATGCCGCATAGGTTCTCTACCCCTGCCTGATGAAAAGGATCAAGGTTGCACTCTATCACTGCCCTCCTGCTCCCCACAGGCCCTACCAGACACATTTATTCCCCCACTCCAACAACTCCAGTTTCCTCCGTACCCAGTCAAGTCCCCCCAGATCTGCAATAACTGCCTACAGACTGGGCAACCTCCCTCCCTCCAGGCCCAGTTTAGGACCATGGCTGCGCCGCAGCCAGTGCACCCTACAGTCCTGCCAAAGATGCCTGCCCTGGTGGCTGGGGGCCACCCCCAGAGGCCCTCTCCAAACATTCTTGGATGTTCACCCTTGACCAGGTCCCCATCCCCAGGCAGGCCTACCCGCAACCCTCTACAGCCAGCCATACGGGGTGATGTAGCCCATGAAATTAAAAACACAGCTTTTGGACCAAGCTACTAAGCAGAATAAAAGAGCATGAACAGAGTTACATCCCCTAACAGTTCCAAAAATAGTCAGTCACAAGTGGAGAAAATCCCAGTACAGCCACCCAACCAATCAGTGACCTACCTCCACCTGGCCCCATCTCCTGCGAGCATTTAATAGAGGTCGGGCCTGGGGTGACAAACTAGTGTCCCAAGAGCGGCTGGGCTTGTCCCTTAAAAGGCCCAGCCACGAGTCCCAGAAATGGCGCCTGGCTTTCTATTGGGCACTCCAACTCAGATCACTGAACTCCTCCTAGCCACCGATGTAGCCGTCCCCAACTCCAAGTTTGCTCCTGATACAGCTCCTGCAACGGCTCTTTCACAGCTGATGTGGCCTGCACCGTCCCTTAGGACCTCTGGACCCCCAAGAAGCAGCCCGTTGATGCGTCCTGCACAGTCCCCCGTTCCTCTGCGAGTAAGTCCCAAGTATCCCAAGAGCGGCTGGGCTCATCCCTTAAAAGGCCCAGCCACGAGTCCCAAAAATGGCGCCCTGGCTTTCTATTGGGCGCTCCAACTCAGATCACTGAACTTCTCCTAGCCACCAACGTGGCTGTACCCGGCTCCAACTTTGCTACTGATACAGCTCCTGCAACAGCTCTTTCACCGCTGATGTGGCCTGCACCGTCCCACAGAACCTCTGGACCCTGAGAAGCAGCCCGCGCGGTCCTCCTGCTCCTCTGTGAGTAAGTCCCAAGAGCGGCTGGGCTCGTCCCTTAAAAGGCCCAGCCGCGAGTCCCAAAAATGGTGCCCTGGTTTCCTACTGGGCACTCTGACTCAGATCACTGAACTCCTCTTAGCCACCAGTGTGAAGATAATAGAGGAGATGCATTGCATGTAGATAGATATTAGGGGTGCTGCAAATACCTTATCACGAATATTCATTCGAATATTCTTTTCGGATCCCCAAATATTTGGGTATTTATCATTCGTCTTTTAAAAACAAAGATAAAGAAACGGCCCCCCACTCTCCTCCCCAGCCCAGATCCTTTCAAATATGCAAGCCTCTGGTCCCCCCACATTTAGTTTGAATCCTAGTCACCCTCCTCCCCTCAACACACACAGTCTGATAAAAAAAAAAAACTCTAATAGTGACATTTTGACCCACCGCCTCTCAGCCCTACCGCTGTCTTTCAACACTTGCTGCCCTAAAACAAATATGTCCTCACACCCTCCCACCATACCTCTCAACCTTTTTTCCCCCAGATGTGGAACATTGCCTGTCAAAATGTGGAACAAATGGACAAAATGTGGAACATTTAATCAAATCTTTACCTAAGAAGCTCAAAACACTGTTAAAATGTTGCATTTATGTTCAGAAAGTCTGTTACTAATTGAATAATATATTTTTTGCATCATTTACTATGGATATTTACTTTAAAATGTTGACTTTGGATGTGGAACAAGTCCTCACAATGTGGAACAGGGAGCTTTTGTGAAGTAAAATGAGGAATGTGGTACAGTTGAGAGGTATGCCTCCCACCCTGGCAGCAGCCCCACACATATCATGAAACGCAGCTGTATAAAGGAAGCTACAAGGCAGACCTAGACACAGCCCTTCCTCCTACATGGCTGGCTGCCCTCTAGTGAATGAAAGTGCTCTTGCGCTTGATCACATAGTAAAACAGCTGATCATGTGATGATCAGCTGTTTTACCATGGAGGAGGCTGGGGGGGGGGGCTATTTCTTGTTAAAAAAAAATGTATTTCCCGAATAAATAGAAACAAATAGTGCCTCTATTCATTATTTGGGATCCGAATGTTGAATAGTGCATTATTCATGGTATTCAGGGAAACAATGTTTGTTACTCGCACACCCCGAATAGACATCCTTCCCCCAGTCAGACTCTGGCCACTTCACACTCTGCTTCTACCCCCCCGAGTTAAAAATCAGAGTGAATCCCCCCAGCCAAAAATTAAATAAATGGTTACACTGCTGATCTGTTCACAAACAATCAAAAAAAGTCCAGATGTAGAGCACATGGTTGGAGCCGTCGGAGCAGACTTGCTTTAAGCTTCCTGCTGCATTTACTCCTGAGGCTTCACTGTATCCAGCAGTGGACCTTTCGACAACCATAAAAAGAAGCCTGTATCAAAAGTGAGTTACAGAAGTTGTATTTTAAACTAAAATATTTCTCCCGAGCAGCCATTTAGCTCAGGCTCCACAGCGCCCCCTTCTGAAGTTACACATTTTACAATGGTTGTGAGTAGCTGCTTGCACCACTGACTGTACAATACTAGAGGTGAGATAGGCTTGCACCATAGTGGTAAAGGGTTAAGCAGCCGTAATTTGTTTTTAAGAGCCCCCTGCCACCCCGCCTCCATCACCACCACCACCATCTGAATGTAGGGTTGATCTCTAGGTCTGCATCTTGGCTTTCTTTAGTGCAATGAATAGGGTGTGCACTGTGAGAGGATGTTTTCTTGATTTAGCAGTCTAGCTGGGAACAAGAAGTCCCAGTCACATAACTGAACTTAAGCCTGTGACTTCCATCTCTCTGTCGCTTGGGAAAAAAACAGGAACTGTCAGTGTGGTATATGAAATTGCTGGTAAACTAGTAGAATGAGATGCAGCTGTTCCGATTGCTAAAAGACTGCCTGCAGAAAATTAAGTTCTGCGTTGCTAAATGTTTTGCCCCACTGGTTTTTCACGTAATTAGTAGACCATGTAAAGCCTAGCTAAGTACAGTACAACATATACTTGCTGAAGCAACATACTGATCAAATGATTTGCCATGTTATTGTTTATTTTTCACCAGGTTAAGTTGCTCTATGCTAATTGCATAGGAAGTTTGGCAGTTTTCGAGTTAAATGACTTTAAAAGGTTGTCATCGCAAGTGTTTCTGCTTCTTAGTTATATGACTTTGACTCTGGATCTGGAGAACTATATCTCATGTAGAAGTCAGTTGCAAAGTCCAGAAAGGTTAACTTGAATTGCCCAGGATCATACAGTAAGTCAGTGGTGGTGGGATTTGAACCTGCATGTTCTCATTCCCAGGCCGCATACTGTACAGCGGCTTTGTAATTTAACATTAAAGTAAAGGTGTAAGTTCCCCTTACTAAAACTTTGGGCTTTACAGCCCGCTACCCTGGGGCAGCGATAGCCCCTCTGTGCCAACAGTAACAAATTTAAAATGCTCTGTAAGGTTTGGGATGGGATCGTAACTCTGGCTGAGCTGCCAGCTAGCCGATCCCTCTCCACTTCCTAGTCTGCCTGCTCCGTCCCCACGCTCCTCCATATCGTAACGTTTAGCTAGGGAGGCTGCAGGAATGTGCCCCATACAAGTATATGGGACTAATTTTCTGAATGATTTTACACACTTTAGACTGCCTATTAAGAAAAATGAAAGCCACCGCTTGACTGATAAGGTTCCTATTAGTCGAGCAGTGGCTTTCATTTTTCCTAATAGGCAGTCTAAAGAGTTACGATCCCTTCCCAAATCTTACAGAGCATTTTAAAATTTGTTACTGTTGGCACAGAGGAGCTATCGCTGCCCCAGCCCACAGCCCACAATGTAATCTTGCAGTTTTACTTTAATGTGTCTAATTTGTATTGTTTGTATGTCAGAAAAAATATTTTACACAGCTTACAAAATAATTTGCTTAACGTGAGAACATTACAATATATGTAATCGTACATGACCGGTGGTACAGTCCATTACAGTTGTGGCAAAACAACCTTAAAAAAAAAAGGCAGTATTTTTTTCTACTACAGTTTATTCTTTATGGATGACCTCACAGCCTCCAACCTCCTTCTCTTCAGGCAACCTGTCTATCCTTTCTTTCTCCCTTGCATGCTTATTGGTGCTGTAAATGCCTCTGATTCAGATTATTTTTGTGGCGGCTCCTTCTGGCAGTGACCTGTGGCATTTTCATTGTGGTGGGTCCTGTCTGACTGACTGCATGCAAAATGGGCCCCAGGAACATCAGACAAGAGGGGCAGCAGGCATGTTCTGGGCATACCTCTCCACCTCCTGTCTTGCAAATCAGGAACAGGGCTAAAATATATCAGGGACAGATTACAAAAATCAGGGACAAATCTTAAAAATTGGTCATATCAGCTGAAGAAGCTTCCTACAATGTGTGGTTCAATATAAAATGTATTTTCTGATGCAGAACTAGACTTTAGCATTAAAGTATGTTAGTATTTTATCGTTTAAATCACTACATTTCAGTGACAGGCTAATTTTAGGAGGGACAGAGGGAATTTTTAAGTCAGAATCTGGGCTGTCCCTGAAAATCGGGGACAGTTGAGAGAGTGACACTGAGGAGGGTGGAGTGGGACCCCAGCATGAGCGCAGGTGTCGTTTTCCTCTTACCCCAATACAGGTCTTCCGCCTCCCAGTCAAACAACTGGGCTACCTGTGCACCTGTCTGTGTGGGGGATGGCTGATGTCATGTTTCCCACAATATCAAGGCCACCACAGCACCCTTCCCCCCATAGAAGGCACTGTTGTGGTTGGCACAATACTGCACCACACCCTGAGCCCACCAGTCCCTGAGCGTGGGAGTCAGGAATAAGAATTAATCCCTTGTCCCTCTGTGTGCCAGTGCAATACGTTACCAGCCAGTGCCCTAGACAAGGCTAGCAGAAGGAAAAGTTGTTTAACCAGGTGAGACACACTAAGCAAAGCTTGTTTCCAGGTGTGACCTGGGAGCACAAGGAAGTTAAGTGACTTGCCCAGGGTCACACAGTATGCAAGTGGAGGCTGTGGGATTCGAACTCGGCTCTCCAGGTTTGCAGCCCAGAGCCCTAAACCACAGAGCATTACTGCTTTCATAGTAAATTGGCAGAAAATGTCATCCTATAGTTTTTTAACAATAATATGTTTTTGGTGGTGGTGGTGGTGGTGGGGGGGGGCGTGGCCTAGCTGAGGAGCTGAATGGAGGTGTTCTTGGAGAGCTCCGTCCAAATCCACCTAAAATCAGCGGCTTCCTGAGAGATAAAACCTTAAAAGCTGCTCAATCTGATAATTTCCCATGCTCCAATGTCTACATTATCAGAATCTTCGAAGAAGCAGGCAAACCTGAAGTTTTCTCAAAACCTCAAGCCAACTACTTCTGCACAGCCTGCGGGCTCCCCTGGTAGCTCCCCAGCCCGGGACCTGGAGTCACAAAAGGATTCTAGAAATGGGCCCGACACTTCAGCTATGGATACTGGATAGCAAAACCTGGAGAGATTAATCAGGGACTTAAAGTATGATTTAGGTACAAAGATGCAGTCAGGTTTCGATAACATGAGGGCGCAGATCCAGCATTTGCAGCAATTAGCAAATACAACTTCCGAAGCAGTGGAAGCCCATGAAACCCGCAAAATGGAAGCTGAAACCCATATAAGTAATCAAGAGGATGCTACAACCAGAATCTCTACTGATCTTCAACAAGCGCTAAAAGATATCTAGCTGCTGAAACAGGTGGTAGATGATCATGAGAACAGAGAAAGGCCCTGTAACATTAGGAACGTGGGCCTACCAGAGGGAGTGGAGGGGAAAGACTGCCTATCCTTTATTAAGACCTGGCTCAAAACACATCTGCAAATAGCCCCAGACTTTACTTTAGAAATCCAAAAGGCCCATCACTCCCCTGGTCAGTGTCCACCTCCAGAGCAAAAACTGAGGCACCTCTTGGTGAAATTTTTACGTTTTTAGGACTGTCAGGCCATCCTGTCAGCGGCCCGAAAAACAAACCCTATCTTGATCCAGGGCTCCAGGGTTAGTATTTTTCTGGATTTCTCCCGCCCTCTGCAAAACAGAAGACAAGCGTTCAGTGATGTTAAAAAAAGGCTCCACGAGATAAACTGTCCCTTCATGATGGCCTACCAGGCAAGACTCATCGTGCGGTACCCTGGAAGCCGATAGAGAGCGTTCACAGACCCGGAGGCGGCTATGGAATATGTGAGAGGGCTCCAAAGATGTGCAGGCGAGGATCGAAGGGAAGACAATGAAGCTTGATTTTGGTGACTTCATATTAAAATAATTTAGTAATGCTTACTTTATTGCCAGAGATGGGGGTTTTCGGGCAGAGTACGTTGCGGTACACAACTCCGGGGTCGGAGGCCTATTAGGGCGTGCTGAGACATTTCTCTAGCTGGCCAACTCAGTTAAGAAGGAGGATAAAACCATTTATAGATACATCAGCGAGCGTAGAAAGACAAAGGGAGGGATAGTGAGGCTGAATAGAATGAACGGTGGGTGGGCAGAGGGGGACAGTGAAAAAGCAGGGATACTGAACAAATATTTCTGCTCAGTATTCACAAAAGAGGAGGGGGAAGTGCCTAATCCAATTAACAGAAGCACTCTTGATAGGAGGGTCAATCCCAGTCCTTTCACAGAAGAAAGGGTTCTGCAAGAACTCCTAAAACTGAAGGTGAACAAAGCAATGGGGTCTGATGGAATTCACCCCAGAATTCTAAAAGAATTAAGGGGGGAACTAGTGAAACTACTGGCAACTCTTTTTAATAAATCATGGGAGGATGGTGTGGTACCTGAGGACTGGAGGAAGGCAGATGTGATTCCCCTTCACAAAAGTGGGACCAAGACAGAGGCAGGAAACTACAGACCTGTCAGTCTGACCTCTGTGGTAGGAAAAGTGATGGAGTCACTTCTGAAGGAAAGAATAGTTGAGTACCTAGAGACCAGTGGGGCACAGGACCCAAGGCAGCATGGGTTCACAGCGGGAAGGTCATGTCAGACGAATCTAATAGATATCTTCCTTTGTCAATCTTCACCATTCATTATTTCTTGGGTGTAAGCCGGGCGTGCACCATGATAGAAACTTTTTTTTTTTAAAAGCTAGCTCTAATGGCGCCGCCCTCGAGACCACGCGTCATGCGCGGCCGTTAGTAGCTACCGACTCCTCCTCCATCTCAGTTCTGTTTCTCCCGCCCGTCGAGGCTGCACCTGCGGCGTCGTGAGACTATAGTTAGTAAATGCAGCAATAGTTTTGCGACTCCTCTGTTTCTCGATTCGCTCGACGCCATACCACCCGGTAAGACTGTTCTTTTTTCTATCTGTAAGGCGTCGGGTGTTTTCCTACTGTTTTTTACCTTAATTGTTTCGCGTTATGTCCGGTTCTGGAGCGAAGCGTTTTTCTAAGACGGGCCGTGCCCCCATGCGTCGGTGCTCCTGTGGCCGGCATTTTTCCGTCTCGGACCGGCATGACGTGTGTCTTCGATGCCTGGGACCCAACCATGACATGGATTCGTGCGACGCCTGCTTCTCCATGGACCGTCGTGTCCTCAGAAGTCAGCAGCGTTCAAGCTCGGCAAGGCCCGCCGACTTTAAGAGGGCAATCGGTTCACGAGACTCCCAGGTAAGGTGTTTAGGCCCTTCCCCGGGTCCCCTCCCGGCCTATCTGTCCACGGAGGAGAGGCTTCCTCTTCTTATCTTGCCCGGCGAAGCTCCTCCTGTGGTGTCGAGAGGCGTAGTGGTCCCTTCCGGGCGGCGGCGTCGACACCGCCCGCGATCACCTCACCGGAGGTGCAGGCTTCCCAGTGTCGAGGCCCATGATTTCTGGGCGGACACGGCAGACCCTCGGCGCTGCCTCTGGCGCCGTTTGGATCCAGCGCCGTTCGCGGTCCGGTGATCGAGCAGCGCCGTTCTGAATCGGTGCCGTTCGTGTGCGGTGATGGGGGCGGTGCGCTGGCGGTGCCGCTTTGGCCCCGGCGCCGTTAGCGGCGCCGTGGGCCTGGTTTCTCCTCCTCGTGGTGCCGGGTCAGTTTCCGACGCCGGGAGCGGTGCCGTTGGCCTCGCTGGTACCACGGGGGAGCTGGGACCGGGCCTGGCTGTTGCTGATGCTCGGGGGTCAGCCGGCGCCACCTCTGGTGCCAGTGCCGTTTGCGGCGCCGTTGCCACGGGGACCCCCGGGGTGGCCAGTATTGAGGTCCTGCTGATCTCGTCCTCCTCGGAGGCCGGCGGTCGGGGCGTGGACCCATCCTGGCACCCCTCTCTTCGAGGTCGGGGTCTCCTGTGGCATGAGTACCAGGCGGTGCAGCGGGCCCCTCCTCTGTCCCCCTTCCGTCCCTCCCCTGAGGGCTCTCCGGCTAGGGTGGCCTTGAGTCCCAGGGGAGGCGTTAGGGCGACTAAGGGGGAGGCTCCCCCTCCCGGGGGACCGGTGACAGCAGCCCTCCCGGGTGCTGTTGCTCCCTCTGGGGGGATGGGAACGCTGCGGTCGAGGAGGAGGGCTCTCTCGGAGTCCGAGGGGTTGAGGGGCAGGGGGACAGGACCTCGGTCTTCTCTGGCCACCTCAGGGGGGGTGGCCAGGAGCCGTAGTGCTGAACCCCGCCCTTCCCTCCGGGGCTCTAGGGTGCCCTCCGGTGGCGGCGTTGTGGGCTGCCCTTCTGGATCCATGCAGTCCCGACTTCGTCACAGGGGAGGTTCTCCCCCTGGGCTCTTCCAGGCTCCGCTTCCTCAGGGTTCCGTCTTGCGGCCTGGTTTGTTGTCCGGGACCCCACCAGCTCGGGCTCCGTTCCCCAGATTCCAGAGCCCTGGCAGAGATCTATTGCCTCCTTGTAGGTGCCCCTCTCCCATATCTCTGCCTCCACCACCCCCGCTCCCGGGCCATGTCGGTCCTACGGGTCCGTTATCCTGGGAGCAGTTCAGAGGTTCTGCAGCGGCCTTCCCCTCATATGTTGGATGTATGCATGAGCGGGTCTTTCGACTCTCCCCACCGCCGCAGGAGTCCTCTGAGCACTCCATCTCTCCATCATCCTCGTCTCCCTCCTCTGAGGGAGAGGAACCCCCTGCTCATCTCTCCTCTGATGCTGATTTCACTGAATATCAGCGATTCCTTTCGAGGATGGTGAGGGACCTTCGGATCTCTTACATACGGAGAGACAATACCGAACGGGAGACTCGTGAATTCCTTGGAGAATTCAGTGCCCAACACTTGGTGGTACCTTCCTGGCCTATTCCCTTCCAGGAGGTGTCTATCCGTTCCTGGCAGTCGCCAGCCGCCTCTTCTCCAGCCCCGGCTGATTGTCAGCGTAGGTATTGTGCCCCCTCGGAGTCTCTAGGTACTCTCCCCAACCCCCCTTCTGGCTTGGTCTACCTGGATACTCCCTCCGGGCGCCGCTGCCTGGCGCACGACCTCCCACCGGACCCGGACTCTCTTCAGTTCGACGGTGGGCGAGAATATCCTCTTCTTCTCGTGCGGTTGCTTGTATAGCATCACATCAGGCTCACCACGCTGCCTACAATCGGCACCTGTGGTGATGCTCGCAACTTCTAGTGTCGATGCCTGATACGGAGCAAACCAGACAAGCTGTTGCCCTCTCCACTATAGGCCTGGAGCTGGCAAGACGCACGAGCCAAGGGCATCTTATGGCGCCAGTGAGGTGGCTTCCAGGCTCTTGCGGGACAGCGATCTGCATTAGCGGGTGACATGGCAGTCTTTCAAGGTTGTCACCCCTGGCCGGTGTGGGGTGATGCGCTCCGCCTTCGGGGACCGTCTCTTCTCCTCCAGAGCTAGGAGACCTTTGCGGGGCTTACTCCGTCTCCACGTCCTCGGAGGCACCTCCTAGCTCTTCTCCACTTAGGCTTTTCTCTGAACTAGCCAGGGTCTTCCCCTTCTGTTTCTCACCAACAGGAGGCTGGGGTCTTGTTCCCTCAGGGTTTTACCTCTTCCCCTTCTGGGGAAGAGGAGCAATACTCACCCAGAAGTAATGAATGGTGAAGATTGACAAGGAAGATATGAAAATTACGTACCTACCGTAATTTTGATCTTCTTGTATCTTCACCATTCATTACTGATCCCTCCTCCGTCCCCTCAGTGGCCTCCTTGTGTGGTGTCTCCCCCTCCCGTCTCGTTCCTCCCTCTTTTTGGCCCTTATGAAAAAAAAAAAAATCTCTGTCCTTGCCATTTCTCGTAATGGTTTCCAGGAAATTATTTACTCTAAGATTCATTGGCATTTATTGCAGGAGTGCTGGGTCGTGAGGGAGCTGCACGACTATCTCACCGCCATGTTTTCAGGCGAGGCACTCCTAGGGACTTTGCCTGACTCTGTCTGTGCAGTGTTTGGTCCCGGAATCTTCTGCTAATCAATTACTAAGCCCTGGAAACCAACCCCCTTTTTTACAGAGTAAGAGGAATGGGTACGGTTATACAATTTCTCTCTTAAAGCTGAGGGAACTCTCTCCGACTGCTTTGAAGGCAATCCCTTGCTTCTCAGGTCATGTTTTTCCTCATAAGCCTGTGAGTCATGCTCTGTCTTGACCCCCTTTTTTCAAGGGTCCTTCTGCGAGCAGTGCTGCAGGAAAAGCAGTGCCAACTACGGGCAGATCTTGCCAGTTTCAAGTCTCTACCTGCCTTGACATAGCAAGTCTGATTGAGTTCCGCTATATTTCTTACAAACTGCCTTTAAAAGGCTAAGTTTCTTTCTATACCCTTTTGAGCAGCTCTTACATGCTGCCTGGAAACCAGTCCTTTCCTAGCTAGGCGCTCTTCCGGAACAAAGGTCTGCTCAATCAGGCCAGGGGCCCTCAACTAGGATAAAGGACCATGGCATGTTGAGGTCAAAGACTATGCCCTCCTTAGTCTGTCTAGCAGGTTCGGTGAACCTTCTCTTCAGCACTACCAACGGGGATTCTTGCTCCCTTGTTAAGTCGAGCCTTAAGCCTCTCAGCTAACTATGCTCGTTGGGCATTATTGTCTCCTCAACATCCCATTTTCTTCTTCCTCTCTCTGCTTCTTTCTTTCTCCTTCCCTTTTCTCTCTATCTGTTCCTCCTAGAGTCGCCCCGGTAAGGAGGCCCTGCGATCCCTTAGGGCAGGAATTCTCTTTCCTCTGTCTATTCTCCATCGGCTTATTCCTTTTTCAGTTTATTTTCCTTCCTTTGCTATCCCTTGGCTATCTTGCCTCGCTTTCTCTTTTCCACAATATAATTTTTGCCTCTCGCTCACAGAACTGAGATGGAGGAGGTGATAACTACTAACGGCCGCCTCACATGACGCACGGCTCTGTCCTGAGGGGCGCTATAGAGCTAGCTTTTTAAAAAAAAAAAAAAAAAGTTCTGTCAAGGTACGCCCGCTTACACCCAAGAAGTAAGGAATGGTGAAGATACAAGAGAAGATCAAGAATTACGGTAGGTACGTAATTTTCATTTCTTTGACTGGGTGACCAAAGTAGTAGACCAGGGAGGGGCTGTGGACATGGCCTACCTAGACTTTAACAAGGCATTTGACACAGTCCCACACAAAAGATTAATAGTCAAATTAACCAGCCTGGGAGTGGGTCCCAGGGTAGTAGCCTGGGTAAAACATTGGCTGGACAACAGGACACAGAAGGTAATTGTAAATAGAGTCCACTCTGAAGAAAGAGGGGTTACTAGTGGAGTACCGCAGGGTTCAGTATTGGGTCCAGTCCTTTTTAATGTCTTTATAAGTGACATTGCAGCGGGACTGGAAGGAAAAGTATGCCTCTTTGCAGATGACACAAAGACCTGCAATAGGGTTGATACACAAGGAGGCATGGAAAGGATGAGAAGGGACTTGGCAAGGTTGGAGGAATGGTCAGAAGTATGGCAGCTAGGATTCAGTGCAAAGAAGTGCAAAATAATGCACCTGGGAAACAAGAACCCAGGGGAAGAATACACAATGGGGGAGGGGTAGTAACAACAACAGAAAAGGAAAGGGACCTGGGGGTAATCATATCAGATGACCTTAAGGTTAGCAAGCAATGTGAGAAGGCAGTAGGGAGGGCTGGGGGTATACTGGGATGCATAGGGAGAGGCATCAGCAGCAGAAAACAGGAAGTTATCATCCCTCTGTACAGACAGTTGGTGAGACCCCATCTGGAGTACTGTGTCCAGTTCTGGAGACCCCATCTCCGCAAGGACATAGACAGGATATAGAGGCAGTCCAGAGGAGGGCAACTAAAATGGTACAGGGTCTGCAAGAGAAGCCATATGAGGAGAGACTAAAGGAGCTTAATATATATACCCTTGAGGAAAGAAGGGAGAGGGGGGACATGATGGAAACTTTTAAGTACCTCAGTGGAATCAACAAAGTCCAAGAGGGTAGCATCTTTCAGAAAAAGAGACTTGCAAGAACAAGGGGACACAATTTAAAGATGGGAGGACAGTTCAGGGGCAATGTGAGGAAGTATTATTTCACAGAGAGGGTAGTGGATGCATGGAACAGCCTTCCTGAGGAGGTTGTGGGGTCTAAAACTGTGGGAGAATTCAAGAATGCATGGGACGGACATAAGGCAATTCTTGTGGGGGGGTAGGAAGAAATGGGCTGTTGGTTAACTAGGATCTGCGGCCTATCCTGTAGGTAGGGAAATGGGAAGACTAGATGGGCCAAGCGGTCCTTATCTGCCGTCAAAGTCTATGTTTCTATGGCCCACCCTCGCCTTGGGAAGCTTGTACCTCAACTTGTCCAAGGCAACAAGATTCAGCAAAAGAACTACTCGTTGATCGGGCTGGAATGTGCTGAGTCTGTAGTGCTGCCAGGCCCATTGGAACTAGTTATTAACTTTTAATACTTTTTTTTATAAGTGCTACCTAATTTTTTTTCTTAAATGCTTATTTTGTTTCTGGAAATGGGGTTTTTCGTGCAGAGTACATTGCGGTACACAACTTCGTGGTCGGAGGCCTATTAGGGCGTGCCAAGATGTTTCTCTAGCTGGCCCACCCTCACCTCGGGAAGATTGCATCTCCACTTGTTCAAGGTAGCGGGATCTAGCAGAAGGCCCACTCCTAGATCGGGCCAGAATATCCTGGATTTAGTTACTATCTTTTATTATCATTTCTTGTATGCATTGACTGATTTTTAATTTTTTTTACCAGGCCCAAGGGAGCCCACCCCAAGACTGGACGGGGGGAGGAACTGTATGTAAAAGTATGGAGAGCGCGGGGGTATACTCCACAGAGTTGTATAGGGACCCATTTTTCAGTTCTTTTTTAAATATTTTAGGGTGCCGATCTCAACAAATCAAGGCCACCGCTCAACTAACAAGGTGCCTGTTAGCTGAGCTGTGGCCTTGACTTGTTGAAATTGGCACCCTAGAATGCTAAAGGAAGGAACTTAAAAACTGGTCCGTATACAACTCTATGGAGTGCGCCCTCGTGCCTTCCATACTTTTACATCACAAAATGTAAGAGCACGGGGGCCTGTCCCCAAATCGGGAAGTGGAAGGGATCAGGCTCTTGGCTCCACGGAGCCAAATTACGATACCTTCCCTCTCGAATTCTGGCAATAATAAAATGATAGTTTTGGTACCTCTGAACTTTGGGGCAGGTAAGGCTCCTGTTTGTTTCACTTGATGCCCAGGAAATGTGCTTTTTAAAGGGAAAGTCCCCTCAGCCTATTTTCTGTATACCTGGGTAGTCTGTAGGCATGAAAAAGGATTCCATCTCTTGCATCTCCCGAATGTCATCCTAATTTAAGTTAGCAATAACCAGCAACAGGGTGTGAGGTTATAGGCATTTAATGCATGCCTGGGGTGTGTTGTGAGGCACAAGGCTGCAGGCAGAATGTTGTTACAGCATCCCAGGCGTACATTAAACGCCTATAACCCCATACTGTCGTGGGTTAGTGTACTTATATCATGGGTTATGTCCAAAACATGGGAATAGCCACAGAAAGGGTTTTCCCCCATGTTTAAAGACCAAAACAGGTATTGTATCCTGCCACCTTCTGAAATAGTCCTCAACAAATGATGTGCTTCTCGTTCTTCTTGTGCACGTAGAAATGTTACAAATACAGAACAGAAAGGATTTGTGACATTTCTTGTGCATGATACTTTCTGACCCTTGACACAGCCTGTATTGTTTTTCCCTTCCAACCACACACACACACAGGACATTACACCAGCATCGGGAGATTTGTTTCATTTACTGTGTGAACTGGCCACACTGCTGCACAACTCATCAGGAGCCGGAAAGAGTAAGGGCAGATGGCAGCAAAACAACGCAAACCCATCAGCAGCAAAGGCAAGGTACAGTTGCTCCCGCTCTGTCCTCTCTCCCATCCCTCTCTGTCATGCAGTACTCTGTGCCACTGGTCAAACCTCTGCTCTCACGCTCACTCTGCGATAGCGGGTCAGAGCTCTCAGTACCATTTCGTATACTTGGCTGCATAGCTCCGACACACTGTTGCTGCCTTCTCCCGACTCATGCCAGTCACTTTGGCTGTGTCCTGGGCCATTGACAGTGGAGGACAGGTCTCTCTCTTGCTCTTCTGTCAGTCGCTCGGATGTCTCTATGTGGAGAGAGAGAGAGAGAGAGAGGTGGAGAGAGAGAGAGACAGACACAGATAAAGGTATTTGTTTGCTTTACTGATGCACCCGTTTGAAACACTGAAGCATGCGCTGACCAGGGGAACTGTGTGTTGCTCTGCTCTGTCTCTCCCGCTGTCTCTCACCCAACTGCACAGTACTACCTGGAGCATTCCTTGTCTCACCCCAACTATCTGCTGTTATAGATTCCAAATGTCACACATCTTATTTGTGTGTTCACAACATGAGTGACGTGCATTATTTGTTGAGGACTATTTTTCAAGTCGGTAGGATACAGTAACATTTCTTCTGTTTGAAATGGAATAAAACCCTTTCTTTTAATCTCCCCCCAAACAAAGAGCCGATGTTATAAACGCAGTAACCCACTCCAGGGTATGGGGTTATTGGGGATTAATCCACATCCCGGGTGCTGTAAGGATACTCGGCCTGCAACCTCGTGCCTCACAATGCACCTGGGGTGTGGATTAATCCCCAGTGGCCCCATACCTTGTCATGGGTTATTGCTTACTTATTTCTAATTTCAGTGTGCAGTCCACTGGAAGCTCCCAAGTAATGAAAAGTCAGGAGCAAGTTAAAACCAGAGGGCCATGCCTCTGAAAGTCTAGTGCTGCTGAAGTGTAACCTGTCCAACCCTGCTAATTCTCTTGCTATCATCACATTTCATGCAGGGGAGCCCACCAGGATGCAGCACATTCTCACAGCTTCCCACAGGACAAAGGGATTACCTGCCATTGAAACTGCACTGTTTCCTGCAGTAACTCTGAAGCAGAATTACTGTTTTGTAAGGGTGCTACTGGTGGGGGAGGAGAGATGGGAACAAACAGAAGGAACACAGTAGATGGAAAATGTCAGAGAAGTACTTTCTACAGTTCTCACTTTTCCTTCCTTTGGATATTGTTTCAGAGCAGGTGCATCAGTCTGAGCCCACAGACAAGGGAATTGATCATTTCTGGGCAGGTTGCAACTTTTATTTATGTATTGGTTTATTTGAAAATTGATAACGGAGAGAGGCATACTGAACCAAGGCTCGTTTTCAGGTGCGACCCAGGGGAAGGAAGAGTGGAAGAACAGCAGCACAACACGTAAATGCAAAACAGTGGAACGGCATTTGGTAAAAAGTTTGTACAAAATTAGAATAAATACAGAAATTGTATGTGCAGAAAATAAAGTACGGTACAACTCAATCCATATTCAGCAGTGGCAGCAATACATGGCGAACAAGAACAGTATTGACAAGAGGCGATGGAACTGTAGGGTGAGTAATTGCCTGACCTGTTAATAGAGGGGGAAAACTGTAGCGGTGTGGTAGTGAAGTCAAGGGAGGAGCGGGGCCCCAGCTGGCTGCTTACCTGAATGGTTAAGGCTTGGCCCAGGAGGTGTTAGGAGGAATGGTAACAGGAACAGATGGGGAGGGGTTTGCCATTTTTTGTGCATGTTAAGCACTGTCCCTGGTGACAGCTTATCTTCCTTCCCTTTCTATCTGCTCTGGTGTCCTTCATGGCTCCATCCTGGGCCCTATCCTCTTCTCCATGTTTTTAAATGACCTGATGCTGGTCTGTCTCCCCTCACACATTTATATGTTCGTGGTCGACACTATTCTCTACTTCTGGGGTTCCTATCCCTGAGCTGGAACCATCACTGAATCAGGACTTCGGCAATGTCCAGTGTTGGTTCAACTGAAACCAACTTTAAGCTTGATGCTAAAAGACTGCTTCCATAACTTTTGGCACTAAAGCAGAAGCTAGAGTAGCTATGAACCCCCACACACGTTTCTACATGGTGCTCCCTTAAAAGTTGTTTCCACTTCAAATAGGAGTGTGTGTGTGTATCACAGGATCAGACCCCATCCTTATTCCCTCCCCCATGTTGACACCATTCATAAGACTTCATTCTAAGTGTGGTGCATTGAACTGCAGCAAGTTTTGCCTCCCACTTCTGGTCTTCCGTGAGCGCCTTCATTTTTGACAGAGAAGGGTCACTAACATGATCCAGGGCCAGCAAGGCAGATCTTGCTAGGAACGGCTGGTGGCCCTGAACATGTACTCGCTGGAGGTCAGATGCGAGAGGGGGACATGATAGACATATAAATTTCTGATGGTTATAGGCAGGATGAATACTGAGGATCTGTTATATTAGAAGTAGGGATGAAGTCACAAGAGGACATGGTTGGAGGTTGCTGGGGGATAAATTCAGGAGGGATTAGAGCAAGTTCAGCTTCACTGAGAGGTGTTGGAGCCAGTGTTGGAGCCAGGATTTTAAAAAGCATCCTGCGGCAGTAATGAATAGAGCAGACTAAAAAGGTATGGGCTGTCAGCAATCGAGCAGAAATCTTCTGTTTCTGTTATCCTGTAATCAACATAACTATTTGTAGTGTGCAATGATGCAACTGATTTTTGTCGTTTTGGAAATATATCATGTTGGATTGGTTCTGTTACATGCAGAGTTCAAAGAAGGGTCCTGCTGATGCTGGATCTGCCACTGGGTAGAGCCATGGAACAGATTTTTGGCAGAAGAGCTGTGGGCAGGCACCCTAAATGGATTCAAACATGGCTGGTACAGAGCAAGAGGATTTGTAGTACCAGGGGTGAGGGCTGTGTTTTGGGGGGCAGAGGGGACAACCCCCTGGGAAGCTAGGTTGGGTTGAGGTAGTATAACATGGGCAGAATCAATGGAACATCCGTCTCTTTCTGCTGACATTGTGTGTTTCTTTGACTGTGCGATGTAGTTTACAATGCGGCTCCAAAAGCACTCTGGCCAGACTGGACCCCCTCTTCGACTCCTGCTGCTGCTTTGCTTTAAATGCTCCTCCTCTTACCCATCACTGCTCCCTCCATTCTGACTTTTCCTTCTCTTCGGTGAATGTTTATCATGCCTCTTACTGTTTCTCATTCCTGGCTAAATATTGGCTTTCCTCTCTTAGCTCCTCTCCCCTTCTATCCCATCCTCCTACTACTGCTCTCTTCAGTCATTGGATGCTCACTCTTTTCATATCCCTCACTTTACATAGATACATAGAAATTGCTGGCAGACAAGGACCGCTAGGCACATCTAGTCTGCCCATAAACCCTAAACTTTATTTATTTATTGAAGATATCGGATAACACGACTTGTATGCAGTCACTGGCTTTTCATCACTCCCTCCCCACCCGATGTTCCCTTGTACCTATCCCAGGCATATTTAAAGCCCTCCACTGTGCTTTTCCCCACCGCCTCTTGTGTCAGACTATTCCAAGTGTCCACCACCCTCTCTGTATAGAAAAACATCCTCATGTTACCTCTTAATCTGTCCCCCTTCAATTTCATTTTGTGCCCCCTCGTTCTGGTATATTTTCTACATTGGAAAAGATCCCCCACCTGCACATTGTTTATGCCCTTGAGGTAACTAAAAGTTTCTGTCATATCCCCGCTTTCTCTCTTCTCCTCCAGTGAGAACATATTGAGGACTCTTAGTCTATCCTCATATGTTTTGTGATGCAAGCCATGCACCATCTTTGTTGTCCTTCTCTGAATAGCCTCCACCCTGTCTATGTCCTTACACATCTGTGGTCTCTAGTACTGCACGCAGTACTCCATGTGAGGCCTTACCAGCGTTTTATACAATGGGATCAACACCTTCTGTCTCCTGCTAGTAATGCCTCTGCTTATTCACCCCAGCATGCCCCTGGCCCTCCCTGCAGCCTTTGCGCACTGCTTTGATACCTTAAGGTCATCAGATATGATAACACCTAGGTCCCTTTCCTTTTTGGTGACAGTCAGCACCTCCCCCCTCCCCGCATTATGTAGCTATCCCCAGGGTTCCCCCTACCCAGGTGCATTATCTTGCACTGTTTTGAATTGAACCTCAGTTGCCGCACCTCTGACCATCTTTCAAGCTTCTCCAGGTCCCACTTCATTTTCTGCACGCCTTCGGGAGTATCCACCCTGTTGCAGATCTTGGTGTCATCTGCAAATAGGCAGACCTTTCCTCCAGCCTCTCTGCAACGTCACTAACGAAGACATTGAACAGGACTGGTCCCAGAACTGATCCCTGTGGTAATCCGCTGGTCACTTCTGTCTCCCTAGATTGGATCCCATTTACCACCACCCTCTGTCTTCTGTCAGTTAGCCAGTTTCTAACCCAGTGTATCACCTTGTGCCCCATGCCCAGACTACTCATTTTGTTAACCAGTCTTCAGTGTGGGACGGTATCGAAGGCTTTGATGAAATTTAGGTAGGCGATATCTACCGACTCGCTCTGATTCACTTCCCTAGTCACCCAATCAAAGAAATCTCAGATTTATTTGACAAGACCTTTCTGCTGTGATTCTGTGTTGCCTCAGATCCTGGGCACCATTGGATTCCAGGTGTGCCACTATTCTTTCTTTCAGCAGTGTCTCCATGATCTTCCCCACCACTAAGGTGAGTCTGACTGGCCTGTAGTTCCCCACTTCCTCACTACTGCCACTTTTGTGCAATGCGACTACATGCGCCCTCCTCCAGTCCTCTGGAACCATGCCTGTGTTGAGTGACTCTGTGAACAGGGCGGCCATAAGCGTTGCTAGTTCCCTTCTCAGCTCCCTTAATATCCTCTGGTGTAATGTGGTCTGGTCCCATGGCTTTATCCACCTTCAACTTTGTGAGTTCCTCCAGAACTCTCTCCATTGTGAATGGACTGGTGTTCTCTCCCCCCACCATTGCCTCTTCTCCCCAGCTGTGGCCCTTGACCCTCTCCCTCCTTAGTGAATACTGAACAGAAGTATTTGTTCAGCATTTCTGCTTTGTCTATATCCCCCTCCTTACACTGTCCCTCCTCCCCTTTGAGCCTCACAACCCCCGGTTTTCTTCTATCACTGATGTACCTATAGAATGTCTTGTCCCCTTTTTTCACAGTCTGTGCTAAACCCTCCTCTGTCTGTGCCTTGGCTCTCCTAACTGCCTTCCCTGTTTCCCTTAGACATTCAAGGTACACCTCCCTGTCCTCCTCCCTTTGGGTTCCCTTATACTTCCTGAAACTTGCTGTTTTAGCCCTTACTTTGTCTGCTGCCTCTTTAGAGAACCATAATGGTTTCCTTCTTCTTTTCCTTTTGGCCACTATCCTAATGCATTGGTTAGTTACCTCCACTATGGCTCCTTTTAGTTTCCCCCACTGTTCTTCCACTCCCTCCCTCCATTACCTCTTCCTGCTTCAGGGCTGCTCTTAAACGTCCACCCATTTCACTGAAATCTGCCCTCCTAATACTATTGCCCTTGTGTGGCTTAATTGAGTGCCTGTCTCCATGCCAAACTACACCACGTGGTGGTCGCTGGATCCCAGCTGCCCTTCCACCTGGACTCCTTCGACTCTGTTTCCATTGATCCATACCAGGTCCAGAATAGATTTGTCTCTGGTTGGCTCATGCAGCAGCTGTCTGAGTCCAACCCCCTGCAGGGATTCCAGGATGGTCGTGCTTCTGGCTGAAGCAGCTGCCTGAGTGGACCCGTCTACATCCAGCATATTGAAATCCCCCATTAGCAGGATTTCACCTTTAGCTGCCATGTCGTAAGTTTCCTCCATTAGCACCCTGACCACTTTCTTCCTCTGTGCTGGAGATCACCCCAGAAAGTATTGCTGTGCTATTCCCTGGTTCAAGGGTGACCCACATTGCCTCTGCCTTCCCCTGTCTTCCATGTACTTGTAGCCTTTATGCCTTCTCTGATATACAGGGCTACCCCCTCTCCCTTTTTACCTTCCCTGTCCCTTCTGAACAGTGTATAGCCTGGTACATTGACATCCCAGCTGTGATTAGCAAAGTACCATGTCTCTGTTATTGCTGCTGTGTCAAGGTCTGCATCCATCATCACGGCTTCCACGTCTGCAGCCTTATTTCCCAGACTGCAGGCATTTGTGAGCATGACCTTCCATGTTTTATACCCTGCCCTCCCTCTGTTCTTGTTCTCTCTCTCCCTTGCTTGTTTTCCCCACCTTGGTTTTCTTGTTCATTTGTGCTCCTGCCCTCCTCCCGTCCCCCCTTTTACGTGTTTCGCCTGCCTGCTCCTCCCTGCTCGCTCCGGTTGTTCCTGTTGTCAACTTGTGTTTTTGCATGCTACCATGGGGGAGTGATCCTAAGCCATTTGCCCCTCCTGACTCTCCCCCTTGGCCAGTTTTAATGCTCTCTGCTGAAGCATTCCAACTTCTCACCAAGGAGTGAGGTCCCCTTCCTGGACAGATGCAGGCCATACTCCTGATATAAGCTCACATCTGCCCAGGTGGGGCCCCAGTCCCCTACAAAGCCATATCCTTCCCTTCCACACCAGTCCTACAACCAGGTGTTCAAGGCTTGGATGTGGATTGCTCTATCCTCCCCTGTGCCTTGGACAGGTAGCACCTCCGAGAAGGAAATGGAACGTGCTACCTGTTTCCCCCCCCAGCTTCCTGAAATTCTCCTGGACTCTGGCTAACTCCACTCTTCTCCCCGCCAGGTCATTGGTTTCCAGATGGACAATGACATCCAGCTTCTCCTTCCTGGCTATCGCCCTAGTGAACCTATGGATTCGCTTCCCATCCCTCCATGCAGCACTTCCTGGGATGGCACTTGACCCCCTTCCCCTGCTATTTGTCCCTAACCTCACACCCCGGACAATAGAGTCTACCACTAGGAGAAGCTTCCCCCTCCTCCGTGGTCCCCTGTCTCCCTTCCCTGGGGCTCCAGCTTGGAGGTTCTGACCATCCTCCCTGGTCCCAGCTGCGTGTGCCTGTGTGGGGCATTTCCGTTCTTCCAAAACAGTGTAGGAGTTATTCAGCTGGACCGGTTGGGGAATGTGCTTCTGACTCCCCCCCCCGAAACCCACCGTGGTCCAGTCACACTTCTTTCTGGGCATCCTATGAAGTTCATGTTGTGGATGTGGTGGTCTCTGGGTGGGGGTGGATGCTGCCTGTAACCTGGCCATCGTTGCGCGGAGACAGGCAAGCTCCTTCCTCAGGCCAGAGAGGTGTATGCAAATCGGGCAGCATTGTAGCCTCCAGAATGTCTCCCTGAAGACTGCTGCTCCATAACCCATAACCACTGCACTGCACCACTCCCATCATGACTGTTACCATCCTCACTCTTCTGTCTGATTATGCCTTCTAATTGCTATCTGCTGGCGCCTAAGTCTCTTCCCTGTTCTGCGTGCTAACCCTTTTTTTTTCCCTTTTCCCTCTCTTCCTGTCTCTCTCCTTCTGTAGTGACTTACAGCTTCTCTCTCCTCCTCTCGTATGTGCCCTTGTGGGCCTACTTGCTAGCTGCACCCTTTATACTTCTGTCCATATACCAGCTATGCTATTACTTGTGCTGTGCTGCCCAACTGTTCCTGTGTCTTTAAGTAGGTGTGGCTTGGCCTACCACTATAAAGTTAGACCACTTGGGGGGGGAAGGGGTAGTTCCTTTGGTATTCTGTGTCTATAAAAACAAATTCTGGTCAGATCCACCACGGCTGCATAATGAAGTTAGTGAAGTTGTGTGGAATTGATAAGGAGGTATGGAGAAACAACACAATGATTTGTAAGTAGTAAGACTTGTTTTAGTTTCTGTTCTAAGGTAGGCATACACATTATTAGGAAAATATATGGAGGTGTACATTTTAATGGAAGGAATAGGAAGCAATATCGGTTTACAAAAGAACCCCAGAGCAAATGCTACTGAGGTATGTGTTATCCCGGATGATATTGACCAGACAGCCAAATTTAAAAGAAAACTCAATTGCACATACCCCAATAATGCAAAGCATCATAGGAAACCTATGCAGATCCTGAAGATGGTACACAAGGTGGCAGTACATGTAAGGATTAAGCCACGAGAAAGGATGGGTCTACTGTGGAATTAATTCATGGTTGGGGGGGGGGGCTTGGACCACGACGCCGAAGGCCGAGTGGGTCCAACCAACCAACCTTGGATTAATTCCACTGTAGACTCATCCTTTCGGAGTGGCTTAATCTGCTTGTAACATGGCTAACACTTTAGTAGGTAATTGTTTCTGATTACTATGAGACGACAATATTAGGACTAAGACACTGTGGTTAAAATATCACTTTTCTATGTCTCACTACTCTGTCTCTAACGTTGTATGCAGTTCAATGCGTGTGCGTGCGTGTTGCAGACCTGTGCTCTATTACTATGCTGATGTGCTTTTCACTATCTATAGATCGAGTGGCTATCATCTGCGGCATGCACAAACACACTGCTCCTTGTACGCAATTTCCTTTCTGTCTCTGTATTTTCCTCTGTTTCGGCTCCGTTCTCTAGCACTTGTGCAGTTCTGTCCTGGTGCACTGTAGGTATGTCAGCCCGATTTGCATACTGCCATGGACACCACGCTACTGCTATGACTACAGTGACTTCTGTTGAGCGTGATAGCATTTCTACGCCTCGAGCCCCCTAACACTACGGGACTGTACATTGCTGCAGTAATTCCCTGCTGTTGGTACCGGTCTTCTACTAACCGCGATTCCTGTCACTGGTCACATTGCTGTCTTGCGGCCATAGTAATCTCTTAGCTGTGAAGATTTCTGCTCCTCTTCCCCTTTCCTACACTACCTGTACCAGTCCCTGAGCTGTCTCACCTTGCTTTCTGTGTTCCGACGAGGACCCGGGGCGTGTAGCCGCTTCTGATAGTCCACTCTGTAGACAGTGTTCCCTGCTTGGCGATGGTCTGCAGAAACCGTTGTCTAATACTTTTCTCACGCACCCGCTGCCTACCGTGATCTACCATGGTATTAGACCATGGTTTGTACTGTACCACATGGTGTGTTTGGACCTATCTAAGTGCTTGCTTTGCTTGTTCTTTTTTGTGCCATGTTACAATAAAAAGTAATGGCTGACATATGTTCAGCCTTGGGAATATTTACACAGTGTTTTATTTCTTTCTTTATTTTGTCTAGAGAAACAAGGTTTTTGTCCATGAGATGATGTAAGTTATATTTAAGCAATGTGCTGATGTCAGGAAGTCAGGTATAATGATGGACTGTTAGTACAGAAAATGTGTTAGTAACTTTCAGAGGGGGTCGCTTTTGATAAGCGTAAGGTAGTTATGCTTGTGATAATGGGAATATTAGGAAAATATGAGGTTTGTGCAGAAGTGGAGTACAAATATGCAGTTTCATAAGTATGTGCTCAGAGTGCAGGCAAATGTGATATGCAGATTTGTTTTAGAAACAGGTAAAAATAGTGATACATGCAGTTGATAGAAAGATAGATAATTAAATAGACATAGAGATAGAGATAGAGAGACACACACACACACACAGACAGGCAGAAAAGGAATGGCAGTGAAGTATTGAAGTGACGCCAACCCCACCCCCACCATTCAGAGATGGACAGGCATTGGGGTGTGCCATTGGGTCGTTGCCCATAAGGCTTATGCCATTTCACCTCACCCTACCCTGCAGACACAGACAAGTGTCGAGGTGTGCCTTTGGGTGTTCAAGCTTTACACTCACCCCATTCCGTAAGGAAATGCGCTGAAATGGGAACAGTACTGTATAAGAAAATGTAGTGAACTTTAGGGTTGAAGAGTGAAAGGCTTACCTCGATACCTGTCACTGGCTGCAGGGTGGGAATGGAGGTGAAATGGCGTGAGCATTACTGCTGACAATCCCAAGTCACACCCCTGATGCCTGTCAGTCCCTACAGGGCAGGGTGTTATGGTCAGAAACCCTAATGCCCTGGGTGTAGTTATGTAACTTATTAACCTAGCAACAGCATTTAATGCATTGCATTATAAGGACAAGTAAATGTTTTTAATACATTTACAGACAGTTACATAAACTTAATTTACTTCATAGAATAATTTAAATTTAGTAACAGTGGTAGTACAAAGCAATTACCCAGACAGCTTGAAAACTATAACTACTTTATATTGTACATTGATACTCCATAAGGACCTCCTTGAAATTAAGATGCAAATGTCACACATTTATCAATTTTCTAACAGGAATATTTTACTATCCTAAATACATTTCTTGCTTCAGTAACTGCTCATCACATCTGTTGCATGACCTACTTACTGACATTTTACACCTGTTATGCAATGTACTGCTGCGTACTACACCAACATCATGAACCATAAAACAAATGACTGCCATAACTAGGGAGGCAGTATAGCACAGTGGTTTAAGGCTCTGAGCTGCAAATCTGGAGATCTGGGTTTGAATCCCACAACCCCCACTTGCATACTGTGTGACCCTGAGCAAGTCCCTTAACTTCCATGTGCTCCCAGGTTGCCCCTCTAAACAAGCTTTCAGCTTAGTGTGCCACTCCTGGTTAAACAATTAAAAGAAAAATAAATACAATATATAATTTTTCTTGCTTTATTTTGCTACTATAAGCTTTGACTAATACATCCATTCTTAAATGTACTTTTTATAGCTTATGTGTCTGTGACTTAGGCAGAACTACACTTAAAATCTTACACATAAATAAATTGTCAGAAAAACATTTATTTCAGTAGTATCTCCTTCCTTTTCGGGTGCCCATGACATTATGTATATATATTTATATCTTTTAACATCAAAGCATTAAACCTATTGAAATGCACAAAACACACGACTTTATTCTCTTCACACATTACTGCTAAACTTCAGGTCCCAGAGAGATAAAAATGTAGAGCTTCCCCTAGCTATTTGGGTGGGTGCTTCAGCTCTGTGTGTGTGTATTGGGGGTATAAAAAGCTTTTAAGAAACAGATACTCTGGTATCCAATATGGGATAGTCTTCTTTGGGTGATATAATTTACTCCTTTTGTGGGCTTATACCTTAATTGTCATTCTTGTGTTGCAAGTGCTTGCTTTCCTCAAGTGCTGTCATTTCAGGATGCAGTTTCACAAGTGCTATATAAGGATGCAGTTTCAAGCACTCCTATATTTTTTCTTTTCTTCTGTTTTTTATATTTAGTCTACTTTTTGCCCCTCACTCCAGGCCGTCATTGTTCTGTCCTGGTCACGGTGCCCCTGTGGCTTCCACCTCCTGTATATGCCCCTCACTCTTCCGGTCACCCCTGGCATACCCCCCAGGGGGCAGGGTCCCGCCGCCACAGCGGGGACCGGCGCCGGGATACCGTAACTGGTTGGGAGAACACTCGGCCAGGAGGCTAATTGATTTTTATTTCCTTCTGAACCTTAATGCTCTGATGCTCCAGACAGCTGTGATAGTTGTTCCAACATGATAGATCCACCTCATGCCCTTCCACATGAACCAAACAAAAGGTGGGGGTGGATATTTAGGAGCTTCTCAGGTGGCGGTGGGGGTGGATCTTACCCCTCCAAAGAAGAAAAAAACTAATGCTGCTTCCCACTACTCAGGTTCCAGTTCTTGTACCTCCCATTTAAGAAAGAAAATAGTGCTCTGCAACCATGTAGTAACATGAAAGCATATTTATTTGAGGGTGGAAAGCATTTCTTGGAGGAGGGTAAGGCGGAGGAGACTGTTTACACCTTCAGCCAGTTCCATGGACAGAAAACGTGACATCAGCCTTTTTGTACATGCAAAACGTCTGCAGGCTCCTCCCACTGCAGCTGTAACAATCGGGTAAAAAAATAAAAAAAGACCACCTTCTGTAAACTACAGAAGAATTACATAAAACCTGTTACAAAACAGAGAAGTTACTTGGAATCTGTTACCAAACACAAACACTTCCTGAAGTGTCTCAGCAAAAGAACTCCCCAAAAGAAGAGTGTGGAAAATCACTTTAGAACTAAAGGTAGTGGAAAGAGCACACAGCTATATAAACTCAGTTACGTAAGCCTGTTACAAAACACAGAAGTTACCTGGAATCTGTTACCAAACACAAGCACTTCCTGAAGTACTTTAAATATTATGCAAGTCGATCTCCTTTTTTATCAGCCTCCCTATTCTTTGGAACACCCCCTTTCCCCATTGGACTCTTACCCTCTCTCAAACTACTCCTGCTGTCTCACTTCTCTTAACCCTGCTCTTGTGACTAGCTGTCCACTGTTCCCCTCTCCTTTATGGCTTTTTACTGTTTCACTGTTCACCTATATGTGACTTTACAATCTGTCTTTGTAGATAAGTGCAGTAAGCATGGACACAAAAAACATTACTTAAGGCTCGTTTACACGGTCAGCTTTGTATTGCCCTATCCTTTGCGCATTGGTTAATGCACTGCAAAGCTGACTGTGTGGAAACTTACTAGAATGGCCTTGGTTCGCAGCGCCTCTGTGTTTTGAGCCAACTCAGGAGTGGGGTGCCGATCTGCAGTGAGCAAATTTCGTTGATTTGTGGACAAATTGGAGTGCTTGCCATGATGTCATCACCCTATGTCCCATCGTCACCTATTCACCTGTTATTCCACTCTGCCACAACCAGGAAGTGCCACACAACAGAGCAGCCAGCAGGACCGTCCAGCGTTGCTTTAAATAAATAAATAAACTGTTTTGTCTGTGAAGCCCATAATGACCCAGAATACGGAACACAGCACGGCCCCACTGGTAGTGGCTCAAACAAGGTGCTGTGTAAACTCGAAATGCGCATGAGATGTGGACCTCAGGAAGCATGCAGTGCGTGAGGAAACGCAGTGACTCTGCTGTGTAAACAGGGCTATAAATGCTGATATTTGAGTTACTGTTTACATAGATTTCATTTATGTACACGGTAGACTCGTCATCAGCACAGTAGACACGTCATGATGTGTTTATGTCCATAGTATGATGCGTCTCTCCCCCCGTCCAATCGGTAAGAACTACTTGTTTCACTTTTCAGTTCTTGAGCAGCACTATCTCACTGACTCATGAACATACTAGTGCCCAACCTGCTGCTGTTGTTTAAAAGCCACAACTTTTTTCCTTTGCTCACCAGTTGAGCTGCACAGTAGCAGTTCCCTCGCTCACCTCTCTCAATTTGACATACTGTCTTTCCTCATCGTCCAGCCATCCAGCCCTACCACTGACCTCTGACTCTGCTAGGCACACAGTACAAGAAATAAAAACTGCATCCAGATAAAATGCAGAAGAACAAAAAAAGTTTTGTTTTTTTTTTTTTTTCCTTTTTTAAAAGTGGAACTACCCACTACTACTTTCCTTGCATTCCCCCGCCTGCCCGTTTGCTCGCATTACCTTTCAGTTCCACTGGTCTCCTCTTAGCAGCAAAAAACAGACCAGATAAAACATTGTAACATTCCTATACAGAGTATTTTCTTTTCCCTGTCTCTGTAGAAAGAAAATGCAGCGCATTCGCGCAGGGCAAACTCAGGATTAGAGACGCTCCCGCAGCTTGTGCTCCATTCCGTTGAACAGGCAGAACCTGCCCAGACAGAATAAACATAACAAAATATTCTTTTTCTTTTACTAAAACACAAGAGCCACAGAACTCCACTCCACGTCATGTCACGTGGTGCACCATGATGTAACCCCCTCATTCCCAGGGGTTACTAGAATCCCATTTAGAATCAGTGCTAGGCAGGGAGGGCAGCTAGTGAAATGCCAGTTAAATGGGTTTCGCTCTGTCTGTCTCTGTTCTCAGTCTCTGCTGAGCTGTGGAGGGATGACATCATATAGAACTGTCGCAGCAGCATGAGCCACACTGGCCACTTGCTAGAGAGCTAGCTTTAGAATGTTCGTGAGTCTGTAGTTGGAGTTCAGTGGAGGAGGCTGCAGTGTTAGGCAGCTCCTCATTTAGCTCTGTCAGAGAGCTACCAATTTGTGTTTTTTTAAGTTCTCACCCTAGTGGTTGACAACTGTACCAGTTCTGGAAGTGCTGGAGACCTTTTCCTATGGTTTTCCTAGTGCCCCATCCCAGGAGGGATGGGGTGAACTTCAGGATACAGGGGCAATCCTCTAGTTCTTTTGGACTCTTGAAGCTGCCTTGTGACAGCTGCTCTGTGAGTACCTTGTTTTTTTTTCTGAGTAAAACCCAGGAGTACCTGCAGTGCTTGTGAGGCGATTTTCTCTGACAAAGGGACCCTGTCACCTAGACTTTGGTTTAAAAGCTTTCTGCCTACATTGGAGTCCTGTATGTGACTGTCCAAGTACAGAACTTTTAATTCTGACACCTGAGGATGTGTGTAGTATGTTAAGTGTGATAAACATTTAAAGACAACAGCTACAGTTTTCTACAGTTGTGTGGTGCTATTAACCAGATGAATGGCTGAGTATAAGCCTGAAAGCAAAAGGTGGGAGACCCCCCCATCTGGAGTAACCAGTTTACCTCTATGGGTTCTGAAGGGCACCTTTTACTTTTTCTTCAGTGCAATTGGCCAGTGCCTGAGAAGAGTGTTTACCCCTGTATGTGGGTTGTTTTTCTTTAAGTTTACCCCAGTATAGTGGGTTCTGAAAGTTCTGAGCCTTTATGTGCTCCTTGGTGGTCGTGTGTACCAACTCTGCTCCTTTGAAATATGGTAACAGTACCATTAGCTGGCTGAATGTGCCAATTTCCAGTAGGAACCAGTGTGTGTTTTCTTCGTCCTATGCTAAATGGGAATTTAGGAATGTCTGTACCTCAGAAATCTGCATTACCAGTATGTGTAGCCCTATGGGGGTCCATCGTCCCTTTGTGATTATTCCTACTCTGTTACGTGAATAAAAGCCACAATCTAGAATCCCAACCTGGTTTGGACAGTAATGTTATTGCTTCCTTTTGTGTGGAGTTACTTGGGTGCCCATGTCCAGACGTGCAAACCTAGCGTAGCCCTAAGCAAATGTTTTCTCCCAGGGACCTGGGTTGTTGACCATGGCAATTGGTCCCTATCAGGTGTGTGCCAGGTAGTTGCCACACTTGGTTGTCTGTGTTGTGTAACAGACTAGTCCACCTTGTATATGGTGGCCGTTGTAGCTGCATAGAGTGCATGTGTAGATAGATTTTTACAGTGTAAACCCCCCACCCCTCTCTTTACCCCCCTAGACATTGTGATGAGACGAGAAGCCCTGCTAGTTAAACAAGGGGGGTGGTTACAGTGAAGTCTGCTGACTTCCACACTTGCTAAACACTGCTGCCATGTTTTTTGAAATTTGTTAGAAACCTGCTCTCTGGACCAATCAACAGCAATGTTGTGCAGTCAATGCTAGTGGCATGATGTGGTGTCCATGACAACGGCTATGGAAACTGGGTTCCTCAAACGCGTAGGACCTCTTTCACCAACCACCCCCAAGATTTATCAAATTACCAACAACAAAAAAAAAAGACAACCAACATAAAAAAAACTGAAACTTAATTTCAGCCCCTGAAAAAACATTTCTTAATTTGCTTTATTTGTTAAATGTAGGAGAGTCACACTTCAAATGCATTTAAAATTATTTTACTGTTGGTATAAACCAAATGAAATGATCTACAGTGTACATTGACCAGATGTATTCAGATTACAGAAAGGGTGGTGGAACGGTTGAACCGGCTGCCAGAGACAGTTGTTAATGCAGAAATCATGGAGAACCTCAAGAGGGGGTGGGATAAGAACAGGGGGCAGGTGAGGGAGGACTGTGAAGGGACATGAACCTATAAGGGGCATGAACCTCCACATCGGACAGACTTGATTTACTGCAAGGCCTTCTACTGGGATTATTCTGTGTTTTTCAGTGGTAGCCATCGCCATCAGTAAGGATCGGGATTGTTACAGTACGCTGCAAAATGATGAATTCAGTGCACAATGTAATTTAATGCTCAGTGTGCCCTGTCAGCATTGTGGTGGCAAAGTCCACTGTGCATAAGCGCTATGAGTGATGTTGGCAGTTTGAATCTGAATTCAAATGCATCAGTATTCGGGGTATTTAGGATAAATGTTTTCAACTATAGATACAGAATTGTTTTGTCCCGCCAACGAGAGACCAGAGACACTAAGGCACGTAAAATGACCTAGGTCGATGTGGTGGAAAGCCGTCATCACCTGGTGGCTGTTTAGCGGCTTATGTGAAATGCGTTGTGATCTCAATCTGGTTCCCAGTGAGTAGGTGTCCACATCACCAAACCACCAGCACAGCCGGCACTAATTATAACACCCTTGTTGGCAGTCTTGCATGACAGGCCAAGGACTGAATGGGCATGGAGTGTGAACTAACCTGTCACCTACAGTATATAGTGGTCTCTCCATGATAGGGTTCAGGCAAACTGGCGGAGCACTGTGGGGAAGCTTGTGCTGTGATCATCTCTACTGTACTTGTCATGTGGATAAAACAGACAGCTTTAGTCTCCAGTGCAGTCAGTCCAGCATTTTTCTTGATGAGCATTAATTCACTCACGCACTCCAAAAATTATTTAAAATGTAAAAAATGTTAGCTCAGTGTGTCAAAGCAAAGATGTTTAACAAAATCTATAGCAAAATATGTGATAATGTCATTTAATTTTAGCTGGGAGAAAAGAGGGAGGCAGTATAACGCAGTGGTTTAAGGCTCTGAGCTGCAAATCTGGTGACATCCAGCAGACCAGACCTGGGTTTGAATCCCACAGCTTCCACTTGCATACTGTGTGACCCTGAGCATGTCACTTAACTTCCCTGTGCTCCCAGGTCACACCTGTAAAAAAGCTGTCAGCTTAGTGTGCTACTTCTGGTTAAACAACTAAATAAATAAAAAAAGGGTCGGCATCAGCTTCCTCCCATCATCTGCCTTTTGGACTTAAATACTGTTAAATTATGTTTTGTTTTATAATCCTGTTGCTTTTGGTCCCAGGGAAATTGCAGTATTTTTGGGTTTGTTACATTTATGTACAAAACCAGATGTTTGGAAAGCTAAGCAGTGCGGTGGTGATGACGACAACGACGATTCTGGTTTTGAATCCAGCAAGCATATTTTGTTGAGTTTTTTTTTTTTAATTATAATTTTTATTAGATTTTTTGTTGTAAAGTATCCAAATAACATTACATGTGAGACATTTCATGTACAATATAGAATCACTTACATAAACCATTAGTACACATAAGAATATGGTAGTTGGGATGTAAAAACATTGAGTCCATTGTGGGAGGTCATACAGTTGATATATGCACTATTGAAGGGTGGTTCTGGCCACCTTTGGGTCTCTCCATTCCCCGGGCGAGGGAAATATCCGTCTGAGGACCTTGTAATACTGAAAGATACCCCTCCTACATGTCCCCATACCTAGGGAATTGGTTATGAAGATATCTCATGGTACAAAAGTGGGGTCTTGCAGCATGGCATACATAACCCATTTCTGCCACTAGAGTTCAAAGAAGGCATCAGCTTTAAGTACCCTGGAGAGAAGTATCTCCATTATATAACGTGCTATCATGATTTTGCGTCAATCTTGAATCACAGGGGGAATATCCCTTCTCCATAAGTGAGTGATGGCTTTCTTAGCTGCCAAAATGTAAGTAATTAGAAGAGACCATTGGGTAATTTGGAGGCCCTCTGGAGGGACTGTTAATAAGACCAGTTTAGGGGTAAGAGCAGCCTCCTTTCCTTCCAGTTCCCCAAGTGCTGTTGCCACCTCTTGCCAATATTTCCTAAGTCTTGGGCATGACCAAAACACATGAGTGGCCCACCGGCTTCTCCCCCCAACCCCTCCAGCAGTGTCCCATTGGTTCGGTCAAGATT
The DNA here is from genome assembly GCA_016271365.2 of Neoceratodus forsteri. Classification (NCBI taxonomy): domain Eukaryota; kingdom Metazoa; phylum Chordata; order Ceratodontiformes; family Ceratodontidae; genus Neoceratodus; species Neoceratodus forsteri. The sequence continues at coordinate 824,547,267 of CM057456.1, forward strand.
TTGGATAGTTCAGCTGGAGTGTTAAAAAATCTGTTCCTGGTCTTCCAGGAGAATTCTCTCCAATAGGGAGCAAGAGGTACTTTTAGGGATGCTCTCGTATATTTATTCCAGTCCTCCTCCGAGACCGGAACCTCCAGTTCCCTATTCCAGGCTGATAAATTTGACTTTGTAGATTCCCCGGAAAGCTTCTGCAGGCCTCTGTATACCAACCCTATAAAGTGTGGCCAGGTCTGACCCATCAGGGAAGTCATAAAAAGATGTAGCGGGGGGGGGGCGCAGAGTCGGGAAGGCAGCCCCATGCAAGCTCCTGCAGCAACACATGCACCTGAAGGTCTGTCTGTCTAACCCCATACCCCTCCTGTATCTTTTGAAAAGTGAGGAGTCTCTCTGAGTCCATAAGCTGATATAAAAATCTTTGACCTTTACCAGACCACCTATCAGTGGTCTGTTTTGCTTGAGGGGGAAGAGACTTCCCCTCTGATCAGATGGTTCTCAGATAATAGGATATTACTTGAAAATCTCGGGTAGCCCAGAGCCTACCCCAAGCCAATAAATTGGAGTACATGCCCTACATATAGGGATGTGCCCTAATTACTGGGCAGTAAGTAGAGTAAAGAACTAGGAGTATGTTCTGAATCCGATTCAAGGTGAATTCCAGACTTTTCCAGGGCAGATCATAAGTTGGGTTACTCCAGTGCATGACCCTAACCAACACCATGGCTTGTACATATTTCAGAAGATTAGGGAGGGCCAGGCCTCCTCTGTCCTTAGGAAGTTGCAGTATGGACCACACCGGATTTGTGATGTCTTATCCCCCACACAAATCTTGCCAAGGTGCTGTTCCATGAGGAGAAATAAATGGGAGTAGGGAACAAAGGTATGGTCTGGAAAAAATGTAACAGCCTAGGGAGTATATATCTCTAAATAAGATCTATCTTACAGAGGGAGGGAAAGCTGGGACCATTCCTGTATGTCCCTCTCAATCTGTGTAGTCAGTGGTTCATAATTTAATAACAATATATTCTGAACATTCTGAGGAAGAGTCACCCCTAGGTATTTAATTTTTGTACTCTGCCATCTGAATGGAAAGTGGGTTTTAATATTGTTGAATGGAGTATAGTGGAAGGAGAGGACTTCCGTCTTAGTAGCATTAATTTTATATCCCGAGACCTGAGCAAATTTTCCCAGAATTGCCCATAATGCAGGGAGAGAGCTATCTGGGTCCCTTAGAGAAAGCAGAATATCATTTGCGTATAGTGCCATTCTCTACCCCCCATCCGCCTCAGTTCCGGAGAGAGCCTGGGAGTCCCTTTTCGCCATTGCCAGTGGCTCAATATATATTGCAGAAAGTAAGAGAGAGAGGTCAGCCTTGTTGTGTGCCTCTCTCTAAGGGTACAGGGGTTGAAATATCTCCATTGTCTAATATAAGCATGTGGTGAGGTATAGATCCCCTCTAACTAGCGAGTGGCCTCTATCGGGAAGCCAGAAGAGGCCAAAATCTGCCACGAGACGCTCCAGGAGACCCTGTCAAAGGCCTTGTAATCATCTAAGCTGATTAGTAGGGATGAGGAGGGACCATGGGACATATGTTCCATGAGGTGAATTGTTCGCTGGACATTGTCAGCTGTCTGTCTTGCTCTGAGAAACCCAGCCTGGTCAGTATGGATTAGGCTGGGGAGGATATTCTCCAGTCTGCGAGCCCAAAACTGACATATAAATCTTAAAATCACAGTTCAGAACTGATATGGGCCTGTATGATTCTGGAGTCAAAGGGTCCTTCCCAGGTTTCAAAATTGCAGAGATAACTGCGTATGCCCAAGGGGGGTGCTCCTCTCGGTGTCTCTAAAACGGCTTGTCGAAGGGGTGACAGCAATAGAGAGGAGGTTTTATACCACTCAGTGGCAAAGCTGTCCGATCCAGGGGATTTCAGCGTCTTAGCTCGACCTATTGCTATTTGTATTTCAGAATCTGTTACAGGGCATAGTAAGGAGGCCCTGCTGAGTGTTGGTCAGTTTAGGGAAAGTCAAGGGGGATAAGAAAGCTCGGATATTGTCCTTTGAAGGGGGTACCTGCTCTGCGTACAGAGTTTGATAGAAAGTCTGAAATACTTTCATGATCTCAGGACAACGATAATAAATTGTCTCTGACTCCACATCCCTTATTTTTGTGACAGCTGCTGAGTGCTTAAACCCTCAGACCCATTTTGCCAGGTTTCTAGCACCCCGGGGGCCTCCCTCATAATAGAATCTTTTAGTGTATAGCAGGGCAGTCTGAACCTTATAGTCCAGGATCTCCTGTATTTCAGATTGTACCCTCCTAAACTCAGTTAGGGGCACACTGTCACCCTCCACCTTCCTAGTCTGCAGCTCTGCTAAAAGAGCCATTAAAGTTCTGTATCTAGCATATTTTTGTTTCTTCTTGAGAGCTGAGTATGCTATAATATCCTCCCAAATAACTGCCTTTAGTGTCCCAAATTAATACAGGGTAGTTAAGTTTTCGGCTAGGATCTGGGGTATACAAGCCTCCATAAAAGCTTAAAGTCAGGATCTCGGAGGGTACTTTTCCTGGGGATATCCAAGCTTACTTTCACCAGCAAGGGGGCATGATCAGAAAGAATATGAACTCCAATTGTAATATCCTGGATTCTATCCATGAATTCAGTAGATGCAAAGATATAATCCAGTCTAGGGAAAGTATGGTGACGGTGGGAGTAGAAAGTGTAACCCTCCACCGAGGGGGGGAAAAAGTAGCGCCAAGTATCCATTAGTCCTAATCTAGGAAGTTGTACTCGAAGTTTTTGCATAGGAGTGCTTCTGTGGGCCTGAGGGTGGGATGAATCCTTCCGAGGCACCAAATTCACCTCTCACTAACATAATCCTTCTCTAGAAATCTAGCAGTTTATTAAGGAATCGGTGGAGGAGAACTGAGGAAGTTCTGGGCGGGAGATAGACATTTGCCAGTGTGATTGCTTGTTCCCCCAGCTGGCCCCAGACTATCACAAAGTGTCCATCAAGATCTATGTATTCCTGCCCTTCTATGAAAGGGGTAGTATGTGGGATCAGTATTGCCACTCCCCTCCATTTCCCACTTCTGCTTGATGAAGATAAAAGCAGTGTATCTGTTACCTGCAGCAAGTTTGGCATGTTCTGATTGAGGCAAATGAGTCCCCTGTAGGTGTATCAGATGTGCCCCCTGCTGGCACAGATATTGCTGGAGCCTCGATTGTTTAATGGGGCTATTAATACCGTTGATGTTAAGGGATAATAATTTAATTACTTCTGCAGCCATGGGAAAGAGGAATAGTGCTGCATAATACTAGAAATCTCTTTAACCCCACTGTATAGGTGTGTGATATCTCCTATCTGTAGGATGCCCCTATAATTATAGGGGAAGTCCCAGAAACGACCTCCCTGCAGTGCCCTCAGAAATCTCAGAATTGGGAAGCCCCAACTGCTAACCAGAATCGGTAGCTGTAGCATTCGCATGCCGCTATCACTATGTAAGTGAATATCAAAACAATACTTTAGATGAAACCTAGAATGTGTATTAGTCTCACTTTGAAACAATAAATAACAATCAGAACCATAAACACAACTAACAGTTCGTAAGGAATCCTTATACCAGGATCCTGGAAAACTATACAATGATTAGAAAATGCATGACTTCCAACTGTGGGGGGTATGGACCACCCCCTATGTCCAACAGAAGAATCCAGTCATAGAATAGGAGTCCGCCTGTTGGTGAAGGTAATCCCAACTCAGTAGAGCATGAGGCCTCCCAGGAACGAGAAATATGTTCCCAAAACATCCAGGACATAATAAGAAAATAAAACAAGAGGGAAAATGAATATCATGGGAGAGGTTTAGGAGTATGCTCCCCATCAGTAAAGAGACACTGCTTTCCATAACCAGGCCTCTCCGACTGTGGTTATCAGCTTATAATAACTTAAAGCTGCGCTTAAGTAAGGTGCATAAAGTACCCCAATTATAGTTAATAATTATAGCCTCTTAAACCGTTTTGCTATATGTATATAATAAAAGACGCAGGCAGTCTATCCAAGTTTTAAATTTGTTCTAACTGAGGAACATGAGTAACTTTACTGAAAAGATAACAGTACTTGTCCATCGACAAAGTACCAGTATGTCCATGGCAGAGATAATAGTTCAGTAATTAAGGCTAGATGTTAACAACCTAATGCGAGGGTGACCGGGATCTAAAAGTACCCCAACCCAGTTCGTGAGAGAGTGTTCATTAAGCTATTCAACCGACAAGTAACCCGAGAGCTAGCCCAACTTAGAGGGTCTGTCCTAAGTTTAAAGTCAGGCCTCAGCAAGACGGAACCTATACTAAGCCCCAAAAAGGAAAGTGGGATGACCCCCCCATCCCCAGATCCACAACACACCCAATTAATACAGTGTTCTGTTCAGAACTTCAAGTTGTAGATGCCTCAGTGTCTCTACGGAAGATGGCCATTGTGCTCCTAACAGTCCCCAGGTCAGATTGCTTCTCCTTCTGTTGGGTAGGAACCGTCTGCCAGCAGGTGGGGCGTTGATCTAGGGCTGGTCTCTCAGATGGCTTCTCAGGAATTCGCAGGCCCAATTTAATAAGTTCAGCATAAGCCTCCTGGGCAGTGGTAAATTCTCTTTTTCCGGTTGGCAAATTAACCACCAAGCGAGCTGGGTATGGGGTAGTGAACTTATAGCCAGCCGCTTTCAGAGTTGGAAGCAGAGGCAAGTATGCTCTCCTAAGACGCATCATCTTAGGAGCATAGTCATGGTCCAGGTATATACACTTTTGCCCATAGTACACTTTTTGTCTCCTCCAAGCTGTAAGGAGCACTTGTTCTTTTGTTGCAAAACTATTAAATCTGGCAATGATAGATCTCGGGGGGGGGGGGGCATTCTGAGAGGCAGGCTTTGGGGCAAGTGCACGGTGAACCTGCTCAAGATGAAGCTCAAAGCCCTGTGGCAACTGAAGGGCGGTGTGTAACAGGGCCTCCACAAATTCTTTTACATTAGGCCCCTCCGCTCCCTTCAGGATACAGTACAATCGAATATTTTTCCGGCGTGCACAGTTTTCCTAGTCCTCCTGGCGGGACTCAATCTGGTCTTGCTGTTTTTTAACTGTTGGAGGGCATTCTCTAGGTCATCGACCCGATTTTCTGTAGCTGTGCCCTGCCTCTCCTGGTCATCCATATGCTGCTCCAGGTGCATCACATCCAGCCGGAGCTCCCCGTACATCCCTTTAATTTCAGCCCAAAATGTGAGTAACTCCTGGTATATCAGGTCCAGTTTTGCTTTTTTAGTCTTGGCTTTCCCCGGTTTCTGTTTTGCCTTAACCGCGGCTCTGCGTGCCATCACAGTGCTAGGATCGCCACGGTCCGGATCGCATGAGGCCTCTCAGTCAGATCGCTCTAATAGCTCAGCCATCCTGTTGTTATTTAGATAGTTTGCAGCCAGATCTTGTTATGGGTCTCACCATGTATATTTTACTAAATTAATTTTATGCTTTGGTAAGTCCAAAGGCTGGTGTAGAGAATTGCTCAGTCGGGTAAAGGGCGAGCTAAGATTCTATGCAGCCATTACTTGCGGAGTGGAATCTGACGTCCCTGTCTATATTTTGTTTAGTTTATATTTTGAAAAGCATAACAGTGAGAAGCATTCTGTTTAACTTAGCATTTGCTTGGGACATTAACTGATATTATAACGTCCTATTGGAAATTAGCACTGTGCTTTTCTTTTTTCTCTCTTGTTTTTTTAACCTGCTTGAAGAGCATTCTGATAGGGCAAGTACGTAGGTGGCCAGGTGATTTGAGGACTTCAGTGGTGTACTGTGCTAATAAATAAAACATTTTAGTTGCAACACCTAATCACTTGAAAAATTATTCCTACTAAAGAGCATAACTCATCTTTAAAAGCTACTGTTGCCTCAGCAACAGTGTTTGGTGTTGGACACCATAAATTCCGTGGAAAATTCCTGCATTCTCTTATTTATCCTCCTACTTATCTTCCGTACTGTGTCTGGAAACAGAACCTTGGTTCCTCCGAGTTAACCTGCTTCAGCTGCTTGCCTATGTACAAAATTATAACCCTCTCTGCTTGTGGCATCATATTTGCTTCTGTGGCAGCAGATAGTAATGTCATAAATCTAGGCAGCATCTCACTTACAGTGTGGTCCTGCTTCCACCCAGTTTGACAGCTAGGGTGGTGGTGACTGAAACATAGGGATGGCAAGTAATTTGCTCAGGAGAGCCACGCAGCAAGTAGTAATCTGTGGTGGCATTCAAATCTGGGATCTTGTCTCATGGTTAAAGGGCAGCTCTCTCTTTTTATAATAAAAAGCTTAAAAACTTTGCATTACTTGCAGAGTGTTTTGCAGGACTTTGGTTTTGGAGGGAAATTTCGGACATGGATTAGGAGCCTATACAGGAGTCCATGGGTCCAGGTGCGTGTAAATGGAGTTATGTCCCATGTGTTTCCAATCAGAAAGGGGTACCAGGCAGGGCTGCCCACTCTCTCCCCTCCTCTTTGCCTTAAGCATGGAGCCACTTTATTTATTTATTGAAATTTCGGATAACACCTTTTGAGAACAAGCTAATTTCATAGGTTCCACGTCAGATGAACAATACATATTGGGAAGGTATGAGATGGAGAACAAACAAAACAAGGAATTATATGAACATTACAACAGTATATAACTAGAGAAGTTCCAATACATGTGGCATTGTACAATGTATGCCATGGTGCATATTTGATTAAAACCTGGAATTCAAAGGGTCATGTTAGAGGGGCTGGGGTTTTATGAAACAACCCTTTACAGGAAAATGAGAACAGACTCAGCCTAATATCTAATAATCAACAAGGTAAGGGATGGCATCAGCTCAGGGGCCTCGTCAGAGGTGAGAAGGTATGGGACAAAGCATTTTAAAGTGTGCAAGGGAGCTCAGGAGATATAGCAGGCGTAGCCATAGAGAGGTGAAGGGAAAGAGTGGAAGGGATCAAGAGGAAATGTGAAGGAGAATGATTAGCAACTTAGAACAGTTATTTACATGCTGAGAACAGTTATGCATAAGGTCAGGATAGCATAAGGTTAGAATAAGTGCTGGTCACAAGAATGAAGGTTATCGGAAGCAGTCACAACTGGCATCAGCAACTAGCTGTTGCTTAAGTTTAACCTTGAAGGAGCCCAAGGTGGATGCTGAAGTGATGTCATATTGCAGGGAGTTCATCTATAGCAGGGCATGGTAGGCAAAGGACCTTTGTCCCAGACAAGTGCGACAGCGGGGTATATTAAAAATCTGGCTAGTAGAGCTTCTGGTGCAATGACGGTTGATAATGGGGGTAATAAGCTTTTGCAGTCCTGGGGGCATTTTGCCTAAGCTTACTTTTTTGGACAGTAAACATGTTTGGTACATGAGTCTACCTTTGAATTGCAGCCAGTTAGCCTGAGCATACATGTTGCAGGTATGGGACGGACGGGCTGAGCTGGTAAGGAGCCGGCATGCTTTGTTGAGTGCAACTATGATGCAGCGAAGAGTTGTTTCAGTAGCTGATCCATAGATTGGTAAGCTGTAATCAGTAAGCGAGACGAGAGCTTTGAATGGCCAGGTTAAGAGCCTTTGGGGTCAAACATTGCTTTTGCCTATAAAGTAGCCCAATGCAGGTGTTAACAGCCTTAGCAATGTTGTCAATGTGATAGGCATAGGTTATCGTACTGTCAGTAGTAATCCCCAGATATTTAAAGAGCTGAACTGGAACCAGGGGAGAGCCCTCTTCGTCGGTGATAGAAAGAGCTTAAGTTCTGTGCCTATTTTGGGAGCTGGAGGACAGCATAGTTTTAGTCTTGTTGTAATTCATAACTAACTTGTGCTTATGGAACCATCTTTCTACGACTACAAAATTACTCTGTAGCCTAGCTTCAAGAACCTTAGGGTCTGGATCAGTGGTAAACAGGACAGCATCGTCACCATATAAAAGGATGTGACCCTGACAGGAGTAAGGAAGGTTGTTGAGGAAAATGCTAAATAAATGAGGGCCCAAGATGGACCCTTGAAGAACTCCAGATAGGACAGGTCTGCTATCCGATAGGGTGTTACCAATCTTCACCTGCTGTGTACGGTTGTGCAGGTAACTTTCAAACCAGGCTACGCTGTCACAAGCTAGGCCAATGGTGGTAAGCTGTTCAACCAGGGGGGCATGATTCACTGTGTCGAAAGATTTGGTTAAATCAATGAAAGCAGCACAGACCAGGTGTCCTTGATCTAAGGAGTGGTGAATAAAACCTGTGAACTCCAGAAGGGCGGTAGTAGTACTATAACCATTTCTGAACCCGTGTTGTTGCGGGCATTGTAGCTGATATTTTTCTAAGTATTCAACCAGTTGGTTAGCCACTATACGCAAAAGAGCTTTTAGAGAGTGGGGGCAGAATAGAGATAGGCCTGTAGTTCCCAGTAATTGTACGATCCCCAGACTTATGAAATGGTGTCACAGTGGCAGATTTCCATTTCTGAGGGAATTGAGAGTAACTAAGTGACATATTAATAATATGTGTTAGAGGTGACAGAATTTCATCCAGTGTAAGGGCTACAAACTTAAGATCCAGGGTGTCACCACTAAATCTTGATTTCCCTAATACCTTGAGTAGGTAATTCCTGGCTTCATGGGCCGAGAGGGTTTTGAAGTAGAAAGGAGGATGAGAAGGGTGCTGAGTCTCTTTCCCAGAGTAGTCACTTGTGAGAGGGTGAGAGAAGTAGCTAGTTGGCAGGACACCACTCAGGTCCGTGAAGGCATTATTAAAAGTGTTGGCAATAAGCTTGGGGTCGAGTGAGGTTGCACCATCAATGTTAAGCATGGTAATGGCAGATCTGAGGTCTCTCCCAGTGACTTCTTTAAGGTCAGTCCAAAATTTTCTGCCATCATTCCAGGTCCGAGAGAGCACTCCCTTATAATATAGTGCAGTTGTTTGTAGCCGCTTTGTACCTCTGGATGTCGGCCTGGTTACACAGGGACCTAGACCTGTGCCATGGATGGTCCCTGGCATTCAGAAGCTCAAGGAGGTCCAGAGAAAACCAGTGATTACAGCGGCCTTTGATTTTTATGCTTTTATGGGGGTGGGGGTGGGGAGTGTGTTTATCACATATAGCGTTGAACTGAAGAATGAATCGGTCGAGGACAATGTCATCATTATTAGTTGTGTAAACCATTGACCAGTCCTGATTACACAGGTCAGCTTCTAGTAATTCAAGATGCCCACGGATGAGTACCCTGGTCGTAATTGTTCTAGCGGGTGGTTTAGAGAATTGATTCGTCAGTCAAAAGATTACAAAGGTTTTTTTTTTTAATTTCCTTTTTATTAGCAGAGACATCATAATTACATTGCATTGTTTTGTCGAATCATATCACATCTGCACGGATCAACTAAAGTATTGGTTAATGTCCATTATATGATTTTCAGACAAAGACCAATTAAGTTTATCACACACCAATTCTTAATTGGTGGCCCAACTGGCCATAACATGGCCCTAATTTCCTTAAAACAGGTGGGCTGACCTCACTATAACCTGGTTTGTTTCTAAAAATTTGAAAAAGGGGTGATACTAACATACTAAAATGCCAGCAGAATAGGCCTAACAGTCTTTCGAGTCTGCTCGATTGGTCAGCCCCCACCCTGGGTGTTGACCTTGCTGCCCCCCTCGCCTTCTCTGGCTTCTCCCTTCCCAGTTCCGGATATTCTTGCTGCATTGGATTTTGCTTCCAGAACCCTTCCCCTGTACCAGCCCCTCTTGAACCCCTCCACCGTCTCTGCCTCCACCAGCCCCCTAGGCAGCGCATTCCATGGCTCCACCGCCCTCTCAGTGAAGTAGCACCTCCTCCTTTCTCCTCTGAATCTTCCCCTCCAGCTTCCACCCATGCCCTCTAGTGGTCCCCTCCTCCTTCCTTCGAAGCACCCCGACTGTTCCTCCCCTATTTGCCCTCTTCATGTAGCTGAAGACCTCTATCATGTCCCCCCGGTCCCTTCTCTCTTCCAGTGTGTACATATTTAGCTCTTCGAGCCTCTCCTCATAGATCCTGTCCCCCAAGCCCCAAATCATTTTGGTTGCCCTCCTCTGGACCCTCTCCAGGAGTTTAATGTCCCTCTTTAAGTGTGGCCTCCAAAACTGCACGCAGTACTCAAGGTGTGGCCTCACCAAGCAGTTATACAGAGGGAGTATCACTTCCCTCCTTCTGGAGGTGATTCCCCTAGCGATGCATTCCAGCATCCTGTTGGCCTTGGCTGCTGCCCTCCTACAGGTCTCCGAGTTGTTCATCTTGACATCCACCACCACCCCCAGGTCCCTCTCAGCCATGGAGACTTGTAACATTTCTCCCCAGGGTGTACACTTGGCCTGGGTTTCTGGCCCCCAGGTGGAGTACCTTGCATTTCCCTGCATTGAACCTCAGCTTCCACTTTCTAGACCATCTTTCCAGAGCCTCCAGGCCCCCCTGTAGGGCCACCCTTCCCTTCTCCCCATCCACCACCGCCCCCAGTTTTGAGTCATCCATAAAGAGACTCATCTCACTCCTGATTCCTGTCCTTATGTCAGAGCGTAGGCATTGAACAGGAGGGCCCAAGGACTGATTCCTGTGGGACCCCACAAGCCACCCTCCTTGGGGATGAGACTATCCGCCAACTCGACCCTCTGGGTCGGTCCTGGAGCCAATTGCCTATCCATCTGATCATCTGGTTCCCACCCCATTTCTCCCAGCTTATCCAACAGGCCCACGTGAGGAACAGAGTCAAATGCCTTGCTGAAGTCTAGAAAGAGGACGTCCACTGGTCTACCCAGGTCCAAGGCACTCGTCACCCAGTCATAGAACTCCACAAGGTTTGTCTGACACGATTTCCCCGGGACGAATCCATGCTGTATATCGTCCAGGCACCCTGACTTTTCCAGGTCCCCCCTAGCCTCTCCTTGACGATGCCCTCCATCACCTTGCCCACCACCAATGTCAGGCTGACAGGCCTGTAGTTCCCTGCCACCTCCCTTGATCCCCCCTTGTGGATAGGCACTATATGCGCCACCTTCCAGTCCTGGGGCACCCACGCTGTCCTCAGAGAGATGGTGAAAAGCTCCCAGGGGTTTCGCCAGGACATCCGCAAGTTCCTTCAGCACTCTGGGATGTAATTTATCCGGCCCCGGTGCTTTCTCCATCTTAAGGGAGCTGAGGGCTTCCCTTACTCTCTCTGCTGTGATTTCCACTTCCAGTACCTCTTCTCCCTGCTTAGCCCTCCCCTCCTGCCAGTGATGCCTCCCCTCTCCCAGACCCCCAATTGGTAAGGGCCCCCTCCTCAGTATCTCTGTCTCCTCCCATGTATGATGCAGCACCCCATTTCTCTGGTGAAAACGGGTGAAGTACTCATTTAGTACCTCAGCCTGCTCCCCCAGGTCTTGTGCCCATCTCTCCCCTGATTTAATCCTGATAATGTGCCCCTTCACCCTTCGTTTTTCCCCAATGTATCTAAAGAACCCCTTGTTCCCTCTCCTAATTTCCCTGGCCAGGTTCTGCTCCTTCCTTGCCTTAGCCGCCCTCACCACCGCAGTGGCCCTTCTAGCCATCAGCTCATACTCCCCTCGATCCCTTTCACTCCTTGAGCACTTGAATTGCCTATAGGCTGCCTTCTTTCCCCCGCATCACCTCCTGGACCTCCTTGGTCCACCAGCAGGGTTTTCGGGCCCTACCGCATTTTCGTCTTACTCTTGCACAGGTGCTGGTAGCATCTTGCACCCCTCTCCTGATGATTTCCCACCTACTATCAGCGTCCATGTCTGACCCAATCACATCCAAATGCTCCTTAAGGATCCTTCCCATTTCCTTAAAATCCGTTCCCCTGAAGTCAGTTACCTCTGTCTTTGTGCAGCCTTCTAGCCCTCCTAGGTCCAGGGAGAACCAGACCGTGGCATCGTCACTGCCCGCTAACGGGTCCCTTACCTCCAGGCCCCTAATCTGGTCACTGTCTGCCAGGACCATATCCAGTACCCGCGCCTCCCTGGTCGGTTCCCCTACCTGCTGAGTTAGGAACGCGTCTTGAAAGACATCCAACAACCTCTGTTCCCTGGTCACAGAAGATGACATAGTCTCCCAGTCTGTTCCTGGCATGCTTAAGTCCCCCCCAACACCACCACCGTTCCTCTCCCCAGTCTGCAGTGTCTCCCAACATCTGCCACCAGACTCTCCTCCAGCTCCTCCGCCAGGGCAGGGGGTCTATACACCACTCCTATTTTTACTCTCTTGCCCCCCCTTGTTATCAAGGTGACCCAAATCGCTTCCACGGTTCCCTCCGCCTCCTCTACTCCCCCTATGCCAATGCAGTTTTTGACTATCATTCCTCCCCTTCCCTCCCCCCGTCCTTCCTGAACATAGTGTAACCCTCCAGGTTCAGGTCCCAGTCGTGTCCTGCAGTGGCCCAGGTCTCAGTGACCGCTACTACATCCACTGCTCCCTCAGTTAGCATTGCCTGGAGCTCAGGCATTTTATTTCCCAAGCTCCTGGAATTTAGCAGGACTACCTTCCACCCTTTCCCTATACTTCAAATTCCCCTGCTCGTGTTCCCATGGGGATTCTGTTTTCCCCTGGTCTGCACTTTACCAGTCGGCCTTTTCCCGCAATCCTCCAGCTCCCCAGGGGGGTGGAGACAGAGTCCCTCCTTTATTGGCACCCCTTGACAGCCTTTTCTCCCATCCCTCCCCCCTTCACAAGTTTAAACTCCACTTTTTACCAATGAACCCCCTATTTTCAACTTAGGATTCCTCTCCTCCAAATTGAGATGGAGTCTGTCTCAGCATACAGCTCCTTATCTTCCCAGGTCTCCCCCAATCCCCCATCAACCCATACCCTCTGGCCTCACACCACTCCCTGAGCCACTGGTTTATCTCCCTAATCTTCCTTTTGTGCTCCCCACTAGCCCTTGGCACCGGCAGGATTTCTGAGAAGGAAACTGTGCATCCTATGTCATGACCGACCCTGGCAAGCTCACTGAATCTTGCCTGTATCTCTAGCTCGCTATTTCCCTCAATGTCATTTGTACTCAGGTGGACCAGTATGTCCAGGGAACCCCCACAGTCCTTTGCCAGCTGATATAGCTCGTGCTTAGCCCTGTGCACCATTAGTCCAGGGAAGCATTTTGTTCTAACTGGCCAGGCTTCTCCCTCCCTATCCCATTTGATACCCCTGATCATAGAATCCCCCAACAGGAGCACTCTGACCGCTCCTTTTCCTCCATTTCCCCCCCTTCCATGTCCTTCATCCTTTCAACGGCCCCTCCACCCAGCCGGCTCCTTGTTCCTCCCCTATCTGGGTGCCACATGTCACCTCCTTATTTACCCTGGCCCACCTCCTCCAATCCATCTGCCTCTCCTCCTCCTGAGTATCCTTCTGTACCTTATAACTCCCCTCACTGCTACTTACTGGTCCTTCTCCCCATCTGCTAAACTAGCCTGGCTCGTCCTCCTTCCTTGCTGTCTCCATTTAGTCCCTCCTTGCTTGTTGTGCTTCCCTAGCCTAAACCCTCAGCTCCCTTACTGAATCCTCCTTGTACTTCTGGTCCTTCTCCTTTACCTTCCTCCCAACTGGTCCTTCTCCTTAGCTTTCCTCCCTCTTCCCCTGCCCCTCCTGCTCTGATTCACTGCTCCCCCATTTTCCTGCATTCAGGTTCCCCTGTTCTTCCTGCTATCTAGCCCCTGCCTCCCCCCCCACTCCCTTTCCCGTCTCTAACCACCCCTGTCATGGCTACATCACCCCCCTCACCCTCGAGCAGAAGAAGGGAATTGAAGCGGTTACTGAGTGTAAGGTCTGATCCACCTCCCCGCCTTGCTTCCTTCTGTGATAGGTGATAGGTTTAAATGCTTCCTTGGCAAGCTTTTAAACTAGCCAAGGGGGGAGGCGCTGATAAAAGGCAGGAAATTTCAAGCCTCCCCCCACAAAACATGGCAGGTAGTAAGGTAAACACTGAGGTACAGAGCTCAACACAGGGCAGGACAGTGGTAAATGGAAAAATAGACGAGGACAGTAAGAGCAGGGATGTGGGAAAAAAGGATAAAGCCAACATTAAATGGAGGCAATGAGTACCAATGCCCGTAGTCTGGGAAACAAGCTTCCTGAGCTAGTAGCCCTGATGGAAGATGAACAGTTGGATATTGTGGCAGTCACGAACATGGTACACGAGAACCATGACTGGGATGTCAGCATGCCAGGGTACACAATCTACAGAAGGGACAGGGAAGGTGAAAGAAGGAGGTGGAGTAGCTCTATACATAGGGAAGGATCAAGCTACAGAACTAAAAAGTAAGGGGAGGACAAGGGCACTCTGGGTCACCTTGGAGACAGGGAATGGAATCACAATCCGCACAGGGGTTGTATACAGACCCCCGTCTCAAGGGGAAGAAATGGACAACAAAATGATAGAGGACATTCTCAAAATGGCTGAAAAAGGGGAGATACTGTTGATGGGGGACACGAATATGCCAGATGTTAACTGGATAACAGGTACTGCAGCCACATCCAAGAGCAGGGTCATTCTCGATGCCCTGCAGGGGGCAGGCCATACACAGCTTGTGTTGGAACCCACTCGGGAGGGAGCAATATTAGACCTGGTACTCTCAAATGGAGAGGATCACAAATTTAGAAGTCAGTAGACATCTGGGAACAAGTCGACCACTGCACAGTGTGCTTCACAATGAGCACAACCATGGAGATAAGCCACACAAAACAAGGATACTGGACTTTAGAAGAGCTGACTTTGGCAAAATGGGTGAATACCTGAAAAATGCACTAGCAAATGACCAAGGAGAGGTGGAAGAACAATGGAGAAAAATCAAAACTGCCATCATAGAGGCAACAAGCCTGTGTAAACAAATAAAGAAAACAAAGCGGAGTAAAAACCACTATGGTTTTCAAGCGAGGTGGCAGGAAGGTTAAGGAGAAAAAGGCTGCATTCAAAAGTATAAGGAATCACAGAAGGAGCATGACAGGGAACTGTATCAATTAAAGCAGAAAGAAGTGGGGAAGGCAGTCAGACTAGCAAAGGCCCAGACCGAAGAAAAAATAGCCAACTCAGTTAAGAAGGGGGGATAAAATCTTTTATAGATACATTAGGGAGCATAGAAAGGTTAAGGGAGGGATAGTGAAGATTAATAAAGGAGAGGGGAGGTGGGCAGAGGGAGACAGTGAAAAGGCAGAGATACTGAATGAATACTTTTGCTCAGTATTCACAAAGAAGATGAGAGGAGTTACCTAAACCAGACAATAGAAGCACTCTGGGTGGGGGTTGACACCAGTCCATTCACAGAAGAGAGTCCTGAAAGAACTCCTAAAACTCAAGGTGGACAAAGCAATGGGGCCTGACGGGATTCACCCCAGAATCCTAAAAGAACTAAGGAGGACGAGGACACCACTGACCATGCTTTTTAACAGATCATGGCAGGATGGGGCAGTACCTGAGGACTGGAGGAGGGCAGATGTGATTTCCCTTCACAAAAGTGGGAGCAAGGCAAGTCGAGAAACTACAGACCTGTAAGTTTGACCTCAGTGGTAGGGAAAATGATGGAATCACTTCTGAAAGAAAGAATTGTTGAGTACCTAGAGGCCAGCGGGGCATAGGACCCAAAGCAGCATGAAGGTCATGTCAGACGAATCTAATTGATTTCTTCGACTGGGTGACCAAAGTAATAGACCAGGGAAGGGCTGTGGATATGGCCTACCTAGACTTTAGCAAGGCATTTGACACAGTCCCGCACAAAAGATTAATAATCAAGTTAGCCAGCCTGGGAGTGGGTCCCAGGTGGTAGCCTGGGTAGCAAACTGGCTGCACAACAGGACACAGAAGGTAATAGTGAATGGAACACATTCCAAAGAAAGGGGGGTCACTAGTGGAGTACCTCAGGGCTCAGTACTGGGTCCAGTCCTCTTTAACATCTTTATAGGTGACATTGCAGAGGGTCTGGAAGGAAAGGTATGCCTCTTTGCAGATGACACAAAGATCTGTAACAGAGCTGATACACGGGGTAGAAAAGATGAGAAGGGACTTGGCAAGGTTGGAGGAATGGTCAGACATGTGGCAACTTAGATTCCATACAAAGAAGTGCAAAGTAATGCACCTGGGAAACAAAAACCCAGGAGAAGAGTACACAATAGCAGGGGAGGTACTAACAACAACAAAAATGGAAAGGGACCAGGGGGTAGTCATATCAGATGACCTAAAGTTGGGTAAGCAATGTGAGAAGTCAGTAAGGAGAGCCAGGGGGATACTGGGATGCATAGGACGGGGCATCACAAGTAGAAAAAGGGAAGTGGTTATCCCTCTGTACAGACAGTTGGTGAGACCCCATCTGGAGTACTGCGGCAGTTGTGGAGACCTCAGCCGCAAGGACATAGACAGGATGGAAGCAGTCCAGAGGAGGGCACTAAAATGGTGCAGGTCTGCAGCAGAAGCCATATGAAGAGAGACTGAGAGAGCTTAATATGTATACTCTTGATGAAAGGAGGGACAGGGGACATGATAGAAACGCTCAAGTACCTCAAGGAATCAACAAAGTCCAGGAGGGTAGCATCTTTCAGAAAAGAGATGTGTAAGAACAAGGGGCACAATTTAAAGATAGAGGGGGGACGGCTCAGGGGTAATGTGAGGAAATTTTTGTTCATGGAGAGAGTGGTGGATACATGGAACAGCCTTCCTGAGGAGGTCGTTGGGTCTAAAACAGTGGGGGAATTCAAATGTGCATGGGACAGACACAAGGCAAAGTATAGTTGGGGGTTGCAGGAAGTAGGCTGTTGGTTAACTAGAATCTGCAGCTTATCCAGTAGGTAGGGAAATGGGCAGACTGGGTGGGCCAAGTGGTCCTTATCTGCCGTCAAAGTCTATGTTTCTATGGGGTCCTGACCCCCCCCACAAGAGTGGGGGGAAGGGATTGAGGACCAACCCCCCAACCCCTAAGCTGGAAGACCCCAAAGTAATAACCCAGGCTAGTGGACAAATTCTGGGTCTGCTGAGGAAAAGTATAGGATCCAGCGCTGCCATTTCCTCAGAAAATTCTCATGCTTATTATGAAATTTGGCTGTTAAATTTTCAAGTCTGTATATTTCATTGACTATCTGTTGCCATTCTGTTACCGTCGAGGCGGCTATAGTCATCCACCTATGGGTGATGGCTTTTTTTTGCTGCTAGGAGGTAAAGG
This sequence comes from Neoceratodus forsteri, assembly GCA_016271365.2. NCBI lineage: Eukaryota > Metazoa > Chordata > Ceratodontiformes > Ceratodontidae > Neoceratodus > Neoceratodus forsteri. The sequence continues at coordinate 824,564,476 of CM057456.1, forward strand.
GGGAGTAAGGTATTTGTCCACCTTGGCCTGTGGGGAGGGAAGATGGACAGAAGTACCATCTCTACCGTCAGCTCTTTTGTCTCACCCACAGTTTTTTCCAACTCCACCTGTAAGGTAAATCAAAAGGGCATCAGTGTTGGGCAATGCCAAAAAACATGTCCCAAATCTGTAGGGTTGCAGTTACAATTTCTCCAGCATTTTCCACATGAAGCTGGAAGATATTTGGCTAGAAGAGCTGGAGAATGAAAATATCTGAAACGGGATTTCCACACGAACTCCCTCTACATACCCGAAAAGATAATTTATTTGCTTTCAGTGATGTTTTTTCCCCAGAGTGGGAAGGGAATTTCAAGATCTAAATCTTTATTCCATGCAGCTAGTATCATGTGGGATGAATCTCCCAGGTTATCTCGTAACATTCTGTATAGGTGACCTATAAGGTTCCCCCAGGGTCCTCCTTCTAGAGTGTCTCTAAGAAGGGACCAGAAAGTAGTTAAGGCAGAAGGATGACAAGTAGGGAAATCCTTTGGTCTTAAGATGTAGTTTCTCACCTGGGCAAAACGGAATGTATCACAATTGGGGAGGGCGTATTTTTGTTGTAAGTCCATAAATGGAAGGACACCAGAATTGCTAACCATTTGGTAATAATAGCTAAGATCTGTTCTCTGCCAGGTGTTGAACGAAGTGTCTAGAAGGGCCGGACGGAAATTCTCATCTCTTGATATTAGTGTGAAAAAAAGGTCATCTGTTTGAAAGAATTCTTGTGTTTAATTTGTTTCCATATCTTTAAAACTTGAACTGTATAGTTTGAGAAGTGGAGCTAGACCAGAAGAGGAGAAGACAATTCTCTCAATGTCATGGAGGTCATTTATAAGAAATTCTGTTTTTTTCCATGCCGACCCGTAGGTTGGAAAAAGCCAGGGAAGAAGAATTTTTAGAAAAGCTGCCATTGCATGCATTTTCAGATCAGGGAGGTTTACTCCTCCTCGATCTGTAGGGAGGGACAGTAGAGAAAGGCGGACTTGCTGGCCGTCCCAGATAAAGGAAGAAAGTAGCCTATTCCAGGATTTAAAATAAAAGGGTGCCGGGAAGATTGGGAAGTTTTAAAAAAGATATAGTAATCTGGGAAGCATATTCATTCTTACAGTTTCTACTCGTTGAGAGAAAGTTAGTTTTAGGTTACCCCATCTAGACAAATCATCTTGAATAAGGAGAGATACCGGTTCGTCATTTATTAGTTCAAGGTGTTCTAAGTTTAAAGGATTACAAAGGTATTGGGGTTGAAGGTAGGGAAGCCCACATCTCCATGTATGTGGATGACACCTTATTGTATGTAGCAGATCCTGCTCAAACCTACCCACATTTGCAGACCATCTTAGAAAGGTTTGGGAAAATTTCCGGTTTTAAAATTAATTAAATCAAATCAGAAATGCTTCCTCTGGGTTCCTGCCCAGTTTCATTTCTCTCTTGGGTCGGCCCTTTCAAATTGGCATGTAGAGGTTTTCGGTACCTGGGAATCTGGATTCTACAACACCTCGAAGATTTATATGGTACAAATCACCAGAAATTCCTTCACACAATCCAGGCAGACTAATCGGTGGACAGAAGTACCTCTCTCACTGTCTGGAAGAATTGAGTGTGTCCATGTGAACATTTTACTTAGACTCCTTTTTCTGTTTTTGTCATTCCCTGTAAGACCACCACAACCTTTCTGGGCATCACTGAAAACAACAATTCTTAAGTTTATTTGAGCAGGTAGATGCCCTAGGCTGAAGGAGAAGGTGCTCTCCTTGCCTAAATCTAGAGGCGGTCTGGGTTTGCCAGATTTTCACAAATATTTCTGGGCCACTCATTAATACCCTTTCTATCGAAGGCAGAAACTCCCTTATGGGTAGAAACAGAGAAGAATTCCTTTCTTAATGGGGCAGTTGAAGATATGATGTTGATGAACAACATCAGTCTCAGGAAATTAACTACCATTAATCCCTGGGCATCAGTCTTAAAAATGTACTGGAGGGAAGCTTGTGCCAGATTTAAATTCAATATTGCAGTGACAGCCCATACTCCCTTGAGGGCCTGCCTGGACTTCATCCGTTACAAATGGGTCTTGGGTTTCCACAGCTGGGCCAGAAAGGGCTTAACAATGCTGGGCCAGTTTTATGAAGAAAGGGCAATTAAACCTTTTCAACAGCTTAAGGCAGAATTTGATTTATCCCAAAGAGATATGTTTCGATACTTGCAGCTAAGACATTATTTAATAGAAAGTGACAAGAGCAGTCAGCTGCAAGCACCAGCCAACCCCTTGCAGGAGCTATTAAATGCAGTGGTTCTGACCTCAGCTACAAGAGGAAAAGTGACACAGGTAGTAAATCTTTTTCAGTCGTTGGAACCAGACCACTTAGCTCATTGTAAGCCATCATGGTCTGCAGAGGCTGATATGCATCTGGAGGAGACGGACTGGAAATGGATTTAGACGGGGGTACATCTCACTACTGCTGCAGCCTCATGGCACAAATCTTGCTGGTTGGTGGTCCTGTGATTTTTCCGCACCCCAGTAATAACCAAACATTTTGGACAACATACATCTGACCTTTGTTGGAAATGTTGCACCAGTAAGGGTACAAACACCCACATATTCTGGGACTGTCCAAATTTAACACAGTATTGGAACCTTATAAGCATTGCAGTGAGTGGCATACTAGATGTTCCTGGTCCCTTTTCTATGTGCAGTTGGCTCTCTGGTTTACCACTTAAGAGAGTTAACACTAAATCCCAAATATATTTATATTACATATTAGTTGCAGCCACATCAAAGGCCATCACGCAGTGCTGGCTTTCAGCAACACCCCCCATGGTAGAACAGTGGTATGGTAACTGTCTCCAAATTTTTGAAATGGAAAGACTGACTGCCAGATTAAGACTACAGAAGGATAAATTCTTGGGGCGGTGGCTGCTATTTTTGAGGTATAAAGCAGAAAAAGAAAATAAAACTGTCTTGGAAATTATAACTGAACAGAACTAAGTATTAGAAATCAGCTTTCATGTAATTCTCGATTGTAATAGTTCCATATAGCGTCACCTGACTTGTCTTTTAGATGTGTATACATATAAACTACCATCCTCTGTTGAAGTTTTAATTTTGAACAGGTAAAATTTTACCAACCTAAGATATCAGATGAATGTGCTTTATTGTTATTGTTTGTATTATTTTTAATTACCTCTTTTATATTTTTAATCTTTTATGTTGTTTCATGGTCATTGTATTATTGTAATTACGAGATGGATTTTGCAAGATTTATTTATGATATTTGTTTGTCCTGTATTAATTCATGTTGTTATCATGTGCAAAAATCTATTAATAAAATATGATTTAAAAAAAAAAGCTTAAAAACACTAGTTACACCAGTTGGGCAGGATATTCAAAGGGGCTGCGCCTGGCGCAACCCCAGTAATGATCCCTGGTATGATATTGAAAGGTGGGACTAGTGCAGCGCAAGTCCTGATGTGCCGGGGCACAAAGTTAATGTATGCCATGCAAATGCAGGGGGTGCACCCATGCATATGCGGCACACCCTGATATTCAGCCTGGGATGTGCGGCGCATATGCTGGCACAACCCTGCTTTGCGCCGCATAGAGGGGCTCAAAGTTGAGCCAAAAAAAAAAACAACAACAAAGCCAGGCCACCCACAGGCAGGCTGCTGTATTGCAGGGCACAACACAGCACCCGCCAGCTATGGGTGGCCACCCACCCAGCAGGGACACCGTCCGTGAGCACCCACACACTCCCCGGTGGTCTAGTGGTGTCCCCCTTCTCTCCGACATGCCTAATCGTGGGCATCTGCATTAATTTACTACCCAGTGGTCTAGTGATTCCCCCCTCCCATTATGCCCAATGGGCAATCGTACAGGATTAAATACCTGGCGCTCCAGTGGGTTCCTCCCATTTCGCCTGATCGTGGGCCTTTGTTTATATATTCTACCTGGTGGTCCATTGGTATCCCCCCCCTCCCACTCACAGAGGACCCCTGGCCACCCAGCTGCCCCCCCCAGTCATCAGCGGATGGCTGCACCCCGCCCACATATTTCCCGTCCGCCCGCCGAATGACAGCTTACAGTATGATCCATAAGCCTATTGGTCCACAGTGTGAACCAATGGGCTTACACACCATGCTGTACTTCACAGGCACAAATATGTGAATGAACACTTCTGCATTGTTCTGGTTTACCACCATACTTCTTTACTGTTTGTGGCCTTGCTGCCTCCCTCATTGCCCCTTGGTCAGCTCTTTTTAGGGCTGGTCTGCATAGCAGAACAGTTCCTGTTGTGATCAGAGTTGGGAAGTGTTTTGTAGCTGTCCCTTTGAAATACATTTGGGTACATGGATACACCTTTTTAAGGCTGTGAGTGAGTGAGTGAGTGAGTTTGTGCCTTGCTGTGGGTCCTTGCAGGTGTCTGTAACCACTGCTAACTTCCTGTTAGTTACAAGCAGGACAGTGCATGAGAGCTGGAGGACAGTGTGTGACAGCTGGAAAAAAAGAAGAGGTGTCCCTCTCTGCAACATGCCCCCCCCCAGGTGTCCCTCTCTGCAACATGTCCCCACCCCAAACAGGATGCGACACTGGGGTGCTCACCTCTGGTGCCGCCAAACAGTGTCCCCCTCCCATCTCAGGATGTGACACCGGGGTGCCCAGCTCCAGTGCCACCAAACAGCAGGGTCCCTCTCCCACCCAAAAAAGAGGATGCAACAATAGAGTGTCCACGCCCGTTGCCACCACGCTTCAAACTGACACTGGGGTGCCCTGAAATAAAGGAAACCGTGCCTTCTATCTTTTTATTTTATCTGTAACAACAACTACTACAAAAGTCCTTTGACTTCTGTACTCCCCCACCCTCCCCCTCCAACCCCAACCCACCCGTACCCTCCCCACCACTACTACTCACTTACCTGCCCAGTGGGTCCAGCACTGCCTCTAGAATGTCCTTCTGCTTGCAGTGCCGATCTGCGCCTGAATGAAAACAATGTAAGTTCAGTTAATAACTTTTCAATGAGCTTACAACTTTTACGCGTTAACTTTGTCATTTTTTTAATAGTTTTGCTCCAAATTTTCAACTTTTTTTGTTACCCCACCTCATGAACATGATGGGTGTAATTTTTTTTAATCCCTCTGAAACTTGTTTTCACAGTCACACTGTGAAATCACCATTTGGATGGGATTTTAAAAATTCCACCTATTGTATCTTGATCATAAGGTGGGATCATAAAAAGACTGTGCTGAGAATTTCGGGTCAAAATGTCAAAAAACAACAAAGTTATGAAAAAGCATTGACCCTCCACAACCTTTTTTAATAAATTTGACATTTGTGCAGATTGTGGCCTCAAATATTAAACATTGTACCCCATCTCATGAACATGACAGGTGTCATTCTCAAATCCCCTCTGAAGCTTATTTCTCAGTTGCTCAGGGAAATCGCCTTTCAGACAGGATTTAAAAAAAATTACACTTTTTTTTTTATAAACTTATTCTTTTATCCTCCCAACTCTGCCACCCTTGATTCCTCTCTCAGAACTCCCCACTGCACCTCTTCAGCGTCTCAACCCTCAGCACCACTGGGTTGGTGCAAATGACACCTGTTTTGATCCCAAAGTGGAGTCGTAAAAAAGGCTATGTTGAGAATTTGGGGTGAAAATATGAAAAAACAACTAAGCTATATGAACACATACAGAATGTTTCCAACATTTACTCATAACTCTGCCATTTGTGCATATTTTGGCCCCAAATTTTCAACATGGTCCTTGTTACCCCACCTCATGAACATGACAGGTGTCATTTTTCTGTCCCATCCAAAACATGTTCTTAGTTGTAATGCAAAATCAGCTTTCGGATGGGATTTTAAAAATTCCACCTATGCTCATCGTAAGAAAGGGTCATAAAAAGACTTATGTTGAATATGTGGGGTCAGAATGTGAAAAAACAATGTTATAAAGAGATGTAGAATTTTTGTAACAAAAAAGGCACAAAGAGTAACGAGTATAATAACAACATAAAACAAAAAAGACCAGCCTAGTTGGCACCAGCCAAAATTTGTTAGTTTTCTGGATAGCACCCAATCTGGGTACCACATGTATTTGCCAATTGTTGGCTTTTGCCTGCTCCCTGGAAATCTGCCTATCTGAGTGTTATGTAAGCAATAACCCATTCCAGGGTGTGGGGTTATAGGCGTTTAATCCATGCCAGGGGTGCATTACGAGGCCGCAGGCCAAGTGTCCTCAGCACCCCAGGCGTGGATTAAATGCCTATAACCTCACACCCTGGAGTGGGTTATTGTGCTTATAACATGGGTTACCTCACCCATATGAGAGAATGCCAAAAAAGATAGGTGTTCAGCATCTTTTCCTATGTAAAACAGATATTCTTCCACTCTGCAAAGTAGTCCCTCACAGAATAGATTTATGTGGGAAATTATGTTTCATTACATTATGTCTGTCATATTTGCTGTGTTATTACCTTGTACTACAGACCACAAGGCTGTAGTATGATTTGTTAAATGGCATATTTTGGCGATTGTGCATTGTATCACACTCATGCTTAAGTGTGGCCTTCGTGTTGGCCGTTCAGCTTAATGATAGTGCGTGACACGGCTATCAACAATGATGTGGACTTTCAAGAAAGAGCAAGGCTGTTACACTGTCAATAATACAATATGTGTTGTTCAGATCTGTTCAGATTACTTATAGTTGGTAATCTGTGCTTCTCTGAATACAGACTGTTGAGCTGGGGAGTTGAAAAGTGGCAGCAGAGACAATGGAGCATTTACCACAATACATAATTTGGTCTGCAAAATGTTGTGGGTGACTGGGAGAGTACACAAGTGGTGCTATATCACTGATGCTTACTGGCACTGCACATGGCTTTACAGAATAACGCACATTTACACAGACGTCTTCTACATATATCTATGAGCTGCTGAGTGCATGTCTGAAATTCTGAATCGCACTTACCATACTGGAGTGGAGATATGATGGACCATAGCCCACCATAGATATCTTCGTTGAGAAGTGTGTGAGGCAGACAGTGTTCTGCAATCGAGCCTCCATGGCACTGCTGTTTGGATAACATTTGGGGTGAGACTGACAGCGCAACAGGATCCCGCACTGCAAGCATGAGTAGAGACACCACTGCTGCACTCACATGTCTTTATTTCCTGGTACTGCTGCAGCGTACGGCTATCACAGGTTATTCTCCACATTTCCTTCAGTCATGCGTTCCTCTGGCACTGTGTCACATTAGCAACACTATCAAGAGAGTAATTCTACGATGCCTAATGCCTGTCTTTTTAGCAGCATTGCTTTTCATAATGTGACAGAGATCGCTGCACACTATAGAAGTGACCAGAACATGCCACAGCAGCTGAACTTTTGTAACTTGAGAGCTCATGCTGTCTGTCTATAACTCGTGCTCTACATTGCCACTCCACAGTTTTATTTGCCAGGTAACTAGTGTGAGGTATACTGTTGTGCTGCATGCCTGGGTCGGAGGACATGGGAGGGGGGAAATGCGCACTGATCGTGTTGCACCTAGGAGCTACACAGTAGCACTACTGCTTGCCGATGAGTTTGTACGTTACTGCCACAGATACCAGTTATTCCGGATAATTAGGATTTCTTCATTATTGTGCCATGCTACAGTTGTGCTACTGTCAGTGAGGCAACTGCCGTGGTTGCTACTGTGCGCATCGCTGAATTTATTGGCACATGCTACTAAAGCCATTATAACATATTGATATATTACTAAACAGTCTCCCTTACTCTCCCTCTACCTCTGTTATTTGCAAGACAATATATCTGTACTGTTTCACTAGTGCTTTTCTATTGCACAGCTATAATTAGGGTCTCCTTGCTAACATACCAAAAAAATGGCTGCAGAACAGACTTGCAGAAGCTTTACAAATCCCGCTACCAGGTGAAGCTGGCTACAGTAGTAAAAAAAAAAAAAATTCCGGCAAGAGAACCATGCATTAAAAAGGAAATTTAATGCATGGCCAGCTGACAGCTCTCCTCCAAACAGATATATTGCTGTAGGTAACCCATGTTATAATAATAATTGTTCCAACCACCATTACAAGTTCCGTTAGCTGCCTCTGCGCTTGAGTGCTATCTTTATTACTATTGCCGCTGATGCCTGCTGCTCTCTGTTGCCTTACAGCTGAGCAAGTCCTATATTTTGTTTCCTACTTACTGCCTTTCTCTTGACCTTTCTGGGTGCTTAATATTGTCGTCTGTTGTTACTACCTACTTTTGTTTAGCTACCACCCTTTAGCAACATACCTTTGGGTCCAGGTTGTGTTGCCACTTACTTGTTCTTATCCCTTCTCTCCTGATTTTGTTGCCACTAACCGTATCTCTCCTTCCCTTATGTTTCATCCTCTCCCACCTCCCTCTAGTTTCCTCCCCATGTCTGCCCCTTTCTTTCTCCCTTCTTCTCTTACCATCCCCCAGTCTCCTCATCTCCTCTCTTCCCACACTCCCAGCTTCCCCTTGTCATCCTGGGAGTGGCCTCTTTCTGTTTTCTTGGCTCCATCTGAAAGCTGTCTGGTGCCTTCTCCTTCCCTAGCCTTTCCTTCCCCTGACCACCTCCTCACCCTCCAGATGGCTCATAGGCTATCTTAAGCTACTTGTCTTCTTGCTGTATATGGTGGCAGGAGATTTTGAGCTAAATCCTGGTCCTCTTTACATCGCCCCATCCCAGCTCCCTAAGGGACTGAAGGTGGTCCTCCTGAACATTCACAGCCTCCTCCCCAAGCTGGATGCATTACAACTGCTAATGCTAAAACTCCAATCTGATATCTTGCAGATTTCTGAATATTGGCTTACCTCCAAGATTTCTGATTCTTTCCTTGCTCTTCCTGGGTACTTTAGTGTCAGGCAAGACTGAGGTAAGAGGGGTGGTGGAGTTGCTAACTGCATCTCCACTTTTTTGTTGTGTTTTTAAATTTTTTTACATTTTCAGTTTTTCAGATATTACGTTTGGTCAGTCCTGGCCGGAATGGAATTCCACTCCTTGGAATTACAACACTTTTCACTTTCTTTTAGCAGTTATGGAAAGAATCTAGACCACTTTAACTACTGAAAGAGATGCTGTATTCATTGCAGAATAGCACCAATGTGCCGTTATGTTGTAGTTCTTAATGATCTACTAAAAACTGGAGTGATGTCGTCAAGTTTTCATTGTTACTGCACTTGTTCTGTAATATAGTAATCGACTTACCATTTGTCTGTACAGGGACTAATTTGGGAATAATACAGGTCAGGGATGGGAAACTTGGATTAGGGTTTCAGGTTAGTTATAAAAGGAGAACCGTCAAGCAGGGTGACCAGTATCAGACTAGTTGTACCAGTAGTACTGGATGTACACTATTTATGTACCTATTGTCTCATTTTACTTATTAGGAATCAGAGAAGGAGAGGCCTAAGTGTTTACTGCAGATATTTATGGTATAAATGTATCCTCTACTTCCATAATGTATTAGATCCATGGAGTCCATTTTGTCAAGAATAAAGGCTGTTTATTGTTAAGGCTATGTGATTATTTCCATCTTATATATCTGATTTATATGCCAGTTGTGTATTGTGGGAGGGAGGGCGGAGACAGGTTTTTGTAAAGGCTTTACATGCCATGGTGAGCAAGATTCGGAGTAAATATATTAAGTTGGAATTTTTGAGTGTGGCGGGAAATAGAATGCAAGTCTGGCCCTCAGGCAGAAGGGTAACAGGTAGCCTATCAGTGATGACTTTACGTACTGTAGTCCAGAAACGCTAAAGTTTTGGGCAGGATCATAATATATGTTTGTGTGGTGTGCTGTGTGCTCCTCACATGCCTTCCAGCATGCAGCTGTAATTTGTGACTGGTATTTTGCTCTGTAATCACATGGCTTTAAAGTGTCTCATTTGGAGCCCATGAAAAACTCTGTTTTGTGGAGGATGTGGTTTGATTGATTCCCTCCCGCCTTTTCCAGTGTGTATTTAGGAGGCGTTGTTAAGTTCCTGAGACCATTTTGTTTGGAGGTTGACAGTGTGTGTGTCTTGTTAAGCTGGTAAGGTTTGATACAGGACTGAGATGAGGTGGGACGGTGGTTCCCCGTCTCTACCTGCTGAATAATTTTGTAGGAGCTGAGGAAGGGGAATATCAGTATTCTAGGTGTTGGTGGCTGACGTTTGTATACAGTATGTTTGACCTGCAGCTTATCTGTAGAGGTCAGTGGGCCAAAGGTCACATCTTGTTCTAAGTGTTTTGAATGCAGGGTATGAAATTTGTAAAAAAAAAAGTACATGCCCACTTGGGCATGTAAGCAGCAAATGTACATGCCCAAGAAACTCTTTACATGCCGCCCCCAAGTTAGTACAGTAGCAGCCCACAGGCGCATGCTAGCTCTTGCATGGTTTTTTTATTCAGATGTTAGTTAAATTTGCTCATACACTTGCCCTTTAAAGGCTTTGACAACTAGATTTTTTTTTAGATTTCAGGTAGTCAACAATGCAAAATCTGTAAGAGATTACCTTCTCAGATTTGAGTTAATATAGTCACAGGCACAGTGGCTGTTTGGGGACTGTTAAGGGACTTTTACTTTAGATTTGTTTAGTCCAAATGCTACTGGTTTCTGTAAATTGTTTGTCAGATTTTAGCAATACAGCCCACAAGTGCAGACTAGTTGTAGCTCTTACAGGATATGTTTTTAGCTAACTTTGCTCACACTTGTCCTTTAAGGCTTTAACAAGTCATTCTTTTAGATTTTTGTAGTCAACAATGCAGTATCTGTAAGAGATTTCCTTTCAGATTTTAGTTAAAGTCCACAGGTACAGTAGCTGTTAAAGGAGTTTTTTTTTTTAATATAGTTTTGAGCTAACTTTGCTCACAGTTGCCCTTAGGCTTTAAAAGAAACTATTTTAGATTTTGGTAGCCCCAGAGTAGCTTTTAAAAGTTTTTTTAATGAGTTTTAAGCTAACTCAGCTCACAGTAGTTCTTGAAAGAGCGTTTTATTTAGTTGGATTTTAGGTCCTTTTGAACACGGTTCAGTAGCTCCAAAATATTCATTTTATTTAGATTTCAGATAGCTTCCTCAGTTCTCAGTAGCTCTTTATTTAGATTTGTTATAGTTTAGCTCCAGTTGAGTAAAAAATAACTTTTTATTTCAAATAACAGATCCAGTTGAGTGAAAAGGCTTTTGTATTTATGAGAGGCAGGAGAATATGAGATGGTGCATATTTTTTTCTTAATTTTAGCAAGTCAGCAGAGCTCCCAGTCTTTGAGTCTGTGATTGCAGATAAAAGCAGACTGCAAGAATGGGCCTGCTGCATTTAGGATCCTGGTGGCTGTGGCCCCCCATCAGCAGTCTACTTATTTTTTCCTTTTACTACTGTCTCAGGATGTCCTTATCTAATATACAGTGAGACAGCAGCAGCTTCTGTAGTCTGAATTTAGCCAGCCGTCACCCTCCCCCTCCAAGTTGCAAGTGGTAACGTGAAGTCTGATCGAAGAGCTAAATCAAGAGCTCTTAAAAGAGCTTTAGTATTTTATTTTTTGTTTTGTTCTGAAAGTAAATCAGGAGTCAGACTTACTAGTCCGATCGCGATCACCGGCTGCAGAGCGCATTGCAAGCTGACGTCTCCTCTCCATGCCAAAAGCACGCCACTCACTGCACGATTTGTCGCACTGACTGAACAGGCTGAAGTGGCGTGCTTTTTATAGACCACACATGATGACACTGTGTGAAGGGGTGGGCAAACTAAAGACATTCCCCGATTGGTTTCTGAACGCTGTGACCAGACTCCTGCCCAGATGACTTAATCCCTCGCAGCTTCAAGAGTCTGTCTCATCATCATGGCTGGAAACACTCCTCCGGCACCATCCCCGTCCCTGCAAACAATAACATACAGTCTTAAAAAAAAAAAAAAAAAAAAGATGGAGGAAAAAAAGCGGAGATATGGGGAAAATGGACAAATGGACTGGTTCACAAGAAGTTAATTTAGGTGCCTCGGAGGCACTAAACATACCAGGTGTCCTGAGACAAAAGTGCCTGCCCTGGGGCACCTAAGGTATAGGAATTTCGCACCCTGGCTGAATGGCAGTAGTTGTCCAGCTTCCATAAATAGGTAGAAATGTATTTGTCCTATTCTCTCCCAGATACGGTACCCTGAATCCATTCTGGGTGAAAGAATTTCAGTGTTATGTGCAATGGCTGTGCATAAATAAAGATTAGGAGTATTGCGATGCGGGTGTAGCACTTTCACCAAGCTGTCTAGTGTGGAGTAGGTGTAAAGTTGTTCTGTTGTGAAGAGTATCTGATTTAGGAACTGCAAATGGTCTTGCAAAAGTTCCATATGTTTGCAGTGACTCTCATATCTTGGGACAAGTCAATATACAGCTGTATGGATCTGTGCAGCCTGGTAATATAGTTGAACGTTGGGTAGGACCAATCCACCCTTTTTCCAGGGGAGTTGTAGCATTTTATATTTTACTCTAGGTTTTTTACCCTGCCAGGCAAATCTTGACACTGCCTTGTCTCAAGCTGTGACTGTAGAGGTATTGAGATGGGAAGGGTTTGAAAATGATGTTATAATTTTGATAATGCATTCATTCATATTATCTCTGTTCTTTGATTAAGTCCTAAGGGGAGAGAGAGTCCCATACTTTCAGGTGCTGATGGATTTGCCTAGTAATAGGTATGTAATTAAGAGGGTGCATTTGCTGAGGATCTTCTAAAATTTTAACCCCTAACTATTTAAAAGAGGTGAGTTCCCAACTAAATTTGGTAGCACTGAGTAATTGAGTCAGATAGTGTATAATGCATCACCTGAGTTTCTGTTTTATTTTGGGTAAGCTTATAACCGGCTGCTTTACCAGAATCTTCAAGTGTTTACCAGAGTGAGTTGAGCAAGGTTTCTGGGTTTGCCAGTAATAGTAGCAGTTCATCCGCATATAGGGCGAGCTTGTGTTGCATGTGTCCCATGGTAACACCTGCTATGCCAGGATGCGGGCAGAAGGAGTCAGCTAATGGCTCTGTGTAGAGTGTGAGCATTAGAGGGGAGAAGGGGCAGCCCTGACTGGTGCCTGTGTTCAAAGGGAAGGTTTGTGAATGACTGTTTGCCCTCACTCTTTCCATTGGTTTTGCATAGATGGCTTCTATGTTGTTGTAGAACTCTGCTGGAAAGCCAGATTGGGCAAGTGTATGACATAGGAATAGCCATGCCATCCTATCAAATGCCTTCTCTGCGTCCAAACTGAGGACAAAAGAAGGCAAACTGTTATTTGTCATTTGCTCTATGAGATGTAATTTTTTATTGTTATCCTGTGTTTATGTGGACCATACAGACCCTGTGTGGTCTTTAATTAGTGTGGGGAGTATTGTGTCCAATCTTCGGCTAGTATGGATGTGAAGAGTTTATAATCTGTACTGAATAGAGATGTCGGCCTGTACAGGTCCGGGCAGGTAGGATCTTTGTTAGATGTTAATATTGTTGAGATCGGTGTATGTCTCCCAAGAATCTGGTATGGTTCCAGTTTCCTGTGTGTGGCAAAATGTACTGTGTAGCAGTGGTGGTAGTGCCTGCTCTTTAAATGTCTTCTAAAATTCTGTTGCATAACCATCTGAGCTTAAGCTCTTGTTTTACATTTGGATAGGACTATCTCTAGTTTCCTGTCTGAGATGGGGGCTATGAGACACTATGCGCCTACCTCTATTACTTTAGATAGATGTAGGGATTGAAAGAAATTGGGGATAAGGTTTGGGTCAGAGTCGTGATCTGCAGAGGAGTATAGCTGTTCACGGTACTGTTTGACTACCTCAAGAATGTCACTAGGTTTGTGGACTAGTTGTTTCCGGGTGTCAGAGTTTGACGATTAGTGCCTCTGCTTATTGTTTTCAGAGTCTGTGGGCTAAAAGTCTGGTGGTTGTAGGTCCGCCTTCATAATATTCTTGCTTCAGGTAGGTGAGGGCCAGTTCTGTCTTTTGTGTCGGTAGGATTTGTAGCTCCCTTTTTATTCAGTGCAGGGTTGGAAATACACCTCTACTGCCCTCTTTGTGTTCTGTCTGCCTTATGTTCATTGAGTCTGGTGTTTTTTTCTTCTCTAATCTTTTTCTTCCTGGTCATGTGAGCAGTGCTGTGTCCTCTGAATGCTGTTTTTATGGTATCCTATAGGTGCGTTGGTGAAATTGCTGGCCCTGCATTCTCTTGCAAGATCTGTGGGGTTCTATAATTTATTAACTGTTGAAATTAAGGGTCTCTGAGGTGAATAGTGTTGTGATGCCAATATGTGTTTTTTCTCTGTTTTTCCCGTTTCTATTTCCAGATATAAAGTGGCATGGTTGGATAGACTAACTTGCACTTTGTGGCAGTTGGTGATTTTATCCATATGCTCTTGTTGTGTATGATGGTCTGTTCAAGTGTATGTAGCATGTAGCAGGGAGTAGTGTGTGTAATTTTTCTGTGCACGATAAAGAGTGCTCCAGTTATCTGCCCAGCCAGTTTGTGTCATGCATCACTTTCAGAATTTAGTGGTAGGTGGTTGTCTGGTGGGCATAGGATTAGTGGTGTCCGGGTGTGGGTGCAGAGTGATGTTTAGGTCTCCTCCCATGACAAGAATCCCCTGGGTATTTAATATAATTTTGTCACAACTGCATCTCCACTACTATCCCATTTGAGCCTGTGTTCTTTGCATCCTTCCTTGCCCCCTCCGCTTATGACCTGCTGCTCCGTAAACTTTATTTCCCAGTCTCTGTGCCTGTCCTTATTGAGGTACCTAGTACTGTCCTGACTCGAATCTTGCCACTGTCACTGAGTTTCTCTCTTCTGTCTTCCCACACTCGTCTTCGGGTAAATTCCTCATTCTTGGCAACTTCAGTGTCAGCTGACTTTTCCCTGCATCTCGTAAGATCTGTCAAAGCTTTGAATCCCTGTAATTCTCCAGCCTAAGCTCTGTCCCCACCTGCCTTAACCACAAAACCATTCCCATCTCAGCAGGTACTTTCCTCCCACCCTCACCATATTGTGGATGCTGTACGCTTCCAGATTCCCTCAGTGACCACCATATGATTTCCACCATCCCAAAGTCATCCCAAGCACATCCATATTAGCACCTTCAGGTTACTGGACTTATCTGCTCTCCACACTGACATTTTTATACAGATGACAACATCACAAATCTTCCATCTAAATTTAAGGCTGTCAGGGATTCACATGAATCCCTTAGGAAAAACAGGGTTAGAGGCACACACCTCCTGTGGATTTCAACCAAACTTATTGCTTTCTCTCATGCAGGAGACCTGGTTTGGCAGGCCCACAAGGTATGTGGCTACCCTGCTGATCTGTTTAAATATTGGTCCCTTCAAAATGCTTGCACCATACCTACCAGACGCTTTTAACCCAAATACATTGCATCCAGCACAGTGTAAGCTACCCCTCTAAGTTCTGGGAGGTCCTTCACTCATTACTCTCCCCTTCTGCTCAATTTCCTTGTTGAAGTTGCATCTTCTGTTTACATCGGTTTAACCTCCTGCTCGCATACCCTTCTCCCTTGCTCCTCTTTCACTCCCACTTTCTCACCCAACGTAACTTCTGGCGCTCTTAAGGCCCTGCTTGCTCTGACTCCCTTAAGGGCCTAAGTCCTGATGGCCTTGACCCTAAACTTCTCTACCTTTCTGCTCTCACCATTGCTACTCCAGTTGTATCCATCCTCAACCTTTCTCCATTGCTACTGTACCTGACACTTGCAAGCATCATACAGTCATCCGCTCTCCCAAAGGGAGTGACCCTTCCTTCTTCTACTGGAACCTATTGCCTTATCTCTCTTTACCCTAGGTAAGCTTCAGGAACACCTTGTCCTCTCACAACTCTCTTCCTTTCTTGACTTCTCCTTCTTGTTCACTCCCTTTCAGTCTAGCTTCCAGAAGTCCCATTCTACCTCCACCTCCTTTGACTGGCTCACTGATTCCATCCTGACCAGTATGGACTAGGGCCTGGTCACAGCTGCAGTTTTGATTGACCTGGTCGAGGCATTAGGCAGAGTAGTGCACATCCTTCTCCTGGGCAAGCTTAAAAGGGATGGGACTCTCTGACCATTCAGTTAACTGGTTCTGCCCCTACGTCAGAGGCAAGTCCCAAGCTTTCCATACTGGAGACATCCTGTTTCCCTCCTCTCCATCTGCTCAGGTGTTCCCCAAGGCTGTGTCTATGGCCTGATCCCATTTTCCATCTTTCTAAACACTCTTCTTATGCCTATATCTTTTCAGACATTCATATATACGTGGCTGATACTGTGCTTATTGCATCTGACACCTCTGCCTCTGATCTGACTGATCAGCTGTACTTGGATTTCTGTAACATTCAGCTCTGGTTCTGCACAGATCTCTGCTGTCCCTCAGTGCCAAGAAAACAGTGTCTGTGACCTTTGACACCAGGCAGCTGCTGGGCAGATTCTTACTATTCTCCTCCTTCCATATTCATGATGGTGCTGTTATTTCAATCAATCAATCACTTTATTTAACCAGGCATAAACACCATTGAGCAAGTTCATTTTCAAGGTGGTCCTGGGCATTAATACAGTACAGTACACTTCATAAGATTACAATTACGGTAGACAGCAGTGCAAAAAAAAAAAATTGTGAAGGTGCCAGTCAATATGGGCTTATACATACCGTCAAATATAATTAACATGCAAAGGTACATAATAATAGGCTTTACTGGAATGAGAAGAGTCAATAATCCCATATAGTCTCCTAAGATAAGAGCTCATACCTAAATGATAAAAATATGGAGGTATTAAGGAATAGGGTAGAAATTTGGGTGAAGAGAGTAGGCAGCCAAGAGAGGGCCAGAATAGGTAAAAGCTAGAGAATGGCAGGGCCATCTCAGATTAAGGGAACTAGGCTTGTAGGTCCTAGGTTTCTGTTGTTAGGAATGTGGGGTGGATGAGATACTTAGGCGTAGGATTTGAGTGGCACCCGGGGCTTAGGGGTCATAGGTGTCTGAAACAGTCGCTTGATTCCTTCAGATAATCCAATAATAGAGCTTTGAATGTGAAAATGCTTGGAAGTGAGGATAATTTTAATGAGTCTTGCATAGTGTTCCAAAGTGATAGAAGTGAGAAGTTGACTGCTACTGAGCCAAGGGTAGTCGTCACTCTAGGAATCTGGAAGCAGATTATGGAGAAGGGTCTCAGGTCATAGCAACCTTTAGCCTGTTTGAAGAGGTTCGAGATGTATGCAGGGACATTATCAGATAATGCTCTAAAAACCAGAGGAGAGCATTCCTTTTTCTCCTAGTTGAGAGTGAGGTCCATGCCAAAACCTGGTATAGACGACAGTGATGTGTATTACGGGGTAGATTTAGGATAAATCTTAAAGCCCGGTAGTAAAGGGTGTCCAGTTTGTTTAGCATCGTTGATGGGCAATGACTGTAAAGAAAGTCAGCGTAGTCCAGTATAGGTAGGAATGTAATTTGTACTAGTCTCATTCTGGCTTCTAACGTAAGTAAGTGTTTAAGGCAATAGAATAAACCTGATCGCTGTCTTAGTTTCTTTGAGGTTTCATTTAAGTGGCACAGAAAGTTGAGCTTGTTATCCAGTCAGAACCCTAGGTATTTAAAGGTATCAACTACTTCAAGGGGTTCATCTAAGAGTGTTCAGATCTGTGTGATATGGACATCCGGAAGTAGACTTTGGTGAGAGAATCATTGCTTTAGTCTTTTTGGCGTTGAGGAGCTTATGAGTGATAAGGTTGTATTGGAAGGTGACAAAGTCTTTCTGTAAGTACTCGTGGGCCAAATCCAAGGATGAGTTTGTGGTATAGAGTACAGTATCATCTGTGAATAAGTGCACATTGGCTGTGCCCAGCTGCAAGTCTACATTATTGATGTATATTGCAAAGAGGATAGGGCCCAGGATGGAGCCTTCTAGAACTCCTTGTAACAAGGATTTTTGTGGGGACAGATCTCCTATGGCTTTGACTTGTTGTAACCTATTGGTTAGGTAGCTGGTGAACCATTTAATGGCAGAACTAATCGGATGTTACTCAGTGCAGTAAGCATGATAGTATGAGCCACAGTATCGAAGGCCTTACTTAGATCAAGGAAGAGGGCAAATACATGCTTCTTAGAGTCCAAGGCCATTTGCCAGTCTGTAGTTACTTTGGCAAGAGCCGATACTGTACTGTGTTTGGCTCTGAAGCCGGACTGAGCGGATTTTAGCAACTTCTGTGAATCCAAATGTTCTCTATGTTGGATGTTGACAATTTTTTCAAGTAATTTAGAGAGGACGGATAGTATAGAAATAGTCCGGTAATTGTTCAGATCACTCGGATCCCCAGTCTTGAATAATGGTAGCATGTGGGCAGTAAGGCCATCAGGAAATGGAGGGTAATGAGTACCAATGCCTTTAGTCTGGGCAACAAGCTCCCTGAGCTGGTGGCCTTGATGGAAGAGGGATACCTGGATATCGTAGCAGTCACAGAAACATGGTACACAGAGAACCATGACTGGGATGTTAACATACCAGGGTACATAACCTATAGGAGAGACAGGCAGGGGAGAAGAGGGGGAGGAGTAGCTCTCTATGTAAAGGAAGGGATAAAAGGCAACTGAACAAAAGAGTAAACAGGGAGGAGAGGAGGCACTGTGGGTCACCTTGAGACTGGAAAAGCACCACAATCTGCACAGGGTTAGGTACAGACCCCCATGTCAGGGGGAAGGAATGGACAAGGATATGATAGAAGGCATTCTTAGAATGGCAGAGAAAGGGGAGATACTGTTGATGGGAGACCTGAATATGCCAAATATTAACTGGGGCACATTTGCTGCAGCCACATCCAAGAGCAGGGCCATTCTTGATGCCCTACAGGTGGCAGGCCTTAGACAGCTAGTTTCGGAACCCACTCGTGAGGGAGCAATCTTAGACCTTGTACTCTCAAACGGGGGCAGTGAGAGGATCTTAGATCTAGAAATGGGTAGCCATCTGGGGACAAGTGACCATCAAACAGTGCGGTTCACGTTAAACTCAGCTACAGAGTCAAGCCATACAAAAGTGAGGGTACTGGACTTTAGGAGGGCTGACTTTGGCAAGATGGGAGAGTGCCTCAGAAAAGCACTAGCAAACAGGCTAGAAGGAGGTGTGGAGCAACAATGGGGAATCATCAAATGCTATCACAGAGGCAACAAGCCTTTGTGAAGCAAATAAACAAATCAAAACGAAAGAAAAGCCACTATGGTTCTCAAAAGAGGTGGCTGTGAAAGTCAGGAAGAAAAGATAGCATTCCGGAAGTATAAGGAAACACAGAAGGAGCAGGACAGAGAGCTGTACCAGTTAAGGCAGAAGGGAAGCAGGAGGAAGTGAGAATAGCAAAGGCCCAAACTGAGGAAAAGCTAGCCAACTCAGTTAAGAAAGGGGATAAAACCTTTTATAGGTACATCAGCGAGCGTAGAAAGACAAAGGGAGGGATAGTGAGGCTGAATAGAATGAACGGTGGGTGGGCAGAGGGGGACAGTGAAAAAGCAGGGATGCTGAACGAATATTTCTGCTCAGTATTCACAAAAGAGGAGGGGGAAGTGCCTAATCCAATTAACAGAAGCACTCTTGATAGGGGGTCGATCCCAGTCCTCTCACAGAAGAAAGGGTTCTGCAAGAACTCCTAAAACTGAAGGTGGACAAAGCAATGGGTCCTGATGGAATTCACACCAGAATTCTAAAAGAATTAAGGGAGGAACTAGTGAAACCACTGGCTACTCTTTTAATACATCATGGGAGGATGGTGTGTACCCAAGGACTGGAGGAAGGCAGATGTGATTCCCCTCACAAAAGTGGAACCAAGACAGAGGCAGGAAACTACAGATCTGTCAGTCTGACCTCTGTGGTAGGGAAAGTGATGGAGTCTCTTCTGAAGGAAAGAATAGTTAGTACCTAGAGGCCAGTGGAGCACTGGACCCAAGGCAGCATGGGTTCACAGCGGAAGGTCATGTCAGACAATCTAATAGATTTCTTTGACTGGGTGACCAAAGTAGTAGACCAGGGAGGGGCTGTGGACATGGTCTACCTAGACTTTAGAAAGGCATTTGACACAGTCCCACACAAAGATTAATAGTCAAATTAACCAGCCTGGGAGTGGGTCCCAGGGTGGTAGCCTGTAAAACATTGGCTGCACAACAGGACACAGAAGGTAATTGTAAATGGAGTCCACTCTGAAGAAAGAGGGTTACTAGTGGGTACCGTGAGGGTTCAGTATTGGGTCCAGTCCTTTTAATGTTTTCATCAGTGACATTGCAGAGGGACTGGAAGGAAAAGTATGCCTTTTGCAGATGACACAAAGATCTGTAACAGGGTTGATAACACAAGGAGGCGTGAAAGGATGAAAAGGACTTGGCAAGGTTGGAGGAATGGTCAGAAGTATGGCAGCTAGGATTCAATGCAAAGAAGTGAAATAATGCACCTGGGAAACAAGAACCCAGGGGAAGAATACACAATGGGTGGGGAGGTAGTAACAACAACAAAAAAGGAAAGGGATCTGGGGGTAATCATATCAGATGACCTTAAGGTTAGCAAGCAATGTGAGAAGGCAGTAGGGAGGGTTGGGGGTATACCGGGATGTATAGGGAGAGGCATCAGCAGCAGAAAACAGGAAGTTGTTATCCCTCTGTACAGACAGTTGGTGAGACCCCATCTGGAGTACTGTGTCCAGTTCTGGAGACCCCATCTCCGCAAGGACATAGACAGGATAGAGGTAGTCCAGAGGAGTGCAACTAAAATGGTGCAGGGTCTGCAAGAGAAGCCATATGAGGAGAGACTAAAGGAGCTTAATATGTATACCCTTGAGGAAAGAAGGGAGAGGGGGGACGTGATAGAAACTTGTAAGTACCTCAGTGGAATCAGCGAAGTCCAAGAGGGTAGCATCTTTCAGAAAAAGAGACTTGCAAGAACAAGGGGACAGAATTTAAAGATAGAAGGAGGGCGGTTCAGGGGCAATGTGAGGAAGTATTATTTCACAGAGAGGGTAGTGGGTGCATGGAACAGCCTTCCTGAGGAGGTTGTGGGGTCTAAAACTGTGGGAGAATTCAAGAATGCATGGGACAGACATAAGGCGATTCTTGTGGGGGGTAGGAAAAAATAGGCTGTTGGTTAACTAGGATCTGTGGCCTATCCTGTAGGTAGGGAAATGGGCAGACTAGATGGGCCAAGTGGTCCTTATCTGCCGTCAAAGTCTATGTTTCTGTGTTTTCCACAAGACAGGTAGCTCACCTTGAATCAGAGAGGTGTTGAATAAGTGTGTAATGGGGGCGGTCAGATAGTTATGGTAAGGTTCAATATTCTCTGCACCTGCGCTCTTTTTCCTATCCAGAGAAAGGAGGAGGTCCTCCACTTGCTTGAATACAATTGTGAGGAAATTGAAGGGGGTGGGATGCAGTTGGTTATGGTTGTGGTTATCAGAGAAGCCAACAGTGTAGTCTCTTGCTGGGCTAAGTTTGCTGATAGGTGAGGTGTCAAAGGCAAGCCCTGCAGTGGCAAAGTGATCATTAAACTTCTCTAGTATATCAGCTTTGTCTGTATAGGTGGTGCCATCAGACACAATTTTGTTTGGAAGGGGTGTTGCAGTGGACTGACCTTTGACTTCTTTGAGGATGTTCCAGAATTTGGCGGAGTTGTTTTTATTGTCTTCTAGTTCTTTTTGGAAGTACTTAGCTTTTTCTGACCTAATTAGCTTGGTACAAGCATTCCTAGTTGTACGGAATGCTAACCAGTTGGCCTCCAGGTGGGATTTCCTCGCTTTTTTCCACCAGTAGTCTCTATGCCCAAGTGCTTTCTTCGGGATGGGAGAGAACCAGCCAGAAGTTTTATTTTTTGATTTGATCAGTCTTAGTGGGATGTGTTTGTCTATTAGCCCCAGTAAGAGGCTGTGAAAGATGTTAAATACCTCGTTAAAGGTGAGGGCTAGATAGAAATCCTGCCAATGAATGTTGCTTAGATCTTTCAGGAAAGTGTACTGGCAGAACTTTATCAGGCATCTTTTCAGGTTGAATTTGGAGGCTGTTTTTATTTGGGAAGGATGTCTGATGCAGGCAGTAGCGCAGTGGTCGCTTATATCGTTGAAGAATACTCCAGTATGCGAGATATTGTGAGGTTTGTTCACTAGCATAAGGTCCAGAAGAGTGCTGCGCTCAGGGTTTTTTCTGTTAGGTCTGGTTATAGCAGTCACCATTTGTAACAGACCATTAACATCGCGTAGATCCTTCAATTTCTTGGAGCTGTCATCATTCCAATTTAGATTGAAATCCCCCATTAGAATACACTCAGTATTAGCAGAGTCAAAAAGGTTTTGAAGGTCTCGAAGAAGTGCCTGGCCACCAGATGGCGGTTGGTAGCATGCTGCCATAAGGAGTGATTTCTCGCTGGAAAGTGATGATTTTAGAGCCAGGCATTCAGATTCCTTAGACTTTGAGGTACAGCCAAAGACTGTGACTGTGAATTTGCTTTTGACATATATTGCAACCCCTCCCCCTCCAGTCGGTCTATCACAGTGGTTGATAATACAGTGCCTTCAGAAAGTATTCGCCCCCTTGGATTTTGTCACATTTTTGTTGTGTTACTACCAGAATTTTTAATGCACTGAAATTATTTTTTCCCCCCTTGATTCACACAGCATACTCAACAATTTAAAGGGGCAAAAATATATTTATTGTGTAACAAAAATTTATGAAACATTAAAAACTGAAATATCTTGTTTACTTAAGTATTCACCCCCCTGAGTCAATACTTTGTAGAAGAGCCTTTGGCAGCAATTACAACTTTGAGTCTTCTTGGGTATGTCTGTATCAGCATTGCACATCTGGATTTGGGGATTTTCGCCCATTCTTCCTTGCAGATTTGCTCAAGCTCTGTCAAGTTGGATGGGGAGCGTCGGTGAACCGCAATCTTTAAGTCTTTCCACATATTCCCAATGAGATTCAAGTCTGGGCTTTGGCTGGGCCACTCAAGGACGTTCACCTTCTTGTTCTGAAGCCACTCCAGTGTTGCTTTGGCTGTATGCTTGGGGTCATTGTCCTGTTGGAACGTAAATCTTTGCCCCAGTCCAAGGTCTAGTGCAGACTGATGCAGGTTCTCCTCAAGGATGTGCCTGTATTTGGCTCCATTCATTGTTCCCTATATCCTGACAAGTGCCCCAGTCCCTGCCGCTGAAAAGCATCCCCATGACATGATGCTGCCACCACCAAGCTTCATGGTAGGGATGGTGTTACACAGGTGATGAGCTGTGTTCGGTTTGTGCCAGGCATAGCGCTTTGCATTCAGGCCAAAGAGTTCAATTTTTGTTTCATCAGATCAGAGAATCTTTTGCCACATGGCCTCAGAGTCTGCCACGTGCCTTCTTGCAAACTCCAGGCGTGCTATTATGTGGCCTTTTCTCAGGAGTGGCTTCCGTCTAGCCACTCTCCCATAGAGGCTACATCTGTGAAGTGCTACAAAGATTCCTGTCCTCTGGACAGGTTCTCCCATCTCAGCCATGGAACTCTGTAGTTCTGTCAGGGTGGTCATTGGGTTCTTGGTCACTTCCCTGACCAAGGTCCTTCTTGCCCGGTTGCTCAGTTTGGGAGGATGGCCTGCTCTAGGAAGAGTCTGGGTGGTTCCGTAATCTTTCCATTTCCTAATGATGGACTTGACTGTGCTCCTGGGAACTTTCAACACCCTAGAAATGTTTTTATACCCTTCCCCAGATCTGTGCCTCCTCACAATTCAATCACGGAGTTCTACGGACAGCTTCTTGATCTTCATGGTAGAGTTTCTGCTCCGGCATGCACCGTCAACAGTGGGACCTTATATAGACAGGTGTATTTCCTCTGAAATCATGTCAACCATTTGAACTGACCACAGGTGGACTCCATTCAAGTTTTAGAGTGATCTCACAAGGAAATTGGATGCACCTGAGCTCAATTGGGAGTGTCATAGCAAGGGGGTGAATACTTATCAAATCAAGACATTTCAGGTTTTTATTTTAAATTACATGTACAAAAAATTCCAGAAGTTTCATTCCACTTTGACATTATGGAGTAATTTGTGTAGATACGTGACAAAAAAATCCCATACAAATGTATTTTAACTTGAGTTTGCAAGATCACAAAATGTGACAAAATCCAAGGGGGTGAATACTTTCTGAAGGCACTGTATATCCGGGTACGTTGATAGATTTGTCTGGGGTCGAAGGTGTGAGCCAGGATTCAGTTATCATGAAGAAATCAGGAGATGCATGTAGAGCCCAGGTCTGTAGAGAGTCAATCTTCTTTAGCAAACTACAGACATTGATATGGAGGAAGCAAATCCCTTTATATTGAGGGAGGTCCGCAGGGGCATCCAGAGAAATAGGTGGGCCTGGGTTTAATTCAGCATTTCCCGAACAGAGTAGGAGAAGCAGTAGTAGTTTTTTAAGGTGGTGTCTTAGCCTGCTAAATAGTCTTTTGTTACTCCTTCTAGCATGCATTGGTTTAGCGGTGGCTGTGTTAAGGGCAGGATTGCTAGTTGCTAGGGATAAAACATAGAGAACTGATAGGGCCGATACCATCCTTGGGAATTGCACTTGTTCTATAGTTATGGCCTGGTGGGAGGAGGGGCATGACCATAGAGGAGATGTCCCTGATGTAGGATGCCATGGTCTAATGTAGGAGGCTATATCTTGGTAGATGATAGAGGAGGGAAACTGGCCTTTGTCTGAGTTGCAAACCAAAATTTTGGGTAAAGCATAACTTAGTAATATAAGGCAACTATAGAGAAGGATAGGCGCAGATGGCATTCTTAACGTAGAGATATTTCTTTTTATCAGTAACAAATACAGGATTTGCAACAGTTCCTTGAGAGGGCTAGGGAAATGAGTGGTTCCTGTGGAAGGATGGGGGACCAGTGAAAACTAAGGCCTAGATAATCAATGAGGCGTGGCTGGCAATAGCCAATAGGAGTGAGCTAGAAAGCTGGGGTGGGGTTTATGTGCATTTAATCAGGACCGGGGAGTTGGCAGCTATGGCCCTTTCCTGGAGGTAATCAGTCCATGAGGGCAAGTCAGTACCTGCGTTACTGTGAGGGGCCAGTGGCTTCACACCTGGGCTGTGGGTGGCAGCCTGGCAGGTCAGGTTCATCAGAGAACCTTGGCTGTGGCTCTCGGATTACCTGGAAGGAGAAGGCAGAGGAGAATTAAATAAGAAAGTCAGAGGGGTGGGGCTGCTTGTGGAACTAAAAAGAAATGCAGGCTGACTTAAGCAGGGGGTTGCAGACCAAAATGTTTGGCAGATGTTATTTAGTGACTGGTTAGACCGTAACTTAATTTCTCTGTCCATGTGGATGCGATCCACGAGAAGCTTCACTCCAAACTTTGGGCTATTTACAGGAATAAAAAATGTAATTTGCTTCCTGTACGTAGAGAAATTATCTTGAATGTAATCCATCCTGTCTTCGACTGTGGTGACATAGTTTTTAACACTACTCCCAAATCTACCCTGGCCAGACTGGACCCCCTGTTTCACTCCTGCCTCAGCTTCACCTTGAACTACCCCTCCCAGTACCCACCAAATCTAGATGCTGCTCTTATTGTGCCCCTTTATTTCCAAATTCTGGATTGGCTTCTTCCTAACTAAGGCCCTGTCCACACTATGCCTCTGTAACGTTACAGAGGGCTCAAACCGTTACCAAAACGGTTTGCGTTTACATCTGTAACGTTACAGAAGGCGTTTTCGTAACCGTTGTGGAAACCACTTATGAGGTGGTTTGAACAGCGGTTCAGCAACTTAATAACCTAACAACGTTACCAGCCATAGTGTGGGCGCGCGCATATGTAGCTCCAGTATTCTCAGTGCAGCACGAACTGCATTGTGGGACAGGGTGCAGCTGTAACGTTACAGGGCACCCACAAATGTGGACAGGCTGTAACGGTTCCAAACCGTTATCGAGACTGTTTGCCGGCAGTGCGGACACCCTGTAACGGTTCCGGTCTGTAACGGTTTGGAACCGTTACAGACTGTAAGTGGTGTAGTGTGGACAGGGCCTAAGTTTAGTTCCCTTCTCTCCTCTCCCATCCCTCCTCTCTACATGTATTCCCTTTGTAACACTGACACTGGATCACTTTCCCTTGTTCCTATAAAATCCTCTGCAGGTCAAGCAACTTTCTTCATCAGATTCTCTCTGGTCTGCCCTCTCTCCCCCCTCCCCTTTCTGTTCTCTCCACCTCCTCTCTCTCATCCCTCCTTCAGGACTAATTGGCTCACTCCTGCAAATGCCTCTGACCCCTCCTAGCCCCTCCTTTCTGCACGAATGTCATCCAGTAATCTTCACGTTTCTAACCCTCGCGTACCGTCTCTACTGCTGCAACTGTTCCCCAGGACCCTCTTGAAAAACATAGGTGTCGAACCTAAATGCAGTTATCTTTGTGTGCAGAAATTTTCATAAATAAATAAATGGTTCACTTCTATTTTTTAGTGTTCCTGTAGCAGTGTTTTTTTTTGTTTTGTTTTGTTTTTTATAGTTTGAGTCAGAATACTGACTTTCACATCGAAATTTTATTTATTTCAGTTTCAGATTACAACCTTTAAGCCAAGAGGCTCCTTTACAAAGGTTCCAAGTCAAGACACAATCTAGTTACAAAGGGTAAGGGATTGGTAACTATAACAGGTGAAAAACGGGCATAACAGAAAGTGTTCACAGATATAACAATGATTAGGCAGATCTCAACAAATGCGAGAGTAAGGCAAAAACTTCAGCCCCCACTAGGATGAGGGCAACTTAAATAATATTACAGGTGTAGAGAAGCTAATGACGCAGAATGTTGCTAAGTGCTGGTTGAGCGGGCGAGGTTATAGCTGCCCCTGTGGGCATTGTCCAAGAGGTGAGAAAGAATAGGATGTAGCAGGAGGGGGGCTGGGGTGAGTCTGATGGGAGAAGGGTGGCAGGCAGAGAGGCAGCCCTGTCAGGCAAAACCACAGTTGTGGGGGGGATGCTGTTAAAAATTGGGGATGGGAAGTCAGAAAGAGGGGGAGGGTAGGTGTTTAGGATGGGCAGTCACAGTGGTTAGCTCCAACTAAAAGAAGTCTGAGACCTCTTTTAAAGGGACCAGTCTTTTCGCATTCCATAAGTGGGGCCAGATGTTCATTTAGCCATCAGGGCCCCCAGTAGGCAAGTGACCACTGAGTAAAGGAGGTGCATTTAAAAGGGATTTTGAGGGCACCAATTGCAGACCACCTTGCCCTCCGAGAAGTAGTCGAACGTTGGAAAATGGCTGTGTCGGGGGTTAACCCAAGTAGGTCCTTTTTCCCAATTAGACATGCCTGGTATTTGACCTGTAGATGCAATGGGAGCCAGCCTGTTTTGGTATAGAGATCACAGGAGTGAGTCAATTTATGAGCCCCAAGAATTAGTCCGTAGGCCTTGTTTAATATTACTTTTTCTTTTTCAGTGATGTTTCATGCCAGCGCTATAAACGACGAGACCTTAGACATTGGTTGATAGTATTGAGCTCTTAGTGACAAGGCTGAGGGCCTCAGATGTCATCGCTTGCCTGTGTCGGTAGAGAATGCCAAGCTTTGTATTGGTTGTTTCAGCAACATAGTGAATCTGGGATGCGTAGTACAGGGTGGCATCAAGGTGAATGCCAGTGTATGTAAAGGAGGTTACCAGTGTCACAAATGCACTCAGCAAGTCAGACCCTCTGCTCCCACAGTGCCAACCTCCGAGCACAGTATTGTGAACAGGTAACAGACAGGGTAACCCTCCTGTCTGTTTGTGGGTCTGAATCACCTTTAGTCTCAAGGGGATTCAAACTGTGAACCTTATGCTAGCATACCCCAAATGTACAGGCTCAGATAATCTTCTCTTTGGGGGGGGTGCAAGATATCTTTTGCCTAAGGGCACCTAACCATGTATCCAAAATGAACCCTTAACACTCTGTAAAAGACCTTAGGTTTATTCTTACCTTTTCCCAGTTTAGTAACACCATCAAGCTTATGAACAGTTTTTGTCAGTCTTAGCCCTCTGTATGTCGCATGCAAAAAGAACTTTGAAGACACACCCAGGCAGTCTTTCAAAATAATACTTTTTTTTTTTTACTAAAATGGATAAAATATGTAAAATGTAAACACAGAACACTACATCAGAAAGCATACAATCACTTAAAAGAACAAGGTTAAAGTACAAAACATAAACTCCTACCACAGTACAATTAGACTTTTTCTATCTAATGTATTACCTCTTTATAGTGCATAAGTTCGATCAGAGATCTTGTTTCTTAAGAGTCCAAAAAGATATCTCTCAAAGATCAGACACAAGTCCTAGTTAAACTGTCTCTCTCACACACCCCTTCTATGATGTCATCTAGCTCCTCCTTTTAGAATATAAAAATATAATACAATGATCTTCCTGTCAAGAGATATTTTAAATACTGTGACTTCAGCAAAAACTAATTTCCCAAATTGACAGTCTTTAATCAAGCATTTCCTTTGATCTTGTGTTTTTTTTTGTATAATCCTTTATATTATTTTCTATTATAACACATACACATTACATGAACGTACAAATACACATACGCACAGATACTAATACAAAGAACAAACAGACAAATGCACTTCCATACTATTACTTTTACATCCAGTGATTCTTCCCCAAACAATTGATTAATACTCACTGACAGTGCTAAAAAACAGAGCAGGCTAATATCCAAGTTGATTATCAGTCAAGTATTCTGTGGATATCAGTACTTATAAACTGGGCATGAAAATATAAGCTCACTGATTGGGTAGAAAATCAGTGTCATATGTGTATTACACATAGAAAAAAAGGGCAGTCCGAAATCAATACTCTGAATTAGAATGTTCAGTACTGAACATGCCAAACATAGAATGTTCACAAAGGCTCAGTTAGCCATCTTGTTATCCCGTTAAGCACCCTGCATACAAACATGTCGAACGAATCTGTGAATTTCAATATTAGCTTAACTGAAGAGGAGCTAGAGGAAATCTTTAGAAATGAAACTAACATAGAGGAAACCAGCATTCCTTGTCAAAAAGCTGCCGACTATAACAGCGATCCTCTGACAGCTGCAGTGAGTAGCAAGTCACAGCTGTCAGGTTCAAAAGCAGTGGCGAGAAAAAGCAGGTACCAGTTCGTAAATGAAAATGCTTTAAACGAAATTGAGGACTCCCGGAACGAAATAAACACTAAACGTTCCACCACATGGGGGATAAAAGTGTTCGATGATTGGGCTTGTGCAAGGCAAATAAACATTGATTTTAAAACTGCTTCTCCTGAACTTCTCAATGACACATTCTGCACATTTTACGCCGAAGTCTGTATCGCTGATGGCAAAGAGTATGCACTGAGCAGTTTTTGCAGTTTAAGGGCAGCATTAAACAGACAGTTAAATTGCACAGCAGTAGGCAGAAAAATCAATATAATAACAGACCCTGCCTTTACATCCAGCAACAACATGTTTGTTGCAGTAATGAAAAAATACAGGCAGGAACAAAAAGACTGTTCAAAGCATCACCCCCCCTATCAGTAATGCCGATTTAACTAAATTAAGGCACTCTGCAATGCTGTCACCTAATACTGTGCCTGGCCTTGTCCGCAGAGTGTGGCTGGACATCCAGTTGTACATGGCCAGACGCGGCTGTGAAGGTTTGCGTCTTTTAAAGCCTGATAGTTTTACATTCCAATACGATGAATCAGGAAATGAATTTGCAACCCTCCGTTTTAATGAGCAAACCAAAAATCATTCTGATCCTAGAGAAGCCAACAAAGAGTTGTACCGTGGCTTCATTTATAGCAACCCTGGATCCACAACCAAAAATCATTCTGATCCTAGAGAAGCCAACAAAGAGTTGTACCGTGGCTTCATTTATAGCAACCCTGGATCCCCATCTTGCCCTGTGCAAAGTTTAAAAAAATACATCTCTAAACTACCTCCAGATGCAAAGTACCTGTACTGCCACCCTTGTAAAGTGCCACAAGACTTTCTAGACACACAAGAGACATGGTATAGCCGAGAGCCGATGGGGTTAAACTTCCTTTCCACTATGATGACTCGTTTAAGCAAAGAAGCTGACCTGTCACAAATCTACACAAATCACTCAGTTCGTGCTACTGCAGTACGTCTTCTGTCTGAAGCTGGCTGTGAGGACAGGGAAATTATGTCTGTGACTGGCCCCCGAAACGTAGTAAGTCTACGCTTATACTGGTCTGCCAATTGCTCCGATACTAGGAAATGGAGGAGCATTCTGGGGCAGGGTACAATAAAAATTCAACCACAAGTAAAACGAAACAAAATACTGCTGCCAAAAAACGAAGCCATCAGCCCAAGAAATCCTGATCACGCATCCTTGACAGCAAGTCAGCCAGTTTCTCCATCTAGTCTGTGGCAAAACGAAAACATCAACCCAGAGAATACTACTTACGCCCCCCCCCCCCCAACAGCAACAGGTGGTCAATCATCAACAGGTCCTCAATTGGCTCCGTGGCAAATCAGCACAGGAAATGCTGCTTACGCGACTATGACACAAATCCAGCAGTGTTCTCAATCAACAGGTCCTCAATTGGCTCCGTGTCAAATCAGCCAGGAAATGCTGCTTACGCGACCATGACACAAATCCAGCAGTGTGCGACTAGCGCTTGCGCTTCATTACAGGCAACAAAACGCCCTATAAGCTTTCCTACAGCTGGCTTCAATTTCAATGCTTCAGTCTATTTCAGTGGCACTGTCAATTTCATTAACTTGACCAAAGAATAAAAATTAATTGTTGCTGCTGTTTAATAACGTCTTAACTTCCTATGTGACCAAAGAATAATAATTCATTGTTATAACGTTTTAACTGCCTAGCTGATTGATAAAAAAGTAAAGGTTTTAAAACACATTTTTCCTTCATCATTAATTGTTAAAAATATGAAGGTTTTACACAGTTTACTGAATTAATGGTTTAAAAAAAGTAAAGGTTGCAGTTGAAAGGGAACTATTTCCCCTTACGTATGGACACTAATCCAATAAAGCAATATTTGAATGCAAAAACTGAATTACCTTGTTTTTTTTTTTATTTCTATTGCAATTTCTCCATTTTATGTAAGCAGTAAGACACAGCAGGGTGTGTGTTAGACACTTTTAACACCACGGCTAGGAAGCGTAATGAGCCGCGAACGACGCAGTGTCTCTAACCTCTAGCCGTGTGTTAAAGTGACTAACACATACCCTGCTGTGGCTTATTGCACTTATGAAATGGCTTGTCAATTTATGGCATGAAATTAAAAAATACAGATTGGTTTCATTTGCATAAAATTCAATTTATTCCATCAGATAACACTGCGCTGTGAAAAATAGTTCCATTTGTTTACATCAAATGAATCCAGCAATACATTTTATTCATTTAAATGTGTTATAACATCCAGCACAAAGTACAAACACATCAACTAGCAACCAAGTTAATTAACAGAATAGTGCAATGACGTCCACTAGCAACCAAGTTAATTAATAGAAGAGTGTTAAAGACGTCCAACACGGCCAGAAACTACAACACGGACAGAAACTAGCAACAAAGCATAACGTCTAGCACGGTGGTTGTAACTTAATTCGATTAACGTTTTAATGCTAACATTTAAAAACTTTCGTTTAAGTTTTTTTTTTTTTTACCAGTTTTTTCTGATTCATTTGCCAAAGTAGATGGGACCATTGAAAGTTAGGTGGCACTGTTGCATGGTGATTCTATCGAGATGCACGCTTGGACTGCCTTCTGCTGCTGCGAGGCTGCTCAGCTTTGGTTCTCTGGTGATTGGATCTTGCTGCTTCCCATATTGAATGCTGGTGGGAGGGTTTTCCTGTTCTGCAGATTGCGCTGTTGGTGGGGCACTGATGTTCAGAAAATTACCTAATTTCCTGTTTTCTGGATACGGAGAGCACACTTCGGTTTTTGGAGCAAGGGGACAAAATTTACTGCGCTTTTCATATGGGCGTAACGTTTCTTTCAGTGCCAGGATATCGGACCACTTGTTTCTTTCGTCTGCTGTAGGTCTGCAGTAACTGTGGAGACTTGATTCATTGCAGTGGCCTGTGATGGTCGTTATTTCCCGACTCTCCAAACCAGCATTTGAGAGGAGCTGGACTGCAGTGGCACAGAGGCAATGATTTGTATACCGGCGGCTGAGGGATGCTTCTTCACTGAGTCGGGGCATCATTGTGGCGAGGTAATTAACTCCCATTGGCTCCGAACTGTACCATGTTTTTTGCTGATTTAACTTATCTTGTGGCGATCTGTGAGGGTGCATGTATAGAGCCTTGGGGTCAGGAGGGAGTTTCGATATGTATAGTTTGAAACTGTGAACAGGGCACAGGGGATTGACAGGCTGTGAGTACATGTACTCCCTGTGTCCCTGCTTGTCACTCTCTAGCGGGTTGCCATGGTTTTTTGTGTGCTCGTTGAAATTGAGCATAATGTATTCCTGCCCGTTTTCGTCAGTTAGCAGTGTGAAGTTTTCAGGCTTTAGCTGTTGGAGTCCTTCTCTACCGCGCCGGGCCATGTGGATTTGAATGTCAGTCCACACTTTTCGGACTAAGCCAGGCGCGGTTAAGGGGGAAAGTGCTGGGGAGTTTCTTAGTTTTAATAAATCTGCATCTGTGAGGGGTTCGTGGTGCTGTGAAGTGTCTTTTTGTGCACGCCTGTAATTTTTCATTTGGGCTGTAAACATGGCGTTACTACTTTTAAACTCACTGTCAGTTATTATGTTCATCGAGTGGCCCACAGCAGCGGAACCCAGGTGCCTATTCAGCGCGGCGCGTAGACCACAAAAGCTGGATATTGCATACTCTTGGCCAGCGGTGGTTCGTGCCTCTGCATAAAACTTTCTGAATATGCTGTTTAACTCACTTTTTGATGCGGTTTTCCAGTTTATTACAGTATTTGTTGCCACTGACCACTCGCCTATTACTTTCAGTGCCCAAGCAGTAGCTCTTAATGTATTTTTTTCATTTTTTTGAAGCTCTAGGCTGTCTAGCTGATCGTTGCTTAACGTTTCAAAACGTTTACTCACATTCTCCTCTCTAGTCGGCGGTTGGCAGCACTGGATGTCTTGTGGATTTTTTACTATTTCTTGCTCTGTTGGCTCATGCTGAGGATCGAGGAACAGAAGTAGGTCTTCCTCGGCAAAACTTATTTCAAAATTTGTGTCAGACATGGTGGCCTGTAATTTTATTATTTCTGACTATTCTTGCTTAGTGATGGCATTAAACAAGATGGCTGACTTTACTTTTGTTAACGTTCTATGTTGGCATTCTACTGGGATCAGTGCCCAGCTGGCATGACCTTATGTAGCTTTTGTGTGTTAGAAACTTTAACACACACCTGGCATCCAATGAGATGCCTTGAAATTGACAAGCCATTTCATAAATGCTCAATAAGATCCTCCGGGGTATGAGTTGAACATGTCGGCCTCGTGACTTAAAACACCCCAGCCATACGGTAATATATGTTCGACTCATACCCCGTCGTGTCTTATTGCTTACATAACATCCTTATGTAGCCCACCCACAGGCGGGGGGAGGGGACACCCATCCAGCCAAGTCCCATCCTCTTAGACCAATTCCTCACAGAGAGTGACCATCTCTTGTCTTTCAAGCGTAGAAAGAAATGGTGCCCATTCTCTATAGAATGCCTCTGATCTGTTTGCCAACACCAATGATAGCCTTTCTAACGCCAGATTTTGCAGTATCAGTTGTCGCCACTGCTGGATGGTAGACACAACATTATTAACCCAGGTGTTTTGGATACAATGCCTGGCCATCATCATGAGGACTTTGATCCAGTGCGGCATTGTCTCCCATTCCTCTGTCCCATCCGCACTCAAACCAAATAGTCCCTTAATGGGGTCCACCTGGATGGGGGTCCCCGCCATTAACTCTACTTCTTTGAATATTTTCCCCCCAAAAGATCGCAGAACAGAGCAATTCCAAAAACAGTGCATGTATGTCCCTACCTCTCTTTTGCATCTCCCACATAACGGGAAGACAGCCAAATGGGCCCTATGCACCACAGCCGGGGAATAATACAGCCTATGTGCAAATTTAAAGTAGGCTTCCTTGAATTTATTGCAGACCAGCAGACCTCTATGTCCCAACAATAGTTTTTGCCAATTCTCTTCAGAGATTTCCCACCCTAAATCCTTGCACCATTGTTGCCTTACTTTTTGCGTATAATCCGGCCATCCCTGCTTCCCAATTTTTGTCGCCTTCCCAATAAACCCTTCAGGATCCCTCTGCACCCCCAATATTGTTATTTCTATCAAGCCCTATCCCTGCCCCTCTGGCTTCTAACTCTCCATTTTGCCTATAAATGTCTTCAGTTGGAGGCATCAAAACATCTGTTGCCCCTGCAAGTTTAGATTATTTTTAATATCCTCTAATGGGAGTAACATCCCTCTACTAATCATACTACCGACACATTTTGCCCCCCTCTTTCCCACTCTCTAAATCCTTTATCCTCTAACCCTGGCAAGAAGAAAGGGTTCCTTGCTAATGGCATCAATATAGTTTCCCCTTTAGTTATCCCTCTGGTTTTCTTAAGCATCTCCCAGGCTTCCAAAGTCATTCCTACCAAAGGGTTCCGACCCCCTTGGCTCCTATATGTCTGTGATCCTTTACTATGCAAATAGGCCGATAACTGCCCTGTGCATCCCTCTTGCTCCAGTGCCACCCAGCTTGCTACCTCTGGTCGAAACACCAAATTAGCTATATATATCTGCTGGATGGACAAGTAGTAATTTAGCAGATCTGGGAAATTAAGACCACTCTTAGATACCTCCGCCTTAAGTCTTTGGAGCCGCATTCTGGGCCTCTGTCCCTTCCATATAAACTGAGCGAATACTTTTTCTAGCCTGCCAATATCCGCCCCGTGTGATTCGCATAGGGAGCATCTGCAAAGGGTACATTATTCTAGGTAACATGTTCATTTTTAATACTGTACATTAATCCGCCCCATCCATGATATTGGCAACTGCATCCACCTTCTCAGGTCCTTTTCTATTGTTCTAATTAAAGGCACATAATTCAGGCCATACAGAGACCCAATTGTTCTTCCCACATTAATACCCAAGTACTTTATGCTTGTGGATTTACACCATATACCCCACCGTTCATCTCCTTCTTCTAGTTTAGGGAAGCACAGCATTTCCGACTTGTTCAAATTTATTTTGTAACCAGAGAACTCTGAGAAGCCCTCTATTAATTGCAGGAGAGACGTCATGGATACCCCCGGTTCCCGTAAAAACACCAGCATGTCATCCGCATATAATGTGACCTTGTGCTCAGTGTTATCTGCCCCTTTTACCCCCCCCCGGACCCCCTGGCACTGCCTATTCGCTGCTGCCAGTGGTTCCAGCGCCAGAGCGAACAACAATGGCGAAAGCGGGCAACCCTGCCTGGTTCCTCTTTCCAGCTTAAAGGGCACCACAGGGGATCCATTGACCAAGACACTGGCCCTGGGGGACCAGTACATTGCTTTAATCTACCGTACGTATGGGTTACCCAGACCAAACCGGTCCAGCACCTCAAAGAGGTATTCCCACTCCACCCTGTCAAAAGCCTTTTCAGCGTCCATAGATATAACATAAGTCTTTTCTATATCTTGGCTAGCCCTCCACACAACATTAAGTAGCCTACACACATTGTGATATGATAACTTCCCCTTAATAAACCCGGTCTGGTCTGGCGAACCAACGATGGCAGGTACTCCTCCAGTCTCATAGCCAGTGTCTTGGCAAGGATTTTAAGATCACAATTCAATAGGGCAGTTGGCCTATATGAGGCACATTCCAAAGGATCCCTGTCCCCCTTAGGAACCAGACAGATCGTGGCATCATAACATGTATCCGGAAAGCATGGCTCCTCCTGTCCCTCTTCCACCCTAAACACCTCACTCAGTACCTCCGCCATCTGACCCCGCCAGAGCCTTATAAAACTCTACAGGATAGCCATCTGGGCCACTTGCTTTCCCCTGCTGAAGCTTTCCAATCGCTTTTAATATTTCTCCCTTTGTTATAGGCTGGCTCAAGCGTTTTCTTTGGGCTTCTGTGAGACTAGGTAGCTCGACCTTATTCAAAAGTCCTGCATCCTCTGTCTCCCCCCATCCCTTCCGCTCTATACTGGTGAGCATAAAACTCCCGGAAACGCTTTCTCATCTGCTCTGCCCTCGCTGTACCCTTCCTCTTTATCCTTAATCCCTGTTAACCTTACAGGGCACTTCCCCCCCCCATTAACCTCACTAGTAGTGGGCCTGGCTTATTAGCCCATTCAAACACCTGTCTCTTACAATACAACCAGGAAGTTCGGGCCTCCCCTCTCAACAGGGAATTTAGCGCCTCTCTTGTCACCATCAAGAGACGTTCTACCTGTCCTCTCTCTCCCCTAGCAACTCGCTTTTCAAACTCTTGCCGCTTATCTCTCTTCTCCTTTTTAATTTTGGCCATGTATGCTATTATGGAGCCTCTGAGAAAGGCCTTCCCAGCATCCCAGTAAACTGCCTTAGGTACCCCTGGACGCCCATTGGTCTCTTTATATAGTTCCCACTGCATTTTCAAGTACTCTCGAAAATCTTTATTTTGGAGCATATATGTGGGGAATTTCTACGGCGACCTCATATCCCTCTCTTCCTTCATTTTAAACCTGCCCACTACCATAGCGTGATCAGATACGTGGATAGGGCTATGCGAGACATCTATTACTCTATCATGCCATGCCCTGGGTATCAAGATGTAGTCTATCGTTGTCCACGTCTTGTGTGGGTTGGAATAAAACATATATTCCCTAGCCTCTGGGTATGCCATCCTCCAACTGTCTACTAAATCCAACTCTGACATACCCACCTTCCATTGGACTGCTGCCTCCGGCGCTCGCCCCTTACCCTCCGAGTGGTCCAATATAGGGTCCAGGGTACTACTAAGGTCTCCTCCTATGATTAAGCTTGGGAATTGTTCCCTAGTGATTAGGTCCAGCAATCCCGGGAAAAACTGTGGGTCATACTGTGCTGGGGCATATACATTCTCTAGTGTGATTGACTCTCCATAGAACTTCCCTATCAAAAATATATACCTGCCCTTCCTATTACCCTTCACAATTCTGTGCACTTCCAGCGGTAGGTTCTTATTCACAAGGATAGCCACCCCTCTCTTGCGAGATGAGAAAGAGGATGCAAAACATCTGCCACCCAGCCCCGTACTAATTTTGCGTGCTCAACATCCGACAAGTGCATCTCCTGTAATAGGGCAATTTGTGCTCCCTTTTTTTGCAATGCAGCCAGGACCATTGTGCGCTTGATCGGGTTTGCAAGTCCCTTAACATTCCAGGAGACTAACACCACTTCCTGTTTGCTGGCCATCTAGGTGTATTGTGTGTTCCCCGTTTCCACCTAGCTAATTCCACCTCGAACCCTCTCCGGATCCTCATACCTCTTGTCCCACCATCACCTCTCCATCCACAGGCGCCTTTTAGCCTTCGTTTTGTATGAAATGCATCTGTCAACAAGCAGTAAAAAATGCATTTAAACAGCCTAACTATTAACATAGTAACAGGAACACCACTCTCCCCTCCCCCCCACTCTTTCCCCCCGGAGTAACTTTTTTGATTCTTCCATTTCCATCCCCCTTTTCCCCAGCCTCCCCAGTCTTTAGACTACCTTTAATATAACCTACCCCATATCCTGCCCCCGATACTAATTGCAAATCCAGCATAAGTGTCTGAACTTCACCCTAACAATATGTGCCCACCGCTCTGTCCACGGACAACCCCTGTTTTATCGACTTGCTTTATGTTACCATAACACATGGCATTTATTGTATTACAATCAAGATTTGTATTGTCAAGCAAGCTCGTGAGAAAAAGAAAAAAAAGGGAAATAAGCAGTGCCCCTTTAAGCCCCCACCTTCTCGACGTTTGTCGAGTAACTTCCCAGGACCACTGAGGGAACCCCCTCCCCAACTTCCGTGTTTGTTTATTTCGCCACATGTATATGTATCGTGGCTCACATCTCCTCTTCCAGTCCCCATCCAACTACAGCTTTATACAGGCAGAGTGGTGCTTTAAGTCCCTTCGGTGCAGCACAGCTATAACCCCAGCGTAGCTGTTTACATTGCTTTGGTATACGTTTGGAATATCCCCCCCTGCACCACCCAACACCCTTTTCCTCCAAGCCCACGCAGTACTTGCCACCTCGCCCTCTTGTCTTCGAGCGGACATATTCCTTGCCCCTCTTGGCTCAGTTCCTCCCATAAATTCCGGTCATGATGCAGCGTTCTTAGCCACTTCCTTCCGCTACCACCTGCCCGTCTGACCTCAGGTCTCCATTCCAGTCGCCAATTCTCCACCAGTCTTAGGAACGTCTTTCCCATCCCCCTTCCCCATATTCCCTCGTGTCCTTAGGAGTTTTGGTGGCATCAAGGGAACTCCTGCAACCTGTTTAAAAACTAACACTTTCACTTTCCTGGCGCATCATCGTAACACTCCTCAGTGCCCCACAAGTTCACGCCAGTCCAGCATTCATTTGCTCATTTTCTTCTGCAGATCGGCCACAAACTGCTCTGCCTTGCTCAATTCCCAAAAGGAGTAAGTTGCTCCCTCGTGCTTTATCTTTAATATCGCAGGATATGCCATGAAGTTTTCAACTTTTAGATTCCGCAATTGGGCCATCAAACCATTAAACACCTTTCTTTTCTGTAACAGCCTCATCGAATAATCTTGAGAAATAAAGAGTCGTGTGCCTTGGTATTCCAATGTTACAGCTTCTCTATATGCCCCGCAGGGTCGCCTCCCTGTCTTGGTAGGAATGATAGCGAATAATAACTTGGCGTGGGGGCATACCCCCCAGGGGCCTGGGCATCACAGCACGATGGGCCCTTTCTAGTTTAAACTTCCCATTTTTAGGCTGCAGTCCAAGAAGCTCTGGTAAGATCTTTGCACAGAAGCCCAACATATCATCCCTTTCTGCTCCTTCTGGCAACCCTTTGAGACGTAGATTTAGCCTCCTATAGTAATTCTCCTGGTAGTCCATCACATCTTTTAGCTCCTCCAACTCTTTTTGCAGGTGTGTTATTTGGCTCTGCATTTCCCCTGTGTCATCCTCTAGTTGAGATATTCTCTCCTCAGCTTCAGCAATCCTGTTCATGTGGGCCTCCTGCTGCTCTAATATTTCTTGCAGTTTAAGGCCAATCTTACCCTCGACTTTAATCAGTCTGGGTTCTAAGGCTGCTATCACTTGGCCCGTCACCTCACAGCCCAGGGCTCCAATCTTGGCTGCCAATAGCGAGACTACCCCCGTGTTGTTCCCTGCAGTGGAGGCCGTGGAAGTCGCTGCTTTCTTGCCAATTTTGCCAGCCTGTCTTTGGCCCTTCCCAACACCTGATACGTAATACTCCTCCATCCTGCTTTCCAACACAAGCTGCGCCAGTAATTTTGCCAGAAAAAGTTGATTTTTCTAATTTTTCACTTTTAGTTGCCTGCCGAGACAGAGCGGCGCGTAAGCACATCTATTCTCCTAGCCGCTCATTAGTGCCTTGTGTGGTTTTTAATAGCTTTTAGCACCATGGTGGTATAACATGTTTTTCCTCTAAGACATCATAAAAGTTTACGAACCCTATATCCTGGCAGCTGGGTCAGTTCTAATTAAGACAGGAAAACAGGAGACCCTTAATTAGGTCTCTCTAGTCTTTTAGTTACCTCCTGGTTTCAGGTCACTTGACTGTAACTGAAACCTGGGGTGGGGGGGCACACTCATGGCACACTGTGATAATCACACACTATTTTTTTATATTACAAATGTCATCCAACAATCATAACCAACTGGCCAAGCGTCATAACCTGTTCTAGAGTGTCTCCTTTCTGACTTTTTTTTTTTTTTGTAGTGAAGAAGGAGCCTGTGAAGAGCAAACCAGTTCCCTTGTTGTTTGAAGCTATTCTGGAAAGCCAAGGTTATGCCAGTGTGATGATTGCCTGGGACAAAGATCACGGCATCGTTTGTGTACAGTAGCATGTTGGCAGGGCAAGTAGATAGTAAATTGCAGCTGTCTTGATTGTTATAATTACAGTGTTTTGCTTTCTCAGGCAAGGGCAATTTGATGTCTATATATGTAATTAAAACATTCTGAAGATCATGTTATAAAGAAGCTCCTTTGTTATGTTAAGTTATCTTAGCAGGAACATTGCAGCATGCTGTCTCATGACAGTTTGCATTTGAGTGTTAGTTACAGGCTGTAATATATTTGCTGCAGAGAGACACCAAGAGGAGTGCTCTATTGCGTAAAAGCTTTCTATGAACAGCCCCCCCCCCCGCCAAAGCAGTGAAGATCATGGAGAAGCTAAGTACTGTGCTTTGTTTGGCGTGCCCATGCTACTGGGAAATCTTTTAGGGGAAATTGCAGATGTAAAAGTCTAATTAGGACACCAATTGCAGCTTCCATTACAGAGGCTGGCGCTTGACCTTGTGGTGCGGTGTGCTTGCTTGACGCACTGTTTTTCTACATTATGTAACTAAGGTGCTGATTTCAATGCTTGCTGCTTAGAACAGTGCAGGTAAGGTTACAGCTGCTGAGTAGGGTCGTACAGCATGTAATAATAACCTGTCATTCAGCTGATGAAGCTGATTGAGACTGTGAATACCTTGCATGTCATAGTGTTCCTGAAACTGACTTCAAGATATTTTTTAAGGGTGCAGGAAGGTTATTTTTGGAATACCGGAAATATGAACACAGAATAGTCAGATGCTTAAAGGTGTGTGCTAATCATTTTGTTTTTGTAATTTTTTTTAAGTTAATCTTTTTCTCCTCTCTCCCCTCTGACCCCCCACCCTCACCCAGCCTCATCTCTCTACTTCTCCTGGACTTACTTGGCTCCAGCTTCCCCCACAGCTTTCCCTCTGTGGTGGGATGGCAGAGAGCCATTGCTTAACCCACCAGACAGGATCTGGTGGGAGCCATGTCCGGTTACTGGTGCAGGGCATGTGAAGGGTTGGAGGATCATCCTTGCCAGCCATGGTGATTTTTTCCTTGTTCTCCCTGCCCCCATAGTGTGGAGGAGGTGACATGCGATGACATTAATGGCCAAGCTGTGTACGCTTCCACATGCAGCATGATGGGCATCTGCCCTGACTCCGTCTCCCTACATGCGTTCCCAGCATTCTGACCCCCAGCCACCGCCAGGGACCAGGCAAACACTGGGCACCAGTCTCACCCCTCGCTGGAGGAGGAGAGCAGTCCCTTGGATGCTTGCTTCTCCTTCCCCTGGCCAACCTTCTGAGTTCTGAGGTCGTTCCTGACTTTGGGTTGTCAGTGTTGCGAAAGGTACTGCTACTGCTGCCCCGGTGAACCAGCTAAGTAATTTTAATTTTTATTACAGATTTTTTTTTTATTGATGTACAAAGAGCAAGGAAAGTACTAAACAAGGTACAGAGATAAATAGTTAATACAGTGTACAGTTCACTTGATGCTAATCTTGAGTAGTTCCATAGCAGAATAAAGCAGGTCCATCTAGTACATAGTCTAAAGTCTTGTCTGCTTTTTTTGAGTATTACTTCAGTGTTCAGAATGTCCGGTAGTACCCATGTACTCGCACCTCTGGAGCTGATGAAAGGCTTAGATGTATCCCCGTCAGATACATGCACACGAGGGGCAAAGGCAGTCATGAAAATCTAAATTGTCCATTATGAGTCCATAGCTGTGCCTATAATGCATAGACTTGAAAGGTCATGTTGCCCACCTGCGTGTACATAGACTCCTTTAGTGATGGTTACCTTGAGTGCATTGATTCAGTTATCAAAGTAGGTGACAAGTGACAGTTGAATTTATTTATTTAGAAAGATCCGAAGGTCTAAGGAAAGGTTAGTAAGCAGAAGAAGAGAAAAGAGGAGGCAAAAGGTGGAAAAATAGGAAAAAGAAAAAATTGGGGTTGCCCCATGGCACAAAGTCAAGATGATTATTTAGTTGGTTCTGAGCTGGCAGTACAACTTAGAGGTTAGAGTAACGAACTATGAATGAGCTTCATCCAGCAACCTCCACTTGCACACCATGCGACTCTGAGCAAGTCATTTAACCACCCCAATGCTCCCGGATTGCCCCTGAAAACAGGCACTTGTGCTTAGTGGGCCTTACGTGGTCACCAGAAGAATAAAATGAATAAATAGCTGGTGCAGCACACCTCTCTGCCAATCTGATTGTACTCATCATTTCAGCAGCTTTATTTAAAGAGCAGCTGACATCTTCAGGATAACTTGAAACAAAACATAATATTTAGACACAGTTCAGTTTTTATTTCACATTAGTTCTGTATTTTTCCTTCCCATTATTTATTGCTGAGGCCATTTGCATGAAAAAGGGATCTTTGCTCTTGAAGAGTTCATTTATTCCTGTTGCTTTCTCCCCACCTGAGGACATAATACACTGCTTGTGATGTCACAGTTACTCCTATGGCAGCACACTGTGATGTCACAACAGAGAATTATGACATGAAGTAAGAAGTAAGCTATAGAGGCAGATGAACTCTAACAGATAAAGATCATGTATTCATGTGAATTTCCTCTGTAATAAAAGATGGGGAGGGGAAATCTATAGAATATATTTGGAATGCAAGCTAAATTGTACCTAATTATTATGTTTTTCAAAGTTTTCTTTGTGGTGTCAGCAGCTCTTTAAGGAGCAAAAGTGCTAAGAGGCATAACCATTCCTCTGTATCAGTTCACATGGATTGGGGGTGCTCCCAGTAATGGCCAGTTGTTTTGCACATGTACTGTACCTCAGCTTTGTGAGGGGTATACTTCTCACCATTTTGTCACTGAAATGTAGGACACTGACAGTAAGAATTTGGGACAGTGGGGAACATTGACCTGGACACATCATCAAACATGGAGATACACTGTACAATCGGAGAAAATTAATGCATTTATTTGTGCAAAAAATCATTTTGATTTAACATCGCAGTATTATGAAA
Organism: Neoceratodus forsteri; assembly: GCA_016271365.2. Lineage (NCBI taxonomy): Eukaryota > Metazoa > Chordata > Ceratodontiformes > Ceratodontidae > Neoceratodus > Neoceratodus forsteri. The sequence goes on from CM057456.1 coordinate 824,607,477, forward strand.
CTAAATAAAGTCTTATGTTTATAGCGCCTGCTCTGTCTTGGCAGTACCTTTCCATTTGAGATGGATGTGGAAAGACTCAGTTTCAAGGTGTAAAATTAGAGACATCCCTTGTAATGTTTAATCAGTAATTTCAGCAAGGCCTTCAACACAGTACCACACAAAAGACTTCCAATAGAAATGGGCAGTTCAGAGGTTGGACCCAAAGTGGTAAACTGGGGACAGAACTGGTTGATGGATAGGTGACAGAGGGTGGTAGTAAATGGCATTTACTGTAATGAGGGGAACGTGACCAGGAGGGTACCTCAGAGCTCAGTACAGGGACCAGTCCTCTTCAGTGTCTTCACAAGTGGCATTGCAGAAGAGCTGGAAGGGAAGGTCTGCCTCTGCAGATATCACCAACATCTCTGGGAGATAGATACTCTGGAGGGGGTGAAGAGAATGAGTTGGAGACCTGAGAAAACTTGAGGAGTGGTCCAAGGTATGGCAGCTAGGTAAAGTGCAAAATCATGTGCCTGGGGTACAGAAACCCAAGGACGGTGTATAAAATGGGGGACAGAGCTGTGTGAAATATAAAATTCCACTGGGTGGAATGTCCATGGAATTACCATTCTGATTCAGTGGAATTTCGTGGAATTTGTATGAAAATTCCGTAAAATTGCCACATTTTAAATTTCAGTATTTTGGTTTGTTTTTTAAAGTGCCTATCCAAATGATAAAAAATGTAGCAGGTATACAGATACGGATGACCTAGATAAGTGTACCAAATTTCAAAATCCTACATTGAAACGGATCTGAGTTACAGGTAGCCAAAGATTTAATCAAAAATTTAATTTTAATTTTTCTTCCGTCTAATTTTAACATTACTTATTCAGTATTTTCCACAGTTTCAGGATTTAGAGAAACGTGCAACATGGTTATTAACACTAAGTTAAGTCTCAAGCGTTAAATGGGGATGTGCTATAGATAGCAAAACATTTTGCCAACATTTAAATTTTACTTTAGTATAATTTTGAAAGCATTTGTCAAAATGTTATAAAATGTTGTGGGTATACGGGTTATTGCTACATTTATATATGTGCCTAGTTTCAGATTTCTAGCTCCAAATGTATTATATGCAGATACAAATTTTCATAACCCCCCCGGAAAAAAATAGAATGACATACTAATCACCTATCATTTTGAGACAATGCATCCTAATGTCATGATATTTGGCACCCATTAGAACTCCTGTCAACAAGCAATCATGCTAAATTTCAGATCTCTAGCTCAATAGAAGGCTGAGTTATGACCAAATTAATACATTTCAAAACATTCCACTGAATTTAGTCAAATTTCAATTTATTTTATTTTGGTCTAGTTTACGTATTCAAATGATACCAAATTTGGCAGTTACACAGGTACTAATGGCTTTCATAAAGGTATCACATTTCCGAGTCCTACACTGAAAGGGGGTGAGCTGTGGGTGGCCAAACATGTAATCAAAATTTAATTTTCAGTTATTTCCATCTAATTTTAAAATTTCTTATCCAGATTTCTCCATAGTGTCAGAATTTATTGAAGCGTGCAACATGGGTATGTGCACCAAGTTTTAAGTATCGAGCTGTATTTATTTATGTATTGAAATGTTTCTCCAGGAAGGCACGCCGAACAACAAGTTGCTCGTCTCCCGGTGCAACCTGGGGGGTGGGCAGCAAGAGGATAGTTTACAGAGATTTGGTACACAATATAAATTTAAAGTAGAATACATTCAAATAATTTGAGCAGACTGTGTAGGAGTATTGAAATAGCGGTATGCCAACAGTTTTGAACTAGATAGATATTAAGCCAACACTTTTGGACTAGATAGATACAACAGCACAAAATAACAGTTAGGCATACACTAAATGACACAACTGCGTAGCTAGAAAATGGCTGAATAGAATTGTTGTAGTTTGATCTAGGGAAGTTAGTGAGGCATTAAACACAGGCAGAACAGGTTGGTTAAGGTATAACAGAAGTGCACGTTAACTAAAAGTGCACTAGAGATTAGGGGTCAGCCATAGCTAGGGCTACGTAAGGGGGAGAAGGGAAAGTGAGAGGTAGGTATGTCGGCAGGCAGAGAAGCGGGGGGCTGGGGTGGTGGAAGGGGATAGGAGGAGGCGAAGGAAGAGGTAGGAGGAGAAAGGTCTGCTGAGGACCCTGTCTGCACAAGGCAGGGGTCAAACACGACAGGATGGGAGCAGGTTGTGGCAGCGAGAGGTAGAGTACGATAGGAGGGAAGCAGGTTGTAGGCAGCGAGGGGGAATAGGCTTCAGAGGAACAGAAGAGAGGATGAAGGTGAGAGAGAGAGAGAAGAGAGGCCGAATCCTAGCCCTTCAGGATGTGGAAAAGTGGAGGGAAGAGTTGGGTTAATAGTGTAGGGATAGGGATAGGCCCTTGGTTCGGCTTTGGATGATTGAGAAATCACAGTAAGAGAACAATGGAAGGTCTGAAGGGAGGGAATTGGGGGAAGGGAAGGAATTCTGTTTTTTAGGTGGGTTGGAGGTGGAGCTACAGCAGGGGCATTGCATGGGTACTAAAGAGGGGTAGGGTTTGTCAGGGGCTTAGAGGGGGAGTTAGGGAGGGTCGTAGCAGGAACAGCTAGGTGCAAGAAAGTTTTTTAGGGCAGAGCTGATGGAGTAGTAGTAAGGTGAGTGACTAATTTGAGGGGGGGAAGGAATTCCACATTTTTGGGAGGCGGTGAGAATAACCGGATTGGCTGATGAGGGTGGCTCTGAGGGGGACCACCAGAGTACAGGAGTTGGATGATCTAAGGGAGTAGTAGGAGGTGTTATAAATGAGGGGGAGAGGTAGGAAGGGAGTTCACCCAGCCTGTGCTAGGAGGTGAATTTAGTGCACTGGGAGAGTTGTCTGTTTGTAAGAAAGGGGAAGGATAGGGCACAATAGAGGTCACAGTGGTGAGTGTGAGAGGGAGCATCAAGGGCATAAGGGGGCTGTGCTATAGGTAGCCAAACACTTTTCCAAAATTTAAATTTTAATTATTTTAGTAAAAAGAGGTTCCAGCCAAGTTGGTCCTTGGAAAACAGGAGATGATGGAAGGTTTGATGCATTTTATTGGAACAAGTGTCTTGTACAAAGATGGAATGATGCACAAGCTTTCGGGGTCTCACAGGTCCCGTCTTCAGGCGAATCAGTTATTTTAGTATAATTCTAAAAAAATTTTCATGGAAATGTTTTACAATTTTGCAGGTGTAAGGGTTATTACTACATTTATAACTAGGACCTTGGGGTTATCATATCTGATTATCTCAAGGCGGCAGGGCAGTATGACAAGGCAGTAGGCAGGGCCAGTGGGATGCTGTGGTGTATAGGGAGGGGACTCACCAGCAGAAGGAGAGGGGTGGTGTTACCACTGTAACGGTTGCTGTTGCAACCCCACCTGGAGTACTGTGTCCAGTTCTGGAGACCACATCTCAGGAAGAACATGGGGTAGAAGTTGTCCAGAGGAGGGCAACTAAAATGGTACAGGGGCTGCATTATAAAGCCCTATGAGGAGGGACCTGAGGGATCTCAGTATTTACACCCAGAAAGAGAGGAAGTACCTCACGGAGGTGACTAAGGTACAGGAGAGGAGTATTTTTCAGAAGAGAAGGTGCACAAGAACAAGGGGGCATGCAGTTAAGCTGGAAGGGGGAATTTAGGAGGGATGTGAGGAAATGCTACTTCACTGAAAAAGTGGTGGACACCTGGAGCAGTCTTCCAGTGGAGGTGGTATCTGAGGGGAATCAATAAGGTTGGGGCAGATGGGGTCTTTAAGTTAAGGAGGGAGGGTCACCAGGGGGGCACAGGCTAAGAATGGAGGGGGAAGATTTAGGAAGGAAATGAGGAGACACTGTTTCACAGAGAGGGTGGTAGCAAAATGGAACACCCTACCAGAATGGGTGGTATCATGTAAATCTGTGAACAGCTTCAAAAGGGCATGGGACAGGGAACAGTGGAGAGTGAGGGTGGGGGGTGGCAGTGGGATGACAAAAGGGAGGGGGTTGGGGCAGCTGCAAACTAGGAGTGTTGGCTGCACACTCGAGCAGACTTAGATAGACCGGGTGGTCTGTTTCAGCTGGCACATTCGTATGTTCATGGTGGGGGTGAAATCAGTGGTGGTGGTCTTCAAGCATGCATGGGATAGCCAAAAAAGAATCTTGGTAGGAAGGGGGGCTGGGTAGCTGGAGATCATGGAGGGTCTGTGGTGACAGTATAGGCAGTGTCAAAATGGACAGACCGGCTATGCCAAGCTGTCCTTATCTGCTGTCAAATTCTGTGTTTCCCTTTCTATAATGTGGGACAGTTGAGAGGTGTGGTCCAAGGTGTGTTGGGCCAGTAGTGGGAGCACCCCTGGTTACACTGAACTGAGATGTAGGAACGGTTTGCCTCATAGAACTACTGCACCTTAAATAAAGTTTTTGAAATCATCTGGACATATCTTTACTTACAATTATCTCTTGAATCTTTTTCCTTGTGCACAATCTAAAGCTATCGGTTGTAGTGGTGGTAGTGAGTTTAGAGAATATATTAGTTTTCATGGAGAAGGTAGTGGATCAGTAGAATAGCTTACCCAGCAAAGTAGTCGATACAGTAACCATTGCAAGGTTTTTAAAATGGCGCTGATGGTTACAAAGGGACCATCTCTCAAGAGAGGGTTAGGCGGACCAGCAGGGAGGTAGGGTGGGGAAGAGGGTGGAGCCATCTTAGATTAGCTTCAGGTAGGGTTCCAGGGCAGATTAGATGGACCCCAAGCCTTTTTTGCTCTTACCTTTTTGTTTCTGTGTTTAAGCGTGCTTCACTATTTTGCATCCATAGAAGTTACTTTGTTGCAAGAAGCACTGTTCTGCCTTGGGAGTGGCTCTGCTGTTGTGGTTTACCTACAGGAGAGACAGGGAGGGGAGAAGAGGGGGCGGAGTAGCTCTTTATGTAAGGGAAGGGATAAAAACAACTGAACAAAAGAGTAAACAGGGAGGAAAGGAGGCACTGTGAGTCACCTTAGAGACTGGAAATGGCACCACAGTCCGCACAGGGATTGTATACAGACCCCCACGTCAGGGGGAGGGAATGGATAAGGATATGGTAGAAGGCATCCTTAGGATGGCAGAGAAAGGGGAGATACTGTTGATGGGGGACTTTAATATGCTAGATGTTAACTAGAGCACCTTTGCTGCAGCCACATCCAGAAACAGGGCCATTCTCGATGCCCTTCAGGTGGCATGCCTTAGACAGCTAGTTTTGGAACCTATTCGTGAGAGAGCAATCTTAGACCTCGTACTCTCAAATGGGGACAGTGAGAAGATCTCAGATCTAGAAGTGGGTAGCCATCTGGGAACAAGTGACCACCAAACAGTGTGGTTCACGATAAACTCGGCTACAGAGTCATGCCATACAAAAGTGAGGGTTCTGGACTTCAGGAGGACTAACTTTGGCAAGATGGGCAAGTGCCTTAGAAAAGCACTAGCAAACAGGCTAGAAGGAGGGGTGGAGCAACAATGGGGAAACATCAAAACTGCCATCACAGAGGAAACAAGCCTTTGTGTGAAGCAAATAAACAAACCAAAATGAAAGAAAAAGACACTATGGTTCTCAAAAGAGTTGGCGGTGAAGGATAGGGAGAAAAAGATAGCATTTAGGAAGTATATGCAAACAGAAGGAGCAGGACAGAGAACTGTAGCAGTTAAGCAGAAGGAAGCAGGGAGGGTAGTCAGAATAGCAAAAACCCAAACTGAGGAAAAGATAGCCAACTCGGTTAAGAAGGGGGATAAAACCTTTTATAGGTATATCAGGGAGCGTAGAAAGACAAAGGGAGGGATAGTAAGACTGAGTAGAATGGACGGTGGGTGGGCAGAGGGGGACAGTGAAAAAGCAGGGATGCTGAACGAATATTTCTGCTCAGTATTCACAAAAGAGGAGGGGGAAGTGCCTAATCCAATTAACAGAAGCACTCTTGATAGGGGGGTCGATCCCAGTCCTTTCACAGAAGAAAGGGTTCTGCAAGAACTCCTAAAACTGAAGGTGGACAAAGCAATGGGTCCTGATGGAATTCACCCCAGAATTCTAAAAAATTAAGGAGGAACTAGTGAAACCACTGGCTACTCTTTTAATAAATCATGGGAGGATGGTGTGGTACCGAGGACTGGAGGAAGCGGATGTGATTCCCTTCACAAAAGTGGGACCAAGACAGAGGCAGGAAACTACAGACCTGTCAGTCTGACCTCTGTGGTAGGGAAAGTGATGGAGTCACTTCTGAAGGAAAGAATAGTTGAGTACCTAGAGGCCAGTGGAGCACTGGACCCAAGGCAGCATGGGTTCACAGCAGGAAGGTCATGTCAGACGAATCTAATAGATTTCTTTGACTGGGTGACCAAAGTAGTAGACCAGGGAGGGGCTGTGGACATTGCCTACCTAAACTTTTAGCAAGGCATTTGACACAGTCCCACACAATAGATTAATAGTCAGATTAACCAGCCTGGGAATGGGTCCCAGGGTGGTAGCTTGGGTAAAACATTGACTGGACAACAGGACACAGAAGGTAATTGTAAATGGAGTCCACTCTGAAGAAAGAGGGGTTACTAGTGGAGTACCGCAGGGTTCAGTACTGGGTCCAGTCCTTTTTAATGTCTTTATAAGTGACATTGCAGAGGGACTGGAAGGAAAAGTATGCCTCTTCGCAGATGACATGAAGATCTGCAACAGGGTTGATACACAAGGAGGCATGGAAAAGGATGAGAAGGGACTTGGCAAGGTTGGAGGAATGGTCAGAAGTATGGCAGCTTGGATTCAGTGCACAGAAGTGCAAAATAATGCACCTGGGAAACAAAAACTCGGGAAGATTACACAATGAGGGGGGGAGGTAGTAACAACAACAGAAATGGAAAGGGACCTGGAGGTAATCATATCAGATGACCTTAGGGTTAGCAAGCGGTGTGAGAAGGCAGTAGGGAGGGCTGCGGGGATACTGGGATGTATAGGGAGAGTCATCACCAGCAGAAAACAGGAAGTTGTTATCCCTCTGTACAGGCAGTTGGTGAGACCCCATCTGGAATACTGCGTCCAGTTCTGGAGACACCATCTCTGCAAGGACATAGACAGGATGGAGGCAGTCCAGAGGAGGGCAACTAAAATGATGCAGGGTCTGCAAGAGAAGCCATATGAGGAGAGACTAAAGGAGCTTAACATGTAAACCATTAAGGAAAGGAGGGAGGAGGGGACATGATAGAAACTTTTAAGTACCTCAGTGGAATCAGCAAAGTCCAAGAGGGTAGCATCTTTCAGAAAAAGAGATCTGCAAGAACAAGGGGACACAATTTGAAGATAGAGGGAGGACGGCTCAGGGGCAATGTGAGGAAGTATTTTTTCACAGAGAGGGTGGTGGACGCATGGAGCAGCCTTCCAGAGGAGGTTGTGGGGTCTAAAACTGTGGGAGAATTCAAGAATGCATGGGACAGACATAAGGCAATTTTGTGGGGGTAGGAAGAAATAGGCTGTTGGATAAATAGGATCTGCAGCTTATCCTGTAGGTAGGGAAATGGGCAGACTAGGTGGGCCAAGTGGTCCTTATTTGCCGTCAGAGTCTATGTTTCTATGTTACAATGCTGCAGCGGCATTCCTCAATCCCACAATGCACCAGACTATTCATGGCGAGCGCGCTGCACCGAACAGTTTCAGCAAATACTGTTGAGTAAGTAATTGGAAAAAAAACATCATCTCTACACATTAGACAAAGAATTTCTATCGAATGCTGTTTTTTTCAGTGGGATATGTTTAGCACCCATGGTATGTCTAACCGAGGTGTTCTAATTTTTCAGCACTATCTGATAAGTGTATTTGACTTGAACTTATAAAAGATTTAAACAAATTTTGATGTGTGTGTTATCGTTTTCTTACATATTGTAACATGTCATAACTCCTACATATAATGCCATGTTACAAGTGGATTAAGTCACTCAAAAGGATGGATCTGCTGTGGAATTAATCCATGGTTGGGTCCTTGGAGGCACGTGGCCGACCCCCCAACCATGGATTAATTCAACAGCAGACCCATCCTTTGTCGTGGCTTAATCCTTACTCAATAGTGCATTCTGGGTTGATAAAACTCAGTATACTGTATGATATGAAAGGTATATAATGAGCTGTAAAAAGAATGTTGTTGTTTTTTTTAAATTTAGGGGTTTATGCTTCTGTATCTTGACACCCCCCCCCAGCCTTGTCACCCACCATCTCCAAGTTCTCTGTTCTGCCATGGTGAGGGCTTCTGGGGAAATCCCTGCTGGGTAGGTTTTTGAAAACCCAAGCCTGCTGTTGCAAAATTAACTTTTTCTCTCCCTCCTTTTAATCAAATTCTGTTTCGGTGGTACTCTTCCTGCTAATTTCTGCTCTGCTGCTTAGTGGCAAACTCTCCTGTCTGCCTGTCTACAGAAACTAAAAATCTCTTATTTTTTTTTGATTTGCTGAAAATGAGAACTCCACACTCTCCCAGCTGCCACCATCTAACTGTGCATCTCTGTCACACATGTATCAGATCTAGTGCTCTACCACCTGTGTGACAGAAGACACACAAGTGGTACAGTAACAGTCCCGATACTGTAATGTGTGATCCAAGATAATGAATGAAGTGCGCAATCACAGTCTGGACAGTGACTTAACCCATATGCCCACGTGAGTCACCGTAGCCAGCTTTCCTCAAGTGATGTCCTCCTAGCAACATATTGTCCCATTAAGTCTCCAGCACTGCCCTAACTGCATCTCACTGCTGCAGTCTTCTTTTGTTTTTTTTCAGTCTTTGGTTATCATGTAAGGCCGACTAGGCACAAGTGCCTGTTTTCAGGGGTGACCTGGGAGCACTTGGTGGTTAAGTGACTTGCTGAGAGTTACACAGTATGCAAGAGGAGGTTGTGAGAATCAAACCAAGGTCTGGTCTGTTGGATGTACTAAGCTCGTTCACAGCTCATTACTCTAACCTCTAGGCTATACTGCCAGCCCCATCTGGTCAAGTCCAGACTCACGCCTAGAGCAGCAAATCCACCCCCACATTAACAGAATAGCCGTGCTCCCTCTCACTGCTAGCAGCTCACACTGGAAAGACCGCCCTCTCCGTATTTCCCAGTCCATCACTGCTTCCACTTCCTTATGCTACTGCGCACATTAAAAATATATGCTTTTGGCCAGCCTGGTGGTGCTGAGGGTTGAGGTGCTGATGCCACACCTTGCGCCATGCTGGTGACCCCAGGTTCAGGAATAGACCTGGTCTGCCTGGGGTCAACGAGAAGGGAGAGGATAAAGTGTCTGGAGGACTGCTTTCCTCTCCCTGGGTGGGTTGCTGGGGGTTCCCTTTGCCGAGATAGCCTCTGGTGGAGACTGGCAGCAACACAATCGCAAGGGCCACAGAAGGGGGCGAGACGACAGTAGGCTGCAGCAGCATGGTTGCGCAGGAGCCATTGCATGTCACATCCCGAGGGGATACCAGTAAGGTACAAATACCATAACCGCCGACCAATGAAGCCACCAATGGTTAACTGGCCCCCTCTGACTCAAACAAAGCCCGACGTAAGTCTGGGCAGAGTTCAGGGGTGATGTGGTGTCTCCTCCCAGTCTGCCTCCCACCGAGGTGGGGCCCTCCTTAGGGGGTTAGCTACGATCTTCCGCCATTCCTGCGGTCGTGGCAGAGGCTGGCCCGATGAGGGGGGCTCATTGAGCAACCTCATAAATGGCAGATGAGAGCGTTCTTGATACCGCTAACCCCCCCGCCGAAAGAAAAAAAAAAGATTCTCTCTTGAGCCTGCCCAGTTTTTTGCATCAGTGAATCTAAGAAGTTGTGGACCACCCGTAACGGTGCACCCTAGTGTCCCATGGCAACTAACAGCAAGGGGGTCCTATTTAGATAACTGCCACATCAATGGCGCAATCCCACGGCCTGAAATAAACCGTGTGTGTGTGTGTTTTATGCTGAACAGAATGTCAACTGGAATTATTGCATGAGGATCCAAAGTGTCTGAGCATTATATACCTCTGTAACTAAGAATCTGCCAATGAAGTACGAGTTTACTGGCACGCCCTAGGAATCTCTCTGGATAGTGCAAGACATTTTATTGGAGCAACACATGTCTTGTAAAAAGGTGGGATAGTAAACAAGCTTTCAGGTCCCAACTGGTCCCATTGTCTGCTGCTGTAGCTAATCGCTGATTGCTGTTGTACCTGATGAAAGGATCTGTGGGGCCTCGCAAGCCTGTGTACAACACCGTATTAGTACCAGACATAACGTTGGTCTAATTAAAGGTATCAAACTATTCAGCATCTCCTGTTTTCCAAGGACCAAGAGCGCTAAAATATCTTTTTACTTGGTACGTCATACAAACATAGGAACATAAGAAAAGAGAGACCATCACTGGTCCATCGAGTCCTTTTCTCAAGCAGCTTGTTCTGGAAGCCTGTTCAAAGTGTTCACTACTCAACCTCAACCTGTGAAGTAGGTCTTCCTGATATTTTCCTTCAGTCTTCCTCCTTTCAGAGACCCTGAATGCCTTTCTGCCCTCTCATCCTCGTACATCTGGAAAGGTGCTTTGATCTGATGGTTTCAGCCACTTCACATATTTGGAAATTGTACTCGGCTGCTGTGCCCCTGGGTGTGGATTTGTGGCATTGACACCAACACCCTGTTGTGTCTTATTGCTTACCTAGTCCACAGTCTCGGGTCAGGCCAATGATTTTCCATTGTCAGTGGAAAACATTGCTATATTTTATATATAAAGAATTTGACATTTTTAAACCAGCCCTTGGGAGTCAATTTTTCATGACAAAACTCTATTTGCACCACTTTATCATGCAGAAATTACAGTTTGCACCAGCTGTTTGGGCAACCCTCTCCATTTTGAGATAAACATTTGTTAAAAAACATGCTGATTTGCTGGCCCGGTGGCACCAGTTGGTAAGGCGCTGGACGTCTTACCTTGCGCCATGCCGACGACCTGTGTTCGGAAGCAGCATGGGCCGTTGGAGGTCGGCGGGGGGGCGAGCTGTGGGTGGAGCCACTGAGAGCAGCTCTCTCTCCCGAGGAGGGATGGTGGTATCCTCGGCTCTTGTCTGCCTCGGGTGCAGGCCAGGGGGCAGCGCAGGCTAGAGGGAGCACTAGACCGATGGGTGGGTGGAAGGGGCCATCACCGGAGCTGTAGTGCGCATGCGTCTCTACTCCTGGGGCCCGGGGTAACTGGGGAGGACAAAGAAATGGAGGAGAAAACTGATCCGGCCACAGAATGACGCCCGACCCTCCGCAGGCTCCACTTCTGGGCCTGTCGTAAGGTAAGCCCCCGGTAATTCCGGGATGCCTGGGTTAGGGGGACCGGTCAGGCTGAAGGGGGCAGCCAGCAGTGATAAATAATAATAAAAAAAAAAATGCTGATTTGCCCTTAGTTTTGAAAAACGAAAAAATACACATTTTAAAATTTTACCAAATGGAATTGCCCATTTTTGAAAATGGAAAATCATTGGCCCTACTTATGCTCTGCTGTTACCGTTTTGCACATCCTTTTCCCAGCTTCAGGGAAACAGCACTTCCTAACCCAGCCAGCAGCCTGCATAATTGGTATAACCCAGGTGACCGTGGTTGGCTAGCAGTTGAGCTATTTTTGGCATATAGCCAAGGAACCATTGGAATGAGCTGTAGGTGACGGAAGTGTGGCGCATTTATCTCACTGCTGGATGACGTCTAGTTCACTGAGTAAATGCATAAATACTAGTCCTTGTTTTTTTTTTTTTTTTCAATTATTATTTATACTTCCCCCTCCCCTCCGGAGTCACCTCTTCGGGAGATGCCAATGAAGCCTGTCCCTACCTCCGCCTTACCTGACCAAACAGAGTCCTCCATCTTGGTGCGGTTTTTACCCCCCGGCCGGGGTCGGGATGGGACTACCCCCGAACCTTGGAATCACGTCAGGTCCCTCGTTCAAGGCAGGCAGGCAGGTGGCGGCATATCGGGACCCAGCTCAGCACTCCATTTACCCAACTTCGGAGGGGCATTTTCCGTTTCTCTTCCAGACTGCATGCCCCAGCGTCAAGGCGAAGGCGCCGATGCTCACAAAGTCCCACTCCCAAGTTCCCGTCCCCGGAGCTGGCTGGTCCATGGCCTGCGCCCCCCAACTAGTCGCGCCTCAGTGACTCCAGCAGCTGTTGCACCCCCCAGCCTCCGCCAGGGGTCACCGTTGCAGTGTAGAAACCCTCCCCCTCCCCGGAAAGCGAGCTGTCATCAGACACTCAAGCCTTCTCCCCAACTCCAACCCCTGGCGGCCCGAGATCGCTCCCGAACTCAGGTCGCCGGCATGTTGCGAAGTGTGGTGTCCAGCGCCTCAACTCTCAGCACCACCGGGCCAGCTTCTTGTTTTTTATTTTAAGTTCAAGAAGAGTTGTAGTCAGTAATTGCTGTTCTAGGAAATCCATCTTAATACTCTGGTAAGTAATAGTCAGGGCAGTGCTGTTGTCGTACAGTGGATACTGGATTTTTATTACAACACTGTGATTAGAGTAATTTTCGATAATTGTTTTTGGAGTTTGCCACAACGGATCCATGATTTTGTCCCTCACCTCTACAGTTTACTTGGTTCTCAGTCCACTCCAGTGTGGGATTCTGGGGCTTGCACGTGGGCCTCAGTCTCCCATATGGTGGAACCGTGTACTGACTTCTTTCACTGAGCCAGCCTAAAATGTAATTCTTAAAACATTCAAATTTTGGCTTGATGTGCTAGTGTAAAACTGTGTCAAAATAAGAAGTCTTTTGTTTAGCGCACAGTGGATCGGTAACTCTTCGTGACCTTCACTATGATTTCCATGACTTCTGTCATTTTGGTCATGACAGTACCATGATTTTCTGCAGAATCTACTGTGACAGAAGTATAGCCCAGGTAATGATCTACCAGTCTCTTCAGGAATATTCAATGTATGGTTCCAGTTGCTATGGCTCACCACTGAATTATTTTAGAGTAAGAAACATCAGTGAACTTTGTTGGCCATTGGTAAATTATCAGGATCATGTGATATCCCTAGGAAGGAACCACTATTAGAAGACTGTAGGTAAGCATGTACTGGGTGTATAATGAGTATCAGTAGCCCTGTAGGTAGCACGCTTACTTCTGGGGCTGGAAGATCAAGTCAGTGCAAAACTAAGAAACTGCGCAAACCACAGAAGTAAGTCGGTGCAAGTATTTATTGGCTTACTTGTTTTGTTCTGGCTTTCATCGACGATAATCGACTGTAGCCAGTTTCATGAATGTGTTATACAGGTTTGTGAAGCTCAGAAGCTCGTAGATTCTTGACTCACACTAGGTACTTGGGGTAATACCCATGTAAGTGACACTAGTGCCGTAAGAGGAGGGGTGCTGCACTGCTGAGGTGCTGTTGTTTAGATGAGACGTTAAACCGTGTTCCCTTCTTCCTATCTCTGGTCAGTGTCCAGGTGGAAGTAAAAGATCCCATGGCACTTATCGAAGAAGAGTAGGGGAGTTTACCTGGTGTCATGGCTAACCATCCCCCATTAACGGAACAGGTCCATGTAACTCACCCCCCAGGACGTACTTGGGGGGACTGTCACAATTTATAGTGCCTTTCCTAGTCAAACAATTAACACAAATGAATAAATATACGCAGAAAACACAGTTAATTGTGAGCAGGTGTTGAGTTAAGCCAGTTGGACACGGCCCATTAATAGTGTCCATGTTGCGTTGTGTATATTGTGGCACTTCCAAGAATACGACAAATCTGATGTTCCTTAATTTATTGCTGATTTTGATGTGCTGTTTTTGGAAGGCCATTATGCTAACGTCTAGCAATGTATCTGGACCAGCCAGAAATGAGAGCTGGGCTACTTGAACTAGTCGAGTCTCTAATGAGCTGGGGAATAAGCATCATGTTTTCATAAACAGTATTTTTCAAACTACGACTGATAGCTTCTGCTCAGGTAAATGTAACTGCCCTTAGTTCATGCCACCCTACCCAAGTAGCAAATATTTTTATCTACTTTCTGAAGAATCCATCACAATTTCTGATTTTACTTACATTACCACGTGTTCCTGCACTTTACAGATACTGTGCTGCCTTTTGTTTTGCATTAAACGTGATTTGGATATATTGAAATTTCTGTTCATGATGTGTTTGTATTGTAACCCCTGCTGTAGTTCTGTCTGTCCTATCTAGGACCTCCTTGAAAACGAGCTACTCTGTAATGGAGTTTAATCCTAGTAAAACAAATAAATACAAACCAAATTTTTTTTTTTTTTCCTTTACCATGATAGCCAGCTTTCCTACAGATCCAGCAGATTCAGTAGTATGATAGCCAGAGAAGATTATGTAAAATGTAATTTACGTTATGAAAATGCAAATCTGGAACACAGTTCTAACCTTTGGATGACCAAAGTATGCATTAAACTTTAGACTGTGGAGTACAGCTAATGATTTTCTGTTTTCCAAAATGGCCAGTTCCAGTTGGCAAAATCTTAAAATCCTTTTTTTCCCCAAAATTGCAAGCAAATGATCATGTTTCTAACAGAAATGTGTATCAAATTGGAGAGTTGTACCCAAACAGCTGGTGCAAAGTGGGATTTTTGCATGATAAAGTGATGCAGATCAAGTTTTTTCATGAAAATTGTCTCCCAAGTGCTTGTTTAAAAATGACAAATTCTGTTTCATACTGGTGGTTTTCTCTGAAAATGGAAAATCATTGACCCTACTGGAGGCTGATATTTTTGAAAAAGGACAGATTTCTCAGTGTGGCTGTTGCATCAAAGAAATGCATCGCTGGAAAGTGGTTAGAAATTCCCTCTAAGCAGGGAGGAATGGTGGGTCATAGTGAATGAGATTTCACAGTTTGAAATGCTGACTCACACTGGGAGACTGCAGCAGGAGTATTTAATATCCCAAGACTACTGGTAACTGATTATGTTCCTTGAGGACATCTCTCACTATAATTAAGGAGTTTTTTTTTTTTTTTACTTTGTTTTTATCTTTTCGTATGCATACATACATATAATTTTTCCATATCTAGGACATACCATATACAAAGTATAGCTACCATCTGGAGAACACACACACACTTCTCCTTAATCCTGGGATATACATGCATCCTAAATATTACAATACCACATGGAGGGGTTTACTAATATCTCATCTGGTAAGTAAGTAAAATGTTTCAAGCTGCGTAGAAAAGCCCATGAGCAGTATGGCTATTTCAAATACTTAAAGACTTTATCAGAGTACCAATAAGTCATGCCCTACCAGAGGGCTAATGGCATCATACTATCTGCCTAGAAGTTCCTAACAAATACTGTTTTCTTAAATCGGCAGCATTTCACAACATCTGCCCCACACTTTTACTATAATAGTGAATAGAGCTTGGAATTGAGAGCTCTCTGTTTACCTAAAACAAGCTATATTGTAAAATATGTTCCTAACTGGAACACAGGTCCCACTTACAGCAATGCAAACATGCTATTTATCCCTTATAGCTTTATTAAACATTAAAAAAAGAGTGTATCTTCAGGTATAGGGCAAGGAAGTACTTTATGTTAAACTGTAGTGGTGAACATAGAAATTATTATAGAATATAAATTACAGTACTTAAAACTATTCAACCCTCCTCATTCTCTTGCACATCTGAATCTGCGTCCTCCGAAGCCTGGTTTCTACTACGGTCACCCACAAAGCAGGAGGCACATTTCCCCACCTCGACAGGATCCGAGAAGGCCCACACCTCACCAGTACTCGCAATCTGCAGCCTAGCGGGAAAAACAACCGTGTGGCTGATCGAGGCTTCTCTCAGCTGTTTTTGTTCCCCTCAAATATTTTCCTGCCTTGGCAAATTACATAGCTGAGGTCAGGAAATAAGTAGCCGGCTCGGTCGTCCTGGATGATCGGCCCTGCCTGTCTGGCGAGTCGCAGGATCTTATCCCTGGTGCGTACCCCACCTGTGACTAGGAGCAGGGTCCGTGGAGCCTCAGATTCTTCCCTGTAGCCCTTCGGTGTGATCTGGTAAGCCTTTTGTAGGTTTATATTCAAGTTCTGACCCGCAGGTGCCAGTTTTAAATTCAGTCATTCTTGCAGGAGCATAAGTGGGTGATCTCCCTCTGTCCCTTCAGGCAGGCCCAGTATTCTAATGTGTGGGAAGCGGCCCTGATTCTCCAGGGTTTCAAGTCTGGCCTGCATGTGATTATTTTCTTTCACGAGCAGCGGGGTTGCAACCGCGGCTGATTCTGCCTGCTGCTTTGTGTCTCCCACCTCTGTTTGCATCCCATCAACTGTCTTCACCACCACAGAAACTCGAGTGGCAAATGTGTCCATTTTTGTATTTAGATCTGAGACCGATGTAATCAGCCTTTGTAGTTTAAGGCCAATAGAAGACATAGTCTCCTCTGATTTTTTTTTTTTTTTTTTTGGTATAATGTGTTTATTGTAGGACAATCTTCACAATACATTACAATGTATTCAGTATCTCAATTATTAGATATCCATTAACCATGCAGAAAATGCAGTCTTTAGACAGATTTTCATGAAGTTACTGCTGTACAATATTAGGATATCATGCAATATTAATGGAGTTATATATGGTTCAGTAACCAGGTGCACATTATGAATTATCCATCACAAAGTTCATTCTGTAAAGTGGTGTCCATTTAAAGAGTTACAAGAAAAAAAATTCAAAAACTGTAAATATAAGTTCAATAAAATATTGACAAAAACCATGTGGTCTGTGTCTGTAGTTTCTGTTTATATTGTTTAATCCATTAGAATTCTTCATAGCAGCCTCTAGCCCAGGTTCCATATGTATATAGTATCCACTAATAACTCATCTCCATGTGTATTTGGCTGTCTTATGTGGGTACATTCTGGTCTATAACAACCTTGTATCTTTACAGAGGATTCTCTCTTTCCCCGGTTCAGGGTATTAAGAAAGCCAGACCAGTCTCTCGTGAATTGTCCCTCCCTTCTCCTTAGCACATATGTCAACCTGTCTACTGCTAGTACTTTAAAAATCAGAGTTTTCCATTGGTCTACAGTAGGTCCAGCACTGGCAGTCCACAAGTTCTGAATGTCCTGTTGGGCAGCCACCATGAGCACTCGTAGCCATCTGGGGTACATAATCCATTCTCCATTTTCCTCTGTCTCTACCCCAAATAGCAGGGATCTTTGGGAGTATTCAACTGGGCGCCCCAGCATTTGTGATATTTCCAACTTTATTCCTTTCCAATATCTGCTTATCAGTGGGCAGTCCCAGTAGTAGTGGATATGCGTTCCCTGTGCTATGCCACACTTATTACACATCACATTTACCCCAGGGCAAAACCTATGTATTGTGCTGGGTGTATAGTACAGACTGTGGATAAATTTGTATTGGGCTTCCTTATTTTTGTTACATATTAGCAGATCTGTATGTGACTTTAGAAGTAGAGCCCAGTTAGCCTCCATAATTTCAAACCCTTGGTTCTTTTCCCACCATTTCTTTGCTGTGTACGTTTGATTATGGAATGTCTTCCTATCAAGTTTCACTACTCTACCCATCAGTCCCTTCTCATTTCTGCTAGCTCTCAACAGTTTTCTATCTCTAAGGCCGGGTTGGAGTCCCCTTGATAAAGGGTGATTTTTTTAATAGTAATCCCTTACCTGGAAATATCGATATAGGTGCTGGGCAGGTATATTCAGGTTCGCCTGCAATTCTTGGAAGGAATATACTCTTGTCTTTGTGATCTGGTCCGCCATGCATCTAATCCCTCTATCCTGCCATAGCCACTGCCACTGGTACAAGCAGCGTATTAATGCATGCCTCCCCTTGTCGTTTCATAATATGATTCCATGCCTCTAGTCCAGCTATCACCATAGGGTTAGGCATCGCTATTGTCCCATAGGCTTTTAGCCCATGTTGCTGTAAGTATGCTGATATTCTCCCTGGGGCTCCCTCCTCCTCTAATTCCAACCATCCTGCTATCTGATTTCTATTTACCCAATTCTGAAAATATCTGGATTGGGCCGCTAGGGTGATATCCACGTATATCTGGAAAGCTTAAACCACCATGCTCTCCTGGAACTTTTAATTTTTTAGGTTTATTCTTGATTTTTTTACCCTGCCATATAAATTATTAAATTCCCTTTCCAGTTTTGTAATGTCTGTCTTGGTCTGGCAGAATGGTAGCATCTGCATAATGTAAAGCACTTGAGGGTGCATATTCATCTTTATAAGATTAATTTTGCCCATCCAAGAAATTGGTAATGCCCTCCATCTACTTAGGTCTTTTATAATGGTGTTAAATAAGGGTGTAAAATTTGCATCGTATAATGTGCCCAGATCTTTCCCTACTTCTATGCCCAAGTACTTGAGTGTTTTAGTTCCTACCTTTAGACCCCAGGTTTCCATTCCCGTTGTCCCTCCCCTCCCCAGAAACATTATCTCCGACTCATTAAGATTTATTTTGTATCCTGAAAACTGGGCGAATTGCTGTATTCTGTGTAACGTTCTTGGGACTGACTGACTGTTCTGGTTTTGTGAGAAACAGCAAACTGTCATCTGCATATAGGGTTATAACATGTCTGCCCCCCTTTGGTCCTTTTACTCCTTTTATTCTAGGGTCACTCCGTATTTTAATTACCAGTGACTCAGTTGCTAAAGTAAATAGTAGGGGCGACAGCGGGCAACCCTGTCTGGTGCCGCTGGTTAAACTAAACTCCGGTGAGGGGATCCCATTTACCAAAATTCTGGCCAGAGGAGTTTTGTAAAAGACACCCACTAGTTGTATAAAATCCTTGCCCAGCTCAAACCTTCCAAGTGTATTCATTAGATACTCCCACTCTATCCTGTCAAAGGCTTTCTCGGCATCCATGGACAGGACACAGTCCCACCCCAGATGTCGAGAGCCCTACCACACTACATTTAATAGCCTACGTACATTATGGTATGACTGTCTCCCCTGTACAAAGCCTGTTTGGTCAGCCTGAACCAAAAGTGGGAGCACTCCCTCCAGCCGCATTGACAAAACCTTCGTCATAATTTTGCAGTCCTGATTCAGGAGAGAGATGGGTCTGTAAGATGCGCATTCATCGGGGGTTTTCCCAGGTTTGGGGATTACTGTAATTAATGCCTCGCAACAGGTTCTGGGTAGTCCTTTCTCTCCTCTGGCTTCCTCTATAACATTACTCAGAGGGCCGGCCAGCTCCTCTTTTAATACTTTATGGCATTCGGCTCCAAACCCAACAGGGCCCTGCCGCCTTACCCTTTCTTAATTAGCTAATTGCTTCTTTCACCTCCTTAGTCATAACTTTAGAGCCCAGCATTTTCTTTTGCTCTATAGACAGCTGTGGGATATGCAACCCCTCAAAAAACCTATCCAAGAGGAGATCTGTGCCCTGACATTCCGACTTATAGAGAGCCTCATAGTATTCTGTGAAGTGCTAATAGCTTTCTCATCCCTTCTGATGCACCCCCTTTTATCTTTTATTTGAAGTATACGTTTACTGGTACCCCCCCCAGTCATGAGATGCACAAGGAGGCTCCCAGGCTTATTGCCCTACTCTTATATTTTTTGTTTGGCAAATAATAATTTCCTTTTAACCTCTTCTGTTAGGTTCTAATTCAATGCTTCCCGAGTGATCTGTAATTCTCTGACCTTCTCTCCCCCCCCCCATTATTTCCCGTTCCAAGTCCCAGATCCGCTTTTCTAGCTCCCTCTGTTTGTCTTTTCTCCCTTTTCAATTTAGCCGTGTACCCAATAATAACTCCTTGCATATATGCTTTGCTAGCTTCCCAGTATGTCCCTTCAGATGTCACTGTGCTTGTGTTCATTTCCTCAAATAATTTCCATTGTTCTTTTAAGAATTCCCCAAAACCCTTTTTATTTAACAAGTACATGGGGAATCTCCAACTAGTGCGCTCTGCATGTCTTGGGACCAGATTCGGCTCCAATTCCACCATAGCATGATTAGACAAGTAGATGGGACTATGACCAACCTTTTCCATTCTGGCGTATAAATCCCTTTGTATATACAAATAATCCAGTCTGGACCATGACTGATGAGGGGCCGAGAAAAAAGTGTATTCTCGGGTCCCCGGGTTGGCCGTCTGCCAGGCATCCACCGTTGTCAGGTCCGCAAGACCTATTTGCCATTGCTGAACTGCTTTTGTTGCACGGTCCCTTGTCCCCAAATAGTCTAATTTAGGGTCTGCCACACAGTTAGTCTCCTTCTAATATTAAATTTGGAAATTGTTCCGCTATTAAAATGTCCAGAATTTTTTGGTAGAACGTTGCATCCATGACAGTTGGGGCATATATATTGTCAAATATGAATCGCCTTTCATAGAGTTCCCCTACCACAAAAGTATATCTACCTTCTAGAGGGTCTTTCATCACCTTCTGAGTCACAAATGGAAAGTTTTTATGTAGCAGAATAGCTTATGGGAGTTATATGACGCTGCATGGCAGACCCCAACCCAACCCTCTATTAATTTATTATGTTCTCGCTGTGACAAGTGAGTTTCTTGGAGCAGGGCCACAGACGCATCCTTTCGGCCCAGTGCTACTAAAACCTTAGCCCTTTTGGCTGGGGACGAAAAGCTCTTTACATTCCAGGATGCAGTCTTATTGGATAAAGGTAACCCACTGTTTGTATTAGCCATTTCAGTTTGCTGTTCCTGTATTGCATCATAAACCTGACAGAGTTCCTTTGCAGGGTATACAGACCAGACCAATTATTTAAACACAACAGCATATAACTATGTACATTCAAACCCCCATAACAGTGATCTCCACTTTGCATCCTTTACTAGTAATCTTGAAAAATATATTACCACAGTCTGAATTAATACTCAACATCGCGTAGTAATCCCTCAACCCTTCTCACGCCCCCTTCCCGCTCCGCACCCTAAAGTACCCACCTGTACACATGTGCTCTAACATTTAAGTTCCTTAAATGTGGAATGTGCCCATCAACTCTAGATCTCTTTATCATCCCTGTTACCTCTGCTAACTTTTTAGTCAGCTTAATATAATTAAGTACCCCTCCCCCGCAGATACATGGTGTAACATGCTCCATCTATCCGTGACATAAGCAATAATCATCTCTCATGGTGCACATCTCCCTTGATGTAATATAGTGAGACCGCTCACCTTTCACGCTCCCAACAGTGCAATTATTAAGTATGGTAACCGTGTGTGTTCACTCAGTACAGATGCATATTTTAAGCCACCCTCAGCCTCCCCACCATCTCTTGTTCACCCTCAAAAACATTTTGATAAATAAAAAACCCTTGTCGGCAAGTTCGGTATTCTGTGTTGCAGCCAAAAGGCACCAGGACCAGCGAAGTTGAGGTGTCAGAAGTTTACAGTCCTGAAATCCGACAGTTCCCGCATAATCACTGCCACTGTCTCGCAGCTGTAGGCATCCTCAAGCATCCACAATGTTTAATTATCCTGCATTGAAAGGAGTAAATCCGGGAGATCCTCCGTGTACTTACATCAAACGTTTTGTCTCTAGTCCATTAAACGGGGCTAGTAATGAGAGCAGGGGCTTAGACAAGTGAAAGTAGCGCAAGACACAAAACTCACAGTCACAGGCAGGCCAGTTCACGTACAGTTTCCCCGAGATGTTAGTTTGGTGAAGCATGTCCCCACAAACGATCAGTATCCATAGCTATCCACCAATGTAGGTAAAGTTCTACCAGGGGCTTCAGGTTGGCTGGTTCTTTTGATCCCACACTTCGATAAACATCTGTATCTTGTCAGACTCCCAAAATGAGTAGGTGGCCCCTTCCACACGAACCTTCACCGTTGAGGGATACACCATAAAGAATTTCAGACCACGGGTTCTCAAACTGTTCATTTGTGTATTGAATTGCTGCCGTTTGCGCTGGATCCTAGTGGACATGTCTTGATGGATGGTTAGCTTATGGCCCTCAAACTGTATTCCTTTTTATGTTTGCTTGCACGCATGTGCAAGAAACATAGTGCCATCATCCGAGTTTTCCAGAGGTGTGTCAGCCTCTTCCAGTTCAGTCAGTGTGTTTGCAGGCACGGTCGCAGTGCGCCAATCACTGCTCCAGCTGTCTGACAAGCTGAAAATGCTGTGGCATACAGTTGAAAGGGAGAGCTCCGCTTCAGTGAGCAGAGCTCCCCCCTCAACACGCATGCACGCATATTGTGTGCTGACACACCCCCACGCACACAAGCAGTATAGCCAACGGGTACCACGCCCCTGCTGGCTCCACGCCGCACCCCCCAAATAAAGTTTCTGGTGCCACACTGGGAGCCCACCCCAGCGTGGCACATGTCCAGAGTGGCCGATGGGGGTGCCCAATCCCCGTCGGCTCCAGCCCCCCAAATATATTTTCAGGCCGCTATGCTGGGAGCCCACCCCAGCATGGCAAACGCCCCGCCGCCTTAATGAAAAAAAAACCTGTAAATTGAAAAACGGTCCTCACAGTCTCCTGTCCCCACCTGCACCCACCCACTGCGCACCCTGCCTCCCCACACCCCCCACTCACCCCATACTTACCTCGGGAGTCCAGCACGACAATCTTCGGTGGACCGGGAACACGTCTGCACTCTTCAAAGCTGACGCGAAACTGAGGAAATGCCGGTAAGCTGTATAATGTAATAGATAGGTTTTTTCAACTTTGCTGCATATTCGGCATTTTTGAATTTTGCACCAAATTTTCAACATGGGGTTTTGGGACCCTTCTCATGAATGCTGTCACTGTCATGGCGTTATTGGCCGAAGGGTGATTTACGCAATCAGTATGCGGAAATCACCTTTCAGGAACCGATTAACGAAAACGACACTGCAGTGTTCATAAGGTGGGCTCTCAAGAAGCCTATTTGGAAAATTTGGGGAAAAATTCCAAAAATTACTGTTTTATCGAGGTAAGGCTATATTCCTACGCATGCTCTTAAGTTCGCGAAATTTCAATATTTTCACTCCAGATTTTCAACATTGCCATTTTACCACACCTCCTTATGAGCAGTACAGCTGTCATTTTTCACATCTCGCCCACAACATGTTTCCGCCCATGTAGTGCACAATGGCGCAGTCGGTGTGCGAAATCAATGTATGGGACACATTAAGAAAATCACAGTGACACTGGTCATGAGCAGAGGTGTTAAAATGGCTATGTTGAAAATTTGGTGAAAAATTCCCAAAATGACTGTTTTAGGAGCGCACGTTGCGCAGTTCCTACGCACGCTGGCAAGTTTGCAAATTTGTAATATTTGCACACCAGATTTTCAACAGTGCCATTTTACCGCACTTCCTATGAGCAGTACAGCTACCATTTTTATCTCGCCCAAAATTTGTTTCCCAGATGTAGCGCACAATGGTACAGTCAGTGTGTGCGAAACTCTGTTTGGGACAGATTAAGAAAATCACAGTGACACTGGTCTTGAGCAGAGGTCTTAAAATGGCTATGTTGAAAATTTGGTGACAAAACTCCATAAAATGACTGTGTTACGAATGAGCATTACTCAGTTTCCACGCACCCTTGTAAGTTCATGAATTTGTAATATTTTCAGTCCAGATTTTCACCAGTGGCATTTTTCCACACCTCCTTATGAACAGTACGGCTGTCATTTTCCACAACATGGCTGAAATGTGTTTTCACACTTTCAGCGCAGAAATGCATGGTCGCTGTGGGAAATCATTGTTCGGGACAGATAAAGAAAATCACACTGACACTGTTCATGATCGGAGGTCCCAAAATGCCTGTGTTAACAATCTGCTGTAAAAAAATTCCCAAACTAGTTACATTACGGGTGTGCGTTGCACAGTTCCTATGCACGCTCGTGACTTCACCAGTTTTTTAAAGATTTTCACACCAGATTTTCAACATTGCCATTTTTTACACCTCCCCATGAACAGTACCGCTGTCATTTTTCACATCCTGTTCGGTATGTGTTTTTGCACCTGTGGTGCCAAATGCTGTAGTCACTGTGCAAAAGCAGTTTTCTGCTAACAAACTGATATTGCCACTGTTCATGAGGTGGGGGTCACAAAAAAACCATGTTGAAAATTTGGAGTGAAAATACCAACGAATGCCTGAGGCGTTAGGGTTTCCGACCATAACACCTCACCTTGTAGAGAATGACGGGCATTAAGGGTGTGACTTGGGATTCTTGCCTGTAATGCTCATACCATTCCACCCCCACCCACACCCTGCAGCCAGTGAGAGAGATCAAGGTGTGCCTCGGACCTCGGCCCAAACGTTACCCCATTCTCCCATAACGCGACCCATCTCACCGTATTTCCTGATGGAATGGGGTGCGCATAAGGGCCAAAGACCCCAAGGCACACTGTGACACTTGTCATTGTCTGCAGGGTAGGGTGTGGTGAAATGGCGTGGTCGTTATGCCCGACAACCCAAAGGCACACCCCAATGCCTGTCACTCTCTGCAGGGTGGTGGTGGGGTTGGCTTCAGTTCAATAATTCGCTGCCATTCCTATTATGCAGCTCTGTAACTTCTACTCTACCAATGCCAATGCCAGCAAGCAAACATTCGGCATTGACAAATGCTTGTTTCATTCTGGTATGCTGCCAAAATTGCCTGCCTGTCCTGGTAATGATGAAGTCTGAAAACTATTTTTTTTTTTCAATTCAATTCATCTTTATTTTTAAAAGGCGCTTTTCTTAAAATCAAAGCGCCTGTACAAATTCACAAAACAATAAATACAATAAAATTAAAAACTAATATGAATCCTTAAAAGCTATACTAAAAAGGTGGGTTTTCAAAGCTCCCTTAAAACTAAGGACGGTCGGGCAATCTTGCACCTGACGAGGTAGAGAATTCCACAGGGTTGGTGCCATAAAACTAAACGATCTAGCACCTGATGTTTTCAAACGAACTCTTGGAATCTCTAGCAATCCCTCGCCAGTGGATCAGAGGGCTGGAGGGATTGTAGGAGCAAAGGAGCTCTTTCAGGTAGGTAGGTCCCAGATCATGTAGGGCTTTATAGGTCAGTAAACCGACTTGAAGGTGATTCATTAGAACACTGGCAGCCAGTGCAGTCCGCGTAAGCACAGGTATTATATGGCTGGATCTAAAAGATCCAGTCAACAACCTGGCTGCCGATTCTGCACTAGCTGCAGACGGCGAGTTCAACCCCGATAGCCCTAGGTATAAGGAATTACAGTAGTCAAGACGGAGGTAACGGCTAGTGGATCAATGTTGGAAGGTCCTCTGGAGGAACCAGGTGCTTCACCCTGGCAATATTCCTCAGATGAAAAGGAAGTTTTGACGACCGCTGACACCTGAGATTTAAGTGTCAGGTGGTCGCCAATTATTACGCCAAGATTCCGCACCTGATCTGAGGTCGCCAGTTGAACACCTCCAGCCATAAGCCTGAGGGTGATCCTCCGCAGACCCGCCTCACAGCGACCTTTGTCCACAACCAACACCTCAGTTTTCTCCGGATTTAACCTCAGCCAACTCCCATTCATCCAGTCTTGGATTTCTTCAAGGCAGTTATTAAATACTGACAAGGCAGCGTCCTGGCCAGGCACGAAAGACATATACAGCTGGGTATCATCTGCGTAGCAGTGAAAACCCAAACCGTATCGTCTAATAATCACCCCTAACGGTAGCATATACACCGAAAACAACATAGATGCTAAAATAGAACCCTGCGGTACCCCACAGGGTAGGGAGAGTGATGCTGAGGAAAAAATTCCCGACACCACTCTCTGAGTCCTACCCTCGAGGTAAGATTGAAACCATCTGAGGACCGTACCAGACAGTCCACAGACTGACCACAGACGCTCCAACAGCACACCATGGTCAACGGTGTCAAACGCTGCAGAGAGATCAAGTAGTACCAAGATGGATCGGGTCCTACGATCTCTCGCTATTAGGAGGTCATTTAGTACCCGTACGAGCACTGTCTCGGTACTATGCCTTTTCCTAAATCCAGACTGGAGAGAATCGTAGATATTGTTGTTGGTCAGATGATCCTCCAACTGCACTGTGACCACTTTCTCAATAACTTTACCCACAAAGGGTAAGTTAGAGACTGGCCTGTAATTTGCTAGACGATCTGGATCTAAGGAGGATTTCTTTAATAGAGGCTTAACTATAAGTAGGTAACTACTTACCGAGGTGGCTGGTCTGGAGGCAGGCGCAGAGTCAGGGCCCTGTGCGCTCATTCTATTTTGAGCTTTCTTTTTTTATTTCGAGCCCCAGCATTTTAGGGAGAGTTGTAGCACAAAAATCATGGAGGTTTCCCATGTTCTGCTCCCACCGGTAGCCCCCTAATACGAAGATTATTGTGCCGACTATAATTTTCTTGGTAATCGAGCGCTTCCTTTAGTGCTTCCAGGTCTTGTTCAAGCTTAGTAATTTTGTCTGGTAGCGGCCTTGTAGTATCCTCTAGGTCCGATACTTGTTGCTCCACCTCGCTGATTCGCCTCTTTTGCTGCTTTAAATCTTGTATGATTCCCAGGAGGGTCTGCTCGAGGGTATCCCATTGGGGTTTTAAATCGGCTAAAATCTGGTTGGAGACTGTCCTGCTGATTGCCGCTATCTCTGCTGCAGACAGCGATATTAGGCCTGGGTTTCCCGCCGTCCCACATCCTGTACAGCTTTTTGTTTCACATTTTTGCCAGTCTGTTGGGCGGATTTGCCAGAGGTAATATATTCATCCATTTATAGAGGGCTAAGGATTCCAGAGATTGCTCAATAAGCACAATTAACTGATTAAAAAGCACTTTTTATAATCTTTTTGTGCAGAGCTCTGGAGTGGTGCGACTGATGTCTTCAGCTGCTCATTAGCGGCCCCCCCTCAGATTCTTGATAAGATGTGGCATGTACCACAGTCCCAGTCCGCGATACTTGGGAGGTTCCTGACATTTTGGTACTCGATCCACCACCTCCATCCTTTCAAGGATTGCCCATTTTAGGTTTCTTGAGCTTCTCTGTCAATCAAGAGCACTTATTTTTATGGATGGTCGCTTTAAATTGGAGATTTTGGATGATTTTAGAAGCGTTGATGCAGAACTGTTGAAAGTTGCTGCCATTCAGCTCGGGCTCCACAGTGCCCCCCCCCCCCCGGGAGTTTTTTTTTAAATGCAATTTATATCTTATGCCCCTACATTCTTTGGTCTGGCTCCCTGGAGGCTTTCCCAGCACATCCCCTTGGCCCCACTTACCTTCCTCATTCACTGACCCCCATGTAGCTGTGGTTTTACTCCCCAGGTGGAGATCAGGATAGGGGCATAACCAAGATTGAGCCATATGTTAGGTTCCTTGGACGGGGTGGTGGAACAAGCCTGGATATATCAGAGCTTCTACTCCTGGAGCCAAGACTGGGGCTGGAATCTTTTTTTCCTCCCTGACCTCCACAAACTTCCACTTATTCGGGGAACCAGTGCATGGTGCACAGACACACAAGGCGTAGGTCCCCAGGTGATGCCCACTACACCCTCACTGGCTCCCAGCTGCACTGCCACCTCTGGTCACCCAGGTAGCAGTAGAGCGGCGGGGACAGCGACTTCCTTCCCTGGAGGAGAGCGTCCTCTGGGATGCTCAGTGCTCCTCACCTCGTCTTCCCCGATGACCCAGGCTCGCCGGCATCGTGAGTGGTAAGGTTACTGCTGTGCTGACAGGCCAGCACTACAAAAGGACATTTTTTTCCCCATTATTTGTTTGTCCTCCTCCTATCCCAACTGGCTGCTCCAGTCCCATCACCCTGACTTCTCTGTGGACTTACCTCACCAGGCACTTGATTCGCTCTGGCGGGGTCCTTACCTCCACTGAGGCATGGATCCAGTTGGTGATGGTGGAGCCCAGGTCATCTGGTCTGGGGTCTGCAGACAACTGAAGTCATTTCATTGGCCATTGGCATTTCTGCTTAGTTTTCTTCACTGCCCGGGGGTTCTCTGTGCGGTGGCATGGGCGTGCATCATAAAGATGCTGCATGCGTCCGAATGCTTGTGCCCAGCCCCTGAGAGGTGGCTGTATGCTGCGCCACCTAACCTTCAAGCAAGCAAGGACATGAGCTGTCTCCCTTTCCCGAAGGAGATGAGCTGTCTGTGGATGCATAATTCTCCTTCCCCTGGCCGGCCCCTAAGTGACCCAGGTCCATTCCTGAAACCGGGTTGTTGGTGTGGTAGATGGTGTAGCATCTGTGCCTCGGTCTACCACGCCACTGGCTGACTCGTGAAGGAGATTTTAAGAGCTGGAAGATTCAGTGCTATAGAAGATGTTAAAAGGAGACCTAATGATCCAGGCAGGAATCCTCCCGAAATAGGCACGTACGAAATTGGCAGAGTAGCATCGTGGCTAGAGTGTAGGCTTAGGAACAAGGAGATCAAAGGTTCAAACCCCACCAGAGCAACTTACTCAATCTGTGATCCTGAGCAAGTCAGTTAACTCATTATTTCTAATAGTTCTGTATAAAGTCGGAAACATCTATTGAGTAACCTGATTCAAAATGGCTGCCCAGATGAAAGTGAGTTAACCTGCTTTTGTCCTTTGGTAAAAACAGGACCCCACTGAAAATGAGACACTGCCTCTCAGTTGGGCTGTCCTGGGTGACTTCTGTAGTGATAATCTGGTATAAGTTTTGAACCTGTATGTACACTGTATAATGGTGGTAGTAGTAGTGGATATAGTAAAATACATTTATTTCGGCAAGCCAGATGAGTTACAACTCACTTTCAGTGGTGCTCATAATAGTTATTGCTGTTGTATACCCTGAGTGTCAGCATTTCTCCTTCTAGCCACCAGTACCAGCATTATAAAGGAAATTTTTTTTTTTCACAATTGTATTTTTACCTTTTTTTTTTTTAAATCTTACCTGAGGGGCAGGAGACTAGCACCTTAATAAACTAGTCTGTCTGCCAGACATCTACCAAGGTAACCACTCCGTCTCTGTGCCCCACTAGGCTGTCCCAATCCCAATCAACATTACTACCCCTTTTCACTGCTTGGCCTGTCTTTTTTTTTTTTTAATTCAAGTTTATTAACATCAAGCAGGTACATCATTTTTGTACATTCTGTTAATATCCATACATAGCTCGTTATGAATTAATTCTTAGAGTATTCTATATAGTTTATCTCAGTTATCTCAGTACTTCGATAGTTACTATATTGTTACCTGTAGCAGCAAGAACTCCTTTATTTTTTGGTTTCCAGGAAATTGATCACCATCTCCCTTCAACCTAGGTCGGATCACAGCCTGTCTCTCCTGTTTCAATTTCATTGTTTCCGCCCCTCTAATTTTTTCCCGTTTAGTAGTGGATCTCTCCTTTTCTGCCTTAGAACTAACTATTGATCATTCAAGTATTATCTCATTGGAGGATCGCCAAATCTCCTATCTAGTCCACCTTCTTAAGTAAGTGGAAGTTCGATTGTTAATTTTATAAGTGAGTTCTTCCAATTCTGATATTGTGCCCACTGTCCTTATCCACTCTGAATAGTGGAAGGGAGGAGCTAGGGGTAAGCCACCTTCATTGATGGCCTTGTGTGCTGCTGTTATTAATATGGACCAGAGGTACATTGAATCCATATCTTGTATCTCTTCGGGGGGCGGGGGGAGGTGCCCCAGAATCATTATAGGCCAGTCTAGTGACGTCTGCACCGAAAATATTTCTCTAAGTGCCCCAGTAATTTCACCCCAAAAGGTCAGCAGAACAGCACAGGACCAGAAAATGTGCAAATGGCCCACCTCTAGTGACCCACAACCTCTCCAACATTGAGCTTTGACATTCGGATCTCTTTTACTAATTATATGAGGAGTCAGGAAGTATCGGACCTTAATTCGTCACGAGAATTCCTGCCAGTACGGTGATTGAGTCGTTTTTTTAGTTAGGAAAAATATTCGGTCCCAATTAAGTTCTCCTAGATTTTGGGGAGCTTCGTCCCTCCATTTTCTTTTTATTTTGATAAGTGGGTCCTGTCGCGGGGTTCAATTCATGAAGACAGCAGGAATCATAAAATATCATGTAAAACACCCTGAGGTGCTGTTTTATTGCCAGGTTTGTACAGATGGCATCTTCAGATGTAAACTTTTGTCAGGTTACTATAAAAATACAGAGAGTATGGGCTGGGAGTTTAGCTAGGATACCTCTCACTAGAACACTGCAGTTGGACCTTACAGTGCCCTCTAGAGACCAGGAACTGAACCCATCGCATGGTATGGTCACCCTGCCAATACCCCCTGGGTTTCTGCAAGTTCCTCTGCAGTCTGAGTATCTGCCCACTCAGCCTCTGCAGCTTCTCACCAGTCTGAGTCCTCTCCCTTTGGTAAATTCCAAGTGAGCAGCTTCTGGCATCCAGGTAGCCCAAACCTGACCTTTGGAGGTCCAGGGCCAATCCCAGGCCACAGTGATTCCTCCTTGCTTTTAGGATTTACAGGACTTTCAACCTGAGCTCCACCTTAAGCTTGCCTCACCTTCACCTTTGGGTAACCAGGATCTCAGTACTTCAACACTGCATGTCTCTCACACGTTTGGCTGCTTCTCTGGCTCCACACTGCTTTTCCCTGAGGTTCCTCTCTGCTCCTCAGCCCAAAGTAAATCTAAACTGTAGGTTACCTGAGCATTCCTTATATAGAGCTCAGGTGTCACATGATTTATCAGTCACGTTCTATTAAACAATTAAAGGAATACCAGATTTATAATTCACACAACTGCATTATTTTCAAAGAAGTATACAGGATACATATATAGGGGCAATTGTTACACAATGCTAAGCCCCTTACAGAAGCATAAACATAACATACAAACATCCTTTTCAGAAAGTACATTCCTCTAAACTAATCACTACCTGGCAGGACCAGACCCAAGCCTTCCCTATATACTAATGCAATTAAGGGCCAGCCCTTCCCTAAGGGAACATCTTTCTAAAATGGCTGCAGCTGCTGAAATAGCAGCAGCAACAGAAACACAGGCCTAAGAGCTTATGAACTCCCAGCTTCCAGGTACAAACTACCTTTAAAAAGCATAGATTCTTCTAGAGATGAACTCAACCGTTAACTGTTATCCTGCATTTACTTTTATTGTTTATACACATCTCTTTTTCTAAAGCTATCAAATGCTTCCTTATATCATGTTTTGTTTCATAGAAATACAGTCTCAACTGTTTCCTAAAATCAGCAGCAGCCTGCAAACAACAAACTATTTAGCACAGGTATATTTGCCTGGATTTACTGCTCAGCACTTTGTTACACTTGTACTTGGGGTTGTATCCTCCCATTATATAGGCAAACTGCCATGCTCACAGTTTCTACAGCAAGGGAACTTTATTCATTTGTTAGCTGGCAGAATATACCCCTTGGACAGCTTCTTTTACTCTTTTATTTAAAAGCAAACCCTCATGTAATACTTCTTATAGTGATCTCTATATACCAGCATGCCACATTCTTTGGGGGGGGGGGGGTGAATTACAGAACACAAACTAAATTGAAGACTACCTTGATAGTGGCCAGCTATCAAGACTCAAAGATAAACAAAATATAAAGTACAACAAACTTACATTAAGGAAGGAAAAGGTAACTACAACTTTATTTTACTTCCAGGGACTACTACATGCAATACACATCCCTAATTTGGCATCATGGGGTAAACTTTGTTGAAGCTGAGCTGCTTTATCCATCACTACAGTTTTCCAACTGGGATAGGGTCACCCACCCTATCACAGGTCCCCTTTCAACATTTATAAAGGAAGGAGATCGTCCCTCTTTGCTTACTAGCTCCACTACTTTCCTGGATGGCCCTAAGGATCTGTTGGGCCCTAACTGAATCCATGTCTTTTTTCTTTAGCGTGGAGATATAGTTTCTAGCCTGTAGGTACCTGAAATGATCTGTATTTTGCAGACTGTAATTATTTTTAAGAGATTTGAAGTCTAGAAAAGTCTCTCCCTGCCAGAATTGTGACAGACATCTAAGGTCTTTCCCCTCCCATATGTGAAACCCCTTATCTAGACGTCCAGGTTGAAAATCTGGGTCCCATGCTAGTCTTTTTAAGGGCCAGGTGGAATTTTTAAGTTTATATTTCTGCCATATTCTGTGGACCGATCTTATTGTGTCCCTAATTGAGGTCAGCCTCGGGTGTGGACATCTATTTATGTTGGAGACCAGCAGTCTGGTTTCCAGGGGTTGTAACCCCGTCCCTCTCTCTTCTTCTTTTTCCATGAGTTGCCAGCCCACGGACACATTGGGGTTAGACCACATTGTGGCATTTTTTAATTGAGCCGCCAGGAAATAATCTTCAAGATCCGGGAGGGATTTCCACCCTCTTCTCGGTGTGTTTACTGCATGGCCTGTCTCATGCTACAGGCAAGCTCGTCGAGCAGCAAGGCCCCTACAGTGCTTTCCAGAAGGGTTAGGAAAACTCCTCTGAGAGGACTAAGCGCTAGTGGAAGGTGAGTAACATCGGGTTTGGGGGAGCTTGGAGGCCCGAGTTGTCCATGTAGCATGGTCGTGATGACCACCCGTGTCCTGACCTATCTGTTCTTGCAGATTTTTGTACAGAACTCCAGGAGATTGAGGACAGACATGATGGCCTGTCCTGACACCTCTCGCAATTCTACTGTGCATGTCTGGGATCTGTGCTCTAACCCTGTGAGTATTATGGGGCTTTAGGGGTGAGCACAGAGCTGTGTATGGTACCGTCCTTAGCCCGAGGATGATAGGAGAAAGGCTGGGATGCTTGAATCCTCCCCTGCTATGGTGATTGGGGCTGTAGGCATGAACCCAGATTGCTGGCTTGGCAAGTGGTTCTTCAACAGCTGGCCAGTCGGGCTGGACTAATGGAATGGTTTGGCTGAGTCCTAATCTATAAAGCCTCACAGGAAACATAATGTTCAGATATAATTCATCTGGCGTTTCAAATATACAGTCTATAGAGTTCTCCACCCTGTTATCTATTACTGTAGAAATTCACACAACAACCAGATCTTTATCTTAAGAGTTAATCTGCCCCAGCAGCTCATTCTGCACTTAGTCATAATCTTCTGTTGTGACATCATAGTCTGTTGGGCATTACTGTGATGTCACAAGCAGAGTAATATAACCTCAGGTAGGGAATAAGCAGCAGTGATTGATAAACTCTTCAGAAATAAAGATCTTCTTTTCATGCAAATAACCTTTGGAATAAATAAGTGGGGGGTGATTCAGAACAGATTTTACATATAATCTGAATTGTGTCTAAATACTGCATTTTTCAGAGTTCTTTCTTTAGGAGGTGTTGTCTGCTCTTTAACTCAGGGGGAAATACAAACATTAGTGGTACATATGGTGTCTTCTTTCTTTAACAAAAATTAAGGTTATGGAACGGAATGTATACCTTGAAATGGAAAACTCAACAGGTGATTCCACCCTGCCGAATCACCTATGAAGGCAACCAGGCATTTTATCTTTTTTTTTTGCAATATAGGCATGTTCCTTATTTGGACTGGGCAGCACCATTTTGTAGATGTCTTGGCGTTTGCCGTGACATCAGCGTCTCATCAGCTTCCATTTCCATGACTACTGCCTGCCTGAGTATGGAGTACCTCGATAATACAGTATATGAAAAAACCAAAAGGATCTGCCTGTCCACATAGGGTAATTGAGTCATTTGGAGGGCAGAATTACATATTGGGTTTTCAGTTTCAAGGCACACGTTCCAGCCATGAGAAGGAGGTCACAGTGGCAGGGAGGGGAGAGAGGATGGTCAAGAAAGGGGACGGTATTGGGGAGGAGGGATCTTACAATGATGTTTAGGTGCTACAGAAAAGACTACAAATAAAGCGAATGTTTGCATTATTTGTTTGTTCCCCTAGCTGCTTGCTTACCTCCAGTCCCCTACTTTAGGGAACTGATGCAGTTGTCACACTGGTTTCATAGCTCCTCTCCTACCTCCTTTCCCATACTGCCATCCCCAGTAGACACCCCAGGAAGAAAGACCCCCCTTTTTGGTGGGCCCCAGATGACAGGATCAACCCTATGCCTTCCAAAGACGTGAGGCAGAGGAGATGACTTCTGTGGTTGGTAGTGTGGGGATTGTATAGCATCATCATTGGCGTGCATGATGGAGCCTTTCTAGTAGTGTGGATTCTACCCCCCTCCTAGAGTTTAAATGTGCTACCGCCACAGCACTCCAGTGCCTTCACTAGCCTAGAGCAGGTGGGCAGGTTCGTGGGAGGAACCCAGGTTTTCCACTTGAGCTCACAGAATGCGCAGACACCACTTAGTTGGGCCATGTCACTCATTATTTCTGCACGTTTTTCTTCTTTGTGCTCAACATTGTCTCCCTGCTTGGGATTGCTGGCAGCCTTCCAGCCCTGTCACCACCTGCATAGCTGTTCTGTGCAACGCAGGGCCCTAGTGTACCAGTGGCTCTGCTTTTCTTATACTATCCACTGCCCTCTGCACTGTGTAGCATTTGGCATGGACCCATCTGCATGCCGCTTCCCTGTGGTGAAGGTGATACTCCTTGGTCCCACCATGTTTCCCTGTGGCCACAGAACCCTAAATAGCCCTTCCTGGTCAAGGTAGTGTTGCCACCAGCAGACAGCTTGTCCCTGGCCACCCATTCGCCAGTGTCTTGAGCTCACTTCTGAGTTGAGGTCTGCAGCATTGAAGTGTGTAGTGCTACTGCCATACCATTTGGCGGTCCTGTGTTACTATTTTTTTTTTTCATTATTGTATATTTGCCTTCTGATGCTTCACTGATCCCTAACTGGATGACTCCACCCACCTAGTCACCTGCTATCTCTGGGAAGTACCCACTGTTTCCTGACATTTACCCCTCATGATAGGGATGGAGGGGCTTGCCCTTGCCCCTCCAAAGCAGGATCCAATCATGTGTCCAGTTAGTGATGCCAGGCCTAAAGGGGTCTATCCTTCATCCCACCCTGGGAGGGATTTTTCTTCATGTTTCTACATTTGGAATTTTGACATGCAGTAACGTAGAGATTCTGACGACATCCCACACCCTTCTGGGTCTCCTGACTGCCTTGACAATCAGCCTCTGCTAAATGTCAGGTGTAAGGGTGAGAGGTGCAACCCACACACCCTGTGAGAGGCGAGTAGTCCCTTTGAGTCTCGATTCTCTCACCCCAACACACCCCGGACGACTCGATTTACGCTTCTGAACTTTGGTCGCTTGTGTAGCAATCGGTAGCTCTACCGCCATGCTGTTGGACTGGACATACCCGTGTCCCTATTTTTTAACATGCTACCATAACCCCACATGGACACAGGACCTTCCAGCATTATGCTATTCAAAGCCTAGCAACTGAGGCTCAAAACACACAGTTACGAGAATGAATTATTCAAGTTTTTGTCCAGCTGGGACTTTTTTAGTGTCAGAGCTACAGTACTGGTATTTGGAATGCTATATTGGTAAATGGTTGCCGCAGTGAATGAAACGGGTACTACTTGAATGTTTGTATTTAACAAGTTATTTTTCAAACAAAATCCAGTTGTGGGAGAGGCTGGCCCGCCGGCACAGTGGTAGTGCTACCGCTTGCGATGCCAGCAACCCAGGTTCGGTAGCGAGCCTAGGATGTTGGAGGGCCGGCCAGGGGAAGAATGATTGAGTGCCCGATGGGCCGCTGTTCTTCTCCGGGTGAGGTGGGATGCTCTTCCCGCTGCTATACTGCCACCACCTGGATGACCATGGGTGGTGTTGGTGCAGCTGAGGAGGCAGACTAATAGGGAGGGGTGGGCATTGGCTGGGGACCAGAGTGGAGGTGCGTCTCTACGTGCCTCCATCTCATTGGTCTTCCTCAAGTGCTGACATCAGCAGAGGGGTGGGGACCAGAACAAGGAAAAGACCCCATGTCTGGTCCAGGCAATGGGCCCCCACAATGAATGACTTCAGAGGAACAGGGCTGGACTCCAGTTGCACGCTCCCCTGAAATTTCGGAGAAGGTAAGGAGGGGCCTCTGCCCCACCCGGGGGGGGGGCATCCAGCCCTCTAGAGGTAATGGAGCGGGGCACTATCAGAGCGATCCCCGGTCCTCGCAGTGGAGTAGCCTGAGTGGTGCATTGGGAAGCCCTGAGAGAGGGACCAGATGTGGAGACAAGGGGGCCAAAAATAGAAAGTAAAAAAGAAAAACAAATCCAGTTGTGTAAGGCATCTTCTCATATTAAGTTTGGTTCTGTTTGAACAGTGTTAAAGATGAGAGGAGTGAAATGCAGAGCAGTCAAGTGATTTGCTCAAGACCACAGAGGGAGTCTCTGGCTGATGTGAGATTTGAACCTGTAATGTTCTGAGGCCAATACTTTGCCTTAACCACCATACTATCCTACTTCTAAATCAGGTTTGTTCAACCTGTCAAAATGGAAATGCTTTTAAGAACGTGTTTTCAGATTTAGACTGGAGTCTGTGCAGAGATTTCTTAAGACAGTGAATTTGAAAGTTCTGTGGTGTACGCAGCTAGTCTTTAAAAACACAGGAATGCAGCTCACTGAAATCTGCGTGTGTTTAACCTTTGGTTCCACTTTGTCATTTTGCAGGCACACTAAGGACACCACCAGTGACACAGAGCCAGGGTTGCTTTTCTGCCTACCTGACCAAGTCGACAGTGCTGGTACCACCGATGGCAGCTTGCACTTCTTTGTGAAACCTGCCAAGCTGGACGCCACAGCTTTGCACGACGACACCTCGGCCACCAACCTGCCTCTCTCCAAGCCAGTTGATAATGCAGTCCTAGCCTCTGAAGCGGGTCTTGGTGAGCAGCAGTATGTAAGCGAAGCATCTGAAGAAGAAGGTGCATCAGGCTGCAGGGTGTACCAAGATGCTGGCACCATTACTGGTATGTACCATTCAAGCCTTATTATTCTGATTCCTCAGGTTTATGGCAGTTGGTCAAACCAGCATCGATTAGATTGTTACATGACTGTGTAGCTTGTAGAGAAGCCAGCCATTGGCAGAGTTTATATAGAAAATACTGGATGGGGTGTTGTACATTGAGTTATTTTTATATATATACACCCTTTGAGTCTACTAAAAATAATAATTATAATAATTTTATTTTTAAAGCGCCTTTCAAATTTCAAAGCGCTGTACAATCATACAAAAAATAGAATCCAATACAATCATTATAATACAATATAAAACACTCATAAAACCACAATTTTATAAACAGATCACATAATACTATTAAAAGGCCATGTGATACAAATGGGTTTTAAGGCCGCTCTTAAATTCCCCCAGGGAGGTGCACTGCCGTAACCAACTGGGTAGAGAGTTCCAGAGAGTGGGAGCTGCATAAGAAAAAGGCTCCATAAGCCAGATGAATTTAAACACACCTCGGAATCTCTAGCAACCCCTCGTCGGCTGAGCGGAGCAATCGGCCAGGGCAGTAAGATACAAGAAGATCTTTCAGATAAGCTGGACCCTGATCGTGTAGGGCTTTGAAAGTCAGTAAACAGACTTTAAAGGTGATCCGCCACCGAACAGGAAGCCAGTGCAGTTCGCGCAGCACTGGGGTAATATGACAAGACCTCCTGGTTCCCGTCAAAACCCGGGCTGCCGCGTTCTGCATTAGCTGAAGGCGGCGGATTTCGACCCCAGAAAGCCCAAAATACAGGGAGTTGCAGTAGTCCAAACGAGAGGACACAAAGACGTGGACCAACATAGGTAACATGTCAGACGGAACAAGGTGTTTCCCTCTAGTGATATTCCTAAGATGGTAAAAGGAAGTCTTGATGACCGCTGACACCTGCGAATGCAGTGTCAGCCTGTCATCCACGATAACCCCTAGGTTACGCACCTGTTCAGAGGTCAGAAGTGACACACTCCCAAGAAAATTCCTGACGGCAGCAAACAGGCGACCCTCCATCCGACAGTCTGGTCCACCACCAAAACTCCTCCTTTTCTGCGTTCAACTTCAGCCAACTAGAATCCATCCAACCCTGGATTTCTCTCAGACAGCTGTTAAACACTGAGGTAGCTCTATCCTGGTCAGGAGCAAAAGACAGGTATAGCTGGTTATCATCTGCATAGCAATGAAACCTCAGCTCATACCGTCTTATAATGTCTCTGAGGGGCAGCATATACACTGCAAATAACATGGGAGACAGCACAGAACCCTGAGGCACCCCACATAACAAAGGTATAGGGCCGGAGGAAAAAAGCCCCGACACAACCCTTTGTGATCTCCCAGTGAGGAATGAGGTGAACCATCGGGGGACGGTTCCCGATATTCCACAAATCTGCCTCAGGTGTGCTAGCAACACCACGTGATCCACGGTGTCAAAAGTTGACAAGAGATCAAGAAGAACTAAGATGGAACGTCTCTTCTGGTCTCTCGCCCTCAAGAGATCATTAAGCACCCGAACCAGCGCAGTCTCAGTGCTGTGTCTTTTACGAAAACCCGATTGGGAGGGTTCGTAGATGCCATGGATGGTTAAATGGTTCTCCAGTTGGGACGCCACTACTTTCTCAGGAGGTTTGAGATAGGTCTGTAGTTTGTGAAACAGTCTGGGTCCAAGGTAGCTTTTTTCAGGAGGGGTGTCACCACCGCCTCTTTCAGGGAGCTAGGAAACTCACCTGATTCCAAGGAGCACCAGACTATTTACACAAGGATTGGGCCGATGATATCACAGCAACCCAATATTAGGGAAGTCGGTCCAGGATCCAAACTACAGCTCGTAGGGCGCACACCATGGATAATCCTCATGACATCCACAAAATCTGGTCTGCTGAAGGAACACCAGGAAGACAGAGGTACTGTGAACTCATGCTGTTCAACAGCATCCCCCTTAGAAGCCACCGGACGCAAATCCATCCTGATGTCAGCCACCTTATTAGCAAAGAATCTAATTGCGAGAACGCTTTCCGAACTTGTAGACAGGCTGGCTTGCACAGCATGTCCACAGTTCGAAAAAGCTGAGCTGGTCGATTCTTGGCTACTGCAATCTCCCTGGATAGGAATTCTGCCTTCTTATGGGAGATTGCAGATTGGTAGACAGAATAATGGTCCATCAATCTAAGGCGGTCGGCATCAAGGGTTGATCTGCGCCAGCAGCATTCTAATCTTCGCCCCTGTCTCCACATCTCCCTCAGCATCCCATCAAACCAGGGTGTCTTGGGACGAAGGGAGAGGGGGCGTACACAAACAGGAGCAATAGTATCCAGAGCCAGTGTGACAGCCTTATTATAGGCTGTCGCCACAGTCTCCGGACTAATGCTCACCAACGCAGGGGACGAGAGGTCGAGAACCGCCGCAAGGCCCTGGGGTGTAATATCCCATAAAGGGCGGTATCTCGCCATCTCCACAGGGGTAGGCCTTCTCAGGGGGGTACTAAAATTGAACCTCACCGTGTAGTGGTCCGACCAAACGACTGGTTCCACCCCCAAATTGAAAGCATCAATCCCAAGGAGAAAGACTAAGTCCAGAGAGTGCTCAGATTTATGGGTAGTGGTAGAAACCACCTGTGTGAAGCCCAGAGAAATCATTAATTGGAGGAAGTGATTACCAAATTGCGAGAGTTCATCGTCGATCCAGGCGTTGAAGTCGCCCAGAACCATCAGTCTGGGCGACTCAAACGACATGTCGACGATGAAGTCTGCCACTTCCTGTAAGAACCGTTTCCCATCTCCTGGTGGACGGTAGATGAGTACGATTCGAATGCCAACACCCACTACCACTGTGCACTCAAAGGACTCAGCCTCCCCATAACCACACTCATGAGGTCCAATTCTGTCCTAAAACAGACTGCAACCCCGCCCCCAGTCAAATCTCGGGCGGTGTATCACCGAGTACCCAGCTGAAATCATAGTTTACTATAAAAATACAGAGAGTATGGGCTTCCAACGTGGGGCCTGGATTTTCATCCAGCCATGTCTTGGTGATGCAAGCCAGGTCCACCGAACTAACAAGGTAAGCTATAATGCCCGTCTTGTTTCTGACGGACCGAGCTGAACGAACCTCGGAGGCCGTCAAGCTCATCTGTCTACTTAATCCTGTAGAGCCCTTGGATATGGGCACCAGACATGGTAAACCACGATCTGTGTTCCATTTCGCACCAGGGCGCCTTCTAGATGTAACAACCCCAACACAAAAGCTTCCCTCGTCCATCCTCCCTGGTTCACACCCCCCCACCCTC
This sequence comes from Neoceratodus forsteri, assembly GCA_016271365.2. Lineage (NCBI taxonomy): Eukaryota > Metazoa > Chordata > Ceratodontiformes > Ceratodontidae > Neoceratodus > Neoceratodus forsteri. Next base: position 824,647,546 of record CM057456.1, read on the forward strand.
CTCCGGGCAATTCCCAACGCTCTACAGTGCTGATAAATATCATACCGAAGGGCTGGAGGATAAAAAGGGCGGAGGGCACAGAGCAGAGAGGGATTTGATGATGACCGTAAGTATTAAGCCGACACATGCCAGCAAAACTACTAAAACACAATAACTCTAAAATTCAAATAAACTCCAAAATAAATCTAATAAATAATCTGAACTAAATCAATAACTTTCCAACCCTCACCAGAAGAAAGTCAAGACTATTCCAGCGACAAATAAATATAAACAAAATTAAATCAAAACCAAAATATACAATAACACATCCCTTCCCCCTCTCTCCCAGCCCTCTCACGACCAGGGAGAAGAGAAAATAAAATAATAAATGAGATCACCCCCCCCTCCAGCTCTCTCACCACCAGAGGGCACTTATATATTACTACAGTCTCACTGTCTAATACCACATTAACCACAAGTGATGTGTAACGGTATCACAAAATGAGGATGTGTAAACAAAAATGAAAAAAGTGAATAATGTCACCCCATAGTTATTAAACACCACAAAAATAAATTGTATATGGGATAATGGATTTGGGGGGCGAGGAGGGCAGCGTATTATGAGATTGTTTCACACACCCAAGTGTGTGCTACTACATAAACCAAGAGAGCAAAGCTCGAGTGGTTTACAGCAGTAGCCACACATCAAGGGCGTGTTTCAAAAAAATAAATAAAAATATCAAGTAACCACTGCCTCCCATCTGTTGTTTTATATAATTTATTGGGTTCCCCCGAAACCACTGAGACTACAGACTGGGCTGTGACAGCATTTGTAGTTTTAAAATAACTTTACTTACGGTTCAGCAGAGGAGAGAATCAAACAGAATAAACTTAGAATAGAGGCCAACATTTGCAAAAGTTCATCAGTTTTATTTAGACAGATCCAGAAGCAAATGATGTGATACCTTTGATTGGACCAACATAAATGTTACAACAAAAGAACAACGTGCTCTAGCTTTTAAACCAACCAGGTCCTTCTTCAGAAGTGCTATGACAGTTATTTAGAAAATCCCATACTATTAACACCCAGATAATGCATAAAAAACAGAAATAATTCTCATTGGTTTAACATATACATAGTTAATAGTATGGGATTTTCTAAATAACTGTCATAAAGCTTCTGAAGAAGGACCCGGTTGGTTCGAAAGCTAGAGCACTTAGTTCTTTTGTTGTAACATCTATGTTGGTCCAATAAAAGGTATCAAATCATTTGCTTCTGGATCTGTTCTTACAAGGACCAATATGGCAACTACACTGTTTGTCAGTTTTGTTTAGGAAATTAATCTGTTTCAACTTTTCCCCAGTTAGTGTAACCATGGCAATAAGTGCCGTATCCACGGCAACAGAGAAATTCTGTATTTCTGTATTTGGACCGAGTGTGGCTGAACCACCAACCTGTACAGTGGCACTACTACCTGCCTGCTGTGACTCATAAATCCCCTCATTATGCATCCTAAAATCCTGTTTGCCTTCCCATCCTGTTGTGTTGAATTGGGAAGAGGTTTTTAGACTACTGTTAATTATTACCCCAGGTCCCTTTCCGTCTCCTTCAGTGCTCCACCCTTAACTCATTGAAGCAGTAATCAGTATGTGGATTTCTGCTACCAATGTGTATTACTTTACACTTCTAGGTCACGCTCAAGGTCGCACAGTGAGCTGGGTGGCTGAACCCATGACACTAGTTTACAAGCCTGTGCTGTATTCTCTAGACAAACAGTGGCTCATAGTTATTGAAAACAGGAAACAGTTAATGTTTAAAGCAGGTGTCTTGTATACAGTAATTTGGGGGGGGGGGGCTGTGTTTTCTCTTTCACTTTAGTCAAGAGGTGCAGCTTAGGAGCCCTCGGTCGTGTTTCCATTGGACGCACTGCAAGAACCGTTTTTTTTTTTGTCCCTGTAGTTCTGTATCATTTGGCTTTATCAGCAGACGCGTAAACAAAATAAGACTTCACACATGCCAGATTTCCCATTTTGACACGCCTTACAGATTCTGGTCAGCAGCAAGCAATTTTCTGTATAACATGATGTTTTTTTTTTTCTTCTCCCTGTGTGGAAAAGTACTGGAGATGATGGGCATGCCAAAACTGATATGCTGCTGCTGCCCTCTTGAGGAAGTGCTGCTGCACTGCACAAGTTGTTTGTCCATTTAGAGAATTGTTTGTAGCCGTGTTGGTCCTTGTACAAAACGATGAATAAAGTGGGGGATTTGATACCTCTTATTGGACCAGCAAGAGATTTACAAAACACAAGCTCTCAGGTAACACAGAGCCCTTCATCAGGTGTAGTAGTGTAGCAGCATGTTCTACAGAAAATAAGTTTCTTTGGATATAGCACTCAATTGATAAACTTTTACACATGGTGTAACAGTTCTGTTGATGAGAAAGTAAACTGAGAAAAATAAAAAAAACGGTCTTTGAACTACTAGGTGGTTGTAAATTAGAATGCAGGTGCAAACTCCTCTCCCTGGATGGAATATGACAGCAGGAAGCCTATAAATTGTAAGTTACTTACATTCCAAGAGCCTCCCTAAATACAGACTGCACGCACGTGTGTGTCTGTGAGACTACATTATAAATAAAACCATTTGTTTATTTGCTTTTGGTAACCGGGTGAGTGGGGATTGCCTATTTTCAGGCATGACCCGGGAGAGTACAGTTAAAACAAGTTAAAAACAGTAGTACAGGCAGGAGCTGATACAATGCAGTACATAAAGAGATCAAGAACCTTACGTGACAGTAGAATTACTTAGCATGAAAGTGATGGTATACATAGCATAAGCATTATGATACGAAAGAGATAAAAACAATCTACCTACCATTCCAGTGATGTACCAAAGGTCTACAGTGCTGCCATGCAGACCATGGTGTTCTGGCTGGGACATGTCTGTTGAGGCATGTCCGCTCCTTTTTCCTGTTCTAGACACCACTCTCTAGTCTCTTTTTGAGATGAGTCTCAGGGTATTCTTACTGAATGCTTACTGAATGAACTCTGACAGTGTCTTGCTTTTACTTGGATGCGGTGATCGGTACACTGATTTTACAATGCGCGATTTATGTTTGCAGTGAGTTGACTACTTTGTTTTTGACCACTATGTTTGCTTGTGCAGAGTTTACATGGAACCCTGATGCACAGGACGTCATCTTTTGTTACACTGGGCCATGCACAACAGTGACTGAGATTTCAGCGTGCCATGAGGTACAGTAGGTAGCTGTCTGCATACAGTACCCGTAGCTCCCGGTTGGCTTGCCATGATGACAGTGTACAGAGTACAGCCAGTACAGTGTGGAGACATCTGGGACCACAGAACCCTTGACACTCAACCAAATCATATGGGATGTTCCCTAATGTATCCCTTTGATGCCATGTCTACCATCGGGAGACCCCACCCCCACAGCCTCAACAGACATGTCCCAGCCAGAACACCATGGTCTGCATGGCAGCACTGTAGACTTTTGGTACATCACTGCGTGTCCCATCAGTACGGCATGTCAAGCAGCAGTCCCAGGCATCACTGCGTCCCACATGTAGGTGATGACATCAGCAGGGATAACTTCCATAGTAGCTGCTATATGGCAGGGAACGTCCGTGGGACAAGTGCCATCAGACAGCCACAGCCTGCAGGGTACACTCCACAGGATTGTTATTCATACTGTGTGGTCTTTTTTTTTTTTTTTTTTTACAATTCTATTTATCCTCCTTGGCAGGCCTCCAGCTCGTCTGCCAAGCTACCAGTCTTTGGGGGTCTTTGGAGTCTTGTGGCATCATGCGCACCCCAGCAGAACCCCAGAGCTGGCCGGAGGCTTCATCCTAGGTGGCCTCCATTTTTACCTCTGTTTTTGCCCCAATGTTTTGTCCTACCCGAGGCCCCAGAAGTGGCGACGCATGCACGTGGAGGCACACATGCGCACCACAGCTCCAGTACCAGCCCCTTCCGCTTTCCCTCAGCCTAATGCTGGCCCTCCTCGGGAGCGACACAGCCACTCCGGCCTCAACCAGGGGGTGGCCATGCTCCGAGGAGACCAAGTTCTCCCTCCTGAGGTGGAGGGGCACCAGCCAGCAGCCACTCGCTTCCTCTCCCTCCCTCCCCCTACAGTGACCTCTGACGACCTGGGCTTGTACCGGAACCCAGGTCGCTGACATGGCACAAGGTGTGGCGTCCAGCACCTCAACCCTCTGGGCCAGCCGTACTGTGAAGTCTTGAGGTGTCAGATGGTCACCATACTGTCCTGGGGGGCATCGTAGGATGTCACACATGCCTATAGGTGCTCTGATGTGGCCGTTGTTGATAGCTCCCACTGAGGGGATGCCGTACTTGTTGGTGTGTCCACCAAGGCATTAGGCACCCATAGGGTTCTTCTGCTGTGCTGGACTCCCAGGCAAGGTCCATATGGCATTGCGACTCAGTGGTGGACAACAGCAGAGAGTCATCCAATGCCTTCTTGGTTGTGTGCCACAGTTGGGCACAGATGCCTTGTCCAGCCTGCCCCCTAGTGGGTTTGTATACAGCACCTGTGCCATGTCACATAGCTGCATGTTGCCGAGGAGCATGGCTGTGTGGCAGTTTTGCACAAGGTTCTGGTGCCACCATGTAATGTCCTGTGTTGGACTGCATTGCACATTCGCACAGTCCGCTGGTGCCACTACAGCTGCTCCAGCTCCTTGCACAGCTGGGTGGAGACGCAGCTGGTTAGCTGATGTGACCGGGAGTGAGGGACACCAAGGCACGTGCTGACAGCTACTGTCCAGTTGGCATGACACATCTGGTCCCACATGGGAGCTGCAGACTTTGCAGGGGTGTACGATGCATGGGCTACAGCATGGGGCACATTCTCTGCATCCTCGGTCTTCATCCTAGTCACCCTCCCCCCAGTGTCTGGGGACATGTCATTCTGTCGCTTTTGTAGTGTCACAGCACTCGATCAGGGTTCTGCCGTTAGGATTGTTTGCCATGATCTCCGAGTAGGGGCCACATCTGCTATAGTCAGGGGCTGTCGTCAGCCTCCGTCAAACCCCTCCTCTGCACAGTTTGTTTTACCCATGAGAGTGGTTGCGGCAGCTGTGGGTGGGGTTTGGTGCCAGGACTCCTCCTGCACCAAAATCTGGTGCAGGATCCCTGGCACACCAGGCTTCGATGCAAGCTGCCATTTGCTGCAGCCTGCATTGCTCCGAGGGTCCTCTGAAAATCGAGCTCCTGGTGTTTGTCTCTGTCCTCTTCACTTGAACAGATCCAGTGATGTCGAAGCGCTTGGCTGTACAGTACAGATTTTGTAGTGTGCATAGGATGATTGCTGTTTTTGTGGAGGTATCTCTGCCTGTCTGTTGGTTTCCTGTAGCTACAGGTCTGTAAGGTTCCATCTTTAATGGTAACTGTGGTGTCAAAGAATTTGATGCTAATGTCCGAGTACTTCAGAGAAAGTTTAACTGAGGGATAGAGGATGTAAAGTTCCTGAAAAAATTCTTTAAATGTGTGAATATTTTCTGTCTAAATTAGAAATTATCAATATATCTGAAGTATGTGAGTGGTTTGAATTTACATTTTTTCATGAAATCCTCTTCCAAATTGGTCATGAAAAGGTTGTCGTATTGTGGAGCCATCCTGGTGCCCATTGCTGTTCCCATAGTTTGAACATCTTACTTTGAGGAAGCTCTGGCAGCAGGTCAACACTGGTAGGACTTAGCTGTCAGGCACCAGGACAACACGGAAAACTTTCTAGCTAGCAGTCTACCACGGGGGATTGCTCACCAGTGACATCACCCTCTGATGTCGGCCTATCCTGTAAAGGTGGGCGATCCACCACACCCACCCCAGTTCCTTCCCACTGTCGACACTTACACGTCGTACCTTAGCGGATGTCACAGCTACAGTAGACTGCCATTTCCAGCCCTTGCTGTGCTTTTTTCTTTTCTTTAGTATTTACATCAGTTTTTTGGTGTTACCATCATCGAGTTTGTCTTCTACACCTGTCCCATCTTCCGACTGCTCCATGAAGTGTGCCTGCGACAAACAAATTCCTAAAAAAAAGATGGTCACTCTGCTTATATCCTGTGCCTAGGCCCCAGCCACGACACTGAACCCTGCCAGAAATTCAACAGGCCTCTCGGAAACGTCATCTAAAAATCCTGGAGAGCCATCTAGTCAAGCAAAAGCTTATCATGATGGAAAAGAATCTGTAGGCCAGGAGATCTTTGATTTCACCAGCCCAGTCTTCTGGGGCTTCCTTCTCATCTCAGTCCCAGGAAAATCTGGTGGGAAGCACAAACACCAGGACAAACACTGGGACCAGACCTGGTCTGCTTCCTGTTTGTGGTCTCCCCATAAACCTTCGACCACGTCGGGGTCATCCTTCCACAGGGGGTCAGCCCCTAAAGCCCCACCTGCCCTTACTCACATAGGGCTGCTGGTGGCCCTGCTGCCTGCCCTTATATCATTATCACGGGTGGTGGCTCTTCAGGGCAGGGGACTCTGTTTCCTGTTTCTCAGCCCCTGATGCTCAGGCCCAATACTTCTTCGGGTCCTCAGCCAGGAAGCTCAGCTGGTGTGGATGTGACCGGTCTCAGCTTCTGTGCCATCGCACCCCCCCTTCCCCAGCCAAGGCGCTGCCTTTGTTGGTTCCCTCTATGGGGTCCAACACTAGTCCTTCTCAGCAGCACTTGCAGCAACCTATCAGCATTTTCTCCAGTCCGGCGTTGCCTCTGCCTTTGCCAGGGAGCTCTCCTTTCCTCCCCCCCCCCACCCCAGGTGCCCGTTTCTCTTCTCCTGGCATTGGCAGATTCTCCTCCCAGGCATCCTGAACCGGTGCCCACTGGGCCGCCACCTGTACTGCCACAGCCTGTGGGGGGGGCAGCACCAGTCTTACCTCTCCCACAGCCTGCGGGCCCGCTGCTGGTACTGCCTTTACCACAGCCTGCGACCCAGGCGCCGGTTCCACAGCCAGCGCCTGCTGGCCTCCCACTGGGTCCCCTATGCTGAGCCCGCCTATTCCAGTGCCACCTTTCCTTACCCGGCGCTGGTCTACCCTTATCCTCTGGCATATAATTACCCTGACCCAGTGGACTATAATGCCCAGTTCTCTGCGTGGTGGTCTTTCATGCAGAAACAGACCCCCTGCTTCTCAGGGCCTGCCTCCAGCTTCCTCTTGATGGCCTGCTGGGGACTTTCTGCCCCTGGACCGGGGATGATCAGGTGCCAGTTCCCCCTGTACTCCGGGATCTACCAGATCCAGACCCGTTGTTGGCTCCGGTACTCACCAGGATGAGCATCCACCAGCTGACAGTGAGCCAGAAGAGCTGGATGGAGATGAGACTGATTATTTGGAGTCTTCGTTCACTCCAGGGGACTCTGATGAAAGTGAAGAATCCACCAAGGTAGTTCTCAAGCCCCCCCCCCCCGATGATCTATCATTCATGGACATCATGATGCACATCCAGGCCACCATGGGCTGGGAAATGGAGGAACAGAACCCGGAGCGTCATTGTCGGGCAATTTATTTGAGGTAGCCCGATGCCTTTCCTGTGGTTGTGGCAACCCTTATTGACTCCTATGAAGATGTCACAAGGGCAGCTTGGAATTGCCCCTCTACAATTCCAGCTGTTTCTAAGCAGGCAGACAATCTGTACCATGCTCCAGCTGGTAAGCCTTTTTTGGGAGATCAACCCAAAGCTGACTCTCTGGTCATCAATGCGGCACATGACTGCACCAAGAGGCCCAAGCACCTCAGTGCCCTTTCTCCTGACAGGGAATTAAGGCAACTGGACCACCTGGACAAGCGAGTTTTTGCATCCTCCACCCTGGCCATCTGAGCCATTAAATACTTGGCCCACATGGTCCAGTATCAGAATGTTCTCTGTGACCAGTCCAAGGAACTAGTCCAGGCTGTGCCGGACAACCCCTCCAAGACACAGGTCACCCAGCTCCTCAAGGCAGGCTCCGATGTAGGGAGTCATGTCCTTAGGAATGCATGTGATGCTGTGGAAACTCAGGCAGGGGAGTGGGCGCAAGCATCTGCTTCCGATGCAGTTCCTGGCTCCAGGTGTCCATTTTTGCCTCTGATGTGCAGTCCAGCATTTTGAATGCCCGTTTTGGGGCTCCGTCCTAGTCTGGGGGCTATGTTCAGGATCTAATTTCCTCCCTTCAGGAGTCGGACCATGCCCTCTGGACCATTCACTCTCTGTATCATACCAGACCTAAGACTGGTCAGTGGCCTCCTTTTCGCCGCTCCTCCCACAGACAAGCCCGCCCACCTGCCGAAGGTCACGGCAAATGCAAAGCAGTGTCTGCCCCATCCACAGCTGCTGGCAGAGCCTCTCGAGTGCCCGTGGCTGCCCTTCCGGCACCTACTCCTACCTTCTGACTCCTTGGCCTACCCTGTCCAACCCTCTGGAAAGGGTTCTGGGGGAGGCTGTAGAGGTTGGTTCTCCTTTCACCTCAGCGGGTGGCGGGACATTACGTCAGATAATTTGGTTCTGCAGATCATAGAACATGGCCACACGCTAGAGCATCTCGAGTGGCCCCCAGAAAATCCTCCAGAAAACTCCTCTTATCCTCCAGTTCATTTGTCTGTTGTCTTGGAGGAAATTCAGGCTGTCCATCAAAAAAGGGCCATAGAGACTGTGCCTCCGGCCCAGTTGGGCAGGGGATTTTACTTCCACTTCTTCCTGGTCCCCAAAAAGACCGGTGATCTCCAATCCATCCTGGATCTGAATCATCTGAACTTATACATAGAGTACAAACTCTTCAGGATGGGCACCCTTCGGGAGTTGCTGCCCCTCCTACACCGGGGAGATTGACTCTGTTTTCTGGATGTGCAGGATGCGTATCTGCATATCAGAATGTTTCCTTCCCATCAGCCCATCAGTGCAGCTTGCAGTGCCAGTAACCTGGGTTCAGGAATGGACCCGGGAGCTGGAGGGCCATCCGGGGAGAGAAGGCTTGAGCGTCTGTAGACTGCTTGTCTTCTGTCGGGGGGGGGGGGTTGAGTACGGACCCAGCTCTTGCTGATTCCTGGCGGAGGCCGGGACTACGTCAACGCGCTGGGTCCCAAAGACCTATAAGGAGCGTGCTGAACATTGGTGTATGCCTTGAAGTTCATGGCACACCACGCCCCTGGGGAGCAAACAGGAAAAATGCTCCATGGCCAGCTGGATGATGGTCGCCGGCCTCCGCTGCCACTGAGTTCCCAGTGTGCCCAAGTTCCACCTCAACATTACCCGGGGCAAAATGTAGAGTGTGATGGCCGGCCCCCATCGATGCCTATCTCCCTCGAGGAGGGGGGGGGGGAACCTTCTGGTGAAGGGACACACCGGATTACACCGGGGGGCTGCAGTGTGGGGTGGAGGTGGATGGCATTGGGGCAGGGGTGCCAGTGAGAGACCTAGGCAGCCCGAAGGAGTTGCCGATGAGGAGCAGGGGAAGGAGCGAAAAAAAAAAGTTTCCTTCCCATTGGTACTACTCCGCTTCCATTTTCAGGGAGCCCATTTTTTTTTGGGTCCTCCCTTTTGGCTCTTCTTCATCCCCCAATGTTTTTATCAAGCGCCTGGTGGTGGTAGCTGCTTCCTTGAGGAGACTGGACTTCTGCGTGTTTCCCTGCCTGGACGATTGGCTGTTAACAGCCCCCTCCAGGAACTGGCTCTTCCACACCCTGGAGTACACCTTCCACCTCTTCCAGGCCTTGGGTGTCACTGTCAGTTAGCCAAAGTCCTGCCTGTCTCCTTGTCAACATCTCCAGTACATAGTAGTGATTCTGGATACCACCCAGGGCATGGTCCTCTTTTCCATGGACAGGGCAGAATGTCTGTTGGTCCAGGATCACCTGGTCTCTTCCAGTTGCCAGGTCCCAGCCAGGGTCTTCCTGTGACTACTGGGTCACATGGCAGCAGCCATTGCCACAGTTCCCCTTGCCTGCCTTCACATGCAGGTGCTTCAGTGGACATTAAGGGTTCAGTGGGATCAACGCACAGATGACCTGAACCAGCTAGCCATGGTCTCCAATCCAGTCAAAAGTCATATAACGGTGGCTTAAGCCGGCCAACCTGCTTTGGTGGGGTTTCCTTTTAAATCCCAGCCCCTTGTCCGATTCTCACGATGGACGCTTCGGGTCTATGCTAGGGAGTTCATTGGGACACTCACCAGACTCTGGGCACTTGGACAGGAGTGGAACAGGGTCTCCACATCAATGTTCTGGAGATGCAAGCGGGTCTATATGCTCTGCAGGCCTTCCAGACTCCTCTCCTCCCTGGTCCGCTGTTGGTGCAGACAGACATGTGCGTGGTGTATTACATAAGCAAACAGTGGGGAACCACTCTTACCCCCCTGTGTCAGGAAGCGATGAAAGTTTGGTACTGGCCCATTGAGCATGGTATGGCGCTGTCAGCTGTCCATGTTCCAGGTGTCCAAAACATCCTGGTGGACAGTCTTGGCCATTTCCAGTCAAGGGCTCACAAGTGAGAGCTTCTGACCCCGGGGGATCTGTTCGACAGATTGGGGTCACCCAGAAGGGAGATCCCATCTGTTGAAGAGATCTTTCACATCCCCACTCAGTGCAAAACTGCTACTTTTTTGCTCGCTTGATCCTAGGCCTGGAGTTTTCTTGCAAGATGCATTGTCCCCCTTCTGGAAGGGGAGGTTCCTGTATGCCTTCCCTTCCTTCCTGCTCCTCCAGAGGGTGCTGCTCAAACTCCAGTTGGACGGGGTGGAGATGATACTCATAGCCCCCTTCTGGCTGCATTAGATTTGGTTCTTCTTGCTGCAGCAGCTGGTGGTGGAACCTCCAGTGCCCTTGCCCCTGTGCACTGGCTTGCTGTCCTAGGACCAAGGCACCCTGGTCCATCCAGACCTAAAATCTCTGCATCTTCTTGCATCGCTCCTGCAGACTTAGCCATCGCCTGCTTTGGAGTTCCCTCTAGGGTCCCGGACATCCTGGTTGCTGCTATGAAGCCCTCCACCAGGGCCACTAATACCATGAAATGGTAGCACTTCACCCCTTGGGCTGCTTTGTGCCAGCTGGATCGCTTCACCTGTCTGGTGAATCAGGTGCTGGAGTATCTTCTCTCCCTCTCGACTCTGGCTTGGGGTATTCCTCCCTCAAGGTGCATCTTTCTGCCAGATCTGCATACCATGCCCCTATCTTGAGCAAGGCTATGGTCTAACTTGAGGTGTCTCGCACCTTTCTGCATAACATCTTGTACCTGAAACCTCCTATTTGGAACCCGTCCCTCTGTGGAACCTCAATTTTATGTTGGAGAAACTCATGTTGCCTCCCTTTGAACCGACTGCAAGTTGTGAGCTGTACTTTCTGTTGTGGAAAGCGCTTTTTATGGCTGCAGTAGGCGGAGCCTGCAGACGTTTCGCATGGACAAAAGGGGTGATGTCATGTTTTCTGTCTGTGAAACTGACTGAAGGTGTAAATGGTCTCCTCTGCCTTACCCTCCTCCAAAAAATGTTTTCCACCCTCAAATATGATTTTATGGTAGTCAATGGTTGCAGGGTACTATTTTCTTTCTTAAATGGGCGGTACAAGAACTGGAACCTGAGTAGTGGGAGGCAGCATTATTTTTTTTTGGGTGGGGAGTAAAATCCACCCCCACCTCCACCCGAGAAGCTCTTAAAGATCCACCCCACCTTTTTTTGATTCATGTGGGAGGGCATGAGGTGGATCTCTCATGTTGAAACAAGACACACTAGTTTGGGATCTGGACCAAGGAACAGAACAAGTCTGTGGAGTGATCGAGTTGTGGAGCCCCTGCATTTTATTAAGGACTAGGAGAACAGAAGCTACTTAATGCCTTCAAATTGACTTAAAAACCCTTGGAATAAATGATTATCAGAGCCACCTGGTGTCTCAAAAGGAAAGAGTAATTGAAACTACAGGTCCCAAGGAAAACAATAGACACAGCGTTCTGGTTGAAAGAGCCACAGGTTTTTCTTACATTTATGTACTAAAAACATAAAGTTCAGCTTTTGGGATTAACAATATTTGTTTACCATATACAGTGTGTGTGTGTGTGTGTGTGTGTGTGTATAGTTTTTTTTAGTAGTTTCAAAACTTTGAAAGCATTGGTGTTAGTAATACATTTAGAAATACATTTTTAATTGTCTTTACAGTTAATCATGCAGTTTCATGTGAGGGCACATTTTTGGGGGGAGGAGTTCAAATTATTTTAATCATGGGCACAGTACTTGGTAAATACAGACTTTGATGATAAAGTGTATTTTTTTTTTTAAGTTTGAGAAGTGGAGTTGGCTTGCACATGTTAAAAATACCAGCTGCAATTAACAACTACTTTTAGAAGCAAAAGGCTAGGTGTTTTTTTTCCCCCTACTTTCTTTTCGCTGATATAAACTGAGCCAGGAAAAAAGTAAGACTGGAACAACTATCAGAGCTGCCATCCCCCTGGACATGCAATTTATCACTCATTTAAAATAACACAAATGTAGTTTCACATTTTAACTATGAGGGAGGCAAGAAGATGAACCAGCATGGTTAACAAATGCATTCATTGACACCTGTGAATGAGTGGGGAAGGGTAGTTTTTTCTAACATTCCTGGTGGTTTTATACTCCCTGGAACCTGCTATTCAGGTTTTGTTTTATTGCATCTTGTCCCAGGCAATCTTCCCAGAGTGCAGTTTGCTCTATTTTTTAATAGCTGCAGTGGAGGCCAGTGTCTTGTTACATTGTCTTTTGTTTCAAATTAACCACAAACACCATGGCAGCCAAAGGAGACACACTTTGAGTCTTAGGGTATGTACGGCATAATTAACAAGTTTTCATATGCATTGTCTTTCCATTCGTGTTATTGCTAGACATACTGCAGCTAGCTTGGCTTGAAGAAGGGTGAACATGGTCAGGACCCCTTAGCAATTGAGATGCATATGCAGTAAATAAGTCCAGATGCGCTACCTGCCTACTGAATAAGAAAGGGTTGCAGGAACCCAGGGAATGATTATGGGGGGGAGGAGGCCGATGGTCATCAAAATGGAAAGGGATTTTGGGATAATCATATTGGATGACCTAAAGGTGGCTACACAATGTACCAAAGATGTGAGGAGAGCCAGTGGAATCCTGTGGTGCATAGGGAGAGGTATTACCAGCAGAAGGAAGGAGGTGGTGATGCCACTGTGTAGATCACTGGTGAGGCCTCATTTGGAATATGGTGTCCAGTTCTGAAAGCCGCATTTTTGTCATGCAACTTTAAATCATGAATGGGTTATATGGTTCTATTTTAGATTTCTGTCCCTTCTCCTACTTCTCCCACTGGTTAACCTTATGGAACACAACCAGAACATTTCTTGGCTAGCATGATGAATGCACCTACACAGGCTGCTTTTCAGTCTACAGCACTGTCTTTTTAAAATGCTAACTTCTTGTTGAAAATATGGCATAATTTTTCCATCCATGTTATTGCTAGACATATTGTAGCTAGCTTGGCTTGAGGAAGGGTGAACATGGTCAGAACCCCTTAGCAATTGAGATGCATATGCAGCAAATAAGTGCAGATGTGCTAACTTACCCTATAACTGTTAAAGGATACCTAAACAACATTTTGACAAACTATTCAAAAATCTGACCTCAAACAGGATTAAAGGAAAGGCTGCTGAATTCGTTAATGCTAAAACTACATTTATATATGTTACCTAAATGTGGTTCCAAAGCATTTGAAAATGTAAAATCAGCCTTCCAATTTCAAAAAAAAGCCTTACCTGCTTCTTAAAATGGCCGCCAAATGTGTTAAGTGATGACCTCATCGGAGCCAAAGTCAGAGAGCGATATGGCTCTCTATAGTGCTAACTAGTTCTTTTTTCCCTTTGTATAGAATTGTTTCACCAAAATTGTCAAAACCATGTGCATTATTTTGATCAATACACATGTTGGGCTATGGTTCCGTTCATTTTGTTTACTTTAACCTGCTGAAATTGTGTTTTAATCCAACCGACTTTCTCTTTGGCAAACCACAGTGCAGTACAAATCTTGAATAACCTGGTGGTCTAGTGGTTATGGCGGATCCAGGATGCTACGAGGGGGAGGGGGTGCTGGGAGTATGTGCATACTTGATATGCACTTTTTAACATTTTTATGAAGCCTTTATATTTTCTGGTATTATGCTTTTCTAGTATGTTTTTGACTGAAACTACAAATGTAATCTGTATTTATGAATGTAAATATTTGTACAATCAATAAATCAGACTTCTTCAACAAAGTGAAATGCAGCAGCAGCAAGCGAGTACTTTACAATGAGGGGGGTTACAGCCGCACCCTTCACCACCCCATAGATCCACCACTTGTTTGTAGCAAAGTTCTTCTGTAATCCAATGCCAGAGTTCATACTTTCTTTTAAATCAAAGATATGCACGTCTTGTCTTCTCTCCTTTATCCATGGGAAATAATAATAATAAGAAGAATCAGTATTTGTATAGTGCTTTCATGAAGTGACTGAATGTGTAGTGGCAGCCAATTGACACATTAATACCCACACACAGCCTTGGACAATTGCTTGAACTGGTTTTATGGGAAGGGGCATGTTGGTCAGGTCAAAGAGGGAAGGAAGAACTAGTTAGCCGATAGGAATCTTTATTGGTCTCTGGGTCTGGCTTCGATGATGTCATCATGACTCATCACTTAACACAGTTGGCAGACATCTTAGTGAGAAGGCAAGGCTGTTTTTTGTAAGTGAAAGGCTGATGTTTACATTTTTCAAAAGCTATGAAACTGCATTTATGTTATTTACATAAATGCAGTTTAAGCATAAATGTAAACAGTAGCCTTTACTTTACTTCGGCTTGAAGCCAGATTTTGGAGTTTGCATTTTTAAAAACTGCTTGTTTAGGTATCCTTTAAGTGTCACAATTTGCATTTTCTTCTTGAAATGGTTACTTTTGCATTGATGTTTATTTTAAAATATTTAATATTCTGACCATATGGTTATGTCATGGACTATAACTGATCTTCAGCTTTAACATCCCGGTGCTCCAACTTGCATAGAAGATGGTGCTTGTAGACAAATCTAATCATTTTGCCGCTGTGTTCTGGCGTGTTTGTGTGTGTGTGTGTGTGTGTGTGTATATACTTTTGATTCAGTTGCTTGTGTCTTGCATGGAAAACGGTGCTTGTAGGCAATCTAATCATTTCGCAGCTGTGTTCTGCTGTGTGTGTGTGTGTGTATTCCTCTGAGGCTGTTCTTGCAACCTAGGAAAGGTACTTCCCCAGACATAGCAGCAGTACATTGCAAAGCAGATATAAAATGTCAATAAGCAAGTCATGCAACAGCTGTGCTGAGCAGTTACTGAAGCAAGAAATGTACAGCTGTCATTTTTTACATCCTGTTCAAAATGTGTTTTTGCACCTGTGGTGCCAAATGGCACAGTCGCTGTGCAAAATCTCCTTTCAGCTAATGAACTGATAGTGTCACTGTTTATGCGGTGGGGTCATAAAAAGCCCATGCTGAAAACTTGGAGTGAAAATACCAAGAAATGCCCAGGGAATTAGGGTTGCTGACCATAACACCCTGTACTGTAGGGACTGACAGGCATCAGGGGTGTGACTTGGGTTTGTCAACAGTAATGCTCATGGCATTCCGCCCCCATCCCCACCCTGCAGCCAGTGACAGGTATCGAGGTGTGCCTTTGACTCTTCAGCCCCAAAGTTCACTCCATTCTTTTATACTGTACGCATTTCAGCATATTTCCTTATGGAATGGGGTGAGTGTAAAGTTTGAAAACCCCAAGGCATACCTTGACTCTTGTCTGTGTCTGCAGTGTAGGGTGAGGTGAGGTGAAATGGCGTGAGCTTTATAGGCAGTGACCCAAAGACACACCCCAATGCCTGTCCATGTCTGCAGGGTGGGGATGGGGTTGGCATCACTACAGTACTTCACTGCCATTCCTATTCTGCCTGTCCGTCTATGTGTGTGTATCTCTCTCTCTATCTATATGTCTATGTAATTATCTTTCTATTAATTGCATGTATTGCTATTTTTACCTATTTCTAAAACAAACCTGCATATCACATTTGCTTGCACTCTGAGCACATACTTATGAAACTGTGCATATTTGTGCTCCACTTCTGAGTAGACCTCATACTTTCCTAATATTCCCATTATCTCAAGCATAACTACCTTTCCCTTATCAAAAGCAACCCCCTCTGAAAGTTAATATCACATTTTCTCTAACAGTCCATCATTATTACACCTGACTTCCTGACATCAACACATTGCTTAAATATAACTTGCATCACCTCATGGACAAAAACCCTGTTTCTCTTAAGAAAAAAAAAAATAAAAAAATAAAAATTACCTGTGTAAATAATCCCAAGGCTGAACCTATGCCAGCCATTACTTTTTCATGTACTGACACCTTCTGTACCATCATGGGGATTTGAATATGTTTCCCTTGATGCTTTGCATTATTGGGATATGTGCAAATGTGTTTTCTTTAAAATTTGGCTGTCTGGCCAATATTATCCAGGCTAACATGTATCTGGTGGAACATCTGGTTATCAATGGATCACAGGACCCAAGGCAGCATGGTTTCACCGGGGGGAGGTCATGAAAGACCAACCTCGTTGAATTTTTTGACTGGGTGACTAGAGAGGTGGATCAGGGGAGGGCAGTGGACATGGCCTATCTGGACTTCAGCAAGGCCTTTGACACTGTGCCACATAGAAGACTATTACACAAACTGGGGAATATGGGTGTGGGCAGGACAGTAGTGTGGTGGGTAGGTAACTGGCTGGGTGGCAGGACACAGAGGGTGGTGGTAAATGGCTGTCACTCCACAGAGGAAGAGTGACCAGTGGGGTACCACAGGGATCAGTGCTGGGACCGGTCCTATTCAACATCTTCATCAGTGACATTCGCAGGATCTAGAAGGCAGAATTTCACTGTTAAGCTGATGACACAAAGCTCTGTAACAGAGTAGACACACGGAGGGTGTAGACAGAATGAAGCGACCTGCAGAAACTTGAAGAATGGTCAGGGTTTGCAGTTGAAATTCAATGCAAAGAAGTGCAAGATGATGCATATGGGGACAAAAACCCTGGCACAATATATCAGTTGGGGGTGAGGATATAGCATACACCAAGCAGGAAAGGGATCTTGGAGTTGTCATCTCTGATGACCTCAAGGTGAGGAAACAGTGTGACAAGGTAGCAGGTAAAGCAAATAGGATGCTGGGATGTATAGGCAGGGGCATCACCAGCAGGAAAAGGGAGGTCATAATTCCGCTATACAAGACACTAGTGAGGCCCCACCTGGAGTACAGTGTACAGTTCTGGAGACCATACCTACGTAAGGACATAGACAGGGTAGAGAAGGTTCAGAGGAGGGCAACAAAGATGGTGCATGGATTGAATCATAAGTCCTATGAAGACAGGTTGAAGGAACTGAACATGTACTCCCTGGAGGAGAGGAGGGAGAGAGGGGATATGATAAAGACATACAAGTATCTTACAGGGAGGAACAGGGTGCAGGAAAACACTATTTTTAAGCGAAAAAGATGTTCCAGGACTAGAGGGCATGGGATGAAGTTGGAGGGAGGACGATTCAGAGGAAACTTGAGAAAGAATTTCTTCACAGAGCGGGTAGTGGACAAGTGGAACACCCTGCCAGAGGAAGTGGTGGGAGCTGAAACAATCACGGGATTTAAGAATGCATGGGATAGACATAAAGGAATTCTAGAGGTCAGGGGTTAGGGGCAACAGACTTCTAGGAAAACAAACTGAACTTACAAGCTCAAATGGGCAGACTGGGTGGGCCATAGGCCCTTATCTGCCGACACTGTCTATGTATCTTTGTATCTATGTAACACATACATCAGTGGCATTTGCTCTGGGGTCCTTTTGTAAGCTTCCTAGTCCTTCCATTAAAATGTATACCTCCATATATTTTCCTAATAATGTGTATGCCTTCCTTAGAACAGAAACTAAAACAAATCTTACTACTTACAAATCATTGTGTCGTTTCTCCAGACCTCCTTAACAATTCCACACAACTTCACTAACTTCATTATGCAGCCGTGGTGGATCTGACCAGATTTTGTTTTTTAGTTGCTGTTACTTCTGATTGAAGGATTTCCGAGCTTCAGGCTCTCATGTGTAAAGAGCCTTATTTGGTTTTTCACAAAGACAGGGTGTCTTTGCGTACTAATCCTAGGTTTCTTCCCAAGGTGGTGTTGGAGTTTAGTTTGAACCAATCTATCCACCTTCCATTTTTTTTATCCTGAGTACTCAATCAGGGTGAGACTTTGCTCCATACTTTGGACGTATATACAGTCTTACGGTACTATACGCACCGGATCAAGACTTCTAGGAAGTCTGATCATTTGTTTGTTTCATTTGCCCCCAAGAGAGATGGTGGTCCAGTTTACAAATAGTGTTTGTCTAAGTGGTTAGCCAATTGCATTGTTTATTGCTACTGTAAGTACAACAGGGACCTTCCAAGAGTGGTTAAGGGCCATTCCACTATGGGTATTGCCGCCTCTACAGCTTGTTTCAGGAATGTCTGCTGTGGACGTTTGTATAGCCACCACCTGGAGTTCTGTCCACACCTTCACCAAGCATTACAGTCAGGACATTGCATCTAGGTGCAGAGTTAATTTCATCCTTGCCGTTCTGCAGGGCCTTCTCTTTTTGGCCGTTGGCTGCTGTCTAACGTCCTCCCAGTGCTGTTTCCTTTATACTGCCGGAACTACTTGGGACTCAGTCCTATCGTTGTTGGCCTGCTTCAAGAGCTTCCTCGAAGTAAGACAGTACAGCTACGTAAGAACTTACGGTAACAGTAGATATTCAAGAGGAGCTCTTGCAGCAGGCCATGATTTTTCCTCCTTCTTTCACCCTTCTTTTCTCCGCTGTTATCCTCTTCCATTCACATGGGATTTCTGCTTCCCTTAGACAAGAAGTATGTAGTGTCCTAAGTATAGCTGTCTCTTTCTGTAACAAGTAGTTTTAAGACGGGTTCTTTAAATCCAGAGATCCATTCTGTCAAGTTACCATTGCCAGACATGATTGGTCTCACTGGATTCTCAGGTTTACGGATCTTGGGCAGTATGTAGAATGTACCTGGCTTAGGTTCACCAGGGATGAAATTGGGTATTTTGTTTTGAACATGTTTGGAAAATGATTTAATGATATCCCATAGTTCTTTGGTGTATTGTGCAGTTGGATCACTAGCCAGTTCTCTGTAGTAGATGTTCTCTGTTTGTCCATCTAGGCCCTGCACACACTAGAGCTTAAAATGATTTAACTGCCGAAAACCGTTTTAAGCTCATGGAACACAGTTTGCATACACACGGTTGAAACTGTGCAACAGCCGTGTTATAAAACCTTGTTAAAATCCTGCTAGGGAGGTAGGTAGTCTTTAGCACGGTTTTAGATAAACATGGTTGCCTTAATCCGTGTTAACAGCAGTGTGTACACAGTCTGTACTGTAACATGGGTTAAGGCAACCCGTCCTAAGAAAAAATGCATTTTTCAGCTGCAGAATTAACAACAACAAAAAGCCCCACCCTTTACAGGTATTGTCGAGCTGCCAAAGAAGTGCTGATTCCATGGGTGTACTTCTCTTGGCAATCTAGTTTAGTGCCCTGTTGCGAGTATCCCATAAGGCATTGCAGCACCTGCAATGCTTTGCGCTGGTGCCGCAATAATGCCTGGGAACCGACTCAGACAAGTACGGTTATCGGAATGCAGTGTGGACGCTCAGACAACCATGCTAGAAATCAATTTGTAAAACGTTTTTAAAAACGTAGTATGTACACGGCCATAGAAATGTGCAGTAGAAGAGACCAGCCATTTTCTGCATTATTTGAAAAAGAAATGATGCCGTTGCTGCCCTCTGCTAGAAAGAAACTTTCAGAGACTGGAAAACAACTAAACAACATTGATGCAGTTGAAAAGGAAATGCTTGTTTTTTTGTTTGGGGAGGCAGCTGCTTTAGAACTCATAACAGGTACAACTGCCTTTGTAGTACTATATACAGTTTTTGTAGAAGTAAAATGACACTTGAATAAAAACTTTTAAAGGCAGAGGGACATTTCTGAAAGTTCAACTCATTTTTAATAATAAAAATTATTGCTGTATTTTTAATCTGCATTTTATTTAGGTTTTTTTTTTTTTTTTTACCTGTATCTTGCACTGTAACTTCTTTTGTATTTTTTCTCAGAATGTTATCCCCTCTCCTGTGGTCGCATCTGGAAACAATCTTAAGCTGTATTTCTGTCTCGAGCAACAAACTGAAGAAAAAATAAATAAATGAATTGATGTGTGCAGAAATTTTTCCATTTTAAACCCATGGTTCAGTGTTGGATAACTTATTTTCACTTGATCAGCTGTTTGTAGCAGTAATTGCAAGTTGGCTGTTAAAACAAGTTGCTCATTTCTCATTATTGGGCCTGTGCATTTGAAATGTGTAGTCTTGGTACGTGCATTGCTTATTTTAATACATTAGACTGCTGGGTTCATTCTTACCAACCTAAATTGAACCCAGCATAGAAACCCTTCATCTAGGTGGTGGTTTTTGGTTGCAGTGGATTTCCAGGAAGGGTTGACTCCACAATAATCTCTGCTGATCTGTTGGTGGGCCCTGGACTTTTAGACTAAACGGGGTAAATGCAAGTTGAACCCTCAACTAGTGGCAGTTGTTTGGTGGACCTGGGGGAAGGGGGCAGGATCCCAGTGCGGAGTGCCAACTGTGATTCCTGTAGACAGTGTGATTGTGTACTCTATTCCAGGATAGGACCATGTTTTCACTTCCATCCTGTTAAACCAGTAGACTCCTTCATCTGCTGGGGGTTGGGGGGATAGCGGTGAGACTAACACTGATTCAGTGCACAACTCCTTCCCCCTTTGGGTCACCATTGGGTAACTGTTCCTTGACTGAGTGTGTGGAACCTTCCTGAGCAGAAAGTATCTCGTGCGATAGCCCTCTGACCTCCTGCCATTATTGATTGGGATGCAGGCACAGAAAATAAACCTCTGGACCTCCAAGTGAAGGCTGTGTCTTAATTGCTAAGTCACTGGAGTGGCTAGGCTCATGTTTTTTGAATTGTCTTTTTTTCTCCCCATAGCTAAACTGGGTACTGTGACTAAGGAAAGGGACAAGGGAGTCATCGTTAAGTGATTCCCTTAAATAATGTAGCCAGTGTAACAAGACCTGCAGCAAGACAATGAGGATGTTGCATGTATTAGGAGGGGTTTTGATAGCAGGAGTAAAGGGGTATTGCTACCTCTTTATGGATCACTGGTGAGGCACACCTGGAGTACTGTGCCCAGTTCTGGAGTCCTCACTTCAGGAACGACAAGGACAGGCTGGAAATGATGGCGCGTAGAGTAACCAAAATGATTCATGGCTTGCAAGGCAGATCATATGAGAGTCTGCTTAGGGCACATGTACTCGCTGGAGTCCATAATGGAGAGGGGTAATATACTAGAGACCTTCAAGTTCCTGAAAGGAATGAGCAGGGTAAACTGAGAGGAACTGTGCAACAGGAATAGGAAACATAGAACACAGCAACATGAATGGAATCTGGTGAAAAGGAGAATCAGGAGGGATATGAGGAAGTTCTGTTTTACAGAGAAAGTGGTTAAGCCTTGAAACAGCCTGCCAGCTGAGATGGTGAGTGTCAAAACCATCAACGGTTTCAGATGCAGTTGGGACAAATTTAAGGGCTTTATAGTGTCCCAGGGGAAACAGTAAGGCAGAAAATATGGGCGGCATGTAGCAGTCGCAAATACTCCATTTAGACACTAGGTCTAGGTTAGGGTTTATGGGCAGACCTGGTAGACCAAGGGTAATTTTCTGCTATTATTCTCCATATTTCTGTTTTTAAAAAATGTTACCATGTAGCACATTCCATAACATGGAACAGCAGCTCTTGTGGGGCAGGACTGTTGGAAGGAGGCATCCGTGTTAGGGACCGGAGAGGATGTGGGGGTCCTCCATAGTGAGAAACCCCAAGAAGGGTGGTAGAGGACCCCAGAGGAAGAGGAGGAGGCAACTTCTGGTGGGGACTCAATTGTGAGGGGGCTAGATCTGGGAATAGGGAGGAGAGAGGGTGATAAGTACCTACATGGCACCACATCCGGTGTGGTGAGAAGCAGATCCTGAGGATCACTAGGGCAGCAGGAAGGAAGTCACAGCTGGATGTCATTATCCATATGGGGACTAATGACCTGGCTGGGGACAGGGTTAGGATAGTGCAGGGGGAGTTCAGGGAGCTACGAAGTGGTCTTAGGCAGGTAGCATGCTCAGTGGCTTTTGCAGAGGTGCGGTCTGTCAATGAAGAAGTAGGCTGTTGGTTAATTAGGATCTGCATCTTATCCAATAGGTGGGGAAGTGGGCAGACTAGGTGGGCCAAACTACCTTCAAAGTCTATGTTTCTATGGCGGGGGGAGGAGAGGAGTGGGATCTCTACATCAGGAGTTTCAACTCATTGTTGTAGGAATGGTGCAAGGAGGAGGGGTTTAGCTGCACTGGGGACTGGGGTCCAGCCTGGATGGATAAGGACCTTTACAGGGTGATGGCCTGCATCCATCCAGGAGGGAAAACACAGTACTCAGTGGATGATTTAAATGTTACTTCAAGTAACATTTAAAGTAGTGAAGGGTGGTGGAAAAAATAGGGGAGGCAGAAACTGCTCCCCCAGGATAAAGTAGGAAATAGAGAAAGCCTGAGGGGAGAGAAATACCTCAGGGTACACATTAATAAAGGAAGCCGGCTGGTAGAAATGAAGGGGAATGGAAATAGGAGCATTAGAAACAGAGGGGGGAAAGAAGGAGGGCAGAAAAGAAAAAAAATTGATAAGAGTGGTAGCAAAATTTGGAAGGCCACGTGTGCGAATGCTGGAAGTCTAGGAAAGTACAGTTACGTAAGAACTTGCCATAACAGATCTGCAAGGGGATCTCTTGCAGCAGGCCATACCTATGGAACTATAGCCGCCAGGCACTAGGACCACATGGAAACTGTCCTAGTTAGAAGTCTACCAGGGGGCCGCCCACTCCGATATCAGGCACTGATGTCCCCACATGCTATAAGAGTGGGCAGCCCCCATGTCCTCCTCGTTTCTTCCACCGGAGACCCTAAGTCACTTAGTCCCAGCGGAGAGAACCAAGGAAGGACCGAAGGTCCAGCCAGAAGAAAAAAATGGAGAAAGAGTTACAGACACAGAAAGATTTCCCATGGCCAGGGGGAAGGAGGGAGGAAGGGACGGCATGGCCTGCTGCAAGAAATCCCCTCAGAGATCTACTGTGCGGTAAGTGCTTATGTAACCGTACTATCTGACTTCAGGGGTATCTTTTGCTGCAGGCCACACCTATGGAACGAGTCCCAAGCAGTTTCTGACATAAAGAAATGCAGTCTGGGCGGTAGGAAACCACAAGCCTAAGAAAGTAGGCCCTGTAGAATAGCTAGGCCGAAATTGGCCCTATGCCTAGAGACAGTGTCCAGACTGTAGTGCTTGGTAAAGGTGTGGACAGTACTCCAAGTGGCAGCATCACTCTGCAGCTGACACATTCCTGAAAAAGGCCATAGAAGTGGCCATGCCTCGGGTGGGATGACACGAATGCCAGGAAGGTCCTTGCCATACTTCCTGCAGCAATAAGTGATACAGTTGGCCAACCATTTGAACAAGCACTGTTTTGAAACATGAACACTTTCTCTCCCGGGGCCAAAGAAACAATTGTTTGGACTTCCTACAGTTCGTCATACAGTTGGTATAGTAACACAGAATTCTGTGCACATCCCCAAAGTATAGACCAATTCTTTCCCTGGATTGGCATGCTCTGGGGAAATAAACAAGAAGGTGGATGGATTGGTTTAGAATGAACTCCAGACACAGAAAGATTTCCCATGGCCAGGGGGAAGGACTACTTTAGAAAGAAACTTAGGGTTAGTACGCAAAGACACCCGGTCTTTGTGGAAAATCTAAAGCTGCTCGCATATGAGTGCCTGTAGCTCTCAAACTCTTTGAGCAGAAGTAATAGCAACTAAAAATAATGCTTTCCACGACAGAAAGCATAGCTCGCATATCACAGCTGGCTCAAAATGATCCAAAGTAAGCTTTTCTAACATAAAATTCAGGTCCCAGGACAGGACTGGATTGTGGATAGGAGGCGTCAGGTGAAGAATGCCTCTCAGAAATGTACAAGACACCTCCAGTTGTGCCACCGCACACCACTCAGTAGGCACATGGAAGGCAGAGATGGCAGACATGTGCACTTCAAGAGAGGAGTACTTCAGACCGGAGTCTGAGTGGGACAGTAAGTACTGCAGAATCTGATTCACTGGACAAGTGAAGGGATCTAGCTAGCGTGAAGTAACTCACAGCACAAAATGCTTCCACTTCATAGAATAAGTGGTCCTAGTGAAAGGCTTCTTAGCTGCCACTAGAACATCAGCCACCCTGTAAGACACCCCGGACCACCGAGCTATGACTATATCCTCAGGAGCCAGGCATGGAGATGCAGGGATTTGAGATCCGGATGGACCAGGGTGCCCTGGTTCTGGGAGAGCAAGCCGGTGCACAGGGGATGAGGAAATAGAGATTCCACTGTCAGCTGTTTTAGCAAGGGGAACCAGATCTGACGAGGCCAGAATGAAGCTGTGAGTATCATTGTGACTCTTTCCATTTGGAGCTTGATCAGTACCCTTTGGAGCAGGGGGAAGGGAGGAAAAGCATACAGAAACCTCTCTTTCCAAGAGAGGGACCGCGAATCTTGCCAGAGAACTCCACGTCTTGGATCAAGTGAGCAAAAATGCAGCAATTTTGCTTTGAGTGAGGACGCAAAAAGGTCCAACTCTGGATGGCCCCATTCGACAAACAGTTCTTCTATGCCTGAGATCAGGTACTCCCACTCGTGTGTCTGACAGTGACCTGCTTTGGCTATCTGCCAGGATGTTTCAGACACTGGGAACATGGATGATTGAGAGTTCTAGACCGTGATCCTGAGCCTAGTACCAGACTCTCATTGCCTCCCGACAGAGAGGGTAGGAATTAGTGCCCCCCTGCTTGTTGATGTAGTGGACTACACTGATGTTGGCCATCTGCAGTAGCAGAAGGCCCAGGGACAGCTGAATCTAGAAGGCCTGCAGAGCATAGAGCACTGCTCTTATCTCCAGAACATTGATGTGGAGCGAGGACTCCATAGTAGACCAAGTCCCTTGGATTTGGTGGAGCCCCAGGTGGGCTTCCCACCCCATCCCTGAACCATCTGTGGTGAGAATTTGCTGAGGGAAGGTATGAGAAAGGGAAACCCTCCCTTAACCAGACGACTGGGTTCTACCCACCAGAGGAAAACCTTTTTCACTGGAGAGGTGACCAGGGCCTGCTGTTGTAGGATGTCTGTACACTGGTCCCTCTGGACCCTGAGTGTCCATTGGGAACCCCCCCCCCACCAGTGTGCAGCCTGGCGAGAGGCACTGTGGCTATAGCCGCAGACATCTGGCCCAGGAGCCAGAGAAAGGTCCTAGCTGAAACATAGCAGCTGTTGTACAACAAATGGGCCTGGGCTATCAGGCGTTCTGCCCTGGCCTGGGGCAGGAAAGCCATGCCTTGAGCTGTGTCCAGGACCTCCCCAATGTACTGGAGGTGTTGGCATGGAGTTGAAACAAATTGGGGCAGGTTCACAGTGATCCCCAGATCCTGGATTAGACGGGTGGTATGTTCCTGGGTCTGTAATGAGTGGTCCCTGGACTGGGCCTTGGTGAGCCAGTCTTTCAGGTAGGGGAAGTCATAGAGGCCCTCCCGCCTGAGGGCAGCTGCTACCACTGCCAGGCATTTGTTATTTATCCAAGGGGCTGAGGACAACCCAAAAGGCAAGGCCCTAAATTGGAAGTGTTCCCCCTGGAACTGAAACCTTGGGTACAACCTGTGGGTTGTGTGAATCTTAATATACAGGTAGGTGTCTTTCATATCAAGGGAGCAAATCCAGTCCCCCTGGTACAGAAGGGGTAATGGACCCTGTAGTCTCACCATCCCGAACTTTTTGTACTGAATGAACAGATTGAGCTCTCAGAGGTCTAGAATGGGCCTGAGGTCTCCTGTGCATTTGGGGACCAGGAAGAAATGGGCTGGTAGTATAGTCTAGAGGTTAGAGGAACAAGATGTGAACGAGCTTGATACATCCAGCACACCACTTCTGAGTTTGATTCTCACAACCTCCACTTGCATACTGTGTGACTCTGAGCAAGTCACTTAACCGCCCAGTGCTCCCAGATCGCCCCCAAAAACAGGCACTTGTACCTAGTGGACCTTACCCATTTAAAAAAGACTAAAAAAAAAAATGGGAGTAGAATCCCTTGCCCTGCTGATCCACTGGGATGGGTTCCACTGCCTTCTTTTTCAGTAGAGAGCAGATTTCTTCCCAGCGCACTGATATGTGGTCTGGAGGGTAAAAGGATCAAACTGGAGGTTTTTCTGTAGGCCACTCTAGAAGTTCCAGAATGTGGCCATACTCTGAGCTATAGCACCCAACCGTCATTGGTTATCTCCCTCCACCAGTCCAGATGCAAGGAGAAGTGATCACCAACAACCGCCTCCTGATTTGTCATGGGGGTGGGGGGCCGGCAAAGAGTCAGGTGGAGGAGGCCACTATGGTGGCTGCACCACTGCCTCTGGGAGCCACGCTGGCTGCAGCAGCAGGGGTAACAAAGAGGCAGACCCCTGATGCATGCTTTGAAGTCTGTCAGAGAGAGTCTGGACTTGCTGGTTGCCCTATGAAAGGTCACAGGCTGTCCACTTTTAGCTTGAGTGTGATACATGGAGTGGACAGATCGTGGAGTATGCCCAGAGGCCTGTAGCGTATCAACGATCTGTTGCACAATGGCCCTAAACAATTTGTATCCCCTGAAGGGGGCATTCAGGATAGATAACTGAACGTCCTGGGTGAACCCTGACACCCTAAACCAGGGGTTCCGACGTAGGCAGACGCCAGCTGTGGCTGCCGTGGCTGAGTCATCGACTGCATCGAAGGCCGAGCAGAGGAGATGCAGACCTACGTTGGCTCCCAACAGGAGGGTCTGCAAGAACTGCTGCTGTTTCTGGTCATCAGGAAGGGAACTGGCCAATTCCTGGGCTTGGTCCAAACAAAGGTTGAGGAACTGGACCATATAGGCCATGTAGTTCAGGACCCTGATGACCAGGGTGGCTGAGGTGAAGGTCCTGTTGTTCAGTAAGTCCAATCTACAGGATTCTTTGTCCAGGAGGAGTGAACTTAAATGCTTTGGCCTTTTGGTGCAGTTGTGGGTAGTGTTAATTCTCACCGAGTCAGCCTGCACCTGCTCAGCGAAGAATGGCTTCCCCGTTGGGGCATGGTAAAGTTTGCCTGCCTTCCTGGGCATCACGGGGACCAGGTTAGGGCAGTGCCAGGCTGCCATGGTGGCATCCTCAAAGGCTTCAATCAGAGGAGGAACCATTAAGGGGGGGCCTTGGGCAGACGTAGGTAAGTAGCCAACCGATATCTGCTGGGGTCTTGCTCCTCCATGTCAAACCCCATAGCTGCCTGCATCTTGTGAAGAACTACCACGAAGGACAAGTCGTCTGGGGAGGACCGTGGAATAATTTCAGATCTACTCCCCATCCAATGAAACCGTGGAGGTAGAATGACATTGGGTGGCCCCCCTTCATAGTCTTTATCCCCATCCTCCTCCTCATCGGGGGTTGAAGGTCGGGGTGATATTCATCCCCTTCTCCCGAATGTCTAGAGGGAGAGTGAGGGGTCTGGCCATGTGGGGACCAATGTGGGCCCGCTGAGGTCGTGGGAGTGGGGACTGGCATTGGGTGTTCCCTAAGGGGTGGGCCCTCTGGGGGAGCCTAGCGGGCCTGCATGAAGTCCCATATGGAAGAGAATAGGGAAGGAAAGTATACTGTGACCGATGTTGGGTAGCCGGGAGGCAGCGGCTGAGGAGGGACCGGCATAGGCATCGGTGGAGGTGCCGGAGTCAGCGGTTGGACAGGCCGAAGCCCCGAGA
Organism: Neoceratodus forsteri; assembly: GCA_016271365.2. Lineage (NCBI taxonomy): Eukaryota > Metazoa > Chordata > Ceratodontiformes > Ceratodontidae > Neoceratodus > Neoceratodus forsteri. The sequence goes on from CM057456.1 coordinate 824,675,538, forward strand.
AGGTGTCCTCAGACTGAGTCCTCCATAGGGTGAAGAGGGCTCGGCGATGCCAGGGGAAAGTGGCGTGATTCACGGGGGGTGGAAGGGGGTGACGTCATAGTAGCAGGCGGTGGTTGGGTAGTCACAGAAGACCCTGCAGCCGCTAAGCCCATGTCAGTCAAAGGCAAACCAGCAGAGCCTCCTTACTGTGAGCCCACCAAAAATAAAGGCAGGAACAGCACAGGCTGGGGGGGCTGGTAATGAGCCTAACTTCAAAGGATCTATGCTGTGAAAGTAAGGTTGACCAGAAGCACTGCCAGTGGTAGCCCTGTGGAAGATGGGGCATGCGAGGCAGACTTCGATGCCCCCGAAGCAGAGAACAGCTCTGCTGTGGATATGGGGAGCAGATGGAAGGGAACCTGGGTTTAGCGCAGTCTTTATCCCTATGCTTGTGTTTACCTGAGGATTTTTCCTGGGACTTTTGATGACTGGGAGCCTGAGGAAAGGGCTGGAGAGACTGAGGAACTTCTGGCCTGCAACTCCTTCTCCATGCTGGTGACTTTTTGCTGAAGCAGAAAGTTTTGCAAGGTCCTCTGGAGATGGCAGTGGGTTGCCTGGTTGAATTCCGAGGCAGAAGAAGCAGGCATTGATGTTGTGGTCTGGGCATAGGCAGAGAACACAGGCGGAATTACCGTATTTTTCCAGGAGTTGCTTTCCAGAGTTGCACTTGATCGAGCAGTCGGAAGACGAAGAAAGTTGAGAAGACAGAAACAAAAAAGGAAAATCACTGAACAGTGATAAAAATCTAAGGTGAGAAAAACAAAAAGCAAAGTTGTTGCTTGATACGCCCTTTTATATTCTTTAACAGAATAAGCTGGGTTGTATGAGGATATCTTGAGTTTATTGGAGAGTTGATTGACCCTTAGTGCGTAGATTGACATGTTCCTACTGTATCTGTGACTCAAATTATTTGTTACTTCTTTGATACCAAAGATGGGACAAGTGCTGTACAATGAACAGGAAAGTATGTGCTTCACTCAAAAATGAAATTGAAAAAAAAAAATGAAGTTAAGGGAAATGGCAGTCAACTGAAGCTGCGGCGATCCGAGAGGTCCAACTTGCGTTAGTCAATGGTGGAAAAAGAACTGAGGTGGGCGTAGTGGCCGCCCACTCTTATAGCATGCGGTGATGTTGGTGCCTGACAGGGTGGGAGGCCCTCTGGTAGACTGCTAGCTAGAAAAGTTTCTGTGTGTTTTTAGTGCCTGGTGGCTATTGTTCCATAGGTGCGGCCTGCTGCCCTGATACCCCTGAAGTCAGATCTAAGATTCCAGACGTAGAGGCCATCACAGCAGAAGCCGTCCTAGATATTGTGGCCATTAGAGTTATGGTGCACTGAAAACCATGACTGGGACATGGCTGTACCAGGCTATACTCTGTTTGGGAAAGACAGGATGGGAAAAAAGGAGGGGTGTGGCACTTTGTGACAACATAAAAGTGACAGAGATGCAGTAAATACGGGGGGGCAGAGGCATTATGGGTCACCCTGAGAAAGGGAATGGTGCCACTGTTCGCACTGGTGTGATCTACAGATCTCCGTCACAGAGGGAGGAGTTATTTATTTATTAGAATTTTGGTAACCGTGTAAGTTCACTGAGACCATGCAGGCCCTTTTTCAGTGACGACCCGGGAGTCAATGGTGAACACAGTACAATAGATAAATAATAATATACAGGATACAGAGAGATTTAACAATGTTGCAAAACTTTTTACAGTGGAAAGTCAGGTAAGTAACTTAAAACAGATCAGGCATTAAGCATATATAAATAAACAGGATAACTAATATTATACAATATATACATAGCAGGAACACAAGAGCAAGTGGATTACAAAATACATCTATCAGAGTAACATAGACTAGGGATTAACAATGCTATAAGGGTTATTTAAAGCAGTTGCAGAGGAGGGTGGTTAGTAGGAAAGAGGTAAGCTCTTTTTTTGAAGGAGGATATGGTGGGGCATGAGTGTAAGTTAGGGGGGAAGGAATTCTAAACTGAGGGAGCTGAGAAGGTGAATGAGTGCTTACCCAATAGGCATTGCGTCTTCTGGATTGCTAATAAGGGTAAGGAAGTAGATCTAACCATGCGTGTGGGTGCTTTTTTGTAAACGATTCCCCTTAGGCAAGGGGGATTAAAGAGCTTGGTAAGTTTGAATACAAGGCATGAGGTGTGAAACTGTAACTTTGAGTCATAGGTTGGCCATTGAAGAGAATGCAGGGCCTCACAGTGGTGTTTTCTGGAGTCCGCTCCAAGGCAAAACGTCCAATCCTATGATAGAGTTGACGAATCTGTGCAAGGGAAGAGGATTGGGTGGAGAGTAGTAGAGGGGGCACCATAGAACATAATAGGGAGAAGGGATGTTGACGCAGTCTTTTTACAGACGGCGTTGGATAAAAGAGGGCGGAGGTGGTATAATGACCAAAGCTTCTGGTTTACCATTTTGGTAAGATGAGTTGCATGATGCTCCATTGAGAAGGAGGCATCTAAGGGAACACCAAGGTATTTAAAAGAACTAACCACCTCTATGGGGTCTCCTGACTGTGTACTGAATTGGAGCTATTCGGTAGGTTTGGGGGATGGGTTATGGAAAAGCATAGTTTTTGTTTTTTTCATATTTAGAATTAGGTGATTGTCAGAGAACCAGGTCTCGAGTGCAGTGAAATCAGAGTTAAGGCTTAAGTTAAGCCAGTCTATATTGTTAGATGAGCGGTATAAGACTGCATCATTAGCATATAATTGCACGGACGCATCGACACAGAAGTTGGAGGGCTTGTTGATAAAAAGCGAGACTAGTATCGGGCCAAGAATAGAACCTTGGGGTACTCTTTGTTAGTTAGGCCTTGAAGAGGAGAGTGAACCCAGACCATTTTTTTTAACCTTTGCAATCTTCTAGTGAGGTAGTCTTGGAACCATGTGAGTGCCGAGCGATCTAGAGCTAATTAATGCAATTTACCAAAAAGAAGGTGGTGGTTGACTAGATTGAAGGCCTTAGTCAAGTCAACAAATACTCCACCGGTTAGTAGACCAGCATCACTTGCATTAAGAATGTCAGTCGAAACTTTGACAAGGGCTGTGGTAGTACTATGGCCCTTCCTGAAGTCATGCTGGCAGTCTGTGAGAAGATGATGTAAGTCTAGATAGGATTGTAGCTGAATGTGCAGGATCCACTCCAGGATCTTAGCCAGTAGGCAGAGAATTGAAATAAGCATATTTTAGGGAGGTAAATGAAAAGTGAAAGACCAGGGATGGGATTGTAAAGTTAAAAAGGGATGGGAGGACTGCAGAAATGGACAAGGAAAAGGCAGACATCCTGAGCAAATACTTTTGTTCAGTGTTCACAGTGGAAGAAGGGGAGGTTATAGAAGGTACTGATGGAAGCCATTGGCAAGATGGCAGAAAAGGGGGAGATTCTGCTGGTGGGGGACTTCAGTATGCTGGATGTAGATTGGAGCCTCTGAGATATGGCTTTTAACTAGAAGCAGGGACATCCTGGACTCCCTTCAGAGGGCATTCCTCAGCCGGAGCCCCAGTAGGGACTCAGGTAGCACTATTGGGGGGAATTTAGGGCATACTGGGTGGGCCAAGTGATCCTTATCTGCCGACAGCATCTATGAATCCATGAAACTAGTCAGCGAACTGACTTGTGATAGAGCAATACTGGACCAGGTACTCACTAACAAGAACAGTGTTGCAGACATCCAGTTGGGAGGCCACCTGGGGATCAGTGATTACTGTACAGTGTGGTTCAGTAGAAGAACGGCTGCAGAATCGAACCACACAAGGGCAAGGTATCTGCACTTTAGGAAGGCAGATTTTAAAAAGATGGGTGAATGCCTCAGAGGTGACCTGGTAGGGAGCGATGCTCTGGGTGGAGAGGAGGAACAGTGGGAGAAGGTTAAAAGGAGCATAGTAAAGGAGGCAAACCTCTGCATCAAGCAAGTGAGAAAAAGTAAGCAGAAAAAGAGACCGCTATGGTTCTCAGTTCTCGGAAGAGATGGCTGAAAAAGTAACCTAAAAGGGTAGCATTCAGAAGGTATAAGGAGGTACAGAGGGAGGAGGATAGGGAGGTGTCTCAGGGAAATGGAGAAAAGCAGGGAAAGCAGTAAGGAGCACAAAGGCACAAACTGAAGAGAGAATAGCCCAAGCGGTAAAGAAGGGAGGCAAGACAATTTTTAGATATGTAAGTGAAAAGATGAAGATCAGGGATGGAATTGTAAGGTTCAAAAGGGATGGGGTTACTGTGCAGAAATGGATCAGATTTAGTGGGAAGGAGGTGGACACTAGTCCTAAAGGGACGGACTCGCTATTCTGAAAGTGGACAAAGCATTGGGACCAGACAGAGTACATCCTAGGGTATTGAGGGAGCTCCGGGAGGTACTGGCTGTACCTCTGATGGTGCCGTTTAACAGCTTACTGGAAACATTAGTGTTTATAGAGGACTGGATGAGGGTAGATGTAGTGCCACTTAACAAAAGTAGTAGCAGGGAGGAGGCTGGCAATTGTAGGCCAGTCAGCCTGACATCGGTGGTGGGAAAGCTAATGAAATAACTATGGAAGGAGAGGACAGTGGAATATCTTGAATTCAGTGGATTTACAAGATCTGAGACAGCATGTATTTATGGGTGGGAGGTAATTTCAAATTAATCTAATAGATGTCCGTGATTGGGTGAATGGTGGATGTGCTCTACTTAGATTTTAGTAAGGCTTTCCAACACTGTTCCACGTAGGAGACTAGTACGCAAGCTAGATAGCTTAGGAGTGTGTCCAAAGGTAGTAAACTGGGTTAGAAATTGGTTAGGGGATAGGCGACAGAGGGTGGTAGTAAACTGAGTTCACTCCAAGGAGGGGAGGGTGACCACCAGCGAGGTGCCTCATCAGTGCTGGGACCAGTCCTCTTCCGTGTCTTTAAAAGTGACATTGCAGAGGAGCTGGAGAGCAAGGTCTGCCTATTTGTTGATGACACCAAAATCTGCAGTAGGATGAACACTCCCGGGGACGTGGGTGTGTGTGTGTGTGTGTGTGTGTGTGTGTGTGTGTGTGTGTGTGCATGAAAAGGATGAGCAGAGACTTGAGAAAGCTCAGGCAATGGTCTAGGATATGGCAGCTGGGCTTAACTGCAAAAAAGTGCAAAATATAGAGGATAATATATGTTTGACTATACACAATAAGCATGTGTACTCATTGAGATTTGCCATGGTAACCATTCAACAAACCTTGAGAGCAAAGCTCAAGAGGGTTTTTGGTTGACATGGCAAACTTGAGATGGATACTAGTGTGTTGTGTATAACTGAACATATATTGCCTTTTATAGTGTGTGTCCCCAACACAAAGTAATAAATGTTTTTACTGCACCACTCTGGGTCCAACTGTCACCACTGCGGGCCTATTTCAGAAAAGATCGATGGTTTTATATCGCGATAAAAGAAGACGTTTCCAAGTTGTTGTGCTGCAGAAGCTACAGATCTAGTGCAGCACAACAGCAAAATTACATAGCTGTTGCAGAACAGCAAGCCTGTTGTGGGGATGGAATTCCATCCTCTACAATGTTCCATTATACACTATAATGCACTTGGGGAACAGAAACCCAGGGACAGAGTACAAAATCAGGAGAGTGTTATTGATGACCACCAAGCAGGAGAGAGACCTGGAGTTAATCATCTCTGATTACCTAAAGGTGGTCAGGCAGTGTGACAGGGTGGTTGGGAGAGCTAGTGGGATGCTGGGGATGCATGGGGAGAGGTATCACTAGCAGAAGGAAGGAGGGAGGTGATGTTGCCTTTGTATAGATCCCTGGTAAGACCTCACCTGGAATATTGTGTACAGTTCTGGAGGCCACGTGTCTGAAGTACATACGCAGAGTGCAAGCGGTCCATTGGAGGGCAGCTAAAATGGTGAGTGGGAGGGGGCGCTATGGAGCAGCCAATGTGGCGGCAGCTCTTTTTTGAATAGCTAATAGCTCCGATCATTTACAGTTTATAGTCGTTTGATTTAAGTGCCTCAAAGTTGCATCTGGTGGTGTATGTGCTAGTCTTGACTGCTAGAAAATGGAGATGAGTCCAAAATGGGATCCTATGCCCCCCCCACAGAGTTTGGAGGTGGTCTTATCATTGACTGGATTGAAGGGTTCGAGGCAATGACCAACCCCATCAGTGAAATCGAGAGCCACCAAACCCACAAATTATGACTACGTTGCAGAAAATTCAAGAGTCTGGAGAGGAAACAAATTGCAGCTGAAGCGCGATTTGGTGAACTGGATTCAAATGTACAGTCAAATGCTACCAACATTTCAGAGCTTAACCTGGAGGCAGATTGCTAGCGTGAAAGAAGTGCTACCTTTGTGAAGGACTTACAGTTTTTGCGAGCCAAGATGAAAGATCTGGAAAACACTCTGGCAGTCGAACATCAGGATTGTGGGCTTCTCCTCTCATCTGGCTGGCAGGGCAGATATACTTTCTGCGGTCTCGCGACTGAGCTTCACGGACCTGGGACTTTTATCAGCGGACTCAGGTATTTCTGTTATTAAAGCCTTTGCTATCGCAATGCGAGCTAGACCATGTGATACTGATGCCTCGCGCCCTATGACTATGATTGGAACACTCTGGAGCATGGAAGTTTGTATTCCTTTGCTGCAGGCTGCTATAAGACATGATGATATAGTCTGGGTAGGTGGTAAAATCGCATTCTTCCTGGACATTTCCTCTTAGACCCAAACAAGAAATAGTCCTGCAAGTGATCAAAACATCTCTTCTTGAAAAATGTGTAAGGGCTCAGCTTCTGTTTCCAGCCCGGTTTCAGATTCAGCATGCCAATAAGACTTATCTTTTCACTGACCCTGAAGCTGCAGCAGCCTTTGCTGCTAACTTGTCTACTGTCCCATCTCCAGAGGATAAGGACTCAGACGATGAGGAAGATTCCGTGGACCCTAATGGTTGAAGGAGACTTAAATTAGTTTACTTCTCCCTTTTCTGGAATATGTGGTACTTCAGCTGGTCATTTTGGAGTTCATACTATCCGGGGACTTGTATGTTTTATTAAGCTATTGTAGCCATGTTTGGGTTATGCTCTAGTTAGTATTTTAGGCACCAAACAGCTATAATGTTTTTTCCCTGGAGAGTGACCAGTTCTTTATTGGAGTGTTTTTTTGTTCACTCCACTCAATTTATGAACTATGTATTAAATCCTAATAATAATCTCTTTCTCTACCGGCTGCTTTGTGTGGACCTTGTGGTAGGGGTGCTATGCGACTTAATTGGGATCAGGCAATCTGATTCATCTCCTTTATGGTCACCTTTGAGGGTTTTTCCAGCACCCTCCCTGACTTTTTAGTATCCCATGAGGGGTTGGAAATATTACTTAAAGGAGAAGTCCACCCAGAATGTGCAAAAACATATGTTATGTAGAGTGTTTTGATATGTATGTTAAGTTCTAGTTTGTGCTTCCCTCTGTCTACTATTAGTTTTTCCTAAAATAGCCTGCTAGCTGTATGGTAGTTTTAAAACCCCTGGGGATCTCCATCACTAATAGGTTTATTGGCTTTCTTTCTTCTACAATGCACCCTGGCTCATGTGACAGTGATGTAGCTATGCCCTTAGATTTAGCAGGGTCTGTCACAGCTCAGCCACAAGAAAGATAATGCTTCTTTCAGAGAAGTCACACTACTAGATTTTGGGTGAGTGTAATCATTATTATTTTTTGACATTAGTACCGTGTCCTGCTATGTTACAACCTATAAGGTGATGTTCAATTTTTACTACTTAGAACTGGTGCAAAAACTGAAAGTGACTGAGAGGAATAGAGTAAACAGTGATATGATTCACTCACATACACACACACACACACACACACACACAGCAGAACATAGCAGGACAAGGTACTGATATCAAAAAATAATAATGATTACACCCACCCAAAATCTAGCAGTGTGTCTTCTCTGGAAGAAGTATTTTCTCTGTGGCTGAGCTGTGACAGACCCTGTAACAAGACACTGGCTTTCTGCAGGGGCAATTAGACATCACACCAAAGGGCACTCTGGGAAGACTATCTGAGACAAGAGGCCATAAAAGATACCAGAATGGCAACCTCCAAGGGCAATAAAACAGTTAGGGAAAGTTAGAATAAACAGCTCTCACATCTAGAGGAAAAGAAAACACTGGGAACTGGTTAGAACACAGAAAAAAGACTACTGCATATCTTTTTCTGATTTCAACATGGAGTTTTCCTTTAAAAGCCTTTGAGCTGTTGAAATGGTGAGAGTGGACTATCCTATACTATTATTTCACCAGACTTTACTCCTTGGCACCTGTTTGTTCTTCAGAGGTGGTAAATGGGTTACTTAAAGTAGTTTGTCTTTGCTAAGAGATGTAAAGCCTGTACATTTCCTCTTTGGGGTGAGTGCTCATTCCTGTTTTTTTTATGTTAATATGGTTCTTGCTATATTACATAAAATCTGTACAAAAAGAAAATGGCGAGGGGTCTGCCTCAAAAGCTGTATGGAGAGAGACTAAAGGAAGTCCAGGTGTACACCCTGGAAGAGGAGGGAGAGGTGGGATATGATAGAGACCTTTAAATACTTCACAGGGGTAAATAAGGCACAGGAAGAAAGTATTTGTCAGAAAAGAAGGTACTCCAGAATAAGTAGGCATGCTATAAAGCTGGGTGTGGGGTGGTAAATTCAGGAGAGATGTGAGGAAGTACTTCTTCACAGAAAGAGTGATGGATTCCTAGAACAGCCTACCAGCTGAGGTGACTGGGGTAAAAACAGTGGGGGGGTTCAAGAAGGCATGGGATAGGCATAAGGGAATCTTAGTGGAAAGAAAGTGGGGAAGGAGAAAGAGCCGGATATCAAGTAGGGCCTATGGCGATACTGTAGGTAGTGAAAAAAAGGCAGACTGGGTGGGCCAAGCGGTCCTTATTTGCCGACAGATTCTGTGTTTCTATGGCATCCTACCTGAAGGTTTCCACTTTTTAAAGGAAATTGCTGACATTTGCTTTAGGGCTTTATAGCCCGTTACATTAGTGTGGTGATGACTCTTTGCAGCATAAAATAATTGTTTTCACTCAGTCCAGTTCAAGAGGGAAGGGGTCGGAAATCAGACTAGATCGATGGCCATCCCTTTTCTGTCCATTGACCCTGCCCCCGTGCTCAGATGTTTTATGATACCTAATCAGGGAGAGCACAGGGCACACTCCATTGAAGTCTATGGGGGTAATTTTTAAAACAGTACTTTATAGATCATGGTAGTATTGCGTGTCACACTCGACCAGTCACAGCTCTTCCTTCAGTTGCATGTGAGGTACTCTTATCCTGAGCCGCTGTAATAGAATTCTCACTGACCACTCATGGTGTCAACATTCAAAAGAAAAAAAGTAATTTGAAAAGAAAAACAGTTACGCAGTCTGTAATTTTGGGGGGTTCAGTTTGCAGTTCTGAGAACGCGTGAGGCAACACAAGGAATATAAGCGGCCCTCCAGCTGGACCCATAAACTTATAAAAGGGATGACCTCAAACTTGCAAATTGCAAATCTCAAATAGAGGAACCCGTAGAGATTTATTTTTTTGTTGATTTTTCTCTCCCTGGCCCCTGGCTGGCTCCAACTACTAGGCAACCTATTTTCCGGCTGCCGTCCATCTGCACCTCCACACTTCAGGCTATTGCCACCATTTTACCTGCATGGCTTGCCTGGGGTGGCAGGGAGCTCCTCTATCTTCCCCGCCAGAACCGGATCCAGTATCGGCGGCGATGCCCTCTGGAGGTGGCACAATCCATCGGACGGCCATCAAGCTGCACAGCCAGGGCCATTTTTTCCTTCTTTCTTTTGCCCTTGTGGAGACACAGCGTGCAGTAGCGCCAGCGGAGAACGCGCCGCGCGATCGCATCGCTTCTTCAGGCATCTACCTCATCTCCGCCTCCTTGTCTGCAGTGTAGGTGTGCCGCCCCCCAGCCTCTGCTAGGGGCCAGTCATATGCTTAACACTGGTGCCCCCCTTCCCCCAGAGAAGGAGAGCAGTCCCTCGGACGCTCAATCCTTCTCCACCCCTGCCGACCTCTGGCGTCCCATGCTCGTTCCCGAACACGGGTCACCGGATTAGTGTGAGGTAAGACGTCCAGCGCCACCGGGTCGGCAACCCTTAGAGATTTTTTTATATTTGTGGTTAAAGTCCTTCAAATAAAATACCTTTATACTCTAATCTGGTTTTTATTATTCTGGCCAAAAAAGTCTGGTCAGAACCATGAACTAGTGACCGCAGCATGTGAGAAAGATGGCTTCAATCTATGCCATCTGCTTCTCTGGTTACCTAAGATTTAGGGCTGTCATAAATAGTATAAACCATTATTTAGTGTTCCGGTGTTTCCCCCATAACTAAGCCACTGCTAATATATTCAAGAAACGCTTGATTTTATTTTCACTTTCGTTTTCACTAGAGATTGTGTGTTGTCATATTTCTTCCATTGGGTGTTCTCTCCAGAGGCTGTGGGACGTGTGCATGTGTACAATTTAGTGCAAGAGTCTAGTTAATGGCATCATACTGAAAGTGAAAGGCAGCAATGTTCCCTGCTGCTGTTTGGAACCTGCATGTCTCTCAAAATGATAAAAGTCCAGAACTGTGACTTTAATTGCAAAAAGGAAGGACAAAATAAAGGAGCACAGTGAGAGGATGAATACTGTAGTGGAAGAGGCTAGATAAGAAAGTTTGGGCAGATGTAACTCTAATTCCATTATAAAAACTGGCAACCGTTTTTTCCCATAGGGGAAGGGGGTTATAATTTTCCATTATAACCCACGGGTTATAACGTGTGTGAGCATGTGCAAAAAGCGCTCTTCTGGTCCTCTTCAATACACGGCACGCCGCAGTTTGCCACCAGTTGTAATCGGCGGTAAGTTAATTTAAATGTATTTTATATAACTGCTGAGACGAAAAAGCGTTCCACAGCAATTATATAAAATAAAAGCTAGGGAGGTGTAGAACTTGAATGTTAGACACTGCAAGGATGCCTGTACAAACCCCTTGAGCTTTGCTCTTGGGGTTTATGTGGCATCCCACACCTTGGGGGTGTCTAACATTCTCATTATAACCACCTCCCCAGCCATTATTGTATATGTAATAACTGGGGAGTGTTTTCTCCTACTGAGAAACCGGGTTTTAATTCGGCGTTATACAACACGTTCTGGGTTTCTGCCACTGTGTGTATGTGCAAACTGCTTTTCCACGCCGAGTGTTCCTGGAAATGCCACCTCAGACTGCTCTTGTTGCGGTGAGATTACCACGTACTGCAAATCAAAGCAGAAGAAACATTTCTGTGTTTCTTGGTCCTGCTCATACATTTAGAGACAGAACATCTTCTGTCCCACTACCACTGCCTACCTGACTCGAAAATAAGGAATGAGCGGCAATTGCTGCTACACTGCCGATACTGACATGGGCGTTTCACCTCTGCTCAACATTCTGAGGTATGACCGCCACGCTAATCTCTCTGCAGACTACACATTGTATTTTTATCTACTGGGGAGGGAGGAGTAACTAAAAACGCACTCTGTCTAACTTGTGGGGTTTAAATCCTAAACTACTTTAGTGTTTTAAAATCTACTGGCCAGACTATATCTTAGTTAAATAAAATCATGCAGGCTAGAAAATACTTCGTAGCAATTACATTTATTTATTTATTTGACTTTGGTAACCGGGCAGGTGCGCTGATCCTAGGGACCGTTTTCAGACACAACCCGGGCCATGTTCTGTGGCAAGAGCAAGTTACGTAACAGTATACGATAAGCAGGTACACTATAAAATCAACATCAATAAAACGATGCATGGGGGTGAGTGCATAATGAAAATTAATGCCCACCATGAGTGTGGGATCTTTTATAAACCTCTCTGGCTTTGCTCTCAGAGTTTATGTAGCATCCCACACCTCGAGTGGGCATTAATTTCTCGATATGCACTCACCCCCATGCATTATTGTATATATTTTACACATTTATATTCAGATATTTTTATGACAAAAAGCATAAAAATTATGAGACTATTTTTATGTATAAAATGGGTACACGGACTGCTGGCTACTGAGTGGCTAAACAGGCTGGCACCTGTAATCATACCTCAGCCTGACTCACAGTGGAAAAAAAGTACTGGTGCCAGCATGCCTAACCAGTTATCACACATTAGTGGGTACACTTGGGCATTTTTACTTTCACGTTTACATTATTTGTGATTATTTATTCCATTAAAAGTAATATTGTGCTTGAATAAAACATTGAGCTGTTATTCTGTAGTCCGTGTACATTTTTGTTACAATAAAGCCCATTGTAAAACATGGTTAGTACTTTTTTCCATACAAACTCCTCAACTGTCAAAAGCTATACTACAAAAGCTCTTTCATCAAGCAGTCATATTACCATCGTTCTGATGTCATGGTATTTCATCTTAGAATCTTTGTGTTGTGCTTGTGCTCCTAATCAAAAGTGCCGCTTTCATGGAACAAGCAGACTCATTTATTTGGCAGGAAGTACAAACCTTCAGTTTTGGTTTGAGGGGATGGGGGTCTGTTTCAGGTAGTAGCGACGTTTACATGACCCTCCTTCCCTGATTCGCTAACCTAATCTCTTCGTGATCGGGAAAACAGATGTTTTTTATTTGATAATAAGTAATAGAAAAGGCATGTTGGAGAGTGAGTTGACGTATGAAGTTAGGCTTACCACATGTCCTGATTTTTTCATAGGACCGTCCTGATTTGGGCAGCTGTGTCCTGCAAAAAACATGAAAAATACTAAATGTCCTGATTTTATAGTAGAAAAAATATTTTCTAACTTTCCACTAAATGTTGCAGAAAACTACAATACCTTAACTAAAATACCTTAAAATGATAAGAAACAATAGAAGCAACTAAGAAACTACAACACTTGGCCTTAATTCTGATTATATAAAGAAAATAAGTCTGTTGCATTGGTGGAGGTTACATACTGTACTGCGAAAAATCATATTTCAGTAAGAAATGTCCTACTTTGGGCTTATTAAAAGGTGGTAACCCTGTAGGAAGTTGATGTGCAAGCTGCATTCTCTGAAAAGCTGCGTCCTCTGTGAATGTGCGAGCTGTTCTCATTCTAGGTAAGGGGGTAGATGAGGTTGTATAGCAGTGTGGAATCATAAAAACAAGCATTTGTCAATGCCGAATGTTTGCTTACTGGCATTGGCATTGACAGTGTAGAAGTTACAGAGTTGCGTAATAGTAATGGCAGTGAAGTATTGAACTGAAGCCAACCCCACCACCACCCTGCAGAGAGTGACAGGCATTGGGGTGTGCCTTTGGGTCGTCAGCCATAATGGCCACGCCATTTCAGTACACCCCACCCTGCAGACACTGGCAAGTGTCACGGTGTTCCTTGGGGTCTTTGGTCCTTATGCGCACCCCATTCCATTAGGAAATACAGTGGGATGGGTGCGATATAGGAGAATGGGGTGAACTTTGGGGCCGAAGAGTCCAAGGCATACCTCAATGCTTTTCACTGGCTGCAGGGTGTGGAATGGTATGAGCATTACAGGCAAGAATCCCAAGTCACACCCCTGATGCCTGTCATTCTCTACAGGGTTGGGCGTTATGGTTGGAAACCCTAATACCTCAGGCATTCGTTGGTATTTTCACTCCAAATGTTCAACATGGTTTTTTGGTGACCCCACCTCATGAACAGGGGAAATATCAGTTTCTTAGCCGGAAGCTGCTTATGCACAGCGACTGCGGCATTTAACACCACAGATGCAAAAACATTCCGAACAGGATGTAAAAAATGACAGCTGTACTGTTCATGGGGAGGTGTAAAAAAATGGCAATGTTGTAAATCTGCAGTAAAAATATTTAAAAAAATGGTAAAGTCATGAGTGTACATAGAAACTGTGCAACGCACACCCGTAATATAATTAGGTTGGGGATTTTTTTTTTACAGCAGATTGTCAACTCAGGCATTTTGGTGCCTCCGATCATGAACAGTCTCACTGTGATTTACTTTATCTGTCCCGAACAATAATTTCCACAGTGACCACGCATCTCTCGCTGAAAGTGGAAACGCACTCGCCATGTTGTGAAAAATGACAGCTGTACTGTAAATAAGGCAGTGTGGAAAATGCCACTGGTGAAAATCTGGATTTAAAACATTACAAAGTCATGAACGTACGAGGGTGCGTGGAAACTGCGCAATGCTCACTCATAACACAGTCATTTTATGGACTTTTGTCACCAAATTTTCAACATAGCCATTTTAAGACCTCTGCTCATGAACACTGTCACTGTGATTTTCTTAATCTGTCCCAAACATTGCTTTCACACACCAACAGCACCATTGTGCACTACATGTGCGAAAACACATTTTGGGCAGCATATGAAAAATGGCAGCTGTACTGTTCATAAGGAAGTGTAATAAAATGGCAATGTTGAAAATCTGGAGTGAAAATATTAAATTTGCAAACTTATGAGCATGCATAGGAACTGCATAGCCTGCAGCTAAATAAAACAGTCATTTTAGGAATTTTTTCACCAAATTTTCAACATAGCCATTTAAGACCTCTGCTCGTGAACAGTGTCACTGTGATTTTCTTAATGTGTCCCATACATTGATTTTGCACATCGACTGCGCCATTGTGCGCTACAGGGGTGGAAACACATTTTGGGCAAGATGTGAAAAATGACAGCTGTACTGCTCATAAGGAGGTGTGGTAAAATGTCAATGTTGAAAATCTGGAATGAAAATATTAAAAATTTGCGAACTTACAAGCATGCATAGGAACTGCACAACGCACGCTAGTAAAACAGTCGTTTCTGAAAATTTTCCACCAAATTTTCAAAATAAGCTTTTTAAGAGCCCACCTTATGAACACTGGCAGTGCCATTTCATTAATCTGCCCCGAAAGGTGATTTCGCGCAGTGACTGCAAAATCACCCTTCGGGCCCCAATCACGCCAGGACAGTGACAATTCATGAGAAGGGGTCCCCAGAAACCCCATATTGAAAATTTGGTGCAAAAATTCCAAAAAAAATGCCTGAGATATGCAACAAAGTTGAAAACCCCCTATCTAGCCCATTATACAGCTCACCGGCATTTCCTCAGTTCGGGGTCGGTTTTGAAGAGTGCAGGCGTGTTCCGGTCCACGAATCGTTGCGCCCGAGGTCAGAGGTAAGTATGGGGTGAGGAGGGGTGTGGGGAGCAGGGTGTGCAGTGGGTGGAGTGCGGGTTGTGAGGGCGCCAGGAGACTACGTGGGACCATTTTTCTTTACAGGTATTCTTTGTTTACAGTGATGGCCTGGGGCGTTTGCTATGCTGGGGTGGACTCCCAGCATGGCACAAGGATGGTTGGGGGCATTCAGCCAATGGGGGATTGGGCACCCCTGTCGCTCAAAGCATCGATTGCCACGCTGGGGTGGGCTCCCAGCATGGCACCCAGTACTGGGGGGGGTGAGGACAGTGGAGCCGATGGGGATTGGGCACCCCGGCTATATCATGAGTTGCCACGCTGGGGTGGGCACAGAGCATGGCATTTGGAAGGCTTTGGGGCGGGGGCTGGCCAGCGGATTGGGCACCCGTCGGCTATACAGTGTTTAGCGTGCGTGCAGGGGGGGGCTGCGCATGAGCAAGCGATATCTTATCGCTGCTCACTGAAGCATAGCTTCCCTTTGAACTGTATGCCACTGCATTTTGGAGCTTGTGATAGACAGCTCCATCATGCATTGGCTTACAGGGGCCACGCCTGCCAACACACTGATTGAATTGGAAGAGCGGGTGACACACCTCCGAAATCTCGGATGATGGCACTATGTTTCTTACACATGCGTACAAGCAAACATAACATAATAAATGTATCTTAATTTTTGAAGACCTTTTTTCTTTTTTGTGCGTGCATATGTAACATATGAATGAGGGATCCACTCACTGTAGATCAAGGGAGGATGTGAAATGGTGCAGGTACATGGGGGGGGTGAACAAAGTGGTAGACAGTAAGCTGTACCTGAGCTTCAGGCTGATGTTGCACAGCTGGACTAAGGCAGAAGCACCCACGGCATGTTCTTATAGTTCCTATGTATATGTCCATTTATGTTCTTACAGCGCTGATTGCCTAACTGAGCCAAGATGTAAAACAGACACTAAAATGTCAGGTTTATTTCAGGTGACCATGTTCTTATAGTCCCCATTTATATGTCCATTTTGTTCTTACAGCGTTGATTGCCCAACAGCCAAGATGTAAAACAGATACTAAAATGTCAGGTTTATTTCAGGTGACCAGGATCGTAGTGGGGAGAGGGGGCAAGTGAAACGATGTCCTGAGAATGTGCTTAAACTTATTAACAGTTGCTGTGCCAAGGAGTAATACACCAGTTCAGAATCCCTATACGTTTAAATTATGTTTGCAACCTAAAGGTGCTTAGGTGGATTGGCATTTACATTACTCAGCGGCAAATCTTTTTCATACTTTTTGTGATCATCGGTTAAGATATAACCACTAACTGATGAGACACTTGGGGGCATGAAACTGAGCTACCAGCAAAGTTGCATTTGCAAAGCCGTGAATATTTATCTGTTGATAATGAAATGAAAACTGTCAGCAGCTAACATTCAGCCACTGTCCATTGCACAGAAGAGACATCTCACTGATAGATCTGGAGCAAAGGGACATGAACTTGCCAATAACACCACTACAACTCCAGACACGGAAGAAAGAGAAGTTCATGCACTTTCATAGCTGTTAACTTTTCAGCATTTTAAACAGTTACTTAGCATCTGCACTAAGATGTTACCGTTGAACTGAATTGTGACACCAGAATCCCTGCGATCAACATTTGTCAGCAAAAGTGAATTGAAAAAATCAATACATGTATAAAATGGTAAGTGACATGAGTCAATAACATATCTGCATGTAATACTTGGCTTAAATTTGAGCACCACCATATTTACTGCACCACAGCGTCAAACAGGGATGCCATTTATAATTCAGCTAATGTCAAGCAGTTTCGAGCCATAAAAGTATTACTGTATCAGTGTGTTGGCAGCAACAGGATCAGGAAATTATGAAATAAAATGCAACAGCACCCCCGTCGGCCATATGTTGTGTGGGTGGAGGGAGTGCATGAGCACCAAGGGGTGGGCTGTTAGGCGGCTTCAGATTCACCGGAGAAAAGGGCAGATTCGATTGTGAGCTACGGTTGAATTTGTGTTTTCTTTTTCTATACCTAGTTTTCTCTATTTTGTTAGGGCACATGTCCAGCCCTTGGATGTTTAGGGTCACAAGGTGATGTGACTTCATTGAGCATCTGATTTGAGAAAGAGCTGTGTGATTCTATCTAAATGCCAGCTCACGGCAATTCAGAGAGAAAAAAAATATTTTGACGCTGCATTACCAGACTAAGTGTGCAGTTTAGTGAATTACCACACAGGGGTATGTATATGACAGCACTAAAAGGCGCATTAAAGTGCTTCAGTCATGAAAACATCCAGCACTGGCTGCTGCTGAAATGCATAGCAGTATGTTCTTTGTGCATTCTGGCTGTTCCTTGCTTCAGCTGCAGGTAGTACAGTACGCTCAAGTTTGTTTGCATAGGTTTTAGCAGCGAGGCGTTCACATTGACAGAGTCTAGTAAGAGAAAATGCTTGGAATTACACATACAAAGAAGTCTGAGTTTTCACATCAAATGCTGAGGTATTTTTTTTCTGGAGGATTAGAACCCATGGAGTCCATGAAGGTGTGCTTTGGAGAGCTGGTGTGTGTAAGGACTGTTAGGCACCCACACATTTTGGTGGTCCTGCTTTGGCAGGGAACAGTTTATTAAAGTAATGATGTGTGGCTTGTCTCTCTAAGCTAGACAAGACTACACCATTCTATCAGGCAACCAACACAGTTGATCTGTGTGTGTGTGTGGGGGGAGGAGCTGCTCACTGAAGCATAGCTCCCTCTTTCAACTGTATGCCACTGCATTTTCAACTGCTGTCATAGACAGCTTCAGCAGTGATTGGAGAACTGTGACCACGCCTGCAAACACACTGACTGAATTGGAAGATGCTGATACACCTCTGAAAAACTCAGATGATGGCACTATGTTTCTTGCACATGCGTGCAAGCAAACATAATAATAAAAAGATAAAAAACCATGGATTACAAAAAAACAGCTCTTTATCTGTAAGTGCTGTAACACACTGCAGGACCTCACTGCTCCCCGGGGTATGCAGTTACCTTAATCTGACTCGCACTCTTTGTCTCATTGCTTATTTTAAGTTCCCTCCTGCACACCAGCCAGATGTATACACCATTTTGTTTGAAAAATCTATGCCACCCAAAATGTAAAGAAAAATTAAATGTGCACATCATGTTTAAGAATTCTGCAGCATTATTATTCATAGCTTGTGTGTCTTTTCATGTTTTTTTTTAAACTTCTTTATTTAAAAAGTCAGTTGAGATACAGTACAGTGGCAAAAATACAGGACAGTAATGCTCATTACCGGGGTAAGAACATTATTGTGCTAGTATTAGGGCAGTAGCTCAATACTCCCCATGTTAGAAAATGAGAAGTTATTACTATCCTTTGCATAAGGCTATAAGACAAGATATATACAATGGGTAACAGTCCTGTAATATCACAGTGTCTCCTGTGCTGTATAGTCGTTTCTTGTTTGAGATGTTTACCTAGCAGCAAACTAGGCAATGGAAAACCATGGAAGCTTGGTTCTAAACAACACAAATTCTCTCTGGTCTCCTTGCTATGGTGCATTTCTTTGCAGTGCCCCTGCTGACAAGATTTGAGTTTCTCGGACATATTTTTGCTAGTATAGAATGCTAATAAGCTTATTTCCATAAACTCTCCCTGAACAAGGCACAGAAATAGACAACTGGCATGTGTGCTCTCAACTGTGGGAGCGGGTGAACTGTAGTTTGCACTTCTGATGGCCCATAACGAAGTATACCAGTATTATACTGGGTTTTGTATTATATATTTAGTACTGTGACCTAGTTTTCCTACAGTCTGTAAAAATCCTCATATTCAAACAGATTTCTCACCAAAGGTACTGGAGCTAGAGGTCTGAAAATCAGGATTTCAAATTCAGGACTCTCTTTCCACCTCTGTCCTGTGGAGGTGTGTACCTACTCCCATGTCTTGTCAAACTGCATTGTGTGATAAACATGCTCTTCACATTGTACAGTTACACTGCGTGTCCCAGTTGGTTGCACATCTGTCTCTGGACCAGATGGTTGTGGACTCTAGTCCCACACCGGGACTGGGCTCACGCCATAAACACTGGCACCCAAGTGCAGTATGGGGGGTGCTGTCCTTTGGATGCCGCATCAAACTGAGGTCCCTTCTGCCCATCTCTGGTGCTGTCCAGGTGGAAGTAAAGAACACGTGTCACTTTTCGTAAGAATTGGGAATTTTTTCCCGGTGTACTGGCCAGCATTGCCCTTCCCATAGAACCGGTTTGTGCAGTTGTCCAGGGCTGTGTGTGGGTGTTGATGTGTGAATTGACTGCCACTACACATTTCAGTCACTTAATTACCAGTCTCTCACTGCTTGTAAAGAGCTTTGGGATACAGTGTGTATGAAAGGCACTCTATAAATGCTTCTCCTTCTTCTCTTTACATTGGGAGAAGACTGTTTTGAGAAGATAACTAACACTATAAGTCAAATTATTCAGGAGGTAAAGACATATTCTGGGGGTGGAGCTTAGAGCTAATTGGAATGGTCAGTCTTCACTAGGGTTTCTCCTGGAGATGTGTAAACTCTATGAAAACAGGAAAATATTCCAAAATAGACAAACGTCAAAGAGTGTTGCATTTAGAGCTCATCGTCTGGGACATAATGATACTTTCCTCGACATTAATAACTATAGGAAACCCCCACAAGACAGCACCGCAGGACGCTGGAAAAGGGTGAAGCCACCTGAGCAAGGGAGAGATGGTGGTATGAGTGCTGGGCCCACTGCAGAGCTGAAGCCATCAAATAGCTCTTTCCTGCTGGTGACCCGAAAACTTGATCGAAAAGTTGATGCTCTGAATGTCCATTTTGTCCTGGATTTCAGGGAGATCCCAGTGGGATCTACCAATTCCTTTGAGTGTGCTGTGGGGGCGGGTGCAGGCTGCATGTTCCTTCTTATCTACTGTCCACCAGGTGATGAGAGGATTTTCCTGCAGGAGGTAGCAGAGCTTGTCGCCATATTGATTTTGGAGTCCCCCAGATGGTTGATTCTGGGGGACTTCAATGACTGGGTAGACGGCGAGCTCTCGTCTTTTGGTCAAAACCTCCTCCAGCTGATGGAATCACTGGGCCTGATATGGGTAGTTCCCACTGCCACCCACGGGGGGGGGGGAGATGACATGCACTGGACTTGGTATTTCTCCTGGGGATGGAGATCACCGACATGGTGGTGGATCTTGTCGGATGGTCTGACCATCATGCCCTGAGATTGTTTTGCGACCCCCCTTATAAGGCCTGCCCCAAAGGAAATGGTTCGGTATGGCCCTTTAAGAGGAGTTACCTCAGAAGGCCTAATGGCAGTGCTGGACTTTTTGGGGATCCCGACTGATAGCGGGGATCCAGGCTCAATTGTTCTGTATCTATTGCAGCACAAGTTCTGTAACACATGGTATTTTGCTTTCTGTCTTATTTTTATAAATGTACTCCCGTACTGTTATAAACCTCTTGTGTGCAATCCCTATTCTATGTAATGACTCTGTAAGTTGATATTCCTGTTTATGTATTGTTCATGTATCTTACCCAGGTCCATCTCGAAAATGAGCTTGCTCAACGGTGTTCACCTGGCTAAATAAAGATTTTGATTGATTGCCTATAGTAAGACAGTAGAAGGGGCCTTGGATATCATTGCTCCAGTTCGTGTCAGTCCCCTGTCCCTTCGCCCTGGGGCCCCATGATATGATGGGTCTTTGAGGGAGTTGAAGAGGCAGGGATGAAGGTTGGAGAGACACTGGCGGGAAACTCACCAGGAGGAGGACAGGCTTAGATTGCTAGATCATTATAAAATCTAACAATCGGCAAAAGAAGGCAGAGTTCCTGTCCAAGGAGACTGCTGCAGCCAAAAACAGACTAGCTCAGCTCTTCCACACTGTAGACAGACTGTGCAATCCAGTCTGTCTGCAATCTAGTCAATCCTTTTCATAAGGAAAGTGTGATGAGTTTGCACAGTTTTTCGCTAATAAGGTGGCCTCCATCAGGAGCGAGATCACCCAGTGCCTCCCCATTGGTCCTTACTGTGATCAACCGGGTGGTACAGTTGGCCAGGTGACCTGGTTTATCTTCAGCCTACCGGCAGTCACTGATATTGTGAGGATCACCCAGACTCTGCGACCAATTTGGTGTAGTCTGGACCTGGGCCCAACTCACCTTCTTGTAGGGTGTGTTGAGGTCACTGTCCCGGTCCTATCTGGGATAGTGAGAAGTTCTCTGGAGAGAGGGATCTTCCCAGATCCTCTAAAAGAGGCAGTTGTTCGACCCCTCTTGAGAAAACCCTCCTTAGTCCCTGACTCCCTGGCCAACTACAGACCAGTCTCAAACTTGCCTTTTATGGGTAAGGTTATTGACAAGGTGGTTGCCCTGCAGCTGGAGGATCATTTAACAAGCCATCATATTTATGACCCTCTCCAGTCAGGTTTCAGGAAAAGGCACAGCACTGAGACAGCCCTGGTCAGGGTACTAAATGATCTCCTGATGACCAGAGATCGGAGATTCTGTACCATCCTGGTTCTCCTGGATCTCTCTGCAGTATTTGATACTGTGGACCATGGGGTACTCGTCAAGTGCCTGTGGTTCTTCTGTGGACGAGGGGGGCGGGGGTGGCGGTCCACAGTTGGTTTTGATCATTTCCTGAGGGCAGATCTCAGAGGGTGGTGTCTGGGAGTTATTCCTCGGCTCCCTGTGAACTGCCCTGTGGGGTGCTGCAGGGCTCGGTGTTGTCCCCCATATTGTTTGCAGTATACATGCTACCATTGGGAGGCATTATAAGATGGTGTAGTCTGAGTTTTCAGTGCTATGCAGATAATTCTCAGCTGTACATGTCTTTTGGGTCCGGCCAGGAGGAAACTACTGTAGCAGTGTTTAACCACTATCTGGCTGAAATTCAGGACTGGATGAATACCAGTTGGCTGAGGCTAAACCCAGAAAAACAGTGGTATTGGTCATGGACCTAGATTGTAGGTTGGTCAGGGCATTGGTGGTACAACCCTCCGGTTTAGAGCTGGCAGGGATACCTCTAACTGTCTCGGACCAGGTGCATAACCTTGGTGTAATTTTTGATGAGGGCCTGACCTTGAAGGCTCAGGTGTTGGCTGTAGTCAAATCTTCCTTTTACCACCTCAGGAATATAGCTAGAGTGAAACACTTGGTACTGACTGAAGATCTTCCCACTCTGGTCCATGCCTTTGTCATCACTCGTCTTGATTACTGTAACGCCCTCTACCTAGAGCTGGCGGGAGTTGATATCTGCCGGTTGCAGCTAGTGCAGAACGTGATGGCGAGGTTGTTAACTGGAGCCCCTAGATCCAGGCACATAACACCTGTGCTGCGTGAACTGCACTGGCTGCCAGTATAGTGGCGGATAACCTTCAAGGTCGCATTGCTGACCTACAAAGCCCTACACAACCAGGGACCGAAATACATGCAAGATCTCTTGCACCCTACTTACCTCTCCCACCCACTTCGATCCTCCGACGAGGGATTGCTGGAGATTCCCAGGGTCCATCTGAAGACATCCTGAGGGAGAGGCTTGCTTTTATGGCCCCGACCCTGTAGAATTCTCTACCTCATCAGATATGAGCTAGCCTGACCATAAAGAGTTTTAAAACAGCATTAAAAATCCACTTATTTACCCAGGCCTTTTCTGGCCTGTAATACTGATATATAATATAGACAGTTACTCATAGTTTAATGAATTTTATGAATATTTTCATTATGTAAAAAGTTGTGAATATGTGCCTGTGTATATGTCATCTAATGTTTAAATTGTAATGGCGCCCTGAGCTCTGGATGGGCGTTTTTTAAAAATAAAGTAGTAGTGGTGGTGGTGGTGGTGGTGGTGATGATGATGATGATGATGATGATGATGATGATGATGATTTCACTACCATGGAGGCTCATATAGACAGTCTAACCACAGACGTGAAAATTGCCACTGACTGTGCAAATAAAACATCCAGTGAAATTTCAGGGCTAATTACAGAAAATAAGCTGCTTCAGCTCTGTCTAGAGCACCTTGACAACGGGGCCAGGCAGACAGAATGTCGCTTAGTTAGAGTGCCAGAAACCACATAGGGTTAGGATGCCGTCACTTTTTGTAAGACTCTGTTTTCACAGATCCTGCTTAAAAACTCACTGGCTCCAATATTGCTTTTTGAAGTCTGAGGATTCCATTGCTTATTTTATTTTATTTATTTTTTTTTTATTTTAGTTTTTGTTGACCGGGTAAGTGCACTAGACAAGTCCTGCCTATTTTCAGGCACGACCCGGGGGAGGGGGACACAGATGAATGCCAGCTGACCTTGAACCAGATTAAGCTGTTGGTGGTATTTTTAGTGAATGAGGGAAATTTGGCCAGGACACCGGGGAAATTTCCCTACTCTTTTCGATAAGTGCCATAGGATCTTTAACATCCACCTGAACTACCACCAATCCAGGCAGATGGGACCTCGGTTTAACGTCTCATCTGAAAGACTGCACCTCAGAAGTGCAGCACCCCTCTCATGCTGCACTACAGTGTCAGTACTGGGATATTAACTCAAGTGCTAGATGTGAGAACTGAACCCACAGCCCTCTGATCTCACGGCCTCAGAGGCGAGTGTGTTACCTACTGAGCCACTGACACTGACCTAACCTAAATTAAAAATGGTGTTTCAGATCCGATGAGCTAATCTAGCTCGGCAGATTTACATGGCTTATAGGATCCCCCTAGGAGACATCTGACAGAGTGAGCAGCCACAGACTCTCCTCGTTGTAACCAGCAGGGCCCATATTCAGACTGAATCATACAATCATAGAAATGTGACAGCAGAAAAGGACCCCTTTGGCCCATCAAGTCTGCCCCTTACCCCCCACACTTTCCCCCACACCCAGAGATCCCCACCTCCGCCCTCTGGTCAACCCCTTGTATCTGTCCCAAGACATCTTGAATGCCTCATCTGTTTCGACCCCCACCACCTCTTCTGGCAGACTGTTCCGGGGTTCCACCGCCCTCTCAGTGAAGTAACGGCCCCTCACATTTCCCCTAACCTTCCTCCCTCCACCGTTAGACTATGACCCCCTCGTTCTAGCACCTACGTTTTCTGTGAACAAGCTCCCTCCCTACTTTATTAATCCTCTTTATGTACTTAAACATTTCTGTCATGTCCCCCCTCTTCTTTCTGGTTTCTAGCGGGTACGGATCCAGCTCTCTCAGCCTCTTCTCGTAGAGCTTCCCATTCAACCCATGCACCATCTTAGTGGCCCTTCTCAATCCCATCTATGTCTTTGCATATGTGAGGTTTCCAGAACTGGACACCATACTCCAGATGTGGTCTCACCATGGATTTGTAAAGTGACATCAGCACCTCCCTCTTTCTGCTTGTTATACATCTCCCTATGCACACAAGCTTTCCATTTGCTTTGCCCATCACCTTGCTACATTGGGTCCCCACCTTAAGGCTATACTAACATACTATAATGCCAGCAGAATAGGCCTAACGGTCTTTCATGTTTGCTCGTTTGGTCAGCCCCCACCTTGGGAGCTGACCTTGTTGACCCCCTCACCTTCTCTGGCTTCTCCCTTCCCAGTTCTGGATATTCTCACTGCACTAGAGTTTGCTTCCTGAACCCTTCCCCTGTACCTGTCCCACCCCCTCTTGAATCCCTCCACCAGCCCCCTCAGCAGCGCATTCCATGGGTCCACCACCCTCTCAGTGAAGTAGCACCTCCTCCTTTCTCCCCTGAATCTTCCCTCCTCCAGCTTCCACCCATGCCCTCTAGTTGCCCTCTCCTCCTTCCTTCGAAGCACCCTGAGTGCTCCTCCCCTGTTGACCCCCTTCCTGTACCTGAAGACCTCTATCATGTCCCCCTCCCCGGTCCCTTTTCTCTTCCACTGTGTACATATTTAGCTCTTCGAGCCTCTCCTCATAGGTCCTGTCCCCCAAGCCCCAAATCATTTTGGTTGCCCTCCTCTGGACCCTCTCCAGGAGTTTAATGTCCCTCTTTAAGTGTGGCCTCCAAAACTGCATGCAGTACTCGAGATGTGGCCTCACCAAGCAGCTATACAGAGGGAGTATCTATTCCCTCCTCCTGGAGGTGATCCACCTAGCGATGCATCCCAGTATCCTGTTGGCCTTGGCTGCTGCCCTCCTACTAGTGTCCGAGTTCTTCATCTTGACATCCACCACCACCCGCAGGTCCTCTCACCCATCGAGACTTGTAGCATCTCCCCCCCCCAGGGTGTATACTTGGCCCGGGTTTCTGGCCCCCAGGTGCAGTACCTTGCATTTCCCTGCATTGAACCTCAGCTTCCACTTTCTAGACCATCTTTCCAGAGCCTCCAGGTCCCCCTGTAGGGCCAACCTCCCCTCCTCCCCATCCACCACTGCCCCCAGTTTTGAGTCATCCGCAAAGAGACTCATCTCACTCCTGATACCTGTCCTTATGTCAGAGACGTTATAATCCCCAGATCCCTTTCCTGCCCAGCTGCCCTTTTTTTAACCCCGGCCCACCGTGTGTAATGTGCTTGCAGGTTATTCCACCCCATGTGCATTACTGTGCATTTTTTGGCATTGAATTTCAGCTGCCATGTTTCCGACCACCCCTCCAGCAACCCTAGATCTTCCCTCATAGCCTCCACTCCCTCGGGAGTGTCCACACTATTGCAGATCTTTGTATCATCTGCAAATAAACTGATCTTCCCCTGCAGCCCCTCCACTATGTCGCTGATATAGATGTTAAACAGGATGGGCCCCAGCACTGACCCCCTAGGGAACCCTGCTCGTCACCCGTACCTCCCTGGAATGTACCCCATTTACCACCACCCTGTGGCTTCTGCTCTTCAGCCAGTTTTCCACCTACCTTGTTATTTTCTGTCCCACCCCCAAACTTTCCAGCTTATTTACCAGCCTTTTGTGAGGAACAGTGTCAAAGGCTTTCCCAAAGTCCAGATAGGCCACGTCCACTGCCCCTTCCCAATCAACCACCCTCGTTACCCAGTCGAAGGACTCAAGTCAGGTTCATCTGACATGACTTCTGTTGTGTGAAGCCATGCTGACCGATGTCCCAGCCCACTTTCCACTAAGTAGCTGACCGCCCTTTCTTTTAATATCACCTTCATCACCCTGCCCACCATCAAGGTGAAGCTGACCTGGTGATAATTGCCCGCCTCCTGCCTACTGTCACTCTTGTGAAGTGGCACCACAGCTGCCCTCTTTCAGTCTTTTGGCACCCACCCTGTATCCAGGGACAACTTAAACATCCTTGCTAGGGGTGCCGCCAGCACCTCTCTTAGTTCCCAGAGAACCCTAGGATGCAGGGCACCTGGACCCATAGCCTTGTCCACCCTCAACCTACCTAATTCCTCTCTGACCCTGTCCTCAGTGATCAGGCTAGGATCCACCCTTATGTCATTCCTTCCCCTCTTCCTTAACACCGGTCCCCTTCCTTCCCCTTCCACTGTAAAGACCAAGCAGAAATACCTATTTTGCACCTCCGCCTTCTCAAAGTCCCTTTCCAGATGTATTTGCCCCTTCACCCTTTCTGTCCCCTGCCTTGCATTCCTCTTCTCTCCTGTATACCAAAGAAAAGTTTTATCACCCCTTTTGGCCTGCTTTGCAATTTTGTCTTGCGTTTCTGCTTTCGCCTTCCTAATCTTCTGTCCTGCCACCCTCAGCTTCTCCCTGTATTTTTCCTTGTCGTCTTTCCTCTGTGTCCTCTTAATATTTTCTGAATGCCATTCTTCTTTCCCCAATTGCCCTCCTCACTTCCCTGGTGAACCAGAGCCGCCTTTTTCTTCTTCTTTTCTTCCTCACCTTCCTTATGCAGATTTCCGTGGCTTTTCATAACCCCTTAATTGAATTCCATAATTTCTCCACTTCCCCTGTTTTCTCCTTCCCCTCCATTTTGTTCCTGAATATCTCCCTCATTCTTGCAAAATTCACTCATTTGAAGTCCAGGACCTCTGTGATGGTCTGACTTGTTTCATTTCCTATCCTAACCTTGAAGCTTACTGTATTATGGTCACTTAAACTTACGTTGACCCCCACTCCAACTCCTTCCACACTATCCCAGTTGGTGAGGAACATGTCGAGTATGCTGCCTCCCCTACTGGGCTCCCTAACCAACTGTTGCAGGAAAGCTCCCTGGAGGGACTCTAGTTTCTCTGTGCTCCTGGCTGACCTAACTGATGGGGTATCCCAGTCTACATTTGGGAGGTTAAAGTCACCCACGAACAGAATCTCCCCCTTGAGTGCCATCCATTGAACCGCCTGCAACATCTGCCTGTCCACTTTCTCCCCTTGCACTGGAGGTCTGTAAGCCACCCCCAGCCCTATTGATGCCCCAGACTGTTTTTCTAGTGTGACCCACAAGATTTCCACCTCCCCTTGCTCTTCCAGCCCTTCTGTAGCCTTAATGTTTACCCTGATGTACAGTGCAACCCCTTTGCAAGCCCTGTCCTTCCTGAAAAGCCTGTACTCTGGGATAGCTACTTCCCAGGTCTGATGCTCAGATCACCAGGTCTCTGTTACGGCTACAATATCCAGGTCCTCCTCCACCATTATGGCCTCTAAGTCCACCATTTTGTTCCCCAAACTCCTGGCATTTGTGGAGAAAGTGGCAAAGGCAATAAGGACAGGGATGGGGCAGCAAGCTCCCGGAACTGGTGGCCTTGATGGAAGAGGGATGCCTGGATATCGTAGCAGTCACAGAAACGTGGTACACACAGAACCATGACTGGGGTGTTAACATACCAGGTACACAACCTGCAGGAAAGACAGGGAGGGTGGGGGGAGTAGCTCTCTATGTAAGGGAAGGGATAAAAGCAGCTGAGCAAAAGAGTAAACAGGGAGAAGAGGAAGCACTGTGAGTCACTTTAGAGACTGGAAATGGCACCACAATCCGCACAGGGGTTGTATACAGACCCCCCATCTCAGGTGGGGGGGAGATGGACAAGGATATGATAGAAGGCATCCCCAGGATGGCAGAGAAAGGGGAGATACTGTTGATGGGGGACCTTAATATGCCAGATGTCAACTGGAGCACCTTTGCTGCAGCCACATCCAAGAGCAGGGCCATTCTCGATGCCCTACATGTTGCATGCCTCAGACAGCTAGTTTTGGAACCCACTCATGAAGGAGCAATCTTAGACTTCGTACTCTCAAATAGGGACAGTGAGAGGATCTCAGATCTAGAAGTGGGTGGTAGCCATTTGGGAACAAATGACCACCAAACAGTGTGGTTCACGATAAACTCAGCTACAATCCAGAGTCAAACCATACAAAAGTGAGGGTTCTGGACTTCAGGAGGGCTGACTTTGGCAAGATGGGAGAGTGCCTTAGAAAGGCACTAGCAAACAGGCTAGAAGGAGGGGTGGAGCAACAATGGGGAAACATCAAAACTGCCATCACAAAAGCAACAAGCCTTTGTGTGAAGCAAATAAACAAACCAAAACGAAAGAAAAAGCTGCTATGGTTCTCAAAAGAGGTGGCGGGGAAAGTCAGGGAGAAAAAGATAGCATTCAGGAAGTATAAGGAAACACAGAAGGAGCAGGACAGAGAGCTGTACCAGTTAAGGCAGAAGGAATCAGGGAGGGAAGTCAGAATAGCAAAGGCCCAAACTGAAGAAAAAGTAACCAACTCAGTTAAGAAGGGGGATAAAACCTTTTATAGGTACATCAGGGAGCGTAGAAAGACAAAGGGAGGGATAGTGAGGCTGAATAGAATGGATGGTAGGTGGGCAGAGAGGGGCACTAAAAAAGCAGGGAACACTGAATGAATACTTCTGCTCAGTATTCACAAAAGAGGAGGAGAGGGAGGTGCCTAATCCAGTTAACAGAAGCACTCCGGATAGGGGGCGTTGATCCCAGTCCTTTCACAGAAGAGAGGGTTTCTGAAAGAACTCTTAAAACTGAAGGTGGACAAAGCAATGGAGCCTGACAGAATTCACCCCAGAATTCTAAAAATAATTAAGGGGAGAACTAATGAAATCACTGACTACCCTTTTTAACAAATCATGGGAGGATGGTGTAGTACCTGAAGACTGGAGGAAGGCGGATGTGATTCCTCTTCACAAAAGTGGGAGCAAGACAGAGGCAGGAAACTACAGACCTGTCAGTTTGACCTCTGTGATAGTTAAAGTGATGGAATCACTTCTGAAGGAAAGAATTGTTGAGTATCTAGAGGCCAGTGGGGTGCAGGACTCAAGGCAGCATGGGTTCACAGTGGGAAGGTCATGTCAGGCAAAGCTAATTGATTTCTTTGATTTTGTGACCAAAGTAGTGGACCAGGGAGGGGCTGTGGACATGGCCTACCTAGACTTTAGCAAGGCATTTGACACAGTCCCACACAAAAGATTAATAGTCAAAATTAACCAGCCTGGGAGTGGGTCCCGGGGGTAGCCTGGGTAAAACATTGGCTGAACATAGGATACAGAAGGTAATTGTAAATGAGTCCACTCTGAAGAAAGAGGGGTTACTAGTTGGGTACTGCAGGGTTCAGTACTGTGTCCTGTCCTTTTTAATGTCTTTATAAGTGACATTAGAGAGGGACTGGAAGGAAAAGTATGCCTCTTTGCAGATGACGTGAAGATCTGCAACAGGGTTGAGACACAAGGAGGTGTGGAAATGATGAGAAGGGACTTGGCAAGGTTGGAGGACTGGTCAGAAGTGTGGCAGCTTGGATTCAAATCCCCCAAGGGAAGATAACACAATGGTGGGGGGGGAGGTAGTAACAACAACAAAAATGGAAACGGACCTGGGGGTAATCATATCAGATGATCTTAAGGTTAGCAAGCAATGTGAGAAGGCAGTAGGGAGGGCTGGGGGATACTGGGATGTATAGGGAGAGGCATCACCAGAAGAAAACAGGAAGTTATCCCTCTGTACAGACAGTTGATGAGACCCCATCTGGAGTACTGCTTCCAGTTCTGGAGACCCCATCTCCATAAGGACATAGACAGGATGGAGGCAGTCCAGAGGAGGGCAACTAAAATGGTGCAGGGTATGCAAGAGAAGCCATATGAGGAGAGACTAAAGGAGCTTAATATATATACCCTTGAGGAAAGGAGGAAGAGGGAGGACATGATAGAAACATTTAAGTACCTCAGTGGAATCAACGAAGTGCAAGAGGGTAGCATCTTTCAGAAAAAGAGATGTGCAAGAACTAGGGGACACAATTTGAAGATGGAAGGGCGATTCAGGGGCAATATGAGGAAAGAATGCATGGGACAGGCATAAGGCAGTTTTTGTGGTGGGTAAGAAGAAAAAGGCTGTTGGTTAACTAGGATTTGCAGCTCATCCTGTAGGTAGGGAAATGGGCAGACTAGGTGGGCCAAGCGGTC
Source organism: Neoceratodus forsteri (assembly GCA_016271365.2). Classification (NCBI taxonomy): domain Eukaryota; kingdom Metazoa; phylum Chordata; order Ceratodontiformes; family Ceratodontidae; genus Neoceratodus; species Neoceratodus forsteri. Next base: position 824,706,102 of record CM057456.1, read on the forward strand.
CTAATCTGCCGTCAAAGTCTATGTTTCTATTTTACCCCTCTTCTCTGAAACCCCTCTCTTCCATGCCATCCCCCTTCCCTACTCCCTTTTGTAGGGGAGTGCTAGCTAGACCATTCTCTCTTCCTGTCAAACTCTTCCCCTTCCTAGCCTGTACTCCCTCCCTTACTAGTTTAAAACCCCCTTAAGAACTTATCAGTATATATCCATGTAGACCCCCTCAGCACTCTTGCCCCCTCTCACTTAGATGTAGTCTATCCTTCCAACGTAAGTCCTCATCCTACCGTGTGCCCCCCCCCCCAGTCTCCTATATAGGGGAACCCTTCCTTCCCGTACCATTCCCTATGCTATTCATTGAACTCTCTAATTCTTTTCTGCCTAGCAGTGCTGGCACAGGGGAAAGAAAGATTTCTGAGAATGCCAATGATCTTGCCTCTTCCATGCATCCCTTTGCCAGTGCCTTAAGCCTCCTCTGGACCTCCTCCACTTCACTGCTCGCCAGATCATTTGTCCCCAAATGAATAAGGTGTAGTTTCCCCACCAGCCCCTGATTTTTTTGCATTGCACTCCCTGCCTTCACCCCTGGTTCGCTAAATACTGACCTGTGCCAGTATGTAGGGTCCCCTCTTAATCCAATGTATCCCCTTAGTGATGGAGTCCCCCTGAATTCTGTGGCATTCTCCACCTCTAAAGCTAATGGATCTGATCTTTTTCCTAGCTGCACTCCCTCCTGATCCCTGTCCTCCTAATTGCACTCCATTGTCCTGAACTGCCTACTTGACCCCAGATCCCCCCCAGTTCCCCACCTGTTCTCCTCCTGGCAAAAGATTCTGGCCTCTTTTCTGTCAAACCCCCCTCCTCCCTCTCTGTTCCCCTATACCTACCTCCCTGGCCTCCCCTATTTTCCTGCTTCCCTTGAGTAGGGTCCCCACTGAGGAGGGGCAGACTGAAACTTAAATAAAACAAACTGTAAGGAAAGTTATGTATGTGTTACTGAATCTCTGCATGATTATCTCTACTAGTATATTAACTGAGCCCGGACTGCAGATTGTGTATCTTTGGCTCAGGGCAGAAGTTGACATAAGGGGTAGTAACTGGCAGCAGGACCCATCTGCTCGGTTGATAGACTGCTCAACACAAGGTATGTTAATGGTTATAGGTGCATAATCCTCTTTCCAGTCGCTCAGGGCTCATGGGCTTTACTACTGGGGATTCCAGGGAGATGACAAACACCATGTGGCATGTACTGCGCTCTCTGCGCAAGATGCCCTCACTCTTGCATGAAGCTTGTAGGTAAAGTCCCCTGGATCTTAATTTCTTGTGAACATTTACAAAATGATTTATGTCTTTATTTTTTTAATGTTGTTTCTCGTAAAAAAGTGTTTTATTGACGGTTCTGGGTTTTGTTCAAGCAGGGCTTGTCAGTGTTCTTTCTTTTACATGGCCTCCAGTGAATGTTGTGTAACACACTAGTTTACCATAGGTTAATAAAGGGATAATGCACGACAGGGTGTGTGTCGTGCTGGGATAACGTCACGCCTGGGGTGATTAAGCACGAGGCCGCAGGCCGAGTGCGACTAATCACCCCAGAAGTGACGTTATCCCAGCACGACACACACCCTGGAGTGCATTATTCCTATTATACAATGGCACTTGTGTGTATAAATAACAAAGAGACTTTTTGTTTTGGGTTTAAAAACATTTTTAATGAGTAAAAATGAAGTAATGTCCTTCCACAAGGTTAAATAGTTCCTTTTTTTTTTTTTTTACATTTTCTTGAAATATTTAAACATTTTAAGTTAATAAATATTTCTGAAATGTAGAAATATTAAAATAACTTAAGAGATAATAAATTGCTAACTGTATTGAAACATTTCTTTTAACTGTTCAACCATTAGAACATTTATCTTTTAACTTTTAAATGCAAGACTTAAATTCTGTGAGTAATTGTTATTTGGATTACATACAGTCTATGGTTTGTAGATATTGATGACACACATACTGTTTCCTTGAATGAAGAACTGTGTGTTGCTGGTGTCTTGCTGCTGTGTTTGGGTTTTTTCTTTAGAGGGGGTTATGCTGTGTTGCAGTTCTGTTGCTTGAGGTTCTGTTGAAGCATTTCCAGAGGTCGTCGGTAGGAGTTGAAGCATGTTGACATCGGGAGGCACTGTTTCAGTTCGGCGGTGACCTGTGACATCTGGCATTGCACCGGATAGGATCAAACTCCATTGTCGGCATTCCTGTAAAGTCGGTCCCCAGTAACTGTGCAAGGAAGACTCTTGTTTGTGCCCTGTTACTGAAATAATTTGTCGACTCTCCAAGCCGGCGTTGCTAAGGATCTGGATGGCAGTTGCACGCAAGCTGTGGTTTGTGTAGCTGTTAGGAAGACCTGCAGCACGGCAGATAATTTATTCCGACTGGGTCCATGCTGTACCAGATTTCTTCCTTTTGCCCTGGTTTTGTGGTTTGTCTACGGGGATGCATGTACAGGCAAGGAGCTTTTGGTGGGAGCTTCGAGATGTATTTTTGCAGGGCCGCTATGGGGCACTGGGGATGACCTGGCAGCTCGAACATTGCTCCTCTGTTCTTGTCACAGTCTTTTTCCAGGGGGTCTCCGTGATTCTTGGTTTTTTCATTAAAGCTTAGGGAGACATAGTTAAGCCCATCTTCAGATGTGTGAAACTCAAAGGAATTGGGTTGCAGTTTACGCTGGCCTTCACAACCGCGTCTGGCGAAATGTATTTGGAGTTTGAGCCAGACGCGGCGCAGCAGTTCCTCTGGAGTCTGTGTGCTTAGAGTGGGAGATTCACGGATAAGTCTGAGGTCTGTATTGCTGAGGGGTGGGTGGTGATTTGCTTTATCTTTCCCCTCTCGTCTAAGGTTTTTGATTTGGGCAGAAAAAACATTGTTGGCACTTTGGAAATCAAGATTTGTTAAAATATTCATATTACGGGTTAAAGGTGGTTCATTTAGGAAGCGGTTGATGCCTGCTCGTAAACCGATTAAGCTGCTGATTCCATATGGCTGACCAGAGGAGTTACGGACTGAGCCATAGAATCTGCGGAGAACTGCATTTAATTCACAGGCTTTTATTGTGGTGAAGTTTATTTCTGTACCTATTTCTGACAGCCAGTCCTTCATGGCATTGACAGCCCATGTTGTTTGGCGCTTTGTGGAGAGCTCATTTCTGTCACATTCTAGCTTGTCAAGGTCATCGTCAGGAAGCTGGATTTGTCTTCGTTTTTCTGGTTTCTTTTTCAGTTGCTCAGGTGGTGCTGTATTTTCTTTTTCATAGGAAAACCACTCCTGGATGTCTTCCATTTTGAAGAGAGTAAAGTTTACCTCAGGATATTTCAGCATTTGAGTAGTGGGATGTGTCTCTGAAGGCTGTCAGTCTGTCAGCTGTTGTCTAAGGATATTTAGGTTGTGTTCGGGTTTTGATGTGGATGGCACTATACCCGTGATGATATGCCAGGATAACATCACGGGTACTTTGTCATTCCAGCCAATCAGAGAGCAGGATTCTTTCTTGCCACTGTATAATGTCAGTTGAGTTTGAATCTTGACAAGCTGTTACTGTTTTTGTTACGGTTTCTCCATGAGTGAACCCTATTAGGGTGCCTATTAATTTTTGAAAGCAAACATTATCGCTCGTTCATGGACTACATCGCCAACACGGGTGGCCTCTAGTAGTACTGGAACACTGAATTTTCTGGACTTTTCATGCTACTTGTCCACGGTTTCTGCTGCATGAAGCTATCCTTCATAATTACCTTCACTAGTTGTTACTGATGTCTGAAAGTTCCCCACTGTGGTAACATATTAAGAGCCACAATCCATACTGCTGCAGTCTGTAATGCCTGTTTCAACTGTTCCTGTTCTCTGAACCAAGAGATGTAATGTGTTAGTGTGCACTTGCTAAAAGTCAATAAACCTAATGTACAAATAAAAAAAAAAAAAAAACACATACTTTGATTGGCTGCTATGCTAGGTGTTAATCCTTTTAAAATGCCCGATACAGCTCAGGGCTGTGTATGCATTTGTAAACTTTCTGTAAAAAAAAAAAAAAAAAGGGCGGTTTTCCACTTTTACTAACGGGATTAGATTTATTTATCTTTATTTTTTGTAATTTCTTCTTATGCCCCTTGTCACGCTGTAAAAGAACTCCTTCCGGTCCCACGAGGCAAGCCAGCTGTTTCCATTTTACCTGACGAGCCTGAGCTGCTGCCCCCATAGGGATGAGGTGAGGGCCGCTGTACTTCGAGCACTTCAAGTTTCGTGGGGCTGCCGCTTGGATGACAGGCAGGGAGATCTGCTGGTGCCAGGGGGACTGTCATCTTCAGGAACAGATAAACAAAAAAAGACTGGCACTGACACCAAACTCATGTTTTCGAGAATTTAATAGTGCATTATTTAAAAAACGCTTACAGGTACCAGCATGTAGGAAACCAGATTCTACACCTCAAAAGTCCCGCCCAGTTTTGAGCATGTGCTCTTCCTCATCGAGGCTGGTTGTCATGTACTGCCAAATACATTTTATAGTGCAAATTCTTAAAGCAATAGTATAAAGTGCTTGAAATTATAACCAGTGCAGAACGACAGTATTTATAATACATCTCTGTTCATAAGCACTTGTATGGTAGCGAGACCCAATATGTGTATTTACTACGGGTGCAAAAAGCATTGCAAGATATAAATCTGACTCAAATTAAATTTGCATTACAGTATATCATATTGAATTGAATTAGTTCACTCGGGGTCAACAGTAGCGAGACCCCCGGGCCGGAGGTCGCGAGGGCTCCTGCCACCCTCCTCACAGCCAGTCGCCACACGCAGATGGGACCCCGGAGCCCAGTGCACAAGGGCTCCTGCCGCCCTGCCCCACAGCCAGTCGCACACTTAGAGCGAGACCCCCGGAGCGGAGGTCACGAGGGCTCCTGCCGCCCTCCCCCACAGCCAGTCGCACATTCAGGTAAATCAGCCGGCCATCAGGAATCCGCCGGTGGAAATTCTGGTGCCTTTTTACTATTGCTGCATAACGGTGGAAATTCTGGTGCCTTTTTTGCTATAGCTGTACAAGATCTGCTAGTCGGCCCGCAGCAGACGCTCCACAGCCCACCTTACCTTGGGGAGGTCCTGCCTGCCTCCTGCCGTCGGCACAGCCGTGGAGATAGCCTTGTTCATGGACCTGGGACTAATATTGTGACCTTGCTGGTGCTTGCACTAACTGCGTGGTGTGGCTTAAAGTCGTACTGCCCTTTTAAGTTAAAAAAAAAAAAAGATTTTTATTATTTATTCTAGGAAGCGTGCTACAGCTCAGTGATGTCTTAGGTACCCTGATGTTCTCTTTGTACTGTTCCGATTTAGTTGTGTCTGGCTGGGAAAAACTGCAATAAGCCTGCAGACTGACTACTTATTCCCCAGTGCTGTACAGCTATTTACTAGGTCTCCAGGTCTTGTGCAACGTCCGTTGAGGCTGAGCTCTCTCCCGTGGGCTGCCAGCCGCCAAAACTTAACCCCCCCCCTTTTTTTTTTTGTCTGCTTGCCTACCTCCCCAATCCTCCTCCTATATTAATCCCCTGTTTTTCTTTATCTTCCTCTCTCCTCAGAGCGAGACCCCCGGAGCGGAGGTCGCGAGGGCTCCTGCCACCCTCCCCCACAGCCAGTCGCACACTCAGGTAAATCAGCTGGCCATCAGGAATCCGACGGTGGAAATTCTGGCGCCTTTTTACTATTGCTGCACAACGGTGGAAATTCTGGCGCCTTTTTTGCTATTGCTGTACAAGACCTGTTAGTCTGCCCGCAGCAGGCGCTCCACAACCCACCTTACCTTGGGAGGTCCTGCCTGCTCTCCTGCCGAGCGAGCCGTTCTCGCCCGCCGAACGGATACTGCCCCACCTTTCACCACCACCCTTGGTCAGCTTTCCCCTATATAGCCTGTTTGTGGTCACATGGGCTGATTTTATCCTATCAGCCTAGTTTTCCATTTGCAGGTTATACAGACCTACCACTAGTGGCAGCCTCTACTTCCCTGAAACCATTTAGTTTCTCTGCCTGAGCCCAGGCTGCTTTTTCACTTTAACTAGGGCACCTGGCTCTGTGACACCCCTCTCACTCCTCTAGCCATTTCACCTCTCCTCCTCCACCCCCTCTACCCAGTTCTGAACTGTGGTCGTGTCTCCCCTATCACCTCGTCTGGAGTGCCCCCCAATCTGGTCTCTTTTTTATTTTTCTCCCCTGTTTATGATCCTGCCATTCCACTCTTCCAGCTCTTCATGGCAGCTTCCCCTCCCCTGCAAGTATGACTGGTGCCACCACCTGCCCCAGCCTGGCTGTCCACCCTCTCCCCCAAATCCCCACCCTTATGGTTCTCCTCAAGGAATAAAATTGTCCACCTCAACATTAAGTAGTCTACTACATAACTTTGCAGAACTTACAGCCTGGGTCGCTCACTAGAACCCTGATATCATGGGTATATCAGAAACTTGGCTCAAACCTCACATCCCTGACTGGCCTGTACCCTACCGGGTATGGCCACATCAAGACGTGATCGGGAGGGCAACAAAGAGGGTGGTAGTGCCTTACTACAAAGGCTCACCTGAGCGTATCCTCCCTGGCATCCACGCCATCGGCGCCTCCCCTGCGAGTTCCTACATACCCTTCTCCTCCTGGGCCTCGCAAAGAAAATGCACCTCATTTGTTGCTACAATCCCCCCAAGGGTGGTCTGTCAGGACTCTCCTTGCTACTCTCCCTCCTTGGTGAAAAAGCGGGCTCTAGTGAAGTCCTCATCATAGGTGATTTCAATCTAAATTGGTTGGGTTCCAACTGTAGGCTATATGAGCCACTGCTCTCAGGCCTTGCACTTAGCCAAATTATCTCCAAGCCCACAAGGCCCCCTCTCCGGGGGGGTGAAGGGTCCCTACTCGATTGGATCCTCACCAACAGGCCTGACAGGATTATCACCTCAGGCATCCTACCTAGCGCTATCTCTGACCACTCGCCAACCTTCTGTGCCTGGGGCCCTCCCAGCCAAAGTACCCAGCAAAGTGAGCAGCTGAGGGATTACTCAAAATTCTCCCCTTCTGACTTCCTTAGTGACACTTGCCTCTATTGACTGGTCTGGGGTCCACCGCCTCAGTGGACCCAGCCTAGCCCTGGATATTTTTTCTGTCAAAGTTATCCTGTTCCAGAACAAACATGCCCCCCTCACAAAAAAGGAGGGTTATGGGTGCCATCACCAAAGTGGCTTTCACGGAGGCCTATTCTCCCTAATGAAGCAAAGGGATAAAAGCTGGCGGGCCTATAAAGCACTCCCTAAGTGACACCGACCTACTTGCATACAGAAGGCTCAAATTCCTGTAAAAAAGCCATCGAACACAGCAAAAGGTGAGGCTTGCCCGATCGGCCCTGCTCTCTTCTGCCAACAACCCGAGGGTTTCTGGCAGAGCATCAGAAATGCTGTTGGGATTTAGCGCTAAAGTGCAACCCACTGACCTGCTCATAGATGGGGTCAGCTATAACTCCACTCACAATCTCTAATGCCTTGAGCACGTTCTCTCAACTTCAACCCCACCCCTTCACTTGCACATCCCCCACCTGGTCCCAAGTCCCACCCCCTTCTTCCTTCAGCTCATGTCGGCCGCCGAGATACTGGGGCATCTTGCCCACCTCTCCCCCCACAGCGGGGTGGGGCACGACTGCCTAGAACCTAGATTACTCAGGCTTGGGGCCTCCTTCTAGCCGCTGCAGCAGCATCATCAACTCCTCCCTAACCACTGGCATTATCGCAGGGACCTCTGAAAAATTGCCAAGGTTACACCTGTGCTAAAACAAGGTAACCCAGAGATAACAGCCCCAGAATCAGCTCAACTATCAACCCCATCGCCATCCTGTCGGCCGCCTCGAAGATCCTGGAGAAAGGTCGTGGCCACTCAACTCTCCAGGTACCTACAAGAACACAACCTTCTCTCCCCACAACATGGATTCAGAAAAGGATACAACCACGACTGCGCCCTTGCTGTTGTATCCTCGACTGATTAGAACCACCACTGATCAGGAAACCTCACTGGTGCCATCTTGCATTGACCTTCCAAAGCTTTCGACAGGTTGACCACTCTTCTTAGCTCCACCCTTCTCTCATGATATCTCCCCCTGCTCACAGCTGGTTCCTCAACTACTTCTCGGTCGGAAGCAATATACAACTTCAACCGTACCCCCCTCCCGCCTCACTGATGTCTGTGCGGGGTTCCCAGGGGTCGGTCCTGGCCCCTCTCTTCTCCCCTCTTTATCAACGAGCTGCGTCCATCACCTCCATGGTCACACCACCTTATCGTCAGAGCGACCTGGTTGTTCTGTCAAGCGCCGTGACATTACCACCATTAACTCACAACTAACTCGACTTGAGCAGATCCAATGCTGGTTGGCTCGAAGGAAGCACTACCAACCTCAAAAAAACCCAAGGGATGCTTTTTGGGTCCCACTGCAAGTTGAAATCTTGCCCTGCCCCGCTCAAAATCCTCGGGGCTGATGGCTCCCCATTGCAGACAGTGGCTGCTGTCAAATACCTGGGTGTCACGCTTGACCCTCAACTGGATCTCTCTCTCTACACATCCAAAATGTCTGTAGGGCCACGAATGGCAAACTTGGCCTAGCCTATAGAGCAAAAAGTTGCTTAACCCCGGCGGCTTGTGTTGCCCTGGCTAGGGCTCCCGTCTATCTGTTATGGACTAGTCGCTTTTGCCCCACGCCCAAATCTTGCCTCTCAAAGTGGGATATAGCCTACAATAATATCTGCCGCTTTGTGCTTGCGGCCCCCCCCAACTCATCGATGTGACCTCTACTTATGCTTAGATTGGCTACCCCCTGAGAAACACCGCACCTGTGTTGTTGGGAACTTCATTGACAACATTGTCAGGGCTGGTACTCCTGTATCCCTTGCCCTCCCCCTCCCGACACCTCCTCCTACCCCCTCCGGTCGAGAGCAACCCCTGACCGCCTGGTTCCCAGAACCCGCACCCAGGCGGGTGACCGCGCTTTTGGCCCCTATGCCCCAAAAATCTGGAACTCGCTCCCGGCCTGTACTCGGTCCTCCTCCTCCCATCTGGGCTTCAGATCCTCCCTATGGAGTTACCTGAGGGTCTCTCCACTTGTTTATGCTTCTCGGTCTAATTAGCACTTTGACATGTTGTGACAGGCCCTCCCCTCCCAAGGGGTACTATTAATGTTATCTAACCCCTGGTCCGGGCCCTGTAATTGCAACATGCCTCACCTGAGCCTGCTATACCCTCAGGGGGTGGTATGGTCTCCCCCGTTGGCACTTGTACTCTGTTTAGATCTACTGTCACAAGACTAAGTCAGTCTCTCCCCCATATGCAGACCTGCAATTGGTATATCAAACTTTGTTTCCCCAGTGTACTTACCCCTCGGTGAACTGTATCTCTGTTATTTTGCACTATAGGTTCTCCTGCACTGTATTGTCTCCACATGTTAGCTTTCCACGACAGCCTGTTCAAGCTGTCAAGTATACTGTTGTAAACCTTAGCTTAAAACTTACTGTTTGTTGCACTCAACTCTCTCTCCCCCGTGTATGCTCATCCCGCTTCTCGATATAAACTTCACTCATGATTGCATGTAAGCTCTCTGTAACCTGTTTTGTAACCCTCCCGGGCCTCACCTGAAAATAGGCACTTGGATGTCTAGTGTGACCTACCCGGTTAACAAAAGCAAATAAAATAAAAATAATTTCTCGGGAACTCCAATCCTAGGAAGAGAAGTTGCATGTTTGTTATAAAAAACTAAGGCTAAGATGTACATTCATAGTGGTGGGATGTCAGAAAGGTCAAGCCAATGTCTATCGATATTTAGCCATAAATCAGTCAATTGATAGCGTTACATCAGTGCATATGATAGTCGTTCATAAAGACACTGATGCAATCAAGGTCATAAGGCTATTTAAGTAAATATGATCTTAGAAATGGCAAAGTGTTAAAAGAATCCTTAAGCCCTGGGTATCTAAATGCACCCAGTAGGTGAATCCAAAAAAAAATCCCTTGTAAGGTTCTGGTTTTTTTTTTTTTTTTTTTTTAAGACCCCCACCTTTTTTACCTAGTGTGATACCACAGAATGAGGAAGCAAGCTTCCCTCGATTCCTGTTCTCAGTAATACGCTTAGATAAAGCATTGCCCTTATCTATATTACAAGTACAACTGAGGTGCTTCCCAGTTCTCAACTTTAGCATTCTCAGCGTTTTCCCTATGTAAAAAGCATCACGTTTACTGGTAGCTCTCCCATTGTGGAACAGTTAATAAACTGTCAAAGATCTTGGTAGTGATATCTGTAGACTGACCTTTGGCCAAATATTGATATACGTCGGCTTGACCTTTCTGGCCACTGCTATAAGTGTATATCTTAGCCTTGATTAGTGTTTTATTTGGAACATGCTCCCCTTCAGTGGATTAAATTAGGGTTAGATATATGTCTAGGAATGTTTAAGTATTTAAAAAAAGTAGGCAATTGCACTGTTAAGTGATTACTCTTTTTTTTTTTTGTTAAAATATATATATTGAGGGTTGTTGCTTTATAATCACATAAATATAGGGTATAGAAAAAAATAAAATAAAGCACATCACTTAATAAAGACCCATATATGACCTCCTACAAGGGCTAGGAGAAATCGGCTAGCAGAAAATTTGGTTCAGCTTTGATTCAGGTCCTCTTTCATCAGTTTGACTTCGGGAGGTTGACCTTAAAACGTCAGCTCACAATTTATTAATCGGCTTGTAGGTAAGGCATGCCACAAAAAGGGGTATGTGGTACTCCCTCCCCTCCATAGGTCATTTTTTTAAATAATTTTTCTCCCTTCCCCGGTCGGCCCATATCTGGCCGCTGATCTGGTGCACCTGCCGCTCCAATTCAAGGCCCTCACCCCAGTGGTATCCCCCATGGCGGGGGCAAGTCCCCCTTACTGACCACTCAGACAGATCCAGTGTGCTGGGTGAGCCCTCGGAGCCAGCGGCGCTACCAGGGATGGCTATTAGACTGCATGGCCAAGGCATTTTCCGTGTTCTGTTTGAGGGATGGGCCTGCAATGACGCCAGCAGAGGGAACGCACATGCTCCCGTGTGCGCTCCTCCAGGCGTCTGCCCCATCCCTGCCCCTTGAATGCCAACATCGGTGCCCTGTCCCCAAGCCTCCGCTAAGGGGCAGGCAGTCACCGACCCTGGGACCTCCCCCCTCCCAGGAGAAGGAGAGCAATCCTTAGGACGCTCAATCCTTCTACCCTGCTGACCCCCAGCGGCCCGTGCTCATTCCTGAACGCGGGTAGCCAGTGTGGCATCCAGCGCCTCAACCCTCAGTGCCACTGGGCTGGCTCCTCTCCTCCATAGTTAAAAAAATATTGCCTGGATCTTGGCGTTGGGCCAGGAGCCTACCATGTCTTTTACAGATATTCCCTCCATAGCCTGACCTCCCCAGTCCCCAGAAAGCATTTATTGCAGTGATGTCCCCCTTCAGGCTCCTGATCCATAAGTATGGGGGAGTCAGAAATCTAGGCTAGCTCTGGCATCCCAGTAAGCCCAAACGGGATCTGAGCACAGAAAAAAGTTGCATTAGGTGTATAACTTCATTTACGTATTTAAAAAAAAACAAAAAAAAAACCCTGGTGGTTCATGGCACCCTGCCACTTTTTCAGGGGAAGTCTGTCATTCCCCCTCCTGCAGCACGGCTGCTCCTATTATCCATTTCGACACCAGACTGTGTACAGACTGGGAGGGGTGGGTGTGTGTGTGTGTGTGTGTGTTTTTTGGGGGGGGGGGCAGACAGTCTGTGTTATTTATGATGCTAGGCAGACTGAATGACCAATGACAGATTGCTCCCTCACCCTCCCTCCTGGCCATGTGCCTTTCTCATAAACTCAGTCAGGTGATTAAATCAATAATGGGATTGAGGGGACTGCGAGGTTGTGACAACTACATTAGCCAGGATTTTTGACTGTATGCCCACCTCTCCCTCCCTCCCCAGCCCAAAATCATCGATTGGAGGGGGTCAGAATAGGGCAGCATCTCTGTAATAAATGTATTTTGGGGATGGTGTGGGCTAGGGAGTGAGGTGTCTGTAAAAACACGTGGTGAGATCCGGGCAGAGTTCCAGGAGCTGACATTTTTTTACACATATCTGGAAGAATGGAAGCGGGAGAATAGGAAATTACTGGGGTGGTGTGAGGTGGAGTGGCCACGGGACTAGTCCTTGCCACCTGGAATTGGTTAGAGGTTTTTTCACACATGATTTGGCCAAAGCAATGAAATGTCCGAAACTTTGACATCCCATTCCAAAGTATGAATTGCCAGTTTCAAACAACATGAAGTCTTGCTATATTATGACAATTGCAGTTTGTCCCACCATTAGAACTGCTCCGGAGGTGAAAGAGTTAACTACCATTCTAAGAATGGAGTTTAGAGCGCAAGCTCGGTTAGAGAAGCTCTGTCTGGATAATTTCAAACCTAAACTGTCAGATTCTTTACTCCGCCTCACTGAACTGTCTCTCCGGAGATTTCTCCTTCTGCTCGGTTCATTTCTCGGTTTAAACAGTATTTTCTTGGTTAAATTCAACCGTGAGTATTATTATTTTAACCGCAAACTGATCGGTTCAAGCTCTGTTTGTGGTACTGTAAGTAATAGACAGGTTTTATTTCTGTGTGGAACTTGTAAATATTTATCGGTTCGGTTCAAACCGATCAGGTTGTTTAAAACTTTAAAGAAATAAGCATTTAAAGCTTTTAGAGTGCGGTTCCCGGTTCTTATCGGTTCGAAAAAAAAAAATGGATTTCATTACGGTTTTTTCCATGACCTGTGACACGGTTGGGAACCGATAAGGGTGTCTTGCCTGGCACTGCCGTTAAAAGGGCAAGTTTCTTGGTTAGGCTGGCATCATGTCTGAGAAACCCAAAAGAAAAACCGGGCCCACTGGGTTTCAACACTCTAGTGTCTGTGGGGAAGCCTTTGCCAAGGCTGACCCACACACTACATGTGTTTATTGTCTGGGGTTTGACCACCTCAATTCAGACTGCCAGATTTGTAAAAATTTCCCTGCAGCCACCCTGGATAAGAGAGTGGGCAGGCTCAGGGAACGAGAGGCCAAAAAGTCCGCTGACCCGGATGGCCAGCCCGGTTCAGTGCCAACCGAAGGGAGTGCCCTCTGACCAGGGCGAGACTTCCTCGGGCAAACATAAAGCTGGCTTTGAGGAGCCAGTTCCAGCAAAGAAAACTAGAAAATCAGCAGGTACGGAGTCCAAAATTCCTTCTCCAACTGCTGCAGAAATAGCAAAAGCTATACAAATTGTACAGTCACTTTCTCCGGTTCCGTCCGAACCGCCTTTGTCTGGTAAAAGGTCGGTTCGGCCGGTTCCTCCGGTTCAAGAATGTGATATTGGAGATTTTTATGAACCAGAGGAGGTGGAGGAGGATTATGAACAGTGTGAATGTGACTTTGAGAGTCTGGATGTGCCCGTTGAACCGGACATCTCCCCAGACAGACCTTTAGAACCCCCATGCTTTCTGAGTCCCCTTCTCATTTTTTGTTTTATAAAAAGGTTGCTGAAACCCACTCCCATTAGAGGAAGCTGTGGATGAGCAAGAGAAGCCTGATTTTGTGGAAATGATGGATATCCCAGAGTCTAGGAGATATTCTATCCCCTTACATAAATCTTTTAGGAAGCAAACAATAAAGATTCTAAAAGCCCCTAATTCTGTTCCTCCTGTTGACAAAAAGATGGACAGGAGGTACACTTTGTCAGGTCCTGATACAGATTTTCTTTCACAGCAATGCAGTCATGTTGGGGTAGTTCAGGCTGCAGCCTGTGACAAAGCTAACATTCCCCTGGCTTCACATCCTCCTGACAAGGACTCCAGGAAGATTGATGCCATGGCTAAAAAACAATACATGGCAGTGTCCTTGGGACTCAGACAAGCAAATTACATGGCTTATGTGGCAAGATACCAAAAATCTAGATGGGACACTGTCATGGCTTTGGCCAAACAGGCCTGGCCAGCTTGCCAAGGAGCTGGAGCAGGTGGCTGCTGGTGGTATTGAGGCATCCAAAGTGCAGTTTCATGCTGCTGTGGATTCTAATGATGTATCCTCTAGAATCATGGCTACATCTGTGGCCTTTCATAGGTTAGCTTGGCTCAGGTGTACTAATTTGTCACAGGATACCCAGACTAAGGCTATGGATTTTCCTTGGTGGGAATTCTCTGTTTGGGGAGCAGACAGAGAATTACATGAAGAAGATGGATGAATACAGAACAACTTATAGGAGTGCACAAGCCAAGGAGTGGCAAGCCACTCCTCAGAAGCAGACCCCCAGGGGTAGAGGTAGGCCCTTTCACAGGCCTTTTTACCAAACCCAGGCTTCTTCTGCTTATGCTCAGAGGGGGTTCTTCAGAGGCAGAGGCAGACGGGGTGCAAGTAGGTCTGCTACCACCCCTCAGCCCAAAGTCCCTGCCAAACAGGCACCCTGATGGGGTGCCCAGGGCCGGTTCTCCACTACCTGTAGGGGGCAGGCTGGCTTACTTCGTTCAGGACTGGGAGTCTCTAACATCAGACAAATGGGTCCTGGAAGTAGTAAGCCAGGGTCTGGTTCTCAGCTTCAAAACGTTTCCAAAGATGAGAGCCAGATTTTTTCCACCTGCAAACCCTCTAGAGACCTTTGCCTTAGAATCAGAAGTCTCAACCCTCCTAGCCCTCAGAGCTGTAGAAAGGGTTTCCCCCCTACACCAGGGCAAGGGTCTGTACTCCAGGTACTTCCTTACCCCAAAAATGACAGGAGAATGGCGGCCCATTTTAGACCTAAGATATCTGAACAAGCACCTTTTGAAACCAAAGTTCAAAATGGTGACTCTGGCAATGATTTTACCTTCCCTAAGGCCAGGGGACTGGCTAGCTTCCCTGGACCTCAAGGATGCCTATTTCCATGTTCTAATCAGAAGCTCCCACGAAAGTACCTCAGATTTGAACTGCCCTCAGGTCATTAGCAGTTCAGAGCAATGCCCTTTGGCCTCACCTCTGCCCCAAGGGTATTCACAAAATGTCTGGCAGTAGCAGTTGCTCATTTAAGAAGGCAAAGTTGTTGTCTTTCCTATCTAAGCGACTACGGCTCATTGTAGGCCAGTCTCGGAACAGGTCAAATCACACCTGCAAGTTACCCAGCAGCTGCTCACCTCTCTGGGCTTCCTGCTCAATCTTCCAAAGTCAGTTCTGGAACCTGTTCAGGTACTCACCTTCATAGGTGCAGGATTGGACACAAAGCAGGCCAGAGCCTTCCTACCCTTAGAGAGGGTAAGGAACCTGGTGGCCCTGGCCTCCTCCTTCACTCTGCAGGTCTCGACCAGCAAGGCACTTCTTACAGCTTCTAGGACACATGGCTGCCTCCACAGCTGTAGTGCAAGGAGCAAGATTTCAGGCGAGGGACATTCAGTTTCACTTGAGAGCCTTTTGGTCTCAGAGAAAGATCCCTTTTCCAAGTTGATCCCAGTGACTCGAACCCTGATCCAGGCCCTTCAGTGGTGGCAGGATCAGAGCAATTTAAGATTAGAGGTCCCCTTCATCCCTCTATCTCATTCCTGACCCTCACTACGGATGCGTCCCTTCTGGGATGGGGAGCTCACATGGGCGACCTCTCCACCCAGGGAGTGTGGTCCCTCAGGAATCTCTGCTCCACATCAATTTGCTGGAACTCAGAGCTGTCTTTCTAGCACTTCAAGTGTTTTCTGCATCTGTTCAGAACAAAGTGGTACAAGTCAGAACAGACAACACCACCACAATGTGGTACATCAACAAACAGGGGGGCACTCAGTCTTCGGCCTTGTGCACCTAAGCAATGAAGTTGTGGTCTCTGGCTTATTCCCTGAACACTTCCATCATAGCAGTTCACCTCCCAGGAAAGGACAATGTCCTGGCAGATGCTCTCAGCAGGATTTCCCAGGGCCATCACGAATGGTCACTGGAGCCCCAAGTACTGGGGATAGTTTTTGCCAGATGGGGCACCCCTCAGATAGACCTTTTCGCAGCCCCAGACAATCACCAACTTCCACTGTTTTGTTGCAGGCCCCCAGTGATGGGCTCAGTCCCTCTGGATGCCTTTCTCCTAGATTGGGCAGGGAAGTTTCTATATGCTTTTCCTCCCTTCCCTCTCCTATTCAAGGTGCTGGTCAAAATCAGATCCCAGCCTTGCAGGATGATTCTGATTGCTCCAGATTGGGCCAGGCAGCCCTGGTACCCACTCCTTCTGTCCTTAGCAGTCCATCTTCCCTGTGCCTCCCCAGGAGGCACAATCTGTTATCTTGTGCCCAGGGGAGAGTTTGGTATCTGAATCTCAAATCCCTCAACCTCAAGGCCTGGCTCTTGAGGAGTTAGAGTTTGCTGACCTACACCTTTCTCAAGGTGTTCTCGACATCCTGAAGGCTTCTAGGAAGCCTTCCACCTAGAACTACTTATAATTCTAAATGGAAAAGGTTTTCCATCTGGTGCTCGAAACATATTTCCCGGTATCTGCTGATTTGCCCATTGTTTTGGACTATATGGTCCATCTTAATTCTTTGGGCCTGAGACCAGCTACCCTGAAAGTAGATTTGGCAGCTGTCTCTGCTTTTATTTCAGCAGGAAAGCCCTCTTCCCTTTCCACTCACCCTGTATTTTCCAAGTTTTCAAGGGATACTTCATACTAATCCACCTTTCAGGGACCCGGCCCTTGCCTGGGATCTTAATGTTTGCATTGCTCAGTTGATGCAACCCCCCTTTGAACCTCTGTCTTCTGCAGAGCTCAAGTATTTGACTTGGAAAACTGTTTTTCTAGTAGCCATCACTTCTGCCAGGCTCATAAGTGAGTTACAAGCTTTGTCAGTGGAGACTGACTTTATTTCCTTTCACAGGGATAAAGTAGTCCTTAGGACTAACAGGAAGTTTTTGCCTAAGGTGGTTTCAGACTTCCATCTTAACCAATCTATCTCCTTCAGTGTTCTTCACTGACCATTCCTCCTCTGGTGAGAGGAGGCTACACAACAGATGTTAAGAGGGCCCTTAGTTACTATATAGAGTGTACCAAGGGTCATAGGTTGAATCCCTCCAACTTTTTCTCACTTATGGTGAGGTTGGAAAAGGTAAACCTGCCACTAAGAGATCCATTGCCAGGTGGATTGTCTGTTGTATCCAATTTGTTATCAAAACTGGGAAAGATTCCCCTTCAGGCCTGAGGGCTCACTCTACCAGAGGTACAGCTCGTCTATAGCTGCTGCCAGAGACATCCCTATTTTAGAGATATGTCAAGCAGCTACCTGGAAAGCGGTACACACTTTCACCAAGCATTACTCCTTGGATATCCAGGCCAGGAGGGATGCTAGATTTGGCACATCCGTGCTTCAGAGCGTTTTCCCTAAGTAGGTTCTGTCCCTCCTCCATGGAGGTACTGCTGTGTACTCTGCAATTGTCATAATATAGCAAGACTTCATGTTGTTTGAAGAAAAAATTACTCACCTTAGTAATGTTGTTTCTTCTAATGGAGTCTTGCTATATTATGACCTCCCCCCCAGCCTGCCCCTCTCAGAACTTCTACTTGGGTATGGGGTGGGCAGTCCAGTGTGGGCACCGGTTATGCCCATTTTATGTTTTTCACCCCTTCTTGGGGTTTTGTGTTGTGGTGTTTTATTTGACCTTACTTTATTATTTTTTGGTTCCCTGCTTGAGTCTTTGTGTTGGGACCAGGAATATGTGTTTATATTTAGGTAGTCAGTTGGCTAATGTAGGTTACAGCTTCCACACAGAACCTTAGTGAGTTTTTGCTCGTAAAGATCTGACAGTTTAGGTTTGAAATTATCCAGACAGAGCTTCTCTAACCGAGCTCGCGCTCTAAACTCCATTCTTAGAATGGTAGTTAACTCTTTCACCTCCGGAGCAGTTCTAATGGTGGGACAAACTGCAATTGTCATAATATAGCAAGACTCCATTAGAAGAAACAACATTACTAAGGTGAGTAATTTTTTCTTTTGGCCCTTGCTCCAGTCTGCTTTTGTTTCTACCCACTCCTACATCCTATGCATGAAAACATTCAGTTCTAAACAAAAAATCTAGATCAGGCCCTGTTAAACAGCAAACACCTGCATCCATTTTCACATGCAGTTTGGCACAGTGACATATGTTGAAGCAAAAGCCCTTAAACATTCTACCCTAAAAAAACAGCCCTCCCCCAGTGAAGTCTGTGAGCAGGAGCTTGTACCTGGGGACGTATCAGTGCTGCAGACACAATATTTTGAATGTAGGGATGGCAGAGCTGGTGCATATCCCTAGTGCAGCCATATATAGGGGAACAGGAACAGTTGATCAGCACATGCAGTCACTGTCCCGGCTCTGTTATATCTATGTTTAGTCAGGAAATTCACTGTCCATGTGATAGCTTCCCTTGGCAGCCCCAACACTGCAGCACAGTAGCATGACACGGCTGGTCCCAGTGCAAAGGCTGACATTTTGCAAATGTAAGGATCGGAAAGCGCAAGGAGGAGGGGGTGAGAAGGGCAAATCATGAGTGAGTAACTACCTTGTGCAGTAGAAAGTGTCATGTTTTTTGTTTTGTGAGGTTTGTGTTGAACTTGATGCTCAGTGTTCTCCTGCTAGACACTCAGAGTGCTGGCCTTGTCACATGCTGGTGAGGTCATGTACAGTATGTTTGTCTGGGTCAGTTTTCTAATCAAGCTGTGGGAAACAGAAATAGACTTCCTTACGTGTCAGTAGTTTTAAAACCGTGTGTGTGTGTGTTCCGTAAAAGAATGGTTTAGTGAATAGATGTCTTTCTAAACATTGTTACGTTCGCATGCTCTTGAACTTGAGCTGGTTTGAAGCTAGACCCTGCTAGTTACAGTCAACTTCCAGCAAGGATACTGTTTTCATTATTCTGTAACAATACCTGCAGATCAAATAACTGTAGGAAAATAAATGTCCGTTGTATTCCCCCACCAAATATTAGTGTTCACTCTTCTGTGACTGCAGGCACTGGCCTGATGCAGGAAAATTACTTTTCTCATTTTATCGAGAATGCCCATATTTTTTTCTTTGGTTTCTATTTTTCTGCCTTTTTCCCTTGATAATTTTAGCCCGTCCCCTGTGGTGTGCATCGCATTTTGAAGGCTCCTGTACTGATTTTGCCTGGTCTCATAACAGTTCGCCTGTTGTACTCCCACCCTACCTATCAGGAAGCATAGCTTCCATTTCAGGTGTTGATACCTTCTTTTTTAGGTACTCCTTATCTGTTTTTTCTCCACACCGACTGTACCATTCTTGGTTAAAAGAGAAGGTAAAATGTCTCTGTCTGCTGATGCTAGTGCTTCTTCATACATTGTGAGAAAGGGGCACTACATCTTGGTACATGTAACACACTGCACCCATAGAGGGTTGCACTGTAACTGCTGCCAGCTGAGAGCCCAATGGCATGAGCCAGCTGAGTGCCTAAAGGCAAGAATGACGCTCCCTCCTGCAAGAGCCAGCCAAATGCTGTAAGACATGAGGCAGCCGAGCACCCAGAGGCACTGGCCAGCCGAGCACCCAGAGGCACTGGCCAGCTGAGGAACCTGTGGAAGGGGCCAGCCAAGAGTCCAGAGGCACTGGCCAGCTGAGGAACCTGTGGAAGGGGCCAGCCAAGAGTTCAGAGGCACTGGCCAGCTGAGGAACCTGTGGCAGGGCCCAGCCGAGAGTCCAGAGGCACAAGCCTGCACCCAAACCCAGGTCTTCCAGGTTGCAGTGCTGAACTTCAGTGCTGCACCACTGGGACTGCTTAGAATATTTCATGTGTTTACATCTTTAGTATGTTCTTACCAAAACACTCCGAATTTAAATAGCTCAACTACCCCCTACATACTGTACAGTAAGCAAAAAAAGCAAATATGTGGTTTAGAGTAAACCTCAGATTCCCGCGTTTTAATATCAGAGTATTTCACATGCTACTGTGAACAGCATTACCTTTGCAGTTTATTTTCTTGAATGCATCCAAAGTGCATGTGTAGTTGGGCTTAATTACCCCAAACTGTGTCAGAACACTACCTTCCTATCACAGTATATGAGATGACCTTTACCCTTGGGCAAATGCAAAACTATGTGGTGTACAGATCTGACATTCTTAAGGCTGTTAAATGTAGCTGTCGTAGACTAGGCAAACTCTGTTCTTACAGTATTGAATTATCAAGTTATTTGTAGCTCGCCCGGCAGCACAGTGTTAAGTGGTACTTGGCTGTGGTTGAGAAGGGCGGGCAGAGGTTAGGCCCCATGACGGGGGTGATGAGCTCCATGTCTGGGAGGACATCAGGTGATTAGGATGGTATCAAGCACCTCATAGTTCCATAGTCTGATGGGCCATGCTCCTGGCATAAGGTTCAAAATATGGATTGCTTGCTGCTAAGGTGAGCAGGGTTGCCCAGGCCAGTGCTTGCCTTGATTTATTTATTTAGTTTTTGTTAACCAGGTAAGCACACTAGACAAGACAGGTGCCTATTTTCAGGTGCAACCCAGGAGGTTACTAGGAAATAAGGAAGCAGATTACGAAACAGAGCTCAGGCAGATAAATATAAAGGTATTTCACTGATGAGACAGGAGAGGCAAAAAAAGCATACAGTAACATACACAGGAGCAGGTAACCTAATACACAGACATTACAAACTGAGCAGAGAGGGAAATTTCAGTGGCACCACTGAGAAGAATTAAGGTTGTCTGCAGTGGGGGATATATGGTGACAAAGATCTTTTTTTTTTTTCCAGTTTTTTTAAGATGCTGTTTTTATGTCTCGGCAGATGGTATGCTGCTGAAGTTCTAGTACGTTGCTAATGGCCACATTACTCTTAATGGGCCACGAACTGCTTAGTAAGGACGGTGTGTTCTGAGGGTAACCAGAGGTGGGCATGACACATGCCACGTTAAGTGAACTTTAAGCATCTGCAGCTGAACTTGGGGCAGTATATGTTAACTGCATTTGAAACTTGTTCAGAATTTGGGCTGACCCAGTGTGACTGTATGTTGAGTTGCCGGTTGCTACATCACCAGCTATGCTGATGACCTAGAAGAAGGAACTTGGCAGGGTCACCTGGGGGTTGTCTGGGAGAGAGTAGGATTGAGCATCCAACAGCTCTCCTCACTTGGGGTCACCTAGTGGAGGCTGGATGGCAGCAACGGTGGGGACAGTTGAGTAGGGAGGGCAGGGGTAGATACGGCACATCCATGCACCTCACACGCATGCGTGCGCATCACTGCATGCTCAACCCCCTGGGTACAACTGGAGGAAAATACCCCCAGCTTACTTGGTGTCCCCTGCAGGCACTGCATAACCCTACAGGGAAAGCCACCTAGGTCATAGGTGGTTAATCTGTAAGTTCCTGGGATGGGCCGGGGAGGGGGGGGAATCAAGGCTGCAAAAATGTACACACAAGAAAGAGACTTGTTCAGAACCCACCAGCATAGTTAGCATCTTAGTGGGTGCTAAGGTGCTCGGGCAGCCCCAGTGCCACCTTGATCATTGCTCAAGGTTAAGAAAATCCTATTGCCCAGCAGCCTAGGACAAGTAAAAGATTCCATTTCAGCTGGAGCACTCGTATGGTTTAGTAAAAGTTGAACAATCTGCCCATCATACTTTGGAAAGCACTAAAAATTACTTCAAAAATGATACTGTGCCTCTTTGAAGACTATGTTCCTTATTTTGTAGTGCTCTCTTAAAGGTGATAGGAAACGATTTTCTGTTGTTTATAACTGTTTAAATAAATCTTAAACAAGAAGTGGGGTCCGTGTGTCTGTCATTATTTTGGATGTTTAAAATGTCTTATTTATATGCCGCTCCATAATGCTGAAACCTCCATGGCTTGACAGACTTTTTTATTTAAAATCAGGAGTCAGCACGGGCCAGGTGGTGGAAAGTTTTTGTCACTGATTCCGATTTTTAGACCGTTGAAGTCTTGTGAAAGTATACAGAATCGTTTAAACAGCAGCTCCCGTCAACAGATTCACAAACGCATGATGCTGCATTCATCCTGGGCTTTGCAAATAAGCTCTCGCTCAAAACGATCACCGTTTCTGACGACTGGCTCACTCGGTATTGCCCCCCTTCCCCACCCACACACACACTTGGCCAGTCACCTTACTAATATTAGGAAAGAATACTTACAATACCAGGCTCAAAACAGCTATAATTTTTCAGCGATCGCAACCGGCTCGCCACTCAGCCCCCTCCCCATCCACGCACTGTTGCTTTACAAATGTCAGACAAGTCGGGATGTTGGTAAAACTTTGTTTTGTTGTCTGGTGTCTCCTGGGTCTACATCCTTACCTGCTTGCTGTGTGAAGACCCTCCACAGGTCGGACTCAAGAGCTTAGCTTACCTTGACCCTTCCTTTCTGTAAGTCTCAGAAGCACCGTTAGTCTCCTCCACTAAAATCACTCATTTAGTGATTGGCAACTGAATGTATCTTCGCTCCCTCGAGACTCTCTCTTAAGTGGCACCATGACTGGGAAGCACAAAAAAACGGGCGAGCAGCTGAAGGAGACCTTTCTCTTGGTAACTCCCACCCCAGCAACCTCTGCAAATTGGGTCTAGGAAATGTAACAGTATGCCTCCTCTTTTTGGTGTCCAAAAAAATCCATACGTTTTCACGCCCTCTTACTCCCTGCTCCTTCAAGTAATGCCACAACAAACCAGGGTGGCAAACCACAGTAGCTCCCGGTGATACTTCACTGAGTGCTGTCAGCTCTTTCATGTGTTCCCTGGATCAGACGCCATTCAACAGAGTCAAGGGAGCAAAGAAACTGAATCCGGGCTAGGAAGCACTGGATAAGAAAGCACCAGAATATTTATTTATTTAAATGTTTCACTAGGAAGATACACTGAGCAACAAGTCGCTTGTCTCCCAGTGTGTCCTGAATAACTGTTAAACGGCTTATAATGTAATACAGCACTAGCAGTAGTTTATTGTGAGGAGACTGGGAACACATTGTTGATAATAGTTAAAAGTCCACTGGTAAGCCTTGTAACGACCAGTGAAGGCTCCACATGGTGCTGATGGAATGTCTCTTCGGGAGGGGTAGCAGTAACACCTGCAGATTTTTTGACACCACAGAGAAGTGGTTTGTTCCTGTTCTCCGTCACAGTTTTCAGAACTGAGGTGGGTGGCAGGAGAATGGACTCCTTCATCTTTGGGCGCTGCTTTCTTTTACAGTGCTCAGAGACATTCCATCAGCACAATGTGGAGCCTTCACCGGCTGATATTCTGGTGCTTTCTTATCCAGCGCTTCCCAGCCCAAATTCAGATTGGTGGGGACGTAGGGGGTGCTGAGGCTAAGATCACTGGTAACTGCAACCTGCAAAAGACAGGAACTCGGGGGAAGCAGACAGTACTAAGGATTGTGAGGTAAAAACTGGTGGTGGTGTGGGGGGGCACACAACTTACTGGTCCCCAAATAACTTAAATTCTTTTCCTCTGTCGGCATCAGCGTGCTTTCTGCTTTGCAGTGTTTGCTATAATTTGTCAGCAGTCAGCACGGAAGTTGAAAATGGGCCGTGTCAGTCCCTGAAATTTTTTTCACCAAATAATATTGTCAGTTTCTATATTTAAATTTCCCAGTCTAATTAGAGCAAGAGAGTAGGGTCGGGAGTGACCCACAGAATGATCGGCAAGAAATTAAACAGAGGGTGTAATTTAAAAATTAAACGGTTATCTTTTCAGAACACCTGCTTTAGTTTAACAGTTATAAGCTACTGGTATATGTGTAAGACAACCGGCAGTGTAAGAAAGAGAAGGGCTGCCGGTTGCCTTTCAAATTAAATGTACCATTCCGATTTTAGTGGAGATGCTTTATACAGGTTACAGAAGCTTTGTATCGGGAGTCTGTGATATCAGCATTTCAAGCCTTGACACGCGTTAACTCCCGATGCAAAAATAGAGGGTGTCAGGCTGGTCAAAAGATGAACAGATGAAACAAATATGGTTTGGGGCATTACACCATAGAAAAAGACACCCAAAGGCTATAATTTGAAATTAATGATTCATGTAACACCTAAAACTAGCACAAAATCATTTCCTATGTCCTTTAAAGCAGGGGGGCAATGTAAATTATTTTTTTTCCAACAAGCTAGTTTCAGCTACAATTAATAAAAATATTACCATACTGGTCAGCTAAACATTTTTATGTACCTTCTGTGCTGCACACCATGATTCTTTTTCATTTCTAGATCCGAACCCTTACCAGGTGGTAATTGTAAGCCAGATGTGGCAGCCCTCTTTTTTTCTTGAGGAAAAGCAAAATTAAGACATTTGTAAAATGCTCAAATTTAATAAAACTGGAAGATGTGCATCTGTCTCAATTACCTGCAGCTCTTACACCACCCTGAAGCAGGTAACTTCCTTCCGGTATCTTGGTCTCACCATAGGTGAGTTCCTATCGTTCGAACATACACACAATATTACCATGGCGGTCGCTAGAAAACTAGGGGCTCTGTACAGGCACCGGTTCTGTCTTACTCCCGAGGCCAGGACACAGGCAGTCAGAGGTACAATCCTTCCAATCCTGGACTATGGGAATGTTGTCTGTGGGGCCGCCACTGAAACTAGCCTGCTCAAAGTGCACGCCTTCTTAAATAAAGCCTGTAGGTTTGCGTTAGGGGCAGATCGCCTATTGCATACATGTGAACTGTACGTACGGACTGAATGGCTCCCACTTATGGACAACATTAAAGGATACCTAAACAAGCATTTTTTTTCAAAACTGCAAACTCCAAAATCTGGCTTCATACCGAGGTAAAGTAAAGGCTACTGTTTACATTTATGCTAAAACTACATTTATGTAAATAACATAAATGCAGTTTCATAGCTTTTGAAAAATGTAAACATCAGCCTTTCACTTACAAAAAATAGCCTTGCCTTCTCCCTAAGATGTCTGCCAACTGTGTTAAGTGATGAGTCATGATGACATAATCGGAACCAGAGCCAGAGACCAGTATAGATTCCTATAGGTTAACTAGTTCTTCTTTCCCTCTTTGTTTTGAATTGTTTTACCAGAGTGATCAACAACATGTGTTAACATGTGGATTCTTTTGATCAGTACACATGTTAGGCTATGATTTTGTTCATTTTATTTACTTTAACTTGCTGAAAATGTTTTGCAATCTAGCTAACTTTCACTTTGGCAAACTGCAGAACAGTACAACACTTCAAATACCTGATGATCTAGTGCTTATGTGATGCCCTGAATTTTTTTTTTTTGTTAACCAGGAGAGACATTATGCTGAAACCTTGTTTACAGGTGTGGCCTGGCAGCACAAGGAAGTTGTGACTTGCTCAGGGTCACACAGTGAAGTACCAATTTGGTCCAATTCCAAAGCTTGTGCACTCTTGTTAATACACAAAAAAAGCTTCTGTTGTATTCTTTTTCCAAGTGAACCCCCTGCATCTAGCCTGGCTTCTGTTGAGCATCCCACCATCCATACCATGTCCTTAGTACTGTCTGAGGCTGCATACGAACTTGCGGTCTCATGAAAAGAATTATCACACCTCAGACTGTAATCGTATACCTAAGAGAGTTGTGCATATCTACACCGATACGGATCATCAGCTGGCACTGTTACAAAATACCTGCCAAATCACACTTAAGTCCACTTTTTCAATGTTTGACTTCTGCTCCCACAGTAAACACTGAGTGGATCACCACCTTTCTGCACAGTGAAGGCAGTATGTACAGTTCCCCTGTTGGGTTTTTGTCCTGCCTCGTTAACCAGCAATTGGGTCTTCGTGGAGGGGCCAAGCAATAAGTCTCAGGGCTCACCAGAAAAACTGATGTTCATGCCCTCATAAGGGCTGTACTTACTATGGATAACAATATTATTAGCAGGAGAGGCATATTAATGCCTTGAGCAAATCCACCAGACTTCCAGTGTCAGTCTACTCCTTTACCTGTGATCTGCAGAACCCAGCAGGACAGTTCCCTGCAAATCTTCTCCTGTACTTTTTAGTGCCGTACTCTACAATGCGAGCTGGTTGGGTACCGTACTGTACCACCCTTCTAAATCTTGAATGATGTATACACAGCTCCCTCAATACTGTCCTAACAAATGTCAACCCCCACCCACCCAAGGGTAATCTCCCTACACTGAATTCAAGTAACACTTTAAGTGCAGCCCTGCCACTGAGTATTTGTCATCGCTGGCTGCTCTCATTCACAGTCAGGTAGTGATCATGGTGCTGGCAGCCCTACATTTCAGATTTCACAGTGATCTGCTAAACATCCCCCTTCCTGTCTTCCCCTAACCTGAATATAGCTGTACCCTGCTGGATAGGCCTCTTCAGTCCCTCTCTGGCATTCATTCTTCTCTTCTGTTCCCCATTCCAAAAACTGGTGAGGTCACTACCCTTCTGCATCATGAATGCAGTTAGTACAGTCACCCGTGTCATTTTTACATATTAATAATAAACATGATCTTCTGGTAAGCCAGGCTGATAGCAGCAGGGCACAAGGGGTACCATAGGCATTCCTACCCATATAAGATCTAATCCACCTATGATTAGGCACTATTAAATGGCATGCATAATGATGTGCACACCCATCATTTAATAGTGCTTAATCAAAGGTAGCCTAGATCCTTTAAGGATAGGAAAGTCTGTAATTCCCCTTGTTCCCTGCTGCTATTAGCCTGGCTTACTGGAAAGATTTGTTTATTTTTGATACGCCAAAAAACCGAGGTTGTACTGACCGTTCATGATGCACAATAATGATAAGCGCACGGTTTTGATTGTGGGAGAAAGTAGTGAGAATGAATGCCGAGGGGGCCTGAAAGCCACTCCGCAAGGTACTGCTATATTCAGGAAGGAAGACAGAGGAGAGAAATATGAGCAGATCACTGTGAGATATAAAAGATAATAGAACAGCTTCTATGATCTTCTGTTCGTGTCCACTGGCCAACCATTCCCTTCCCATAAAACCAGTTCATGCAACTGTGCAAGGCTGTGTGTGGGTATTAATGTGTGAATTGGATGCCACTACAGATTGTCACTTCACTACCAGTCTAGCATTGCTTGTAAAGCACTTTGGGATACAATGTGTATGAAAGCACTATATAAATACTGATTCTTATTATTATTATTTCCCAAGGATAAAGGAGAGAAGACAAGACGAGCATATTTTTGATTTCCAAGAAAGCATGAACTCTGGCATTGGATTACAGAAGAACTTTGCTACAAACAAGTGGTGGCTCTATGGGGTGGAGAAGGGTGTGGCTGTAACCGCCCCCTCATTGTAAAGTACTCACTTGCTGCTGCACTTCACTTTGTTGAAGAAGTCTGACTTATTGAGTGTACAAATGTTTACATTCAAAAATATGGATTACATTTGTAGTTTCAGTCAAAAACATACTAGAAAAGCATAATAGCAGAAAATATAAAGGCTTCATAAAAATGTTAAAAAGTGCATATCAAGTATGCACATACTCCCAGCACCCTCCCCCCCATTGTATCATCCTGGATCCGCCATAACTACTAGACCACCAGGTTATGCAAGATTTGTACTGCACTGTGGTTTGCCAAAGAGAAAGTCGGTTGGATTAAAACACAATTTTGATCTAAATACACATGGTTTTGACAATTTTGGTGAAACAATTCTATACAAAGGGAAAAAAGGACTAGTTAGCGCTATAGAGCCATATAGCTCTCTGACTTTGGCTCCAATGATGTCATTGTCACAAACCCACTCAGCAGGTCAGGCCCTCTACTCCCAAAGTGCCAACCTCTGAGCGCAGTCTTGTGAACAGTGTAACAGACAAGGTAACCCTCTTGTCTGTTTTTGTGAGTTTGGATCAACCTTTGGTCTCAAATTCTGGAGAGATTCAAACTGTAAACCTCTTGCTAGCATGCCCAATGCACAGGCTCAGATATATCTGTCTTCAGGGGGCCAGATATCTTTGCCTATGGGCACCTAACCAGGTATTCAGAGATGAACCCTTAAAACTTGAGTAAAGACCTCAGATTTAAAACGCTTCTCTTTCCGGTTTGGTACCACCATACAAGCTTATGTCTGCTGACTGCTATAACCATAAATATTTCTTAGCAAAAGAAAGCAATTCAAAGACGGACCAGGTATGCTCTAAAATTAGAGTTTTTACTAAAATATATAATAACATGTCAAACATACAATACAGAACTCATATCACATGACATACATATCTTTAAACAAAATAAGGTTTAAAACAGTGCAATTCCTACAACATTATTTAGATTTGTCTAGCTTTCTAAATACCTGTTTTCAGTGCTCAGATGTTTTCTTGGTCAGTGTCACATAAAACGTGTGTCTGCAGTGAAACAGAATAATCTTTAAAAGCTGGTTTTGCCCACCTCTTTTGCATGAGGTCATCTAGCTCCTCCCTGTCAAAAATATCTAAACAATATATATTTCTATACAACCACAGGATGTAATTTCAAAGTATTAATTCTGCAACCTTAGCATAACTCAATTTCAATGACACCTCTTTTGATTCATGCTGCATCCTCCTCACACAGGCTTCATATGAGCATTCACAACCTCTCACCTCTGTGTAATAACCTGTGTTTTCTTTTCAACGTCATTAACCTTTTTTATGATTTCCCTCTTAACAAAGTTAACTTAAACAACTCTGTAATTAACTCAGAGAAACAGGATCCTTAATTAAAGTCTTCCATGTAACACATTGTCTCTAAAAACTGTGTATGCGTGATACATTCTGTCAGCATTTCTCTTGGCCTGCATCTGTCAGCTGAAATCTGGGGGATGAGTGAGGTCATTCTAAGCATTTGATTTTTCAGCAGAGACAGTCATTAATACATTTATATAAAAAATATGATACAGCACTTTGGAACTGGCTGTCTCGTCACACTTCTCCCCACCTAGACTGAATTTGGGTGATCTATCCCCTACATGGGATGAGCTTCCCAAATCAGTTCACTCCTCATAGACCCTAGACAGCCCATCTGAGTTCTTATTCTTTGCTCCAGCCCTATGTACGATTTTTAGATCATACCCTTGTGAAGCAAGACTCCATCTTAGTAGTCTCCCATTGTTTTTCCCCATCTGTGTCAGCCAAACCAGGGGTTTGTGGTCAGTCTGCACCACAAAATGCTACCCATACAAGTATGGCTCTAATTTCTTCAGGGCCCACACTATGGCAAGACACTCCTTTTCCACTGTGGAGTACGCTTGCTCCCTGGGGAGCAGCTTCCGACTCAGGAATGCTACTGGGTGGCCTGTCCCTTGGCTGGAAGTCTAGCTCAGTACTGCCCCAATACCCACGTCTGAGGTGTCTGTCTGAACTATAAAGGTTTTGCTATAGTCAGGACTTGTCGAAACAGGAGCACTGCACAGTGCCTCCTTCAGTCTGATAAAGGCTTCCTCACAGGCTGGGCCCCAGGTAATTTTCTTTGGCATCCTTGTCTTTGTCAGGTCAGATAAGGGTGCAGCCAGGGCACTGTAATTGGGTACAAATTTTTTATAGTACCTGGCTGTCCCTAGAAAGCTTCTGACCTGCTTCTGGGTTTCTGGTCTGGTCAACGCCTAGATCACCTCTATCTTTATTTGGTTAGGACGGAGCTGTCCCCGGTCTACCACATGCCTGAGGTATGCCACTTCTCGGCTTTGACAGTGAGCCCAGCCCTCTGTATCCTGCCCAGCACTTCCCTAAGGTGTGAAAGGTGTTCTTCCCAGCTGGTAGTGAAGATGGCGGTGTCATCCAGGTACGCCACGGCGTACTCCTCAGCACCATTTAACACCTGGTTCACCAACCTTTGGAAAGTGGCCGGAGCGTTCTTCATTCCGGAAGGCATTACTTTAAACTCAAATGAGCCTATCGGAGTGATGAAGGCCGACCTCTCCCTAGCTCTGTCTGTCAGCTCTACCTGCCAAAACCCCTTGGTCAGGTCAATAGTCGTAAGGTCGCCCCCTCCCAATTTGTCCAGGAGTTCGTCTGTCCGGGGCATCAGGTGGTCGTCAGACTTCGTGACTGTATTCAGTCCATGATAGTCCACACAGAAATGAGTTGAGCCATCTGGCTTGGGCACAAGGACTACGGGTGAGGCCCAGGGGCTGTGGGATCTCTGGATTACCCTAAATCCAGCATCTCCTCCACTTCCCTCCTAATGTGCTTTTGGACAGCCTCTGAGACCCGATATGCTGTCCGCCGAATGGGTGTCTGTGTCCCTGTCTCCACATCGTGTGTCGCTAATGGGGTTAGTCCAGGCTTGGCGCTAAACAAGGGGGCAAAGTCTGCTAAAACGTCCCTTACTTTCTGGATCTGGCCTGGGGTCAGCTGGGGAGACAATTTTACTGCCTCCACAGAGGACTCCCGCTTACACTCTTCCAGCAAATCCGGAAGGGGGTCTCCTTTGTCTGTCCCCTCCCCATGACTACACACAGCAAACACCATGTCAGCCCTATTTGCAAATGGCTTCATCATGTTGACATGGTACATCCTTTCAGTCTGTCTACGGTCAGGTAACTCCACAATGTAGTTTATGTCATTTACCTTCCTAACCACTTTATGCAGTCCTGCCCACTCAGCTTGCAGCTTGTCTTTCTGGACCAGAATAAGGACCATGACTTTCTGACCCACCATGTACGAGCGAGCTCTGGCTCTGTGGTCATACCACACCTTTTGTTTCTGTTGGGCAGCTGCCAGATTGCTCTGGGCTGTCCCCATAAGCACTTTCAGCCTTTCCCTAAACCTAAGGACATAATCCACAATGGGAGTTCCCTGGGTGGCGTGCTTGCTTTCCCAGTCCTCCCGGATCAAGTCTAGAGGCCCACGTAGCCGGCGTCCATGTCAGAGTTCGAAGGGGGAAAATCCTGTCGACTCTTGGGGCACCTCCCTGTATGCAAACAACAGGTGGGGAAGGTATTTCTTCCAGTCCCTCCCATGCTGTTCAGCAAACGCCCGGAGCATTGACTTTAGGGTACCATTGAATCATTCCACAAGCCCATTGGCTTGTGGGTGATATGGTGTCGTGCATCTCTGCACCACTCCACACTTCTCCCATAAACATTTAATCAGATCTGACATGAAGGAACCCACTCGATTGGTGATTACCTCCTGCGGAAACCCAACATGGGGAAAAAATCCCAAGTAAGGCATCTGCCGCTTTGTCTGTCCTCAGAGAGGATAGGGCGACTGCCTCTGGGTACCGGGTGGCATAATCCACCACAGTCAGGATGAATCTCTTCCCTGAGGAGCTGGGAGTATTTAAAGGCCCCACAATATCCATTCCCACCCTCTGGAATGGCTCCTCCACTATGGGCAAGGGGATCAGGGCGGCTTGGGTTTTCTTGCCCACCTTCCCTATTTCTTGGCACCGGTGACAAGACCTGCAATACTCCTTCACCTACCGGGTGAAGTTAGGCTAGTAGAAATTCTGGGCCAACCGCTGCGTTGTGCGTGTGATTCCCAGATGACCAGACAAGGGAATATCATGTGCAGTCTTGAGCAACTGCTCACGATACCCCTGGGGAGCGACAAGCTGCTTGCTTAGCATCCCTCCCTCTGTCTGTACTGCTGTGTATACATAAGTCCATTTTCTCAGTAAACCTTATGTCAGCCGTCACCTCCCTGTGTGCCCTCTGAGTCTGCTCAAGCCGTCAGCTTCTCTAAACTAGGGTCACTCCTCTGAGCAACTGCAAACCCCTCACACAGTCCCAAGGTATGGAACAGGTCCCCTTCAGTCGCTATACTTGGGTCCCTAGCACTAGCGTCAGGGCCCTCAGGATCACTGTCAGTCCCAACCCTCTGATAATTGGTCCCCTCTCCCTCTCCGGAGTAACCTTCCGTAGCTGTGTGGTCACTTGCTACCGGGGAAATTTCTACCCCCTTTTTATCAGTCTCCCCATCTGGAGACCCAGGTTGGGGAACCAGCCTCTCAGTGGTTTCCACACTAGTTTCTGTGGGGTTCAGGGAACTACTATTTTCCCTTGCCGCTTGGCTATGGGTAACAGCACATAACACCCCCTGCTGGAGATTGTTACGCAGGATCACATCCACTGCTAATGTGTTGGCTACAGCCACCTGTTGCACAGTTCCCCCTCAGTTCAGGAGAACACTAGTGAGTGGCAGTGTTTTCTCTTCACCAGTAAACCCTTGTACAGTTACGTATTTATTGGGTATAAGCTGACCAGGCTGTGCCAGATCCCCCTTTACCAATGTCGAGGATGCCCCTGCGTCTGTACCTCATTCACCATGACTGCGTGCATGTGTTCCCTCATGTTCATTGGCATGCTTCCAGGGACACACAAACAACCCACTTGTTTTCTAGCACCCTGTTGTGTATTATGGCTCGCCTTTTTGGGGCACTGTCTGGCAGTATGCCCAGTTTCTTTACACAACCAACAGGCATTTCTTACTTCAGAGAAATCTTTTCTTTGAAACCTGGGGCTAACTGGTTTCGGTGGAGGCAGTGAGGGTTTTAGCTGCCCTGAAGGTGCGCTTTTCCCTTTCTGCGCTGTCACGCCCGCCCCATTCATTCTCAGAGCAGGTCTGCTCTTGGCATATCGGTCCGAGAGTTCAGCAGCCTCGTGCACTGTTTTTGGATCTCGGTCCTGTAGCCAGGTTTTTAGCTCTGCTGGGCATACCCAATAAAACTGTTCTAATAAAATCACATTTTCAATTTTAGCAACAGAATTTGCCTCAATTCCTTCCCACCAACGTTTTAAAAGTGACGACGTTTCGTGGCTAGCTCCTCGTAGCTCATATCAGGGCTTCTCCTGAGCTTACGGAATTTAGCTCTGTATGATTCAGCAGTTAATTCAAACTTTTTTAACAATGCAGCTTTTTAGCTTGCTGTAATCATTGCTGTCTTCATTGTCCATTTGACCCAATGCATCTCGAGCTTTCGGTAAGTAGCCGGGATAGCTGGAAGCTCCAGGACTCTCTAGGAATTTTAGCCTGAATACAAACTTTTTCAAAAGAATTTAAAAAAGCGTCCATATCTTCCCTCTCCTTAAATTTGGCTATTAATTTGGAGTTCAATTTGTAACCCAGTCCTGCAGTCCCAGTTAAACCCAAGCCACTTACCTGCTCTGGTGCCGCTGGTCGGAGTCGCACGTTCTCCAGCTCGTGTTGCCTCTGGCTCTCCTCTCTCTTCTCCTCTGCAGCTCGCTGGTGCTCGCACTCCTCACGGTCTGCCTCCCTCTGTTGTCGCTCTGCCTCACGGTCCGCCTCTCGCTTCTCTCGCTCTGTCCTCTCCTCTCCTGGGACTCCAGCTCCATCCTGCGCAACTCAGTTTGCAGTTTGAGTACCTCTGGATTCAGGATACTGGTGGCCATTCCCTGCTGCTGTGGCCCTTCACTGACAGTGGCCCTGCTGTCCTTTTCAGTCACAGTCGGTGACTCGCTGCTCTGGGTATCTGCTACCATCAGGGCCTCTATGAGGTTCTGCTTTTTGGCTGTCACCTCAAATGGGACTCCCCTGTTCCCGCACAACTGCTTCAAGTAATCTACAGTGTGCCTGCTGTAGTCAGAAGCCACGTTCTTCTTCCCTGACTACGGCTACTCTAACTTTGCACTTTAGAAAAGAAAATAAAATTTATAGGAACTTGACTGTACACCAACTAATGTATAGTTCTGTTTCCTTTTTAAAATAAAACTGTTTTTCTTTCTTTGCAAGAGAGCCTACGGTCTCAGCTGACAGAACAATAAAGCTTGTGATACCAAAATTATGCCACCGCTGCCAACCAATCTGTCACAGATTCACTCAGCAGGTCAGGCCCTCTACTCCCAAAGTGCCAACCTCTGAGTGCAGTCTTGTGAACAGTGTAACAGACAAGGTAACCCTCTTGTCTGTTTTTGTGAGTTTGGATCAACCTTTGGTCTCAAGTTCTAGAGAGATTCAAACTGTTAACCTCTTGCTAGCATATACAATGCACAGGCTTAGATGCATCTGTCTTCAGGGGGCCAGATGTCTTTGCCTACGGGCACCTAGCGAGGTATTCAGAGATGAACCCTTAAAACCTTAATAAAGACCTCAGATTTAAAGCGCTTCTCTTTCCAGTTTGGTACCACCATACAAGCTTATTTCTGCTGTCTGCTATAACCATAAATATTTCTTAGCAAAAGAAAGCAATTCAAAGACAAACCAGGTATGCTCTAAAATTAGAGTTTTTACTAAAATATATAATAACATGTCAAACATACAATACAGAACTCTTATATCACAAAACATACATATCTTTAAACAAAACAAGGTTTAAAACAGTGCAATTCCTACAACAATATTTAGATTTGTCTAGCTTTCTAAATACCTGTTTTCAGTGCTCAGATGTTTTCTTGGTCAGTGTCAGATAAAAAGTGTGTTTGTAGTGAAACAGAATAATCTTTAAAAGCTGGTTTTGCCCACCTCTTTTGCATGAGGTCATCTAGCTCATTCCTGTCAAAACGTCTAAAAATATATATTTCTGTACAACCACAGGATGTAATTTCAATGTATTAATTCGGCAACCTTAGCATAACTCAATTTCAATGACACCTCTTTTGATCCAGGCTGCATCCTCCTCACACAGGCTTCATATGAGCATTTACAACCTCTCACCTCTGTGTAATAACCTGTGTTTTCTTTTCAACGTCATTAACCTTTTTTATAATTTCCCTCTTAACAAAGTTAACTTAACTCTGTAATTAACTCAGAGAAACAGGATCCTTGATTAAAGTCTTCCATGTAACACACTGTGTCTAAAAACTGTGTGTGTATGTGATACATTCTGTCAGCATTTCTCTTGGCCTGCATCTGTCAGCTGAAATCTGGAGGGGGGGGGGGATAAGTGAAGTCATTCCTAGAGCATTTGATTTTTCAGCAGAGACGGTCATTAATACATTTTATATAAAAAAATATGATACAGCACTTTAGAACTGGCTGTCTACGTCACAGTCATCACTTAACACATTTGATGGCCATTTTAAGAAGCAGATAAGGCAGTTTTTTTTGAAATTGAAAGGCTGATTTTACATTTTTCAAATGCTTTGGAACCACATTTAGGTAACATATATAAATGTAGTTTTAGCATTCATGAATTCAGCAGCCTTTCCTTTAGTCCTGATTGAGGTCAGATTTTTGAATAGTTTGTTGTCAAAATGTTGTTTAGGTATCCTTTAAGCTCCATGCCTGCATCTTGGGACAGAAGGCCCTACTCGGATGTGCACCTCCCTCTATACAATCCTTATTCCATCCTGCTCCAGCTGAACATGCCACAGGAAGTGTTACCAAACAGGCATTACCTGTTCCATTCAGAAGGACTGCCTTGGGGAGATGAGCCTTTGCCATCAGGGCCCTGCTTGGATAAATGAGCTACCAACCACCACCACAAGCCTTACCCAACTTGGGCCTTTCAAGTCCGAGCTAAGGAAGTCTATCCACCCTCCTGTACGTTGTTGTTGCGCCACTCACCCAATGGCAAGCACACCTCTGTTCCCCAAAGCCATGCTCCTAAAGACCATTTCCCCTCCTGTACGCTGCCACAGCCACTCCTAGCCTAGCAGGTACCAGAGCCCTAGGCTTGCCAAGATTCTTCTTTCACTCTACAATTTGACGCAAAACTCCCTGCTCACCACCTGCCCATGTCTGCCCACCTGCCTGCTCACCTTTCTCCTCTCACACTCTCCCTGACAAACCTTCACCCGCTGACCTCCTTACACCACCCACCTTTGAGCCTACTGTCATCCCCCTCCTCTGATCCCTCTTCTCCTACGTAATCTTGATTGGTTCCCCCTACCCTTTCTGAGTACTGTGCCTTGGCTGACTCTTCTGGCTATAGCCTAGTAACCTTTAGGTATGAGTTTTGGTGAACAGCTCCATCTTCTGTTTCCTCCCAATACAAGATCCTGCCCAGCTTCCACCTCTGATTTTTACTGAAACTAGCGCCTGACTCTGACTTAAGCATTTAATTGTATGGCATGACGTGTGAACCCAACCCCATTAACTGTGTACCCTTGTCTTGGTTATGTGTTGTTATTTGCCTATGTTCTCCTACATTGTGATGCTATTGCCAGTGTTTACTGATTTCTCCTGTTCACATTTTTCTTACTATTAGATGTTCTCGATGATGCCTATTAAGCTGCTGCTGACTCCAAACGTATGTACCCTCCCCTACCCTTGTGACGATGATCCTTTGTAAATGAGCTTTTAGCACAAAGGTTGTAATTCTGATTACTAGATAAATAAAATAAAAAATAAATCTTTCATAGAGAAAAATAGGTAGGGTCAAACTTTTTGCCCAGTTCTGTTGTATTACTGCTTTAAACAAGGATTGAAGAGAAAACCTTCAGCACATTTCAAAAAAGGAATTTAAAAAAAAAAAGGTGGGTCCACCAGCGAAGTGGTAGAGCTACCACTCGTGCTGCTGGTGACCCGGGTTTAGGAATGAGGCGGGGTCATCGGATGGTTAGCCGGGAGGAGGAGGAGGCAGCAGAAGTGTCCCACAGGATGTTCTCCTCCACCGGGGAGGGCGTTGTGTCCCGTTGCATAACCACCACCTGGGTGACCACAAGTGGTGGTGCAGGGACTTCACGACTTACACGGGGGGACCCTTGGTCTGAGCTTGCAGGTTGGCTACATCTCGCTTGCTGGCAGCCAATCACTGTCCGCACTCTTAGAGGATGGGCAGAACAGAAAAACAGGAAACACTCGAGGTACAGGATGAGAAAGATGAAGCCTCTGCCTGCCCACTACTTTGGCCACTGGATCCGAGCCATCTTCCATTGGGGATACTGCCAGTCTTCACCTCCACCATGGGTGGCCAGATGTATGGGGGGAAGAAATGTTGAAGGAGCCGAAGACATAGCTGGCCCTAAGGAGTAAGCCAGGGTTGGCAGCACAGTGGTGTGTTGTGTGAGGGCTGGCGGTCCTGAACAGACAGGTGGTGGGATATCAGTAGGACAGGATAAGGGCACCTGGCATTAGGTAGAAGGAGGACCCTGCTTGGCCCAGAGCAGAGGATAAAACATGTTAGAAAAAGTTGAAATTTGGAACAGCAGATTGGCCCCCCCCCCCTCACAAATTGCTATCCTCATCAAAGCATTATTGTCTCTTAGAAGTTCTGTTGTCCTTGGGCAGCCTGGTGGCGCAGAGGGCTGAGGCGCTGGACACCTTAACTCATGACACACCGGCGACCTGGGTTTGGAACAAGCCAGAGTCATCGTGGAGCCGACCGAGGGGGAAGGAGCAGAATCGAGCGGCTGTTTGGGCAGCTCTCCTCTTCCAGGGAGGATCTCTGTCACCCCCCCCCCCCTTAGTTCTGCTGCCCTCGGATGGAGGTCTGATGGACAGTGTAGGTGGGTGGGGGTGGCAGGAGGGTGCCTCGCAGCCACTGCATGCGTGTGACCGAGGCATTGGGGGGGCAGGAGAAAATTGAGACAAAAACTGATATACAATAATGAAAAAAAAAGTTCTGTTGTCCTTTATCAGATTTCTTTAAAGTACTGTGATACCTGCTTGTACAGGTAACAAAACTGAAACTCTGTCATACTGCGTCAAAGTTTTCCAACTGCACTGAGAAACATGACTAACTGCAAGGACGTCATGCCCTGAGAATTTCTGTGGGGGCACTCAATTTCAAATAAGTCTAATTGAAAAATGAAATCACGCTTGTACAGCTCTCATTGGTCCAAAATGTACTATATTGATATGCATATGTGTGTGTATATATATATATATATATATATATATATATATACACATGTGTGTGTGTGTGTGCGTGCGCGTGTGTCTGTGTGAACTGTGAACTGAACTTCCCTGTCCTAGGGTCTATGGATAGCCCTGACAAACTGGGGGCTCATTTTGTAAGTCAGCTGTGTCTTGGAGGGAGATGGTCAGAGGGCCACTAACTGTTACATATTTCATACTGTGACTACCACAAGTTTGAAATGAGGACCACACTTCACTAAAAATGTCTCCCTTTATTGCATTTTGCAGTGTACTGTGAAGATCCAAAAACAAACTAACAAAAAGAAAATTGTTCTCTTAGAAAAGACTTCAGGTTCACAAAAAGTTGTTCATTTTTAAGGCGGGTAAGTGGGTGGGTGAGTTGACAAGAGTTCCTTTACGTAAAAACTTTGCAAAATGCTGTACCACAATTTTATTAGTAGGAATTGGTAACCTAATTTGTATGTTTCTGTAAATATGGCATGACCTTCTACCAAGAATAGCTACAAGACATTTTTTTAAAGAAATTTAAAAGAACAAGAGGTAGAGTGAGCTTTTTAAGCTCAAGAATCATTGTACACTGTGTGTGTGTGTGTGTGTGTGTGTGTGTGTGTGTAAGATAGTACAGAGAAGGTAAAACTAGTCCTGATGATAAATCATAGAAGAGCACTGTGGCAAGGGATCTGTCTGTTACTAGAACCGTCACTGCTCAGTGCTGCTGTTATTTGAGCAGTTATTAGTTCTGGACTTCAAAATTCAGTGTGACCTGGGCCTGCAAGAGGAGTGTCTTCTTATTACTGTGTGTCTGTAGTAAAGCATTCAGAACAAAAGCACTGAGGTGGTCGAGTAGAGCGGAGTCGCTCGGCTCGTTTTTTAAACTTCCTTTATTATAAATGTCCGTGGGAAATGATGGTGATGGATGGACTCCTTCGGGGTGCCCTGGATCCTTGGTGCTGAGCTGGTAACAGGAGGGGTGACGTAGACTTTTGCCTGCCTGGCCTTGTCCACTTCACCCGAAGGCCTTTGTAGACCGCTTTCACCAGGCAGGCATCTCGACGTCTTCCTCGGTGGGTATCCAGTCTCTGCTGTTCTGGATGCAAGGCTGTGGAGGCAACTTCTTTTAGCAGCAGCAAAACAGTTTTGTCAATACACAAGAAGCAAATGCAAAGTTGCAAAAACTGGATCCCATTTAATGAACAGTCAATAGAATAAACAGTCACTCCATGGAGCAATAAAGCAGGACCAGGGGATCACTTTAGTAGCTGAATCAATAGAAAGTAAACTGTACTTTGGACCCGGGGTCCCAATTCAGAATGTGCAGCAGTACATCCAGAAAGTCACAGGCCGGCTACCAAAGAATTGCTAGGCAGCTCACAGTCCAAGGCAAACACAAACTTGAGGCCAAACTGACTATCTCCACACAGGAAAAAGCAGGCTGCAGATCCCTTTCCGGCTTCCTCCAAACACTGCAGTGATGAGCATGCATCATTGGGGAAACAACTGCCTGACTCTCAGTAACCCCAACACACGCTTCTTCTAGCTGCTGGGCGTGAAGCCCAGAATTAGTTATCTAGGCATAGGGGCATGGCTTGCTCTGGGGCTGTCCATCCACAAACCCCCTACCTCATGGATCCATTGCTAATTGCAGGCAGCATCTCTCCTTTCTGATCCTCTGACTGAGAATCCCAGGATTCCGCATAGACTGCAACTCCTGCCCCTTCATATCTCCCTCAAGTGGCTGTACTATTAAAGTAATAAAATGCAGCAGTGGCTGCATGACCGAGCGGACAAGCGCCCTGCTCTGACTTTCTCCTCGCTCTCTGTCTCTCTGATCTCTCGTCTTCTCTCTCAGCCCTCTCGTATATGGGCTCACTCGTTTGGCGCCTGAAAACGTTGGTCCAGTCACGGACCGTAGAAACAGGCACCAAACACACTACCCCATCTGGTGCCCTACAGGACTTGTAGTCCCAATCCAAATGTTTAAACTGTGCCCCGCGGTGCCAGCCAGCACCAAAAACTAATAAGAGCTACTGCTCCTTTAAATTTTCCTGCTCCTGGCAGTAGCCGTGCATGCACATAGTGTGCAGACCTGTCATTTTAAAATAATTTATTTACATTGAGCGGTCCCGAGCCTGGTCTGTCCCAAAACTGGACCTGAGACCGCACTCTCCCACACCCGGCGGCACGGCCCATCACACCCAACGCTTGGACCGGCCCCAAATGGGCTGAGACACCAGGAGAAATTGCCACATGCCACATGGAGGGTTGCAAGGTGGGACTCCCACCACAGCCACAGGAGCCAATGGCGCCGCAGGGGAAAGCCGGGGAGCACGGAGCTCCAGATCAGGTAAGCCCACTTTGGGGGGGCTTGCTTGCTGTCCCGGTGAGCGAAAACTTGCCCAGATACTATTTACACTACACTTAACCTAACCTAATCTAGCACTACCTATCCTAGCGCTAACCTATCTCACTAAACCACCTGGGAATCACTATACCTACTGGACCACCCACCTACCAGATCTACGAAAGACCCAAGCTTGGCTCGACCAACGGCATCCCCAGTCCCTTAGCCAATCCCTACCTGACCGCCTGCTGACCAAGTCTACAAGGTACCCAGAAGCTCGGCTTGGCCAACGGCATCCCAGGTTCTCCTTCCCTTGGCGACCCACCACTAACCCTACAGGCAAATTGCTTTTAGTTCACACGGCAGCCTCCCAAGTTCCCATATTCTGACACAAACCTACCTCTTAACCTTTTACCTCCTGCCAGTGGCCTGCGTTGGACTGCCAGTTCCTTTAAAATAGAAAACACTTTAGCAGAACAGACATTTTAGCAATAATTACTAAACCGCCCTAGAATAGCATTACTGCATTATTCCTTATTTTTAAATATTTTATCTTAAAACAGTTTACCTAGAGAAAACAGTCTACCCTGAGCATTCCCCAGAATAAAATTATTTCCCTTTTGAGACATGAAGCACATTTTAACCCTTGTGCAACTAATTAATACTTTGCAATGTCGAAAGTGCAATCATTAATAATTGAGTACATGCTATACCAACAGGGCATAAACATTCAATCACATTTTCTTTCTTTTTAATCAAAACACAAGTTTCCCCCAAACCCATTTTCTGTAGACAGTTTAAAAGTCTCTGCATTAGCTGCGTTTCAGTTCAGATTCATGGGGCGCTGATCATTTGTGGAGCAAACTTTCCAGTATCCAGGCCCTGGGTAAATGAGGCAATGCCCACAGTACAGTCTCTGCTCCCACACAGTCCATTCTTGCTCTAATCCTCTGCCATGGACAGAAACAAGGCTCTTACAGCTCTCACAGGATTGGTGTGAAAATGTCCAGTCATATGCGCCATTTTGACTGTGCACTAAATAATCCAGCA
The DNA here is from genome assembly GCA_016271365.2 of Neoceratodus forsteri. Lineage (NCBI taxonomy): Eukaryota > Metazoa > Chordata > Ceratodontiformes > Ceratodontidae > Neoceratodus > Neoceratodus forsteri. The sequence goes on from CM057456.1 coordinate 824,747,194, forward strand.
TTTGGGGGAGGGACGTCCACAGCTTGTCCAGCACCACAGTCTTTAGGTGGAAAAGGCCTGAGCACCCTAAAATCGTATCCTGGATGAGCCCCCATGTCATAACTACCCCTCACTTCCTTGTATAGGGGTATTTAAGGTGGTAAAGTTTGTGGGGAAGGGGGAGTACTGTACAGCCAAGAAAAACATAATCCTGGAATAAGACAGGAAAACAGTACCTGATTGTCCACGGGTGATGATGGTGATTGATGGACTCCATCGGGGTGCCCTGGACACTCAGGGTGCTGAGTTGGTAACAGGAGGGCCAGCGCAGACCTTCATCTGCCTGGCTTTACCCACTTCACGCTGAGGCCTTTGTAGACTGCTTTCACCAGGCAGGCCTCTTGACGTTTTCCTCTGAGGGTATCTGATTTCTGCAGTTCTGGATACCACCCTGGAACACACTGGATGCAAGGCTGTGGAGGCAACTTCTTTTAGCAGCAGCAAAACAGTGTTGTCAAAACACAAGAGGCAAATGCAAAGTTGCAAAAACAGGGGATCTCATTTAATGAACAGTCAGTGGAATAAACAAACAGTCACTCCATGGAGCAATAAAGCAGGACCAGGGGTCACATTAGTAGCTGAATCAATAGAAGGTAAACTGTACTTTGAACCCGGGGTCCCCATTCAGAACGTGCAGCAGTACACCCAGAAAGTCACAGGTCGACTACCAAAGAATTGCTAGGCAGCTCACAGTCCAAGGCAAACACAGACTTGAGGCCAAACTGACTATCTCCACACAGGAAAACTCAATCAATCAAGTCTTTATTTAACCAGGCGTTCATCGTTGAGCAGAAGCTCATTTGCAAGATAGACCTGGGTGGAGCATGAACAATTGTATATACAGGTCAACACAGGTATTTACAAGGCAATACGGATAATACTGTTTACAGAGAGGAAGAAAAAGAAGAAGTTATGTACATAGAGTTATACAGATATTGTACAGACTACAGGGTATTTACATACATAGAAGTGTCTATAGTTAGATAAAGCAGGTTGTCTAAGGTTGCAGGAGGAAGTAACAGAAGAAAAAAATATATATACACCAGGTAGAGGCGAAGGGAGGGAGGTAGGGGGAGAAAGGCTAGGAGGGCACGGTGCACAGAGTTGAGTTGGTAAAACAGGATGTAGAGAAGGTGGATGGAGAAAAGGAGTATGTGTGAGCCCTGGGATTAAATGCTATAAAGTACGGGGTATGGTAGGATGTCACAACCCCGGGGTAGTGAGCTCCTGTCCGAGGTTAGGAAAGGAAGGATAAGGGGATGGACAGGCCTAGTGTTGATAAAAAACTAGCAGGCTACAGATCCCTTTCTGGCTCCCTCCAAACACTTCAGCGATGAGCATGCATAACTGGGGAGACAACTGCTTTACCTTCAGTAGCCCCAACACACGCTTCTTCTAGATGCTGGGCACAAAGCCCAGAATTAGCTATCTAGGCACAGGGGTATGTCCTGCTCTGGGGCTATCCATCCTCAGACCCCACACGTAACCCTCTACCTCATGGATCCATTGCTAATTGCAGGCAGCATCTCTCCTTTCTGATCCTCTGGCTGAGAATCCCAGGATTCCACACAGACTGCAACTCCTGCTCCTTCATATCTCCCTCAGGTGGCCGTACTATTAAAATAATGCAGCAGCGGCCACATGGCCAAGCAGGTGAGCGCTCTGCTCTGACCTCTTCCTTGCACTCTCCCTCTCTGATATCTCGTCTCCTCTCTCAGCCCTCTCTTATGTGGGCTGACTCATTTGGCACCTGAAAACATTGGTTCAGTCATGGACCGTACACACAGGCGCCAGACACACTACCCCATCTGGTGCCCTACGGGACTTGTAGTCTCAATCCAAATGTGTAAACTGTGCCCTGCGGGGCTAGCCAGCACCGAAAACTACTGCCACAATAGGATAATGCTCTTCTTTACATCTCTGCTTTAAGTAGTAGCCACGATGCATAGTACAGACCTGCCATTTTAAAATAATTTATTTACACTGCTGCTCCTGAGCCCAGTCCATCTCAAAATCAGACCCAGGAACACTCCCTCCCTCCCCATGCACCCGCTTGGCCCTGAATGGGCTGAGACACCAGGAGAGATGGCTGCATGGGAGTTTACAGATGCGACTCCACCACAGTCACGGGCCAGCGGCACTGTGAGGGAAAGCTGGGGAGCACAGAGCTCCAAATCAGGTGAGCCCGCTTTGTGGGGCTTACACAAAGTTTAAAAAAAAAACAGTTAATAGAAAAAAAGAAGACAATCATGGGTGCCCCTGTAAATCATGATGCATTAATGTTGGGGGATTCATTCAAGTTATTACATTTCTCTGTATATCGCACAGTACAGCTCTAGACAAGTTGTTCATTTGACCTACCTTCATCTGAGCTTGAAGCCCCCCTGAGTCCATTAACTTCCCCACCTGTCAGGTGTCTCGGAGTGGATATGAGCTGCAGTGCATATCTTTACCCATTTAGAATGCTATAGTACCTTGGATCTGGTTTGCTAGTTTGAATTCATTTATTGTGCCCATGTTGTATTCTCTACAAGAGTCCCGCCCCTCTAAATTCTTTTTTTTTCCTTTATTGTTTGTTATGCTCCTGGAGCCCTGGCAGGCAGCTGCGTCCTTCCCTCGGAGGGACTCGCTCTCTGGTCGGCGCGTCCCTGCTCTTGATCCCTGTATGTGTTCCTCCGAGGCTTACCCTCGCAACTGGGCCAGGGAGGAGGGTGCTGGCCATCTCCCTCCCCACCAGAGTATAATCCAGAAGGCAGGGGCGGCCCTCAGGGACGCGATGGGCCATCATGGAGCCTGCCAGCTCCTTTTCCATTGTTTTCTCCTGCCCTGCCTCCCCTACCGTCATACAGATGTCGGTACATTCCTCCCGACCCGTACTGCCCTCCAGCCATCACCAGAGGGCAGTCAGCGGGCAGGATGACAGCCCTCTCTTTCCCAAGAGAGGAGAGCAGTCCGACGGATGCTCAATCCTCTCTTGCCCCTGTCAACCCTTGGCGGTCCGGGCTCATTCCCAAACCCGGGTCACCAGCATGGCGCGAGGTGCCTCAGCCTCCGCCTCTCTAAATTCTAATGAACGCAGTGCTCCCTGTGGGTAACTTTCTACTTAATAGAAGAACAAACTCTTAAGCCTGGGTGGGAAAAGGAAAAAAAAACATAACCACATACCTCCCCCCAGCATGGATGTAGGAATGCATACACTAGGTGTAAGTCGCAGTTTACAAGTTGATTGGAGATGGGGGCGGCATTCTGGGACCTGGTTATTGATTTTGGTTACTTCTACTGTCTGATATCCATCACTCCTTGCCTACTACCATACCTTACTTAGTGTGCAAAAGGCAGATACAGCTTCCAGTCTGGTATGGTCAAAAACATACCTTTTTAAAATGGGATGATAATACGCATTGCAGTGCGTGTTCCCTCAGGGAAAGGAACCATCCCTTCACAAGATCTAACACTGAGTTCATGTCGTACTTTTAGACGCAGAATAGTGAAGCAAAATAATGTTTGATGTAACTTGCTATTTTTAAGGCTGCTTGGCATACCCTAATACTGCTTTTTAGTAGTAGTGGGCAAGCTGTGGGCGTGGCGAAAACAGGAAAGGGAGAAGTATCCAATTTGTTCAGTCTGGGGGTGGTTGACAGCAGCAGATCAGCTTTGTGTAGCTTTAATGTGGTGCTAGAGATGACACAGGGATCTATAGCATTGCACATTGGTAAGTTTACAAACTATTTAGGACAACAGTGCTGCTGGGAACTGTAGTTGTTCTCCATCTGCAAACAGTGGAGTAGTGTTGGTTAGGGAGCTGCTGCTCCCACATTGCAGTGCGGCGATGCGTTTTGGATTTTGCAGGTTGTCAGACTGTAGGTCCTGCAGGTAATTAATCTTGGCCTTTTTTGAACTGACCTTGACGTTAATTATTAAAGAGCACGGATTTCGGTGCTTTGCTTGAGGCCCCCAGCAGCAACGTACCTCTAAAGGACTTCAGAAGTCCACTTCTTTTAATTTAAGGCCTCTATAACTATGGGGAGGGATTGTAAATCCTTGGTTGGAGAAACCAGCTTCCCAATCCCTTTCCCTTCCTGATCCTACATTTTAGGAAGTGTCCCCCGTCTCATGTTTTGTGATGTGTTGGTTTGGAGAGCACGGGGGGGGGGGGGCGCAGTATTGATAGTCAGTTTTTAAATACTGTTTTTTATATTTTAGAGGGCCACAGGAGTCAAATCAAAGCCATGACTCGATTAACAAGACCCTTGGTAGTTGAATCTCAACTCTGATTTGACTCCTGTGGCCCCCTAAAATATATAAAAAATGAATACATCACAAAACATGAGAGCATGGGGAAGGGGGACACTTGCTTAAATGTGAGACCAGAAAGAGGAAGGGATCAGGCAGCTGGCTTCTCCAACCAAGGAGTTAAGATTCCTTCACCTTAGTTATAAAGGCCTTAAAAACTTCTGAGCAGTGGACTTTTGAAATTCTTTAGAATTAATCTGCTGCTGGTGGGATGGAAGAAGAGCATGATCGGTGCTCTTTACGTTTACCAAGCATAAAGTGTGAAATCTGATAAAGGACAGACCCAAGCAAGAGTCCCCTCGGGCAGCACTGTGAAGGAGCTGCCTCAGGTAGGACCCATGCAGTGTGCCAGTCTAATGCATGGGTGAAAACGGGTCCTTCCAGCCATGACACAGAACATCATAAAATCTTGTAGCCATTTTAGAATTTTCAAAATCAAGCAGCAGCCATTATTTTGCTACAGAAAAGCTCTGTTTTATTTTTTGCCTGTATCTGCACAAAACCTTCCCTTCCATTACCCGACACATTATTCCCACTAAGTTTCACTTCCTGACACCTTCTATCATATTTTCTTCATTTTGGGAGTTTGCTTCTCTGACGAGTTTGCTCCTCTGACCCTCCACCTCCCATCCTGCTGGGTTACTCACTGTCTGAACCACCCAACTGTACAGTCCCTTCTCAAATAAAAGATCTTTGTGCACTGAAATTCTTATGAGCACTGCCTGCTACTGATTTGGAACAGTTAACAAAACAAACAAAAAACCCTTCCACTGTTGTCCTGCAAGAGCAGCATCCCACCATACAAACTGTTTTAAAGAAACACGTACAGTACAACTGTGACCGTACTCCTTCCAGACAGCTCTCCTTTGGGAGAGCCAGTGATTTTCTGTTTTCAAAACTGGCCAGTTTTGTTTGGTAACATTTTAAAATATGTTCTTTTCACCCCTCCCCCCCAACATTGAGAGCAAATCAGCATGTATTTAGTCTCAAAATGGAGGGGTTTTCCTAAAAGGTTGGTGCAAAGTGTTTTGTTTTTTCATGAGAAATTGGTGCAGATATATATATATATTTTTTTTTTTACACATGCTCTCTTTATCTTGGCTCCACTCTGAGTCCCCACTCCCTTTAAGCTCTATATTGCCCCGAGTCACCAGCCATCCTCTTCCTGGACCCTCACGCCCAACCTCACATACAGCTGACTCCTTGGGGGGCTATCAGTCCTTCACCGGTGGTCCCTCTCTTCCAAGGGAAAGGGCATACACAGTGCATAACTATTAGATCCCCTGGGGCTGCTGAGGTGGAGAGGCCCCTTGGAGGTTCCAGCGATGTCGTGGCGCGGGGAGCCATCATCGGACTCCTGAGCCATTTTCATTTTTCTTGTGTCCCTTGTTGTTGTGCCGCTCGTGCAGTGCCCCAATCTCCACTGGGGCCGCTGCTTGAGCAACAGCGACCTAATACCCCGAAGGAGAGCAGTCCTCCGGACTCAATCACTCTTTGTCCCTGCCGACCCTGGCAGAGTTTTTATGAAAAATTGACTCTTAGGGGCCGGCCCGGTGGTGCTGAGACACTGGACGCCTTACCTTGTACCACGCTGGCAACCCGTGTTCGGGAACGAGCACGGATCGCCGAGGGTCAGCTGGGGGGGAAGAGAAGGATGGAGTGCCCAACGGCTGCTGTCCTTCTGTGAAGGGGCTACTTGCAAACTCCTGCTGTGATACCATCACCTGGGGGTGCTCGGGTGGAAGGTGCGGTACGTGGAGATAGCAGTAGAAGGGGACGGGCAGACGTTGGCAGAGGGGCAGAGTAGGAGGCATGTCTCAGCATGTCTCCTCGCTCCTAGCCCCTCATTGCACGTCTACGTTGGGGGATGAACAAAGGAAATAACCCCCTGTCACTCCTAGGTGACAACTCCTCGCTGCACACACTCGCGGTTGGTTGGGGCAGACTCCATTGTGCAGGGTCCACTGCAGAACAGTTGCTGGGGATGTTCAAGGGGAGAGTTCCTCCTCGCCCCACCGGGGGGTTAACCGGGCATCACGGGTCCAGGGCAGTGTGACCAGGTACTCTAAGGGCAGACTCCAACAGCGGCGAGGTGTGTGTATGGGAAGTCTGAATGAGTGGAAGGAAGGGGTAGTAAGGCGTAAGAAATACAAAGGTAAAAAAAAAAAAAAATGTGACTCCTAAGTTCTGCTTTAAAAGAACAGTATTGCTATAAGTGAGGTCAACAGCTCTTTTATACAGAGAGAAAGGCCAGAGTAGCACCTCCTTATGTCACCACCGAGCAGAAGGAATATTTAATTTGTTTGAAGCCAGTTAAAAAAGGAAAAAAAAGGTTTAAACATTTTTCAATAATTTTTTCAAAACTTCTCTGCAAACCTTTTTTATAGACATGATAAGAGACTCCAGGATTGCACTGTGCTGGGGTAACCACACTTTCAGGGGCTGAAGGCACTTAGCCTTCAGCCTTGTGCCTTACTGTGCTCCTTGGCATGTGGTTATCTCAGTACAGTGCAAATCATGACTTATTGCTTTATTATAGATACTGAAGTTGGTGTTGGACTTGGAAAATATAGAAGGTGATATCAAATAATGGCTCAGCATTTTCTCCACATACAGGGACTCACTGCATATGGGGCACAAAGCGTCACAGTCTTGTGCAGTTTTTGGATTTGTTTAACCACAGTCTTGGGGGCGGAGGGGCATTTGGCAGTTTCCTTGAAATATGTCTGCCCTGGATAGACGGTTGTACAGCGATCTTGGCAGCTCGGTTTCGTGAACAGTAAACTGCACTACTCATGAGTTACACTGTAGAGGAGCAGCTACATTTTTTTTAAATGATATTTAAGTTTTTTATAAATTAATTAACGTACATACTTACATACATACATACATACAATGAAACATTGATTCCTGCCTCCTTTACATAAGGATGAGTTCTAGTACATAGCAGGGAGGGAAACAAAATGACAAGACATAATAAAAATGAAATCAAATTAACATAATACAAAACATTGCCCTACATTATAAAGTCCAAAAAAAATTGCAAATGAACAAATTCATCCTCTCAAAGTAATACCATCCACTTGTCACAAATCATTGTAGTATTTTTGTGCTCCTTTTTGAAAATAAAGACCATCAGCTGCTAACATACAGAAGGCAGCTGTGCTGCTGTAAAGCAACAGGTGCGCACGACACTATCAACATGCTACAAAACCAAGGCCATTAAATCCCTTGTGGGTGGAAAAGCACCAGGTCAAGATGTCTTACCTGTTGATTTTTCCAAGGTATTTAAGGATCAGCTAGTGGGCCCTCTGTTTGATGCACTTCAGGAAGGGATGAGTAATGGATCATTACCACTATCTATGAGGGCTGCCACCATCGCTGTCCTTCCTAAACCAGGGAAAGACCCCGCACACTGTGCCTCATGTCGACCCATATCTTTGCTCACAGCTGACTATAAAACACTGGCTAAGGTACTGGCTTCCTGTCTGGAGCCTGTCCTCATACCTCTCAACTTCGTACCTCGTAAATCAGGGACAAGGCTTAAAAAAATCAGGGACAAAGGACATAAATCAGGGACACATCTTCAAAATTAGAGTTATCCACCCAGAAAGCTGGTAGAATATGGGGCTTAGTGCTAAATGCATTTTCTAAAGAAGAACAAGTCTGTAACTTTAATGCTTGACATTGTTTTGTGCTTACAGTCCCCACTGTTTAGCCACAAAAACACAAATTTTAGGAGGGACAGAGTAAAATTTTGAGGCAAAATCAGGGACATCCCTGAAAATCAGGGACACTTGAGAGGTATGCCTGTCCTCCGAGTGCTTATACACACAGATCAAACCGGGTTTGTGGGTGGCAGACAAGGGAAGCATAATATTAGGAAGACCATAAATATCTTGCATTCATGGGGTAAATCTGCTGCAAAACACGAGGCGGCCATATTAGCATTAGATGCAGAGAAGGCATTCGACAGAGTCGAGTGGGGGTATATGTTTGAAGCCTTGAAGCGGCAGGGGCTGGGTCCGGGGATCATGAAATGGATTAGGACACTGTATGCTTCCCCAAGTGCCCAAGTATTAGTGAATGGAGTACTGTCTGCCTCTTTTGTGCTGCGAAGGGGCGCTAGGCAGGATTGTCCCTTATCCCCATTTCTATACTTCTTGGCATTTAGAACTGCTGGCAGCAGCCATGAGGAATCATACAGGGATACCGGGGTTCAGGGGTGGAGGTAAAGAACACAAAATAGCATTATATGTGGATGACATTCTTTTATACCTGCCGAACCCTGGGGAGGACCTGCCTCAGATACACGGTCTGTTGCAAGACTATGGGGCACTGTCGGGACACAAGGTCACTTGGACAAAAAGTGAACTCCTCCCTGTGGGCCAGCTAAACAGGCATAGACTGGTGCCAGTCTTGGGGGGGCCTGATGATGGTAGATAAGGTAAAATATCTGTCGATTCTCATTTCTACCAAAATTGCAACATTATATGCCCAGAATTATGACCCATTAGTGAAAAGATTGGGCCTGGATTGTGAAAGTTGGCAGAACTTACCCTTGACCCTGATTGGTAGAGTCAACACGATAAAGATGATGATTATAAGCCGGGCCAGTGATGCTGAGGGTTGAGGTGCTGGACACCACACCGCGACCCGGTTCGGGAACGGCCCTGGGTGGCTGGGGGTCGGCAGGGGCAGGAAGAGATTGGCGTCCGGAGGACAGCTCTCTCTCAGGGTTGTTAGAATACGGGTCGCTCAGCGAGAAGCGCCCTCTGTGCGGAGCTGGGGGTGAGCCGAATGTAACGTCGCTGGATGTATGCCAGGGGTGGAGCTACAGCTCCAAGCGTGAAAAATAGAAAAAACCCTGCGCTGATAGGTGAAGCGCTTCCTCCAGCATTCCACACTCCCGTAGTCAGGCCTGAAGTCCTCTCTGCTCCTCCCTCTCCGTCCCGGTGTCTCAACCCCTGAAAAGAAGTCTGGGTGGGGCGGCCCTTCCCAGGAGGGAGACCCAGGAGGAATGCCAGTGGTGGGGAGTAGCGGAGGAGGACACAGTAGGGCCGTGCAGGGAGGTAGAGTGTGTGGCAAGGTAGGGTCGCTGGAGAGAGTTCAGTGGTGTGGGAGAAAAACAGAGTTCAAAAAAAAAAAAATGATGATGATTCTTCCAAGATGCTTACATCTGTACCAGTCTCTGCCTGTTCGGGTATCCTCCACTCACTTTAAGCAGATTAACTCTCTGATCCATGGCTTTATCTGGAGGGGGAAAGCCGCACAGATTAAAAGGTCAGTGTTACATATGCCATCTAGCAGAGGTGGACTGGGCCGCCCAACTTCCAGCTTTATTACCTGGCTGTGCAACTGGTGTTCTTGCTGGAGGGGGGGATGAATCCTCACAGGCTGGATTGGGTGGAGATGGAATAGGAGCAGGTTGGTGGGTCCCTGAGGCATATGTACTTGTCTGGTGGACTAGAATCCAGGGTTAAACCAAACACCAGTAACCCTTGCACAGTAGCCACTATGGGGGCTTGCCATACTGTGCATAGCAAGCTGAGTAGTGGACTGGGGGTAAACCACTCGCCATACTCAGACCTAACCACAGTCCTAAAGGACAGAGGTGTTTATACAGCTTTCATGCACCAGAGATTGAGTTTGGAATGCCAGGGGTATTGGGTGTGCCTTGCAATTATCTGAAGGGGGGAGGTTCCTAGAATTATCAGAAATTAGAGCCAAGTTCTCAATTGACCCTGGGGACTACTTCATATACCAAGTAATACGCCACAGATTTGGAGAGGCCATGAATGTGGAGTCTGGATGGGCTGAGCCTACCCCTTTTGAAGAGTGCTTGTATAATCCCCCTCCAGGGACGAAAGTTTTATTAATTTATTATCGCACGTTATTGGGAGCGGAGCCAGACCAGGCACAAAACACTAGACTGAAGTGGGAGGGTGACAATGGTGTTAAACTTGATCATAATGTACGGAAGTTGGCAGTGAAGCATCTCAACACATGTTCCAGGAATAACAGGCTGAGGCAGGTGCAGCTCATTTTCCCATACAGAGCCTATTTAACCCCCACCAGGCTTCATGTCATGAGCCCTGACAATTCCCACTGCTACCCTAAATGTCAGCATGGGCAGGCTGATTTCCTATGGCCTTGACCTGTGTGAAAGTCACCCCCTTTTGGGCAGAAGTGCACAGAATAATGGAAGTAGCCCTTTCAAATAAGCTACCCTGCACCCCTCTGGAATTGTTACTCGGGGGCAGAGCCACCAAGAGAACGGAGACAAACTACAGCACCCATCCTTTGTGGGAAATTGCACTGGTCAATGCAAAGAAAATATTAGCTCAGACGTGGATGTCATGCAATCCTCCAGTGGTGCAGCAATAGGTTAACAATCTAAAGCAGTGTCTCACACTTGAAAAAGTTCAACACTCAGCTAATGGTACTAAGGATACCTTTAAAAGAATCTGGGGTCCCATGGAGAGGGCTGTTGAAGCTGGTATAATTCCAGTATAACCTTAACTAGTTTAACAGAATGTACAATGCTTTGGGTGCTTGTATATGCTTTGCCCCAGTTCCTCTGGGTAGCATCTTTCCTTCCGACTTTCTTAAAGGACACTGTTGCATTCCAACCATGGTCTCCAGCTAACTCTAAATTGTTATCTGTAGCTCTTAATGGAATTGAGGAGTTGTATATAATTAACAGTAGAATCTGATGTATGCATAAATGTCTATACTGATGCATTTAGTTATCTGTGATCCTGAAGTCAAGCAGATATCTGTGTTGAGTAATATTGTTCATGACGTACTGTTACTTTTCTCAATAAAAATATTTTACAAAAAAAAAGCATGCTGCAAAACTAAGTGCTGCAATAACTATATCCACTAGGTGGTTCTGTTGGCTAATACTGATTACATTACATTCCTCCTTTAGATAAAAAATTGTTTTCTTTTTAACAGATAACGTTCTAAAACTAAAGGTATTACTAATAACGCCGATATTATTACTGCTATCACATGTGACTAAGTTTCATTTTGCTAATTCTAGCTTTGTCAGCGTTATTAATATTAGTATCAATAATAATCATCATTATAATACATTGCAGTTGCAAATGTGGCTGTGAGTACTAATAAAATAAACAATTGATCTCTCTTATTGTAAAACATATGTCCCTCTTTTATAGTCTTTAAGGTAGGCAGGTGGCTGTGTATTACATCTTGTTGGGTACTCCTGGGGTGGTGCGTTGGTGGTTGGTCACACAGGCTCGGCATCATCCTCTTCTTCCAGGTGTGAGGTAGCATCATTGGTGGGTTGGAGTTTCTTGAAGAATGAAGGGTTTCTGGTCACTGAGGCCCTGTCCACACTACACCGCTCAGACCCCGTAACAGACAGAAACCGTTACAGCCGGGGAGCGGTACAGTGTGTCCACACTGCAGCAGTGACCGGTACCGCCAGTCCACACGCTTCGGGGGCAGGCGACCGTTACCCGCAGTGCCAATCCCACAATGCAGCTCGCTACTCACGGACCCTACGAGGACCGTGCCGTCTTCACACACTACCACACGTAGCGTTACCGAGGCTGGACCAGTTTCATAACCATTGTTGAAACCACCTCATATGTGGTTTCAACAATGGTTATGAAAATGCCTTCTGTAATGTTACAGGTGTAAACGCAAACCGTTGTGGTAACAGTTTGGGCACTCTGTAATGTAACAGAGGCATAGTGTGGACAGGGCCTGAGTGTTCATCTCTTGCAGCTGTGACCACTGAACATTTCACTTATGTGACTGTGTAAGGCTGGGTGTTGTAAGGGGTAGAGTGCTTGTTAGGCTGCCAGTACAGCACTGTATCAGCAGGTGCAATAGTAGTAGGTGTTTGGACGGTGATGTCTGTCTGAGTAGACTTTCATTTAGGCTCTGGCAATATGATCTCTGCGTCTTAGTACACTAACAGGTGCTGTGTCTCTTGCAATCATAGCAGTGTGGATCATAGTTCGCATTTTGCAGATGAACAGTAGTTCTGCATGGGATTTGTTTGTGGTGCAATGTGTTGTGGAACGATGGTCTCTGAGAAACTTACATAGTTCCTGTTTCCTCGGTAAACCTTGCATCCCAACTAGTTTCAGGAATTTTCCTATTGTCCGCATAAATCTCTCTGCAGCAGCGATGGCTTGTGGCCAGAGAGGGGTAAGTTTCCTGTGCAGAAATCCCAAATATTTAGCAAATTTGTTAAACTGATCACTGTTGAATGATGGGCCATTGTCAGTCTTCGCAATTTTGGGAATGCCAAACAGAACAAAAACATTGACCTGCACTGGTATGACAGCATTGGCTGAAGTAGATCTAATTATCTCTACAATAGGGTATCTAGAGTACTTGTCCATGATGACCAGGAGGTAGCCTCCAGTGGGTAGAGGCCCTCAGAAGTCTGCGCAGACATTCTGCCATGCTGCATCTGGTAGTTCAGACATTTGCAATGGCTGTAATTGCGTGACAGGCATTGTGGCCTGACATGCTAGCCAGTTTCTGACCATGGTTTCAGCACTCTGTTCAATGTCTCTGAACCATACTTTTTCACAAAGGAGTCTCTTTGTCTTCACTATCCCCTGGTGTCCTTCATGGGCCAGTGATAATACCTTGTGTGAAAGTGTAAAGGGTATGATTATTCTGCATCCTCGTAGAATTACGTAATTGCTTGGTAACACAGTGAGTTCATTGCAGACTCTTTGGTACAGCTTTAGTTCATCTGCATGGGACGTATTACAGTCAATGGTGTGCCATTTTCCACTTTGTATTGGTGCCTTAACTTGTTTGTAGGACAGAATCCTTCAGTGTCCCTTGCTGTATTTGTTTCATTTTCATTGCTTTAGGTGTGGTGTACTGCGCTAGAAAATGGACGTATTCTTCTGCTACTTTTACTGCTCTTGAGCTTTCAGGTGTCTGCCGGATTTGGATGGCGTGACATTTAGTTAGCTGGATTGTCTTTTCCCTTCCTGTACTGGACCTTGAAGTTATAAGCCTGTAGCCTTAATCCCCATCATTCGATATATGCAGGCAGTTTAGATCTCTGGTTATTCCATATCAGCTCTAGAAGTATGTGGTCAGTGTGTGAATGGATTGCTACAGATGTAAAGGTGAAAATGTTCGCAACTCCATACTATAACTAGAGCTTCATGCTCAGTCTGGGAATAACGCCTTTCAACATCGCTGAGAGACCTGCTGGCGTATGCTATGAGGTATTGTTTTGAATTGTCTCTTTGTAGGAGGATGGCACCTAGTCCTACGGGGCTAGGATCAACAGTTGTCTCTGTTTCTCTGTCTGGGTTGAAATATGGCATAGTTGTTTCACTTATAAGGCTTTTATTGCGTGTCCTTAGTGCTGCTTCTTGTTCACCATTTAGTGTCCTTTCTTGTTAGTGTTCTCTGTGGTGCTGTCACTGTTGCAACATTTGGAATGAAGTGAGAACAAATAAGTAGCCATTCAAAGAAGGCTGTGAATTTTGCTAGCATTGTATGGATTGCTGGCTTTCTGGATGTCTTCCACTTTCTTTGGGTCAACTGAAATGCCACTGGCTGAAAATATGAAGCCATAGAATTCTAGTCTTGTTTTATTGATCTCACATTTAGGGCGATTGAGTGCGAGACCACTTTCCCGTAATCTCTGGAAAATGGCTGTAAGGGTGCTATCATGTTCTTCTTGATTTGTCCTGTACACAATGATGTCATCACTTATGTTCTTTATGCCAGTAATGCTTTGCAATGTTTGATGTATAACATTCTGAAATACTTCTGCAGCCAGTGATTCCCAATATACAGGGCTTGACAAATTTTAAAATTAGGTACTGGTCCACGGACAAGTGGCCTGTCAAAAAGTAGTTGTCCTGGTGCTTGAGTTGGTAGTCCAGGTATAAAATGGCATTTTTTTTTTTAACTTTCTGTTTATCGTTTTAAAAAATAAAACATTACTCTCTTTCAAGAGAATAGGCAAACGATTGAGGATACAGTTGTATTAACATTATAAGCTCTTATAATCTTGCACAGTAGGAGTTGGGGTATAGAACAAAGAGTAGCAGTATCCCGCAAGAAGTCCAAAGGTAATGCCAACCACATCACGGCGTAGGTCAAAGTCCTTAGGGAGAACAAACAAGGGAGAAATACACACTAGCCAGTAGTGCTATGATACCTGATAACAGATGAATATAATAGAAACGTTAGACTCTCCTCTCCTCCCCTCCACATTACCAGAAGTAATATAATTACAATTTAGCAATTAACTTTTAACAAGGCACTTAACCGGTTCTAACAGGGAACCATTCTGTTGACCACCTGAATAAAATAATTCAAAATGTAAACGTAGGCAGTAGCCTCCGGGAAATGAAAGGGGAAACTGGGTACAGATATAGTTGAAAAAAGTTAGTGATACTTATCTTCTAGACAGTACTCCCCATCTCCATCTGGAAGCACTTGCCTCCTTTATCAAATATAACAGTAAATGATCAGATGGACTTTTTAATCAGAAACAATACTTTTCTGTGGGCAACTTTAGATTCCCTCTTTTAGTCCCCTTCAGAGTCTGACTTCTCAGCGTCTAACTGTCGTGGTGGATGTGCTTTAAATTCCTGTTTGGTTTTCTCTGTCCACCGTCCGGCATCTCCAGGGTCACTGAACTACCAAGTTTTTCCCCTGTAGTTCACCCTCAACCGAGCTGGTAGAAGAAAGGAATGTATAATCCCCAAATAGCATAGTTTTTGGTGCACCGCATCAAATTGCTTGCAGCGAGCCCGGATCTGGAACGACGAGTTGGGGAACAGTTTCACATCTATACTTGTACCGATAGAGGATAAGTTGCCCTTGCAGCACTGATCAGTGTATCCCGAATTTCTGGGCCTGATGTTTTCAAGACCACAGTGCGTGGAGTGCCTGGATATGTAGGCCTTGTTCTGGGCGTAATTTGGAGGGCCTGCCTTAGCTCAGACCAGTCGAAAGTGTCCGGGATACTTAAAGATTCAGCAAGCCATTGTTTAATGTTGACAAGAAGTTTCATCCCTTCAGTACCCTCAGCAAGGCCCACTATGCGCACATTTCCCGCATGAAGGGTGTTCTGTATTGCCTCCAGCCTGCCTCTCAGTTGTTGGTTTTCTTTTGTAAGGTGGGCCGCGGTGGCTTGCGCTGACAGAGAACGTTTGTCGGCCTCCGCTGCTGTGGATTATAGTGCAGTGATGGTGACATTGTGTGTTTCAAGCCGCATAAGTGTCTTTTCTATTTTTGCATCCATTGAATGGACTGAGGTCAAAATTGTCTGCCATGGAGGTTCTTTAGTGACCAACGAATTAGTGGGATCCAACTGATCTGTGTCCCTGTTCTCGGTAATATGTGTTGCAGCAGGCTGTTGTGATCTGGAGGTTTGGGAAGATGCGTTTTTATTGCGCCCCATAGTTAAATTTGGTATCGATTGGTAGCTAGAGGGCTTAGGAACCCAAAGAGTCCTTCCAAAACTGTCGAAAATGCCTTTAATTTCTGTTATTCTCGCTTATTGTGGAGGTAGATGAGGAGAGCCCCCAAAATGGCATTTTTTTAGTGGAAAGTATAAAAATACAGAAAACCTAAACAGATTTATTGTAGTATCAATTGTTTAGACAATAAGAAGAAGAATATGATTATTTTATTTTTTAATTTTTTGTCAGGATGGAGATTGTGTCATTCATTGTGACAGAATTGGCATCAACAGCAACGAGCAGCAGCAAGTGTAGTTGCAGCAGCAGCAGCAGCACAGTCAGTGAGAACATCATGCAGCAGGCAGTACAGCATCAGCATCGAGAAACGTTCCGGTACGAAGCCTGAACTTGCTCCAGCCGGAGCATCATATTTAGTGTCATCATCATCAGCAGCACTAGCAGTGACAACCTCAGGGACATTTTCATGCGAATCAGCATCAGCAGAACTAGTAGTTGAACTAGCATGACCAGAACTAGATAGTAGCCAGTGGTTGATAACATGATCCGGGTCAAAGCTCTCTAATGCAGGACCTTCAACTGCTATATGCAGAAGTGACTGGAGTGTGTCATCAGCCAAACTTGCTCTTCTTTTTGGTTTTATAAGATTCTGAATGGAGAATACTCTCTCACATTTAGCTGTAGACACACTCATAGCCAGTAGCATTTCTGTTAGATCAAGGATGTGAGCGAGCTGGGCCAGTCTCTCTCGCAGTAGTCGTGAATACATTTGCAGATGCAGTTTATCAACTGCAGACTTAAGCATTGCTTTGAATGCAGAATACTCCCTTTTTATACTGGTTACGTGATCTTCAGAAAAAAAGTTGTGAAAGTAGTCTAACAAAATTACTTAAATCATTTGTGCCAAATTGTGCAAGTTTTTCTCGTGCTAGATCGAAAGTTTTGAAATCTAAACAACTGAACCATTTTAGAGGTTCCTCCGAGAAATTCCAAAAACGCTGATCAATGTAATATACTACTGCATCTATTAAACTGTGCAGCTGTGTATCAGTCGTAAAATCTATTTCTGGACAGTTTCCTTTGAATATAAAGTAACAATCTTGTCCACACTGCCACGTTTTGAAATGAGATAGTTCTTGCATTTTTTCTGCAGGATTATATTGGTTTAGAAATGATGTTATAAAGTTTCCAGGTCTTATTTTTAGCTCCATCAACTGGAGTAAGCATGTCTTGATGAGTTGGGGTACGTCCAATATTAGCAGGTCATCCTTTTGAAAGTCAAGTGATAGATTATTCAATTTTGGCAGAAAATCTTGAAGAATAAAAAGTGATTTTACAAACTGTAGTGAGTGAGCATCTCTTAGAAGTGCTGTTGCTTGGCACCATCATCACCAGCATAGTTTGAGACATGTTCGAGATGTTGAACTACTGTGGGCAGGTTTACGTGAACAGCATAAACTGAACATGTTTTACCTGCAAGCCAACGAAACTTGCTTTATTGCACTGAAATGAGCCAACTCAGTGTGTATGACATCTGCTATTTCCTGCAGTTCCCTAAGTTTCTTGAGGCTGTAGTGGTAAAATGTAAAAATTCCTTTCAGGGTGTTTTCTACATTTTGAACAAAGGGAATTTTTTCATGATGTTGAGAACTGCTAACTCCAGTTTGTGGGCTACGCAATGCATGGGTATTACAGTGGGAACATGCTGTCTGATTTTTGCTATGGTGCCATCTGTATGACCCATCGTCACGCTGGCACCATCAAAGTTGGCAGACACGAGAACCGGTTCAGGCTTACTCGCATCATTAAGTTCCACAAAAGAAAGATCAACAGACTCAAGCACAGAGCTTATTGATTTAAAAACTCCATCTGCATGAGAATGTTCTAGAGGTACAGCTTTAATTAACACAGTTGTAACCTTTTTTTTCCAGTGCCATCAACAAAACGAAGAAAAACATTTTCCCACTCTACAGTGCTTTCATCTGTACTGCCATCTGCAACAGTCGTTACGAATTTTGTATTTTTGATAGTCTGGATCTGTGTTTTAGATATGACAGCTGATATTGTGTTACAGAAATCTCTGGCCCATTTACTATTTGTGTAATTGCTGCTGAGTTTAACACCATTTTTTTTCTTGCAAAGTGCAAGGCCGGCCGTGGTGGTGTGAGGAGGGCTGAGCTGGTCGCCGGCTCGCTTCGTGTCAGATGGGTGGGCTGAGCGGGGGCGGTGCTACCAGGTGGAGGTACCACTAGACTACCAAGGAAAATATTTTAATGGTATTTGAAATAGGGGTCGGGATACATGCTTTGGGGGACTAGACTATCAGGGAAATGTTTCATTTATTTCAAATGGGGAGAGTGTCATTGTAAATGAAACAGGGTTGGGATACGTGCTGGGGTGGGGTATCACTAAACTACCAGGGCTGTTCATGTTATATCACGTCTACGTGGGTCCATGATGTTGGGGAGGGGCACCACACGTACCGTAAGCTTTCTTTCAGCGGTATTTTGCGCTGCTACAGGTCGCTGATGCCTGTAGCACAGCGCAGCCCTTTGAATATGCCATATGCTGCTGGCATTCATGGGCTCTTACCCCTCCCTGCATGCCATTATCTATTAGCATTGGCGCTACCACACACAGTGCCGGTGCTAATAGGGCTTTTGAATATTGCAACCTCGCGCAACTCCAGTGCTATCCCAGCGGTCTGGCTTTGCGCTAGGCGCAATGGTTTGAATATCTGGCCCCTAAAATCAAAGGTTGCTTTAGCTGTACTGAACCAGAATGTGTTGATGATGGCACTGAACTACTGCTGCTGTCATTCTCACGCGTTTCAGAAATTGGTATGGTCAAGTCAGGTTGATCACCTGTTATGTCTACAAACACAGACCCAGATCCAGCCTGAGAATGAGAACCCATATTTAGATTGTTTTCCTGACTCAGGGGTGAGGGCTGATTGGTGCTGGCTTTTCAGACTGTGAAGAAGGTGGCTCTGGCTCTTTACTTTTTGTTCCCGATGAAGAAGAGATGGAGGATTTTTCCCCAGTCCAAAGAGAAAATAGAGTAGTTTGCTTTGGCTTATTTTATTTCTATTTTTTTTTTTACTTCTAAACTATTCTGAAAATGTTGAAATGTATTGTTGTACACAGTAACATTTTATTTTATCTTTGTGTGTTATTTTTTACCTTAAGCTGTTATACTAATGCTTACAACACTGCAAGAGGGCCTCACTGGGCAGGACAGAGAGTAAGTGGGAGTAGGGAGCAGGAGCCAAGTACTAGTACACCGCAGTTCTACTTCTTCCCTAAGTTCCTCTTCCCTCTCCCTTCTCAGGGCAGGTTGGGTATCAGCCCCCTACACACACACCTCCACTTAAGGGGTTATTTATTTTTCTGTAGCACAAAAAATGTTTTTCCCTTTTGTCTTGTTTATTCCTTTTAAGTCAGCAGTTGTTCCTATATCCTCTGTCAGGGCAGGTTAGGTCTTAGCCACACACACATCTACACCAAAGGTTTTTTTTTCTGTAGCACAAAAAAAAAATTCCCCCTTGTGTAGTTTATTTCTAGTAAGGCCACCGTTGTTCCCCAAGTTCCTCTACCCTCTCATAGCCAGGGCAGGTTAGGTCTCAGCCACACACACCCACTCCACCAAAGCGTTCATTTTTTTTTCCTGTAGCACAAAAATGTTTTACCCCCTTTGTGTAGTTTATTTCTAGTAAGTCCGCAGTTCTTCCCCAAGTTCCTCTACCCTCTCTCAGGCAGGTTAGGTCTCAGCCACACACACACACCACCAAAGGGTTTATTTTTTTCCTGTAGCACAAAAACTTTCTTTTTTTTTTGCCATTTGTATAGTTTACTTTATTTAGTCCTCAATTGTCCCAAGTTCTTCTACCCTTTTAGGACAGGCTCCTCTGTCTGGCCACCACACACACACACACACACACACACACACACATACCCTTTCACCACTGTAGCTAAGCAAGGCTAGTCGGTTCGGGTTAGGAAAGAATAGGTCGACTCAGTCGACTCACACAGTCAGTCACTTCCCCCAGTATTGTCTGACTGATGGTAGGTTTTGTTTTAGTTAGTTCTTCCTTATTTTGTTTCTCTTAGGCACCACAATGCTGCATTGAAACCACTAAATCATACAGTAACTGTAGTTAGTTTAACCTTTTAGTTTGCTCAGTTCGGTTTACTTTTATCCTATTTTTTTAGTTACAGAGAGGGGACAAAAAAATAAAACAATTCTGTCCCTCCTCAGTTTCCACCTCAGTACTGGTCTGAGAAGGTGGTGGTCTGATCAGGTCTTGGTGGTACTTAATTCTTTTTCTTCCCTTGACTTCGGCAAGGCACAATCACAATGCACTAAATGCAGTACACAACACTTTGTACAGTTTACTATTTATTTTTATTTTGCCCACTTACATAGAAACATAGACTTTGACGGCAGATAAGGACCGCTAGGCCCATCTAGTCTGCCCATTTCCCTACCTACAGGATAGGCCGCAGATCCTAGTTAACCAACAGCCTTTATCTTCCTGCCCCCCACGAGAATTGCCTTATGTCTGTCCCATGCATTCTTGAATTCTCCCACAGTTTTAGACCCCACAACTTCCTCAGGAAGGCTGTTCCATGCATCCATTACCCTCTCTGTGAAATAATACTTCCTTACATTGCCCTGAACCGCCCTCCTTCTATCTTTAAATTGTGTCCCCTTGTTCTTGCAAGTCTCTTTTTCTGAAAGATGCTACCTCTTGGACTTTGTTGATTCCTTGAGGTACTTGAAAGTTTCTATCATGTCCCCCTCTCCTTCTTTCCTCAAGGGTATGCATATTAAGCTCTTTTAGTCTCTCCTCATCGGCTTCTCTTGCAGACCCTGCACCATTTTAGTTGCCCTCCTCTGGCCTGCCTCTATCCTGTCTATGTCCTTGCGGAGATGGGGTCTCAGAACTGGACACAGTATTCAGATGGGGTCTCACCAACTGTCTGTACAGAGGGATAACAACTTCCTGTTTTCTGCTGCTGATGCCTCTCCTATACATCCCAGTATACCCCGGCCCTCCCTACTGCCTTCTCACATTGCTTGCTAACCTTAAGGTCATCTGATATGATTATCCTCAGGTCCCTTTCCTGTTTTGTTGTTGTTACTACCTCCCCACCCATTGTGTATTCTTCCCTGGGTTCTTGTTTCCCAGGTGCATTATTTGCACTTTTTGCATTGAATCCTAGCTGCCATATCGCTGACCATTCCTCCAACCTTGCCAAGTCCCTTTTCATCCTTTCCACGCCTCCTTGTGTATCAACCCTGTTGCAGATCTTTGTGTCATCTGCAAAGGCATACTTTTCCTTCCAGTCCCTCTGCAATGTCACTGATGAAGACATTAAAAGGACTGGACCAATCTGAACCCTGCGGTACCCCACTAGTAACCGCCCTTTCTTCAGAGTGGACTCCATTTACAATTACCTTCTGTGTCCTGTTGTCCAGCCAATGTTTTACCTATGCTACCACCCTGGGACCCACTCCCAGGCTGGTTAATTTGACTATCAATCTTTGTGTGGGACTGTGTCAAATGCCTTGCTAAGTCTAGGTAGGCCATGTCCACAGCCCCTCCCTGGTCTACTACTTTGGTCACCCAGTCAAAGAAATCTATTAGATTCATCTGACATGACCTTCCGCTGTGAACCCATGGTGTCTTGGATCCTGTGCTCCACCGACCTCTAGGTACTCAACTATTCTTTCCTTCAGAGTGACTCCATCACTTTCCCTACCACAGAGGTCAGACTGACAGGTCTGTAGTTTCCTGCCTCTGTCTTGGTCCCACTTTTGTGAAGGGAATCACATCCTCCTTCCTCCAGTCCTCGGTACCACCATCCTCCCATGATTTATTAAAAAGAGTAGCCAATGGTTTCACTAGTTCCTTCCTTAATTCTTTTAGAATTCTGGGGTGAATTCATCAGGACCCATTGCTTTGTCCACCTTCAGTTTTAGGAGTTCTTGCAGAACCGTTTCTTCTGTGAAAGGACTGGGATCGACCCCCCTATCAAGAGTGCTTCTGTTAATTGGATTAGGCACTTCCCCCTCCTCTTTTGTGAATACTGAGCAGAAATATTCGTTCAGTATCCCTGCTTTTTCACTGTCCCCCTCTGCCCACCCACCGTTCATTCTATTCAGCCTCACTATCCCTCCCTTTGTCTTTCTCATCGCTGATGTACCTATAAAGGTTTTATCCCCTTCTTAACTGAGTTGGCTATCTTTTCCTCAGTTTGGGCCTTTGCTATTCTGACTTCCCTCCTGCTTCTTTCTGCCTTAACTGGTACAGCTCTCTGTCCTGCTCCTTCTGTGTTTCCTTATACTTCGGAATGCTATCTTTTCTTCCTGACTTTCACAGCCACCTCTCTGAGAACCATAGTGGCTTTTTCTTTCGCTTTGATTTGTTTATTTGCTTCACACAAAGGCTTGTTGCTTTTGTGATGGCAGTTTGATAATTCCCCATTGTTGCTCCACACCTCCTTCTAGCCTGTTTGCTAGTGCTTTTCTGAGGCACTCTCCCATCTTGCCAAAGTCAGCCCTCCTAAAGTCCAGTACCCTCACTTTTGTATGGCTTGACTCTGTAGCTGAGTTTAACGTGAACCACACTGTTTGATGGTCACTTGTCCCCAGATGGCAACTCTACTTCTAGATCTGAGATCCTCTCACTGCCCCGTTTGAGAGTATGAGGTCTAAGATTGCTCCCTCAGAAGTGGGTTCCGAAACTAGCTGTCTAATGCCTGCCACCTGTAGGGCATCAAGAATGGCCCTGCTCTTGGATGTGGCTGCAGCAAATGTGCTCCAGTTAACATCTGGCATATTCAGGTCTCCCATCAACAGTATCTCCCCTTTCTCTGCCATTCTAAGAATGCCTTCCATCATATCCTTGTCCATTCCTTCTCCCTGACATGGGGGTCTGTACACAACCCCTGTGCGGATTGTGGTGCCCTTTCCAGTCTCCAAGATGACCCACAGTGCCTCCTCTCCTCCCTGTTTACTCTTTTGTTCAGTTGCTTTTATCCCTTCCTTTACATAGAGAGCTACTCCTCCCCCTCTTCTCCCCTGCCTGTCTCTCCTGTAGGTTATGTACCCTGGTATGTTAACATCCCAGTCATGGTTCTCTGTGTACCATGTTTCTGTGACTGCTACGTTATCCAGGCATCCCTCTTCCATTAAGGCCACCAGCTCAGGGAGCTTGTTGCCCAGACTACGGGCATTGGTACTCATTACCCTCCATTTCCTGATGGCCTTACCCCCTTTTGCCCCATCCCTGTCCTTCTTGCCTTTGTCACTTTCTCCATTTACCCCTGCCCTTCTCCCTATCGACACCTCCACTTCTTTTTACTTCCTTCCTTTACTTTTCACAGACTAGCCAAAATAAAACCCCAACCCTTGCTCTGTCTCCTCTTCTCTCTCCAAGTAGTTGTGCTACTGTACTTGTAGTACTAGAGTCAGCTAGTAGCTACTAGCTAGAGCTAGGTATCTTGTTTTCTTAATTTTGGCACAAAAACAGACTGCAGGTTGCCCACTTGTAATTAGAGTGCTGCACTGTCTGCTGAGTGTTTTCCTTTTATCTGCTTATTTTTTTGGTTTGACTAGGTGCACCCACTGCAATGAATGATTTAATTTCCCTCACAGGTAGTCACACAGGCCTTCTGCTTCTGCCTGCCATGCAGTACCTTGTAGCATCTGTCTGATCTCACTGAGATTTATATATATATATATATATATATATATATATATATACATACATACACATTTCTTTATAGACTTTGCCTTTGCAGCTTGCTCTCCACAGGCAAAAGCATTTTTCTATACTGTGTGCTGTCTAAAACATGATCTAGGGTAGTCTGTCTCTCATCACATCACCCCCTTCCCCCAGATTTCAGATCGATCCCCACTTATTAAGCTGCTGTTTGCTCAGCGCTCCAGCTCCCAACCCTCAGTACTGTCTGATTTTAAATTTATATTTTGTTATAAGTTCTCTCCTGGACATGGACAGGTACTGTATATACTGGTCTTTTGGGAAGCCTTGAAGCCGCCACCAAGCTAGTTAATAAAGTAAGTGGCCCCACAAAGTGCGAGGAGGTACTGAGGCGCCAAATGCTGCTCTAAAGAAAATGATGCTGCTCTCTGAGTGTCATTGTGAAATGGCACCTCTTGCAGTGTGCGCCGAGCTACTGACACTCTGAGCTCTGCCCTCAAGCATGATGGCCAATAGCCAGGAGTGAAAGGTACTCTAAGATCTGCTACATGTTGCCTAGTCTGTCAGTCTGGCTGTATTGTGCCAGTCATGATCGCGGTTTCTTAGCAGCGCTTCCCCAAGTATGTGCTCGTGCCTTGAGTCCATGCCCAACTGCCCAGTAAAGTTGGAGCGTGCCACTGCTCCAATTCAAGATTGTGCTAGCCTGCCACATGTGACTGCAGCTAAGGCATCAGGTGACCGGTGGTCGGGTCCCAGTGTGGTGGCTCAGGGACCCGGGGGAGCAACATGTAGTGGCCAGCAATGGAAATGCAGGTAAATGATAAAAACCTGCACTTCAAATGCCTGCAGCAGATTACTAGTCCATGGGACAAGCACAACTGCAGCATCTGCTTGTTCAGGACATCGGGCTATAGGATATGTCAAGCCTTGGTTATATACCTGCTATCTAGATGCAACTCCAGTTGATGGTATCCTGCTTTAAGGTCTAGTTTTGAAAATATTGTTGCTCCATTTAAACTCGTGGATCACATAATCTTCACTTTGTCGTGGTCTTTAGGTTTCGGGGGTATCACTGTTGGTGAGACCCAGGGTGTCATTCCAGTCACCTCTTCAATCATGTCTTCTGTCTCAGGCTGCTTGAGTTGTGCATCAGCTTACTTTCGTATATGTGGAAAGGAACTCTGCGGTGTGACTGACTTGTAGGTTTTACTTCAGGATTGATGTAAAGGCGCACTTGGAAGTTTTTAAGCTTCCCAGTGCCTTTAAAGTGGTTAGGATAAAGGCGCACTTGGAAGTTTTTAAGCTTGCCATTGCCTTTAAAGAGGTCAGAATAACTGTCCACCAGTTGATCTTCTGCTGCTGCTGTGCGTGCGTGTGTCTGTTAGGGGTGGTACTGCATTAACAGTTTTGATTAGCCTCAGTTCTGAAGCTGTCTGGTTGCGTAGAAGTGCAGTGCTATTTTCTCGGGACAACATAAATATCTTGTGTGTGATTTTGTGTTTCAGCTGTATGGAACTGGCAGATTTTCCTAGGACTGCAGGTGCTGGTTTAGAGCCATAAGAGTATATCTTTGTGGTGTTTGGCTGGGGTTCTGGGCATACCTTCGGTGTGTTGTGCACAGTTTCACTTGTAATGTTCACTACGGCCCTGAATCAATCAGTGCAGTCATCGTGGGACCCTGGATTTGTACCTGCACTTGTGGTTGGTTAATGTGCTTGTGGCTGTTGACTATAAACACACAGGCCTCATCACTGCCAGACGAGTCTGGTTTACCTTCTTGGGCTTGTGGTGCGATTTTAATTGACCCTGCATCATGAGTTGTACCTTTTATTTTTGTTCCAGGTAGATTTGCAATGTCCTGCTTGCTGCAGCTTTAAGTGGCATTTTCTGGCAAAGTGGTTTGCTTGCGACATGCTCTACAGTCTTTGCTTTTTGCTGGACACTCTCCCCGATGCAGCTACAAACCACCACCGTTTCTGCACTGAGTGTATGTGGCCTGCTTTTGTAGTATGCTAGTGGGAACTGGCTTGGAATCTTGTCTGAGGCTGATTTTATTAACAGTGGCTTCTTCACTGGTTATCCCTTTCTCAGTGCCTTGCCAAAAGCTTGCATGTCAGAAGTTCCAAGCACTCTGTCATAGTTGAAGAGCTCGGTTAAAGAGTTCTGGTTCCCTTTAATGTTCTGTGACACAATCTAGACTAGAGGAAGTACAGTTTTTATTATTTATGCTTTTAATTCTTTCTCTACATCTAAATTTTCATTAGGGTGTTGTGAGGCTTTCCAAACCACACACATTTCATACTGCACAGTTTTTGGGGAGAGAAAAATAGTTGGTGAGCTTTTGTGTAACATCTGCGTGTTTGTCTGCGTTTGCCGACAATGTGTTGCATATGTCATGCACTCTTCCCCCCAGCAAAATGCAAAAGAAGGGCTTTTAGTCTTGCAACCGTGATAATATTCATTGCAGTAGTGTAATTTTCAAATCTTTGGGCCCATTTGATCCATCACAGTCCTACAGAGCTGAGCTGTGAGTCTAAACCAAAAGTGGGAAAACTGGAGTGGCAGGGCAGCGCCATTATGCAGCTGTCAGAGGTACTCACAGCTATTTTTAGCTCTTTCTCTACCTTCTTGCTTAGTTTGGAAGTCTGGTCCAAAGATAGGGTTTCTCTGTCTTGGTTCCGAATCCTTGTTACCAGTGAAGTATGTTGATACTCTTATTTGAAAATAGACAGACGCCTTGGCTTGCATTAAGCGCTTTTACTCACTGCGCACTCCTCAGCTGATAATATACAAAAGGGCAAACTGGATGGGCCTTGAGGTCCTTATTTGCCATTAACTTCTATGTTTCTATGTTAGAAGGCAGCTGTGTTCTGAGTACTGCCATAAAGCAATAGGTGCACACAACACTATCAACATGCTGCAAAACTAAGTGCTGCAAACTAACTAAATGCTGCAGTAATAACTAAGTCTGCTAGGTGGTTCTATTGACTGATACGGATTACAACATCACAATTACTAAATCTGATATTTAATTAATGCTACTAGCATAATCTCTTTGAGCACCTGGTGTTTATATTATAAGCAATAACCCACAACAGGGTGTGTGGTTGCTGGGGATTAATCAACACCCTGGGTGCGTTGAGACACGAGGGCGAAGCCCCAGTGTCCTCACAGCACCCAGGGTGTTGATTAATCCCCAGTAACCACACACCCTGGAGTAGGTTATTTTTTTTTTTAACTTTTTATTTAAGTTTTTTCTGTTCAGCAAAATTAGTATAGTACATTCTTGTATGTAAGCTGGAGATATGCAGTACATTCAGAGGCGCTGATATAAACAAAAAGGTTCTCAGATGGGGTCTGATGTAGTGTCCACCCCTGTAATATGAATAAAAAAATAAGAAAATTTACGTAAGTCAAGAGATTGATTAATAATTAGGGTATGCTAGTTGCATCTGATCCAGATGGTAGCTATGCTCTACAGTATAGTCCTAAAAAAGTCTGCTAGAGTAGGTTAAAGAAATCCTCTGAGCCTGGATAAGGTGATCGGGGATCTAGGCAGGTCTGGGGGGGGGGGCATGAGGTCAGGTGTACATCGGTCTCCTATTCCAGAGGTCACTTGCTTCCTTTAAGTATGCTCTGTTCTGGACTGGATGACCATATCCTAGAGTAAATGATAATACAGGAGAAATGCAGAGTAAAGAGGGTGGGGTGCTGGCTGGCCCATCGTGCAGGGTATCGACTTATTCAGCAAATCCCAGGGGCCTCTCAGTTCATGGGATTAAGTCAGGTCTAGATTGAGAGATACTCAAGAACCATGGGGTCCAGCAGTTCTGAAACTCTATTTTGAAGCTTGGCCGTGAGATGTTCCATTTTATAAATGTCATAAATGGTGTTTTCCCCAAGATTGGATG
This sequence comes from Neoceratodus forsteri, assembly GCA_016271365.2. Classification (NCBI taxonomy): domain Eukaryota; kingdom Metazoa; phylum Chordata; order Ceratodontiformes; family Ceratodontidae; genus Neoceratodus; species Neoceratodus forsteri. Next base: position 824,774,619 of record CM057456.1, read on the forward strand.
CTAGGAGGGTTGGGTTTAAGGCATAGCCGAGTAATGGATTTTTTAGGTGCACCGAGAATGGTGCTAAGGAGGTAGATGTATGTTTTTTTTCTTATTGTAATGTTTCAGGAAGTGTAGAAGAAAGGCCAGCTCCGGGGTAAGAGTGCCAAGCTCGGGGAATATCTTTCCTAATTTGTGGTTTATCTCAGACCAGAAAGGATTTAGGACTGGGCAAAACCAAAATACATGGGAGTGTGTCGACACCTCACACCCACAGAACCTCCAACAGGAGGAATCTTTAGAGTGGGAATTTTTAGCTGTCTGTTGTGGGGTTAGGAAGTATCTGGCTGCTACCTTCCAGGTGAATTCTCTCCAGGTAAAAGAATTTGAGGTTTTGTGTTGAAGTCTCCATATATGTAACCAGTCTGAGACAGTGAAGGAGGTGGCCAGGTCTGCCTCCCAGTGGAAATGGACCAGATCCATGTGTTGGGAGTTGCCTCCCTGGAGGGCCCGATACCCCCGAGAGATCAAATGACTATGGTCTCCAGTCTCTAGGGTCAAAAAAATAAAATCACTTACAGGGGGAATCTGCTTAGATGAGACGTCTAGGACCAGGTTCAGATCTAAGAAGTGCCTGATCTGAAAATATCGGAAGAGTATTCTCCTTATAGCTGTTCAAAGGTTTTAAATATGCCTTTGTCGTAAAACTGGAAAGTATGTTTTAAGCCTAATTGAGTCCATCTCTTAAAGGTATGGTCAGTTTGGGTAGGCAGAAAGGCCCGATCTGTGGCTGGGATACCTATCCAACTTGACAGGAGCCTGTTGTCTGTTAGGGAGAGAAATCTCATCCAGTTTTTCAGCAGTCCTTCTGTGAGGGTATGGCAACGGACTCGTGAGAGCGCCGTATTCAGTTGACAAATTGCTAGGAGGTCTAAGGGGGCTTCAGAAAGGTTAAATTCAATTTTTGTCCAAATTGGCACCTGGTGGGTAGGCAGGAGCCAGGTCAGCGTATGGGAGAGTAAGGCAGCTACCCAGTATTTAGAGAGGTCTGGGAGAGCTAAACCACCCTTGTCCTTAGGCAATTTTAGTTTATCTATGACTATTCGGGGCCTCTTTCCAGACCAGATATATTTCCTGATGGATTTACCCCATTGGTTCAAGTCCCAATTAGTGGAGGGTATGGGGATGTTCTGCATGAGGTATAACAGTTAAGGTAGAGTATTCATGCGGATACTCTGTACTCGGGAGATTAGGGATAATGGTAAGGCCTGCCATCTAATTAAGTCCTGCTGTATTTCAGCGAAGAGGGATTTATAATTTAAGGAGTAGAGATCTTCGAGTTTAGGCGGGATCTTGACCCCGAGATATGATATGAAGGGTTTATTCCACATATAATTATATAGCCTCATAACATTCTGAGTTAAGGTACCCTGCACTATCAAAGCTTCTGATTTACCATGATTTATAGTGTAGCCTGACACCAGTTCGACATCCCTGAGTATGCTAACAAGCATTTCTAGGGATACCTCAGATCCAGTAATATACAAGAGCAAATCGTCCACGTAATATGCTAATTTATGTACTGTATTGTGTATCCGTGTAGTTGGGGGAAGTTGTCGAAGTGATTCTGCTATTGGCTCTACAAACAGGGAAAAAAGGGAAGGGGAAAGGGGGCATCCTTGTCTGGTGCCTCGAAATAATCGAAGTCTGTTAGTCTGTGTTCCGTTCACCTTCACCATGGAGTGGGTTATTGCACTTATAACATGGAATTAATATATATTTGGATATCTGGACTGAAAGGTGCTTAATTCTGTAAGAATATGTGGAGGTTAAGAAATGTGCTTCCTCCAAAGAAAGTTGTGCCTTTTTGTAAACTGTTGCTTTCTGATTATTTCACTTCCATTTACTGTTTGCTACTAACTGTGAAAATTTTAGGTGTTTGTAACATTATAAAACATTTTAATAAAACTCAGATATGCTTTTTTTTTTCTTTTCAATTTCTATTTATCACCCCCATCTCTTCCAGCTCTGCATCATCAGGAGGTGCCTACTAAGTCCACCCCTGCTATACCCGCCTTACCTGTACTGGTCCGGTCCCCCATCCTGCCACGGTTTACCCCCCAGGTAGGGGTGGGATGGGAACACCCAGAACCATTCTCTTGTCTCGTTGGACCTAAGGCTGCCAGGCAGGCAGTAGCACATTGGGGGCCAGACTCAACGCTCAGTCTCCCTGGAGTTGGAGGGTGTTTTTCCTTGTTTCTTTGGCCGTCACTTCGCCATGACGTCAAGGCATCGAGCACCAACGTCATGACGTCCACCCCTCTGTATGAGCTCGGGCTTGCTATGCCCCAGACTTCTGCCTGGGGCTAGTCAAGTGCCGAGTCGCTGCCCCCCTTCCTCCTTGGAGAAGGCGAGCTGTCCTTGGGATGCTCGAGCCTTCTCCCTCCAGGTCCTGGGCTCGCTCCCAAACCTGGGTAGCTGTCGTCACAAGCGGAAATTCAACTGCTGCACGAGCAAGCTGGCTCAGATATGCTTTTTGTTCCACTTGGAATCGTTTAATCAGTGCCACGTACCTCTGATGTCTTCCGATTTACAGGACTGTAGCATCTGTACATGCGAGCATATTCCAACTTGATGTGTTGTTTAAATAACGGAATAACATTTCTAAGCTAGTCTACAATGTTGAAAACAAGTTATGGACATATTTCTTTTACTTTTACGTGCAAATATGCTCAATGTTCGTGCAAAATTAAGTGCAATCTTAATCGTCCTTTTAGGACACATTTCGGGTGCCGCACAGTACTTACACTTACACAGGCTCTCCGGAAATCACAATGCATACTATAGTCAAGGCCCCTTGAATTCTGCAATTCTGCGGTTGCGGAATTTTCTGCAGAATTTGCATCATGCCGCAGAATTTACATAGTGCCACAGAATTCATTGTTTTAAGTGAATTTTCATTCGAATATACAGTTTTTCCATAGTACCAGGCTCCCACACCCATCTTGTTTATCCTGAAGCCCCTCCTCTACGCTTGTTAGGTGATGTCATCAATGACATCACTTCATATTTTAGCCAATGGCAGAGCTGCATTCTGCCACAGAAATGAATAAATCATGCCGCAGAAATCAGAAAATGCTGCCACAGAAGCCTAGGAGCTCTGCCACAGAAATCAGAAAATTCTGCCGCAGAGCACTAGGGGCCCTGACTATAGTTCCGCATGACATTTCACACTGCTTGCATTTTAGTACTGCATTGTTAGAGATATCTGTATCTTGCCTTTACAGCATGTTGAGCAAAAGATAGTAGCCACTCGTTGGAAAATGTAGCACCGAGGAGTACAAGACACTAGCCACTCGTTTCCACTAATGAGAAACAAAAAACACAACCTGCTGCATTACATGCTAGGTCTCGAAACCATAACATCCTGATCGCCATAGTTGTTTTTTCTGGCACATATCACAGTGACACTTTCAAAATATTGCTGTTAATCTTGCATTGTACTACCATATTCCAAATCTTTGTTAGTAATTACTGCGATATGTGCCAGGAAAAAAAAAACTGAATCTGTGCGACAGGCAGCTATCCCCTGTGTGGATGGGTGGGAAATTGGTGTATTTTTCAATCTACAAAACGGCACACAGAATTAACGTTACTTTTGAAAAGTTCCGACCCTGTATTACAGCAGGAGTGGTGATCTGTCTAGGAGACTGGTCAGCCTCGGCATGCATGTAACAGAGATTAATGAATTCACATGTGACATGTTTTATTCAGTCACACTTTTCTATTTATTTTCCCATGTCATAAACAGTTAATAAACTCATTTAAAGGGAAAGTCCCCTCATCCTTTTATTCTGTTTCCCTGTGTAGTTTGTAGGCGTGCACAATTATTGCCTCTATTACACCCTCCCAATTTTGGCAGGATTTAAATGCAAATAAAAAGGTACTTGTGTCTGGTGTGAAAAGCTACTTGGCTGCATTGCAGGGGTCATGAACTGACTCATGTAAGGCATCCTGAAATTTTATGATGTTTTGATGCTAAAGCCTGCAGTGATTATGCTGTATTGTTTTTTTTTTTGGTAACATCTATATTGGTCCAATAAAAGGTATTAAACCATTTGCTTCTGGAACTGTATTAGTCAGTGCTGTTGCTGTCCTCTGCAGTCCCTATGTTCTTGTCTTATGCTGGCCATGAAACATTTAATGGCATAGTAAGTGCCCTGCCGTTTTCTGTAGTTTAAAGTGTATCCGAGCTAGAAAAAATGCTTTTAGAGAATAGAGGGACTGCACAAAGCATGTAACAGAACTAAATGAGAGTCTTAACTTCTGCTGGTTTGTGCACGTATGCATCATCTCCCAGGATGCCTTACTTGAGTGGGGTCATGACTTTTGGAATGGAGGCCAACAGGTTTTCACACCAGGACAAAACAGAGTGAAGCAACCTCATTCATATTTAAATTTGGATGATATCAGGGGGACGCAAGAGAGGGAATTATTGTTCAGGCTTACAAACTGCACAGGCATACAGAAACAAGAGTGAATCATTGTTCATGCTTACAAACTACATAGGCATACAGAAAATAGTCTGAGGGGATTTTCCTTTATGTACTATTATATGACATATCTAACATATTAAATTTAATGTCAGTGCAGTTACAAGAAAGAACTATTTTTCTCCTGATGTAATTAATCTGGTTCAGAGTGAAGTCTTGTGAAAATGGAAGATAGTTTACTTATACTGTATCTATCTGTTTTAAACCACATTATTTTCTGATTCAGCCTCAGCAGTAATAATAGACATCTTCTTCTCAGACTGAGTTGGAGGGTCTGATGTGTCATCTTTTTCATACTGACTATGCAGAAGAGGAGATCTGATCAGTTTCAATTTAGAAATACACCTTGCCTTTCTATGTTACTGGAGCAAGCGTTTGAAATTGAGCACCTAGATCCAGAATCTCTTGGTGGTAGGTCACAAAAGCTCTGATGTCTCGGCTGTGTATCATATGAATAATCTGGGTAAATGAAAAATTGAAATCCCGTGTATATCAGCTGTGATTTTATATGTGGAAGTCTCATTACCAGATCTCTGATTAAAATGCAAAGGCTGCCTTTATAATCACTTTAGGGTCTTGATCTGTCTCGATTTCTGTCCCAGCTATTGTTACTTTAGATACAGTTGATTTATCTGGCTTTGAATTTTCTCCATGTATAGGGACTTTGTGCATATGGGGCACAACACGTCACAGTCTTGTGCGGTTTCTGGGTTTGTTTACCACAGTTGGGGGGGGGGGGGAGGCAGTTGGCAGTTTCCTTGAAATATGTCTGCCTTGGAGAACCTGTTGCACAGCAATCTTGGTAGCTTGGTTTCATGACAAGTGTACTACGAACATTCGATTCTGCCAGTAGAAACAGACCACCCGGTTTATCAGTGTCTGTCCGAGTATGTAGCTAGCCCCCTATGCCCCAACCCCCTCCCCATCTGTCATTCCCATGATGGCCTCAGCCCCCTCCACCCAGACTCTCCCTCGTGCTCTGTCCCACGCCCTCTTAAAACTTCATACTGTCTTACATGATACCACCCCCTCTGGTAGAGCATTCCATTCAGACACCACCCTCTCCGTGAAGTAGTGCCTCATCTCCCTCCTAAATCTTCTGCTGTCCAATCTGAGTCAATTCCCCCTTGTATCACTACCCTTCCTCAGTTTAAACACCCCTTCAGTGCTAGCTTGTTTATCCCCTCAAATACTTGACCTTTTCAATCATATCCCTCCTCTCTTCCAACGTGTACATATTCAGCCTGTCCTCATAGGCCTTGCCCTCCATCCCCTGTAACATTTTTGTTGCCCTCCGTTGCATGCCTTCCAGTAAATTAATATCCCTTTTCAGATATGGCCACCAGTACTGCACACAGTACTCCAAGTGCAGCCTGACCAAAGATCTGTAGAGTGGTAGGATCACTTCCCTATGCCTGGACGAGAAACCCCTGGCAATACAGCCCAGCATCCAGTTCGCCTTAGCTGCTGCTGCTTTCCTGCATTGGGCAGAGTTGTTCATGCTCCCTGTTACCAACACCCCTAGGTCATTCTCTTCCTCAAGTGATCCCCAGCCTCACCCCTCCCAACCAGTAGTCCCTTATTGGGTTCTTTGCCCCGAAGTGCATAACCTTGCACTTTCTCGCACTGAATTCCAGCTGCCACTTCTCCGACCATACCTCTAGTTTGGTTAGGTCCCCTTGTAGTTGTTTCCATCCATTCTCTTCATCCACCACTGCCCCCATTTTGGTATCATCTGCGAACAGATTAACCTTGCTTCTAACTCTGTGTGCAGTATCTGAGATAAAGAGCCCAAATGGCACTGGACCCAGTGGCACACTGCTCATCACCAGTCTAGGTGTTGACAGCCCCCTCCCCACTATCACCCATTGCAGCCTCCCCTGTAGCCAGTTCCTTATCTAGTTTGTCAGCTCCCCCCGCCACCCCCAGCCTCCCATGAGGCACTGAGTCAAAGGCCTTGCTGAAATCCAAGTACAGGACAGCTACAGCATGACCCATATCCAGCTGTCTTGTTACCCAATCATAGTATTCTACTAGACTGGTCTGACAAGACCTCCCCGAGATGAACCCGTGCCGCCACCCGTCATGGAGGTCATTCCCCTCGAGGAATGACACCAGCCTCTCCTTCAGTATCATCTCCATAAGTTTACTTACTATGGAAGGGAGGCTGACAGGTTGATAATTTCCTTGCTCGTCCGTAGGGTCACTCTTGTATATGGGCACCACATGGGCCACCCTCCAGTCCTGAGACACCCATCCCATGTCTAGGGAGGTGCTGAACAGGTCTACCAGCGTCTTGGCCAACACCTCCACCATCTCCCTCAGCACCATGGGGTGGATGCCATCAGGACCTGGTGCCTTGTCCACCCTTAATGCCGCCAGACCCTCTAGTACTCTACCCCTGATCATTCTGTCCGCCATCTCTCCCTCCCACCCCCCACCCTATTATTCATGAGTCATATGGTACAAAGTAACAGCTTTTGTTTTTTTGTTTTGAGTATGCTTTTTGCAATGCGTGCTCTCCTCCTCATGACATTACAAGTCCTTATTTAGGTGCCCATTATTCTAGATTCCTTACCAAGTTAATGCTTTCGGAGCCATGTTGGCTCTGGCTAGAACTGGTCAGTGTCCATGAAGTAAAAGACTGTCATGAAAAGATGCAACATGTGCAATCCTGAGTGCTTGTTTTTTTTTTGTTTGTATATTTTATCCCTTGGGCTTCATCACTGACACTTTCAAGGCTGGCAACCTTCCAGCCACGTCCCCAACTACGCTGCCATTTACCCCAATCCCACAGCGTGGCCACTCAGGTGGGCAAGGAAAACCTTTGGGAATGTTGTCTGTCCACGTAAGAGGCTCCAGAAAGGGAGGCCAGTTGCTGTGGTAGGGCTCAAGTGTACCCCGTGTCATCTTGTGACACAATTTTGGCCTTTCTGTGTTCTCTTCTCCTCAGGATGCTGGCATGTGAGAAACTCCAAGCCAATGCAAAGACTGGGCAGCATTCTCCTCCTACTGTGACTGCCACTGCACTGCCACCCATGGTCACCAAGGTGGCAGAGTTGCAGTGGAGGCAACAGCCCTCCCTCCCCGAAGTAGGAGAGAGTCCTTTGGGACCCTCGACCATCCCTCCCCTGCTTGCTCTCCAGTGGTCCTGGCTGGTTACCACATCATGAGCGACAGTTATACTGCAGCCCAGACAGGCCAGCTTATTGTTTCTTTATTATGAATCCACTGAATAGTAAGGCATGCCAGATTACCATGGGGTGATCTGACCAATCGGGAGGTTGACTTTTGCTCTAGGGGTGTGATCATCCAAGGTAACCCACCTCGTGGTGTGTTTCATTACATGTAAACTTAAATTTACAATAAATTATATTCTAAAGGCATAGATACAGTTCACCATCCACACAGTGGCAGTCTTCCCAGAAAATGTTGAGTCATCAGAATGACTTCAAGCTAAGATCCTCCCACCACCTAGGTGATATATATTTTTTATTTTATTTATTTTAGTCTTTGGTACCCGGGTAAGGCCCACTGGGCACAAGTGCCTGTTTTCATGGGCGACCTGGGAACACTGGGTGGCTAAGTGACTTGCTCAGAGTCACACAGTAAGCAAGTGGAGGTTTTGAGAAATCAAACCCAGGTCTGGTCTGCTGGATGTACCAAGCTCGTTCACAGCTCGTTACTCTAACCTCTAGGCTATACTGCCAACCCATATCCTCCAGGTCTACCCCATGATGACAGATCTTTATTTCCGCTGGGAAGGACATATCTCCTTCTTCACATGTGTAGAAGGCTTTCTTAAGTTTTTTTTTGTTTGTGTTTTTTAACTCTATTTTTGGTTGCCTTGAGCTGGTGGGACATAACCTTTAATTAACCTTTGAGGTCTTTCAAATTCTGCCCCGGGATTTACCAGGAGACCGTGGTAACCCACACGGTCTCCAGAGGGGAGGGAGTAAGTATATGCTAATCCGGGTCCCTGAGGATTTGAGGAGCCATGCTTCATGGTGCTGGGAGGGGGGGGTCCTGGCTTGTATTGTTCCCTGGGATTGTTGGTGTCAGTGCCATGCAGCGTGCGCTCTCGCAGACTGCTAGCTGACATCTGCCACAGCCATCAGTCCCAGTACTGCTGGGCTTCTCCGGCACACCGACTCCTGGCTGTCACATGAAGTCAGAATGTTGCCAAGCTCCTTCACTCACTCCACCTGTGGGAGGTGAGCTGTCCAATGGAAGCTCTGTTCTCCTTCCTCCAACCGACCCTCCAGTGCTCCAGGTTCACTCCCAAACTTGGATCATTGACACCTCAAGTGGTATCACTACCACTGTGCTGACGGGTCAGCTGGATTCCATAGTTGCTGCATCTTCCAGCTTTCTTCTGTGACTGCGGTTGATGATGGAAAGCAAGAAACTAGGGTTCAAATTTTGCACCTGATGTAGACAGAAGATGTCGGCCATGGATCTGCACGACACATGCGTCTACTGCCTAGGCAATCAACGTGACATTGAAAACTGCAGCAAATGCTGGCCCATTCTTCCAGCATCTACTGACGAATGGAGGACCAAGTTGGGCTTGGATAGGCCAAAGGAACTGCAAATTGGTCTCTGCTGCTTCCGGGTTGGCTGCACAGTTTGCAGTCATGGAAAGAGAAGAGGCGGTAGCTGTGGCGAGTACTTTTAGCCTCTGTGCTGTTCCTGGCTGGGGCCAGTGTCAGAGGGTTTTTCTCTGATTCAGGGAAATGTTTATGGCCCTCCAGGTCTTCAGAGAGACACCTTGCCTTCGCAGCAAAGCCAAAATGCATTTTCTCTGCAGGACTAGGAACAGTCATACTCTTCCTTCTTCTTTGACTCCTTTGACCACTCAGCCTTGGTTGAGCTTCATCAAGTTTAGCATTTGGTTGAGGGCTCTGGGGTAACCCTGTCAGGCCTTTTGATCTCCACTCCAGTCGAACATACAGTTGAGATATTTCTCAGATTACACTGTGTGTCGTTTAGGATACCGCTTCCCAATAAAAACCTTTAGTGAAAGAATGTGTATATCAGACACCTTGTATTCATATCTTTAGTGTTTCTTTTTATTATTTTTTTTCACTTTTTTGCTCTCATGTAGTGTTAGCGTAAGTCTCAGGACTGCACTGTCCCTTCCTTAGAACACTTACAAGCTGCTATTATGTATTCTACTTGAAGTCACTTTGCAGTCTTTATTCACTCTTGTTTAACATTGATTCTGTAATAAAGAAAGTGGACCCTTAAAAATCTCACATTATTTCATTCAACTTTTCTTTTACTTTTTCTTTAGGTTTGCCATGAACCAGTTTCTTATAATGTTCTCAGAATGTCTTAGTTCTGTGGTTCTGGTGTCCACTTGGGATGCTCTTGAGTTTTCTCCTGTGTATTTGCCTGTAACCACACCTTCCGATTTCTTTTTTTTATCTTTCTTTGAGGATCCTCTCTTCTTTTGTGTTAATCCTGTTTCTCAGCTGTAAAAAACATTTAAAAGGACTTGACTAGTCCAAGGGTTTTACTTAGAATCATGCTGGAGAACGCCATTATCTAGAATGCCACCGTGTCTTTTAAACATGAAGCAGAGAAGCAGCATGTTTAAAAGATGCGGTGGCATTCTAGAAAGCTTGAAAGAAATGACATGAGATTTATAAGGGTCCATTTCCTTTATTACAGTATCCTAAACAACACACAATGTAATTTGAAAAATCTGGCATCAGGAACTTCCCACGTGTAAGTTAAGAATGACAATAACATAAAAAGAAACAGGAAACCCTGGGATACTGAAATCATATAGGATTTGATATATTTCTCAAACTGGTCAACCAGCTGACAGAAGAGGTCGACAAGGAGTCATTCTCTTAAAACTCCTGTGCTCCCTGTCCTTACCCAGGAGGACGAGGACTGGTTGTTACTGCCGACCGAATTGCCTTGGGAGCTGCCTCCACCAGTGGTCATGCCACCAAGGCTTATTTTGGCCTCTTTGACTAAATGTGTGGTCTGTTCAGACCCTCCAGAGGACACGAGTCAGTGCTGACCTCGAGCTGATACAGTTGATGTTGATGCACTGCTTGTGCTGTTGGTCCAGCTTGACTGGGAAGCAGTGCAGTTTTTGATTCTTGATCTCGTCATCCTCAGGTGAGGAGAGGCATAAATACCAGGTTTGTGTCTATGCTACGAGAAGCTCCTCTTGAGCAATGGACTATTGCAGGGAAGGGAAGGGTAGGGCTCTGCTTCCGGGTCCAGTGATCCCTTGGCTTCCTCCAGCCATTCCCATAACAGTCCACCTGACTCAGCAGAGCACAGCATCTGCCTCCACTTCGGGTGGAGGCCCCTCCATGCAGCCACTGTTTGGCACTGTGACTAAGGACTCCTGCCAGTCCGTCAGCTTGCCAGGCCAGTTGTCAGTGGAGATCACCCGGGATGAAAATACCAAGGTGGTTTGTGGTGGTAAATAGTCAAGGACCATCTTTGAAGAATCTTCAGACTCGGAAGCTGAATTGTCAGTGGCTTTCACCAGGACTGTGCAGTCGACCAGGAATCTGTTGAGGTGCTCACTACTGCTCACAGGCCTAGATCTCTTGAGGCTTTTCTTAGGTTAATGTCAGAGTCTATGGAAGTGCCCTTGGAACCAGTCTAGAAATCTGCTAAATACCAGTTTACTGATATCCGGGATAGGGATGATTCCCCAGAGGTTGCCTTTCCCTTAGCTGAAACCATTTTGGGACAGGTCCTGGAGCTTTGGCTGCATCCAGACCAGCACCCCCTACCTGGGTGGTCCACAGGTATGAGGTGTTCTTGTGTACCCTCTCAGGAATCTCGGACCACCCCTCTGCAGAGGGCTTGGTGTCAGATTTGACCTTCCACAAGTCTAAAAGTGAAGGGGATGTGGACAAACCATCTGACAAGGGGTCCAGAAAAGACTGACTGTGTGGACAAAAAGGTGTACGTGGCTGCTTCCTTGGGTCTTCCAACAGGCGCAGTTTGGTTATTGTGGTAAATTGTGGTCATTCCTTTTTGGTATTGTGGGGTATCTCATCCCCCTGCCCCAGCTGATAAGCAGCTGGCAGTCCAGAAGATCAGAGACCTGGGTCAGTTGCTTGCCAAACACCAGCTACAGGTGGCACTGGACATGGGCAACTCTTGTGCACGTGCCATGGTTATGGCCATTACCATGCATCATAGGGCCTGGCTGAGGCTATCCACCTTTACTACGGACACTCAGCACAAGCTAGCTGATGTTCCATTCCTTGGCAACCTTTTCGACCCTGGGGTGGAAGGATATCTCACTCGCATTGAGAAGTCCAGTGCTACCCTGGATTCTGATGCTTCACTTCAGAAGGGCACAAAATCCCCAAAGCCTAAGAAGAAGGCTTTCCACTTTTGGTCTTTTCAGCCACAGTAGCCTCAGCAGCAACCCCAGCAAGTGCAGTTTCAGCGCTGGCATCCAAAGCCTAAGTTCAGCAACCATGGGCAGAACGAAGGGGGGGGGTGGAGGTGCCTCTGGAGCCCCTGCTGCTGCAGGCCTCTCCAAGGCTGCTTATTGACAGGTTGTGGGGTGCCATTCTTCCTCCCATCCAGTCCCTGTCTCAGCTGCTTGTCAGGATTGGTCGTGCCACTTCTTTCCACAATGGCCTGGTATTATCTTGGACGGATGAGTTCCGGAAGTGGTAGGCAAGGGTTTGTTTCTGGACTTAAAGGCTCTTCCACCATACCATCTTCAAGCTCCTTGGGAATCCTGAGTGCTGGGGGACATGTCTGCCCTGTGAGCCTACATGACTCAAATCATAGCGTGTGGGGCGATAGCTTGTGTCCCGGATGCCCTGGCCACTCGAGGATATGCGTCTAGGTATTTCCTGGTTCCAGAACAGATTTGGGGTGGCACCCATTATTGGACTTGCATGATCTGAACAAGTTCATACAGAAGTGCAGGTTTCAGGTTTTCCCCTCTGAATCATATAATGCCATTGTGGGGCCAGGCCGCTAATGCAGTGGTAATGTTACCACTCGCCACGCCAGCGAGCCTGGGTAGTCTGAGTGCCAGCAGGGGGAAGGAAGATTGAGCATCCTGTGAACTGCTCTCTTCATCTGGGGAGGAGGGTGGGGAAATCACTGGTGCTTGAGTGACTGTGCAGTAGTCTGGGGTTCGACAGCCAGGACTTTTTCGGTATGGGAGGTGTATCAGACATTCGGCGTGCCGCACCAGTGTCACCGCATGACATGTCTTCTGAGGAGAAAAGCAGAAAACTGAGGTTCTGCCACCACAAGATGACATCCGCTCCTATGTTGCAGATCCCACGCTACTGACCGGGCTCCTGCTCCCATTCAACCAACCAGTCTTTGTCAGGGAGAAGGACCCCCCCTTCCCCGGCGGCTCTGCCCCGGGGGGGTGGGGTAAGCCAGGAGTGTTCAGGAGTAGGATAAGTCCAGGGGTGTGTGGCGGGGTAGAGCGTGATTGGACCGTTGGAGGCCAGCGGATGAGAAGCACAGAAAAAAAAAATACCATTATCAGAGAAGGGAATGTGGTTCTGCTTCCTGATCCTCCCAGATGCATTCTTCCACATCGCAGTCTGTCTGTGCCATTTCCGATGCCTTCGGTCCCATGCAGAGATGATATTGTATCAGTTTCCAGTCATCCCTTTAGGCCTGTTATCCACGCTCAGGGTCCTCTCCAAGTGCATGGCAGTAGTGGCAGACTTTCAGTGGTGCAAGGGCGTGAGGGTTTTGTAGATCCGTCTGGATGACTGTCTGATAGTCGGGCCATCCAAGGAGGCTGTGGAGCAGTCCAGGGATCTGGCCCTCCAGACCCTCCAAGATTTGGCCTTCTGGTTAACTTGGCCATATCAGAACTGGTCCCTTTGCAGGTGATCAAGTTCTTCGGGGCTGAACTAGACTTCTTACTGGCAAAGGCCTCCTCCTGGCGGACCAGGCATCGGCTCTTACCTTCTTTACCCAATCATTTCAAGTTGGGCACTTGTGCCCTGCTGGGATTTCCTACATGTGCTCGACCTAATGGTGCCTTCTATGTGTGGTCCAGTGGGCACGCTGGTGGATGCATCCCCTGCAGTGGTAGTTGTGTCTGCAGTGGTCCCAATGCTGAGGTCACCTGGACCAGCCAGTCTTGATGAGCCACCCAATGTGTGATGCCATCCAGTGGTGGCTGTCCCCACAGAATCTGGATGAGGGAATCCCATTTGTCTGTCCAGAACTGTCTGTCATGCTCATGGCAGATGCATTTCTGGTGGGATGGGGAGCTCACCTTGGAGACCACAGACCCCCATGTGTTCTGGTCACGCTGGGAGTCCTGATACCACATCACCCTTCTGGAGCACTCTGCAGGGTGTCTGGCTCTGATGGAATTCACTCTGTTAATTTGGAGTCAGGTGGTAAAGGTCCAGATGGACAACAAGACCACCATGTTTTACCCGAACAGGCAGGGTGGGGAGCACTCCTTTCCATTGTGTTAGGAGGCTCTCTACACCTGAACCCTCATGTGCAACCTAGAAGCATATCTGCTGGCAATCCATGACGCAAAAGAAAACCAGCTGGCAGATGTTCTAAGCCAGATTGGAGAGACGTTGCATGAGTGGTCCCTAAACCAGGCAGTTGTAGACCTCTTGTTCTCCCAGTGGGGCACCCCTCTGGTGGATCTGTTTGCTTCATGGGAGAACAGAAAACTAGGGTTCTGCGCCCTTCCCACCTCAGTCTGGGAAACTGCAGGGGGATGCCTTCTCAAAGCCCTGGACCGTTGGCCTTCTGTAAGGTCTTCCATTTGGTTCACAAGGTTGTGACTGAGGCCCGGAAGGACAAGGCACAGTTGATCCTGATAGCACCAGACTGGTGCAGGCAGTTCTGGTATCCAGATCTTCTCAGCCTTAGCAGCAGGGCTGTTGTGGCGAGTGCCTGTCTGCCCTGAGCTGCTGATCAGACAACAGGTAATTTTTCTGCACCCAGACTTTTAGTCCCTGCACCTCTCTGCCTTGTTCCTGAGTGGCTAGAGTTCCAGGCTTTGAGCCTCTCAAAAGGCATCCTACATGTTGTAGAGGCATCCTGTAAGGAGTTGACTCATAAGTGCTATGCATTTAAATTGGAAGAGGTTCTCCATCTGGTGTCAGGGCAGAGAGCTTGATCCCCTTACCTGGCCAGTGGCGAGCACCCTTGATTGCCTCTGCTCCCTTTCTCAGTTGGGACTGTGAGCAGTTGCCCCGAAGGTGCACCTGGCAGCCATCTCTGCATACTGGCTGCAAGCTGATATGTTGCTGGTGGCCCAGGAGAAGGTGCTTTGCCATTTTTTCAAAGGCTTGGATCACCTGTCCCCTTTGGTGTGTGAACCACCGCCTCCTTGGGGCCTTCTCTAGTGCTGGCTATGCTCATAGGCAAATCATTTGATCTTGTGCACAAGTGTGAGATGTCACAGTTGCCATGGAAGATCCCGCTTCCTGGTGGCTATCACATCAACCACACGGATCCATGAACTCTAGGCGCTCTCGGTGGAGTCTTCTTATTTGGACTTCCATAAGGGCAAGGTGGTTCTTGTCCCAAACAGAAGTTCCTTCCAAAGGTAGTGTTGTAGTTTAACCATAACCAGGTGATTAATCTTTTGGGGTATTTCACCAATCTGGCCTTGGATGTTGATCGCAGGTTCACATGTTGGACTTGCGAAGGGTGCTATTATTGCAAGGAGCACATGGCTTGAGTTTGGGAAGAGGTTTGCCAGCAGTATCTCACTTATGCTGAAGCTCCGTCTGGCAGACCAGCAGCTAGGCGGACGATTGTCAGGTAAATAACATCTGCTACAGGTTGGCTGGTAGGTAGTCGCCCAAGGGTCTTGGTGCTCATTCGAGCATACATACTGCCTTGGTGGACACTTCCAGGGTAATCCCCATTATAGAGATACGCAGGGCTGCAACCTGGGCAAAAGCATACTACTTCATCTTCCTTTACAGCATTGATGTGATGAGTCATTGGGATGCTGCTGTTGGGTCCTCTGTCCTCCAGTCTGTCTTCACCAAATAGAGGTGCATTCCTACACCTACTCCTGGAGGATTGCTAGGAGTTTGCTATTGTCCGAATAGTGAACTTATCCATGTCTTTAGAAATACAGGTTATTCACTTCTAACTGTAGTCCTTTGAGTGGTACAAAGTTTAGATCCACATCAGCCACCCGACCTGCCCTGCCGGTGTGACATCCAGATCCCTGCTTCTAGTGTGCAAAGATCTGATGTCACGGGGCTGGGCTAGAGGATTTACCACTGAGTGGTGTAAGGAACTTAGCTTGAAAACATTCCATTGACTGCTGTCTCTGGTAATACTGCCATTGTGTGGATGTTAGTGCATACCACTCTTAGAACTTCGGTTACAGGTGAGTAACCTATGTTTACTCACCTGTAACCATAGCACTAAGAGTGGTATACAGTTCACATCCACACCACTCACCCGACCTGCCCTGGCAATGTGGCATCCCGATCATTGCTCCCAGCATGCAAAGATCTGGCATCACAGGACATTGATGGAAGATATACCACCCAAATGGTGAGAAGAGCTTAGCTTGAAGACAATCTGATGACTTGGCTGTCTTCAGGAAGACTGCCATAGTGTGGATGTGAACTGTATACTGATTTGTTTTATTTCTTGGGTGAGGGGTATCTTAGACATGAACTAAAAAATACTGATTGCGTTATAAAGCCATGATTTCCAGCTTGTCGACCTGTTTTGAGGGTGGTTTTAATGCTTTCACACTTGGTTCCATTTAGTTATTGAACAAGTACGTAAAATACTACACTATGACGTTCATATAGCAGACTTTCATGTTTCTGGGAGACTGTAAGTATACATACTTTCTTCTTTAAAGATGATTCCAGAGGATGAGCTCTGCTTGAAATACTTATTTTACCACTACTTCCTTTTTCAGCATGCATTTTATTTACCTCTTTTGCTGACACAGAAGTCCGTTTTTTGTGTTCTTACATGCTGTACATGAGAGAACTTTTCCACAGGACCCGAGAACAAGATGCCATACGTCTTGTAGAGCTGTCTTGTTAAAAGGGCTTCTGAGTGGATATATGCATGTATATAAATAACCTAATGCCAGGTATTCATGAGGCATGCCACAGATATATTAAAAATACTGTCATTGACGATAATGCAGTAGAGTAGCTACTTTTCTCAGAATATTGCTGAAAAGATTGCTATTACAATACAATCAATACAGTGCTTTTACAATATAGATTTAAAATAATGGGCCGAAGGTCTTGGAAGAGCACTGTTTTTCCCTGTGGTGACTGACACACCACAGGAGGAGTGACTGTCCGTGAAGCTAGTGGTGGAGAGTTCTTTACATGGAAGGTATAAACAGAGAGTTTCCTGCATCAATGTTTTGTAAGCACTAAGACATGGCAGGGTGTGTATTGTGCAGATCTAGCCACCTTGCCCAGGGGTATAGTAAAGTACAAGTTTCTTCAGCCCTTGGAATTTCGGCAAGATCCTCGCAGTGCACACCCTGAAGTGTCTTGTTGAATTTATAACATGGATTTCTTTTTATGAAATGTTAAGAATTAAAGTTTAGATTTATAGATACTAAAATGTTTAGATTGATTTTTTGATAAAGGATTTCTTTCTCCTGCTGAAACTTGATTACTTTTGCCTAAGGACATTGTGGCCTTCATAGCTTTATTTTGTAAAGAATACTGTAGTTCTTTGCATGTCCACCCCCATAATGATTGTAGTTTTTAAAATTAATTACATTGAAAGAGATTGAATCATCTGTTGTTTACCTGATTTGGTTATTAGTGAACTGTGTATAGTGAGAGAAAGCGAGACAGACAGTTGAATGAGTCCGTGAGAGAGATGACTTTCAGTGTGTGGGCTGTGGCCACTCTTGGTGTGAAAACGGCGGTGAGCGAGATACATGGTGTCAGGTGGAAGCATGCAGTATGAGAGAGAGAGAAAACAGTGAGAGGGTGTTGGCTAAAGCTGGCATCATTATGTTTTATATTTCAGTTGTCATTTGTAGACAATGGATTGCAGTGGCCACAGGGAAAGGGACACATATTAGACACGCATTATCGACAGCGGAGATCCAAATTGTTTTTTTCCACAAAGGATTTATCCACCTCAGTCCATGGGCAGTTTATCAGCCCTATCCCTGCTACCCATCTCCCCAGTACCCATGGTGGTCGGGAGGTTCCCCCACAAATTAGCCCTCTTGGTGGGGCCAGAGAGGGCCCCCTCAGTACTTAGCATCCAGAGAGGACCACTGGTGGAGTAGCTGGCCAATGGGGGCAGACTCGGAGCTAGTGGGCCGTGTCGCAGGATGTCAAGTGTGTGCACGGAGGTGTGCATGCATGATGTACCCACAGTCCTTTTCCTTTGTGCCACCCACACTGCACCACCACCAGGCCTCCACCTGGTGGCAGTATAAGGCTGGGCCAAAATCCCTCCCCTCTCTGGGGGAGGTGAGCAGTTCCTCTCCTCCAACGGGTCGACCCCTTGTAAACCATGCTCGTTTATGAACATGGGTTGCTGGCGTGGAGTGAGGTGTGGCATCCAGCACCTCAACCCTCAACACCACCGGGCCAGCCGTGGAGATCAGATTAACTAAAAAAGTCAATTATTTTTCTGAAAAAGTTAAGATCTGGTTGGGAGAGGTCCGACTGTTCAAGTAGGATCTATTAACTCAGGCTTATGGTTTGTACTGTGTGGAATAAATGGAAAAGGAAAAAAAAGGTTGCCAGTAGAAAACTAAAAATTCTAACAACTGACCCAAGTATATTTTTATGTGCTGTGTCCTGGTTGGCATGACTTGTTTTTGCCTGTGCATTTGACTGGTCTAATGCAAGGGTATCGACCAATCAGGGCATGGGATTTTCACTACCCCTTTTTATAATCTGGCATTATGCCACATCTTTGAGTTCAAACTTATGTTTATTTGACGTTGGTTTTGCAGCTGTCATTCTAAACAGTAAAACAGCATTAAAATCATTAATAGATAATTTCCAGAAGAAATCTGATCAAGGCCAACAAAAGATTGAGACATGTTCTGTTGAAATTAATTAGTCAGATAGCCAGTTGTACAGTTACAGTGTTGGACAAACTTTGAATGAATTATTGTACGGCCAGGTAAAAGCAGAAGCAAATGAAACAATAAACTGCGCTTAAGTGAGAGTACCTTCTGCCAGATAATAGGTGCTATTTATGCGGATGACATACCTGCTATTAAAATAACAAGAAGTTCGATATGTCACAAACTAAGATAACAGGCTAAATGCATCATAATGCTGTACTTAACCAGTATGAGAGCAGTTGAAACAATGCTTTTGACATTTTCTTGTAGCTGTGCAGCAGTCTAACCAGAAAAGTGAAGTCAAAATAAACAGAGCTCCCAAACGAGTTAATTTGTAAGATATACATTTGAAAACGTTTGGTATAAACCATGCACGCAATGGCCTGACTCAGAATATAACATTCATCATTATTTGTGTGGGTGTAAGGCCTTTGTCACTCATGAGATATGATCCTACCCCCTCTTTCATGAAGACAGGTAGCACAGCATAAGGAGGAAGTGTGCAGTAGTGGTTGGAACACTGGCTTGAGAATTGAGAGATCAAAGCAGAGCCAGATACTTACTGCATGCCTTGGGCAAGTTTCTTAACCCCCCAGTAGTCCACTCCACCCAGCTGTGGAAATGGATTGCAGCAGGACCCCACTGAAAATGAGATGTTGCATTTCAGCAGGGGTATCCTTGGTAAACTAATAGCAGAATAAAATTATAACAAAAAAAGTTCAGAGTTAGGCTATTGTGCCTTTCCTAGTTACTTTAAGATCTGCAAGTTGAGATGAATTCAGGAGAGACTAGAAAGCTAGCGGTGCCATCAAATGATTGTTGATTTATTTAAAGATTGTTTTGCCAGAAAGGCATATTGAGCTGTGAGCAGCTCATTACCTGATGGGTCCTGGGGTGAGGGGAGCACAGGATAATGACGAGTAATGGTACAGTGGTATAGTAAGTAAAAGCCCATGCAAAGGTAAAAGTAGCTCATATACAAACTAATAAATAGTAATAAATTGGAGTACAGCAGCCGTTTGGAGATGTGCTCACCTGTGGAGCAAAGATGATCTGGAATTTTGTTCTGAAACTTCCAGGGTACAAGGGGCTTTGAACAAGTGTATGTTTTTCCAAGGTTTCATGAAAAAATATCAATTGATTCTTGAGTTATAAGGTTTTAAATTTGGCTTCTAAGCATGCTCAGTAGGGTTTTTGAGATAACCCTCTGATACGAAAGAAGCCTTTTACTTTTGCGAGCTATTTTGCTTCCACGAGAAAATGTTTTACTTTTGCGTGAACATTTTTCATTGTCGTGAGTTTGAGCATTAATAACTTTTTTTGCATGTGTAGTCTAGGTTCCAAGTTCTCATGATCTGGCAAGTTTTGTGACTGCTGCTTATCCAGGTTCTGAGACTTGGGGAGTGTAAAAATAAGGAAAAAAATATTTCTGTGCTCGTATCTAGAGCAAAAATGGTTTGGAATTTTGTTCTGTCATTTTTCAGTGTAGAAGTGGCGCGACCCATTGAGGTACCTTTCAAAGATTTTGTGAAAAATATTAATCGATTCTCGAGTTATAAGGTTTTAAAAAATTGCCTTCTGAGCATGGGTTGAGTAGGCACTTTAATGTTAAACCCCAGTTTATGCACCTTAATAACTGGCACTTGCCGGCTCCATGGCACAGAGCGAAGGGTGTTCGCTCGGCATGCTGGCGACCCATGTTTGTTCCCTGAGTCTGGGTGTCAAGAGCAGAGTCTGGCTGGGAGGGAATTCAAGAATGCCCTTTGGATGCTTTCCTTCCGGGGGGCACTGGGTGGGTCTTGGACCACTCCCTGTCCACACCTGGAGGTGGCTTTGGGTATATGTTCAAGGCGGTGTGTGGCCTTGATGCACCGTGGAACATCCCCGCCCCACAGGATGCGAGGCGGCCGGTCCTGTGTGGGGACAGTGTGGGTGGGTCCGGGATGAAACTAGGAAAAATCGGCTGCTGGCCGACTGGATGATGGCTGCTGGTCCCTGCAGCCAAAAAGCCTGGAGGTGTCCAAGCTGGCCCCCGCCGTGCCCGGGATATGTTGCACGCCTCTGGGCATTCTCCTCTCCTGGTTGTCCCCCACAGGGGAAGGGCCCACCCAATGAAGGGCAACATCTGGTTACCTGGGGTGATGGCATAGATTAGGGCGGAGGATGTAGAAGGGACTGGGATGGCAGTGGGCCTTGGCTGCCTGAAGGAGTGGCCGACCAGGGGCCCAGGCAGGCACACAAAAAAACCAAAAACTGGCGCCTTTCAACAGAATTGCATGAAATTTTGCATGCATGGTCAGTGTGCCATCTTCTTAGGATCTGGCAAGTTTTGTGGTGGCTGCCTTTCCAGATTCAGAGATTGAGAGAAGAAAAACATTTACAAAAAATCACTTTTTTGGTATTTTTTTGCTCTCACATAGACCAAAGGCTGTTTGGAATTGTGTTCCTAAATTTTTAGGGTAGAAAAGTCTTGGCCCAAGGAGTTTCCTTTTGAAGATTTCGTGAAGAAATATTAATCTGTTCCCGTGTTACAAGGTTTTAAACATTTTGCTTCTGAGCATGCTCAGTAGGGTTTCCAGGCTAGCTGACTCTAATTATAATTGTACAGTAGTGCAAGTATAGTTAGGGTTGGGCAGACTATTTAATGTTAACCCCAAATGTTTACACCATAATAACTGGCGTTGTTCAACAGAATTGTACTAAATGTTGCATACGTGATCCGGGTGGCAAGTTCTTAAGATTTGGCAAGTTTCATGATGGACACAGATCAGAATTATTGGATCTAGAATGGTAAAAAGCCTATAAAAATGCACTTTTTGGCCATTTTTTATTCACCTGTAGAGCAGAGACGGTTTTGAATTTTGTTCCAAACCTTTCAGGGTTTAAGCGGTTTGGCCCAAGGTTGCGTCTTTTGAAGGTTGTGTTGAACAATATTAATTAATATTCAAGTTATACGGTTTTGAAATTTAGCTTCTGTGCATGCCCAGTAGGGTTTTTGAGATAACGTCTGATACAAAATAAGAATTTTACTTTCAAGAGCCATTTTACTTTTGTGAGAAATTGTTTTTTACTTTCAGTAGAAAACATTTTACTGTTTTGAGGGCTGCCATCTTGTTTCTGTCTTGGTGAACATTTTTTAAAACGCATCAGAATTATGCAAATTCGAAAAACAAACATCTGAACCTAGGTAAACGGGACCCATTTAGTTAGATTCTGGGGTTTGTTTGAGCCAGCCCACTGGCGCAGCAGTAGGGTTTTCGCTGCGATGCCAACATACCGGGTTTGGGAATGGACTCGAGGAGTCAGAGGGCCGGTTGGGGGAGGAGGATTGAGTGTCCTGTGAACTTCTCTCTGGGGGGGGGTGGGGGGAGCGCCTGGAGCAGGCCTGATCTCTGGCAGAGGATGGTGGGTGGGCATCTGCTGGAGCCCAAGCTGTAGGGGAGATCTCCGGACGTTGGTGTTTTGGTGCCCTATGTCATTCCATGCCACGCCTCCCATGAAGGGGAAAGCATTCCAAAAATGTCAGCCTCTTTCATGATGCTCCATTCCACCGGTCCCACCACGCCCACCCACAGCACTTGGCTGACAACCGAGTTTAGTGTTCCATTGGGACTGGCGCGAACCTTCGGCCCCGCCCTGGGGTGGAAGGCCAGGGAGGCATACTGGTAATGGGGGTCCACCAATAACCTGGTTTAGTGTTCCATTAGGAAGTGCCGCTTGTGGCCCTGAGGTAAGTCCCGGGGGTGGCTGAGTGGGGGACTGAGGGCAGGGGCTGTGCCATTGGGGCACGCCTAAAAAGGGGGTGACTGGGAGGGAGGCTGAGCCCTGGGTATGCCTCCCAAAAAAAAGATTCTGGGGTTTATTTGACAAATGTGGCTTCTTAGTATGCTCATTAGGTTTTTTGAGATAACTGATCGAAATCAGAATTTTACTTTTACAGTGCGTTTTACTTTCACAAGAAAAAATGTTACTGCTGTGAGAGCTGCCATTTTGTTTTTTCTTTTGGTGAAAAAAAATTTAAGCATATAAAAAATGATGCATAGTTAAAAAAAAAAAAAAAAATTCACTTGAACCTACGTAAAGGTGACCTGTTTAGCTAGATTCTGGGGTGGGTTTGACAAATGTGGCTTTGATTATGCGTAGTAGGGCTTTTGAGATAACCTTCTGATATTAAAAATGTATTTTACACTTGCAAGCTGCTTTACTTTCTCGAGAAAACAAATTACTGTTGTGATAGTTGTCATCTTTTTTTTGTTTGTTCTGATGAAAAAAATTAAACACATAAAAATGATGCAGATTAAAAAAACACACCTGAACCTAGGTAAATGAGACCTGTTTAGCTAGATTCTTTTTTTTGTTTGTTTTTTTAAGAACGTAGCTTCTGAGTATGCTCAGTAAGGTTTTTGAGTGAGATAACTGATATAAAAGCAGAATTTTACGTTTGCGAGCTGTTTTACTTTTGTGAGAATAATATTTATTCTTGTGGGTTTGAGTAAGGGGAGAAGGGGCAGACTCGATAGGCCATTGGATCCCTTTTTTGCCCTCAAGATTCTATGATTCTATTCAAGTAAATTGCTTGAAATCTGTATCTGCAGTGAGGATGCCAAGTTCTTTTGATTTGGCAAGTTTCGTGATGTCTGTTTATCAGGATTCTGAGACCCAGGGAGTGTAAAGAAAAAAATGTTTTGTTTTTTTTTGTTTTTTTTGTGGTTATTATTTTGCTTATGTCTAAAGCAAACACAATTTGGAATTGTGTTTTAAATTTTCAGGGTAGAAGTGGTTTGACTCGAGGTGCCTTTCAAAGATTTCATGAAAAAATATTAATCAATTCCCGAGTTACAAGGTTTTAAACATATTGCTTCTGAGCATACTCAGTAGGTTTTCCAGGACAGCTGGTTCTTATCCTTTTGTGGTAGTGCAAATATAGGTAGAGTTGTGCAGGCTTTTTTATGTTAAACTCACATTTTTGCACCGTAATAACTTTGACATGTTAAACGAAATTGCTTGAAATTTTACGTGCATGATCCAGATGGCAAGTTCTCATAACATGGCCAAGTTTCATGAAGAACGCTGATCAGGATTCCGAGATCTGAAACGTTAAAAAGCCTTTAAAAATGCACTTTTTGGCCATGTGCTTGTTCACCTGTGGAGCAAAGACGGTTTTGAAATTTGTTCCGAAACGTTCAGGTTAGAAGGGGCTTGGCTCACGGGTGTGCGTTTAGAAGGTTTTGTGAAAAAAATATTAGTCGGTTGTCGAGTTATAAGATTTTGAAATCTGGCTTCTCGGCATGCTTGGTAGGGTTTTTGAGTAAACCCTGAAATGCTAAAGCAGAATTTTACTTTCACAAGCTGTTTTATGTTTGTGAGAAAACGTCTTTACTGTTGTGAGCGCCACTGTCTCATTTTTTGTTTAGGTGAAATAAATAATGTTCTGGACACATAAGAATGATGCATTTTGGAAAAACAAACACTTGAACCTAGGTAAATCGCACCTGTTTAGCGAGGGTTTGGGATTGTTTGTTCAGCTTAACTTCTGAGTATGCTAGTAGGGTTTTTGAGATTACTGATATGAAAGAAGAATTTTAGTTTTGTGAAAAAATGTGTTTTACTTTTACAAGAAAGGGATCCGTTTAGCTCGATTCTGGGGTTTGTTTGACAAAAAATGACCAGAATTATGTTTTCTGGCCACCCCGAAATTCTTTGGTTGCCAGCTTAGCAAGGGGTCCAATTTTGTTGTCACAAGCTCACCCGTCTTTGCACATTAAAGAGCAGGTTTTCACTTAAAAAAAAAATACCTCCCCCCATCCCGTATTATGTAGCTTACTTTCCGGTTTAATGACCCTTGTAGGTGCAGCATGTATTTGTATAATCAATTTCTAGTATCATCCCTCGTAAAAAAACAGTACAGAGACCCGCGGCCAAAAATACCCGTACTTCCCGACTAGTAGGCACACCCCCACGCTCACATGTTATGCGATGTAAGTCCAGGAATAGCGCGGGGCGCGCCTCATAGGCTATAATGGGGCCGGTTTTGGCGTTCATTTTTAAACACTTACAAGTGCCGGTTTTGAGAAAAGAAAGTCACCGCTCAACAAACAAGGTCAGCTATGGAATACGGGATGGGGGGAGGTATTTTTTTGAAGTGAAAACCTGCTCTTTAAGTGTGAACAAAGAATTTAATATTCAGACATAAAATATAGGTTTTACTTACTGCCTTATACCAATTTTTATGTTTAAACAAATAATTATTTGGTCAACAACACAGTGTGCACATAAAAAGTGTTTTTATTGTAGGACAGTGAGTTTTATGTGAGAGCAAATAATGTTTTGGTTGCAAGCCAGTAAGTACAACTAAAGAATACTGGCTCACAACAAGATTGGTGCTTTCTACCAAAAACAACTTTTATTCATAATTCAGCTGTTCTGTACTTTCTTTCACCAAATTTTCAGCAGTCTTATATTTTAAGGCCCTTAGATGAACGCAGTGGGCATCAACTGTTATTTCCACTTCTAAATGTGAGTTTTTGTGTTGTAACGTCATGAAAACCATTTGAAAGGTCAAATTGCAAGTCCATCACTCTTGTGGCTGTTGTGGAGGCTTTAACTATAAGTGCCGAAACTTTGGGGCATAAATATCGAAAAATGGGGCATGCATTTGGTACGATTGAGCTGGTATGCATATAATGCTGAACTACAGTGTTTATGTAGGTTCGGAAGGCCCCTACACAAATTCTGAAGATGCACTTAATGCTGTGGTAATGGATTTGCGAGGGGGCCACAGTGTGCTATCCAAATTGTGTATGCACCGCATGGCCCATACATACATTAAGGCAATGTACATGACAATGTTGTAAGGTATTGAGGGGCCTGATGCAAATCGCACACCGATGTGTCGCATGAGCTAAGCCGCGCTTCTGCACTCACATGTGGTTTGTGCACTCCTGGATTGATGGTGAGCCCAGCTGAGTAGGATCATCCACCATTGTGACCAGCCCCCAAGGTTAAAAAATGCCCTGTTCTGCCACCCTGATTGAAGTCGTATGTCTTCTGCCTGGAGAAATGTTTGCAGTAGTTGAAATATTTGAGGCCTCAAGGTAAGGGATGAAGGTAGATAACTGGGTGGTGTAGTTCTAGGTTAGGGGATCATCAGGGTAGGGCAAAGGTGGGGGTTCACACCTTGTTTGCATCTGTCTTGGTATACCTTAGCCCAGGAAAATTCAAGTGTCATTAAGCCAGAGGCCCCAATTGGGCAGATCGGTCAAAAGTTGCCAGCTTTTGTCAGTCACCTTAGTGTCAAATTCAGCTGTGATGTTTTTTCCTTGAAATTTTATGAGCCCTGCCAGTGACCGACTTTGGGTTTGCACTGGAGTTAACTTGTTACAGTATGTGTAAAGTATTTTTAAAAACTGATTTCTGTAACTTATTTAGAGTTTAAAACTGAAAGTTACTGTATGTGACATTAATCTTGCAGGTATAGTGAAATCCACTTGTGCAGTTCACTTAAATGCAATTTCCTGTTAAGTGCATATTTTCTTAAATCCCTGATTATTGTTATTTTTGCATTAGAGTTTTAGGTTTCAAATTTGATTTTAATGCACACTGGTTAAGAACATTATTTTTGGGCTAAATGCATAGTTTCACACGGGCAGTATACCATGAAATGTGTTAACCGCATTCCTAATAAATGCACAATGAGGTGCTAACAGATGCGGTTGTTAGCTGTACTTAAAGCAACAGTATTTTAATTGGCAAAGAATTTCATCATATAGTTTTGTTCAGCCCAAAATTTTTCTGACGTTCTTAGATTCATCCTCCGTGTATTTTTAGCTTTCTCAGATATTTTTAAAACTGCCTTTGTAGCTAATTTTGTAATTAATGACTCATATCATTACAGATGGCTGCAATTCACAGTTTTTAACAATCTCTTCTGTTGATTGAGGTTGCTTGTTGAATGTATAGGCTCAGGGGTGGAGCTAACGGGGGACTGGGAGGGCAGTTGCCCCTCCTGGCTGCCCCAGTGTGAGTAGTGGTGCCCCTCCACCATCTTTATTCACCGTTTAGTGTCCATTGTGGAGCCCTAAATTGACTGACTGCCCCCCTTCCGGCTCCCAAACCTGGCTCCGTTCATAATGCAGTTCTATTAGGATGGTATTGCCACATGTCTGATGGTAAACAGCACAGCACTGTACCATGATATTTATTTTTTATTTATAGAAGGCATTTCACGGGAGCAGGAACTTTTAAAAACTTCAAAAACCTGTATCTTAAGGCTGGCCTAGTGGAGGAGTGGTAGTGTTTCTGCTCCCCACTCCGGCGACCCATGTTCAGGAGCAGGCAAGGTTTGATCGGTGGGCCAGCCAGGTGAGTAACAATTGAACAGCCGACAGCAGGCTCTCCTTCCTTGTGGGGGGCAGGGGGGGACACCAAGTTCTGCTGCAGAGACTGCCACCTAGCAGAAGTCAGTTGACAGCACAGGGGGAGTGCATGAGGGGCACGGCTGTAGCATGACAAGCTTGGCGCACACATCCCAATGCTCCAGCCCAGAGGGAATAAAATGGAGGAAAAGATGCTGGGCTTCCCACAGCCGGAACCCCCACAGGGTCTCTCATGACCAACACCATGTGCCCACCCGTCCATCAAGGTTCTGAGCAAGTGGTGAGATAATCACTAAGTCCGTGATAAGGTTTGTGGTGGGGGTGGGGTGCCATTGGGCAGATGCGAGGGGAGAGAAACTACTGATTGGAGAAAAAAAAAAGTCCTATATCTTGGCCCAAGAATGATAGAAAGCAAAAAAAAAAAAAGGGCATCTGAATGTTTTTGCCAGGAAACCAGTATTGCTAAAAAAAAAAAATGTATGGTGACTAACAAATACGGTTGCTTTAAGTGGCATTAAGCAGCTCACTAAGAGAGAGGCAAATGCAATGTAGAGAGAGGTGATCTCACTCACCCTGGGTCGGAAGATTGAACTGCTACAGTGTGTTGAGATACTTGATGTCAAAAGGTCTGATGTAGCTGTAGATTTTGGTAATGCTCTGTCAAGAGTATTTTGTATTGTTCAAGCTAGAGAGAAGCTATTTAGAGAGTGGGGGAAGTTTGAAAATAAGGAAGGAAAGTACCCACGGGGTGGTAAAAGTGATGAGGTGGAAACAGCGTTATTGCGGTGGTTCTCTGCCACCGGAATAGCAGATGACCCATTAATGGCCCTATTCGTTTTAAAAAGGCAACAAAGCTGGCCAACAGTACTGGAGTAGAGTTTACACCGACAAGCGCCTGTTCAAGTGGATGGAAGGAGAGAACCAGAGCATGTGGGTGTGTCAGAGGCTCTTATGGCTATGGACAAACTCAGCAACTTTTTACAAGCACGTGAGAAACACAATTACTTAACCCTTTTTAAGTTTGAGCACTATATAGACAAACTCACCATAGATAACACTAAGCAGAGTAAAATAGCGATTTCCTACTTTAATAAAATGAAATGAAATCTTTTTAATGAAATACAGTACTGCTTTTAAAATACAGCTACAGTAAAATAGAAGTATGTACAGCGTGAGCAGCCATTTGTGTTTTTCTCACTGTACTTATAATAGGCTCCCTATGCTTGCAATTTTAATTCCAGATGAAATGCAAATTCTGCTTAAGTGCACTTTCTGCCTTTACAAACCGGGTATGCCTTTAAGCAGAATCTACTGTATTTCATGTGTGGCTTACTTTTGGCAGGTGGTAGAGTGGTGCATGTGTTTTTTTGATTCCAGATGAGACCAGGAATTGGCGGGACCAGAAAGAATATGGCCCTGTCCAGACTAGAGCTTTGGTAACATTACTGGTGCCTTGTAACGTTACCACTTGTTCTAAAAACGGTTGCGTCCAGACCTGTAACGGTTTAAAAAGCGTTCTTTAAACTGTTTTTAAAACCACCAAAGAGCAGGTCTTTAGCACGGTTGCTGAAACGTTACCTGTTTTTTCTTCATTTTGAGGAGTAGTGCGGACGGGTTAACGAAGTGTGTTCTGTAGAAATGTGTCCTCCAGCGATCCACAGTGCACTGCTTTCCTTCCCAGAGCATAGTGCGGTATTGTGGCATGTGCGCATGGTGCCTACCAGGAAGTACACGCAGTGTAAACAGCGCTGAGCGGGAAAGTTAAATACCCTCCTCTGTGCAGTTCAGTACAACTACACTGCATCATGAGTGATCGTAGCGCAAGTTGGCCTGAAGAAGCCACTAAACTCCTGCTTGATTTTTGGTCACAGGAGTGTATACAAGAGGAGTTAAACAGTTTCAGGAGAAATACAGTAGTATACCAGAAGGTGGCTGAGTATTTATTTGAAAATGGAATTGAGCGGTCAGCCAAACAGTGTCGAGATAAAATAAAGCAGCTAAAGGTCAGGTATCATAAGGTGAAGGATAGCAATCGCCGATCTGGCGGTCGTCGTGTTGTATGTCCATTTTTTGACCAGCTTGATCGTATATTGGGCACAAAACCCACATCTGATCCACTGCACGTCCTTGAAAACAGTGAACTTGAAACAGAGGTTGACCCTCCTGACTCTGAACTTGATGTAGATGACTACCCTCTCACTGAGCGTCCAGAATCAGGTGTGTTGCCATTTGCTCCATTATGTATGCCTCCCCAAAAAAAAACAGTGTACCAACTCAGCATATGCTAACCTTATTTATTGCAGATGTTGATCAGGCAGCCGAGTCATCCGTCAGCTTAGATAGCGAGTTTGCTGGTGAGGGCACATCAAGCCCATGTGGAACATCTGGCAGCAGCACTGCATCCTCTGATGTGAATGCTGCTCGGCACAAGCGGACATCCAACAGTGAGCCACTATATAACCTCAGAAAGAAGAAGAGGGTCAGTCGGATGCAGGAGCTTGCTGAAGTAGTCTTCGAGCCCACTAGGAAAATGCTGATGGAGCAACATAAGGAGTTGATGGCCATGGAGAGGGAGAGGGTCAGGGAGGAGAGGGAGATGGAAGAAAGGTTACGTAGGCAGGAGGCAGAGCAGAATGCAGAGTTTTTCAGAAATATGTTAGTGCTACTGTCTGGGCATTATCGTCCTCCTATTGTGGCAGCACAAAATACACAAACATGTGCACCTTCACAGGTTGAAACTACTGCAAGTCATAGCCATGAACCTGGAATAACAGGTGGTATTGCTCCCGCTCCACAGTGTGGTGGCAGTGCATTGTCCTTTCCTTTATGCAGCAACTGCACCAGTACCCACGTTTGGTAATCCCACCTCATTATCGTCGGCACAGCAATCACTGAGTACTGCTCCCATGCAGGTGGTCAGTACTGCACCAGTACCCACGTTTGGTAACCCCACCCCATTATCGTCAGCACAGGCATCACTGAGTACTGGTCCCATGCAGGTGGTCAGTACTGCATCAGTGAACAACATGAATGGTGCTGGTGTAGTGGCTTCATGTGTTGGACAAGCTGCCAATATATGTGATGCTATGACACAATCTACACACAGTGACATGGGAAAACATTACAGCACTAACCATGATCGTACTGGTACTTTTTTCCATGGTGGTTTCACACAGGCCTTAATGGGTGATGATGTTACTTGGACAACCTTGTAGGTATGGGTATCTGTCAGTACATTGATAAGGTTCTGACAACATGTGTGACTGACTGCATGATGAGTGATGCATCACCTTGTTTTTCTGGCAGTAATGACAAGTACTGCTTTTGAGCAATCAGTCAGAATACATGGCTAGCTTTCTACTGTTAATGTTAGTTACTGCTGTGTGGTGTTGTCATTGGAGCAGTGCAGTAATAATGATGACACACATTTGTAGGTGTTATCTATGGTTTTAATACATATTGTGCAGTGCACATTCAGAAACACAACCATGAGTTTCTTTTTCAAAAGTTTAACGTTTAAACTACATTTTAACAGTTATGCTGTTGTACAGTACAGGTTATTAAAATGCTGAATTAGCAATCCCAGTGTTAAAAACACTACAGTTTTAGGGCATAGTTGTTGTGTTAAGGTTACATACATTTCAGTTGCATTTTTAAAAGTCATGCAACAACATACCCGCTTCAATATTAACTGCTGAAACAATTATTTTTCAACTAACTTTAGAAGTTTTAACTAACTATGTATGTGTTATTACCAGTGTGCTTCATTTTCTGTTTCTACGGGAGTAGTTTCTCATGACAGTTGCAATAAAGAAGCATGTTAACATCTACAACTTGTTCTGCTTTAACTTCACAAATATATATCATGTACCACTTGTATGCTGAGCTGCTTAGTGGATCACAGATACAACTGCCAGTACTGTCACACACATTAATGGTTGTTGACATATTCTGCTAGTGCATCCTGTATATTAGTGGCCTGGCGATTCATGGCTGCCACAGATAATTCACCTGGGGGAGGACACTCTTGGTCAGCTGGTTGAGGGAACTGGCAGCTCTCGGCTTCTGAGACCCAACTTGCCAGAAAGGCCTCTGACTTTTCCTCACAAAGGTTGTGCAATGCACAGCAGGCTCCTATCACATACGGGACATTCTGAATGGCTTATTCATTTCTCTTGAGTAGACATCTCCAACGGCCTTTCAGTCTGCCGAAGGCGCATTCCACTACCATTCGGGTCCTGCTCAGACGGTAGTTAAAATTACGGTGAA
Organism: Neoceratodus forsteri; assembly: GCA_016271365.2. Classification (NCBI taxonomy): domain Eukaryota; kingdom Metazoa; phylum Chordata; order Ceratodontiformes; family Ceratodontidae; genus Neoceratodus; species Neoceratodus forsteri. Next base: position 824,805,857 of record CM057456.1, read on the forward strand.
GGTCATTTCCAAAATCAGAATAGGGCTTCATGAGCCAAGGCAGAAGAGGATAGGCTAGGTCTCCCAATATCACAACTGGTACACTGACCCCGTTGATGTCTCGAGGCATAGAAAGGAACAGCTGACCAGTCTGTCCCAGCTTGTATAATTTACTATTCCTGAGGACCCGAGCATCGTGAACCTTGCCAGGCTATCCAACGTTTAATGTCCAGAAAACGAAATTTATGGTCAACCAGAGCCTGCATCACTACAGAATAGTAGGATTTCCTGTTGTAGAATTCACAGGCATTACCAGGAGGTGACAGAATTGGGAAGTGGGTCCCATCAATTGCCCCATCACAATTGGGGAAACCCCACTCACTCTCGAACCCCTGTATGATGTCTGGCACATTATGTATTCGGATCACCTTGGGTAGTATGACACAGACAATGGCCTTGGACACATCGACATTATCTCACCGACAGTAGATTCGCCAACCCAACAGAGATGCCCAAGGGTTCGATATTCCACATTGGGCAAGGCACCACAAAGTAATGGTAACCCGTCGCTGCACTTCAACAGCCTTGTGCAGTACTGTGTCGGACCGCTTATGTGTGGGCTCAGTCTGTGCACAAAGCTGTAAAAGTCAGTTTAGACATGGAAATTACTGAGCCATTGCTCATCAGTCCAAGAAGAAAGCACTATCTGCTCCCACCAGTCAGTGGACCTTGGATGTTTCCACACTACTCTGTCAACTGTCACAGTGTTCAGTGTTATTGAGAGAAGCAGATCGCTTCACAGCAGCAATAGTATGCTGCTGCATCTGTTGAAATCGATGTGCCTGCAAGTGGCGTACTACCGTCGATGTTGTCTCTCTCTATTAGTACCTGCCGCTACATGAACCAGCCGATTCAGGCAGAGCAAAACAGCAGTAGCGAACTCAGGCGCCCCATGTCAGTGGTCTGTTTACATGGAGACGCCAAGAATGCCTTATATGGGACCGTGCGTCGCAGCGTGTAGTGCAGCGCTGATTGCTGGGATATGGGTGGCCTCCAGAGGACTGTAACGTTTTTCAAAACGTTACAGGAAAATGGAGAAGGAACACTAATGTGGATGCAGAGTAACGGTTTAAAAACCGATTCAGCTGTTGAATGTGGACACACAGAAACGGGTTGAATGGTAAAGTTTTTAAAAACGTTTTTATAGCTCATTGCTAGTCTGAACAGGGCCTTTGTTTAAATAAAAAACACAACAGTATTCAGTTTTTCAACTCATGCCCTTGAGAAGAAAAGTCTGCAACAGACAGAAAACATTGCATTGTGTGGTTATTTTATTGATAGATAAAGAACACATTCAAGTTTGAATTGCTACAATGAAAAATACATTTTAAAAACACTGCTCCTCAAACCTCACTGATTGCTAATCAGACTTTTTTGATTAGCGCCCACTGCTAATCAAGTTCCCCAAACTAATTCATGCATTGTATTTCTTGCATTGTAAATGTGTATCTGCAGTCATAAGTACTGTTGTAATTTCAGTTTATTAACCTCCTCGAAAGGAAAGTCATTGCAAAAAACTATGCTAATACACCAGTTAGAGTTCAACTTAATTCCACAAAAGTAGGGAAATGTAGTGTTAGGGTTCCCACTCAAACGTCCTGATGTCCCCCCATGCAGCAAAAAGACAGAATCACAGAAGCAACCACAGACAGGCATCATCGGGTAAGACAGATACAGCGCTTTCCAGGTGACACAAATGCAGTAGCACTGATGTGGTACCTTCGAAAATATACATACATGCCGTGCTGTTGCATGTTAAACAAACTCTGGTCCGGGCCGATACGGCTGCGCAGAACTTTTACCTGTGGTGGCGGCAGGGCATGGGTATTGGAGCAGCAGCTAATGGCTATCAGAGTGGCGGCGGCAGTTTCAGAGTGGATGGCACAGTTGTTGAGCGGCGGTGGTTTGCCATTTGCAAAATGGCAGTGACAGTGGAACTGCATCTACGTGATACTTGCACATGCACAGTTCTGACGGAAGTGCGGAACTAAAGTAGTGTGCCTGTGGGGGTTGGGGTGACCGTTCCGCAGAGGGGAGCTCTGTTGGTGGAGAACAGCGCCCATGGAGTCAGTGCTATACAGACAGTGCATCACTGTAGGAGAACACAGGGTCACAGTCCATTCACAGACCCTTCTTCTCCTACAGTGATCGCAAAACGTCTGCGGAGCTCCACCCATGTAGCCATAAAAAGATAACAGCTGTTGGCAACTCTGAAGCCATAGTGCTTATTTAAATCATTTTCCTAAACATGAATAAAGATTACTGTTTCTTTTCACAGGGTCATACTTTATAATTAAATGCCTGTTAAATTGTACTTATGGTATGACTCCCCATTGTGAAATTAATTGCTTCCTGTAGCATTAGATGAAATGGTCTTAGGTTAACTTTGAAAAGCCTGCCATTTCCAGTTGTAAAAGTTCAAGCCTGGGTTTATGCTTAGAAACACGGAAACTTAGACTTTGACAGCAGATAAGGACCACCTGGCCAGAGCTGGACTGGCCCACAGGGCTACAGGGAAAATTCCATGGGGGCCGCACCACTCACGGGGCTCCTGTGGCTGGGTAAACCCTAAGTTTCAAGTTTTCCCCGGTCTGTGGGTGAGTAGTAGGAAACTAAAAAAAAAAAAAATGCAAACAAATAATTTGTACACTTTCTTTGTTTTTTTTTTTAGCCCCCCAGCCATGCCTATGCCACAGTAGCATGCCCTAGTCTAGTCCCTCACTAGCTTGAGAGTTGTCATCATGCACTTTGTATATGTGTTCCAACACTTGCTTCCAGCTTCCCTGAACGTTACCCGAACCACGCATGTGCGCGTGCCCAGCAGCATTCCTTCTGCCTGAGTATGTTTTGGCACCTATTGCCACCATTTCCATTTGCTGATGCCACTGGAGCTTGGGAGGAGTGCACAGTGGGCTATTGGCTGGCTTCTCCTAATCTTGGGGCTAGCTGCTAGCAGACAGTGTCGTGACTCAAGTAGTTGACATCTGATTCGGTCAGAAGGAGTCAGGAGATGAACGGGCCAGGCCTGGGGACTTGGGGAGTCGAGTCGGGAGAAGGATTGTGAAATAGGATGGTCAGTCGGTTGAGGCGAGGAAGTTGGGGAATTTTTTCAGTGTACCCCAGCAGGCCAGGCCTGCAGCTGCGACGCCGATGACAGCAAGAGGCTCCACTCAAGGAGGCGAGCCAGGCCAGTCATTAGTGTTGCCGCCTGCTGCACTGCCAAAGTTCCAAACAATGATTCATCGGCTCTGCTCTGGGTTCTTCTTTGAATTACACCCTGGCTGGTGGCCTATCCTGTTTATGGACAGTTGGAGGACCAATGGGGAATGTCTTGTGGGAGTGGGACACTACAGCCAGCCCAGGGACTCAGGGTGGGTCAGAGTCAGTTGGAGACTCTCTCTCAGCGATGGATGGAGCCACTACTACAGCACGCTGCACACCCCAGAGGAGTCTGAGGAGTAAAGTAAGTAGACTGCTTTTTAAAGCTAACCCCCACAAAGAAAGACTTTTAAGGCAATGGCCAAATTCTGACAAAAAAATCTCTATTCTTACCAGTGGTAGTGGAAAAGGATTGGAAACCAGTTAGCCAGCATGGATGCTAGAGTGCAGAGCAGGTTAGGGAGAGTGATAGATGCTGTTGGTATTGGAACTGAACACAAGTAAAAAAAATTCCTGTAATTAAAAAGCATGCTATCTAATGTCACACATTTAGGATCTCATCCTTGGCATAAGGAGAAAAAGGAAGGCCTTTAGGAGATACAAGAAAACAGGGAGAGGGAAGGACAGGGAGGAGTACCTGGACGTAGTAAGGGAGGTGACGAGGGCAGTAAGAGCTGCAAAGGTGTCAAAGGAGTTCAGGCTGGCGCAAGGCATTAAGAAGGGTGAGAAAGACTTCTTCAAGTACATCAGGGAGAAAAGGAGCTGCAAGGGATAGATAGTGAGGATTGGGACAGAAGGGGGATGGGTGGAAAGGGGGGAGAAAGGTCAGAAGCACTTAACGACTACTTCTGCTCGGTATTTACTACAGAGAAAGGGGGGATGCCTAAGGGGGGAGGGGGTAACAGAGGGGGAAGAGGTGACAGATGGGGATAATCAGAGTTAAGGGTGCTGAGGGTGGACAAGGCACCAGGGCCAGAAGGGGTCCACTCCAGGGTACCGAAAGAACTGGTGGAGGTCCTAGCAGGGCCCCTTGGCAAACCTGTTCAATGCTTCATTGGATGCAGGGTGTGTACCTCAGGATTGGAGGATGGCTCACATGGTACCCCTCCGTAAGAGTGGCCGCAAAGATGAACCGGAGAACTATAGGCCTGTGAGCCTCACATCCATTGTAGGGAAGCTGATGGAAACAATCCTGAAGGAGAGGCTGGTGGCTCTACTGGAGGTCAATGCGATGCACGACAGCAGACAGCAAGGCTTTGTCACTGGCAGATCCTGTCAGATCAACCTGACAGAATACCACAACTGGATAACTAGACAGTTGGACAGGGGCCATGCAGTAGATGTCCTGTATCTGGACTTCAGCAAGGCATTCGACTCTGTGCCACATGGGAGGCTAGGAAATAAGCTGGAAGGAGCAGGGGTTGGTGCCAGGATAGTGGGATGGGTAAGGAACTGGCTGAGTGGAAGGCAACAGAGAGTGGTGGTGGGTGGGGAGCTCTCATCCCCAAGGGAGGTGACAAACGGAGTTCTGCAGGGCTTGATGTTGGGACCAGTGCTATTTGGGATATTCATTGCTGACATTTCGGTGGGTATCAAGAGCAAGATCAGTCTGTTTGCTGGTGATACCAAGATGGGGCATTGATGGATAATCAGGAGGGACGGCAGGGGTTGCAGGAGGAGGATCTGACAAAGCTGGAGACCTGGTCAGACACGTGGCAACTGGGGTTCATTGCCAGAATATGTAAGGTGATGCATTTTGGGGCTAAGAACCCAAAACTGAGCTAGCAGCTGGGTGGGGTACAGCCTACCATGACTGAGGAAGAAAAGGATCTGGGGGTAATCATAACGGGTTCAATGAACAACTCAGCACAATGTAGGTAAGCGGCCGAAAAGACCAGTAAGATGCTGGGTTATATTGCCAGGGGTAATACTCACCTGGAATACTGTGCGCAGTACTAGCGACCATTCCTGAAGAAAGACATTAAGTTGCTGGAGGGGGTGCAACACAGGGCAACAAAAATGATCCAGGGTCTGGGGGATTTACTATACGAGAGCAGACTGAGGGAATTGAACATGTACTCGCTGAAGAAGAGGAGGGACAGGGGAGATGTAATTGAAACATTCAAGTACATGACAGGCATAAACAGGATAGGGAAGGAGGGGCTTTTCAATGTGAGGGAAGGGAGGGATACGTGAGGCCATACTATGAGACTGGAGGGGGGTAGGTTCAGGAAGGAGATGAGAAGACACTTTTTTACGGAGAGGGTGGTGGCTGAGTGGAATGCATTGCCAGTGTAAGTGGTATCCTGCAGAACAGTAAACTGCTTCAAAAAGGGCTGGAACAGGGTAAGGAAAAGAGTTAAGGGAGGGAAGGGCACCGGTTCATCCCACAGGGTGCTTTATTCATATAGCAAGCATAACTATCTAGTACTTTGCATAACAGTGTTCATTTTCTCACTCTTTCTTGCTGTGCTTCCTTTTTATTTGTTTGCGTTTCCTATGTCTGTCTGAGTAGATATTTTTTGCCTTGTCAAACAAAAAAAAACAACTTGTAAAGCTTTAACACATTGTGCACTAATCATGTGGTGGGATTAGAACCTATGCCACTTCCTGCATGTTTGCGGTACTGCCACATTCAAAGCTTGTTGACACACTGTGCAGCAATCATGTGGTGGGATTAGAACCCATGCCACTTCCTTCATGTTTGCAGTACTGCCACATTCAAAAAAAATATTAGTGGGGGGCAGTAGAGAGCAGCTTACTGGCAAGACGTATTGCTTTTCAGCTGTGCAGATACACCTCTTAAAACTAGTAAAATAATAATTATGAGCAAGAATTATCTAACTTGAATACTACTGGATAGCTAAGATCATCCTGAGAAGATCGGTACCTGAAGTCAGTATGGGGCGCAACCAGAGAGCGAATACTGCCAATCCTAAAAGTACAGGGGCAGACTCTGACCAGGCCTCATCCTCAGCTGGAGGTACTATAGGACCAGACCTTCTGTGGAAGACCTTGCAAGCCTCTATGCAGGCTATAGATTTAAAAGTTGAATCGATCCTGCAGCGCTTTGCGGAACAGGATGCAAAGCTAGCAGTAACATAGAAAACCACAGTATTGGCAGGAAAGACCGCAAATGAAGCGCTGGTGCTACAGCAAAAATAGTGCAGGAAAATACCCAGTTAAGGTATCACTTTGAGGCATTGGAAAATGCAAGTCGGGCTTCTCACATATGTATAATAGGACTCCCAGAGGGGAGCGAAGATACGGATTTACTGTTGTTTCTGCAGTCCTGGCTACCTGATGCCTTAAATCTGCCTAAAGAATCTATCGGAGAACAAATGCTAAAGGCCATTCGAATAACCCCTAGAGCAGCAGGGCCTCGTGGTGAGGCTTCCAGAGTGGTGCTTCTTGTTACAACTGGTGCCAGTGTTCGGGACCACATCTTGCAGGCGGCCCGGGATGCTGATGGACTTTCCTTTAATGGGGCTACAGTACATTTATTTCCAGACTTATCCTTTGCTATGAGGACCAGGCGCAAGAAATTTGACGCCGTTCGTGCTCTCCTTCGAAGTCTGAGAGTGAGACACTCATTACTGATGCTGGCGTGCTTGAGAATCCATTATGGAGGGCATACATATTTATGCAGCGACCCTATGGAGGCAAGCAAGAAGGCTGAAGCCATCGCTCGAGAATTCAACATGTCCGAAGCTCACCCTGATTCTGAGTCTGGATCTGAAGATGAAGTGGACACCTGAAATATGAAGGCTTATTCTTAGGCGTGACACTTGAGTATCTCTGTTTTGTTTTTGAAGTTCCCCTGATTTTTTTTTTTTTTGTTCTGTTTATCCGCCCCCCTCTCCTCAAGCTCCACATCCTCGGGAGCATCTATGGAGACTACCCCTATCTTCACCCTTCTCGCTCACCCCATGGATGCGCATTTTTCCCCCAGGGCGGGGACGAGGTGGGGCAGCTACACCCTGACATTCCAGATTTCGTTGGGAGCTGGAAGGGAAGTTGGTGTGAGGCCATGAGGGTTAGCTCCTTGGTGCTCCATCTCCCTGGAGCCTGGAGAGCTTTTTCCATTTTTGTGTGAGGGAGAGGCGTGCCCAGGTGTCATGGCATCATTGCCGACGTCACCTCTCCCGTCCCCCTTACTGAATGCTGGTACTTGCTCTTCCTCCGGCTTCCGCCGGAGGTCAGTCAGCACTAACCATGGACCCCCTCCTCCCGGGAGAGGAGAGCTGTCCTCCGATCGCCAACTCTCTCTCGACGGGCCTGGGCTTTGTTCCTCAACCTGGGCTTGGCCAGCGCGGCCGAAAGTTCCCTGATTTTCATGATACTACCGGGGCTATTAGCTCTAAAATTTATAAGATGTTATAGAGTATTCTTGCTTAACTAATATGTGTGCCTATCTGCATAATGACTAGCAGTGCTACTCATGTGAGGAGTACATTTTATTTTTCACAAGATTTGGGGTCATATCAGCACGGGATGCTGAGTAATGAACATTTGAAAGAACTATATTTTGGGTTGGTTCCCCAAAAGCCTTAGCAAGCTGTAACCTTTCTGGACTATAATTTAGTTTTATAATTATACTGGTCCCCCCGTCCTCCCAAACATCCTTATATCTGTCTGTGTAGACTGTCCATCCTATATACATTTGATGTATCCGAGTGAACGCTAATGTGATCTCTCTCAGCTCTGTAAATTGTAAAGCTGTTGCTCTATTCTAAATGCAATAAATAAAAATTTCAAAAACAAATCAGGAAAAATAACACATTACTAAACAGTTTAAAAATATATATATATGTGTTAGTAATAGTAATAGTAATAGTAAATAGTAAAATAGTAATAAACTGAGTGATATATGGCTCCCTCCTTGTTTTCAGCTGCCTGACTGCTAGGTATCACATTTCCTCTGTGTTGTGGTTTCATTTTGTGCTTGCAGTGCTCCTTCACAAATTGAGGAAGTGGTTTCAGCTCAGTTTGTTACTGGGGATTTTACTAAAAACGGAGTATTGTCTGCAAATTCTTCAAGTATCTGGAGTATTCTTCCTGCTTGTGCCCTATCCTTGTTTTTGATGTACGTTACAAAATAAACATGGTTTGCTTTTATGAGCACATACTAGTAGCAGACCGCAGCAAAAAAGTTCCATACAGGAACTCATTTAACTAATGTTTCTTGAATTAATATGATGAACAAGTGCTGGCAAAGGTAGGCGCTACAGACCTCATTAAAATGTCACTGGAGCATAATGACACTTATTTTGTCCTTATTGACTGGGTAGGAACACTAGGTAGAGACTGCCTGTTTCAAGGTATGACCCGGGAGAATTTAGCTTGTCTGTCAACCTTGCATCTACAGGAGAATTTAAGTTGTCTCTCAGCCTTGCATCTGCTCAGGTCTCAAGTTACCTCCCACTGTTAGCTACATTCCTTTGTAAATTAACCCAGTCACCACTGACTTTAGTATACTTTATTGTGGGAATTGATAGAAAACTTTCCAGCAGCACAGAAGGGAGCATGCACCACACAGGAAGCCTAACCAGTTGTAAACAAAGCAGAATTTCATTGTGTGTGTGCAGTAGGCAGCACAGGTTGGGGGAACAACATGGCAAGCATACAAATGTAAACAAAAACAAAGAAGAAACTGGGCTCCTTCTAGCCAAATGCTACACTGCACAACAGAATTTTAAACAGCTACATGCTCAACAGATCAGAAGGGAGACATCTATATGGTACTAATGTTTTTTATGTAGTACTGCTGCTTTAAGCAGGAGGCAGAGATACGTGCTGCAGCACCATTCAGAACACTTAGTGGAGGACAACTGCCTCACATTCCTGTCACATGCTACCACAGTAATTTTTCTCTCCTACATCATGACACGTCAGCATGGCTCCGCCCATGCAGCCATAAACAAACATACACCATTAGTGCTTTTTAGAAACCTAACAATGTGGGTGTATATGTTTTGCATCTGCCACCCCGCAACCTCCCTGATGGTCATGCACCTCTACGAATTTACCTTCCCCCCCCAGTGGCGGGTCAGGGGAGGGAGGGAGGGAAGGAAATCCTCCATCCCCAAGTCACAGTCCAGTTCAGACCATGGTGGTCCAGGTGGCAGTGCAGGTCCAGGGACTGACTGACAGGACTTCACTAAGCCCCAGCTATCATTTTCCATTTTTCTCCTGTCCCTCCTGTGGCTGATGTGAAATATGTGTGTGTGTGTGTGGAGGCATGCACGCATCATCAGGCAACAGCCCCTCCCGTGCATGCTGCGCTAGACTGCACTACCACCAGGTGGGGCAAGCAAGGCCTCCCTCCTTCACTGGGAGAGGAGAGCAGTCCCTTGGATGCTTGCTCTTCTCTCTCACAAGTCAACCTCTGGCAACCTGAGTCTACCTCCGAACTCAGGTCACCACGAGGTGTGGTGTAACATTGTGGATTTCTGTCTGCAGCCAGAAGTGGGTGTGTTATGTCTTGTATTATGCAAGGATATATGTGGCTGCAGAAGCGCTGGCCCCATAGGGGCCTGTGTTTTTGCAGACATAAGTATTGTTGTGATGCGAGTATCGTGGATTTCTAACTGCATTCAGAAGTGGGTGTGTATGTCTTGTACTGTCCATGTGTATTTGTGGCTGAAAAAGTGCCAGACCCTGATGATGGAAGTCTTTTTTGTCATCTGGAAATCTTATGTTTGCCTTACCTGATGATGGCTATCTGTGGTTGCTTGTGTGCTCTTGTCCTTTTTTTTATTTGTTTTTTTTTTGGGGGTTAGGTTGGGAACCATAACATTACATTTCCTTACTTTCGTGGCATTTTTTTTTTTTTGCAGTGACTAACACACACACACACACACTCACATGCATGGACAATCCATACAGCTGCTGTGATTAGGAAAAAAGGGAGGGGAATATGGAGAACCCTGACATTACTAGACATCACTAGATATTGTCCAAGTTGGTAATGGTTTCAGCAAATTTTAAAACACAGTTTTTCATCTGAAAATGGCTACCCAGACTGTCTAGTGACAGCAACAATATTTACAGTAGTTCAGCATTTGAGCATGTCCCTAGAGACACTAGTTGCCTTTTTTTCTGCAAACAGTTTTTAAAAATGCATTGAATGGATGTTTTGACTATATGGCGCTAGATATGCAGAACATTTGTACGTGTAAGTTCATGTTTAGAACACTTGTTTTCTGACAGAAAAATGCCTGCCCAGATTTTCTAAGGACATCACAAGAGACTATTTCTGGTGAGGGCCCTAGAATTTCTGCACTGACATTTTGCTGCAGAAAATGTGTGTTAAAAGTTGTTGAAGCATGCATATTGCATTTGGGAGTATTTTGAGTGATGAGTTCTTGGCCCCAGAACTCAAATCCAGTAATACAGCAAGGGAATGATCAACCAAGAAAGAAATATACTTGTGGTACCATTCCAGGAAGGATGCTTGCGATGATTTAAAACGCATTGCCTTTTTTTTTTTTTCTTTCAGACGTGTGCAAATAGTACTGATCTTCCAGAAGTTGAAATCATCAGTCTACTGGAAGAGCAGCTACCCCATTACAAGCTAAGAGCTGATACAATTTATGGTTATGACCATGACGACTGGCTTCACACCCCTCTCATTTCTCCAGATGCCAACATTGACTTAACTACTGAACAGATAGAGGAGACGCTAAAATATTTCCGTAAGTGAAATCTTTGTCTCATTTCTGCTGATGCCTTCTATTCAGAGTAAACGCCTAGTCGAGACCAATCTACTCTGCTCAGTAGTACAGATTATTCTGTTGTGGGTTGACTTGGCTGCCACCCATGTGGCTTCAGATCATGCCAGCTACAACACATTTGGTTACAAATGGGACATTGTCTGCTGCAGGTATAAAAATCACACTTTGGTGCTCATGGTTAAAACTGAAATGGGAAGGCAGTTGACCCACTGGGAATTCAATACTAATCAGTACCATGAAGTGTGAGGTGAGAGGGTGTTAACAGGTTTGTCAGAAAGTTGAGATCCAAGCCATCTAAGGCCCTGTCCATACTGCTTTTTAAATCAAACCGCTTTAAGACTGTGGATAACACTTTTCACCATTCTACAATTGTTATAAGTGTAATAATCCTTTCTGGGTGAACATCAGTGCTGTAAGAACTGCACTGCCTGGGTGGTTGAAGGCCCTTGGTTGCTTCTCACAGCTCACAACCCACCAAGATCATTCAGCTATTACAATATTACCACACAGTCAACTGTGGAGTATTCCGTGGCTTATTATAAGTGTTTGTGTCCACACTTGGTAGAACAGTTTTTGAAAACTATTGCTGAGAACACCTTGGGAACTGGTTTCAACAGTGGTTTATGCTGTAATGGTTTACCAAACATCGTTAGGCCAGTGTAGTTCCACCACTGCCGTTCTTCCTGTACCCCATCATGCCAACCCAGAGGTCTAGGAAAACCATGTACCTGAAAGTTTCTTGCTTTCCTGGAGGATCTGCAGCATGATAAAGAAACTCTCCATTTCCTCTTTTCAGGACCAGGTCCTGCTGGTGAAGGAAGGACTGGTGTCTGTGACCTTTGTTCTTAAATTTAAAAATAAGGAAACTCTCTCCATCCTCTCACCTGTTTCTGCTCCTGCTGGTGAGGGAAGCAGTGACTGGGACTCTGTGCCATTTGCATTGTGTTAAAAAAAAAAAAAAAATGAGCAAATGATCTGCTTCCCCTCACCGTCCTTGCTTCAGTTGGTGAGGTGATAGTCTGAAATTCTGCACAGAAATCTCATAGGAAGTGTCTGAATTTGTTTTGTTTGAAGGGCGTACTGTATAGTGCAGCTCCATAGCAGGGATGGCACCTTTTGGAAATGCAACAGTTTTAGACATAGCTCGCTGTTTGTGTCATACATTTTCCATGTTTCTCTTCTCATTCTATATTGCTGAGAACATGCACAGGAAATAAGTCACGTGTCTCTTATTATTGGTCTGCCCTTAAGTGCGTGTTCTACACTTGAAGCCTCTATGAAAATGCAACCTGTTGTGTAGAAATAATGTTGTTACAGGCAGAGGTTTGTCAAGTCAGATGGAGGGATTAGGCAGTAAAGAACATGTATAGCTGAACTCTGGAGACAGAAATTCAATTTCCATGCAAGTGTCCTTATTAATTAATTGAGAGAGAAAGAAAAATACAAAAAATTTAAAAACAGAAGCCAAACTGCATCAAAATACTGTGGTATGTTGTTTTTTTTTCTTTTTTTTGTAGGATCTATTTATCCCCCTTATGTGCTCCAGGGTCCCTCACTCCTTCAGGCTACCAAGACCCCCGACTCACCAACTATCCTCACACGAGCCTCTCTGTCCTCACATCTCAGCCGGCCTAAAGTATCCCGGCATAACCCTTTTGCTGGGTTTTTACCCCCTCCGACGAGGGGGAAGGCACTGGGATGGGAGATTACCAGCGCACTATCTGTAGGTTCGGATGCTGCTGAGGTAGAGAGGTGGCTCCCTGGGGCTTTGGCGATGTCTGAGCACGGCAGCCGTCATCCGGCAGACCCTGGAGCTGTTTTTCCAGTTTTTCTAGGTTCTCCATCGTGTTGCTTAGACAGTGCCTCCAGTCTCCACTAGGGACCGCTGCAGAGTGAAGCCTACTCCAATCCCACCCCAGGAGAGGAGAGCAGTCCTCCGGACGCTCAATCCTCTCTCCCCCTGCTGAACCCCAGTGCCCCAAAGTCCATTCCTGAACCCGGGTCGCCGACGTGGCTCGAGGTAAGGCACCAGTGTAGTATGTTTTTTAAAGTTTTCCCAGAGACATCAGCATGTCTTGAAGTATGCCGTACAGCTTGTTGGGATGCACAGGTCTAATAATCAGTCTGATCTTCTGGACCTCTGCTTGGGACATTGGCCTGTGGTCCATCTACTTGCCACTGGGACTCCAGCCTACTAACTTATCTCCTTGCCATTGAATCTTAGATCTGCGTGCCCCACCAAGTTCCTTGCTTTATATTTTGATACAAGATGTGCTCCTGCTTACTGAATCATTTGTATCTGCACATTGGCACCACCTGCTTCCTTAATTATTCATTAATCTTGCTCTTTGTATAATGTTACTGCTGCACTGTATCTGCTGGTAAGCCTTTCCCAGTCGTCTTTTTTTTTTTTTTTTGTTACTTAGCTAGTTATGGTTTACTTAGTTGAATTGCATTTTCCTTGCAGTGTTATAACTTAGTTAACCCCTCTGGTACAGTATGTTTAATTTTTGTTATTTTACTTCTGTGAATTGGTTTGTGCTGACTACTATACTTGTTTGGGCTGGCTAAATGTACAGTCACGTCTGCTCCAGACATTCATTTTATGCTAGCCAATCTGCACTAGTGCCCGTACTTCAGTGTTACAGGTGATACCTACTAACCTCATTTGACCCAGGGTTGCCTTTCCAATCCTATTGGATAGTTGCTATAACTTGCCCCCTCCACTAGTCTTCACCAGCATTTATTGACTCTGCTTTACTCCTTCTCTTTCTTTTCATTATTCCTTTTATCTTAGTCCCCATCCACACAATATTCTCTCTCCTGTCTGTCCCCACCTTTCATCTTCCCCTTTCCTCATTCAGTGTAGTCTCCTTTTCTTCTCTCAGTCTTAATGCTGTGTTGCAGTCCTTCCTCCCCTCCCTCCCCAATACCTGTTTGTAGGTGCTGGTCTCACACCCTTATGCTCCTCACTACCCTTCTACTACAACTGTCGGGTGATGTGCAGTAAAACCTTGTCCCCCTCCTTCCCACCTCCTTTAACCAATGACTGAGTGTTTTTCATATAAACATAAGGCGTCTGCTCCCCAGGCTTGACCAGCTGAGGCTATGAGTCATATCCTACAGTCTTGATGTCCTGATTATTACAGAAATCTGTTTCTCCGTCCGAATCAGTGATGTAGAAGTTGTGTTCTCTGGTGATTCACAGACAAAACTGTAGAAAGCGTGGTAGTGGAATTCTGTGATATACCCCAGCCTTAGCTATGATATGCATCGTTCTGCCATCTCCTCTGCCATGAACTCCTCCTCCTCCTCCTCCCTTACAGATCGTCTTTCCCCTGCTTGTTTCCTGTTTCCGTTGGTGGTGCTTACTCTTCTCAAAGCTAAGCCTGACTCCTGTCTTGTCAAAGGGTTGAGGAGCCTACAAGGGAGGGGGTTATCCTCAACTTTCTTCTTACAAACAGGTATAATAGAGGGAAGACGGTAGTGCAGGATCCATTGGGAACCAGTTTACCATCAGTCAGTATGGTTTACTGTCACATTAGAAGCGGAGAGAAAGAGGTCACAGACAAAAGTCCTAGATGAGGGTGGATATTAGCAGGATGTAACAATTGTTTCTGTAGAAGCTAGGGCCCAGTCCACAATAGGGGTCCTGTAATGTTACACGCAGGCGAAAACATTACAGGAGCCCCCTAAACGTGGTGCATGTCCACACTGAAAGTGTTATGGAACCGTGTTTGAAAATCGTGTTCAGGGTTTTAGCACTGTTTGTAACGTGATTCCGTTTGAAACATGCTTAACTTGGGGATGTGGACACTCTAGCACCATAAGTCCAGTAACATTATTGAAAACTTTACCTAACTAACATTGCCGGTGTGGACAGGGCTAGAGGCAGTTCCAACAGCTCTTTACATAGGTTCCATGTCAAAAGAAAAACATTATCAAGATAACAGTTATGCAGTGTCAGTGGCTCAGCAGGTAGCACACTTGCCTCTTGGGCCGGGAGATCAGAAGGCCGTGGGTTCTAGCCCCAAACCAGGCACTTGGGTTAATAGCCTAATACTGACACTGCAGTGCAGCATGAAGGGGGTGCTGTACTCCTGAGGTGCCATCTTTTGGATGAGACGTTAAACCGAGGTCTCATCTGCCTGTTCTGGTGGTAGTTCTGGTGTATGTTAAAGATCCCATGGCACTTCTTGAAAAGAGATGGGGAATTTTTTATTAAAAATCAAAAACATAGAATTATAGCAAAATTACATTACATGCTTTACACATATCCATATTTTCCTTTTTACCCAATACTAGTAATTTCTTCCCACATTTTCCTTGCTCTCTCCTCCCCATAAATCCTATGTTCTTCTTGGTAAATTTTGTCAGTTCCATTCTGGAAACTAAACAATAACTCTTGTAGTGAATTTTCTTTTTTCTGGAGGACTCTTTGACATCTATATTGCCATATTAACCATTTCAAAACAGCTAAAATTACATATGTTGTACTTTTGTCTAATTTCTCCCAATCTTTGGATAGCGGACTGTATATTAACACTTTGTACATCATATTTCTAAAACCGTTCATCCCCAGAATCTTGCCAACATTTTCCAAAATGATTCAATAGGAACACTCAAAATATGTATGAAACATAGTTTCTTCTTGCAATCCACAATCTTTTTCACCACATATCCTTTCCTCCACTTTCCTGTGCTTATGGTCCCCCCTTACATTGAGTTTATCATGACTACACATCCATACTGTCTCTCTCAATTTTTGGGGAATTATTTTCTCCAAGGTTGCTGCCAAAATATCTTCTGTTTTGATACCTTCTTTCACCTTAAATACTGGTTCTTTGAAATAATAATTTTTTTTTAATCCCCCCTCCCCCGCCTACTCTCTCTGAGCTGCGCTTCTTTGGGAGCTCCAATGAAGGACTGCCCCCGCTCCTGCCACCTATCTGAACTCACGGTCGATCCCCCATGGAGCCATGGACCCCCCCCAAGGCAGGGATGAGGTGGGGCAGAACACCCTGAACTATTCAACTTTTGTCGGGAGACCCTGGGGCTAGGCAGGCGGGGGCTGTTAGGGGTCTGCCTCTGTGCTCTGTCTACCCAGAGCTCGGAGGTGCTTTTTCCCTGTTCGTTGTGGGGTGGCGCTGGCAAAGCAAACATCACCGCTGGCGGCCGCCCACCCCAGCGTTGGCTCCACACGTGCCATGCCTCAGGCCTCCGCCAGAGGCCGGTTAAGCACCGAGCAGGGCCTCCCCGCCCTCCTGGGAGAGGAGAGCTGTTCTCCAGATGCTCAATCCTCTCCCTCCCTCCCCTGCCGATCCCCAATGGCCCGGGCTCGTTCCCGAACCCAGGTTGCCGGCGTGGAGTGAAGTGTGACGCCCAGCATCTCAACCTTCAGCGCCACTGGGCTGGCTTGAAATGACTCCTTTCCATTATTTTGCTGTACAGCTGTTTTGTATTTTTCCTGATCAGAATCTACAGTTATACCCTATTGAATTAGGTAGTTCCTACCGATTTCCATGTATATAGGACATCCCCACCACCCCCCCCCACATTTCCTTTTTTCCAATGTTTTTAATTAAAGGTGTACCCAATTGGTGTGTTAATAGTATCCAGCTTTGTTTTTCCCCTTTTATTAGGGGCACTACATTTGTAGTGATAAACAACTTTACCAAAAACACTATTGGTTGTAACATCTTTAAACCTCCATCTTTCACGTCTCTATTTGTGATTCCTCTTCTGATTGGATTTAGTTTACTCCCCCATAACATTTGGAGGAACATTTATTGACCACATTGATGAACTCACTAAGAAACTACTTCAAAGGCTTGGTATTTTCTTCAGGATCAACCACTCACTAACCCAGAAGGCTAGAAAACTCCTAGTCCAAGCTACCTTCTTGCCTCTCCTAGACTACACGGACTTCCTCTATGGCCATAGTACTAGCACAGCTCTCTCCAAGCTTGATACTCTATACCACAGAGCCCTTAGGTTCATTTCTGATGCCCCTTATGACACACACCACTGCATCCTCTATTCTTCCGTAGGCTGGAGCTCCCTTAGCTTCAGGAGGCAAAATAATGCTATTCTATGGACATATAAGGCAAGCACTCATAAATTACCTCAGTACCTCACAAGCTGCCTAACTCCCTGCATCCCTAGTGCCTATTCTCTCAGAAGTCTTACTATCTTATCTCTGGCTATCCTTACAGTTAAAACACGCTTTGGTAGAACCTCAATACGCTTCACTCTTCCTACGCTCTGGAATAAGATCCAGAAAACCTTAAGGCTTGTTACCCCTGTCATGTTCTCCCTCTTCAAATCCTTGTTCCTGAGGACCTTCTCCAAGGTCTGTCATTGTTTCAAGTCAAGGTTTTAACATCACGATTTGTTACTGCTTTAAATTCTGGACTTAAACCTCAACCATTGCCTGAGGCGTCATTTGAGTCCTCCCTTCTGTCATTGTCCAAATCAAGGTTCCAACATCACGATCTGTCTTTCCTTCAAATATTGGACTTAAACCCCAACCATTGCCTGTGGCATCTGTCAAGCTCTCCCTTCGAACAGTCCTTCCTCCCTAGGCCACCATGTCCAATCCTCTCCTATTTCAACTGACCTTCCCTATACCCCCCCTTCCCACCCCACTTGCCAGTACATATCAAAGGACTCTTACATCTCAATCTTCTTTGCACTTTGACACTAGAGGAACTGCCACTCCTGCTCACTATGACTCCTCCAGTGATGTTATTGTATAAACTTTAGCTCATTACTTTACGTCCTTATATCTGTATCCATGCAGTTGTATTTAAATGGCACTACCTCCTGTTGATTCTATTGCTATGTTCTGGTGCAAGTATCTTGTCACATGCGATGGTTATATGTTGTTATATTACTATGTGATTGTTATGTACGTTCACTCAACCTGTGATGTCTTAACCCTGTTGGCAATTGTTTTGCCCCAGGTCCATCTTGTAAATGAGCTTGTCTCGATGATATTCCACCTGGCAAAATAAAGATTTTGATTGATTGATTGATTGATCTGAAAAGACTCTTAGATGGTTATTTATTTTTTGCCAGTATTTTGTAATCAGATGTTAGTAAGCGTATTGGTCTCCAGTTTCTAATTTGTGACCTTTCCCCTTTTTTTACAGAGAGATACCATTATTCCCCGTTTCATACTGTCTGTAAGTTTGCCACCTGTAAAAAAAAAAAAAAATCATTGAAGATTTGTGTTAGCATGGGTGTCAATTGTTCCTCAAAGATTTTAAGAAAGGTATTAGGTATCCCATCTATTCCTGGTGCTGTTACAAGTTAACGTTTTTATTGCTTCCTGTACTTCTTCCTCTCTTTATTTCCTTACTGATTACTTCTGCCTCTTAGTTCCCTAATTTTGGCATATCTACAGTAGGAAAAAAATCTCCCTTTCCTTTCCCTAAGGGCCCTTGGTATTTTTCCTTTATAAATTCTTGTACTGTGCATATTATATTTCCTATGTCCATATGTAACTTTCCCTTATTATCTTTGAATTCATATATTATTCTTTCCTTTATCCTATCTTTGCTGCTGTCATAAGGATTTGTTTGTTATTTTGTCCTGAGTCCCACTTTTCTGTTCCTTCTTAAGTGATTTTATTCTACTATAGTGACATTTTTCCATTTCTTATTTAATTTCTACTATTTGTTGTTCGTTTATTTTGTTCCTTGCCTGTCGCGTAATTAATTTATATAATTTGGCTCATAAACTTAAATATTTCTCTCATCTTGTAGCTTCTGCCCTTTGTCTCGCCTCTCAATAATTGTTTAATATCTCCTTTAGTGTCTTCCCACCATTCCACTGTATTACCATCGATTTATTTTACTGTTACTCTGGCTTCTAATAGGTCTTTTATCTTTTCTTTACATTTTTCTTCTAGTTTTGCTGTATTCATTATCCAGTGTCCTTTGCCAAATTCCATTCTTTTTCCCCAATTCTATATTAATTTCTACTGCCATGTGATCGGAAGTCTCTATTGGAATACTTCTTACATTTTTAAGTACAGTTTTCTTTGGGATCATCCAAAAATCAATTCTCGTGGACCGTGTTCCTTTAAAATATGTGTGTTCTCCTTTTTTTTCCTTTAACCTTGTATGCTTCTTCCATCCCTGCATTTCCTAGGATTTCCTTCAATAGTTTGTATTACAAAATATTTTTTGTGATACCCTCCCCCAGTCTGCTTTAGTTAATCCACAATTAAACCCCCCCTACTAATTTTGCAGTATGCAAATATGGTTCTATCATTCCCATTAATTTCTTTCATTCTGTTTTAACCTGGGGATTATAGATTACTGTTATTCTCACAGTAATTCTTTTTACTAAGCAGTCCACTATAAAGGCCCTTCCTGGGACTGGATCTATTATCTTAAGAACCTTTATCTCTTGTAACCCAAAAGCTACCCCTACCCCTGAGCATCTTTCTTCCCTAATAGACCACAGTGAAGGCCCCCATACCCAATCTTTTTGTGCCTGTTGTATTTCTTCTACAGTGTGTAATCTAGTATCCTGAAATATAATAGTCATTCCTTAAATCACTTAATATTTTAAACATAGTTAGCCTTTCCCTTCTGTCTTTAATACTGTTTACATCGTTAGTTATACATTTCAAGCTCTCCATCTTATGCTAAATAGATTTTAAGGGAGTCTTTTTATTTCATCCTGTGTCTCTTGATTTCTTTTTTTTTTTTTGATGCTTGAATATCCATTGTCCCTTCATCCGTTGCATCCTCCCTATATGAGGAGTCAGAGCTAGAGTTGCCTGTTTCCTCGTCCATTGTTGTCCATTCCTTGTCCCTTAAAGGTGTATATCTGTTTTTAAGTTCCACCCCTCTCTATCTTTCTCAAGGAATATCTTCTGTTTTGTTTGTCCTTTGTTTTTGGACCTCGTCACCTTGGTAAACTTGTTTTGTATTGGTCCCTTCCCTTCCCTGTTTTGTTTTGTTCTGTTTGTTCAGAACCTCCTTCTTGTTGCTACTTCCCTTTTATGTATATTTCCTTTGTTGTGTTCAATCTTTCCATCTCATTTTTCTTTTTCTCTTTTTGTTGTTTAATTTCCTCCTCATGTAAGGCCTCCAGCACCACTTGATTTTGCTTTCCTTTTTCTTTTTGTGCCACTGCCAGGTATACATGTTGTTCTGTTTTTCCCCCCGTATCTGGGCTGTTGTGTGATGCCCATGGACAGTTTGAAAATATGTACCCTTCCTCTTCACACAGTCTACATTTGATCTTATTTTTGCATTCTGCTCCAAAATGTCAATTCTCTACATAGGCCGCACTTCACTTTTTCGCACGCATTGCTCAGGTGCCCTCTTTCCCCGCACTTGTAACAGGCTGGGGCTGCCCAGCATAGAACACAATTCCACGGTCTTGTCCTAAATAAAAGCAATTTGGTAAATGCTGCATTTCACCCTCTGCATGTTTATTTTATGCCTCCACCCTCCTGTCCATAAACATTCATCATCCAGTATCGGTTCTGGCGGGCCATGTACCATACATCTTTGTTTCAGCCAGAAAGTAATGTCTATTACATTGCCTCCTTCATTCCTAAAGAGGACTGTTGCAATTTTAAAGGCGGGTTTTGTCAGGGGGACTGTTTTCGGGTTTTTCAATAACTCTGTGTGTTTTAGTTGATGATAAAGCTTCCAAAACCTATCGAGGCCTCCAGGGTGTTTGAAGCTTCTGTACTGCCTGGAACATGATTAAGTGCATATATTTAGTACGGATAAAATTTCATGCTTTCTTTCAAGAGATGTTTTCCTATAAAAGTTCTACCTGGGGCATCTGCTGTTGATCCTCTAAATTTTAGGCAGACTGCATTCCTTCCCTTAGCTTGTTGTGGTTTATTTTCATTAGGGAACAGTTTTTCTCTAGTGACCCCCCTTCCCAGGTTTTCTTCTTTTCTTTCTCTGTCTGTTCATTATCCCCTCACTGGCTTCTTCCTCTGTTCTTGTTGTCTTCTGTTCTATCTCCATGGATATATAATCACAATCTCTTTTGCATCATCTGCCGCTGTCATTTTACCTTTTTCCTGCTTCTCTTTACTCAGGCCTTTCCCCTCTAATGTCCCTCTGTTATGTGTTTCTGGTATTATTGAAGTACTTCCTGATGTGCCTGGCCTGTTTGGATCCCATCCTGTCTCATCTTCTTTTCGCTTCCATCCTGCCTTTACCAACGCTTCTGTGACCCACTCTGGAGTGTCTTTAAAATCTCTAAATGTCTGTTCATCCGAAACATCTTCTACTTCTTTCCCTTCTTCCATTTCTACCTGGGGGGCCCCCTTGTTTCTGAATTGCAATTTCTTTCTCTTTCTTAAATGCTTGTTTTCTTTTTCCTTTATCCACCTGTAACCCCTAGGTGGTGCTATCCCAAGGGCTACTACCCCTGCCTGCTTAACTACTAACAGGGTGAGGGGCCTAGGTCCAGTGGTGAGTGCCTCCACCCAGAGGTCAGGGTTTGCAGTAGTTAAACTAGCTTGGTCACAGCCCTCTGGGACACTGTAACCCCCCTTTCTTCCCACTAGTGGCCCATGCAATGCATCAGGAATATCTTCACAATGTACACTTACCCCCAGGACTGGCTCTGTCGACTGGACTCTGGGGACCCCCTGTAAAACAAGATGACAGTGCAAAAACCACAGTACAATACTTTAACATAAACAAATACCTCAGTCAGTGTAACTTTGCTGAAACAGACAGTTCCGATTTATTTAAGGAGCTGTAACAAGTACAGGGTGAAATCGGGTTAATTAGGTTAAACACATTAATAATCACAGTACTGTGCACATATTCAGAGTCCCAAATTGTCACTTTCACTGGTACCCAGGATTTGGGGGGTGGGGGGGGTGCTAGCCAGGATCGGTGCAGCTGGTTGGGGCCCTGTGATGGAAAAACACTGGCGTGATACTCAAATTGTAATCCGGAGCCAGTTGGCTCAGTTCATGAAGAAATTAAAAAAAAAAATTAGATGACACACTTGCAATTCGATAAACAGATGGCAGGGAGCTACCCTGCTTTGTACTCACAAACTCAATGCTGGGAACTGGATGGAAGGCAGATTGTCCTGGATTGCCAGGAGGAGCAGACCATGTGACAAGGTCCTTGTGACTGGATTCCCACTACAGTTTAGAGCAAATGGATGTAGTCTGGATTAAGCTGGGGTTTACTTTCAGCTTCATGCACTCAATTCACTGTACAGGGGATTTGAAACGCAATTTTTATATGTAAAAGGAAAGTACAGTACTAGGTAGGCTGCTTCTCTATCCCAATTGCAATTACTGCGTAATACCCGGGAGAACACATAGCAGATTCAGTTCCTGGCAGACCGAGCATGATTCAGCAATTTCTCCAGTCTTCTACAGGGTGAGCCTGGTTTCTACTCTTCAGATCTCCTTGATTCTCTTCACAGGTTGGATACAGTCCGAACAGGCACTTGCAAAAGTTGCAGACCGAAACTTAGGGCCTTACACGTGATTCCCACACTACTACACACCGAAGAAGCACACAGCTCCTTGTCTCTTCACTGCCCAAACTGATCTGATCTTTCCAGTAGACAGAGCTGGGCATTTCCTTTGAGTTCCTCCCAGTTCAATTGGCTGGTTTGGCTGTCACTCACAATGACTCCCCTGTTGGTGCAAAAAGGTGCCGAAGTCCGAACTACAATTCCCAGAGGCATCTGCCATACAGTCCCATTGTGGCTGGCTCAATTTAAGAGTCCAAGTTCTGATGTGCCAGCAGCAGGCTCCATGTTAAAGGTCTCCCATGCTGATTGGTCCAATTCAGCAGTTCAATTCCAACATAGAGGGGAAAAGCACACAGAGTCCCAGCTGCAATAAAACAGGTTAGATAAACTGCAATCTCACAAATGCTGCTAAATGATTGCAGGCAAACAGTTACAGCTTTCAGATGGGCTCCCTTTGCACTCTTAGCGACTGCAAAAACGGAGCGAATTGGCAGCAGCCCAGGCGGGATTTGAGCATTAGAACACACAGTCCCCCCTCCTCAATTAATTATGGTCACAAGCAGGCAGCTCTTAAAGAGACAGTACCAGAGGCTCTAAAAGCACTAACACTCAAGCAGCTTAAACGCTGAACACCTCCAGACTTGAAGCATTCAAGCAAGCTCCTGGAAGACTTCTGGGAACCCCCATTTACGGGGGGGGGGGGGTTACACACCATTTTTTATATCTGTCTTTCCTCTAGGGCTAAGTTGTTTCTGACTTATCTTAGCCTTTCCTTTTAAGGTGTCTCTACCAGTTGTGCTAGCATCAGATATTGCGGATGTGGCTCCTTTTGATACCACTACATCATTCAGTTTCAGCTGTTTCTGACAGGCTTCAGGCCTGTCAGTTTCCCCAATGTTACATCGCTCTGATTTCTCCTACAAGGCTAGATTTTATACTAGCTTTCCCCTTAGCCTGTTTCTCCACATTTCTGGCAGGAATAAAAACCTTTTTACTCACTGTGGCCTTTGCATCCTCCATCCCCACGGAAGATCGTTTGTCCTCTGATCTGTTGTCTTTAGACCGATTCTGGTAGTCTTGTTTCCACTCTTTTTTTCTTCGTGATCCATGGCCTCTAGTAGAATAAAGACTGGGGAGGGGCCCTCTCCCCAGTCTTCCTCACTCTCTCGCTTTTCAGTAGAACTGACTTGTTTGTCGGGCCGGCATGGATCCCCCTACTGGTGAGTACGGGAATTTCCCTGGTGCCCCGGCCAAATTTCCCCCCATTCACCAAAAATACCACCAACAGCTTAATCTGGTTCAAAGTCAGTTGGCATTCATCTGTATCTCCCTCTCCCGGGTCATGCCTGAAAATAGGCAGGATTTGTCTAGTGCTCTTACCTGGTCAACAAACACTAAATAAACAAATTAATAAATAATTACAATAACAGATACATTGCAAGTGTCACCAGGCCTGAATACGTCTAGGCAGAATACAGCAAAAGCTGTAGGTTCGCTGAAAAAATACAGATTAAAATTGAGGTGGGACTAGACACACTGGGATAGGTAAAGGATGGAGACAAGGGGTTTTAAATGAATACACTCTGTACACACAGTACAATTCATTTAAACAACGGAGGCAGTGTAGAAGGTATGCCTTAGTCAGGTAATAGCTAGCTTTCTAAGGGCAGGAAGGTATAGCAGGTCAAAAGTGGAGGGGGAGGTGGACGAGGGAAGGGGAAGGAGGTGGGTGAGAGGGAAGGGCGTGGGAGGAAAGGGATAGGTGGGGATAAACAGTGGGGTAACAGAGAGTAAGTGTCGAAAGGGTGGTGGTACAGTAGGGTAATGCGGGTAGTGTGAGACATAAGGTGCACGTATGGCGTAGGAAGGCAGTCTTAGTGGTGGCAATCACAGGTAGCCTCCGCGACTAGGCGCTGTTGTAGCAAATGTTTGAAGGAACCCAGCGTGGTTGTATTTAATATATCAGATTGCAACAAATTGCTCCAGCGTGGGGCTCTGTATGCAAAAGCACACTGTCCTAGTGCAGTACGGCACCTTGGGGTTCTGAACATCTGGCTGGAGGAGTTTTTTGTAGCTCGCTGGTTTAACGGAGGAGTCAGAAGGGCTTGGACGCCAGGTGGCATCATACCAAGGCTGACTTTTTTAGCAATCAGACAGGTTTGAAATCTGAGCCTGCTGTCAAATTGTAGCCAGCCCAGTTGGCCTGGGAGTAAAGATCACATGTGTGGGTCATTCGGTCAGCACCAGTGAGAAGACAGCAGGCTTTATTTAAGGCTGTTTTGATGCGCTGGAGGGTTGTGTCTGTAGTTGATCCATATATGATGATGCCATAGTCAGCGAGTGAGATAACAGAGCTGTGAATGGCAAGGTGCAAAGTATCTGGGGTCAGGTTGCGTTTGTGTCTGTATAGCATTCCTATTCTTCTGTTTATTGCCTTCGAGACCTTGTCGATGTGCTGGGTGTAGGACAAGGTAGAGTCAGTAGTTATACCCAGGTACTGAAATTGTTGGACTGGCTCTAGGGGTGATTCCCTAGACATTGCTGATGGTGAGTGGAAAGTTTCTGTGCTTGCTGTGGTTACTGGTAAACATCATAGTCTTAGTGTTTTTGTAGTTCAAGATAAGCTTCTGGTCATTAAACCATTTTTCAGTGGATGTGAAACCTTGCTGGAGCTGGTCTTGAAGTTGCTGTGGTTGTGAGTGACTAGTGAAAATAATGTCATCATCTGCATAAAGAAGTATGTGGCCATTGCAAGAGTTTGGGAGCTTATTTATGAAGATTCTAAATAATAGTGGGCCCAGGATGGAACCTTGTGGGACCCCGGAATGTACTGGTCTGCTTTCAGAGCGAGCATCTCTGATTTTCACTTGTTGTGACCAGTTGTTTAGGTAACCAGAGAACCAAGTGGAGGTGTCTGGGGAAAGGGAAAGGGGAAATTGTTTAACCAGGAAAGGCACACTAAGCCGGAGCTTGTTTCCAGGTGCGACCTGGGAGCACAAGGAAGTTAAGTGATTTGCTCAGGGTCACACAGTATGCAAGTGGAAGCTGTGGGATTCAAACCCAGGTCTGGTCTGCTGGATGTCACCAGATTTGCAGCTCAGAGCCTTAGACCACTGCGCTATACTGCCTCCAGTCCGATACTGGTGAGTTGTTCAATAAGGAGTGTGTGATTAACAGTATCAAAGGCCTTGGTTAGGTCTATAAATGTTGCCCCAACCAAGAGCCCTTGTTCCAGTGAGTTATGGATGAGTCCCGTAAATTCTAGTAAGGCTGTGACAGTACTATGTCCATGCCGAAACCCATGCTGTTGGGTGCATTGCAGCTGATATTGCTCCAAGTATTCCATGAGTTGATCAGCCACAATGCGCTTCAGGGCTTTAGAGAGTGGAGGGAGGACTGAAATTGGGTGGTAATTTCCAAGAAGTGCATGGTCACCACTCTTATGCACTGGGGTGATCATGGCAGATTTCCAGCAGTTCGGGAATTGTGAGAGGCTGAGAGATAGGTTGATTGTCTTAATGAGGGGCACAAGAACTTCATCAAGTGCAAGGTTTATGAATTTAAGATCTAGGGAATCCCCACTGTGCCATGATTTCTCAAGTACTTTTCTGGAGCTATCTCCCTGCTTCACCTTCACAGACAGCCTTGAAATAGAATGGCGGGTGGTCATGTAGTGGGGCTTGGTTCACCTGGTTTCCACATGTTTGGACACTGTCGAAATAGTCCGGGGGCAGAAAGCTGCCGAGGTCAGAGAACGCCCTATTGAAATGCATCAGCGATGATTTTTGGCACCATGGTTGGGGTTCCATCAAGATTCAGCATGTTAGGGATAGTCTTAGGGTCTTTAGGATATTTTTCCAGAATGACCTGCTGTTATTCCAGCTATCTGAGAGGGCATCCTTGTAGTACCAGCTTTTGGCCAACCGGATTGCACTGGTGCACTGATTCCTAGCCCTTTTGTAGTTTTGAATAGTGGATTTGGTTCCTGAGGCCCACGCCTTGTCCCACAGGTTATCCCTAGCTTTTAGGAGTTTGATAAGATCTGGAGTGATCCAAGGGTAGTAGGTCCACTTTACTTTCCTGGTTTTTAAAGGTGCATGCTTATCACAGACCGCATTGAACCGACTGATGAAGTGGTCAAGTGCTGTATCGACATTGTTCATGGTACATATTACTGTCCAGTCCTGATTCCGAAGTTCAGTTTTTAGCTGCTCAAGGTGACCATGAATCAGTACTCGGTTGGTAATAGTCCTGGCAGGGGGTTTACAGTACTCGTTGGACCAGCAGCATATGACAGGGGAGTACTCACTAAGTCCGTCTGGAAGAATAGTGATAGCAGACAAATGCTCTGGTCGATTGGAAAGCACCCAGTCCAGTAGGGTGCCATTTCCGGATTGGTAGTTTAGTTTGGTAGGGATCTCCACAAGCTGAGCAAAGTGAATGGCTGACAGTGTGTCCTTGTGGGCTGATGCTGTAGGGGAGAGCCAGTTGATCCTGAAGTCTCCTAGTAGTATTATTTTGGAGTGCAGGCTCAGGCTGCTTAAGCTGTTAAGTAGTTTAGTTTAGTTTATTGGTCTAGGAATTAATACCTTTTAGCCAGGGCTCTTTTACAAAGGTTCCATGTCACATAGAACATAAGACAAACAAAAAACATTACATGTATTAACAGAAAAATGTTACATAAGAAATTTGTTCAGCAATTTCCAAGGCAGTAATAAATCAAAACAAACTAATTTTCCAGGAAAGAGAGATACTCAGAGGCATTCGGGGAAGAGTAGAGTGGGAAAAATAGGAGGCAGTAGAGGGAGAAAGAGAAGAGAGAAAGTAGAAGGGAGATTACAGTAGCAGACTGGACTAGTTAGTGGTATTAAAGGTTTCTTTGCCAAAGATGATAGGCCATGTTGAGGGATGGACAGTGGAGGGATAAGTCTATAGTCAAAGCAGTCACAGGTGCTGGTGGCAGAGAGGTGGGCGTAGAGCATGGATTTGAAAGCTCCAAGAGATGTGGAGGATAGAGTAGGTAAACTTAGTGCATTGTACCAGGTTGGGGCCCTGTAAGCAAACAATCTTTGTACCTGAGCAGTCCGGCATCTGGGGACCAGAAAAGGTTGGTGTTCAGATCTTCTGGTGGGATCGTGCCATTATTCCAGACAGAGTAGGTCTTGGATACACAGTGGAGTCAGTCCCAGGATTGATTTTTGCCATTAAGCAGGTGAGATACACAAGGCGATTGGATAGTTGCAACCAGCTGGTTTCAGAGTAGAGCTCACAGGTGTGGGCAGTCTCTGTGCCCCCGTGAGGAGCCAACATGCCTTATTTAGTGCGGTTGAGATGCGTCTTAGTGCCATGGTAGTAGCTGAGCCATAGATAATTATGCCATAGTCTATGATTGCAATTATGGAGCTTTGTATAGCAATCCTCAGTGCAGCTTGGTTAAGGAATTGGCGGTTTCGAAATAGTATTCCTAGGTGTTGGTTCACTGTTTTCGCCATGTTGTCTATGTGGGTCGCGAAGGTGAGACCTTGATCAAAAGTGATACCAAGGTATTTGAAAGTATTCACTTGTTCAAGTGTATTACCAGCGGAAGTTTTAATAGCGAGTGGAATATGTCTGTTTCTGTTTTGATGATTGGTAAAAAGCATGGCTTTTGGTTTTTTGTGGTTTAGGAGTAGCTTATTATCAAGGAACCACTTTTCGACACTGGAGAAGGCAAGTTGTAAGCTCTGACATAAGGGGTTAGGATCCTTGTGGGAAGAGAGAATTACAGCATCATCAGCATATAAGATTAATTTTCAGGGCAGGATTCAGGGAGAGAGTTTAGGAACGGGCTAAAGAGGAGAGGGCCTAGGCTTGATCCCTACGGTACCTGAGAGGACAGGTTAGAGTCAGAGAGTACATCAGAGATTTTACTGCCTGTGAGAGCTGTGAGCCTGTAACTTTTTACCCAAGCACCAGGTCCTTCGACCAGCCCAAGCCTGGGCAATAGTGAGATTAGTAAGCCATGGTGAACAGTATCGAATGCTTTTGTGAGGTCAATGAAGACCGCTCCGGTTTGGTAGCCTTTGTCCAGAGCAGAGTGGACTTCTCCAGAGAAATCTAGTAGGGCCGTTGAAGTACTGTGCCCTTTCCTAAATCCGTGCTGTTGCTTACAGAGGAGATTGTACTTTTGCAGGTAGTCTGAAAGTTGGTCCGCCACAATGCGTTCAAGTGCTTTGGAGAGGGGTGGGAGTATTGATGTAGGTCTGTAGTTCCCTGGTATGGATTTGTCACCCCCTTTGAGCACTGGCGTAACTGTAGCAGACTTCCATTTGTTGAGAAATTTGGTGGGGATCTCCACAAGTAGTGACGTGAAGCTGTCTGCTGTATTCCTTGCCAGGGGCGGGGTAGGTTGAGATCTCAGTAAGCACTTTGTTGTGTGCTCCTAGGAGCAGTTTGATTGCCAGCATCTGTATTAAGTCACTAGGGTATGGTACAGGGACAGCAAGGCCCTGTAGTGTGTCCTTTATATAGATTGCACAGCCTCCACCTCTCCTGGTGAGACAGTCCTGCCTAAAAAACAAGTATCCTGGAATAAGTATTGAGGCATCAGGAGTTTCAAGGGTGAGCCAGGTTTCTATTACAGAGATGACATCTGGATTATGCTGGGTAATCCACACCTTGAGTCCATCCAGTTTAGGGAGTAGGCTGCAGATGTTTATTATAGCGAATTTTAGAGACCCTGTATTTTGCTGAGGAGAGTTCGAGTTAGTGGAGACCAGTGGATCATTAGCAGCCTGTGTACGAACATACGAAAATGCCAGCAGAAATGGGCCTTATGGTCTGTCGAGTCTGCTTGATTGTGCAGCTAGCCCCTCATCTTGCAGCTGCCCCTCCCACTCCTTTCCTCCTTAGATTTACCTTCACCCTTCCCCTGTCCCATCCCCTCGTGAAACTACCCGGCGTCTTACAAGCCACCACCTCCTGTGGTAGAGTGTTCCACTTGCCCACCACAATTTCCATGAAGAACTGTCACCTTACCTCCCTCCTGAATCTTCCCCCTTCTAGTTTGAGACTTCCCTCTCGTGTCCCTTCCTCTTAATTGGAAGATCTCCTCTGTTCGAGTCTTGTTCATCCCTTTCAAGTACTTAACGGTCTCAATCATGTCCCCCCCATCCCTCCTCTCCTCCAATGTATACATAACTAGCTCGCTCAGCCTTTCCTCCTAGGGCTTGCCCTCCAATCCCTGGATCAATTTTGTCGCTCTACGCTGTACCCCCTCCAACAGTCTGCCATCTTTGCTCGGGTACGGGCGCCAGAACTGCATGCAGTACTCCAGGTGTGGCCTGACCTATACAGGGGGAGGACTACTTCCCTACTTCTGGAGGAGATTCCCCTCGCTATGCACCTCAGCATCTTGCTGGCCTTCACTGCCGCCTTCTTACATTGAGCAGAGTTGTTCATGCTCTCTGTTATAAGTACCCTAGGTCCTTTTCCTCCACGGTGCTACCCAACTGTACGCCTCCCAGATGATAGTCCCTTCCCTGGTTCTTTGCTCTGAAGTGCATTACTCTGCACTTCTTAGCATTGAACCCCAGCTGCCATGTTTCTGACCATTCCTGCAGTTTAGTTAGGTCGCCCTATAGCCCCTTCCATCCCTCAATGTCATCAACCACTGGCCCCCATTTTGGTGTTATCTGCAAACAGAGTGATCTTACTTCGGATCCCATGTGAGATATCTACTATGAATAACCCGAACAACACCGGCCCCAGCACCAACCCCTGTGGCACCCCGCTCATCACTGCCCTCGGTGCTGAGAGTTCCCCTCCTAATACCACCTTCTGCTGCCTACCGCTTAGCCAATTCATTATCAATTTCACCGTCTTTGCTCCCACCCCACAGCTTCCAGCTTTCCCCCCAGCCTCCCGTGCATTAAAGATTCAAAGGCCTTGCTGAAATCCAAATGCAGGACATCCACTGCATGGCTCTTATCTAGTTCCCTTGTCACCCAATTGTAGTACTCAATGAGGTTGGTCTGGCAGGATCTGCCCAAGACAAACCCATGCTGATGCCCATCCTGGAGTCCATTGTCCTCCAAAAAGATCACCGGCCTCTCTTTCAGGATTGTCTCCATGAGCTTCCCCACGGTTGATACGAGGCTCACTGGTCTGTAGTTTCCCGGTTCATCCTTTGGGCCACCTTTGTGGATGGGCACCGCATGGGCCATGCTGCAGTCCTGTGGTACGCATCCTGTGTCCAGGGAGGTATTGAGCCTTTCCACCAGTGGTCCTGCCAAAACCTCAGCCAGCTCCTTGAGTACCCTAGGGTGAATGCCATCTGGCCCAGGTGCCTTGTCCACCCTCAGTGCCCTCAGTCCTTCCAGTACCCTGTCCTCAGTAATCCTCACATCTGTCACCCCCCCGCCTACCCCACCCCTCCCCTTTGGTGCCTGCCCTGCTTTCTCTTGTGTGAATACAGAACAGAAGTATTCATTTAATGCTTCTGCCTGATTCTCCCCTCTTGCCAACCCCCGATCCTTTTTTATCCTCACTATTTGTTCCTTGTTGTTACTTCTTTCCCTTATGTAGCTGAAGAAATATTTTTCTCCATTTTTGATACCCTGTGCCAGCCACAGTAAGGGTGAAAGGGTGTGTGTCTGTCAGCAGGGTTCTGTTCACAGAGCAGAAACTGCTGAAGGGACTAAATGCACTCTATCTGGACAGGTCTCTGGGCCCAGATGGACTGCTTCCCCCAGGTGCTAGAGCAGAAGGGTGGGTCCTGGCTAAGCTCTTTAATGGCTTACTTGAGATTGGGGTGGAACTAGAGGATGGCAAATGTAGTTCACTGTGCAAGAGCAGAAGTAGCGATGATCCTGGAACTACAGACCTGTCAGTTTAACGTACATAGTATGGAGAATGCAAGAAACTCTAATAAAGGAGAGGCTGGTGGATTTCTTGGGAACAAGCGGACTTCAGGGTGTGAGACAGCATAAGTGCACAAGAGGAAAGTTGTGTTAAGACAAACCTGACTGACATCTTTAATTGGGTGATGGAGGTGGTGGACAATTTGCAGGTGGTAGACATACTGTACCTTGTTTTCAGTAAAGCCTTTGAAACTGTCCCTCATGGACTGCTGGTTAAGAAGCTGGGGATCTTGGGGTGGGAGAGAAAATCACAAGGTTGGTGAAACATTGACTGTGTCAGGAATCAGAAGGTAGCCCTAAACATGGAATGCTCATAGGCCAGGGGGGTCACCAGTGGTGTGCCAAAGGGATTGATCGTAGTAAGGACCCTTTTCAGCATTTTTATTTGTGATATTGGAGTTGAGATTTGAGGGAAGGTCTCCCTATTCACCAGTGAATCAAAGATCTGCAGGAGAGTAGACAGTGAGTAAGGGGTAAGAAGTATGAAAAAGGATCTAGAAAGGTGGTCTAGTGTTTGGCAGTGGAATTTCAGCACCAAGACATGCAAGATAATGCACAAAGGGGCAAGAAATCCAAGGACTGAGTACAGAAGGAGGGTTACTGTGGAGCATATAACAGAAGAAAGGGGCCTGGGGTTAATAATACTGGACAATTTGAAGACAACAGCACAGTGTATCAGAGCAGTGGAGAGAGCGTATAGGAAGCTGGGATGTATCAGAAGGAGGATTTCCAACTGGATGAGCAAAGTGGTTCTGCCACTGTACAGGTCCCTGGTTCATCCTTTCCTGGAGTACTGTATGCAGTTCTGGAACTCTCATTTGAAGAAAGATAGGGATAGGGTGGAAGGGGTGCAGAGGAGAGTAACCAGCATGATCAGGACCAACAGGATAAGACGTTCATGAAGAGATTATTAGAGCTCCACAGGTACATGCTGCAGGCAAGAAAAGAGAGGGGGGACATGACAGAGCTGTGCAAATATCTCCACGGAGTAAACAGTAGATAGTTGGTTATACCGAGTGGGCACACCAGTACCAGGGGGAACTCAAACTGCCGGGGGGTAAGAGGGATGTCAGAAAATATTTATTCGATGAAAGGGTGGTGGAGGGGTGGAAGAGGCTACCAAGGGAGGTAGTCTGTGCGAAATTGGTAGGGAGATTCAAGCTAAGTGGGCTGGGCATATGAGGCTGATGAAGATAGTGTCAAAAGAGGGAGGGAGTGATGGCCACTAGGGCCCCTCACGAAGTCAGCATTAGTTAGGTAGGGCTGGGTGGACTCTGTGGGCCACAGGGCCATAGACCGACAACTTCTCTGTTTCTAATGCTTCTGACCCTGAGCTGGAATAGTCACTCCAGCATGACTTTGGGCTGGCAGTATAGCCTAGAGGTTAGAGGAACAAGGTGTGAACAAGCTTGGTACATCCAGCAGACCAGACCTGAGTTTGATTCTCATAACCTCCACTTACATACTGTGTGACTCTGAGCAAGTCACTTAACCGCCCAGTGCTCCCAGGTCGCCCCTGAAAACAGGCACTTGTGCCTAGTGGGCCTTACCTGGTTACCAAAGACTAAAATAAAAAAAATAAAATAAACTTTCAATGCTGGATCCACTCAAACCAGCTCTCACTAAATGCCAAAAATACTGTCTCCCTAACTTTAGGAACTAGACAGAGACTAACAAGGAAGGCTGCAACATACCCCTGCCTTCCAAACTCTGGATGGCAACCTGCTTGAAGAAGTCCCTCACCTGAAATACACTGGAGTGTACCTGGACCAGAACCTCGGCTTCTCCACCCACATTGATGCCATGTGTGAAAAACTTCACCCTAAGCTTGATGTGCTACTGCAACAAATCCTGCCTTCCTCTTCCTTTCCACCAAGAGATTATTCTCAACATAATCTTGTAGGTATTTGAGTATGCGGATGTAGTCTACAACAGAACCCCCAAGTCTACACTTGGCATACTGACCCCTCTTTTTCATTCATTCTGCCACTTTGCCCTTAGTATGCTTTTCTTACCCATCACTGCTCTCTCTCTCTCTCTCTCTTGCTATCATTGTAAATCTCTCCTTCTACCCTCAGGGCCCGGCGTCTCTCACATGTTTCCTTCTTCCTGGCCAAATACTTGCAACTGTCCTCACTTTCTCTCTCTCCTTTAACTCTGCCTCCTCCCTCTGATCATCCATTGCTTACTCCTTTTATCTCCCTTGCTGTAAATCTGTTGCAGACCAGCTTGCTTTCTCTGTCTGCCTCCAAAACTGTGGAACAACCTCCCTCTCCCAATCCATCTTTCATCCTCCATGCGCTCTTTGAAATCACGTTTAGTGTCACCCTACTCAAAAGCAAGCACTTACAGTAGCGCATGCCCTCTTCACCTTGCACCCCTAGTTACCCTTTTTGTCACATACCTTATAGTATTGCTTATAACTCCGTGTGTTCTGTAATTTGAATTGTATGCTATCATTATTCTGTTTCTGTTACAGCTACATTGCCTTATGTAGGTTGCATGCTGCCTTAGCTCTTATCTTGCTACGCCTATACACTGTGTACTTTTTTCACACTTTCTACATTCTTTGTGTTTATGAATTGGAATTTATTACTTGTACCTTGCTGTTAGTTATTTGTTTTCGTTACCATGTAAGTGCAGTATGCAAACAGATGCCTGCTTTCTGGCATGACCTAAGAGAGTGGCAGAGCAAATCAACAAGGCAATACATAATAAATAACAACATATAGAATAATGTAGGGGAGCCCATACACAACAAGCCTATTCCTCCACGGAGTGGTTACTGTGGTGACGAGGACCTCGAGAATGAATCTTTAGCAGTCCCTCAGTTGTTATGGTAACCATGGGGGGGGGGAGAACAGCCTTGTTGTGTATTGGCACTTCCATACACTATTTTATATAGTGTATTGTGCAAAAAAACAACAGAACAATGCTTTCTTCACTTAACTTGTTTACTAATGGAAACTGCAAGAACATTGCATTCTCAAAAGTCACTAATGGCATTTAGTAACAACCCGCCCCCCAAAACACCATCCGTTGGAGAACATCAATCAGTCCATGTTCCCCAGTTCTGTGACTGTTGTACATGGGGCAGGTACTTTCATTTAAATCTGTAGTGTCTTTGTATTGTTTCTAAGAGCAAACTATGTGAGAGTGAACCACGAGCCACTGACATGCAGCTCAACAGTTGATTTGTGTCACTTTGTTTTTGCCACTCGGCAGTGTGATGTACCCACTGCAGCAGAACTGTTCCTTCTACATCAGTAGGTATGTCACTACTGAAGCAGAACTGAGTTTTTGACTGAATTAATTTCTATGCACAGTCACTATACCCCATAGTACCATAATACAAAATAGACAGTGACCAAAAAATATGTTACAAGCATGTAAGTAGGGCAGCTCACACATAACTAAAATGCTTGGTACGTGTTGCAAAATGGGAGTGGTACAAGACAGTACACATAAGAAAGAACAGTGACAACAGTATACAAAAGCAGAGCATTAGTAACAAATACAGCAGACACTAGAATGAATCAGATCATCAAATATATGGGCACTGTGCGGAGTTTACAAAATTAAAGTAAGTAAACTGCATACAAATGTTTTTTACTGTGCAAAAAGCTTAATTGAGGGCTAGAGCTTTTAGGTGTGGGAGGGTTACGATTATGAGACTTTTCCTTTAATGGCTTTAACTACAGGGCATTCTGAGTGTCTGTGACAGTGCAAAAGCTCTGTAAATGTAAAACACTGCTGTTTGTACTGCCACAAACACCATCTCTAGTTGCCAAAATTGTGACTACTGTACTAAATTAGTAGCACCTGGTGATGTAGGATGGGGTGGGGGACGCTGAAACTGCTAGTACCATATGAAGCGTAAAGGCCAGCTATAAGCTAGCAGAGTGTTTAGTGGTTCTCTCTTGGCTCAGAGCCTGCATACTGCATGGAGTGGCTTTTTTAGCTTATGATTTATCTGCAATATTGTTACAGTGATCACTCAACCAGGATAGTCCAGCTTAGACACAGTATCTCACTGTTAGTGATCTGCTTAACCCAGTTTAGCAGCTGGGGGGACTGAAGCACTGGGGGTTTCTCATAATTTGTTCCATGTCTTATGGTAACTGGCTGAGGTGGGATTTGAACCTGGGTCTCCTGGTTTCTGGGCCTGTTGCATAAACAACACAGTAACAATTCTTAATAAATAAATAATGATAGGTCACAACAAAACTCTTTAAATAAAATCCCAATAAAATAAATAAATCCCAGTAAAATAACAGTTCAGCAGTACTAATCTAAGACTATAAATGATTCCCAAATGCTTCTTTGAACAGATGTGCCTTCAGACCCCGCTTAAACCCCTTCACCGACGGAGCCTCCCTCAAGGATCTTGAGAGCAAGTTCCAAAGGGCCACGCTGACCACCTCAAATGCATCCTCTCCCGATGTTTTCATCCAGGCCCTTGGAGCCACTAGGAGGCCCTCAGTGGAGGAGCAGCCTGAATGCACAGGGCGGACAGAAGTCAAGAGCTCACTCAGATAGCCAGGGCTCAAACCGTATAGGGCCTTATAGCTGAGCAAGCCCATCTTGAAGGCTATTCTCCACTTCACTTGCAGCCAGGGAAGATAACGCAGGACTGGGGTCACATCAGGACCTCGGAAGGCCCATCAGTGACCTGAATGCTGTGTTCTGCACTAACTGCAAGTGAGGGAGAATTCCTCCAGTGACCACAAAGTGTGGAGTGTTACAGTAATCAAGCTGTGATATAACAAAAGCATGCTTCAGTGAGGGCAGGTCACCAGGTGGAATTATAGCTTTGATCAGGGCAAGATTCCTTAAGTGGTGAAGACCACTCTAGATGACGGATGACACCTGAGCCTCAAGTGTCAAGCCATCATCAAGGATAACACCCAGATTCTTCACCTTAATAGAAAAACGGGGTAGGGCCCAGGAATAAACCTGTTCGCATCCCGGCAGCAACCACATCACGTCGGTGACCAGGCTGTATCACTAGTACCTCCATTGTCAGGGTTGAGTCTTGGCTAGTTAGAGGACATCCAGTCTTGGATCTTAGCCAGACATTTATTAAGAAGAAGAATCATCATCAGCATTTATATAGTGCTTTTCATACACAATGTATCCCAAAATGCTTTACAAGCAATGCTAGACTGGCAGTGAAGTGACTGAATGTGTAGTGGCGACCATATCGCACATCAGCACCCACACACAGCCTGAACAATTTCATGAACTAGTTTTATGGGAAGGGGGGATACCAGCCAGGACACCGGGAATGTCCCCTGCTCTTTGCGAAGAATGCCTTGGGTTCTTTTACTTCCAGCTTGACGCCCAACTGGATGGGTAGAAGGGACCTCGGTTTAACGTCTCATCTGAAGTACGACACACCTCAACAGTACAGCACCCCCCAGTACTGCACTCAGGTGCAAGCATTTTAGGTACGAGTCCAATCCCGGTGTGGGACGAGAACCCACGACCTTCTGATCCAGAGGCAAATGTGCTACCAACTGAGCCATGCTGACACTGCCACAGCTTCACTCGTCCCGGGAGCAAAAGACATATACAGCTGGGTGTCATCTGCATAAAAGTGGAAACCCCATGCTGTATCGTCTATTGATCTCACCCAGGGGGAAGCATATACACTGCAAATCGAGCCTTGAGGAACTCCACATGGCAGGGGCTTTGGGCAGGAGGAGAAATTCCCTATCACTACCTTCTGTGTCCTGCTCATGAGAAAGGACTCAGTTGATGATAGTACCAGTGAATCCACAGAGCTCCCTGAGGTGATCCAGCAGCACTATGTGGTCCACAGTATTAAAAGCTGAGGCGAGATCAAGGAGAACAAGTACTGTCCAGTCTCCTCTCACTCTCACCACCATTTTGCACCTGGAAACGCTGTTTCAGTGCTGTGTCTTGGCCTACTGTAAATCCATACTGGAACAGCTCGTAGATGTCATAGATTGCAAGATGTGCCTTGAGCTGCAGAGTCCCCACTTTCTCAACAACCTTACCCAAATATGGGAGGTTGGAGATTGGTTGATAATTCGCCAAGACGTCAGGGTTGAGAGATTGTTTCTTCAGGAGCGGCTTCACCAGCGCCTCTTTCAAAGAGTCAGGGTGAGGGGAGGAATCCCTCTGAAAGTAAACACTACAATCTTGGTGAACACTGGACCAACAGACTAAACACATCTCATTAAGAGATGGGTCAGGCTGGGGTCCAGTTCACAAAATGTGGGCCGCAGCTTTGAGATTACTTCAACGATCTCTGCCACCCCCACTGGCCTAAACTTGCCCCAGACGATAGGAGTGTCTCTGACAATGTGCAGCCTACCACTGGGGAGATCCTGGCCTTGATGGGGGACATCCTGTCAGAGAAGAACTGAGTCAACTCCTCACACTGAGCAACTGAAACTGCACTTTTCAGCTGTAGACAGGCAGGATGAAGTAGCCTATCTACAGCCCAAAAGAGCAGAGCCAGTCTGTTCCTACCTGCAGCAATCTCCCTGGACAGGAAACACTGCCTTCTTATGGTTGAGTGCCCTTTGATATTCACCATAGTGAATTCTCACAGCCAGTTTGTCCTCCTTGGACTGAGTCCTCTGCCAGCAATGCTCCAACCTCCGACCCCTGGTCTTCATCTCCTTGAGAGCCCTGTCAAACCACAGGCGTTGCAGGTGAGAATACCCGGGTCATATATGGATCAGTGCGATGGGAGAGAGCACTATTATAGGCTGCCACTGCCTCACTTGCACTGGCTGCACAGGTGACACTCACACCAGAAAAGTCCACTACTGCCTACAGTTCCTCTAGGGACAACTCCTTCAGCAGACAGTGGACCATTTCAACAGGGAAGAGACTAACCCGGAGGGGGCCTGAATGAGAAGTCCACCGTGCAATGATCCGACCAAACAACTGCATCAATCTCATGATCAATAACCTCAAGCCCTAGTGAGAACATGAAGTCCAAGGCATGGCCATGGCTGTGGGTCACCGAAACAACAGCTTGTGCAAGGCCCAGCTAAGTCATTGTCTGGTAGCAGCTGTAACCACAATATGAGAGTTTGTCATTGACCCAGGAATTGAAGTCACCCAAAATCAACTATCTGGGCAACTCCAACACCCTCAGTAAAGGCTCATTAAAGGAAAACGAAGGATACTACCCAGATGGCAGCAGTTGCTACAGAAATGCATGACTGAGTCTTTAAGCATAAAGTAAATGTTTTCTTTACCTTTGTAATAGATTATTTAATCATGAAAGTCTAGTGCTGACCGTCATGTTGGCTGAGCCACCCACGGCCATCTCATGCACACCAGGAGCCTTCTGGCAGTCGGGCTGTGCTAATAAGAGCTACCAGGTACTAGCCACCGGTGCAGTGGCAAGGCATCTGCTTGCAACGTCGACTTCCCGGGTTTGGGAATGAACCCGGTAGTCAGAGGGCCGGCTGGGCTGAGAAGGATTGAGTGGTAGCTGTCCTTCTCCCGGGGGGGGAAGGGAAGGGGGAGCATCAGGTACATTAGTGGCCCCTGGCAGAGGCTGGGGGATACGTGGAGACTGGCACAACACAAGACTTGGGGTGTGACAGACATCGGGCATGCCCGTTGACGTCCTTTCACATCTCTTCCCCCAGGTGAAAGCAGTATATAAAAAATCCGGCCCCACTCATGATGCCCCTGCCTCTCCTCCGCTGAGACTCATGTCCACCGGGCGGGAGAGGTTCTGCTCCTATGACCCCATCGAGAGGTAAGAGGTAAGCCAAAGGCTAGAAGACCGTTTTCCTTGGGAGGGGCCACCCACCCCAGCAAACCCTGCACCGGGTAAGCCTGGGCTTGTGGGGCAGTGTGCGGGGGTGGGGCGAGCGACGCATCAGCCTGTTGTCGGCAGGGGGAAGGGTACTGGGCTAAATAAATAAATAAGGGCTACCAGGTCTCCCATTAGTTGGTAGCCCTCATTAGCATACCTGCACAGCGGAAGCCACCTGGTGTGTGCAGGATGGCCTTGGGCAATGTGGCTGACATGACAGTCGATGCTGGACTTTTTCCAATACTCTATTTATGCTACTTGGGGCCTTGGCAAGAGAGACTCACTTCTCCTGGCTGCCACCACTCCCTGCCACCGTCCTATGCCTCCCCAGGGTACCAGTAGCAAGGGCACCCCCATGGTTTTGCCCCCCAAGATGGGGTCAGTAGAGGGAGGTCTGACCCGCCCCCCGCCAACTGAAGCCCACAATCCAGTTTCCGCACCACAGGCTTCCTAGTGAAGTGGTGGGTGGAGGTGTGGCAAGGGGGTGTCGTATGCCTTTGCTGTGCCCGTCCTTTTTCCTCCAGCTATTTCCCCTTAGTTCCCCAGGGCCGCGGCAGCACGGTCATGCATACATACGCATGCTGGATCCAGCGGTCCCCACTCCACCCACCCAGGCTTAGCATCTGATCCCCGTCTGTGCGGCACTGCCATCAAGCCTGCAGTCGGTGGCAGCCAAGCACTGGGAAGACCTACTTCCACTACCTGGGAGAACGGCGCTGGACTTTTGTGATTAAATAACCTGTTACAAAGGTTAAGAAAAAAGTTACTGTAATGCTAAAAGTCCTAGTCAGTCATTTCTGCAGATACTGCTGCCCTTTGTTTTCCTTAAACAGTTTAATAGAGTTTGTGTCACCTTATATGGCAGACACCTAATGCATACTGTACCTGGATGCCTTACCTTGTTAGTATTACTGCTGGTTAAAAATAACTTCTCTCTAGTATTGTTATGCCTGAACAAAGTAAGCTCTGGCAGTCCCTGAATGCAGCCTGTTTTATGTCAGTGCCATGGGGGGGGGTCTGCAGGAATGGTTACTTCAGGAGGGACTCTGCCTTGTAATGAACCTCTAGATCTGTCAGTTGTACTGTCTGCTGCTGCATCCAAAACCTACTTAAAATCATTACGTTTGTTATGCCTATATCCAACATAGTACATTTGTCACAAAGCTGTTTTTGTTAGAGAAGCCTCTTCCTAAATATTCGAAAGCTGGTTAAAAAAATTCTGTTTTTTTTTTTTTTTTTTGGTGGGGTGGGGGTGATTTTTAACAATGTGTCTAAACTGGTAATTGAACAAACCCCCAGTGTTGGGGGATACAGATTGGACATTTTAAAGAAGGGAGAATTTGTGCCAATCCTGAAGGTAGGATTGGGTGAAAGTGTGGATGAGGACACGGAAATCACCCCTTTGGCTCCTGGA
Organism: Neoceratodus forsteri; assembly: GCA_016271365.2. Classification (NCBI taxonomy): domain Eukaryota; kingdom Metazoa; phylum Chordata; order Ceratodontiformes; family Ceratodontidae; genus Neoceratodus; species Neoceratodus forsteri. The sequence goes on from CM057456.1 coordinate 824,846,411, forward strand.
ACACCACTGCATCGGAACTGTTCAGTTAAAGATAAAAGTACCCTGTTCCCAGTCTGTTTCTAGGACTTATAATATTTGCTTCCTTCTGAATCCATGATGCCAGACACATCACACAGCATTATCTTCCCCCCATTGATTTGAATGGGAACTGCTTCCCATTTAGTGCCATCTCACCACATCCCATTACCAATTTCCACTGTGAGGAAAACTGACTTACTGCAGAGTTGGGCATTGCCTTACATAGATTATACATAGCCAGTCACATGGTAGCTCTGTTTTGCCCTCACCCACTCTGACTGAGCGGGCAGCCAATCATGTTCTGACTTTTTCTCATGCACTGCAGGCAAACAGTCATGTGCTGGCATTGTCACACGCTCAGAATTCTCTGTAGCTTTATTTATAATTTATGACCTTTATACAAGGCAGATCAATATAGCTGATGTCAGCATTCTGTGCCCAGATGTGGGACACTGCTTCTTAAGACATTGGGAGGGCTGAAACACAATAATAGCGGGACACTTAATCATCATTGGTAGATATAGACTCAGCACTGCAGGGAGAGGCATGGTGCTGCTTCAGTGGTTTTGTGTTATCGAGCAACACTGGTTGAGAAATGAAGGCAGCAGAGCATGTTACAGTGAAGTCTGACCGGTACCTTTTTATTTGGTTTTAGGTTACCTTTCTCTACTTTCTTGTTAGATGCCCTTTTTCCCAATTTTGAGAATGCTTTAGCACTTTTTTTATGCCATCTAGAATTTTGTCCTTCCAGTCAGATGTACCTCTTTCTGAAGGCAGCCACTCAATCCCATTATCTACCAGCCCCACTTCGACATCCCTCATGGATTGCCTCCCAAGCAAGGCAGGAAGGGAGGCAGGCACCCCCCCGCCCTCCAGAGCACAGTCTGGCAGAAGGCAGGGCACTTGACTAGGGACCAGAGTGTGTCACTGTCTGACAGATGGCTGACATTTTCCGCTAGCATTTTCTTCTCACATGGACCCTCCTGCAGCGCTGAGCACCACGCGCATGCACACACACACACACACACACACACACACAGTGACGTTGTGCAGAGGAGCAAGCTCTCCAACCCACTGCAGGGGTCAATGCGGCTACAGAACTCTTAGCCAGTCCTATCCTGGCTAGAAGTATTGCCATGCAATAGTCGGAGCCCTGCCTGAGCCAACTCCTTGGTCCACTTCTGAACCTGGTTGCCAGCACGGCAGGGTAAGCTGGACACATTGTTTACATTTGTAATAATAAAAGCAGTACTTTCCCAGCTCAGTGGTTAAGTCCAGAGTAAAACGTGGAGATGGGCAGTACTGGGCGGGCAGGTCACGTACTGGAGGAAGGGCCACTGTGGAGAGCAGGAGCCAAGAAGTATGGCTATTGCCAAGTTTTCATCATTTTTCTCAACTGGTTTTGAACACTCCTTGTCTCGTAAGGTCAGGGAACATGGTTTATTGCATGCTAGTTCATCTTAGTCACAAGAAAAGTGAAGACAGATGCAAAATGGGGGTAAAAGGGCTTGTTGCAAGACGGGCAAAAAAGAGCAATCAAACATAGAATAAAAAGTTCACTGTAATGTGCACTGCTGCTTAAAAATCAGGTACTACAGTACCATGCAGGCAGCCCTAGTTCAGGAGGGAATTTAGGGAGTTTGCCATCAGCTGGCTGGCAGGGAGGGCAGCTGATGGTTGTGGTTCCTTGATCAGAGAGGGCTAGTGCCATTTCCGATGCACCAGCAACCACTGTGCTGGACCACAGAGGGTGTCTTCTCCCGCAAGTATGACGTGCATGCTGTTGTGGCTGTAGTGTGGAAATGCACAGCAGCATGGGAGGGTGGGAGTTTACAGGGGAGAAACCAGGGTAACCCCACCTCCCTCGCTGACTGCTTTATTTAATTAAATTTTGTTAACTGGGTAAGAGCACTGGGCAGAAAGCCCTTTTTTAGGCCCAGCCTGACATAGTGACAAGTTACATACAACACAGGTACATATCAAATACAAAACAGACTAAAATTAAAATAAAAAATATATGAAAACATAACGTCCGGTAAAACATTTGCAAACACCCTTTGACAATAAATATTCTTTCAACCTGGTTTTAAACATTTGCAAAGACATTTCAGTTTGTAACATAGAAGGAAGTGCATTCCAAAAGACTGGAGCTGCCATGGAAAAAGAACATGAACCTAGTTTGGATTTACAAAGTGGGATACTTAACAAGATACCAAATGCAGAATGTAAACTTGTTATTGGAGTTCGAACAGTGACAAGATCTTGAAGAGGGTAGTGCGACTTACTGTGAATTGCTTGAAAAATTTGGCATCCTAAATAGTAAGTAAATGCCCCTCCTCTGGGCACCCTCTGTCCTCATGCTGGCAGTTGGAGTTGTGGCTAGGAGGCCGCCTAGGAGTGTTTGGGGGGGGGGCCTTATGCTAGGAGCAGGGGAAGGGGTTGTGTGGCAGCTGGGCAGACCCCAGGTAGGTAGAAAACCATACAAAAAAGCTCACACACTATACATGCTCAACATATTGAGTTTGGAGTTACAGAATGAGGGATTTTCCCCCAGTTGCATGGTATTTCAGTGGTATGGATGTCAGTTTCCAGTGAAGCTGTATTTTGAAGAGTGGACTGCACATCTGCAGTATAAACAAAGACAACAGAACTTGTTAACAGCACAAGTGAGTGGACACCAGTAATGTACCATTAGGAGCAGCAAGATGAGACCATAGAAGTCCTGATAGGTTCCAAGCTTGTGCGCTAATTACTGCACAATAATTGCTGAAACACAGTGGATGCTAGACTTTTTTTCACCTATCTTTACACTGATTTTTTTTTTTTTTTTCAGAAAAGGCAGATCGTTTGTAAATGTTGCTCATGTGGTAGTGGATCCGTTCCTATGTTTGTAGATGCTCCAAGAGCCAGAGTAGGCTGGCCAGATTGAGCATGAATCACCTGAATAAACAGATTAATACCAGGGTTTGGCCTAGTGTTTTTGAAGTGGTTACCCAAGGTGAAGACTGGGTTGGTCTTTAAACATTTTGCTGCATTTCTTTCTTAGCAGCTGTTTAATTTATAGATACTTACAAACGGTGCCATATTTCTTTTTAAACAGTTTCCAATTTGAAATATTTCCAAGAACGTTTTTCCAAAACAAATGTTTAAGCCATAACAGACACATTGTTGGAGTGTGGATGTTTACGAAAACTGAGCTTAGTTTGTAAGGTAAGCAAGGAGCGAGTACAGCACTTGATAAAACGAAGTGTGCAGGATTGATCTGGCAAAAGCGAGTTTCCTAATCAGATCTGACAATCTCGTACATTATTTGTTTTAGACTGAAAGACAGTGACCCAGTTCCTATTGAAGTCTCTGTATCATAGCAATGCAAGAATACTGATTTGGAGGATTTGAGGGGAACTCCATTCCAGATAGGGTCAAACACAGCATAGTACGATAGAAGTTATAGAGAGCCTGTTAAGGTCCCAGTTCCAGTTCATTAGGCTTCAGAAGACAACTATATAGAAGGAAACAGGATATGTGGGCAGAAGAGGACTTTTTGGCTCACACTGTCTACTCAGATGTTCCCTGCTTAATCTGTCTCCACAGAGCCTAACTGGTTTCCAGTGACCCCCCCCCCCCGGCCTGTTTTCTGATACACCCCATGTCTATCCCATGCATGCTTGAAGCCCCACCACCCCACTGTTTGTACCTCCACCGCTTCTGCTGGCAGTCTGTTCCAGGCATCCACCGTCATTTCAGTTAAATATTTCTCACATCAGTGAAAACTCCCCCTCCCCCAATCATATGCCCTCTGGCCTGGTGCTCTCTCTCATTTGAAAGACTCCCCCCATCATGTCCCTCTTGCTCTCCCTCCTTCCAGGGTGTACATGTTGAGATCCTTCTGTCTCTCCTTGTAGGGCTTCTCATGCAACCCCAGCACCATTTTAATTGCCCTCCTAGGAGCTGCTTCTACCCTGTCTATGTCCTTCTGAGGTACCGTGTCCAAAACTGGACATAGTACTCCAGATGGGGTCTCACCAGCGAGCAATACAGTGACACCACCCCCTCTTTTTTCCTGTCAAATGTGCCTTGTCCTATGAACCTCAGCATCCCAGTAGCCCTAACCGCTGCTTTGTCACACTGCCCTGCCACCTTGAGGTCATTAGATATGCTATCCACGAGGTCCCTTTCCTGTTTAATAACTGTTATTACTTGTCCCCATCGTATACTCCGTGCCTGGGTTCCTGTGCTGTAGGTGCATGATCCTGCACTTTTTGGCATTAAACCCCAATTGCAATGTTTTAGACCGCTCCTCAAGGTTCCCCAGATCCCTGCTCATTCTCTCCATCCCCCAAGTGTCTGCATATCTCAGATTTTGATATAGTCTGCAGAAAGGCACATCTCCCCATCCAGTTTCTCAGCAATACCATATTGAAGAGGACCAGACCCTGTACTGAGCCCTGTGGCACCCAGCTGGTCACTCCTCCATCATTCGAGTGAGTGCCGTTTACCACCACCCTCTGTCTCCTATCCATTAACTAGTTTCTAGTTCCATTTACCAGTTTGGATCCCACCCCCAAGCTGCTCAGTTTATCAGCCTTCAGTGTTAAAGACCTTGCTGAAGTCCAGATACATCATGTCCACTACCTTCCCCTGACCTGTTTCCCTGGTCACCCAGTCTAAAAAATCCATCAGATTTGTTTGAAATGGTCAACTCCTCCCTTCCCATGAATTCATGCTGTCTGTAGTCTTGCAGCTCATTGGATTTAAGATACTCAACAAGTCTTTCCTTTAGTAGGATTTCCATTAATTCCTCCACCACTGAAGTAAGAATGACCAGCTTGTAGTTACTAGCATCCTCCCTGCTGCTGCTCTTATGTAAAAGGACCACATCAGCTCCAGTTCTTTGGAACCATGCTTGTTTCCAGTGAGCTGTTGAACAAGGTGATCAGTGGGGCAGCTGGCATGTTCCGGAGTTCCTTTAGTGCCCTTGGGTATATCCTCTCCGGTCTCAATGCCTTGTCAACCTTCAGAGCTGCAAGTCCTTTCAGGGTTCTTTCCTCTGAACATTGACTTATGGGCCGGCCCACCGGCGCAGCGGTGGGATTTCCGCTTGCGACGCCGGCGACCTGGGTTCGGGAACGGACCCGGATCGCAGGAGGGCTGGCCGGGGGGAGAAGGATAGAGCATCCTACGGACTGCTCTCCTTCTCCGGGGGGAGGGACGGGGACATGATTGGAGCCTGCATGACCCCTGGCGGAGGCCGGGAAGTCGTTCGGCTGCCAACATCAACAGTTCGCACTTGAGGCGGGGCAGGACGCTTCGCGTCATTGCACGTCCCCGCCTCCCAGAAAAAAGAAAATGGGAAGCCGCGAGAGCCATTAGTAAAGCCTATGTAACTTCAATTAGCCCCCCAGGCCAGCCCCCGACCTAATCCGGCGTCTGCGGCGCGGCTGATGCGCAGCCCACCCGTGGGGGTAAGCCACGGGGTATCAGAAGGGGGGCCCGAGGCCAATGTGGGGGGGTGGAAGCATGAGTAGGCTGAGGTTGCAGGCTACGGACGGCTAGAAGGCGTAGAAAAAAAAAAAAAAAGAACATTGACTTATGTTCACCTCCCACTCCCCACCATTACTGCTACTCATTGGTGGTCTGTCCCTACTCCTTATACTATGAAGACGGGAGCAGAAGTACCTGTTCAGGATATCTGCTTTTTCTTGGTCTTCTTCTATGCAGTATCCTCACTGTCTTTCTCTTGCTGCTCACCCAGCATCTTTTTTTGTATGCTCTTGCCTGTCTCTTATACTTCTCCTTGGGATCTCCCTGCTGTTTTTGGACAGGGATCCCTGTGATAGGGTCATGGCCTTTCTAACTTGGGAGGACTCTATACTGTCACCTGTTCTTCCAAAGACTGTTCTAACTGCACCTCTGTCTTACTATCCTTTCATTTCTTCTTAAAGAGCAGCTGCTTAGGTCATTAGTAGCTGCTCTCCCAAACATATAACATAACTGACCTGGCCAAGAGTTGCTGTATAGAAATTGTTCTGTACAATTCTTCCATTTTAAAAAGTTATGTGCACTGTAATTTTATTCCCAGACCTCGCCAACAAAAATGGAGCCATTTCCCTAAACTGGAGCCAAGCCCCCACACGCAGTCCCATTTTGTGATGTCAGTAAATGAAGGCTGTGTGCATGCACTCCATTGATTTGAATTAGGGTTATGTTCCAAAACATATTATTACTATTTAGTGTTGGGATTTTAATAAATCAAAGCAACCGCATGACTAACAGGGACGCATTTATGAGCTATAGAGAAGGATTAGTACAGATATTATGTGAATAATTTCTGCACATAAGCTTGTACTTAATGCTAAGAAAACCCAAGCAATGTTACTTGGATCTGCCCCTAAGCTTAGGACATGTCAAACTCCCCTGTTGGTGCAGGACCGCAGTGGCACACAAATAGAATGCGTTACATCTTTTAAGTACCTGGGAATTCTTCTGGACCAATCCTTGGACTTCAGCCTGCATATACAATCTGCCTGCAAGGCAGTGAATGCTTATCTGGGGATTGCTTACAAGTCCAGTTTCATGTCGACTCCCTCTGCTAAACTTGCTGTTGCCAGAGGCATATTACTCCCTGCCCTCATCTATGGCATGCCGACCTTTGCTGCCACACACAAAACCATCCTTCATAAGTGGGATGTTAGTTATAATATCATCTGTTGATACGCCTCCTCGTCACCACGGCTTAAGCACCACTGCCAACTGTACAGGGACCTGGACTGTTTATCCCCCTCAGCTTGCCGTCAATACTTTCTTGGCTCCCTGGTTGACTTTATACCCAGAAACCAGAACCCTTCAACGCTCTCAACATTGCTGGTACCTCAAACCTCTTCCTATAGATTGTGATTGGTAGATAAATCCCTGCTGAATGTACCTAGATGTAAAACATCAAAAGACCCTGTTGCCTTCAATCACTGTGCTCCTAAGCTTTGGAACTTTCTCCCCCGCAAGCACTTCGAATATCTGGATCCCATGACAGCTTCAAAAAGGAGCTGCACTTACATCTATCCCTTGCTGATCTCTGCACTTGTTTTAATCCTCCCTAATCCACTCACCCGCCAGATGTTGCCTGGCCTAACTATAACCTCCCTACCTCATAGCACTTCTTACCCTTACTATCTCCTTGAGAGCTAATCTACCCCAACTCCCCCCACACACACCTGAGTCTTGTTTCAGAGGCCGTGATAATGCACCCTGCCCAGTCAGGAATTTGCCCTTGTCTTGTTTCACTGCCTGTTTGAATCTTCATTGTTGTGACTAATTTGAACAATCTTTCTTTGCTGCTATGTTGAGGTATCTCTTCCTAGACTGTATAGGTTTCTCTGCCCAAACATTTATGTGAATTGCATTGACTGTTATTGTCCTGTCTGCATGTATTCATTACTGTTTTGATCTATGCTATTGTAATTTCATTGTACTCATGCTAGGTATCTGTCTTTGATTGTTGTACTGTTCCGGGTCATTCCTGAAAATAGTAATTTCATGGCTAGTGCACCTACCCGGGTCACAAAAACTAAATAAATAAAATAACATACCATAATACAATGTTTTCCAGTCTTTGTATTTTTATGTAATAAAATAAGTTTCACCTTACCAAATTTACTCTTTTGTACAAGGGGCGTATCACATGACCTATGGGGTGGTATTTAAACCCTTCATTTGGCCTTCCAAAACAGATCTGCAGTCAGATGGAATCTGACTTGAGAAAGAGATGGACATGCACAGTTTCATGTTCTAACTTGGAATAGAGGAACAGTTCCTTACTTTACTTTGGAGAAGTGATCCTAACCTTTACTTGCTGTAAAGAAGTTTTTTTTTTTTTTATTTTAGTTTGTTTTCAAATAAAACCACGCTGACTGTGTGTTGTATTGAAAAACCTGGTGTGCAGCCTATCTGTTTTCCTACAGTCTTCCACAAATCCCCCCAATATAAAAAGAAACAAGCATTTGTCAATGCCGAATGTTTGCTCTGCTGGCACTGGCAGTGGTAGTGTAGAAGTTACAGAGCTGCGTAATAGGAATGGTAGTGAAGTATTGAACTGAAGCCAACCCCACCACCACCCTGCAGAGAGTGACAGGCAATGGGGTGTGCCTTTGGGTTGTCAGGCATAACGGCCACACCATTTCACCACACCCCACCCTGCAGACACTGACAGGTGTCACGGTGTTCCTTGGGGTCTTTGGCCCTTATACGCACCCCATTCCATTAGGAAATACGGTGAGATGGGTGCAATATAGGAGAATGGGGTGAACTTTGGGGTCGAAGAGTGCAAGGCATACCTTGATGCCTCTCACTGGCTGCAGGGTGTGGAATGGTATAAGCATTACAGGCAAGAATCCCAAGTCACACCCCTGATGCCTGTCATTCTCTACAGGGTTGGGCGTTATGGCTAGAAACCCTAATACCTCAGGCATTCGTTGGTATTTTCACTCCAAATTTTCAACATGTTTTTTTTGTGACCCCACCTCATGAACAGGGGGAATATCAGTTTGTTAGCCGAAAGCTGCTTATGCACAGCAACTACGGCATTTAGTACCACTGGTGCAAAAACATTCCGAACAGGATGTAAAAAATGACAGCTGTTCTGTTCATGGGGAGGTGTAAAAAATGGCAATGTTGCAAATCTGCAGTAAAAATATTTAAAAAATAATGGTGAAGTGACGAGCGTACATAGAAACTGTGCAACGCACACCCGTAATATAATTAGGTTGGGGATTTTTTACAGCAGATTGTCAACTCAGGCATTTTGGTGCCTCCGATCATGAACAGTGTCACTGTGATTTTCTTTATCTGTCCCGAACAATGATTTCCCACAGCGACCACGCATCTCAACGCTGAAAGTGTGAAAACACACTTCGGCCATGTTGTGAAAAATGACAGCTGTACTGTTCATAAGAAAGTGTGGAAAATGCCACTGGTTAAAATCAGGACTGAAAATATTACAAAGTCATGAACTTACGAGGGTGCGTGGAAACTGCGCAATGCTCACTCGTAACACAGACATTTTATGGACTTTTGTCACCAAATTTTCAACATAGCCATTTTAAGACCTCTGCTCTTGAACAGTGTAACTGTGATTTTCTTAATCTGTCCCAAACATTGCTTTCGTACACCAACAGCACTATTGTGCGCTACATGTACGAAAACACATTTTGGGTGACATATGAAAAATGGCAGCTGTACTTTTCATAAGGAAGTGTAATAAAATGGCAATGTTGAAAATCTGGAGTGAAAATATTAAATTCGCAAACTTACGAACGTGCATAGGAACTGAGCAACGCATGCTCGTAAAAGTCATTTTTAGGAATTTTTTCACCAAATTTTCAACATAGCCATTTTAAGACCTCTGCTCATGAACAGTGTCTCTGTGATTTTCTTAATGTGTCCCGTACTTTGATTTCGCATATCGACTGCGCCATTGTGCGCTACATGGGCGGAAACACGTTTTGGGTGAGATGTGAAAAATGACAGCTGTACTACTCATAAGAAGGTGTGGTAAGATGGCAATGTTGAAAATCTGGAATGAAAATATTGAAAATTCGCAAACATATGGGTGTGCATAGGAACTGCGCAACGCACGCTCGTAAAACAGTCATTTTTAGGAATTTTTCCACCAAATTTTCAAAATAGTCTTTTTGGGAGCCCACCTTATGAACCCTGGCAGTGTCGTTTCGTTAATCATTCCGGAAAGGTGATTTCGCGCAGTGGCTGCAAAATCACCCTTCGGGCCCGAGTAATGCCATGACAGTGCAAGAATTCATGAGTAGGGGTCCCAAAAATATGTTGAAAATTTGCCAAAAATGCATGAGATACGTAATAAAGTTGAAAACCCTATCTATCCCATTATACAGCTTACCGGCATTTCCTCAGTTCGCGGTCGGCTTTGAAGAGTGCAGGCGTGTTCCTAGTCCACCGAGATCGTTGCGCGGAGTCTGGAGGTAAGTATGGGGTGAGGGGTGGGGAGGCAGGGTGCGCGAGTGGGTGGGGGCAGAACACAGCGATGGACCGTTTTGATTTTCAGGTGTTTTTTTATATGAGGACGACGCGGGACGTTTGCCACGCTGGGGTGGGCTCCAGGTGCAGAAGGATGGCTGGGGGCATGGAGCCGACAGGGATTGGACACCCCGTCGGCCATGGCATCTGTTGCCTCGCTGGGGTGGGCTCCCAGCGTGGCACCCTGTACTCTGGGGGTGGGAGATAGTGAAGCTGACGAGGGTTGGGCACCCCGTTGCTGACAGCATGGGGTGGGGGTGGGGAGAGACAGTGGAGCCGGCGAGAGTTGGGGACCCCGTCGGCCATTATCATTTGCCATGCTGGTGGGCTCCCAGGCGTGGCACCTGGATCTTTAGGGGGGTGGGCGCCCGAGCCCGGCGGGGATTGAGCACCCCGTCAGCCGTACAGTGTGGGCGTGGGGGGGCAGCACGCAGTATGTGTGCGTGTGTGTGTGTGTGTGTAGGGGGAGCTGCACATGAGCAAGCGATATCTGATCACTGCTCACTGAAGCGTAGCTCCCCCTTTCAACTGTACGCCACTGCATTTTGGAGCTGTCATAGACAGCTCCAGCATGCATTGGTGGACTGGGGCCACACCTGCCAACACACTGACTGAACTGGAAGAGGGACACACCTCCGAAAACTTGAATGATGGCACTATGTTTCTTGCACATGCGTGCAAGCAAACATAAAAAGGGAGTAAGATCCTTCAAAACAAGCATTTGTTGATGCCAGTGATGTTGTACTAGGTCTAGGGCAGATCCCCATGCCAGAAGACCAATATGGGAAGGGCTGGGCATGGGGGTAGTTATGGTGGCAGCAACAGACACTCATTTAAATAAGAAATGATATGCATAAGGCTGAAACTGATCTAGATAGTGGGGGGGGGAATGGAGACTAGCAATTTTTGCACTAACCACTGAGCCACTTGACTTCACTTTTTTCCTTTTTTAATTCTATTTATGCTCCTCACCTGTGTCCGGTCTGCACTCCTTCGAGAGACACACTGCAGTATCCCCGCTTCACGACCTGCCTGGTCCCCCAACGAGTCCCCATGGAGCCTTGGTCATAACCCCCCCCCCAAGGTGGGTACAAGGTGGGGCAGAGACACCCCGAGACAATTCAAGTTTCATTGGGCTTCCGACGGGTCGCCAGGCAGGCACAAGCAATCAGGGTCTCTGCACAGTGCTCCGTCATCTAGGAGATCGGGCACTGATTTTCCCTGTTGTGCTAAGGGAGTGCCATTCAACCTGACATCAAGGTGACTGCCGACGCTCACCACTCCCAGCCCTCTTCTTCTTGCTTTGTACTTGCTGTGTCCCCAGCTTCCACCAGTGCTGGCAAGTGTTGAGTCTCGTGTCCCCGAAAGAGAAGAGAGCTGTCCTTGGACGCTTGATCTTCCCTTCCCTGGTGGCCCGGCTCATTCTCAAACCTGGGTTGCCAGTGTGGCGCCTAGTGCCTCAACCCTCAGTGCCTCCAGGCCGGCCATTTTCTTTTTTTTGGCTCCTTCCCCTGCTCCAGGTTGGCCACTCCTTTGGGCCACCTAAGTCTCTCGCTGGCACCCCTGCCCCAGTGCCAGCCACTTCCACCCCACATTGCAGCCCCCAGGGTAATCCAGTGTGTCCCTTTGCTGGAAGGGTCCCCCTTCTCCGAGGGAGATAGGCACCAGTGGGGAATGGCCAGCACACACTACATTTCGCCCCGGGTGCTGCTGTGGTGGAACTTGGGCTACATTGGGAACTCTGTGTCAGTGGAGGCCGGCAACTGTCCTCCGGCCAGCCAAGGAGCATTTTTGCTGTTTGCCCCCCAGGGGCGTGGTGTGTCATGAACGTCAAGGCATATGCTGACATTCACCATGCCCCTTCTAGATCTTCAGGACCCAGCGTGTTGCTGTACTCCCAGCCTCCACCAGGAGTCATCAAGTGCCAGGTTCATACCCCCACGAGAGAAGGCGGCAATACACTGATCTCAAGCCTTCTCTCCCAGCCAGCCCTACAGCTCCGGTCCTTTCCCTTAACCGGGTCGCTGGCGCCGCAAGTGGAAATCCAACCACTGCACCAGTGGGCCTAATTTCACTTTTTAATTGCTGTGATAAAAACACACACCGACTAATCCATATACACATATATGCATATATATTCCAATGAGTATAACATAGCAGTGCACCATCTACACACATGTTTACAGATTAAAAGAAAAGACATTAAATGACTGCTTTCTTCTTTTCAGGCTCTGAGGGACATCAGAGGGTGGAGTGTTGCCACTAGACACCACAGTTAAATAAGCTATGGCATGCAGGAGGCTGAAACTGATCTAGATAGTGGGGAAATGTAGACTAGCACTTTCTGCACTAACCAAAGAGCCACCTAACTGCACTTTCTAATTGTTGTGATATACACACACACACACACACACACACACACACACACACACACTGACTAATACAGATATACATATATATTACAGTATAACATAGCAGTGCACTGTCTGCACACATAGCGCATTCACACACACACACACACAGACAGTTGATACAGTTAAGTGTGGCGGATGGTGTTGCCGTGTTGTGGGTCATTATTGGGATGTGTCAGCGATGTCAGCGGGATTGTGTCGATGTGAAGGACTGTGGCTTGGTGGAGTCATTATATGGCATTTATTTACTTGTACATCTAAGCCTAACTTTTATTGTACTTTGGATAAGCACTGTGTTTTGCACTAACTCATTGTACTAATCTGCTGCATGACTGGGTCACTAAAGTAGGACCAGGGAAGTGCGGTGGATGTGGCCTGTCTGGACTTCAGAAAGGCCTTTTACACCATCCCCCATAGAAGACTGTTTAACAAAACTGCACAGCCTAGGGTTGGATCCTAAAATACTTCTGTGGGTGGAGAACTGGCTGAATGGCAGGAGTCAGAGGATTGTGGTAAACAGAGAGTACTCTAGAGATGGAGAGGTGATGAGCAGGGTGCCGGAGGGGATGGTGTTGGGGCTGGGCCTCTTCAATAGAAACATAGACTTTGACAGCAGTTAAGGACTGCTTGGCCCATCTAGTCTGCCCATTTCCCTACCTACAGGATAGGCCGCAGATCCTAGTTAACCAACAGCCTATTTCTTCCTACCCCCCACAAGAATTGCCTTATGTCTGTCCCATGCATTCTTGAATTCTCCCACAGTTTTAGACCCCACAACCTCCTCAGGAAGGCTGTTCCATGCATCCACCACCCTCTCTGTGAAAAAATACTTCCTCACATTGCCCTGGAACCAACCCCCCAATCTTTAAATTGTGTCCCCTTGTTCTTGCACGTCTCTTTTTCTGAAAGATGCTACCCTCTTGGACTTTGTTGATTCCACTGAGGTACTTAAAAGTTTCTATCACGTCCCCCTCTCCCTTCTTTCCTCAAGGGTATACATATTAAGCTCCTTTAGTCTCTCCTCGTATGGCTTCTCTTGCAGACCCTGCACCATTTTAGTTGCCCTCCTCTGGACTGCCTCTATCCTGTCTATGTCTTTGCGGAGATGGGGTCTCCAGAACTGGACGCAGTACTCCAGATGGGGTCTCACCAACTGTCTGTACAGAGGGATAACAACTTCCTGTTTTCTGCTGCTGATGCCTCTCCCTATGCATCCCAGTATACCCCCAGCCCTCCCTACTGCCTTCAATGTCTTTGTTGGGGGCATTGCAAAGGGACTGGAGGGGAAGGCATTTCTCTTTGCAGAGGATACAAAAGTGTGCAATAGAGTGGACATGTCAGGGGTGTTGGAAGAATGATGGAAGACCTTAAAAAACTGGAGAGTTGGCCCAGTCGCGCTGAAGATTGAGCTGCTGGATGCCACACCTCACACTGCACCAGTGACTCAGGTTCGGGAGCAAGCCCAGGTCATCAAAAGCCGGCTAGGAGGGAGGGAGCAGGATTGAGTAGCCACAAGGCAGCTCTTCTGTCCCAGGCAGGGACCCTGTCACCCCCTGCAGTCCATCTGCCCCTAGGTGGAGGCCTGAAGGTAGCACAGGCAGACAGGTGGCAAGCAGAGGGAAGGTGCTGCAGAACCACAGCATGCATGTGCCTCTACAGGTGAATGCACGACTGCGGCACAGAGAGTTTGGGGGGGAAATGGGGGCATAGACACAATAAAAAAAAAAAAACTGAAGAAATGGTCTGAAGAATGGCAGCTAGGATTCAATGCAAAGAATTGCAGGATCATGCAGATAGGGCACAAGAATCCGGGGCAAAGTACAAACTATGTTGGGAGGTACTGACAGTCACAAAGCAGGAAAGAGACTTGGGAGTTATCTCGCAGGACCTAAGAGAAACTAGGCAGTGTGATGCAATGTCTGGAGAGGCTAGCCAGATGCTTGGATGCACAGGGAGGGGTATCAGGAGTATAAAGAGGAAGGTCATCTTGCCCCTGTATGAGACACTCATAAGATCACACCTGGAGTACTGCATCCAGTTCTGAAGGCCCCATCTGAGCAAAAACATAGACAAGGTGGGGGTGATACAGTGGAGGGCAACTACAATGGCGCAGGGCATATGGGATAACACCTATGAGGAAAGACTAGCCAAGTCGATATTTAAAATATTTATTTCACTTGGGTAAAGCATTTAAACCATTTTAAATACTGAATTTTTACAGGATATGCCAGTTGAGATTCAGTATATGATATATTGAATCTCAACTGGCATGTCCTATAAAATATCACCTACAGTGTGGTCATGCTTTTACCCATTATTTCTAATGAATTTACACAATGCAGATCTGCTGAGAGGCAGTTTCAATGTGATCTTCCTTTTACACATTTTTACAATGTGTTTTCCTAGAATATGCCTGCTGATTGCTATATATTTAGCCTGGATAGTTCACAGAAGACGTGGCATCTTATTTTCAGTGGGGCTGTACATCTGCACAATATTATGCTGCATTGCTTAAAATCAAAACACGATGAAAACAGTATTTTACATCTGGACTAGGCTACCCTGAATAAATACATTATAAAAATGGTAAACTCATGACCCCACTAAAAACAAGATATTGCATCTAATCTGGGTTGTCATGAGTAAATACAGTGCAAAAATGTGTAAAATTAAGATCCCTATGAGAATGAGATGTAGCATCTCCCCTGTGCTATCCAGGATACAAAATATAGATAAGAAATATTTAAAGGAAATCTACTGTAAACTGAACTTCACTGTGTTCCACATAATCAAGACTGACATAAACAAACAGTTTCTTTATTGTTTTATAACAAATTAGATTGCAGTATTTATTTCAAATGATGTGGCCATGAGAATGGTGTGTACAGTGTATGTGTGTGTGTCTGCTGTAGCTCAATATAAATATATTTTCCCAAAAAAAGCATAGTAAAATTCGTAACAAAAGATAACAGTTATTTACAGATGTCTTCTGCTATAGTAAACCATGTCTGAGACAGTGTTTATCAGATAGTGTCATAAGAGGTTAAAAAAATAGTGTAAATCTTAGGAGATTCCTTGCTGGGAAAGGGTAACATTTATGAGGTATGAATCTTTCTTGAAAGAGACTACCTGCCCAGCAAGCTAACAACAAGAACATGTTTAAATGCTAAGTATTTAAATGTGCAAGTTGTTGCATTTTGAAGGGGGTAAACTTATAATCTCGAGTTTAATAGGCAACCAATATTTAACAAGCTGTTTCAGTTTCCATTGCTGTAATGCTGAGGAGAAAGGGTGCAGGCAGGCAGGCTAAGACCACATTATTAATTGGAAAGCCAGTCCCCTGTGTGCTTAGTCTTCCTGAGCTATAAGCTACAAATAACCTCCTTCTGTTTAAAACCCCTGGACTCACTTGTGTTGTGAGGCAGCTGTTCGTGGCTTGTAAATAACTTTTGGATACATTGTGTATGCAACCCAATTTCTTCCTTTTTTCATATCTTTTAGTTTTCATCTATAATGCACTGTAATATTATTATTCAATTGTTTTATATTGTAGCACAGCTGTATTATGAGTGTTGGACATTCACTGCTGTTTTCTTGCAGTCTCTTGTAAAACCTTGGGAGATATAATCTGTATGAAAGTCTGTGCAGGATAATGTTGTATTCTATGGTAAAGAATACGATAAATGCAGATGCAGGATGAAAGGGTCCTATTGTGGAGGCTCGGTAAGTTGCCACAAAATGCAGACAGTTAAACAGTTGGAGGGTATGGGCTGTCAGCTGAAATGGTTGCCTTATTGACGAGGACGACAACTACAATGCAGGGTACTATGAATATAAAACCATTACTGTGTATAATCATGTATAAGCTGAGTTTTTTTTTTAGCTACTTTTTGATTCCAATTTATAGTACCTTGGCTTATATGCGGGTCAGCCCAGAAACAGAAATGGAGCTCATTCCCGAACCACCTTCAAAAACTTTGTATGTGGTGCCCTATGATGGTTAGATGCAGCCAGGGAGTCAGAAGCAGCAAAGGACCTGCATTTTTAGTAATGTTGCAGCCAGTGTTGACAGCGAGGGAGATGTGTGCAGGGAGGCAGAGATGCCAGTGAAGACAGCCGCACTTGCGGCAGTGTGAGTGTAGAAGCAGCAACGAGAGTGGTGGGTGCTGACAGAGAGACAGAAGTAACAAAGGACCTGTATTTTAGGTGATGTGCCTCTCCATCCACACTGCTCACTCACTCCGGCGACCCACCTAACTAGCCTGCCAGACCCACTCTTCTGTCTTCTCCAGCCTCCACTGCACTTTTAAATACCGTACCACTGTATATGCGGTCTCTTGGGGCAACTGTGAAAGGCTCGTTGCACAATACAGATATAGTAGCATTTCTTCTGGATTGCCCCCCTCTGTGGTTTTACTGCCCCTAAAGGAAATCCCCTCCATCCACCTGGGATCCTAACAGGGCTGTTTGCTCTCTCTAGGCACTGTAGCTTTACTTTAAATCGATTATCTGAGAATGCATTAGGGGGTCCTCAAAGGCTAAATATCTCCTTTTCTGTTAATTTTCCACTCTGTTAGGCTCTGCTAGTTCAGTTCATGATCTTTCTTTCACTAATTTTACTCAGGGTAAATGTTGTCTGTGCAATGAAAACAGCTGGGCCTTATACATGGGTTGCTGATGTTTCTTTACTTTGAACTGACACACCAAGTTGGTCGGCATATGCGCGAGTCGACTTATATGCGAGTATATACAGTATTTTTTTAAGGGTGGCTTTTTATCAGTGTAACCTCCTGGTCCCCTGGGGTTACTAGAATCCCATCAGTGTCGGTGCTAGGTAGGGAAGGCAGCTGGTGAATAACTGGTTAAATGGTTTTTCACCTGCTCCCTTTCTGTTTACTTGGTCTCAGCTGAGAAGAGGATGGTGATGTCACATAGAACACATGCAGCAGCATAAGCCATGGAAGCTGGCTGTGAGTGGGGAGTTTTAGAATCTTCAGTTCTATGTCAGCAGCAGTGTGAGCAGTTGAAGGAATGAAGAGCTGCAGTGTGGGCTCTGTGAGCCCAGACTCATGCTGATACAACAGTGGGAAGAACGAAAAATAATGTATATAAAGATTCGGGCCGAGGGAAAGGCCCTGCACCTTCCTCGAGTGGAGTCCCGACCGGTGCGCAGACAAACGAGAAGCCCGGGGATATGGAGACCAAAATAAATGCTATACTACACTACCTCATGCAACAAATGGACAGTAAATTTGATACTTTCAACACCAGATTGACCACTGTAGAAACCAAAGTAACTACTTTGGAAACGAATCATTCTACTCTCCGCTCCATGGTTTCAAAAGCAACTACAGTAACTGACGAAGTGTTGAAGGAAAATAAGTTGTTGCACACCAGGCTCGAATACCTTGAGAATGGAGCTCATTCCCGCAATCTCTGATTTTTGGGCATACCCGAAGGAGTCGAAGGAGCCAGTTTGTTGGAATATTTACATCAGTTCCTTCAGGACATTTTAAAAGTAAGAGCAGATTGCCAGATTGTCCGGGCCTACTGTATTACCCCCAGAAGGAAATCAAATAACCCTGAACTTCCTAGAACTGTACCAGCGGTTACCATGGGAGTACATATGAGGGACATGATTTTACAGAAGGCCAAATCATCTGGGGCACTTACCCTTCTTGATGGCTCAATAGTTCAGTGCTTCCCAGATCCGAGTTTTACAACTAGAATGAGGCGCTGCGGATTTGACTGTTCGAGCGGGCTGCAAGATTTTGGAATCAACCACGCATTATAAATGCCAGCGAGGCTGAAAATCATTTACGCTGGAAAAACTTTCTTGTATAATGATCCAGCAGATGCTGGTCGAAAGCTGGACCTGATCCGGGAGGATTTTGCCAAGTCTGGACACTCGGATTCTGAAGAAGAGGATGGGGAATCCTGATTACTGGGACTCTTAGGCTCAAACTAGTAGGCTGGTTAGTCTTGTAGTGTTCCTGGTTATAAAGAACTGGACATTTCGATTTTTTGCTGAGAAGTTTTATCACAGCTTTACCATCTGAGTTAGCTTTAAATGTTGTAAGGAGTCTTCTCGTGCTACAGTAGTTTAAGTATGCTTGTCTTTTACAAGCAGCATGTTATAGAAGCATACCGTTTTTACTGGGGACAGAGTTATCACCTCATGGTGGACTTGAGGAGGTAATGAATGTTTAAATGTTCAAAATTTCTAAGAAATGTTGAGGACTTTTACTCTTCTCTGGTTATATGGTACAGTTAAAGTTTTTATTGTTTTGAAGGGGAATGTCGGTGAGCTTGTTTGAGGGGCATCTGTGATAATTACATTAAAGGGATTATCACCTATTCTTTTATTTCATGGATTCCTGGGCCAGGTCAATTGACGACTGCCTATCTGAAAAGAAAGGACACTCTGGATTTAAACTATTATAGGTAGGGACGTCCATGGTCTTGCTGCATGTTGCCCATTTTGGTCAATTTCTGTATAATACAGTACCTGTATTCTGTCCCCTTAATGCTGTAACTAAGATGATGGGCTGTGTATTACCTACCATAGCATTTCCTGTATCTAATCCTATACCTGGAATCAAGGAATATTTTTCTATTATAAGCTTCATTTCAAAATGAAAAAATAAAGTTAAAAAAAACCCATAATGAATAAAATAAGTTTTTTTGTTTTGTTTTGTTTTTAAAATGAACACTGGTTTTAATGTCCAGACTATATCCTTTCAAGTATCTTCAATACGGTACAAAATTTGGTGTTTTGATTTAAATGTACTTATTTATTTGTAATAGTTTTCACCTGGTAAACATACAGAGTTAAAGAATAATCCCATTTATAGACCTGGTTTTGGGGGGAAGGGTGGATACAAAACTATAAAAAAAAAAGAAATCTGTGTGCATGTCCCATGACTCCTCTGCCAGAATTTGGGGCCCAAGGTGTATGAATTTTGACACTGAATGCCATGCAGTTTAGCATCGGGGGGGCATCAAAACCTGTTTCCAAACCAGAAATCGGAGGGATGATCCTTCTTCTGAACTCTCATCTTCAATTGACCTTGGCAAGAAAACATAATGTATTATATACAGACACAAATTACTGTTTATGCCCAGGACCTGAAAAGAAGGTGATATTTTGTGTCCATGCAACAGCAGCAAAGCATTAGGGTATTGACAAGTTTTGTTATAGGGAAAATACAATTTGGGTGCCTTTGAAGGTTGACTTACGAAATTGCTAAGCTACAGAACAAAAGAAGCTTAAAGTGTCCGGCTCATTTAACTGGCACCATTAATACTCTGCACCCATAAACACAAGCGCAGGCACTGTGGCCATGACCACAGTTCTGCGCAGTCACTAAGGTCTCTGTCGCAATTAAAATGCATAAAATGTCATTTTTATACTTTAACATTATGTGAAATAAATGTCAAGGGAGCAGGCAGCAGAATATTCGGTTAGTGCATGAAAAAGGTTTATGATGTGATTTTTAATGAAGATAATTAGATCTGTAACACACTTGGCAGTTCCTACCTTGCAAACTGTACAGGTCAATACTGAAAAAAGATCTATCTGGTTCAAGCCTCATCAACCTTAAAAATATTTATTTTTCTGTTATTTGCTCGTTTTGTGTTTTTAAGTACTAAGTAGGGCTTGTTCTGCAAGACCAGTTTAACACCCTGGGCTGTTCAGTTTAATAAAAAATGAATTGACCCTTCTCCCGTTGTTGGACCCGGCTTTGAGGCTTGCCCCTATACTGTGGGCCATAAAGAAATGCATAGGTGGCCAGCGGCAGCCAACTGTAATGTTTTCTGTTAATTTTAGTCAAAACTGATGCATTCCTCCATTTCTCTAGTACTGTCTCCTGCCCTCCTCTCAAGCACCCGAAACTGCAGTATTATAAAAGTCTCTACTTGTCCCCACCCTCGTAACACCCCTTATCCCACATTCCTCTCTCCACCCACAAGCAGCATGCTTTATCTCATAAAAGGAAGTGTTTACTACTTCTGCATGTGCAAGGGTCATCTAACAAATAGCAGCCAACTGAGTTGGTGGGAGGATGGCTGTGCTGGTAGCCAGCATGTAACAGGTGCATGTACATGCATGGGTTTGGGGAGCAAAATGGGAGCGTGCTTGGTGAGGGTAGGTAGGAAGGATGGGAGGGGATACTTTACATTGTGATTTTGGTAGGGATCTTTGAGGGAGGAGGATTCTAAAAAGGTGCGTTAAGTGTTTGGGGGAAAATATGTGACTTCTCTAGGTATGAAGGAGTAGAGTAGGACAGGTGCCGGAGGCTGGGGGAAAGGTGTGAGTACTGTCATGATTTGGGGGTTTGGGGAAGAAAGATGGGAGAGGGTGCTAGTAGGAAGGGAGGGAGACGCATTGATTTTTTTTTTACCAAAAGTAACGAAACCTAGGCTGGCCTAGTGGTGTGGTGAGCTGTGACAGGGGTACCTCGCTTGCTGCTGTGCAGGCGATCGGGGTTTGGAAACGAACTGAGGTCATTCAGAGGGCAGCCAGCAGAAAGAGGATCAAGCATCCTATGACATCCTTCCTCCTTTGGGGAGGGGGGACAGTGTGTACCGCTGCTTGACCGCCTCCTAGTGGAACCTGGGTGGTGCAGCGGCAGTCGCAGTGTTTGTCCTGCTTCAGCACCTTGTCCGTTATGACCCCACTGGTACTTTCTCTCCCTCCATTGCATTAAGAGGAGCCCCACACAGTATGTAGGTCCTGCTGCTGTTTTCCCTCCCCAGGTGGAGCACCATTTAGCTACATTCAGTTTGAGGTTCCAGGAGTCAGACCTGTCACCCAGCTCGTTCAGGTCCCCCTTAAGTTTGTCCCCATCCTCAAGGGAGTCCACCACCCTGGCCTGACCTTCATGTCAACCATAAACATAAGCAGCCTGTTGGAGACCTCAGCTTCCAGATCATTGAGGAACATGTTGAAGAGCGGTGGCCCCAGCATTGATTGCTGAGGGATGCCACTGAGTTTTCCCTGTCCTCTATGAGTAGTGCCTATCCACCATCACCCTCTGCTTCCTGCCCCCATGCCAGATAGCAGTCTGTTTTATGTCTCTTGTATACTACACCGGTTTACTTTCCTCAGAACTTGTCATGCACCACTATATCAGAGGCCTTGCTGAAGTCTAGGTAGAGTATATCCTTAGCCCTGGCCCTCTCCACTTCAGTAATCGCCTCCTCAAAAACGGTGATCTTTTTGGTTTGGCATGATCTGACCCATGTAAACCCATGCTGAGAGGGGGGCAAGAACTTAGCGTTAACCGTGTGCTTCATTATTCTTCTCCTGAAATTTGCCTCCAGGACCTTGCCTAGCAGAACTGATGTGAGGCTGAAGTGGCTTGCAGTTGCCCAGGCCCAACATTGTCCTTTTTTTTTTTTTTGAAGGTCATCTGGTTGCAAAGATGTCTTATGTGTGTCCTTGACTGTTCAGGTATACAAATGTTTCATGTACTGGTCACATAGGAAGAGGTTTAAAGCAATTTACCACCTTTTTTTTGGGGGGGGGGTCCTCTCTGAGGAAGCTTACTGCAGCGAAAACCTGCTTAAGTAGGTTTGGTCATTTTTATCTGTCCCCGGTGTGGAGGGAAGGGATCCTGTTTTTGCTCCACGGGGCTGTCCATCCCTTCCCTTCCCTTCTTAGTGCCCCCGCACTGGCACACACTGTGACTTGTGCAGAGGGAAGTGCAGGACTGTGTGCTCCATTACATCAACAGAATGAGTTTGTAATGCAAATTTGTACTATATGTGTTAATTCATAATTAGAAAGTAATTAATGACAGAGCTTGATTAGTTCAGTTACTGGATACAATCTTCAAGTTTGACTCCAGTGTTCAAGTTATTTCGATTTATATCAGTTTTCCTGTTGACTCATCTCGTGCATCCTGACTCCAGCTTGCTGCTATGAATGCTGCAGACTAGAGAAACCAGACAGGTTTTAAAAAGGTGTATTATACAATGGGCACAACAAAATAATAGAGAATCCTGCATTTTGATTGGCTGGCTGGCACCTTTCCAGCGTTGTAAATCCTCCAGAGTACCCACTGAAAAAGGTACCAGCCACCACTCGGCCGCATCAGGAACTCCCTGGCAAATCCCTCCGTTCCTCGCAAACACACCACTGCCAAACACACAGACGACAGCGAGATTAACTTGTCCTTAACCCGACATCCGATACTCCATCACTAACCTCAAAAGTTCAGAAAAACTGCCGCACCATTCCGAAAAAACTGAAGCACCGGAAAGAAAAATAACAAAGAAAATGCAGTTCATTCTCTCCAAAGCAAAGATTTTTTTTTTTTTTTGTGAAAAAAACAAGCAGGGCCTTTGTATAATAGCAATATACCCGTCCAGGGAGTGGGTATACCAGTGGATTTACCACTACTGGTGTGGTTAAGTCCCTCGGCTGCGCCTCGTGGCCGAACCACACCAGCCGTGGTAAATCCTCCAGTGTACCCACACCCTGTCGGTGTATATTGCTTTATTCTCTGCAGGTTGAGCATGTTCATCACTAATGGCCATTATGCCTGCATCCACTTTCTGAGTATTACCCACAAGGTGGAAGACTTCCAGTGGTGCCAGGCCCTACACCTGCAGGTAATCAAAGACCATCAGGTGCAGATCCTTAAAGAGCAACTCTGTATTATAATAAATAAAAACACCAGACTTACACCAATGATGTTTTAACTTTATTGTTTTCTAGTTGTTTTTTTTGCTAACTTTCCTCTGCTGTTGGTCTACTAAATATTGTAGATACTGTAGCAGTTATTTCACTGTGTCTTTCAAAATGTGTATGATTCTCCCCCTGCTTACCACACTGTTGCTGTTTGTGACATCACAGTCTGTTGTCATGGTGAGCGTTATGTCTTAAAGGCACAGTGAGGTTAACAGGTGGGACAAATGTTTATAAATATTTTCTATACAGTCTTTTTAGATGGAGTACCAAGATGTGCTGTAAATCTTGGAAAGTAACATTGAAAATGAAAAAATGTATTCTGCAGTTAATTCTAGCAGCTAAAACATCTTTATGAAAGTGTATGCTGAAGTGCAGAGTTGCTGTTTAAGGAGGGAGACTAGAGACTGCACTTGGACTGTTGCAGTGAGCAACCCTGGAGGACTGCACTTAGCAAGCCTTTGGCAGTGATGTTCTGGTAGATGATGAACAATGGAATGAAGAGCCTTCTGACCCTCTAATTCCTTTTTTCACTGCAGTCCTTAGTCGAAACTCCTCCAGAGCTCCACAAGCCATCAGAAAGAGTTGATGCTGATTATGAACTTGCTATCAGTCTGGTTCACAGTCTGCTTGATTGGAGGGCCCATGTGGTCGGTCATCCTGTAAGGAGGTTGAAACACATGTAGAGTTAGTTGGGCTGCTTGTGGAACTTCTTTCAGGGTAGCCGAACAGTTTAGTGTCAGTCAGTCATTCAGGCGAGCTTTGGAGACAGGTAGGTAATGACTGTCACAAACTCACTCAGCAGGTCAGCCCTCTACTCCCAAAGTGCCAACCTCTGAGCATAGAATTGTGAACAGAACAAGCTAATCCTCTTGTCTGTTTTGTGGGTTCGAGTCACCTTAGTCCCAAGTTCTGGAGGGATTCAAAATGATAACCTCTTGTTAGCGTACTCAATTATCAAGCTCAGATCATTCTGTCTTCGGGGGGCTAGATATCTTTGCCTACGGGCACCTAAACAGGTATAACAAAATGAACCCTTAGAACTCTATGCAAGACCTAGAGAACTCTTTCTGTTTCCCAGTTTGGTATCACAATAAGCGCATGCACAGTGTCAACTATAACCATATAAGCTTCACTTATAAAAAAAAGAAGTTTCAAGGCACACCAGGCAGTTTCTGTTTTTAAAATATATATCTTTACTTTAAAATAGATAAAAATAACAAAACAGTGAATACAGAACAAGATATCCCAACGATACAGCCTTAAAAACAAAACGGGTTTAAAAGTGCAAATTCCTACAATCCATACACTCAGACTGGTCTTAGCTAATTGAATTCCTACTTTCTTAATCTTTCAGTGCTTCGATGTTCTTCTCTGTCTCAGTCAGAAAATGAATATCTTTCTGTAAGGTCTGCTCAGTATATTTCAAAGCAGTCTTGAGATGGCCTTCTCTCTGAGGTCACCTAACTCCGCCTTGGTGTATTAAAATTTTTATTTTATAACACAGGATGTTCTACTAAGATATTTAAAACAATAATAGGTGACATAATGAATTGCTTCTCTTTATGTGACTGGTCCAAACCGGTCTGTGATCTGCTTCACTCAGACATCAAAAGTCTCTTTGATGCAATTCACTGTATACTCCAAGCAAATGCTTACTGGACTTTCCTGATTTAGTCTGGGACCTGCTTTACCAAGACATCAAAGCCTCTTTGATGCAATTCCCTGGCTTCCTGGGAAGATACCCAAAACACATGCCTAGGCCCATTTTTCTATGACACCTAGTGCAAATCAAAGGATTTCCCTGAGGGCATTATAAAATGGATATATTGGTTCCTGGCTTCAAAGCAAATTGACAAGGAAATTGCATTTTAGATCTCTGTAGTTTAAACTGCCTCCTGTCATTTGAACTTATCCCGGGGGGATGTGTCAGTTTCAGCAAGCCAGCATTTCCTCCTGACAGACAGTCCATCACACATTTTTTTTATATTTACAAAAAAATGATACATGGATCAGAACCAGCTGTCCAGTTGTGACAATGACTTCCTTGAGGGGGAGGGCTGCCCACTGCACTTGAGAATTCCGGTGATTCTTCCACTGGGATGCAACCTGGTGAGGGCAGTGTTGTAGTCTGGGCTCCTTGATTGGTCTACCACCTGTGCAGCCTATTGTTGCCCCAACTCTAATGATTACAGCAGTGCGGCAGACACTTCAGGTGACATCATCGATCCAGATCTCAATCTCGCTCTCAAAACCACCATCAACAGCATCTATTGAGAAGGTCATTGACAAGTTTGTCTTCATCATTGTCAGGCTACTATTGTCGATGTTGTGCCTATTGGTTCAAAGTGGCATGGCAGCAGTGAGCCTTGAACATGCATTCCAGGAGGTGGGGTCAATTGCTGTTAGCAGTGAGTCCCTCTTCAGTCCTGATGTGGAAGGGCCACACCCTCCATCCGCTCTTCCCACACTCCCACAGAATCCACCTCTGGTCTGGGATTGCACATGGTGCTGTAGTGGCCCTTTCCAATCCAGCCCCTACTGCCTCAACTGAAGGTGGGCACTCCAATCAAAAACATTAGATAAGCAACAGGCGCATGCCTTGCTGGCGGTGGTAACCCTGACCAAACAAGTGGTTCACTCACTTTGTCAGTGCCTGGCCCCTTTGGTATACTTATGCTATCCTGAAGCATAATGCTATCCTGAAGCTAATACACATAAATATATGCAGCGTCTTGTGTAAAATAACCTTGCTACAAGCCCTCGCCTTGTCTCTCAGCCCAGACATTTTGATTATCTTTGAAACCTGGCTAAAATCACACAACACCAATGCAGAATTTGCCATACCTGGCTACACACTTCCCTGCCATGACCGGGTCGGCAGAAAAGGAGGCGGCATAGCTATGTACATTGCTTCCTCCATCAAATTCACCATGGTTGCCCAATCCCTACCAACGGACTCCATAAATGCCTTAATGGTAAAACTCTCCATCCCCCACTCAGTCCCAGTCTACATAGCAGGCACATACTGCACTCCAGGCACCACCTCACCTTACATATTGGACTACCTAGGCTACGTAAACTCCCTGGCAGCAGGTGGTGAGATCCACATATTAGGGGATTTTAACCAGAACTGGCTTGCTGAGTCCCTTTCCAAATTTCGTGACGAGGTAACAGCCCTAATCCTAACACAACAAATCACTGAACCTACTCGGGCAAACCAGAAAACACAGAACCATACACTGCTAGATTGGTCCCTCACCTCTCACCCTCACAGGATTATAGCCTCTGGACTCCTTCTGGATGCTCTTAGTGACCACCATGGGATCTACACAGTGCACAAATTTCACAAACCCAAAGCTCCCCCCTCCCAGAATCCTACTTTCGAGAGCCTACAAATCCCTGGACCTCCTCTCATTATTAAATGAGTTGGGCAGCTACGATTGGTCGTGCATCAGTCATTTCACCTCAACAGATGAGACACTGTCGTTCTTTAAGTCCAACTTCATTGCCATCTGGGACCGCTCCGCCCCCCTCAGACGGTCCGGAGTTCGAGGTGCTCATCTACCATGGCTCTCTCCCGATATCCTAGCCCACCTCCGAATCCAAGACAAGGCCTGGAAAACCTATAAGACCTCCAGATCCCAGGCTGACCTCCAGACCTACAGAGCTCTCCGCAATTCTAGTACTAAAATAATCTGCCAAGCGAAGGCCAACTACTTCTCATACGCGTTCAATTCCTCCTCCCATCTCCTGTCTCGTTTCTGGAAGGTGGTCAATTCACTTCTATGCCTGCCATCACAACCACCAATCCCGTCCCTGCAGGTTGGTGGTCACACCATCACTGACCCCTCAGCAGTTGCCATCTTGTTTAACACTGTCTTCACTACCAGCCATGCTACTCCCAGGGCCACCCCGCACCAGGCTCAGCATACCCCCACTGACACCACATCTTGTGGTGCTGCAGCTCAGCCTTTCTCCTTCCTGCAAGTCACCCCGATGAGGTATACAATGCACTGGTTGCTCTTAACCCTGAAAAGGGAAAATGTCCCACTGGGTTGGACTCCAAAATGCTCCACCTGTCGGCCCCTGCCGTAGCTCAGCCCCTAGCCTCCCTATTTAACTTATCATTTGTCCTAGCAGAAGTCCCCACTGAGTGGAAACATGCCACAGTAATCCCACTTCCAAAGGGTGGTGATGCCTCAAACCCAAGCAACTACCGGCCCATCTCCCTCCTACCAACCCTTGCCAAGATACAAGAACGCCTGGTTCTCTCTCGCCTATCCACGTATCTAGACTCTTCCTTCTTTTCTCCCTACCAGTCTGGCTTTAGGAAATCCCACTCCACTACCACCTCCCTTCTTAGGATTACTGACTCCATCCTCTCAGGGATGAATGCTGGCCACATCACTGCCGCCATCTTTATCGACCTGGCAAAGACTTTCGATACGGTGACTCACTCTCTTCTCCTGACAAAACTTGCTAAGGCTGGCCTGTCTGGCTGGGCCACATCTTGGTTCCACTCCCTACCTCACTGGCAGATCCCAAGCTGTCCATATCAGAGCGTCCATGTCGGACCCCCTCCCAATCACATCAGGAGTGCCTCCAGGATCTGTCCTAGGCCCCCTCCTATTCTTGGTCTTTCTAAATGATCTGCCCTCTGCCTGCACATACTCTGCCATCTATATGTACGCTGACGACACGGTGCTATACGCATCCGGCCCCTCGCCCTCTGAAGTTGTGTCCAGACTTCAGCATGACTTCATCACAGTCCAGCACTGGCTCCGCTCAAATAACCTCCTCCTAAATGCTAGCAAAACAATCTCCTTAACCTTTGGGACGAGGCAGAACATTTCTAGGCTCCCTTCACCATTAGTTTTTCACACCCTGGAAGGGTCCCCTCTGGGAGTTCTGCACCACCTTCAGATACCTCTGTGTCTGGCTTGACCAGCACCTCAACTTTTCTGCACATATTGACTCCTTACTTAAGAAGCTGCACCCAAGGCTTGGTGCACTTTACCAGAATCGTGACAACATACCCCTTCCAGCCAGGAAGGTCTTTATAAATAAAATGATCCTCCCAGTCCTTGACTATGGGGACGTAGTCTACAGTGCCGGCCCAAAGACCACATTAGCTAGGCTGGACCCTCTCTTCCACTCTTTTTGCCGCTTTGTCCTAAACACCCCCTACTGCACACACCACTGTGCCCTATATCAAGCAGTGAACCTCACCTCACTTAACTATCGCAGGCTAACTCACTGCGCAAAAATTACGGCCAAGCATTGGTTTCAGTGGCTCCCTTCCTACCTCTCTGACATCTTAACAAACCCTAGCGCTCAATCATACACACTCAGAAACTCAGACTCCAGGTCCCTAGCTGTCCCATACCGATCTACCTCCACTGGGCAATCAGATTTCAGCTACTGCATTCCCTTGCTATGGAACTCCCTCCCAGCTAACATTTGTCGCTTCACCTCCCTGTCGCACCAAAACTCCATGCTCCAAGATCATTTCATCCTTACCTGTGCTTGTGTCTAGGAGCCTATCAACTACTAGGCAACTCTCTGGGAATGTTGGCACTTAGCAAATTTGTAATTCATCAGTATCTAACTATTGTCCACTCGCCTTGTAATGTATCTCGTATGGCTGAAAACTTAATTTTGTTGTACACTTGCTGTATGTAACTGTGCTACCAACTGCCACACTCAATCCTGTATGTAGTGGTTTCTGAACCAATTGTTAGTGATCTTCCACAGTGTATTCACTTGTCAATCCTGACTTTGTGCTTTCTCATACCGTATGTACTGTGGTTACCAATTTCTCTCTCAAGCTACTACTGACATGTAACCAGATCCTAATGTTAATATTTCTCCCACTATGTGTTTTCTTGTCTATACTGTGTAAACTGTTCTCCTATATTCTCCCCTTCCTCAGGACGCATCTGTAATCGAGCAATACTCTGCTCAGTATGCCTTCCTGGTAAAACGCTTGCATAAATAAATAAAGCTCACTATCCCGACATCCAGTACCCTGGCCAGCATTGCCCGATACATAAGGAATCCCGTTGGTAATTAACCCGATGGTATTCCTCTCGACTGGGTAAGGTAGCGGATGTGACAGAATGCTACCTTACCCCTTCTGCAATATGGGAAAGGATGGCTGGATGGGGATGCTGGCTGAGCTGCGCCAGTGGTGTGGATGGGTAAACCACTGATAGGTTGGCCAACATGCTGTGTGTGACCCAGGTTCTGGTCCATGTCACATCATTTTACACTGCACCTGTAACTACTTAGTATTTTACTCCGGGCGGCCTCTGAGTTAAATATTTTAGTTATGGGGGGACAGGGGCATGGCCCTGCATTGTAACACACAGCATATGTTGCCTGATATTATGTCAGGCAAGTGGTGCCGTCAGGTCTGTGGATTTCGGGCATCTGGTCTTGGTATCCTCAGCGTCATGATAGAGAGTTTTCACATAACGTAGTATAGCCGCCTCTTTATATCCGGAATCAGAATCCAGTGAGTTGTCATTTCATTTGACTTCTCGGATCAGGAGTATGGCATTCAGCCATTGGATTGAGTTACCTCAGTAGGAGATTACTCCTTTTTCTCTTCACTATTGGACCAAATGACTTTAGCCCGACACTTCATTGGAGGTGGTCCAGAAGAAGGAAGCCAAACCACTGGTGGACATTTTCAAGAAGGATTACTCCACAGGGGTAGCTTTCCCATCTCACTGGTAGTGATTGGCCCTATACTTCATATCGGTGGGGGGAGGGGGTAGTTTGTAATTCTGCATGGCTCCTTGTCTCTGGATGGACTGCAAGTATGTAGTGCCCTTACAGGCATACACTGAGGCACCTGCAGCACCATTTCCCAGAAGTTCTGGTGGCAGATGTGGTCTTCCACAAGACTAGAATGTAGGGAGAATTTGACAAGCCCCATACAAGTCTAAAAAGCGGGACCCCTTTGCCAGGTGTGTGTATGTATCGGTGTCCCTGGGAATTCAGCTGTATGGACATTTGTTTCTGGTGTGCGTCTCTTATTTGGTTAAGTCCCTGGGAATTCTGTGGGCCAGCTATGTGGCCTTGATGTCTAGATACAGTCATGAACAAATGACTTTCGGACCTGTGGCCTTGCCTAGCAGAAGATAACCAACAGGATCTTATGGACATCTGAGGCACGGGGTGCTGCATTGCCAAGCACCAGCTACTGATTGCCCTTGATTCGGCCAGTGTGTCAGACAGGCCTGTACTGTAGATGCAGCAACCACTGTACATTGTCAGGCTCACCCTTCATGCAAGAGATTAAGGAGAAGGTTGGTAGACCTTTCCATTACTGGCAAGGATCTGTTTGGGCCTTCGTTGGAACGTCACCAGACTTGGACTGAGAAGTCCAACAAATCTTTGGAGTCTCTGGTTATGAATACCAAACAGACCACAACGTGGCACCCACATGGCAGCTACTCATTTTGTGGCTCCCATGATCAGCAGCAGCCACAACAGCAACAGAGGCGTCAGTATCCGTAATACTATCTGATCAAGTCCTTCAATCCTGTGAACTCTGGACAAAGTTAGCGTAAAAGGGGGTGATGGCAACAACTCCAGAGATTACGCATTAGGATCCACCTCTAAAGACAAAAAGGGATGGAATGGGCCCATCCTCTCTCCATCACAGTCCCTGTTGCAACTTTGGTCATGTGACCACCTCTCCCATTTCATACTGCAATGGTTCACCATCGCTGTACCTTGGACGGATAGTTTTTAAAAGTGGTAGACTTGGGGTTGTCTCTAGAGTTCAAGACTCCTCCCCCAGTGTTGCCTGTGCATCTTTGGAAGATGTACTCTTGTTGGAATCTCTTTCTGCACTACAACATGCAGTTCAGCAGTTCCTACCAAGGCGTGTAATAGAGCCTTCTCCAGAAAGTGAAGCTCAGCCAGGAATCATTTTGTGTCACTTTCGGGTTCACAAGCAGACAGGGGATGGCATCCCACCCTAGATCTGTAGCTCCGTAGCAGTCAGGAGATGGAAGGTCATGCATAATCAGATCATTGTTACCGGGTGTGGGTATACTGGATAACATTAACCGGGCATACAACCATTCAAAGTACATCCAAAATGCCAAATGACGTTTGTCATTTTATTTTCTCATAAAAAATTTGAAATAAAGAAATAAATTAAAAGAAAAATGCTACTTAACATCAGTAGCTTCTTACAACACAGTCCTGGATATTAGAGATCCTAAGATCCACCTCATCTGTATTACTGGCCTTCTACTCCAACAGTAGAACCTCTCTCCTTCACACTCAAAGCTGACCTGCTGGGTCTTCCCTCTAGGAGTGGTATTTATAGTAACTAGTAGGGTCACCTGACCTGGCCCTTAACCCAGACATTCATTTGACTAGTTCTACATGTACAAAATCGGGCAGGATGACCTAGCCATATGACCATTCTATTATGCTGCATAGAATGTAACAGTAAGAAAACAATTTACATTCTGTAGTCTGAAATCAGCCTTGCATAGTAGGGCTTTAATGAGCCCAAAGCCTCTCCTACTTCTCTAAGAGTGGCAGCTCTACATAATATAACAAGCATTTGTCAATGCCAAATATTTGCTTATTGGCATTGGTAGTGTAGGAGTTAGAGAAATGCATAATAGGAATGGCAGTGAAGTATTGAACTGAAGCCAACCCCACCACCACCCTGCAGAGACTGATAGGCATTGGGATATGTCTTTGGGTCATCAGGCATAATGGCCATGCTGTTTCACCACACCCTACCCTACAGACACCAACAAGTGTCACAGTGTGCCTTGAAGTCTTTGGGCCTTATGCTCACCTCATTCCATAAGAAATACAGTGAGATGGGTGCAGTATAGGAGAATGAGTGAACTTTGGGGCCAAAGAGTGCAAGGCACACCTTGAATGCCTGTCACTGGCTGCAGGGTGGGGGTGGAATGGCAGGAGTATTACAGGCAACAATCCCAAGTCACACCCCTGATGCCTGTCACTCTATAGGGTGGGGCGTTATGGTCGTAAACCCTAACGTCCCAGGCGTTCGTTGGTATTTTCACTCCACATTTTAAACATGTTTTTTTTTGTGTCCCCCACCTCATGAACAGTGGCAATATCAATTTGTTAGCGGAAAGCTGATTTTGCACAGCGACTACGCCATTTGGCACAACTGGTGCGTGAAAACATTTCAAACAGGATGTGAATAATGACAGCTGTACTGTTCATGGGGAGGTGAAAAAAATGGCAATGTTGAAAATCCAGAGTGAAAATATAAAAAAACTGGTGAAATCACGAGCATGCATAGAAACTGTGCAATGCATACCCGTAATGTAATTAGTTTTTTGGATTTTTTACAGCAGATTGTCAACAAAGGCATTTTGGGACCTCCGCTCATGAACAGTGTCACTGTGATTTTCTTAATCTGCCCTGAACACTGATTCCCCACAGTAACCACGCATTTCTGTGCCGTAAGTGCGAAAACACATTTCGGCCAGGGTGTGAAAAATGACAGCTGTACTGTTCATAGGGAGGTGTGGAAAAATGCCAATGTTGAAAATCTTTACTGAAAATATTACAAATTCGTGAACTTACGAGGGAGTGTGGAAACTGCGCAATGCATGCTTGTAACACAGTCATTTTATGGACTTTTGTCACCAAATTTTCAACATAGCCATTTTAAGACCTCTGCTTATGAACAGTGTCACTGTGATTTTCTTAATCTGTCCTGAACATTGATTTCGCACTCTGACTGCGCCATTGTGCGCTACATGCGCAAAAACACATTTTGGGAAGATATGAAAATAGCTGTACTGCTCATAAGGAGGTGTGGTAAAATGGCAATGTTGAAAATCTGGAGTGAAAATATTAAAAATTTGTGAAGTTAGAAGTGTATGTAGAAACTGTGCAGCATACGCTCATAAAACAGTCATTTTGGAAATTTTTCCAAATTTTCAACATAGAATTTTACGCTCTACCATGAACTGTGGCACTGTCGTTTCGTTACTTGGTCTCGAAGGTGGTTCTGTGCAGTGACTGCGAAAATCACCTTCGGACCGAATAACAAATGACAGTGACCGAAGTTCATGAGGTGGGGCCCCAAGAACTCCATGTGTGAAAATTTGGTGAAAAAATTCTCCAAAATGGCTGAGATATGCACCAAAGTTGAAAAAACACATTTATGCCATTATACAGCTTACCGGCATTTCTTCAGTTCGTGGTCAGCTTTGAAGAGTGCAAACGTGTTCCTGGTCCACTGAAGATCGCCGGCTGGGCTCTGGAGGTAACTATGGGGTGAGGTGTGTGTGTGTGTGTGTGTGTGTGTGTGGAGAGGTGGGTGCAGAGGGTGGGTGCGGGTTGGGGGAAGGGGGTAAGCCAATCAACAAGGGACCGTTTTTTGTTTTAGGTGTTTTTTTCATTTTAGGAAGATGACCTGGGACTTTTGCCGTGCTGGGGTGTGCTCCCAGCATAACAGCTGGAAGTTTTTTTGGGGGGGCAGTGGAGCCGATGGATTGGGCACCCCCGTCGGCTATACAGGCGTTTGCCACGCTGGGGTTGGCCCCAGCATGGCAATTGGAAGTCTGTTTTTGTTGGGGAGTATAGTGGAGTTCACAGGGGATTGGGCACCCTAGTCACCATTCTGACTTTTGCCACGCTTGGGTGGGCTCCAGCGTGGCACCTGAAATGTGTTTGGGGGGCCAGCAGACGGACATTTGCCATGCTGGGGTGGGGTCCCAGCATGGCACATGGAAGTGTTTTTGAGGTGGCTGCAGACCTGACGGGGGATTGGGCACCCACGCCGGCCATACGGTGTATGGGGGAGTGCATGAGCACGCTAGGGTGCGCTCCTGGCGTGCACATATGTGTTCATTGGGGAGGGAGAACTATCTGACAGTTCAGATGTAGTGCCGACGTTGGCAGTTTGCATACTGCTGATGGCAGTATGCAAATTGTCTGCGGCGGTGTTTTCCTTAGAACTGTACACCACTGAATCTAAATGGCTGTCATAGACAGCTCGGACATTCATTGGCACGGTGCAGCCACACCTGCAGAAGGGAGCAGGGCATTGAAAGTGGGGGAGGCACACCTACGAAAACTCGTATGGTGGCACTAAGTTTCTTGCACATGTGTGCAAGCAAACATAAAAACAGGCATGAGAAGGTGCTGTTTTCCCTATACCTGTGCAGTTTTCCTGGCTCCTGGATGCAGATAGGTCTGGCCCAGGGGCTCTGTTAAGGCACAGAAAAACAGATGCAAAATGCTTGCCTTGCTTTGCTTTCTTTAACAGAAAGAAAGATAATAAATCAAGGAACCTATACGTAGGCTAGTTTATCAACAGAAGGCTCATTTTATTTAATTCCATTCTTTGTTTGTATGTTTAAATATGTTTTTATATTATTTTTTATTGGGCTTTCTTTCTTTTCGCTCTCTTAAACATAAATAGAACAGTGGGAGCAGTGAATACCATTTCATTTTTCACAGTATGCAATTCCTCTAAATCTTGTTTATCAGTTTCACCAACATTATATAAAACAAGCATTTGTCAATCCGAGTGTTGTCTCGCTGGCATTGGCATTGGTAGTGCCGGAGTTAGAGACGCATAATATGAATGGCAGTGAAGTATTGAAGTGAAGCCAACCCCACCCCCACCCTGTAGAGACCGACAGGGATTGGGGTGTGCCTTTGGGGCGTCAGCTATAACGCGCATTCCATTGTACTTCACCCTACCCTGTAGACACTGACAAGTGTTGTGGTGTGGTTTGGAGTCTTTGGGCTGTATACTTACCCCATTCCATAAGGAAATACGCTGAGGTGGGTCCAGTATAGGAGAATGGGGTGAACGTTAAGGACAAACTGTCCAAGGCAGACCTCGATGCCTGTCACTGGCTGCGAGGTGGGGTTGGGGTTGGAATGGCATGAGTATTACAGCCAGTGATCCTAAGTCACACCCCTGACGCCTGGCAGTCTCTACAGGTGGGGTGTTACAGTTGGAAACAATAACGTTATAGACATTTGTTGGTATTTTCACTCCAAATTTTCAACATAGGCTGTTTGTGACCCCACCTCATGAAGAGTGGCACAATCAGTTTGTTAGCTGAAAGCTGGGTTTGCTCAGCAGCTGTGCCATTTGGCGACACAGGGATGAAAACACATTTTGGGGAGGATGTGGAAAATGACAACTGTATTGTACATGAAGAGGCGTAAAAAAATGGCAACATTGAAAATCTGGAGTGAAAATATGAAAAATTGGTGAAGTCATGAGCATGCATAGAAACTGCGCAGCACACGTCCGTAACCCAATTATTTTGGGGAGTTTTTAGCCACATTTTCAACATAGGCATTTTAGGACCTCCCCTCATGAACAGTGGCACTGTGATTTTGTTAATCTGTCCCAAAAGTTGATTTACCACAGTGACCGTGCCATTGTGCGCCACAGGTGCAGAAACACATTTTGGGCAGGCTGTGAAAAATGACAGCTGTACTGTTGATAAGGAGGTATAAAAAAATGCCAGTGTTGAAAATTTGAAATGAAAATATTGCAAATTTGCGAAGTTACAAGGGTAGGTGGAAACTCCGCAACGCACGCTTGTAACAGTCATTTTATGGACTTTTGGCACCAAATTTTCAACATAGGCATTTTAGGACCTCTGTTCATGAACAGTGGCACTGTCATTTTCTCAGACTGTCCCGTAAACTGAGTTTGCACAGTGACCGCGCTATTCTGTGCTGGATGTGCGAAAACACATTTCGGCCAGGATATGTAAAATGACAGCTGTACTGTTCATAAGGAGGTGCGGAAAAATGCCAATTTTAAAAATCTGGAGTGAAAATATTACAAATTCACAAAGTTACGAACGTGTATGGAAACAGTGCAACACATGCTCGTAAAACAGCAATTTTGGGGATTTTTTTCACCAAATTTGCAACATAGGCTTTTTGAGAGACCCCCTCATGAACAGTGGCACTGTCGTTTTGTTACTCTGTCCCAAAAGGTGATTCCGCACAGTGACCGCAAAATCACCTTTCAGGACCGAATAACGCCAAGACAGTGACAGAATTCATGAGGAGGGGTCCCAATAACCCCATGTTGAAAATGTAGTGCAAAAATTCCAAAAAATGCCCAAGATAGGCACCAAAGTTGAAAAAACCCTATTTATACCATTATACAGCATACTGGCATTTCTTCAGTTCGCGGTTGGCTTTGAAAAGTGAAGATGTGTTCCTGGTCCACCGAAGATCATTGCGCCAGCTCCAAAGGTAAGTATGGGGTGAGGGGGGTGGGGGGAGGCAGGATGCGCAGAGGGTGGGCGATTTGTGTGGGAGGGCAGGAGACTGCAAGGGACCATTTTCTTCTTTCACTGGTTAAAACAAAATAAAAAAATCACGGACGCTTTCTTTTCAGGGCGATTTGACATGCTGGGTGGGCCCCAGTGTGCCACCTATGTTTTTTTGGGGGATGCTATGGCCGACAGGGGAATTGGGCACCCCGTTGCACACAACAAAAGTGGGGGCAAGAGCAGAGGTGGGTTGGGCCACCGGCACATAACAAATGGTGGGTGTATGTATGCCACAGGAGTGGGCCTCGTACGACACATGCATTGGGACAGGGTATGCCGACAGGGGGATTGGGCACCCCCAAAGTCGGCATTATGGCAGGCAGTGTGCCGCCATGTTATGTTCGTTTTTTACCAGGGAAAGCACGTCGGGAGGTCCGCTGTGTATGACGAGCTTTGCTCGCATTATAGCAGACCTTTCATTTGATGTGATCACTACATTAAGTATGCATGGTGTGGCGCCGGCATGCAGGCTGATTGGGAAATGAGGGATGCACCTTATGATGCGTGTCCTGCATTCGCCCAACAGTGACCACGCCTCCAAATCTGCTACTACCGCAATATGTTGGCTGCGCATGTGCGAGCCAACATCAAAAATGCTACAAGGCTGTCTTGAGCACTTTAAATCTATAAGTACATTATATAAGTACTTTTGACCTAGGCTGCACATTTCATTGATTATGCAGTACAACCTCTTTAATACAGTTCTGCAGCTTCCTGTATTAATTATAGGTTTAATTTAGTAAATACCTATCAAATTATTCACATAGGTGCAAGGTATATCTCAAAATATATTTTTCTACTGCCCTTTTACTTTAGCTAGAAAACCAGCCATTGGCTCCAGATTTGAGGTGGG
Source organism: Neoceratodus forsteri (assembly GCA_016271365.2). Classification (NCBI taxonomy): domain Eukaryota; kingdom Metazoa; phylum Chordata; order Ceratodontiformes; family Ceratodontidae; genus Neoceratodus; species Neoceratodus forsteri. Next base: position 824,883,779 of record CM057456.1, read on the forward strand.
TGTGTGTGTGTGTTTGTGTGTAAAGGAAGACCTCAGTCTCCTTATCAGGGTACTATCCTAAGACAGGGGTCACCCTGTCACATTCATTCATCTCTAGAGGCTGGGGTATAGTTCTGCTCCCTAGAACTCCAGAACACATACCCTGTCCTATCCATCCTTCACACAAGATGGTTCATAAGATTTCGAGGGGAGGGAACCCTGTGCCAGTTTTGAGCTATGTTGCTTAGCCTGTTATCTGTCCCAAGGGGCCTCACCATGTGTCTTTTGGTAGTGGCAGCCTCCTCTGACCCAGAGATGTCAAGATATACCCCGCCTCAGTGACTGGGTTCTTACAGGCAGTTTGGAACTTACTGGGAGAGTAGGTCCGTGACATGACCATCCAGATATTTCAGCAGCTGGGCCTTCAAGTCAACCAGGGCATGTCCATGCGGACACCAAAGCAGGTAATGGCTTTAATTTAGGCAAGAATAGACTTGCTGTAGATCAGAGCAAAGTTATCTCCAGAAAGGGCTGATAATTTTTTTTTTTTATTTTGGAAAAAGTTTCATCAGGAAAGGCATCCTGAGCTGCAATAGTTCGTTTTCAGATGCATCCTGGGGGAAAGGGAAGACTGGATACAATATTGTAAAGAATACAGAACAGATAAAAACAGATAAAGTAAACCTAGAACTGGTCTGTACAAAAACATTAACATTAAGGCAACTTAAACAATTTGTAGAAAATCAGGCAATGCTTACCAACATACGGTAAATAAATAAGTACGTACATATATCCGTGTACAGTATATACATAACACATTTTAATATAGTTAAGATTTCACAGTACAATTTACATATACATACATTTACACAATCATGGAATTACAAAAATTCTTAAAAACAGCAAAAACTTTACTTATAACTATAAAGAATTGTGTAGAAATGAGGAATTGTGTCAAAAGTTAAAGGGGGAAGGGGGTTGTGTGCAATTTCAGGAGAGGGAGATGAAGTACCGGAGAAAGGTTGATAATGAACGAGAGGAAGAGCCAGCACGGATCTCTAATGGGAGGGAGTTCCACATACTTGGAAATATAATCTTTCATTTCAGCCCAATCTTTCCTGGTTAGACAGTTTTGCCTGGCCCCGGATTTCCTCAGGCTCCAGGGCTTCATGTCAGCGGGAACAGCCAGCTGGCAGAGATTCTCACTTGTGTAGGAAAGGCATACCTTGACTGGTCCCTGTGCCTGTAAGTGGTGTCCCAGGTGTTCTTAATATAACACTATTAGTGGACCTGTCTACTTCCTGGGAAAACAGGAAGCAGAGGCTTTTTTGTAGCTGTCTCCCACAACAGGGAATTCTGCTGAGGGATGTCTTTTTCCAGGCCATGGACAAGAGGTTTCGTGTATGCCCCCACCATTTACATTGATTCACAAGGTAATCATCCAGCCCCATCAGGACTGGGCATCTTTAATCCTGGTAATACCAGACCTGCCCCACCAGTTTTGGTAACACAGTCTTTTCAGCCTCAACAGCAAGCCACCTTGGCTTCTCCACCTCCAGCTGGACTTTTGGGACAATTATGCATCCTGACTTGGCAGTCAATGCCCCTTAGAACCTGAAGTTGAGCAGCTTGAGTTCCAGACCAAGAGCTTTCTGAAGACATTCTTGGAGTGCTGGAGGCAACTCAGCTTGCAAAACTTATGGATGTAAGTGATAGAGGTTCTCATGCTAGTGTGAAGCTCATGGGCTTTCTCCACTTTCCTACTCAGTGAACCACATTCTTGATAATCTCTGTTCCCTGTCTGTTCTTCTAGTATTCTGCTCACATCCACAAGACCCACCCAACCTCCCTATTAAGGTTAACTCTTGGTTCTTGTTTCCATCCTGCTGGTCTCAGAGAAGGTTGGGGGTGGAGCCAGCAGATTTATGCTTCAACTGTTTCCAGTGACTAGAATACTGCTTTAGTGTGGTTATTGAATACAAGTAACCAAAATACAGTTACAAGTAAATAGTTTTTTCACACAGTATATTGCCTTAATCCAGTATTGGAAGAGTACCAATGAATCAACATTTTTTGTCCCTATAAGAAAGGGCCAACTTGGGCTTAAGGTTAGGCCAAATAAACTCTGTATGAATTTCATACCCGAGTAAAAGTGCAAGCCAAAAATTACTGATATTTATTTTTATTTATTAATATAAAGTCATGTTATTTTGTGAAGTAACACTTTTTATAGCACGATTCTGGTCAATCCGTTTTATTAGTTTAAATTAACAATGTTGATTTGCCAAAGTATGTAGGTTCCTATGAGTTACTAGTAGTCTACTGCCAAAAATTGTTGTCCCAGGTCTTAAAAATTGAAGTATTTCAAAATCTCCAATATTATTTCTATTTCCATGTTTTTTTCCTTCTGGTCAGAGTTGCCCTGTGATCATGCAGGAAACCTTCCAGCCCTATCCACATGCTGTCTTTGCCACTTGTTCCAAGCCCTTCTGTTCTCACAGATTTATCCCTCCATGGTGGGATCTCTTGGGGAGGAGGATATCCCTTCACCCCTCCCTGCGGGATAACACGGTGCTGGGAGGCTAGTCTTTTATTCTGCGGGTATTTCACCCTGCCGCTGTTTTATTCTGGAAGTAGTATACTGGTATTTAATACCTCACAAAAAAGTGTTTGGTAAAGCTAACTGTAGGCAGTGGAGGAAATCTTAACACAGTTAGGTTTTAGTATGTGTTAGAATGTCTAGTAAATCTTCAGGGCACGTAAAGCTATGTCATTACTAACCTCAAACTAATTAGCGTTGTTGCATATACAATAAAGACTTAAGCATACCCCCTCTCATACTGTAGGAACAATCAGGCCAGAAGCTGTTTGGCAGCATGTTTTTGTCCTGGCTCTGACATTTAAAGGGGCACTGTCAGCTTTGCCCCTTGCTTTTTTCCTTGATTTCAGTAGTGTGCCTATAGGCACATATTTATCACCCATGTCCTCTATAATGTCCCTATAGATCCCAAAATTGAGCATTCTTACCATTTTTTCAGATTTCAGCAGTTGTTTACTTTCCAGCGGTCCGACCGTAAAAGTCCCGTCCACCGGAAGCACATGCATGCCGAGAACGCGTGTCTGACACGGAGCACTGGCACGAAGTACAACTTTTTCCATGCCCATAATGAAGAGCTACTTGTAGCATGGGCTTTGAGGAAAGAAGGGAAGGGGGGCATGATAGAAACTTTCAAGTACCTCAAGGGAATCAACAAAGTCCAAGAGGGTAGCATCTTTCAGAAAAAGAGACTTGCAAGAACAAGGGGACACAATTTAAAGATAGAAGGAGGGCGGTTCAGGGGCAATGTGAGGAAGTATTATTTCACAGAGAGGGTAGTGGATGCATGGAACAGCCTTCCTGAGGAAGTTGTGGAGTCTAAAACTGTGGGAGAATTCAAGAATGCATGGGACAGACATAAGGCAATTCTTGTGGGCGGCAGGAAGATATAGGCTGTGGGTTAAAAAGGATCTGCAGCCTATCCTGTAGGTAGGGAAATGGGCAGACTAGATGGGCCTAGCGGTCCTTATCTGCCGTCAAAGTCTATGTTTCTATGTTTAGTTTGCTGTATAAGTTTTGGCTTTTCAGAATTAAATCCGAGCGCTAATAGTGTCACGAAATACATTTAAAAGTAAGTGCTGAAATCCCGCGTGTGCGCAAGAGGGGGATGCTCCTCTGCATGTGCGGATCTGTGCTCCGACCGCTAATGCGCATGCACGGGATTTCAGCACCCGCTTTTAAATGTATTTCGTGACACTATTAGCGCTTGGATTTCATTCCAAAAAGCCAAATCTTATACAGCAAACTAAAGCCCATGCTACAAGTAGCTTTTCATTATGGGCATGGAAAAAGTTGTACTTCGTGACAGCACTCCGTGTCAGACGCGCGTTCTCGGCATGCATGTGCTTCTGGTGGACGGGACTTTTACGGTCGGACCGCTGGAAAGTAAACAACTGCTGAAATCTGAAAAAATAGTAAGAATGCTCAATTTTGGGATCTATAGGGACATTATAGAGGACATGGATGATAAATATGTGCCTAGAGGCACACTACTGAAATGAAGGAAAAAAGCAAGAGGCAAAGCTGACAGTGCCCCTTTAAGGGCTGAACTGAACAACTGGGTCTGTTACTGAGGGTTTCTGCGTGATTAGAGAGTATCACTAGGAACTGACATTGGAAACCTGGGATCATAGTACCCTTCCCAGTTCTGCTGCTCCATACCTGTACTAGTACTCGGGGTAGAAGCTCAAAATTTAAAACTTGTTGGATTTTGATGAATTGCTACTGAAGTGCTGCAGTGAAATCCCCAAATCTGTAGCCAATCCGAAACATTTAATTTAGTCTGACGTGCACACAACAGCAGTCAGCATCATTTATTATTTGGCGATCCGGAGCCCAGAAAAAAAAAAAAAAGATCCAGAAATGAATAGCAAAATGCAATTTGGCGAGTAGAAGCTTAAACACTGAACACTTTTTCGAAGCAATTTGTATAAAAGCACCGGTATGCGGAAACAGGCTATGATAGACAGAGGTATTTACATTCTTGGGAATTAATAGCAAGAATGGTTCTTTCCTTTTAAAATTTCATTTTAATAGGAGACTTCTCTTGGCTGCCGTGGTGACATTGCCGCAGTGTGTTGCAGCAAGGGTTACCTGGGTTTGGGAGCAACCAGAGTTGGCCTTATGCACTCATAGTCCCTGCAGCTGTGGGGGTACTCTCATGGAGCTCTGGTCAGAGCTAGTGCTAGACATCAGTCTTTGAAATGTTAATGTCTTTTAGTTTCATCTATTTCACCCCCATATCCAATTCAAGAAGCACACAAAGGGCATAAGTGGACCAGACAAGGCTTCCAAAATAGAATCAAAATGCCATAAGATTAGCTGCCAGGGTGAAACCCACATGATTAGAGACATAGGATCCCCCCCCCCGACCAGTTCTGCATGCACTCCCAAAAACATAGAAGCATCACTTTGAGCCGCTTTTGCATCTTACTGTGCAAGGTGGGGAGCAGACATGCAGAAATGGAGGTGATTTATTTGCACTGGTTGTGGGGTAAAGTGCATTGCAGTGTAGGAGAAAGCCGGGACAAAAATAAGTGAAGAATCAGACCAGGTATCCTCTAGGTATGTCCAGAGCTGTACCCCCCATGTAACCCTTGGGTACCTTGTATATGACTGTAACCTATTATAAGTAACATTATTATGTAACCTATGTGTACTCTATGTATAATGTTCTGCACCAGTACTGTTCTAACTGTTGTAACCACACTATGTAACTCTGTCTACCCCACCTGCGACGAGGTGCCTTTGTAAATGAGTCCATGACTCAAAGGTTGTAAATTCGACTTTTCTAAAAATTTAAAAATAATCAGACTAAAAAAAAAACCAAAACCAGCCCCCCTTCCATATTAACCTTATTATTTATTTATTCGCTTTTATTTGCCAGGTAAGCACACTAGACAAGGAATACCTATTTTCAGGTACGACCTGGGAGGAAAGAGGAATGAGATTTTTAGGAGCTGTGGCAGTGGGACACAGTATAGCCATCCATACATAGTGAGCCTGATTGATGTGTTTGATGGGGAGGAACCCCAACCAGCAGAATTAGCCCTAGGAACATAAAGGGAGACCACTCAGGGAGAGCCAGTGACACCATGACAGGCTCAGCCCAGTCAAGAGAGGGGAGCAGCCACACTGGGACAGCAGGGGTTGTGAGGGCTAGGGATGCTGCATACTAGCCCCCCCCCATGAGCGATTGTCCAAGCCAGTGAAGGAACAGAGCTTCCAACTCTGCTCCTGGACTGCCCCTTGCCTGCCCACAACTGCCCTAGCAAATCGGAGGCTGTGCTGGGCAATTGGTGGGGAAGCACAACAATTTTTTAATTTTAAACTTTGCAGCATCTCCCCTCCAACAATCAGAGGAGCAGCTGCACTGGGACAGCAAGGGTCGTGAGGGATAGGGACGCTGTATACCAGCCCTCCCCCCAATGAACGATCGTCGGAGCCAGTGAAAGAACAGGGCTTCCAACTCTGCCCCTGACTGACACTTGCTCGTCCACAGCCACCTTAGCCAATTGGTCTGTACTGGGCCATTGGTGGACCCATCTTTTCTTCCTGCTTACTTGACCTGCCATCTTGTGGCGCATTCAGCGCAAAGGACCGAGAGCACTAATGATATCGGTCTTCCTGGTGTCTGCCGTAGTCTGTCGGCCAGCTGGCAACACTGCTCCAATTTGCCCATAACCAAAATTCAAATAATAAACTCCTCATTTGTTGCAGTACTTATGAGAACAGTAATGAGCAACAGCACTCTCCACGCTAAGGGAGCATAAAAAGAGGAACTCGGAGCAACCAATCCGTTACGGATATTAGTCAAACACTCTCTCCAGGGTATGTCATGGTTTGAGAAGGTCAGTATGTTCTAGGTTTGATTGCTAACATTACCTGATGTAATGTACTACTCAACTAGCCTAACACCCTACATAAGGCAGGTCCTATTAATAGCTGTATACCTCTTACATATTTATGTACTGCTGTTACTGGATTGTTTTGAGGCATGAGACTCTGAACAGCATTAGACTAAACACACTACTTACAGTAGATTATTTAGTGAAACTGCCTCCAGGGGTGCTGTTATAACTTTTGAGTGCTAACTTAGGCAGACTTAACATCAGCAGTACTTTACAGGACTACACACCCCTGCTAGACTAGGCCGCACTAGCTGCAGTATACCTATCATTGGGTCCCTGACTTTGATTTTTGCCTTTGTAACCTGTGACTGTGATGTTACAGTTTTACTGGTGTAGCCTAAAACACCCTTTCTAAATTGTTACCCAGGTTTGCTGTTAGTACCCTTGAATGCTTACATAGTCCAGATGCAACTGCAGACTTGACTCAATTGGCTTAACACCCTCCCCAGGGTAAATCCAATTAGCTGCTGACTTCCTGCGCACTGCGGTTACACCGCACTGCATAGCTTGGCTGATAACATGGCCTCTCCCCAAATTAATACTCTCATTGTAAGCTCTGTGCCGTTGGTATGTATAACTGCACTAACTTCTACCTTGCCAGTAACAGAATTCTATCACCCTCCACTAATATGGTTTGAAGTTGCAACCCTTGTCCACTGCACCGATTCACAAGCCAGTGCAGGCAGTGAGCCCATTGCACTCAGCCATCCGATACAGTGGTGTACAATACCCAGTGTCACTTTTAATGGCAAAGCTGGAGCTACATTGTCAGGATCCGTCCAGCAAACCTACTTTGTAAACCATAAGGCAACTAATATAAGGAGTCGGCTTGGCCACAAAGCATCTAAACTGCTCATTGCAATTAGACGGGTGTTTCTCCTCCTCCTAATTATTAGGGGCAAAGTGCATCTAATCCTCGGCCTTGATGCATCTCAGACACTGTTCTGAGGCTGTCTAGAGGTGGTCCATGTAAATATTGGCGGTCTCATGCCAAAGCTTGATGAATTCAAGCTCTGGGTGTCTGACTCTCAGTTCGATGCTGTGGTTGTCACTGAGACCTGGCTAACTGATAGGATCATGGACACAGAAATTGACATTAATAACTACATGATATTTAGACAGGATAGAGGCTTCAAAAAAGGAGGTGGTTGCCTCTTACTCATAAAGCCGGGCCTAGAAGACTTCCCCTCTCTCTCAATCCCACTGGTTGTGAACTCCTTGCAGCCAACCTGAGACTTGGCCCTAAAGGCAGAAAAAAACCTCAGCCTCCTAGTGGCGTATATACCGCCAAAGAGTGCTTGCAATGGCTTTATCAAAGCTGTATCTAATTTTAATCCACATCATGTGAAAATAGTTTTAGGTGACTTCAACTGCAACTGGCTTGCATACTATAACAACCAGGACCTCAAAGATAAATTTGCCAATGTGTACCTTGCCCAGGTCCTTACCTCTTCTACTACAATTAATTACAAAACTGGGACTGCCACACTGCTAGACTGGGTACTGGTCAGCCATCCTAATAAGGTCATATTGAGTGCTGTCCTGCTGAACTTCCTCAGTGATCACTCCCCAGTCACCTGCAGATGGTTTGCCAAGGTGGCCAAAAAGGTGAGCCCTCCTCTACAAAAGCCCGGATTTTCCAGACCCACAAGCTCCCTCTTTTTCAAGTCCTACTCCAAGGGAAAGAATGAATTGGGCTGAAGTACATGGCTACCTAAAAATAACTAAAATCAAAACTAGGCCCTAACATTGATTTGAAACTGCTCAAATTAGTGTATAGGGAGGTCACCTACCCTTTAAGGCAATTTTTAATCTGTCCCTATCAACTGGAATAGTCCCAGAAGTATGGGGGGAAAAAAGCCATTGTGACCCTAGTTTTAAAAGGGGGGGTGACCATTGCCTGCCATCCAGTTGTTGCCCTATCTCTATCCTACCCCCTTTATCCAAAACTGTAGAGAGGGTAGTGAATGATCAGCTCGGCCAATATATGAATTAGCATGAATTACTGAAAAAGAAGCAACATGGGTTTTGAAAACATTTCAGCACTTTGACTGCACTTCTTGAGTATACCAACTCTATTCACTGTGCGCTGGACAGAGGAGAACTGGCTGGGCCATCTTCATAGACCTAACCAAGGCCTTTGACTTTGTGAATCACACTCTTCTTTGTCAAAAACTAGTAAATCTGGGCCTCTCTAAAGATTTGGTTACTTGGTTTAAAAGCTGTCTAGCAGGCAGAACCCAAGCCGTGAAGTGCCGTGGCATTCTCTCCCAGGATAGGCCTGTCTCGATGGGTGTTCCCCAGAGGTCAATCCTGGGACTCCTCCTATTCAGTCTATTAACAATATCCCAGCTGTCTGTAGGGCAACCAACATAATGCTTTATGTGGATGATGCTGTCATCTTCACCAATGACAAAAGCCCAGACAAACTGAGGCTGAGACTGAAGTCTGACTTCATTGCCATACAGGTCTGGTTTACTGCCACCTCACTCATAATGAACATGAAAAAACTAAATGTATGCTCTTTGGCACCCGGAGCACACTTCACACCTCCTCTGTCATGACCATTGTCACCAAAACTGATACCCCATTTGAACAAGTGTAGACTTTTAAATATCTTGGGGTAACACCTGACAGTGTTATGTCTTGCAGTGCACATGCTGGCCTCTTGATCAAGACTGCAAACACCAGATTAGGTCTGTTGTATAGGAACAGACACAACTTCCTCTCAGATATTCAGAAGCTGTTTGTGCAGTGTCTCATTACTAGTATAGCTGACTATAGGATTGTTGTCTGTGGCTCTGCTAGTGACAGTGGTACTATCCAGAGTCAGGGGACTCCTCAGCAGGGCATGCTAATATGCCCTTGGCCTAAAAATTGACACACATACCTGTGTGCTACACAGCAGCCTTAACTGGCTAAACCTAGATTCTAGAATGCTTTACCACACCCTTGTCACTGGCAAAAAAGCAGTGCAAGGAGTATTGTCCCCTGGCCTAAAGTCAGTGTTTACCGCAGTGCCTAGCAGATGCTCTGCCAGAGGGGTGGAGCAACACTCCTTGCTGCTTCCTCAGGAAAATAAAATCTTTTGGCCAATCCTGCTTCTCCTATTGGTCTGCAAAACAATGAAATGACCTGCCTGTCTCCTTAAAAACTGATTGCTCCATCAAGCTCTTCAAAGTCCAGCTGCGCTCCTTACTTATCCCCCCCACGGGACGTTCAGCTATTTCTGATTACACACTAAAGCAGTATGGTTGTATTGTATTGAAACTACATTGTATCTAACCCCGTAACACTAGTTTTTGTTGTGCTCGATGCTAAACCCTTTGAAAATAGGCCCTGCATAAAGGGTTTTTTGAAATAAAAACTAAAAACCAAAGTAAATTCTCCAACAGTCTGCATGCCTTATCATTTGTACAGTTTTGGCATGCATCACAAAACAAATTATCCATAAAGTAGGACAGACATTATGGTACAAGGCTTAACTTGAAGCAAAGATCCAGGAGTGACCCAAAACCAATCTGGAAGGGGACTGCAAATAGTATAAAAATGACAAAATGACATATCGATACTAGCTTGGGACGATATTCTCTTGTACAAAATGCCAGCTCCCCCGCCCCCACACCCACAACAAATGAATAACCTGCTACATTTTAGTAATCAGAAAACCTGAATTGACTGGGGTGGAGAGGGGCTTCCGATACACAAATTGCTTGCGTGTGTGTGTCTATATATATATATATATATGTATATGTATGTAAAGACACACACACACACACATACGGACTGTGCTAGGTCCCATGATTTATTTCCACATCTAGGAACCAGTCTCTTTTTTTCTGGTTGCTGACTCGGGGGATTTTGGAAGTCATACTATGCAGTACTGGTGGAGGCAATGTGGGGTAGTGGTTAGAGAATCAAGTTCGGAAACTGGGAGATCACAGGTTCAAACCCTTTTAGAATCAAATGCTTATTGTGTGACCATGAGTGTTTCACTTAAAGCAGCAGTATTTGTTAGTCACTATGTCGTTTTTTTTTTTTCAACAATAATATTTTTCTGGCAAAAATATCAGGATACGTGTTTTTCATTTTCTTTCATTCCTGAACCAATTTATGGGATTTTAAAGTTTTCAAAAGTTCCCACTCCCACCGTGAAAAAAATATCTTGGTACATTGCTTTGCTGTTTACCATCAGAAACATGAGTAGCACCATTCTTGTACATCTACAGTATGAACCTAGCATGTACATTCAACAGGTAACCGCAGCAGAACAGAGTTTAAGAATTACTATATTAGCTGTGTGAGATTATCATACTTTGGGGGCTTCAACCAAAATTGGATGACAGATACTGAATCTGGATTGCAGGCCCTTCTTCTTGATGCTCACCCTAACGCAGGTGATAAGTGAGCCCGCCAGGCCTAACACTAAAACTAGGAACCATTCTCTCCTTGACTGGGTAGTAGTAACTAATCCTGGTAGAATTTAGGCTGCTGGAATACTTTCGGAGTCTTTAAGTGACCACTTGCCTATCTTCGGTATATGGTAGAATAATCTTCCCAGAACTCCCCGAGAACCTTTATGACTAGGGACTATTCTAATTTCTTGCTTCATCGCCTCACTGTCTGAAATTAACTGGTACCCTATCCTAGATCTCAAGCATAGGTGAAGCCCTTAAATATTCTGCAAATAACTTCCTCTCTGCAGCCAACCTACATGCCCCCTATAGGAAGCAGGGAACGATGGCTTGGAACCCTTTTTCCTAAGGTCAGGCTACGCCCATCTCATTGCCCCAATTCTCCACATCTTCAATCTTTCCATTACATCTGCTACTGTGCCGCCCTGCTGGAAATCAGCACATATCCTCCCTCTATTTAAATCTGGTGACCCATGCGATGTAAACAACTATAGGCCTATCTCCATATTGCCTATCTTTTCTAAAGTTCTCGAAAAACTGATCCATATTCAGTTAAAATCTCACTTGGAAACCTTCTCTCTCATTAACCCAGCTCAATCTGGCTTCCAGGCTAATCATAGCACAATCACTGCGTTAGCAAAAGTAACCAATGATTGGATCTCTGCTGTAGATGCTAAGAAGGTGACTGGTGCAGTCTTTTTGGACCTCAGCAAAGCTTTTGATACTGTTGATCACAAACTATTAGTCAATTGCCTTGCAAAGTTGGGTGCCATATACCATACCAGCCAGTGGTTCTCTAGCTACCTAACTGGAAGATTCCAAAAAGTAAAGCCGGAAGGCTTTTTTTCTGCTGCCTTGCCAGTTGCAGAGGAGTCCCCCAAGGATCCATCTTAGGCCCTATCTTGTTTTCTCTGTACATTAATGACTTAGATGCTAACATATCTATGTCCAATCTGCACTTTTTTGCAGATGATACTGTGTTGTATACTTCTGGCTCATTGTTATCTGAAGTCAAGGGAGTGCTTCAAGCGGACTTCGCACAACTTGAGCATGATCTAATAAAGGCAAAGCTTCTGCTCAATGCTAAGAAGACTAAAGCGATGATATTCTCCCGCAGTGCTGTCTCAGGCCCCCTCAATACCCTTGCCCAAGACTTCATTGTCACCACGCTAAACGAGCCTCTGGAAGTTGTAACCAAATTTAAATATCTAGGTATCTGGATCGACAATGAATTATCTTTCAGTGACCACGTCGAAGATGTCTCTAGAAGGTTAAAAGCAAGGTTAGGTTTCTTCTACAGAAATAGGCCCCTTTCCCCTTGAAACTAAACAAGCTTGTACAGGCCACTTTTCTCCCCTACTGACTATGGCGATGTAATATATTCCTCCACCACTCTTGCAAATCTAAGTAAACTGGACATCCTTTATCACCGTACGTTACGGTTCATTACCAACTCCCCTTACCGTTTGCACCACTGTGACTTATATGCATCTGTTGGTTGGACATCCCTTACTACTAGATGCCTGCTCCATGCTGGGCTATGGACTCTTAAACTGCTCCTGCAGAAATTGCCAAGCTCTCTCTCTTCCCTTATTAGTATCTCACATAGTGCATATTCGTTAAGAAAATCTGACTTTATTATGCTTGACATACCAAGGACGCGGACTTCCTTTGGTAAACGTATATGCATATGCCCTTCCTCCATTTGGAACCAATTACAAACCGTACTGAAACTAACTAGCACAGTTTCAATAAACTTTACAAATCGCTAAGTTCAGCCAAAATAAAAGACACCTGTAACTGTCATTAAGTCTCTTCCTTCCCATGTGTGCCATATTTATCCACTGGTAAGGTATAATTGATTTGTCATATTAACTGCTTTCCCTTCCCTTCTGCTCCTGGCTTTATCTTTGCTTACGCCCACTGCTACTCTATCAAATCACTCCTCCCCCATATCAGTTGTAGACTGTTGTTTGTTCTAGCCAAAATACTGTATATGTATTGCACACCAGTCATCATGTTTCATTTATCAGTATGCAACCTGTAAGTCGCCTGTCTCATATCAGTGTTTACCACCTGCGGTCACCCTATGTGGTACCCTTGTATGTATATCCAGCCTGTATCATGTAACGTGCATTTCATGTATATACTGTTATTACCTATCTGTGTTTGTACTTTAAGTGTTTATGTCACAGGACCTCCTTGTGAATGAGCTTGCTCAATGGAGTTTTCCTGCAATAAACTTGAAACTTGAAGCTCTGTGTGAAGGACAAATGACTTAACCCTGAACTCAAAAAATTAATGGCTCAAAGAAACAAGGCCTGTGGCTCTTAAGAAAACTGACCTGAAGGCTGATTGGGAAGAGTATGTGAAACTAAGAAACAGGTGTAAAAAAGGTGCTAAAGCAGCCAAATGCCACTATTTAAGAGGTCTGCAAGAACACCATCTGTCTGATCCTAAAAGGCTCTGGTTCCATATAAACTCCTTGCTAAAGGGAAGTTCCAGCACTCCAGGAGGTACAATTGAGACTAATGATTGGGTTGTTAATTACCCCCTTGGAATTGCTAATGGCTTTAACAGCTTATTTTTGGACCTAACAAATTACAGACCCAAGTCACCTTGCTTCCCCCCTTCCCCCAAGTCCTCAAATGCAATTGAAGACCACCCTCTCAGTTTTACCTTAGGCTGGTCAGAAGGCATGAGGTACTAGCTCTGTTGAAATGGATAAAAGTTGATGGCTTTCCTGGTTCTGATAAGCTGGATCCTAAACCGCTTAAAGCTAGGGTTGCCACCTCTGAATGAGGCAAAAAACGGATCCTAAGCTCCGCCCCTAGCCCCACCCCTTTTCATGACTCATCATGCATTGCTTCTCCTAGAAAGCCATTTGTTATATCAATAAAAAAACAACACTTAAAGCAGCAGTTAAACAGAAATGTCAAAATACTGTACCTGTTAAAGTTACTTTCCTAGGTTATTCCTATTTATTTATTTATTTATTGACATTGGTTAACCAGATAAACATACAGAGATAAAATAAATTTCATTTACATATATGATCTGGGGGAGACAAGGGAAATACTGTAAATAGCATACAATAGTATACATACTTCATATCTTTTTCTAGCTCCATTTCCTGTTCTTGTCCACAGTACTATTTTAAAGCCAAAGAAGTGACTATACTTTTTTTCTTGAGGAAATAAAATGATTTAAAACATTTAAAAATGCCTAAATTCTGTTAGAGATGAAAATGTTTACCAGCAAATGAAAGTGGAGGACAACTGGCTCTGTTACTGTTACAAAAGATGGGGGCAGTTGTGCTGCCATACACTTTAAGATGCAGTGGAAAAATTAGGTTAAGTAAGTGCTAATGGTGTTAATGGCCATACTTTACACCTCCCAGGGTGACTGCATTCACAAACAAAAGGCTGCATTGGCAACAGAACTCGTTTGTAACGTGGACATGTAGCTGAAACAATGAATGATATGACAAAATTTGTTTCAAAAGTATTTGAGCACTCCGAATGGCTCAAAAACCTGACCAGCACAGAGCAAAACCGGATTACCTGATAGGGACCCTGAAAACCTGACCACCAGGTAAAAAACCTGACAGGTGGCAACCCTACTTAAAGCAGCTGCCCAGGTGATTACCCTTCCGGTTACTATGCTACTAAACAGGAAGGGATTATCCCGAACAAATAGAAAGTGGCTGTGGTGGTCCCGATACATAAGGGAGGTTCCATGAGTCTGTAGAGAATTATCGGCTTATATCTATCCTCTTGGTGAAAGTACAGGAGAGTCTGGTTTATAACCAGCTCCAGGAATACCTTGAGCAGCACCACTTGTTCTCCAACAAACATGGCTTTAAAAATTCCATGGCACGGATGCAGCACTTGTAAATTTTACAACTGATACTCTGAGGACTTTGGACAAAAAGGTTTCTGACAGGAGCAATCTTCATTGACCTTGCCAAAGCATTTGATTTGGTAAATCACGGGATGCTCCTTAATCAACTAGCACTTCTGGGGTTAGATGGCCAGTCCCTCTCTTGGTTCACCAACTGCCTAACAGATAGCAGGGTTTTAAATAATTGATTAGCAGTTTTTTTCTTAGGACAATACTAACTGTACAGAAAGTATTTAGATAGGTTTTCTAGAAGTGTTATGTTTGTTAACCACAGTGAGGCAAGTGCTATGCATTTTCACAATGTTTTAGAACTTTTATGAGCAAAACGCTAATCAATTTTTAGAGTTAAATAAAACCCTGGATAGGTCACAGGAGGTTAAATGGAAAGGTGCTCACTCAAGCTGCCATACCATCACTGATGGTGTTAGCTAGGGCTCCATACCAGGCCCGCTACTCTTCTCAATATTCGTCAATGATATCTCAAAAACTGTGGTGAGGGGAACCTGCTGTTATATGTGAGCAATGCAGTGCTATTTGGAGTGATGTTGATGTCAGACCGACTGCTTCCAGGCTCTCAACTAATTTAATTGCACTTGAAAAATGGTTTACCACTAACATATTGGTGATGAATGAAAGAAAAAACAGTTTATTTGGGCCCAAACACCTAGGCACAGCTAGGCAACACCTACTCACACTATCCACCTCCTCTGGAGCCCTGATTGAGGTGGACAACAAGGTAAAATATCTTGGTCTCTACATTGACCAAGATCTCACATTTGCTGGCCGGCCCGTCGGCGCAGCAGTTGGATTACCACTTGAGACGCCGGCAACCTAGGTTCGGGAACTGACCTTGGTTGCTGGAAGGCTCCCCCTGGGAGAAGGCGAACAGTCATTGGACGCTTGAGCCTTCCCCTCCTGGCTGGCCTCCCTGGTGGTCCAGTTAACATCTTTGAATGAATGAAGACCAGTGAGCTTGCAGCCACTACTGTAAGCTGTCATTCGGCTGGCAACCGCGGTGGTATGCATGTGGGTCTGCTGCCAGCCGATGACTGGGGGGGAGCTGGATGTCATGGGGGGTGGGGGTTACCACTGGACCACTAGGGAGGCGTAGTTTCATCTTACAACGGTGATCAGGGATTCGGCCAGAGAGTGGGGAACCACTGGACCACCAGTGATCATTATTGCATTATGGCACCAGCAATCAGAGGGTCGTGATGGGGAGGGGTGGTACCACTAGACTACCAGGGACTTAGCCATATATTCTGGCATGGTGATCGCTGCTACGGGAGGGGTTGGGGGTTGCACTAGCTGCCAGGAACATGGGCAGTAATGCCTAAATGTTGTTCGCCACTACGGGAGGGGTGGGGGTTTACACTGAACCACCAGGAGCTTGTGTGGGTGATTGTGCATGGTGTTCGGGGGGGGCTGCCACCCATGGCTGGCAGCTGCTGTGTTGCACACTGCAATACAGCAGCATGCCTGTGGGTGGTGGGCACTTGAGCCATTTTCTACGGGCTCAACTTTGAACTCAGGTATGCGGCACATCTTTGAGTTGTGCCAGCAGATGCGCTGCATATCCCAGGCTGAATATTGGGATGTGCCACATATGCGTGGGCACACCCCCTGGAGATGTGCTGCATACATTATCATTGCGCCCCAGTGCATTGGGAATTGTGCTGCACAAACCCCACCTTTGACTGTTGCCCCGGGGCGCAGTTAGGGGGTTGCACTAGTTGCACCAAGTGCAACCCCTTTGAATATCTTGCCCAGAATGTCAAAGTGGTGCATAATTTCAAAATGTGAAAGGGGGGGGGGAGAGGAGAGAAGCACAGTCTCAGAATGTGACAGGGATGTGCCATCTCAAAATGTGGGGGGACAGTAAGTCTCAGAATGCGACCGGGACACACATCGAGAAATTTGGTGGGGACTGGCAATTTCGGAATACAGTGGGGATGCACGCTGTCGGAATATGGCAGGACACGCTATTTATTCTGAAATTGCTTGTCCCTGACACATTCCAGAATTGTATGCACCCACCATAATTCAAAACTGTGCATCACATCCCCACCACATTCCAACATTATGTGTTTCAGCCACATTGTTAGAGGGGAGAGTCCCCCGGGAAATGATAAACAGACAACTTTTTTGTGGGTGCTCAACTGTCACTTAATTTATTTAACAAGATCACATCATTTCATTTTCCTTGGCCACACTTCAGCCAGTATTTACAAACATTTCTGCTTCGGCCACTCCACACGTTGGCAGTGCACTAAGTCCAATGTTAAAGTCTGTACAATCTACTAACTTCCACTTGTCTTTGAAATGTCTCTGATTCTCTGTTGTCTTCTTGGGGTCTGGACGCTTTGAAAAGCATGATACCCCTTCTTCTTTTTCCCTTGCTGTACTTTGCTTGGGTCCGGGTGCTGAAGTAAACCCGATACCCCCTTTTTGTTGATTTCTTATTGTCCCTCCTCATTTTGTCTACTGCCTTCATGTCCGAGTGCCTGACCCCGACCCGTGCTTAATTCCTGTCCCCCCTTTCCTATCCCCCCAATCTTAGCTCCGCTAAAAACTTTCCTCCCTTCATAAACCTTCTGAATCCTTTTCTTTTTCTCCAACCTGTTGCCCTCTTGCGGCAACCCTTTTTCGACCTACCTTCCCTTGTTTGACCTCCGCTGGCCTTTTCTGCCAACCTGTTGTCCTTGAAGGACTGACTCCCCTTTTTTCCTATCACCCTCTTGCAGTGACCCAGGCCCCTGTTTCTTTTTCCTGTCTTCCCATGTCGCCCTCCGTTCCCCACTGTTTATCCTTCAGGGTGGGTGGGTGCAAAATTTAGATCCCAGCAAAAAGAGGGGGATCCCTTGCTCTGCAGACCCTTATATACCCCATCAAAGCCTCCCCACTCTACCTCCGTCCAATCCTCCCCTGCAGACCCCTACCTTGTCATAGTAGTCATTGTGAGATGACATCACAATACCACCCCCCCTTACCTGAGCTTACCTTCTTACCTGTCCACCCCCGGCCAGCCCTGCCCACTGTGCCTTTCCCTTTGGAATCGCCATGACAATTTAAGTTGTCCCTTAAGGGCAACCACATTGTCAGAGGGAGATTCCCCTGGGAAATGATGCACAGACAACTTTTTTGTGGGTGCTCGACTGGCAATTAATTTATTTAACAAAATCACATCATTTCATTTTCCTTGGCCACATTTCAACCATTTACATATTTGCAAACATTTCTGCTTCGGCCACTCCACATGTTGGTAATGCACTAAGTCCAATGTCAAAGTCTGTACAATCCAATAACTTCCACTTGTCTTTGAAATGTCTCTGATTCTCCGTTGTCTTCTCGGGGTCTGGATGCTTTGAAAAGCCTGATACCCCTTCTTCTTTTTCCCTTGCTGTACTTTACTTGGGTCCGAGTGCTGAAGTAAACCCGATACCCCCTTTTTGTTGATTTCTTATTGTCTCTCCTCATTGTGTCTGCTGCCTTCATGTCCGGGTGCCTGACCCATGCTTAACTCCTGCCCCCCCTTTGTACTCCCCATCTTAGCTTCCCTTAAAACCTTCCACTACACCACCTCCAGTTTAGGCGACCCCCCATCTTTTTCCTACCTCTCAAGACTGACCCCTAGTTTTAACACATAAGACGACATGCCCACCGTGGAGAAGTGCACCCCATCCAGTCTGTAAGAGCCTGAGTTAGTGAATGAGATGTTGCTGTACGCTATGTATGTCTCCCCGTCATCCCCTAACCATGCTGCAACCTGCTTGTTTACTCTCTTCCTAGCCATTTCCACCCCTTTTATGTTTCTGGCCTGCTGCCAAACCATTCTGACCATGCTATCCTTGCCTGTGGCCACCACTGCTTTATTAAGCCTAAATCCCTTATCGTATCTTTGCATAGCACCCCCCAAGGCTGATCTCCCAAATCATCCCCCCCCCAAAATGTATTACCAACAGATCCAGTTGTGGCCATTTTAACTTCAGTTCCTCCAAGGATGGCATGATCTGCGCCCATCTCATGCCGTGGACCCCTTTCCAATAAATTCTTGCTTTGTCCGGGTCCTGCCCTAGCTGTTTTCCTCCCGGATGGATGGCGGACCATTTCTCTGCCCAATAAATGTATGAGTGCCCAATGATCCACACCCATCTGATCCCCTCCTGACCTGTAGGAGACAGAAACGACATGTTATAACAGTTTCCTCACATATCTTTTATAACAGTTCGACTTCCATCTCCTAACTTTCTTCACTTTCTCTTCTGAGCCTCCTTCCACTGCCAGCATTGATGCGGCTCCAATCCGGAATGAGTGAGATAAATAACTATGTGGGTTCTCTCCCAGATGTGCCATGCCCTTTTTCAGCACCACCGTTACCGGCTAGCATGTGACCGGCTTTCCATCCCTATGTATGAAAAATTGTTGCGCCCCGGCCTTCTTGCTTTGTATTCCCATAGTGAGGCGACCAGGCATGCCTTTCCTATTAATTGTTTTTCCAATATGATCTTCACCCCTGTTCCTCCTGATCAGCCTTTGAACGCCTCAACCAAATCGCATCCTCTTTTGACCTCAGTGTAGTTCCTCTCCCCACAATCCCCCTCTTGTCCTCTTGCTACCGCCACCACCTCACTGACCCTGAAGACACCCTTTGCCATGACCATAAAGATGGCTTTAAAAAGGCCTGCCTCAAATTCTGATGTACAAATTTGCCCCAGGACCCTTGCTAGCTCTGAGTTTTTCTCCAGCAACTGATTTTCTCAAATCGACCTTCCCACCTTTTAACCACTACCAACCCATCAGCATGTGCCGTACCACTTTAAATTTGTTAGGTTCTGCCTGCCCTTTCATGCTGCAAGCCCAACCTATCCCTGCTAATTGCACCTCCATAGTCCCACTTGCCATCCCTGCCTCCCATTTTTGCACTATGTATTTTGTTATCTGGTCCTGTGAAACTGGCTCACTTACCTTGAACTTTTCCTGCTCACAGAACTTCTGGAATGCCCCCCCATGCCCCTTCATATGCCTTTAGCGTGTTTGCAGACCAGGAGCTCCTGCATAACATCGGGTTCTTTCCAGCCAATTTCCCACAATTGCTCTGCTACCTGTGTCCTTTGTGCAGCCGCTTCTGGCGCCACAGACCCGAACCTGTCCAGCTATAAACGGAAAAGGCTGTCAGCTATGTCATTTTTTACCGTTTCGATATGCTTAGCTTTAAACGACATGTTTAACCTTAGACCCCACAGCATCAGTTGTCATAAAACCCTGTTTGCTGAATCCAAATGACCTCCTTGCTGGTTGATAACCTCCACTACTGCTTTGTCATCACACCAAAACATTATCTTCTTGTTCCTTAGTTGTTCACCCCATGTTAGCACTGCTACCCATATTGGGGAAAAATCTCTAGTAACATGATGTCTCTCAACAAACCCTTCTCCCTCAATGCCTCTGGCCACGCCTCCTCAATCCACCTTCCTTTAAAGTATGCTTCTGTGCCAGTTGACCCTGATGCGTCCATATATAGGTCCAGGTCATTACTCCCTAGCCACTCATCCTGCCAAAACGTGACCCTGTTGTCTGCCAAAAACTGTTGCCAAACTTCCAAATCCTGACATATCCCCTTTGTTATGTCCACCTAGTGATGAGGCAGTTTAGCTCCCCCATTGCCCTAGCTAGCCTTCTGGTGAAAACCCTCCCTGGGGCCACTGCCCTGCTGGCAAAATTCAAGTTCCCCAGGAGTTGCTGTACCTGCCCTAATGGAACTCTCCTCCTTCTCCTGACTTCCTGCAATAGTTCCCATAGCCTTGCCACTTTCTGCTTTGGCAACCTAAAAATCTGTTTCTCTGCATCCACCTCAATACCCAAGAATTCCAGTTTCCTTGCTGGACCTTCCGTCTTGCCCTCTGCTGGTGGCACCCCTAACTTCTCGCAAGTGTTTTTGAAGTCCCTGAGCATTGTCTTTTTCTCCATCATGCCCTCTCCTATCAGTAGGAAATTGTCTAAGTAGTGTACCACCGCCTTATGCCCATACTTTTTCCCAGTGTCCATTAAATCCATGTGCTAAATGCTTCAAACTTCGCACAGGCTGTTGAACAGCCCATGGGCATTGCCTTGTCAAATGGAAGTACCCTTGGAAGCAAAATCCCAACAGGTCCCAGTCTTCCTGCCTGACGGGTAGCAGCCAAAAAGCCAACTTGATGTCAGTCTTTGCTAGCCATGCCCCCTCCTTTGCTCTTATCAGCTCCACTGCCTGCTCTAATGTCACGTATGAAACTGCACTACACTCCCCGGGAATGTGGTCATTCACTGATGCCCCTTCTGGATAAGACAAGTGATGAATTAGCCTAAACTCACCGTTCTGTTTCTTTGGCATTAAACCCAGTGGTGAGACCCTGAAATTGGAAAATGGTGGATTTTCAAATGGCCCCTCTATCCTTCCTGCTTCCATTTCCTTCCTTATTTTCTTCTTCACCATATCTTCTTTTCCTTTTATAAACCCCATGTTCTTGGCTCTCATGCTCCTTCTAACTCCCCAATACTCCAAGTTGAAACCCCTTTCAAAACCCTCTACTAACATCCTACCTGCCTGGATATCTGGGAACTCTTTTGTCCATTCCCTGGAATCCCCTTCCCTCCCATTTTGATTAGACCTCCCCTTGCCCCTCCAAACGATCCCCGAAAAAACTGTCCGCTGCCGCTTTGACTGCTTGATCTTCCCCCATTACTCTGCAACGTGTCACTGGATGCTGAACTTACAGTTGGTCCATGAGCAGGAAGCCTTGTCGAACCCCAGCATTTTTTGACCTGCTGACTGCTTCCACCTTGCCTACTCCCCTCCCCTGCGCGCTCCCCCCCACCGTATCCTGACAAAGTTCTAACCCATAACTCGGAATGAGTGGAATCCCATCTCAGACTCCCCCTTGCTGCTATCCTCTGCGTGAAAGCTTCGTCATACTTTAACCAACCCAACCCCAACTTTGTCTTATAGGCATCCTTTATGGTGGCGGCGTAAGTGAGCAGTGGGATGGTCAGCTCCGGCTTCTTTTCCAGGGTGATGGCGCTGAATATGGTAAACCCCGCTTGCCATGTGTTAGTGTTTTTCCTCTTACAATTTGTTTCCTCCACCTTATTTCCCATTATTGGTAAGGCCACTGCCATCTCAGATTTCCCCACCATTTCCTTCTGCTCATACTTTTTTGCCATCTTGTTGTCTACCAATGCAAAAATATCCACATATTTGCCCTTCCATATTTTCTCTTTAATAGTTGGGGGCACATGGTCCCCTAACGTCATGCCTGGTGTCCCGTCATTGCCCACTCTGGTATTCTTGTTGTACCCCTTATCCCTGGCTGCTTTTAATTCCTCCAGTGTCTTTTCCATCTTTTCTATTCTCTTATCCCCCATATCACCTAGCATGCCTGCCAAGTACTCATTCAAATCCCTTTCTGGGTTCTGATCTCCCTTGTCCTTACCATTTGTAACGTCCTCACCTTCTGGTTCCACAATCGGTTCCTGTTCCGGTACCTCCTGTGGTGGCCTTTTTACTGCTGGGCTCTTCCCTGAACTGCCTGCCAGCGTTTTCCTCTTCCCCATGGCTTCCACTGCTTCCTTCAGCTTTGCTGCTTCTCTCTGCTCATTAACGTTTTCTATCAGGCTTTTCGCCTGTACTTTCTTAGCCCTTGCCCTTGTAGCCTTCTCCTCTGCCTCCCTCTTCCGTGCCATCTCAAGCATCTCGTTGATCTTCCACATCATTTCAGGAGCCTGTTCTGTCATCTGGATGCTTGTAATGTCTCTGGTCCCTGCCATCCTGCTGATAAATACTTGGGGGAATATATAAAACAAACCGTGGTTATCTACCCTCTTTTTTTTTTTTTTTTTTTTTTTTATTTTATTTAGTTTTTGTTGACCAGGTAAGTGCACTAGACAAATCCTGCCTATGTTCATGCACGACCCAGGGGAGGGGGATACAGATGAATGCTAACTGTCTTTGAACCAGATTAAGCTGTTGGTGGTATTTTTTGTGAATGGAGGAAATTTAGCCACTGCACCGGGGAAATTCCCCTGCTCTTTTCGAGAAGTGCCATGGGATCTTTAACATCCACCTGGACTACCACCAGAACAGGCAGATGGGACCTCGGTTTAACGTCTCATCCGAAAGACGGCACCTCAGGAGTGCAGCATCCCCCTCATGCTGCACTACAGTGTCAGTACTGGGATATTAATCCAAGTGCCTGGTGTGGGGATAGAACCCACAGCCTACTGATCTCCCAGCCTCAGAGGAGAGTGTGCTACCTGCTGAGCCACTGACACTAACATTATACACTATATGTACTGCTCCCCCTTATAGTAGGGCTATTTCGCTCTAAAATGCCTGAAAGTAGCCATGAGCAGATTTTGACCTGCTAACTAAGCCCACCTGAGGCCCTAGTGTTATCCCCTTTAATGTCGTTAGCCCCTGTAGTCACCACACAACTTCCCAAATTCTTTGACCCAGTACTCTGCATGTCCCGCCCAGTCATTGCAGTAACCAAACCCCCATAAATGTTTTGCTTGGCGATGTGCTTCCATTGTACACCCCCCCAGTGCCCAGAATCAAGCTGTCCTTCTTTGAGAAAGAATTGACTTGCTCAGGAACACATCATCTACCAAAGGGAGTTGATGAGAATCAAACCCGAGTATTCAGGTCTCCAAGCCACCTGGTTGCAGTTCAGTGCGTCTACCAACTAAGCTATACTGCCTGCCCCAGTTTTGCTGCCTGCCATCCTCTGATCAATGACCCCCCAATCGCTAAATTAGGCTCCTATATTTGAATTTTATTCCCTGTTTTAATACTCCCATAGTAGTGTTATTTTTTTTTTCCTTTTGATTTACCCTGCTTGCCATTTTAAAGTACTACAAAATGGTCTCTCACCTGCCTGAGTGGTGCATCTCTGCCTCATTTGCTGTATTAGCATGCTTGGCTATCTGTTTTCAAATGGCCCCCGTGCGGACCAGGCCTCCTTATGGCCTACCCTACTAATCCGTGCTCCTTGCAGTCAACTGCCACCTCCCCTGGACACCTTGCCCATTCTCGAGGTCCCCCGTCTGAAGTTGTGCTCTCTGCCGCATGGTGTGGCTACCTCCCTGGGCTCCCAGTGAAGGCCCAACCACATGAGCCAACGCAGACCTGCACAGCCCGGGCCTCCTCGCGATCTGACTCCTCTCTGGAGACTGCCTGGAGGTGTGGAAGGTCGGGCGACTGCGACGCATGGCCCTGCAGGTGTGCTTTCCTGTGTGTGGGTACCCCACTGGGACCCTTATATACCCCCTCAAAGCCCCACCACTCTACCTCGGTCCAATCCTCCCCTGCTGACCCCTACCTTTTCATATTGGTCATTGTGAGATGACATCACAATCCACCCCGTCCCCTACCTGAGCCTACCTGCCTACCTATGCACCCCCGGCCAGCCCTGTCCACTGTGCCTTTCCCCTTGGAATCATCCTGACAATTTAGGTTGTCCCTTAAGGGCAACCACTTTTTTTTTTATATATATACTTCATTTTTATTAAGCACAGGTTAATAACAGTACATTATGACACATATTCAGTCGTGAATATGTTCAATACAGTTGATATCAAGACATTTCAACTTAAATAATAAAAATTCCATATTATTATTTGTTTTAAGCACTATATACCAACTTCAGGTGTAGCGGAAAAACCTGTCACTTTATAAGGTTTACATTGTACCTAAATCCACTACTACCTAGTGGAGGATTGCTCCAGGATTTGATTAGAAAAAACAACAATGGTATACAGTGTGGATATTTAAGTAAAAAGAGAAATTAAAGATCTTTTAAAGAACCCATTCTAACAATTTAGAAAAAAATTAAAAGTTTGGTAGGTCAGCTTATTTATCATTTAGATTTTGTTTCAGAAAAGTCTATTTCTAAAATATTGTCATCATACAGATATTTCTTCCCCTATATCTGGGACAGTAGGGTGTGAGGCCCATGCATTAGAGGATTTTCTGTATAGATTGGGATCTAATCCTCTACAATTCTTCCCCATGTGCAAGGTGCGGGCTGGTTCAAAACTCCTAACCTAGGTACCAGGGTGTACCACTTTAATACGCTCAGGTTGCCCCTATCAGAACATCCTGGTCATACATAACCCACCTGGTTCGTCTGTTCACATAGACTACTGATTTATCCTGTAAATTATAGGAGATATTCTCAAATGTTCTGATTTGGTCTACAGTACTCCTCCATTCGAAGATGGAGGGGGGTTCCTCTTGTAGCCATCTCCTGGTTATAGCCTTATAGGCCGCTACCAGTAGTATAGACCACATATATTTCATATCTTTTTGTTTAGAGACTCTGGGGAATGCAGGACCAAATTCTGAGACATAGAAGCGTGGAATTTCGGACGAATAAGTAGCTTGGCCCACAGTCTGCTCATTCCTACCTACTGGATAAGCTGCAGATCCTAGTTAACCAGCAGCCTACTTCTTCTTGCCCCACCCCAGAATTGCCTTATGACTGTCCCATGCATGCTTGAATTCCACCACTGATTTTTGACTCCACAACCTTCCTCCGGAAGGCGTCCATGCATCCACAACCCTCTCTGTGAAAAAAATATTTCAATTACCTCTGCTTGCCCCCAATCTTCAAATTGTCCTCCTTGTTCTTGCACACCTCTTTTTGAAAGATGCTACCCTCTTGGACTTTGTTGATTCCTTGAGGTACTTGAAAGTTTCTATCATGTCCCCCTCTCCTCCTTTCCTCGAGGCTATACATATTAAGCTCCTAAGTTCTCTTCTTATATGTCTTCTGGTGCAGACCCTGCACCATTTTAGTTGCCCTCCTCTGGACAGCTTCCATCCTGTCTATGTCTTTGTGGAGATTGGGTCTCCAGAACTGCACATAGTACTCCTGATGGGGTCTCACCAGCTGTCTGTACAGAGGGATAATAACTTCCTGTTTTCTACTGGTGATGCCTCTCCCTATGCATCCCAGTAACCCCCCCAGCCCTCCTTGCTACCCTCTCACATTGCTTGCCCACCTTTAGGTCATCTGATATGACTACCCCAGGTCCCTTTCCATTTTTGTTGTTAGTACTCACCCCCATTGTGTACTCTTCCCTGGGTTTTTGTTTCCCAGGTGCATTATGCACTTCTTAGCATGAATCTAAGCTGCCATGCATTTGACCATTCCTCCTAACCTTGCCAAGTCCCTTCTCATCCTTTCCACCCCAACCTGTGCATCAACTCTGTTGCAGATCTTAGTGTCATCTGCAAAGAGACATACTTTTCCTTCCAGTCCTTCTGCAGTGACATTGAAGAGGACCGGTCCTAATACTGAACCCTGCAGTACCCCACTAGTAACCCTTCTTTCTTCTGAGTGGACTCCATTTACTATTACTCTCTGTGTCCTATTCTCCAGCCAATTCTTTACCCAGGCTGTCATCTTGGGACCCACTCCCAGGCTGGCTAACTTGTATATTAATCTTTTGTGTGGGACTGTGTCAAATGCCTTGCTAAAGTCTAGGTAGGCCATGTCCACAGCCCCTCCCTGATCTACTACTTTGGTCACCCAGTCAAAGAAATCTATCAGATTTGTCTGGGATGACCTTCTCGCTCATGAATCCATGCTGCCTTGGGTCCTGTGCCCTCTGGCCTCTAGATACTCGACAGTTCTTTCCTTCAGAGTGATTCCATCATTTTCCCTATCACTGAGAGTTAAACTAACAGGTCTGTAGTTTCCTGCTTCTGCCCTTGCTCCCACTTTTGTAGAGATCACATCTGCCCTCCTCCAGTCCTCGGGTACCCCATCCTCCCATGATTTGTTAAAGGGTAGTCAGTGGTGTCACTAGTTCTACCCTTAGCTCTTTCAATTCTGGGATGAATCCCATCAGGCCCCATTGCTTTGTCCACCTTCAGTTTTAAGAGTTCTTTCAGAACCCTTTCTTCTGTAAATGGGCTGGTATCAACTTCTGTATCCAGAGTGTTACTACTGTTTTTTATGTACCTCCCCTCTTCATTTGTAAATACTGAGCAAAAATATTTGTTTAGTATCTCTGCCTTTTCATAGTCTCCCTCTGCCCACCCTCCTCCCCTTTATTAAGCCTCACTATCCCTCCCTTGGTCTTCCTATGTTAAAGACGTTAAAGGTACATCAAGACATAAGATTTTAGAAATGTGCTGAGTGACAGATGACCAGAAGGGTTGAAGCTTCGGACAACAATAAAATATATGCGCGTGGGTTGCCACCCCTGTCTCACATGCCCTCCAACAATCTGAGGGAAGGCTAGGGTTTCTTTTGGCCTGTAGGTGGGGTGTTAAGAAAAACCTTGTCCAAACTTTTCAGGCGTATTCACGCCAATTCGGGGATGAAGTGGTGGACCACGTCATCTGCCAAATCTTAGCCCATTGTGGTTGTAGTAACGGGAGATGAAGATCCTGCTAACATTTGACCTTGAGAGGCTCCAGCATGTGCTCCTGCAAGGACACCAAATAGTTATATATATAGGATATTGCATGGTCACCCCCCTTTAGCATTAAAGATTTGAATATATGGGGATGTATCTTCCAATATCTGGGAACGGGACTGAGTACGCCTATACTGGGAGTTTACAAAATCTTTAATTTGAAAGTAACGTAATCTTTCTCCCTCACCCCATCTAAATTTGGTCTTCGCTTCTTCAAATTATATTATGACATTTTGCCTAATGAGCTGCCAGGGGACAAAAAGTCCCCTATTTGCTTGAGTTGTATACCAGGTTGAATCCTTGGCAGGTGGAAAGTCTGGGATAGTGATAAAACACTTATATTTCCATGTGTGCTCCTTAATATTCTTCCAGGGGTGTCCCCTCCTCCATCCCTCCAAGATGGAACGGATGCTCCCCTGTGTACCTAGTAGGGTCTGTTTTAATAAAGTACACGAGAATATTATGGCAGGTAATGGATACCGAAAACCTCTAGTTAAGTCAATTTGTTTCCAGTGAGCGTCATAATACTTATTGCCCCACAGCAGTGCACATCTCATTTGCGCAGAGTTCCAGTATGTGGAAAAATTAGGAAATGCAATGCCACCCTTCGACTTAGAAAGGTGTAATGCCTGAAGCTTAAATCGTGGTTTTCTACCTTGCCATATAAGTGCTGAAGACATTTGTTGCCAGGCCTTAAGATCTCGTATAGGAATAACACATGGTATTGATTGGAAAAGATATAACAAGCATGGCAGAACATTTAACTTTATTGCCTGAGACCTGGCATAAAATGACAGTGGAATTATGTTCCACCTTTTAATATCTTTTTTAATATTATTTATCAACGGAGTGTAATTGTTTTTATATAATTGGCTCAGATCTACTGGTATTTGGATTCTCAAGTATTTTATTGCAGGGAGATCCCATTTAAATGGGAACTGCCTACATATAAGCGTGGGAGCTGAGTAGTTAAATGGGAGTACTTCAGTTTTGGTTGTGTTCGGGGAGTAGTCTGATAAAGCAGAGAACCTTTCAAGCTTGTGAAAAAGGGCAGGAAGGGTCTTGGTTGGATTTGTAAGATATACCAGTACATCGTCGGCAAAAAGAGCCAACTTGAGTTCTTTATCCCCCAAATTGATACCCTCCATGTCATTCGCCAACCTGATATATTGGGCCAGAGGTTCTATGAATAAGGCAAATAACAGGGGAGAGATTGGGCAACCCCGTCTGGTCCCTCTATAGGGGGGGAAATTGTGGGAAATGTGACCATTTGAGCGTATATACGCCTGGGGGCTCGAATAGAATTTGAAAATAAGGTTGATGAATTTCTGGGGAAAATCAAAAGCAGCAAGGACCCCTCTTAAAAATTGCCATGACACTCTGTCAAATGCTTTTTCAGCATCTAAACTTATAAGGGTCACCGGGATTTATAATTTTGTACATGTTCAATCAGATAAATGGTGCGCCGGATGTTGTCCGAGGCCTGACGGCCTGGGATAAACCCACACTGGTCCTGTTGGATTAAGGTGGGGACCATTCGCTTTAATCTCTGCAATAACACAGAGGTAAATATTTTATAATCTGTGTTTAGTACTGAGATAGGGCAATAGGAACTTGGTAGGGTAGGGTCCTTACCTGCCTTTGGGATGACAGATATAATTGCCTGGTCCCAGGATGGGGGAATTTTCCCTTCAGGGCTTGGGATATTGATAAACAGTCTGGAGAGTAGGGGAATAATTGTCCCTTTAAGAGATTTATAAAATTCTCCAGGGAGGCCATCCGTCCCCGGACACTTTAATGTTTTCAGTCTCCCTATCTCTGCTTCTGTTTCCCTGGTTGTTATGGGGGCGACCAGGCCTTGACCCAGATGTTTAGGCAGTTTTGGCAGCTGGAGGGTTGCCCAAAAGGTATTTATTTATTTGTTCCTCTTTCACCTGGGTCGGCTGCATATAACTGTGTGTAATAGTGAACGAAGGTGTTTGATATTTTCTCCACCGTATGACAGGGCGGATGTTGGGGGGACGGCCTTAGGGTTGATATTAGTGCTTTGGCCCTTTGTTGTCCGAGACGTCCAGCCAACAATTTCAAGGAGCGAGGACCTCCATCATAATACTTCTGCTTTAGAAACAATAGCTTCTGCTCAATTTTATAATCTAGTATAGCATTCAGTTCTTGTTTAAGCTTTTTAATTTCTTTTGAAGTTTTGGGGTTGGTCTGGGATATCTGTTGAAGCTCTAGTTTTTGTATCTGGGCCTTCAAGGCACTTTGTTTTTGTTCCCTCTCTCGTTTGTTTCGAGCTGATAATTCAGTAAATTTGCCCCTGCAAATCGCCTTGATGGTGTCCCATAAAATTGAAATATCAATCTCATGACAGTCATTTTCCAACACAGCTTGTTTAATAATCTCTTCCATGGTATGAATGTTGTCCTTACTGTGAAGCAGGGAGAGGTTGAGCCTCCACATTGTACTTTTCCTAAAATTATCTGAATCTAGTCTAAGAAAAACTGAGGCATGATCTGACGAGATAAAATCACCCGTCCATGTCCTACCCGCCAACCCTAGGTGCTCTTGGGAGATTAACATATAGTCAGTCGATTGTGGTATAGCTAGAGTGGACGTGTGAGAAAAAGGTGGCATGTTTAGCTGATCCATTTAAATATTTCCATGTGTCCACAAATCCCAGTTCACCAAGCAATTTTATTAATTCTCTTGTTTTTTCCCCCCACTGACTTACCCCCACTCCCAGCCGCAGAAAGATCTAAGTTAAAGTCTCCCCCACATACCATTGTACCTTCTGCCCATTGAGACATGAGGAGGAAGAAAGCCCGGTAGGTTATGAACTCCGTGGCTGGAGGAAAGTATACTGAGGCAAAGGTGGCAAGTTTACCATTTAGTTTCCCTTTGATCATTACATATCACCCTTCCATGTCACACATTTGATCTTGACATTCAAATGGCACCCTGGAAGGTATTAATATGGCTGTTCCTTTCCTACGCCTCCCCTTAAAAGATGAAGAATAAACCTGGGAAAAGCCCAGACGTTTAAACTTCTCATGTTCGTCATGTGACAAATGGGTTTCCTGAAGTAGAGAGAGATCGGTTCCAGAGCGCTTCAAGTAAGATAATACCTTGGAGCGCTTAATCGGCCCAGATAGGCCATGAACGTTATATGAGCATATAGTATAACCCATTATGGCTGAGAGACAGTGGCTCAGTCCCTTTGACACAAACCCCTTTTCCCGGTACAAGGTAGTTCATTAATACCATTTCTGCTGACCCAAAGAAAGAATTGTAACAACAATAACATAATACACATAATTGATCTAAACGACAAACCATAACTGTTTGTGCAAACAGTGCACTAACATAGTCATTTTTAACTGGCTTCCAAGGTAGGAGGTCAAACAAATGTGGTGACCTCTTTTCCCAACTATCTGATGGTATTGGTGGGGGGAGGAGTGCTGCAGAATCCCTCAAACAAGAGGGGAACTCCTCCTGGGCCCTTGTCTTGTAGGGCTCCTGAATTATGGTATTTGCCATATATACCGCCATCTTGGCTGTACTGCCTCGCCCGTGGTTGGTGTGAAGGTGTAAGAGTTCCTTTCGCATATGCCCGCTGAATCCCCAATCCCTTCTCCTCACCTCTCGCCATCCCCAGTCCCCTTCCCTCATCCCCCCCTTTAGAAGAGAAGGAAGGGGGAGTTGTGCCACCTTGAACTCCCCTCTTCCGGGTGTGCCCTCATGGTGGTGTTTACATAGACCTCACCCACAGGAAGCACATCACAGGGGGTTTTCAGTATACAAGGTGGTTGAAAATAAAAAGGTGGCAATTTTTGTGCTTCCATAAGCTATTGGGGGCCTTTAAATGAGATTATCGACCCAGTTTACAAAGGCTCGCCCTGTTTGGCGGAATATAAGCTGGCCCCACACCAGTGCCCAACCCCCCGCCCCCACAAAATAAATACTTCAGAATATTTATCATGTCCATAGTTCATTCGTGCTATTTAGAAGAGAGACTCTCCGCAACATGGCTGGGCTTCAGGTATTCCGGCCGTGAATTACCTTGAGCAAAAGGAAATATGAATAGGAGAGTCACTAAACCAGAGCCTTGTGATATTGCAACGGAACGTACTCCTAAGCAGGTTCTTGATCAATTTCTATATACTTTAAAAGGGGAGTAATATGAACACAGGTAGGGCCATCTCACTATCTCCAGGCCAAAATCATGTGCCCAACATAAAGAGAATAGAAATGAGGGAGAGGGCCAGGATCATTCCTGGAATAGTGGCCAAGACCTGAGCCTGGATCGAAAGGCATTAGCAAACTCCACCAGGGACATCGAGAGTCAGGGCATAGGAAGTGTTCTACTTCGAGGATATGTGTAGCGAAACAATAAGTCAATACTTCTCGTCTTAACAGTCCGAGTATCAAAAGGAAACAATGTTTAGAGGTATTTTCTCACCCATCTGCAGACTCCATCTCTTTCTGAGATTCCTGGCAGTTTCTTCATTAATTCTTTAAACTCATGTAAAGCTGGTGATATGATATTACTGCTCACAGCCCTGTTTTTCCTCGGGGGAACGATGTGCCACTTCTCTGTAGGCTCCTTTCTCTTGGGCTGGGTAACTTTTGTAAATGCTGGAACCGCAAACCCCCGCTTTTGCAACGCTTCACTGGCTTTCTGTGGAGAATCGTATAATTCAGCTCCTTCCTTCCAGAAAACACTCAATTTCGCCGGATAAGGTGTTTGAATCTGCAGTTGTTTATTTCTAAGAAGTTTGATGATTGATATGTATTCCATATGTTGTTTCTGTATAATAGGTGGATAATCTTGTTCAGAAATAAACGTGAATCAAGATATTTGACCTCCTTCTTCGCCCATGCTCGGTGGAGAATATCCTCCTTGGTACGATAACTTCGGAATTTAATGATTATTGATCTGGGTCTGGTAGTCGGGTCTTTGGGCTTGGGGAGTAGGGCCCAGTGGGCACGCTCAATTTTCAACTTGTAGCCAAGTGGTAGTCAGAGTACATCTTTCAACAAGTCAGTCAGGAACTGTACCATGTCCCCTTCCTCTGTGCCTTCCTTCAAACCATATAGACGTAAGTTATCTCGTCTGGATCGGCTTTCCAAATCTACACATTTTTGTTCTGTATATATAGCATGGTTACAAAGGGCAAATACTGCGCGGCCTAAAGATTGCAGGCCATCCTCCACGTTGGAAATTCGGGCCTCAGCTTCCTGAACCTGACCCTCCACCATCGAGAGCTTCTGATTAAGCTGTTTAAATTCCGCCTTATTTTCCGCTCGCATTTCTTTCAACTCTTTCATTAGAGCTTCATAGCGGTTTCTGGACAGACGCTTCGCTTCATCGTCGGTCTCGTAGCTTATGGCGGCCCTAGATTGGGTGGAGGTGCGTGTAGGGGAACTTGATCTTGAATCTTCACCATTCCCTTCAAATCTGGACTGCAGCGTTTTAGATCTCACTCTCAGTCTCTTTGTGAACCTCCTCCTGACATTTTTGGGAAATTTTATTCTTATTCTGGATTTTTCGAGGTTGTTCAGACAGATGAGGCAGAGCGCTGATCGTTTAGCTGTTGCTCAGTGCCGTGGTGGAACCGGAAGTCCAGGGCAACCACATTTTTAAAATTATGCATCCCTGCTACATTCCGAAATTGCACATCCCTTTCTCATTCCCAAATTGCGCGCATCCTTGCCACATTCTGAAATGGTGCATCCCTGCCAAGTTGTGTTTCAGTGCCACATTCCAAAATTGTCACTGCCACATTCCCAAATTGTGTCATGCCACATTCCAAAATTATGCGTCACCACCACATTCCAAAATTGAGCATCACTGCCACATTCTGAAACTGAGCGTCACCGCCACATTCCGAAAATATGCGTCACCACCACATTTCGAAATTGTACATCACTGCCACATTCCCGAATTGTATGTCACCGCCACATTCCAAAATTGTACGTTCTAGGAGTGTGGATATGTTGTTCCTCCACACTCTGTGGCATGTCCCTTTCCCCTTTAAATCTTGCCGGAAGTCTTCAAGCTGGCTTCTCCCACCTACCCAGGTGGTAAATACCTCGGCTCCGCCCTATGACGCCAGATCTTCCTTTCCGCTATAAGATTCAGGTTCCCTCGTGCTACTTTAGCGATTCGCAGCATCGGTTTTTACCGCAAATCACTCTAAAACTCATCAGCGTTAACAACTCCGATTACAGCACTTCGGACATGGAGGACAAATCGTCCCCCGGATTTCGCCAGTGTAGCTGCGGCCAGAAGATGTCGCGCACTGATTCCCACCTCTTGTGTGTCTGTTGCCTAGGTGTCTGGCATGACACTACGTCTTGTACCTTTTTGCCTGGCCTTCCATCACAACATTCTGGACAACCGCAAGGCACGCCTAAAATTGGGGAGAC
Source organism: Neoceratodus forsteri (assembly GCA_016271365.2). Taxonomy (NCBI): domain Eukaryota; kingdom Metazoa; phylum Chordata; order Ceratodontiformes; family Ceratodontidae; genus Neoceratodus; species Neoceratodus forsteri. The sequence goes on from CM057456.1 coordinate 824,917,480, forward strand.
TGGAGAATAGGAACCCGACGGTGAAATGAGAAGAGGTGAGGTGGGCAGTTTCCGCAGCCGCGGGATCCGCTAAGCAGCTGGTGCAGATGAAGGCATTCTAGGAGAAAGTGGCTCATGCTTCAGCCAATCGAAGCTTTTTTGTTCCACTCAACCTTGGCTCTACTTATATGGGCTTCTTCAGGGAGTTGTGCCAGTCTCTTCCACCAGGGCTCGCACTCCTCTCGCCCTCAGAAGAGGCATAAGGACCCTAAGTCTTCTGACTAAATGGAGATGCTTCTGGGACCGAGAGAGGTCCGAGTCCAAGGGCTGCGGTGCCGACTTGATTTGAGATCAAGCTGCGCTTAACCGCCCGGCTACGGACCTTCCATCTGGTCAAGGGACCGAGACCTAGGAAACGGCTGAACCAGCCGAGATTACTCTCAACCCGATCGAGCCTTTATTGCCGACTCCTGTCCTTTCCTTTCCCGATGAGGAGACACCGCCCTCGGGTGTCCTGATCGTGGAAACTGTGCTGGAACCTCGGTTTTCACCGACTCCGGTGACTCCTGATCGACCGAACCAACCCCATCTGTCTCGATCAAGGACCAGGACCCCTTCGGTCGAACGGCTGAAAAAAGGCCACAGACGCTCTAAAAAGAGGTGCCGCCACAGATCCTCATCCTCCTCGGACAAGGAGAGCCTTCGACGGAAACTCCATTGACGCTATGAGGATCTTATGTGGCAACAGCTATTTTGAGTGGGCAGAAGCTGGCTCCGCCGGCCGCCCCAGCCATCACTTGGCTCCCACCTCCAAGGCTGACGCCGACCCCTCCAAAACCAAACGCCTCGGTTCCACCACCTGTGAGGCCGGCCCGTATCCCGGCTTGGCCTATTCTGGTCTCTCCACCGATTTTGGTGGAGCTACCGCCTAAGCAGCCTCAGGGAAGGGCTCCCTCGAAAGAGGACCGACCAGGCACCGGGCTTCCCCAGTGTCTTTCGATCATGGTCGTCCCCGATCGCTCTTGGCGTATTGAGGGAGACCTAGGCAGGAGACCGTTGTATCCCAACTCTTCGGACGCAGACGACACTGGATTACACACTCATCCTGGGGATGATGAGTCATCTGTGACGGGATTGCAGGAAGGCTCTTCCTCCTTTCAGGGCATCCTCCGCCTGATCTCCGAATCCACTGGAATGCCCCTGGAGCCCATCCAGAAGAAGGCGGAGTACCCCCTTACGGATATCCTCAAAAGGGGGGATTCGCCAATGGAGGCCTTTCCAGTGGCCATAGTCATTGTTGGCCTGGCCCTTGAGCTTTGGCAGCGTCCTGCTTCCTGCCCAGCTCCGTCTGCCTGTATGGCCCGCAAGTATACGGCGCCCATGGGGTCCCTGGCGGGGTTCACAGAACATCCTTCGGCCGAAAGCCTAGTGACTGCTTCTGTGTTCAGACATACTGGTAGCTCAGCTGACACTGACCGACGCCCGGACAAGGAGTCCAAGAGTATGGACCATTCTGCCCATAAGGTCTATGCGGCCTCCTCCTTAGGTCTTCGACAGGCCAGCTTGGTTGTTATCATGGCACACTTCTCTCATGCCCCCCTAGGGTCATTGGATGAAGTCCTCCCTTATCTCCTGGCGGACATGCAGACCACAGTGAAGCCGGTCCGTGATCAGGGCCGTGCTGTTGCAAAACAGCAGCTTCAGACGGCCCTGGACATTGGAGATTCCTGTGCCCACTCTTTAGCAGCCGCAGTGGCCACTCCCCACAGGGCTTGGCTGAGGCTATCCTCCTTCCCAGCAGATACCCAGCACAAGTTAGCTGATGTGCCCTTCCTAGGCAATGACCTCTTCGGTCCAGGAGTGGCTGGTCACCTCCAGCGCATAGAGCAGTCCAGTGCCAACTTTGTGAAGGGTTCTTTGGGCAAGAACCAGCAGAAGTGCAAGAAGAAGCCTTTTTGGCACTCTTCCCCTGTGGTTAGGCAGCCCTCCAATCAAGGAGGCCAGCAGCAACAGCAGGCTCAAGCTTGGTGCCCCAGGCCCAAGCAGGGTCCTCAACATCCCTGTAAAGGAGGTCGAGGTGCTGGTCCAGGAGCCTCCTCCTTCTCCTTCTCTAAGCCTACCCAGTGACGGGTTGGGGTTTGCCACCCCAACACCTGTCACGCCAGCTCTGGGTCCTCCTGTGGGGGTCCGGCTCTGCCACTTTCCGCCTGATCCAATATCACCTCGGACAGGTGGGTTCTAGAAGTCGTCGGCCAGGGACTGCCTCTGGAATTCGAGCAGTACCCTCCCAGCTGAGCCCATGCCCCTCGGGAGGAAAGGATCTCATCTTGCACTCACTCAGCTCTTCAAGATGACGTTGCTCAGCTCTTCCACAAGGAGGTGGTAGCTCCAGTGCCGGATCCTCCTACAGACCCAGGCTTCGTGTCCAGGTACTTCATGGTGCCCAAGCGGACGGGGTTTGGCGCCCCATCCTAGATCTCCATGACCTGAATCAATATCTCAGGTCTTGCACCTCGGTTGGTAACTCTGAACCAGATCATACCACCCCTGGAGCGAAACATGTGGTTCTGTTGGCTGGATCTGCAGGACGTGTTCTTTCACGTCCCAATCCGTCCGTCCCATCAGGGGTTCCTCCGCTTCAGGGTCTAGGGGACCCTGTATGAGTTCTGGGCCATGCCATTCGGCCTGTCATTGGCCCCGAGGGTCTTCACCAAGTGCATCACAGTGGTGGCAGCCCATCTCCAGCGTGGAGGAGTTCAAATCTACCCTTATCTCGATGACTTGGGTCTTGGCAGGTTCCTCCCTTCAGGAGGTGGAGAGATCCAGGGATCTGGCTCTTAGAACCTGCTCCCAACTAGGCCTCCTGATCAATGAGGCCAAGTCAGAACTTGTGCCCGCTCAGGTGATGGACTTCATCGGGGCAGAGCTCGACTCTTGTCAGGCCAGAGCTCGGCTCCCGGCGGACAGGGTGAAGGTTCTTTCCTCTTTTGCCCAATCATTTGTGGTTGGGTACTTGCGCCCTGCCTGGGATGTCCTGCGCCTTGTGGGTTACATGGCGGCGTGCACTTCAGTGGTCCGTTGGGCCAGATGGCTCATGCGCCCCCTCCAAAGGGAGCTGGCCACACAGTGGACTCAGCGCCATGGTCATTTTGACCAGCTGATCACTGTGACCCAGAAGATGTGGGACGCTCTCCAGAATGGTTGCAGGAAGGGATCCTGTTTGTCCGCCCCAAGCCGACGGTCATTCTTATGAATGATGCCTCTCTCATGGGCTGGGGAGCCCACATGAGGGACAGCAAAGCCCATGGGATCCGGACCCCCGAGGAGTCCCAATGCCACATCAACCTGTTGGCTCCTCAGCTCCGGGGTCAAGTGGTTCTAGTCCAGACAGACAATATCACGACCATGTACTACCTCAACAAACAGGGCAGCATGCACTCCCATCTGCTTTGCAAGGAGGCGCTCTGCATCTGGACCCTCGTCAGTCAGTTGGAGGTGGATCTCATAGCCATTCATGTGGCAGGAGTCTCGAACCAGCTGGCGGATGCTCTCAGCCGTATAGGCCAGACATCCCACGAGTGGTCTCTTCATCCAGAGGTAGCTCACAACTTGTTTTCCCATTGGGGCAGACCGATGGTGGACCTGCTTGCTTCCAGGGAAAACACCAAGCTGAGGCTGTTTCATGCCCGCCCCCCTCAGCAGGGCTCGCTGCAGAGGGATGCCTTCTCGAGGCCGTGGACCCCAGGCCTCCTATACACCTTCCCTCCATTTCCCTTGATCCACAAGGTGTTGCTCAAGGTGAGGAGGGACAAGGTAAAGGTGATCCTGATAGCCCCAGACTGGCCGCGCCAGTTCTGGTATCCAGATCTCCTCAGCCTCAGGTGCAGGCCCCCAGAGCAGCTTTGTACATGCCTGGACCTGATATCTCTGAACCAGGGGAAGGTATTCCATCAGGACGTTCAATCCCTGCACCTTACAGCCTGGTACCTGAGTGACTAGAGTTCCAGGCTCTGGGTCTTTCCAAGGATGTCTATACTGTGGTGGAGGCATCTCGTAAGGAATAGACCAGGAAATGTTATGCCTTCAAATGGAAGAGATTTTCCATTTGGTCTCTGGGTAAGAGTCTGGACCCCTTATCCTGCTCTGTGGCTAACATTCTTGACTACCTTTGGTCACTCTCCAAAGGGGGTCTGCGGTCATTGACCCTTAGGGTGCACCTGGCAGCCATTTCTGCTTGCCGGTCGCAGGCCGTTCAGCCTACATTGGCGCAGGAGACAGTGGTCGGGCGCTTCTTCAAAGGCCTGGATCACATATCCTCTCCGGTGCGTGAGCCTCCACCTCCGTGGGATCTTTTGCTGGTTTTGGCAAAGCTCATGGGCAAGCTATTCGAACCCATGCACAAGTGTGAGCTTTCACACTTGTGGAAGACGGCTTTCCTGGTGGCTGTCACGTCAGCCAGAAGGACAGGAGAGCTCCAGATGCTTTTGGTGGACTCCCCTTATCTGGTCTTCCACAGGGACAAAGTTGTCCTGCGCCCCCAACCGAAATTCCTTCCGAAGGTGGTGTCAGAGTTTCATCTTAAACAGGTGTTAACTCTGCCAGTATACTACCATAATTACACCTCGGACGCCGAGTACAGGCTCCATACTTTGGACCTGAGACGTGCTCTCTCCTATTATAAGGAGAGAACAGGCAGAAATTCGTGGAGAGGTTCACAGCTGTTTGTCACCTACGCTGAAGCCGCTTCTGGCAGACCTGCAGCCAAACGGACCATTGCAAGGTGGATTACATCATGCATAGGTCTGCTATGAGTTGACGGGCAAGGAGCCTCCCAGAGGGATAAGAACTCATTTTACCCGCCATACTGCTACATCGGTGGCTGCTTCCAGGGACATCCCTACCCAGGAAATCTGTCGGGCTGCTACCTTGAAGTCAGCAAACTCCTTTATTACCCACTACCACATCGACCTTGAGTCATGCCGGGATGCTGATTTTGGGGCCTCGGTACTCCAATTTCTATTTCCCAAGTAGGGGGTGTGCGCTTTGCCTCCCTTCTCCCGGAGAACTGCTCGGAGTCTGCCAGAGTGTGGATGAACAACATATCCATGCTCCTAGAAGAACAGGTTACTCACCTGTAACAGTAGTTCTAGGAGTGGCATATGTTGTTCATCCATGTGCACCCACCCGACCTCCCCGGCTTTAGGTGCACAAACTTGCTGCCAGCGGGCTAAGATCTGGCGTCATGGTGTGGAGCCGAGGTATTTACCACCCGGGTGGGTGGGAGGAGCCAGCTTGAAGACTTCCGGCAAGATTTAAAGGGGAAAGGGACATGTCTGAAAGTGTGGATGAACAACATATACCACTCCTAGAACTACTGTTACAGGTGAGTAACCTGTTCTTACCGCCACATTCTGAAATTGTGCGTCACCGCCACATTCCGAAACGGTGTCACCACCGCATTCCAAACCTGTGCGTCAGCACCGCATTCTAAAACTGTGAATTTCCACCGCATTCCGAAATTCACTGCTGCATTCCAAAGTTGTACATCGCTGTTCCATTCTGAAATTGTGCGTCACCACTACATTACAAACCTGTACATCACCACTACATTCCGAACCTGTGCATCACCGCCGCATTCCGAAATTGCTCGTCACCACCTCATTTTGAAACTGTGTGTCACTGCCACATTCCCAAATTGTGTCACTACCCCATTCTGAAATAGTGTCACTACCACATTCTGAAATGATGTGTTCTGCTACCTTCTGACACAGTGCCATTGCTGCATTCCACAGTTGCAATCTGGTGACATTTTGACATCTCATACCTGCAGTATTTTACAAATTGCGCACAACTTTGTCATTCTAAAGCCATGTTTGCCACTGCATTCCATCTCCCCCGCGTCACATTCTGAAGTACTGTACCTTGCATTTACACATTATGGAAGTGCATGTGCTGCCTCCACCCAAATCAGTTTTCCTTTTTCAGATGTTCACTACACCTTCAGTTTGTAAGTAACCTAGGAAAAATAAGTCATATAAGGTAGCTTGCAGGGAGGACTGAGTTCAGGAGATGACATCATCATCAGCTCTTCACTGAAACTGGCTTTTTATGTTTGCTTGCATGCATGTGAAAGAAACATAGTGCCACCATACGAGTTTTTGTAGGTGTGCCTCACCCACTTCCAATACCATGCTCCTTTTTGCAGGCGCGGCTGCACTGCACCGCACCAGTGAATGTCTGAGCTGTCTGTGACAGCCGTTCAGATGCAGTGGCGTACAGTTCTGAGAAAAACACTGCTACAATCAGCAGTGGTAAGGTGTAGGCAATTTGCATACTGCCGTCAGCAGTATGCAAATTGCAGACACGTCAGCACTGCATCTGAACTGTCATAGATGGTCCCCCTTCCCCACGAAGACCTACATAGAATGCTGGGAGCCCACCCTAGTGTGCTTATGCGCTCCCCACCACCCCTGCACACTGTATGACCGGGAGTGCCCAATCTCCCATCTGCTCCACTGCGCCCCCCCCCCAAAGCAAAACTTCCTGGTGCCACACTGGGAGCCCACCCCAGCGTGGCCGAAGTCTGTGGCCCATGGGGTGCCCAGTCCACTATCGGCTCCACTGCTCCTATCCCAACAAGCTTGCAGGTGCCATGCTGGGAGCCCACCTCAGCGTGGCAAAAGTCCCACGTCATCCTAAAAAACCCACCAAAAAACCTAGAACAAAAGAAAACGGTCCCTTGTTGACTTCATTGCCCCCTCAATCCAACCCGCGCCCACCCTCTGTGTACCCCACCTCCCTACACACACCCTCACCCCATACTTATTTCCGGAGGTCAAGGACGATCTTCGTGGACCAGGAAAACATCTGCACTTTTCAAAGCCTACCGCGAACTGAAGAAATGCCGGTAAGCTGTATAATTTATTTATTTAGCTTTTGTTAACCAGGTAGGTACACTAGACAAGACATTTGCCTATTTTCAGGCATGACCCGGGAGAGTACAGGAAATACAAGTTTGAATTCATTGGACAACACTAATGCAGATACAATCAGTATACAGAGTCAGAGCACACATTACATGATCAAGTAGTTACTAACGGTAGAACTTCTGCTTAGAGATACGAGCAGTGCAGTTAATAAAATTATAGGTACAATAAATACTATTATATATACAACTGTAGGACCCCAGGAAAGAGGACCCCCCAGTACTAATTATGTACAACTATAGGACCCCAGAAAAGTGGAGCCACAGTCAGGGCCATGCCCAGAGCAGATTACAGGGTGGAGGCAACACATAGTAAGCCACACCCAAGAGCCGGGGGGCCAGGTGAAATCATGGGGGCTTGGTACAATCACACACAGAAGAAAGCTTCAGGTGATTCCATAGGGAGGATCTAAGGCAACCATGTTCAAGTTCAAGTTTATTGCAGAAACATAAGACTTTTACGTCAGATAAGGACCACTCGGCCCACCTAGTCTGCCCATTTCCCTACCTAGAGGATAAGCTGCAGATCCTATTTAACCAACAGCCTATTTCTTCCTACCCCCCATACAAATTACCTTATGTCTGTCCCATGCATTCTTGAATTCTCCCACAGTTTTAGACCCCATAACGTCCTCAGGAAGGCTGTGCCATGCATCCACCACACTCTCTGTGAAAAAATACTTCCTCACATTGCCCCTGAGCCGTCCCCCCTCTATCTTCAAATTGTGTCCCCTTGTTCTTGCACATCTTTTTTTCTGAAAGAAAGACTCCGTTGAGCAAGCTCATTCACAAGGAGTTCCTGAGGCACATACACATACAGTTCGCAATTACATAGACAGGAGATATAAAATGTAGGACAACAAAAAAATATATATATATAATACAAGAGGTATACACAATAGAAGTCCTTATACTATATATGCAGTACATTCCAGCTTTAACCTTGCCCTAAATTATGCAACACATTTCAGCTTAATAAGTAGAGGGCCAGTTGGTACTTAGGAAGTTGACTTGGTGTTGGGGGTCTAGTAGCACCTACATATGTCTTTTTTTAATTTAGAGATAGCTAGTGTTTTGTAGGAGTTAATTGATACGATGCTGGTTAGCTTCAGCATGGCTTGTAGTTGATTCCAAATGTTTGGGAGGGCGTATGAGACAGCTCTTTGGCCAGCTGTGGTATGTGTCCTGGGAACATCTAGTAGGATAAGGTCAGATTTCCTTAGGGAGTAGGCGCTATGCGAGATGTGTATGAGAGACGTTATATAGACAGGCAGTTTGTGGAATAGTAATTTGAGGGTCCAAATGCCACCATGCAGGAGGCATCTGGTGGCAAGAGAGGTCCACCCAACTGCTGCATAAAGATCACAGTGGTGGGTCCTGTACGCAGAGTTAGTAATGAAGCAAAGAGCACAGTGATAGAGTACATCCAGTTTAGATAGGCTCAAGGTTGGGGAGGAGATAAAGATAATGTCTCCGTAGTCAAGCAAGGGAAGGAATGTTGCTTGGACAAGTCTTTTGCGGGTCACAAGAGAAAAGAGGGTCCTATTTCTAAAGAAGAAACCCAAGCGTGCTTTAAGCGTCTTTGATAGATCCTTGATGTGGTCGTTGAAGGAAAGCTTGTTGTCTATCCACATACCTAGATATTTAAATTTAGGTACTACTTCCAAGGGTTCACCTAGGGAGGTAACTATGAAGTTTTTAGGTGGGGTAGGTAGGGCACCAGACAAGGCAAGTCTCGAGAAAATCATTGTCTTGTTTTTTTGGGCATTTAAGAGAAGCTTGGCATTGATAAGGTTGCTTTCTAACTGGATAAAGTCAGCTTGGAGTGCTTCCCATGTGAGGGAGAGGAGCGGACCAGGACAGGAGGCGAATCTCACAGCCTACGTGCACTTGAGGCAAAATCTGTGTCTCCCATTTGAGTGCGAGTGTCCGGTATCTTAAGGACAGCAGGGCCCAGGGACCTGAGGGAGTAGTAAGAGGAGACAGCCGGTGCAAGGAGCACCGCTACCTGGGGTGCTGCACGAGGAACCTACCTCAGAAGCACCCCAGGACAGAGTCTAAGTAATAAGATGGAGAGAGCCAATTCAGCTTGCTGCACAGGTTGCAGTGATGGGTGAGACAAGGGGCAGCAAGAGCAAAGTGGCAAATATTATATGAGATGGTCCGTCTAGAAAGGTGCGCTTTGGCCGTGCAAGCAAATGGAAATTAATGTTTTTTTGTTGTTTTTTTCAACTTTGGTGCATATCTGTGCCATTTTGGGGAATTTTTTCACCAAATTTTCAACATGGGGTTCTTGGGACCCCATCTCATGAGCTCAGCCACTGTCATTTTGTTATTTGGTCCCGAAAGGTGATTTTGCGGTCACTGCGCAGAACCACCGTTTGGGACCAAGTGACAAAACAACAGTGTCAAAGTTCATGAGGTAGGCCCCCAAAACCCCGTGGTTGAAAATTTGATAAAAAGTCCCCAAAATGACTGTATTATAGTTAGCAGTGCTATGCAGTTCCTATGCACGCCAGAATCTCCGTAGATTTTTATATTTTCTACCCAGATGTACAACATTGCCATTTTACCACACCCCTTTATGAGCAGTTTAGCTGTCATTTTTCACATCTTGCCCAAAATGTATTTTCGCGCATGTAGCACACATTAGAAACATAGAAGAAGTGGACGGCAGATAAGGACCGCAAGGCCCATCCAGTCTGCCCATTTCTTTTTCTACCTTATAAATGTGCCATTGGCCTTTGCTCTGTCAGTGACCTATCTATTCATAGTCATTTGTATTGCTCCTTTTGCCTATCCCATGCCTGTTTGAAGCCCTGCACTGTATTCATAGCTACCACTTCTGTGGTAAACCATTCCATGCATCTACCACCTTTCTGTGAAAAGAATTTCTCCATTCCCCTTAATTGGCCTCCTAATCTCATGCTGTGTCCTCTTGTCCTGCTATTTTTCTTATATTTAAGCATGTTAGACTCTTTCACCTTGTTTATGCCCTTAAGGTGTTTGAATGCCTCGATCATATCACCTCTCTCCTCCTTTGCTCAAGGGTATACATATTGAGCTCCGTTAATCTGTCCTCATATGTCTTTGATGCAGTCCCTGCACCATTTTGGTTGCCCTTCTCTGGACTGCCTCAATTTGGTTAATGTCCTTGTGAAGGTGTGGCCTCCAATACTGCACTGAGTACTCAGATGGGGCCTAACCAATGTCTTGTACAGAGGGATTATTACCTCCCTCTTACGACTTGTGATACCCCTACGAATACACCCTAACAACCCCCTAGCCTTACCTACTGCTTTAGAGGTCTGCTTGGATGATTTTAGGTCATCAGTGATGATGATGCCCAAGTCTCTTTCTTCCTTTGTGACTGCTAGCAACTCCCCTCCCAGCCTATAAGTGGCTTCAGGGTTTCTCTTCCCTATGTGCATGATTTTGCACTTCTTTGCATTAAATCCCAGTTGCCATTGTTCTGACCATTCTGCTAGTTTATCCAGATCTCTTCTCATTCTGCCCACCCCATCTGGATCATCTACTTGTTGCAGATCTTGGTGTCATCGCAAACAGACAAGCCTTACCCTCTAGTCCATCTAGTAGGTCACTAATGAAGATGTTGAATAGGACTGGCCCAGGACTGATCCCTGAGGTACCCCACTTGTGACTTGCATCTCTTCTGACTGTATACCATTTACCACCACTCTCTGTTTTCTGCCAGTCAACCAGTTTGCTACCCAGTTGACCAACTTCTGACCCACCCGAGCCTACCTAGCTTATTTATCAATCTTCTATGTGAACAGTGTCAAAAGCTTTGCTGAAGTCAAGGTAGGCGACATCAACTGCTCCTTGGTCCACCACTCTGGTTACCCAGTCAAAGAAATCTATGAGATTAGTTTGACAGGACCTTCCTTTGTAAACCCATGCTGTCTTGGATCCTGTGCCCTATGGATTCCAGGTGTTGCACTATCCTTTCCTTAAGGAGTGCCTCCATAAATCTTGCCCACTACTGAGGTAAGACTGGACCGTCTGTAGTTCCCGCCTCCTCCCTGCTTACCACTCTTGTGGAGCGGGATCACATGAGCCCTTCTCCAGTCTTCTGGGACCTCTCCTGTGCTCAGAGACTCACTAAACAACTCTGCTAATGGCTCTGCTAGTTCCTCCTTTAGCTCCTTAAGTACCCTGGGATGTATGCCATCAGGTCCCATTGCCTTATCCACCCTGACCTTAACAAGCTCTTGTAGGACCCTTTCTTTTGTGAAGGGAGTAGTGCTCACCTCCTTCCCCCCTGTGTCCATGGTGCTGAGCTGTGGGCCCTGCCCTACCTTCTCTTCAGTAAATACTGAGCAAAAGTATCTATTTAGGATAGATGCTTTTACAGGGTCCTCCTCCTCACATGCTCCCTTTTCTCCATTAAGCTTAGCAATACCCCCTCTGACTTTCTCCTTCACTAATGTATCTATAGAAAGTCTTGTCACCTTCTTTACTGTTCGTGCTAGTGTTTCCTCAGTTTGGGACTTTGCCTGCCTTACTGCCCTTACCTGCTTCCCTTAGGGCAGTTTGGTATGCCTCCCATCTTCATCCCGCTGTGTTCCCTTTATATTTCCTGAAGGCCAGCCTTTGGCTCTGACCTTTTCTGCTACTGTATTTGAGAACCAAAGTGGTTTCCTTTCTCTTTGTACTTCCTTTTCTGTCTAACACAATGGGATGTTGCTTCAAGTATTGCATCCTTAATGCTTGCCCACTTTGCCTGTACCCCTCACCTGTGTTTCTTTTGCCAGGGCTAGCTTAACTCTGTTGGCCATCTTATCAAAGTCAGCTCCTCTGAAGTCCCATATTTTGCCTTGGAATGGGATGATTTAGATGTAGTAGCCAAACTGAACCATACCATGTGATGGTCACTGGCCCCAGGTGACCTTCTACCTGGAGATCTGTGATCCCTTCTTTGTTAGTCAGTACTAGATCTAGGATAGCCCTGTCTCTTGTGGGTTGCTGTACCAGTTGTTTGAGGCCCTCCTGCAGGGAATCCACTATGAGTCTAGTTCTGGCAGATGTTCCTGCTGGTATTGACCAATCTGTATCTGGCATGTTGAAGTCTCCCATTATCAGAACCTCCCTTTAGCTGTCATGTTTTGTATATCTTCTAACAGTAGTGTGTCTATGTCCTCCCCTGGTCTGGGGCCTGTAGACAACCCCTGTTCTTATGGCTGTCCCATTTCCTGTTTCCAGGGTGACCCACAGTTCTTCTGGCTCCTTATGTGTATTCTGAATTTCTGTAGCTTTGATATTTTCATTAACATACAGGGCCACCTCCCCCTTTTGCACCTCGGTCTCTTCTGAACAATACATAGCCAGGTACTGAAGTCTCCCAAGTGTGGTTACTGGTAAACCACGCACTACTAATTGCTACTATGTCCAGTTTAGCCTCTGACATGATTGCCTGCAGGTCTGGGATCTTATTTCCCAGGATGTGAGCATTTGTGTACATGATTTTCCATTGGCCAGATTTTGGTGTGTTAGTTGTTGGGTGAAGTTTGGCATTACACCTGTGCATCGTATGGGGAGACAAACCTTTTTTCTTACCTGGTGATGCAAATGAACGGCAAACACGCTGAATTCCTGTTTGACCACTAGCTGAGGGGGGAGGGGCGTTCTTCCCATTCGACGTATGGGGTGCTGCAATGGCGCAGTCGGTGTGCAAAATCAATGTTTGGGACAGATTAAGAAAATCACAGTGACACTGTTCATGAGCAGAGGTCTTAAAATTGCTGTGTTAAAAATTTGGTGCCCAGGGTCCATAAAATGACTGTGTTACGAGCGTACATTGTGCAGTTTCCACGCACCCTTGTAAATTCACAAATTTGTAATATTTTCAGTCCATATTTTCAACACTGGCATTTTTCCACGCCTCCTTATGAACAGTACAGCTGTCATTTTTCTCACCCTGGCCGAAATGTGTTTTCGCACTTCCGGTGCAGAAATGCGTGGCTGCTGTGGGAAATCAGTGTTAGGGACTGATTAAGAAAATCACACTGACACTGTTCATGAGCGGAGGTCCCAAAATGCCTGTGTTGACAATCTGCTGTAAAAAAATCCCTAAACTAACTACTGTAGAATAGAAAAATAATGCTTCAATTATATTTAGCGCTAGCCACAAAGTGGCCATATACGTGTAAATTTATTTTCACTCTAAACTAAAAGTCTTCCACTCACCTTAATGGAAAAAGTGCTAATTAGCGTAATTTTATTTTCACACTTCTGAGCACTTCAGTGAATTTATGTACAGTGAATATTTCCTATTCTACAGTACATTACTGGTGTGCATTGCACAGTTTCTACGTACACTTGTGACTTCACCAGTTTTTTTTACATTTTCACTCCCGATTTTCAACATTGCCATTTTTTACACCTCCCCATTAACAGTACAGATATCATTTTTCACATCCTGTTCGAAATATGTTTTTTACACCTGTGGTGCCAAATGGCGTAGTCGCTGTGCAAAATCGGCTTTCGGCTAATGAACTGATATTGTCACTGTTCATGAGGTGGGGGTCACAAAAAACCCATGTTGAAAATTTGGAGTGGAAATACCAATGACCGCCTGTGGGGTTAGGGTTTCCAACCATAACGCCCCACCTTGTAGAGACTAACAGGCATCATGGGTGTGACTTGGGATTGTTGCCTGTAATGCTCATGCCATTCCACCCCTACCCACATCCTGCAGCCAGTGATAGGCATTGAGTTGTGCCTTGGACTCTTCGGCCCCAAAGTTCACCCCATTCTCCTATACTGCGCCCATCTCGCCATATTTCCTTATGGAATGGGTTGAGCATAAGGCCCAAGGACCCCAAGGCACACCGTGACTGTTGTCGGTGTCTGCAGGGTAGGATGTGGTGAAATGGCATGGGCGTTATGCCAGACGACCCAAAGGCACACCCCAATGCCTGTCAGTCTCTGCAGGGTGGTGGTGGGTTTGGCTTCAATTCAGTACTTCACTGCCATTCCTATTATGCATCTCTCTAACTCCTACACTACCAATGCCATCAAGCAAACATTCGGCATTGACAAATGCTTGTTTGAACAGGCAGTGAATTAAGGGTTACAAAATGACTTGTAACTTTTAAACGAAGTAACTTACAGATCTGATTTTGGGCATGAGGCTGATTGAGAATATGCTGATCCAAATTCTGAATTTATTGATGCCAAAAATGTTGACCTCAGTCTGTTTCTTCCAATGATGTTGCATACCAGGATCATTGATTGTATTACATGTATTGCCCTATTTATAAGCTATGATTTACTGTAACTAAATCCCGTGTCCTTGTCTGCAGTTGTACTATTGTCCAAATCATAAGCTATGGTCTTTTATAAATTATTCTGCAATTTCAACCACATGTAACTAAATCCTGTTGTCCTTGTTTGCAGTTGTACTATTGCCAATACCCTGTGGTTTGTGTATTCACTTGTGATTATTGCTTGTAACTAATTCTGGGTCGCACCTGAAAGAGGTACCTATGGTCTCAGTAGGCCTACCCATCACCAACATTCCATAAATAACTAAATAAAAAAGCTATATTAAAAATATCTGAGAAAACTAGAAACACACTGAGGATGAAGCTAAGGGTGTCAGAAATACATTTCTGATAAAAAAAAAAAAAAACAAAAAAAAAAACTGTATGATGAATTTTTTTGCCATCTAACAGATACTGCTACTTTAACCTCCCAAGGCTCCTGTTTACCCAGCTGTGGAAATGGGTAGAAGCAGGAACCCACTGAAAATGAGATGTGCATCTCGGCTGGGCTTTGCTAGGTAGACAAGTTGTACTTCATCAGCACAAGATGCTAAGTTGTCTGCATTGTTAGGGATATAAAAAACTTAGCTTAGTAAAGGCTGTTTTCCTCTTGCTTTTGCACAACCATCTGACAAAAGGCATGTTTTTGGCAGATATGAAGATGCGAAGAGCCAGAGCTCATTTCCAGGTGTGGCCCCCGTGTAGGGGTTATAGGGGTGTTTGTTGCTTAAGTGAAGCTGTTTTCCATTTAATTTAACCTTAATCTGACCCTGACGGACAGTAGGTTATCAGGGGCCCTCGGCCCATGGAAAAAAAACCTAGGCCCTTAAACACACAGGGCCAAGCCCCTCATTTTAGAACCATTTGTTACTTCCTATTTGTAGCACCAGTAATTTTGATTTTATTGATTTACATATGCTGTGTTTGCAACTGTACAGAAATCTGACCATTTCAGACCCTGCGTAAGAAGTATTTCTCGTTTTCGTTTACTTGTTGATCCACGGCATGTGTAGGTTTGTTGACTCCGTTGTGATATTTTCATACTGCTGCTGTCTCCATATTCCTGCTGCTGCAATCATCTATAGTACAGATATTAACCCATGAGTGGCATACTCAAACGAATCTCGCCCACCATCTGCAGCAGTCGGACCACCAAAAAGATAAATACATCACACTAATTAAACCACAGTCAGCAACGGAGGAATTGCAGTCACCAAAAATGACCAAACAAATCCAAGGTTGAATTGTGTATTTAATTAGCGTATGTATCCCTCGGTTTCTGCTGCATGCTGGTGCCGTGCCTGCTGTATGAGAGAGACGATATGGAGCTGTAGCCAAGTGACAAATACATAGATTAAAGAAAATGTAATATTGAAAATACATCACAGCAGTCGACCACAGTCTGCAGCTTTGGAATGGGTGTCACCAAAACTGCACCAATCCAAGACTAAATTTTTTTAAATTCTTATATCTGTCCTTTGGTTTCAGCCACATACCACAGCTATTGAGGATATATGAAAGACTGTATGGAGCTGAAGCCAGGGGGATCAGTACAAGAATTTTGAAGTTCAGTCTCTCATTCACTAGTTAACCCTGTAAAACCAGTATCACACCTGTTACCAAAAACACCTCTCAAGTCTGCACAAGCTCTGGTCGACTATCTCTGCTGTAGAGATCAAATGATACAATTTATGGCATTGTATGCTGAATGAGAGCTAAGGATAGCCACAGTAGCCAAGCGTGGGTTGCTGGCATCATGGACTGCACCCCTGCCGCTGCACCAGCAGGTCAGCCCTTTCCAAATTAATATCTGACTTTTCCCCACTCAACTGCTATCCCGTTCCCAGTCTGCACCTCTCATCCCATCACCTGGTTCTTACCACCATTCCCCACAGTCCTGCTCAGATCCTGGTATAAGCATCTGATGCAAATGGACTAGGAATCAAGTGGCAGTGAGTTAAGCGAATTTCCAAGCCTTTCTTTCCAAATCCGATGCACCTTATGGTAGTCTCGCACCCATCCTTTATTCCAGTCAGTCTGTTCCAGTCCTCACTCATTCCTTGTGTAACATGGTTATTATCAGTTTTCATCACAGGACATGGGGCACTGGTGCCTTTCAAATTCAGGCAGAACTTGTGTGGCCTGTATTTTATTAATAGTCCAACCAGTGAATTTTTAAAGGGAAACGTCCATGTAGGATTAAAATAATCAATATTGTTACCAATTGAGATCTGCTTTATGTAAGCCATTGACTGAACCCGTAACACTTTTAGGGCCAGAATTATAACCCATTCAGTTGCCCCCTCCCTTTATAGCTGCAGGCATCCATTTTCTAAATCACAGGCACAGGAAATGACATCACATCAGGGGAAAACACATATAGCCGATAAATATTTTAACCAGGAGAGGCACACTAAGCCGAAGCTTGATTCCAGGTGCGACCTGAGAGCACAAGAAAGTTAAGTGACTTGCTCAGGGTAACACAGTAATGCAAGTGGGGACTGTGGGATTCAAACCCAGGTCTCCAGGTTTGCAGCTTAAAGCCTTCAACCACTGCGCTATACTGCCTCCTTGAAGGGAAGAGGATTTCCATTGGTAACAATATTAATTAATTTAATCTTACATGGACGTTTCCCTTTAAGCAACAGGAGCTAGTATTTTCCTAAACAGAAAACGTGCTTCTGCTGTAGTACATTAAACAAGCAGTATGCACTTCAGCTGTTTTTGACAGCAAAAGCAACAGCAGACCCCTGTTTAGCCACCCGAGAAACAATAGAAACTGACTACAGATAAGGGACACTTAGCCCATCTAGTCTGCCCCTTTTTTGTTGTGTCGCACCAGATTTTTTTCACTCTCTTATATCAGTGTTCTAGGGACATGGATGTAGTGTTCTGTCTACGCTTCAGGCAGTGTTCCTTTCCCCTTTAAGGTGTGCTGGAATGCCTTCAAGCTGGCACCTCCCAACCACCTAGGTGGTAACTCCCTTGGCACTGCCCTGTGACATCACATTTTCCTTTTCACTGGAAGAAGAAAGTTCCCTCCTTACTGCTCTCGTGCTGAGAAGGCCCTTTGCTTATTAAAACTTTGAATTTCCAAATAATACTTTGTCTTTGTTCTACTCCTTCTGGTCTCTGGTATGGACGACACAAAGTTTGGTGCTGAGATTCTGAAACCGTGCCTTGGGGCAGAAGATGTATCGGACGGATCTGCACACCATGTGCGCCTACTGCCTGGGCTACGCGCATGATCCCCAGGCATGTGGCCTGTGACGCACTTTGCACCCATCTAGGTTAAAGGATTGCCATGCCCGCCTGCTTCTGGGTTGTCCAGACGATCGGGATCCGCCCGACAATTTTAAGGATGCCTGTCGGGTGCTCTCTGCGGCTGCAGGGTCCACCAAACAGATTACAGCATTTGAGGACGCCATGGCCCAGGCCGCAGCTCATGCTTCATCATCTTCAGCCTCCTTCACAGGGGCATTCAAAGGATTGTACCAGGACCTTCCCCACCCATGGGCAGGGTCCCTCAGGCACTAAGTCAAAATCCAAATCTACAAAAAGAGACCAAGAAACGGTCTGGCCATCGATTGTGGGATTGGGAGTGCTCTTGGACCTCCGATTCCTGCGCTTGTCTGGACATTCAGACTTCAGTCAGTTCTTCGGCCCAGGCCGCCAGCCCCGTGGTATCCCCATCACGCCAGTTGGTCAAGATGCGGGTCGATCTTCTAGCAGAGATATTTCTCGAGCCGGTCAACCCATTGTCTCCAAAAGAGGCTGACACCTCCCTGTCTGGTACCCTGTCCTGTCGCTCACTCAAGGAGGGACGGATCAGTCCACTGATCCGCCGCCTCTCACCCAAGAGCTTCCACACCCGGTGGAGCCCCGGCCCTTGCCAGCTCCCTCTGAGACCCACCAACAGCAGCCCGACAATCATGGTCGCGGTCCCACTCTCAGAGCTCTGAGTTGAGCAGCCTGCCTCGACATTGATGCTCATGCTTTCAATACTCAGGCAAGTGGTGCCGCTGCTGTTTCTCATCCTCCTTAGGTGAGGAGAGGCTCTGCACAAGCTGCATCGGCACTACGAGGACTTCATGTGGCAATAGCTCATTTTTACTGGGGGTGAAGCCTGTCCCGGCCATCACTTGGCTTTCGCCACAGAGGTTGCATCCTTTTGCACCTCGGCAGGAGTTGACTCATCCAGCCCTAGCTAGGCCTCCCCCAGCCTCTCCACCAGTTATACATAGATACATAGACAGTGTCGGCAGATAAGGGCCTATGGCCCACCCAGTCTGCCCATTTGAGCTTGTAAGTTCAGTATATGTTTTCCTAGAAGTCTGTTGCCTTACCCCTGACCTCCAGAATTCCTTTATGTCTATCCCATGCATTCTTAAATCCTCGTGGATTGTTTCAGCCTCACCACCTTTTGGCAGGGTGTTCCACTTGTCCACCACCCATTCTGTGAAGAAATTCTTCCTCACGTTTCCTCTAAATCGTCCTCCCTCCAACTTCATCCCATGCCCTCTAGTTCTGGAACATCTTTTCGCTTAAAATAGTGTATTTCTGCACCCTGTTCCTCCCTGTAAGATACTTGTATGTCTCTATCATATCCTCTCTCCTTCTCTCCTCCAGGGAGTACATGTTCAGTTCATTCAACCTGTCCTCATAGGACTTGTGATGCAATCCATGCACCATCTCTGTTGCCCTCCTCTGAACCTTCTCTACCCTGTCTATGTCCTTCACGTGGTAAGGTCTCCAGAGCTGTGCACTGTACCCAGGTGGGGCCTCACTGGTGTCTTGTATAGTGGAATTATGACCCTTCTTTTTCATGCTGGTGATGCCCCTGCCTATGCATCCCAGCATCCTATTTGCTTTACCTGCTGCCTTGTCACACTGTTTCCCTAACTTGAGGTCATCAGAGATGATAACCCCAAGATCCCTTTCCTACTTGATGCATGCTATATCCTCACCCCCCAACTGATATATTGTGCCAGGGTTTTTGTGCCCCATATGCATTATCTTGCACTTCTTTGCATTGAATTTCAACTGCCAAATCCCTGACCATTCTTCCAAGTTTCTGCAGGTCCCTTCTCATTCTGTCTACACCCTCTGGTGTGTCTACTCTGTTACAGAGCTTTGTCATCAGCGAACAGTGAAATTCTGCCTTCTAGGTCCTGCACAATGTCACTGATGAAGATGTTGAATAGGACCGGTCCCAGCACTGATCCCTGCGGTACCCCACTGTTCACTCTTCCCTCTGTGGAGTGACAGCCATTTACCACCACCCTCTGTGTCCTGCCACCCAGCCAGTTACCTACCCACCACACTACTGTCCTGCCCACACCAATATTCCCCAGTTTGTGTAATAGTCTTCTATGTTGCACAGTGTCAAAGGCCTTGCTGAAGTCCAGATAGGCCATGTCCACTGCCCTCCCCTGATCCACCTCCCTAGTCACCCAGTCAAAAAATTCAGCTGGTGGAGCCGCCACCTAAGCAGTCTAAGTCCAGCGCTCCAGCTAAGGAGACCTGCCCGGCCCTGGGTCTTCCCCATCAGCTGTCGGTCACCATTACCCTGTTTGTCCCTGGAGGGTCAGCAGGGACTCTGGCAGTCGACCCGTCTTCCATGACTCCTTGGAATCGGAGGGTTCCTCCTTGCACTCCCGTCCGGTGGACTTGGAGTCAGCCAAAGATCTGTCAATGGAGCATGGCCCTTCTTTCTTTATGGGCATTCTCAGTCTCATCATGGAATCTACGGGTCTCCTGTTGGAACCTGTTCAAAGTGAGCTTGGTACCTGCTTACTGAGATCCTTGACCAGGGTGACTCCCCTGGGGAAGCCTTCCCAGTGGCAAACGCTATTCTTGGTCCTGCCATGGAGCTGTAACAGCACCCTGCCTCTTGTCCTGCGCCATCAGCCCAGATGGCCCGCAAGTATGTGGTCCCTATCGGGTTTTACAGAGCATCCCTCGGCTGAGGGTCATGTGGCTGACTCAGTGTTCAGGTGCATGGGCAATGCGGGGGACATTGACAAGCCACCCGATAAGGAGTACAAGAAGTTGGACCATATGGCTAAAAAGGTGTATGCTGCTCCTCTCTCGGCCTACAGCAAGTGAGTTTGGCCCTTGTGATGGCCCACTTCTCACATGCCCTCCTGGGCACGCATGATGAGGTGCTTCCTCATCTCCCAGCAGACCACGGTCAAACAGGTCTGGGATCAGGGCCGAGCAGTAGCCAAGCAACAGCTCCAGACTGCCATGGACATTGGCGACTCCTGCACCCAGTCTGTGGTGGCCACAGTGGCTATGTGCTGCAGAGCCTAGCTGAGGATCTCGACCTTCATGGCAGATACCCAGCACAAGCTGTTGGATGTCACCCTCCTAGGTATAGACTTGTTCGGGTCTAGGATCGAGAGGCACCTCACCCACATTAAAAAGTCAGATGCCACCTTGGACTCAGTTACATCCACTCAGAGAGACCCAAAGGGTTCTATGCAGCAGCAGAAGAAGCTCCTTCGTCCCCTGTGGCCAAACCTGCCCAGCCTCAAGCTGGACAACTGGTTCAGGCTTGGTGATGTTGACCAAAGTCTGTGGCCACAGTTGTCCATAACCCTGGAGGCAGAGGCCCCAGTGGTTCCTCATCCAGGCCCTCTGCTGCCTCTAAGCCTTCCCAGTGATGTGATGAGGGGTGCCTCCCTCATGCCTGTCATGTTTCCTCTGGGTTCTTCTGTGGGGGGCCAGCTCTGCCATTTCCTTTCCGCCTGGTCCATTGTCACCACAGGCAGGTGGGTTCTCGAGGTGGTTGGTCAGGGTCTTTCTCTGGAATTCAAGGTGTACCCACCTTGCAAAGCCCGTGCCTTATGGGAGGGTATCGCATCCATGGACATCCTGTCTGCCCTTTTCGATGACATCGCCTAGCTCCTCCACAAGGAGGTCGTGGCTGCTGTCTCACTCTCTGGAACACTCAGGGTTTGTCTCCAGGTACTTCCTGGTGCCAAAATGAATGGGGGGCTGGTGCCCCATCTTAGATCTGCATGACCTGAAGAAGTTTCTCAGGCCATGCACCTTCAGGATGGTCACTCTGTCTCAGATCATACCATCTCTCAGGCAAAACATGTGCTTTTGCTCTCTAGATATTCAGGATACATTGTTATTACATCCCAATCCATCCTTCCCACCACCAGTTCCTCTGGTTCTGAGTGCAAGGGATCCTCTATGAGTTCCAGGCCATGCTATTCGGCCTGTCCTCGGTCCCCAGGGTCTTCACCAAATGCATGGCAGTGGTGCCAGCCCACCTGAGGCATTGAGGAGTTTGGGTTTACCCTACTTGGATGACTGGCTGATTGCAGGTCCCTTCAGGCAGGAGGTGGAGCAGTCCAGGGATCTGGCCCTCTAGACCTACGTCTCTTTTGGCCTCCTGGTCGGCAAGGCCAAATCGGAACTCGTGCCCTCGTGGGTGATCAACTTCATTGGGGCGGAGCTCAACTCTTGCAGAGCCTGGGCTCGACTCTCGGCAGATGAGGAGGCTTTCTCCTCCTTTGCCTGATCTTTTCGGGTTGGACAGTTGCGCCTTGCTCGGGACTTCCTGCGCCTCCTGAGATACATGGCAGCATGCACCAGCATGATCCGTTGGGCCCGCTGGAGAATAGAAACATTGGAGGTGACGGCAGAAGAGGACCGCAAGGTCCATCTAGTCTATCCAAGAACCTACATGGTGCTATTCCCCCTCCCCTCCTTTGCCTTTCCATATGCTACCTTTATGTCTATCCCATGTGTTCTTGAACTCACTTACCATTTTGGCCCCCACTACCTCCTTGGGTAGGCTGTTTCTTGGGTCCATCACCCTCTCTGTAAAGAAGAACTTCCTCGTATTACTCCTAAACCTCCCTCCCTTCAGCTTCATGTCATGCCATCTCATTCTCTCGCTCTATTTCAGTTGGAAAAGCTCCTGAACGTTAACTTTATTTGTACCCCTCATATATTTAAAGTCTCAATCATGTTGCCCCTCTCCATCCTCTGCTCCATGGAGTACATGTTGAGTTCCCTCAGCCTGTCCTGGTATGCCATATGGTGCAGTCCCTGAATCATTTTCGTGGCCCTCCTCTGCACTGTCTCGATTCTGTCTATGTCCCTTTTGAGGTGTGGTTTTCAGTACTGTACGTAGTACTCCAGGTGGGGGCGGCAGCACCCTGTAGAGTGATAACACCACCTCCCTCCTGCAACTTGTGATTCCCCTCCCGTTGCAGCCCAGCATACCACTTGCCTTTGATGCCGGCTTTTGGCACTGTTTACCCCTTTCAAGTCTTCTGAAAGAATGACCCCTAGATCCCTGTCCTGGTTGGTGGAGGCTAGCTTCCCTCCTCCCAAGTAGTAATCCTCTTTGGGATTGTTTCTGCCTAAGTGCATGACTGCACTTTCTGGGGTTGAATTTCAGCTGCCATATTTCGACCATTCCAGTTTTTTCAGGTCTGAAGTCATACTTCTTACACCCTCAGGGGAGTCCACCCTGTTGCAAATCTTGGTGTCATCAACAAATAGATGCACTTCACCTTGCAGCCCATTTGCAATGTCTGCTATGACCACATTGAAGAGTAGGGGACCCAGTACCAAACCCTGTGGTACCCCGCTGGTCACCTCCCTTTCAGCTGAAAATGCCCCGTTTACCCGAACCCTCTGTGTTCTTCCTCTCAGCCAGCTACTCTGCCACCTCCCTGCCCACCCCCATGTGGTGCAGCTTCCACACCAGCCTTCTTTGTGGAACAGAGTTGAAGGCTTTGCTGAAGTGCAGATAGACGACATCTACAGTCGCTTCCTGATCTACTGTCCTTGTAACCAAGTTAAAGAAGTTGACCAGGTTAGTTTGTCAAGACCAACCAGTTGTGAACCCATGCTGTTTTGTGTCTTGCTGCCCACTGGTCTGCACTCTCTGCAATGGGAGCTGGCCCACCAGTGGTCTCAGCACAAGGGCCACTTCGACCAGCCGGTCACTGTGACCCAGCTGATGCGGGACACCTTCCAGTGGTGGTTGGTCACAGAACATCTGCAGGAACGGATCCCATTTGTCTGCTCAGAGCAGACGGTCATCTTGACAAATGATGCCTTCCCGATGGGCTGGGGTGCGCACCTAAGGGACCATAGAGTCCACAGGCTCTGAACCCCCAAGAAGTCCTGATGCTATATCAACCTGTTGGAGCTGCAGACAGTTCGGCTGGTACTGACAGCCTTTGCTCCACACGTTTGGGGGTCAGGTCATTCAGGTCCAGATGGACAACTCCATGACCATGTACTACCTCAAGAAACAGGGGAGGATGCACTCCCTTCCTCTGTGCAGGGAAGCTCTCTGTGTTTAGACCCTCTTGCACAACCTGGAGGCCCATCTTCCCTTGCCACCCATGTGGCCAGTGTCTCTAACCAGATGGCAGACACTCTCAGCCGTGTAGGTGATGTGTCTCCCAAGTGGTCTCTCCACCCAGAGGTAGTACACAACCTGTTCTCCCGGTGGGGTACCCCTCTGGTGGACCTGCGTGCCTCCAGAGAGAACACAAAGCTGTGGCTGTACTGTGCCCGCCCCTCCTCCCTTAGCAGGAAATGCTGCAGGGGGATGCCTTTTCCAGGCCCTGGACCCCAGGCCTTCTCTGTTTATTTATTTAAAAGTTGATAACCGGGAAAGGCACCATGAACTGAAGCTCATTTCCAGATACGACCACAGGAGGGAGGAAGTACAGGAGTTAGATAAATACAACTGAAGCATAACAATAACAGAGACTATGCCTTCCCTCCATTTCGCTTGATCCACAAGGTGTTGCACAAGGTGAGGAGGGACAAGGCATGGGTGATCCTGGTGGCTCCAGACTGGCCACGCCAGTTCTGGTACTGGTACCCCGATCTCGGCCTCAGCAATAGGTCCCTGAGGTGTCTTCCTCTCCACCCGTACCTGCTCTCCATCAATCAGGGGAAGGTACTCCACCCGGACCTTCAATCACTACACCTGACAACTTGGTTCCTGTGCTGCTAGAGTTTCAGGCTTTGGGTCTCTCTGAAGATGTCCTAGCTGTGATTGAGGCATCTCTGAAGGAGTTGACGCGAAAATGCTATGCCTTCAAATGGAAAAAATTCTCAATTTGGTGCCAGGGCAAGGGTCTGGACTCTTATGTTGTCCGGTGGCTAGCATTCTCGACTACCTCTGCTTCCTCTCCCAGTTGGGCCTTTGGTCGACGACCCTT
This sequence comes from Neoceratodus forsteri, assembly GCA_016271365.2. Lineage (NCBI taxonomy): Eukaryota > Metazoa > Chordata > Ceratodontiformes > Ceratodontidae > Neoceratodus > Neoceratodus forsteri. The sequence continues at coordinate 824,941,944 of CM057456.1, forward strand.
AAGGTGCACCTGGTCGCCATCTCTGCTTACCGGGCATGGGCCGGTACACAGTCGGTGGTGCAAGAGAAGGTGTTCTGATGCTTTTTCAAAGGCCTTGATCACGTTTCCCCTCCGGTGCGTGAACCACCACCACCTTGGGACTTGTTGCTGGTATTGGCAAAGCTTATGGGCAAGCCATTTGGACCAAAGCGCAGGTGTGACATGTCTCACCTGTCATGGAAGACCACCTTCCTGATGGCTATCACATAAGCTAGAAGGATTAGTGAGCTCCAGGTGCTCTCGGTGGAGTCTCCTTACCTGATCTTCCACAGGGACAAAGTTGTCCTTCGCCCCAACCCGAAGTTCCTCCCGAAGGTTGTGTCTGATTGTCACCTTAACCAGGTGATTAATCTCCCATTGTACTTCACCAACCACACCTCGGAGACCAAGCACAGGCTTCATATTTTGGATCTGCGGCGGGTGCTCACCTGTTGCAAGGAGCGCATGGCTGGAGTTCGAGGAGAGGTTCACCAGCTATTTGTCACCTATGCTGAAGCCACACCAGGCAGACCGGCAGCTAAGCAGATGACTGGCAGGTGGATTGTAGCGTGCATCGATCTGTGCTATAGGTTGGTGGGTAGGGAGCCTCTCATAGGGCTAAGGGCTCATTCCACCCATCATACCGCTGCCTCGGTGGCTGCTTCCATGGATGACCCCATCAAGGAAATCAGTCAGGCTGCTACCTGGAAGTCAGCACAGTCCTTCATTTCCCACTACCACAATGACCTTCAGTCACTCTGGGATGTTGGGTTTGGGGCCTCAGTTCTCCAATCGCTATTCTCTAAGTAGGGGGTGTGGGCCTTGCTTCACTCCTCCCAGAGAACTACCAGGAGTCTGCCTGAAGTGTGGATAGAACACCATATCGACATCCCTAGAAGCACAAGTTACTCACCTGTAACAGTAGTTCTAGGAGTGGTATATGGTGATCTTACTTAACGTGGGAGCTCTTGCAGCAGGTTATAACCATTAGGTCTAATGCTGCAGGCATTAGGACCCACCGGAAAACTTCTCAGCCAGCAGTACCCAGCAGGAACTGCCCCAGCAGGAACCGCCCCGCCACGTCGGCTCCACCCTGATGTCAGCCCTGGTACAAAAGGGGGCGGACCCAGTTCCACCCCAGTTGTTTCAAACAACATGAAGTCTTGCTATATTATGACTATTGCAGTTTGTCCCACCATTAGAACTGCTCCGGAGGTGAAAGAGTTAACTTCCATGCCAGGCATGGAACTTGGAGCGCGAGCTCGGTTTGAGAAGCTCTGTCTGGAAGATTTCAAACTGAAACTGTCAGATTCTTTACTCTGCCTCACTGAACAGTCGCTCTGGAGATTCCTCCTACTACTCGGTTCATTTCGGTTTAAACAGTATTTCTCGGTTAAATTCAACCGTGATTATTATTATTTTAACCGCAAACCCGATCAGTTCAAGCTCTGTCTGTGGTATTGTAAGTAATAGACAGGTTTATTTCTGTGTGGAACTTGTAATGTTTATCGGTTCGGTTCGAACCGATCAGGTTGTTTTAAAACTTTGTTCTCAAGCATTTGAAAGCTTTTAGAGTGGTTCCGGTTCTTATCGGTTCTAAAAACGGATTTCATTACGGTTTTTTCCACGACCATGACACGGTTGGGAACCGATAAGGTGTCTTGCCTGGCAATCAAGTAAAAGGGCAAGTTTTGGTTAGACTGGCATTATGTCTGAGAAACCCAAAAGAAAAACCGGGCCCACTGGGTTTCAGCACTGTAGTGTCTGTGGGGAAGCCTTTGCCAAGGCTGACCCACACACCACATGTGTATATTGTCTGGGGTTTGACCACCTCAATTCAGACTGCCAGATTTGTAAGAACTTCCCTGCAGCTACCCTGGATAAGAGAGTTGGTAGGCTCAGGGAACAAGAGGCCAAAAAGTCCGCTGACCCGGATGGCCAGGGAGTGCCCTCTGACCAGGGCGAGACTTCCTCGGGCAAACGTAAAGCTGTCTCTCAGGAGCCAGTTCCAGCAAAGAAAACTAGAAAATCAGCAGGTGTGGAGTCAAAAATTCCTTCTCCAACTGCTGCAGAGATAGCTAAAGCAATACAAATTGTCCAGTCACTTTCTCCGGTTCCGTCCGAACCGCCACTGTCCTGCAAAAGGTCTGTTCGGTGTTCCACCGTTCAAGAATATGATATAGAAGAGTTTTATGAACCAGAGGAGGGAGGATGATTATGAACAATGTGAATGTGACTTTGAGAGTCTGGATGTGCCCATTGAACTGGACATCTCTCCAGACAGACCTTTAGAATCTCTCCCTACGCTTTCTGAGTCCCCTTCTCATTTTCTGTTTTATAAAAAGGTTGCTGAAACCCTCCAGCTCCCATTGGAGGAAGCTGTGGATGAGCAAGAGGAACCTGACTTTGTGGAAATGATGGACATCCCAGAGTCCAGGAGATTGTCTATTCCTTTAGATAAATCATTTAGGAAACAAACAATGAAAATTTTAAAAGCTCCTAATTCTGTGCCTCCTGTGGACAAAAAGATGGACAGGAGGTACACTTTGTCAGGTCCTGATACAGAATTTCTTTCACAGCATTGCAGTCATGTTGGGGTAGTTAAGGCTGCAGCCTGTGATAAGGCTAATATTCCCCTGGCTTCACATCCTCCTGACAAGGACTCCAAGAAGATTGATGCCATGGCTAAAAAACAATAGATGGCATGTCCTTGGGACTCAGACAAGCAAATTTCATGGCTTATGTGGCAAGATACCAAAAGTCTAGATGGGACACTGTCATGGCTTTGGCCAAACAGGCCCCTGGCCAGCTTGCCAAGGAGCTGGAGCAGGTGGCTGCTGATGGTATTGAGGCATCCAAGGTGCAATTCCATGCTGCTGTGGATTCTAATGATGTATCCTCTAGAGTCATGGCTACATCTGTGGCCTTTCGTAGATTGGCTTGGCTCAGGTGTACTAGTTTGTCACAGGATACCCAGACTAAGGCTATGGATTTTCCTGTGGTAGGAAATTCTTTGTTTGGGGAGCAGACAGAGAATTATATGAAGAAAATGGATGAATATAGAACTACTTACAGGAGTGCACAAGCCAAGGAGCGAGAGCCACTCCTCAGAGGCAGACCCCAGGGGTAGGCTATGGCTTTTTCACAGGCCTTTTACTAAATCCCAGGCCTCCTCTTCTCGGCTTATGCTCAGAGGTGGGTTCTTCAGAGGGAGAGGCAGACAGGGTGCAAGCAGGCCTGCTCCTCCCCTCAGCCTAAAGCTCCTGCCAAACAGGCACCCTGATGGGGTGCCCAGGGCCGGTTCTCCATTACCTGTAGGGGGCAGGCTGGCTTACTGCTCAGGACTGGGAGTCTTTAACATCAGACAAGTGGGTCCTGGAAGTAGTAAGCCAGGGTCTGGTTCTCAGCTTCAAAAAATTTCCAAAGATGAGAATCAGATCTTTTCCACCTGCAAACCCTCTAGAAACTTTTGCTTTGGAAACAGAAGTCTCAACCCTCCTGGCTCTCAGAGCTGTAGAAAGGGTTTCTCCCCTACACCAGGGCAAGGTCTGTACTCCAGGTACTTCCTTACCCCAAAAAAGACAGGAGAATGGCGGCCCATTCTGGACCTAAGATATCTGAACAAGCACCTTTTAAAACCAAAATTCAAAATGGTGACTCTGGCAATGATTTTACCTTCTCTAAGGCCAGGGGACTGGCTAGCTTCCCTGGACCTCAAGGATGCCTACTTCCATGTTCTTATCAGAAGCTCCCACCGAAAGTACCTCAGATTGAACTGCCCTCAGGCCGTTACCAATTCAGAGCAATGCCCTTTGGCCTACCTCTGCCCCAAGGGTATTCACAAATGCCTGGCAGTAGCAGTTGCTCATTTAAGAAGGCAAAAGATTGCCATCTTTCCCTACCTAGACGACTGGCTCATTGTAGGTCAGTCTCGGACCAGGTCAGATCACACCTGAGATTACCCAGCAGCTGCTCACCTCTCTGGGCTTTCTTCTCAATCTTCCAAAGTCAGTTCTGGAACCTGTCCAGGTACTCACCTTTATAGGTGCAGAATTGGACACAAAGCAGGCCAGAGCCTTTCCTTCCCAGAAAGGTAAGGAACCTAGTGGCCCTGGTCTCCTCCTTCACTTTGCAGGTCTCTCGACCAGCAAGGCACTCTCTACAGCTCCTAGGACACATGGCTGCTTCCACAGCTGTAGTGCAAGAGCAAGATTTCAGATGAGGGACATTCAGTTCCACTTGAGAGCCTTTGTCTCAAAGAAAGATCCCTATCCAAGTTGATCCCAGTGACTCGAACCCTGATCCAGGCCCTTCAGTGGTGGCAGGATCAGAGCAATCTGAGACTAGGGTCCCCTTCATCCCTCTATCTCACTCCTTGACCCTTACTACAGATGCGTCCCTTCTGGGATGGGAGCTCACATGGGCTACTTTCCACCCAGGGGAGTGTGGTCCCTCAGGAATCTCTGCTCCACATCAATCTGCTGGAACTCAGAGCTGTTTTTCTAGCACTTCAGGTTTTTTTTCTGCATCTGTTCAGAACAAAGTGGTACAGGTCAGAACAGACAACACCACTACAATGTGGTACATCAACAAACAAGGGGCACTCGTCTTCGGCCTTGTGCACCGAGGCAATGAAGTTGTGGTCTCTGGCTTATTCTGAACACTTCCCTCGTAGCAGTTCACCTCCCAGGCAGGACAATGTCCTGGCAGATGCCTCAGCAGGATTTCCCAGGGCCATCACGAATGGTCACTGGATCCCCGAGTACTGGGGATAGTTTTTGCCAGATGGGGCACCCCTCAGATAGATCTTTTTGCAGCCCCAGACAATCACCAACTTCCACTGTTTTGTTGCAGGCCCCCAGTGATGGGCTCACTCCCCCTGGATGCCTTTCTCCTTGATTGGGAAGGGAAGTTTCTTTATGCCTTTCCCCCCTTCCCTCTCCTGTTCAAGGTGCTAGTCAAAATCAGATCCCAGCCCTGCAAGATGATCCTGATTGCTCCAGATTGGGCCAGGCAGCCCTGGTACCCACTCCTTCTGTCCTTAGCAGCCCATCTTCCCCTGTTTCTCCCCAGGAACCACAACCTGTTAACTTGTGCCCAGGGAGAGTTTGGTATCCTAATCTCAATCCTCAACCTCAAGGCCTGGCTTTTGAGGAGTTAGAATTGATGACCTACACCTTCTCAATGTGTTCTCGAAATCCTGAAAGCTTCTAGGAAGCCTTCCACTAGGGCTACTTATAACTCTAAATGGAAAACGCTTTCCATGGGTGTTCTGGGAAGCATATTTTCCGGAATCTGCTGATTTGCCCATTGTTTTGGACTATGTGGTCCATCTTAATTCTTTGGGACTGAGACCAGCTACCCTGAAAGTGCATTTGGCAGCTGTCTCTGCTTTTATTTCAGCAGGAAAGCCCTCTTCTCTTTCCACTCACCCTGTATTTTCAAAGTTTTCAAAGGATTACCATACTAATCCACCTTTCAGGGCCCCTGCTCCTGCCTGGGATCTTAATGTTTGCATTGCTCAGCTGATGCAACCCCCCTTTGAACCTCTGTCTTCGGCAGAGCTTAAGTACTTGACTTGGAAAACTGTTTTTCTAGTAGCGATCACTTCTGCCAGGCGCATAAGTGAGTTACAAGCTTTGTCAGTGGAGACTGACTTTATTTCCTTCACAGGATAAGGTAGTCCTCAGGACTAACAGGAAGTTTTTGCCTAAGGTGGTTTCAGACTTCCATCTTAACCAATCTATCTCCCTTCCAGTGTTCTTCACTGATCATTCCTCCTCTGGTGAGAGGAGGTTGCACAGCTTAGATGTTAAGAGGGCCCTAAGTTACTACATAGAGCATACCAAGGGTCACAGGTTCGAATCCCTCCAACTATTTCTCACTTATGGTGAGCTTGGAAAAGGGAAACCTGCCACTAAGAGATCCATTGCCAGGTGGATTGTCTCTTGTATCCAATTTTGCTATCAAAAACTGGGAAAGGTTCCCCCTTCAGGCCTGAGGGCTCACTCTACCAGAGGTACAGCTGCGTCTCTAGCTGCTGCCAGGGACATCCCTATCTTAGAGATATGTCAAGCAGCTACTTGGAAAACGGTGCACACTTTCACCAAGCATTACTCCCTGGATATCCAGGCCAGGATGGATGCTCGGTTTGGCACAGCCGTAGCTTCAGAGCCTATTCCTAAGTAGGTTCTGTCCCTCCTCCATGGAGGTACTGCTGTTGTATTTGTAATAGTCATAATATAGCAAGACTTTATGTTGTTTGAAGAAAAAATTACTCACCTTAGTAATGTTGTTTCTTCTAATGGAGTCTTGCTATATTATGACCCCCCCAAGCCTGCCCCTCTCAGAACTTCTACTTGGGGTATGGGGTGGGCATTCCAGTGTTGGCACTTTTTTGATGCCCATTTTTTGTTTCCACCCCTTCTTTTTGGGGTGTTTGGGTGTTGTGTTTTATATTATCTTATTTCATCTTATTTTAATTTTCTGGTCCCCTGACTTGAGTCTTAGTGTTGGGACTAGGAAAATGTGTTAATATTTAAGTAGCCAGTTGGCTAGTGTAGGTTACAGCTTCCACACAGAACCTTAGTGAGTTTTGCTCGTAAAGATCTGACAGTTTCAGTTTGAAATCTTCCAGACAGAGTTTAAACCGAGTCTGGCCCAAGTTCCATGCCTGGCATGGAAGTTAACTTTTTCACCTCTGGAGCAGTTCTAATGGTGGGACAAACTGCATAGTCATAATATAGCAAGACTCCATTAGAAGAAACAACATTACTAAGGTGAGTAATTTTTTCTTCGCAATGTGCCAAGACATTGAAAGTTCTTGGCTTCAGCCACCACCAGCAAACACTTCCGCTTTTGCTTTTTCAATACTAACTCGTTTTCAGTACACGCGTATGTTGTCCCATCATCGGTCTCCTCAAGGGACCCTTCGTGGCTAAGTGCAGCTACGACCGTCGGATTCAGCCAAGGGCGGCACACTAAGTGTGTCTTTGCTTGGGGCCTAACCACGACACCGCGGCCTGTTCCACCTGCCAAGGCTTCACAAGTAGGACCAGGATCTGCCACTTGAAGGCTCTCAAGATGTTCCGTCTTGAGCAAAAGATGGACCTGCACACCTCCGGGGAGAAGGCAAAGCATAAGGAGAAATCCAAATGGTCCTGAGACAAGGACCGTAGTCGGTCCCGTTTGCGGCCTTCCCCTAAGAAAGTCCACTCTTCCCCAGGCTTGGGAGAGCCCACTCTTCCCAGGCTTGGGAGAACAGCACTCAAAGAAGGATTCTGCAGAGAAAGTACAGGCCAAGGCAGGTACGTCTGGGGAAAAAGCCTGCTAGACCCAAGGTGACGCCGCTCAGTCACCCCTAAGACCTCGGAGGCAGAAGCCATGGCCCTGCCTGCCAAGGTCCCGGCTTCGCCTGATAAGGGCAAGCCCCTGGAGTCTGAGGACACTCCAGTGCCCCCCCCCACATGAAACCGTCGCCGGTCCTAGTACCGACGCCAGTAGAATGGGCGAAGGATCCTGACGCTGCCGGCGAAGGGGCAGTGTCTCTATCTCCCAAGTCCTTCTCCCTCGGAGCTCTCCAGGAGGCTCCCCCTCAAGGCTGGACACTTTAGAGGTCCCCTTTCCGGGGACAGCGGCCTCGGTGTTTACCAAGGAGGAGCTCCAGGATCTTTTTTCCTTTTGGTGGGACCAGGTCCAAAAGCAGACCCCCCTCCCCCCCCCGAAGCTGGCCCATCACTGGTACAGGACCCATCGAGTAAACCCCAGCCGAGGGTGTCTTTGCTGAAGAACACTCTAAGAGGTTGCTGCTCGCCAACACCACCAAGGCCCGTTTCGATCTCGGTTCAGTAGACTGACACCGGCGCTCACTGAGGTCAGGTAGCCGACGCCGGTTTAGGTCTCATACCAGGAGCCGTTCTGCTGAGCGGACCCGCTTCTAATGTCGGTCCCTGGACCGGCGTCAGTCACCGCTCCGTTGGTCTCGTGACAGACGTCGGTCGGTGAGCCACCGACGTTCGAGCGAGGCTAGTCATAGGGACAGGTTTGACTACTCGTCACCTAGTAGTCAGTCGCCCTCTTCCTCTTATGCTTCTTTTTCTTCTTCCCTCTCGGGAATCGGGGGTTCCCCAGGAGAAAAGGATGAGCTCCACTCGCCTCCTGATGATCCAAACTGTATGGACATCATGAGGCATATCCAGGCCTCTAATGAACGGGATACAGAGGACCTGGATCCGGAACACCGTCGACCAGCCAAGTACCTGTGGCAAAAGGAGCCCAAACCTCTCGTGGTGCCTCCTTTAGTGGACACCTTGCAGGATCTCACCAGGATTACCTGGCAGTGTCCAGCTTCAGTCCTGGCAGTTCCTAAAAAGTCGGATAGACTGTACAGAGCCCCAAAGGATGAGCCTTTCATGGCTGAGCACCCTCAGATGGACTCTTCTGTGATTACGACTGCCCACGATAAGTCAAAGTGGCTGAAGCACCTTAGTTCACGGCCTCCTGACCCTGAGTCTTGCTATTTGGACCAGGTGGGCAAGAAAGTCTATTCTGCCTCCACCTGCTCCATTAGATCCCTTAATTTCATGATGCATATGATTTAGTACCAGAATGCGCTCTGTGAATGGGTACAGGAGCTTGTGAATGCCTTGCCAGACTCTGCACAGAAGACGGAGATTCTGGATGTCCTTAAGTCGGGCTCGGACATAGGCAAGCATGTTCTGCATGCCTCGTATGACACTGCAGATACGGTGGCCACAGCAGCAGTGTCAGGGGGTCTGTCTCAGGCACCATGCTTGGTCAAGAGTCTCAGGCTTTCACCAAGACCTACAGTCCTGGATCCTGGACCTCCCATTCCAGGGTTCCGTCTTCTTTGGGCAGGAGACAGTCTCTCATCTCCAGGAGTCAGGGCAATCCATCTGGTCTGTCCGTCAGATGTACAGAGGAGAGCAAAGAAATGGCCATTTTGGAAGCCGTCAGGTGCCCAAGCCCATGGCAACCAACGAGGCCAGAGAGGTGGCTTTCAAAGGAGAGACGGATTCCCGCAGCCTGGAGGCACTCTTTCTTGAGGCCCCAAGTCCTCCCAAGCCTCTCTGCCCACTCCCAGCTCCGCTCAGTGATTCCCTCCCGACCCCCCCTTCTCCGGAGGAGGTTCCAGGGGAGGCAGTAGGGGGTTGCATCTCCCTTCATCTGAAGGGCTGGAGCTCTGTCACTGCAGACCAGTGGGTCCTCGATATCATAAGGAGGGGACATATGCTGGAGTTCACAGAGATCCCTCCGGACACCCCACCAAGGTCCTCGAGATATTCTCCTTCTCACGTTCCACTCATAGAAGGAGAGATTCAGGCCTTCTTGTGGAAAAGAGCAATAAGCCAGTCCTTCTGCAGCAGCGGGGGGAAGGGTATTACTTCCATTTCTTCCTGATTCCAAAAAAGACCCAAGATCTTTGTCCCATTCTGGATCTCAGCTCGTTAAACTATTATATAGAGTGCAGAAGGTTCCGGATGGTGACTCTTCCAGGACTGCTTCTTCTGCTGCATCAGGGAGACTGGCTCTGCTCCCTAGACATGCAAGATGCTTACATGCACATTGGGGTCTTTCCCCCTCACAGGAAGTACCTGAGGTTCCCTTGCAGGGGGAGCACTATCAATTTCGGGTTCTCTTGTTAGACCTCTCCTCCGCTCCTTGAGTCTTCACAAGATGCTTGGCTGTAGTGGCTGTGGCTCTAAGGCTCCAGGGACATTGGCTCTTCCCTTACCTGGACGATTGGCTGCTTGTGGCCCCGTCAAGATCACGCCTTCTTCAAGCTCTGGGAAACACCTGTACTCTATTCCGAGCTCTGGGGTTCACACTGAATCTTCCAAAGTCTTCCCCAGAGCCCAGCCAAAGGCTCGTCTTCATAGGAGCGGTCCTGGATTTGGTCCAGGGATGGCTTTTCTACCTCCAGAGAGGAGCGCTTGCTTGCGAGAGGTTGCCGGATCGTCCCTAGTAACCACTCAGGTCCAGGCCAGGACCTTCATCAGACTACTGGGGCACATGGTGGCGGCCATTCCTGTCACTCCTTTGGCCCGCCTCCACTTGAGAATCCCACAATGCGTACACAGGGTGCAGTGGGATCAATGCTCAGATGACTTAGACCACACGATCAGAGTCACAGAGCCAGTAAAGATGACGCTTCTTTGGTGGATGGACCTGATAAATTTGGAAAAAGGGGTCCCTTTCTGTCCGGAGCCCCTGAATCAGACTCTTACAATGGATGCCTCGGATTTGGCTTGGGACACACACCTGGAGGACTGACAAATGCAGGGTACCTGGACCCCCCATGGAACGTGAACTCCACATCAGTGTCTTGGAGATGCAAGCGGTCCTCAGTGCGCTACATGCCTTTCAAGAGGACCTCATGCCAGGCTCTCTTCTTGTTCAGACGGACAACATGGTGGTCATCTTCTATCAACAAGCAAGGGGGCACTCACTCTTACCCCCTGTGCAGGGAGGCGGTGAGGGTCTGGTACTGGGCACTGGAGAGGCACATCTCTCTATCCGCCGTGCATGTTCCAGATGTCCTAAACGACTTGGCCGACAGCCTAAACAGGTTTCAGTCCAAGATGCACGAGTGGGAGCTACTGCAATCAGTAGCGGACCAGCTCTTTGACACATGGGGTTGTCCAGAGCTGGACCTCTTTGCGTCACCACACACAACGCCAAACTGCCAGTTTTCTGCTTGCGAGAGCCCATGCCTGGTGTTTTCTGGCCAGACGAGTTGTCCCTTTGTTGGGCAGGGAGGTTTCTTCACGCCTTCCCTCCCTTTCCTCTCGTCGAGAGAGTTCTCTTGAAGTTACAGGCCAAAGGGGCTCGGATGATTCTAATCGCCCCTCTGTGGCCTCTGCAGATTTGATTCCCACTATTTCAGCAGTTGTCCACGGAACCTCCAATCCCGCTGCCAATATGCTCACAGTTGTTGTGCCAGGATCAGGGCTCACTGGTCCATCCAGATCTCAGACCTTTGCACCTTCATGCTTGGCCCCTTTGTACGTAGCAAAGTCCAGGTATGGGGTATCCCAAGAGGTGGTGGACATGCTCGTATCGGCGAGGAAGCCTTCTACTCGCTCCACTTATGCTATGAATTGGAAGCGTTTCTGCTTATGGGCATCGTCTCACTGTCTGGATACCCTCACCTGTCTATTGAACTCAGCATTGCAGTATCTCCTCTCCTTATATCAACAAGGCTTGAGCTACTCCTCCGTAAAGGTGCATATGTGGGCCATTTCTGCTTATCACACCCTTTTGGGAGACAAAACCTTAGCCCAGTTGGATGTGGCCTGCACCTTTTTACGGGGGATTTTACACATGAGACCTCCCATTCGGGATCCTATCCCACCCTGGGACCTCCTGTTTGTGTTGGAGTAGCTTACTCTTCCTCCGTTTGAACCTGCAGCGGACTGTGAGCTGTGTTACCTTTCCTGGAAGGTTTGTTTTTTAGTTGCTGTTACTTCAGCTTGAAGGGTTTCCGAGCTCTAGGCTCTGATGTGTAATGAGCCATATTTAATTTTTCATAGGGAAAGGGTTTCCCTAAGAATGAATCCTAAATTCTTTCCTAAAATGGTCTCGGAGTTGACCCTCAACCAGTCGGTTGACCTTCCAGTCTATTTTTCTTCTCCCTCTAATAGAGGAGTAGCTCTCCTTCACACTCTGGATGTCCGCAGGGTGCTGAGGTATTACCTTAAGTGCACAGCTACTCACCATAAATCGGAGCAACTGTTTGTGGCATTTGCGCCACAACACTTGGATAAAGTGGTGTCCAAGCAGACTATCTCCAAGTGGCTTGTCAACTGCATTGTATTTTGCTATGAGAAACACAATAAACCCCTTTTGGGACTGGTTAGGGGTCACTCCACCAGAGGAGTCTCTACTTGCTTTGCTGCTCTACGGAATGTCTCCATTAGGGACATATGTGCGGCTGCTACCTGGAACTCTGTGCACACTTTCGAAAAGCACTATAGCTTGGACATTGCATCCAGACGCCGTGCCGGCTTCGGCCAGGCAGTCCTTCAGGGACTCTTGTCTTAACTTGCTGTTTCCAGCCTTGTCATCTTCCACCTCCCAGGATTGGGCACTTCCTTGGCACGGGACTGCTTGGGATTCAGTCCTAATGGTTATAGCCTGCTGCAAGAGCTCCCACTCGAAGCAAGATAGTACAGTTACGTAAGAACTTACTGTAATGGTAGATCTTTGAGAGGAGCTCTTGTAGCAGGCACTGCTTTCCCGCCCTCCATCCCCTGAATGAAATTTACAGATCGTCATCTTCAGGCTTTGCCTCCTTCCCTTGTCATGGCCCATTATTGGGTCTTGGCGGGGGAACTGGGGTGGAGCTGGGTCCGCCCCGTTTTGTACCAGGGCTGACGGAGTGGAGCCGACGTCGAGGGGCGGTCCCTGCTGGGTACTGCTGATTGAGAAGTTTTATGGTGGGTCCTAATGCCTGCGACCTTAGTCCTAATGGTTATAGCCTGCTGCAAGAGCTCCTCTCAAAGAGCTACCATTACGGTAAGTTCTTACGTAACTGTACTTTCATCCACACTGACCCACCCAACCTCCCCTGGCAAGTGGCACACTGGTCTGACTTCCAGCGGGTAAGATCTGACATTATAGGGTGGTGCAGAAGGAGTTACCACCCTGGTGGATGGGAGGAGCCAACCTGAAGATGTTCCGGCAAGTCTTAAAGGGGAAGGAACACTGCCTGAAGTGTGGATGAACACCATATACCACTCCTAGAACTACTGTTACAGGTGAGTAACTTGAGTACTTTATCCATATCAGGCTTAGAAAACTACTTCCTATCGTAGGTAAGTGTGAGCCATGTACAAAAACCTAAAATGTTAATAATTAATAACGCCATGGAACTTATTAAAGGATAAAGTATATTCAGAGAAAGTTGGAACAAACGGATAACCACAGGTATAGTGGAGTTTAACTTCAAGTGAGCTGGCACAAAGGTGGCCTTATGTTTTGGGGGGGCACCATGCAAGGTTAGTCTTGAAGAGCCCTACCTCTCTACTGTGATGGGTATCTTCATGTCATTGTGATGCCATTTTGAAAGCTTCTGCCCAGCTCACGGACTCCCCTTGTGTGCTGTTTCAGTGGGGCACAGTAAGATATCAAAATCACTAAAAAACATTTACATCTCGAAAATGGACACTATGCACCGAGTCAGACTGAGGACCCTTTGCATTGTGGCTCCCAGCAGTTGGTGAGACTGAGGGTGACTAATGCCAGCTCTGGGCAGGCAGTAACAGAAAAAAATAATAAAGCAGCTGCAGCACTGCTAGTGTCTCCCTCTGACTGGCTATTGTAGTTAAGAAATGGGCTAATCTTTTAAGAGTGTTAAAGTGTATTATGTTGAACCTGACACCACACCAGTTGCAAGGAAAACAAATTTCCTTTGCAGGTGAGGCAGATGGGCAAGTATGTAACTCAGGTGTTAATGAGATGTTAATAGGTACTGGAGCAGCAGTGGGCTCCATGACGTTTGACCTAACGACATTTGGCCCGAATACCATTTCGCCTATGCCATTTAGCCTAAAGACATTTCGTCTAAAGTGACAAGTGGCCTAAAGAACCCAATACGTACCGCATTGTATCGTGAAAGAAAAATGCACAGTAAGATACGGTGAACAGTCATTTGACGAAACTTGTTACTAAGTCAAATTACGGGGAAAATTGGTTAAACCAAATGTCATTACGCTAAACAGCGTAGGCGAAATGGTGATTGGTGAAGAGTCGTTTGGCCAAACATCGTGTCACTGCAGCAGTGCTTTCTTACAGAGATTGGGCTGAGGTGTCCCTATTAGGAATGATCACAAGTTAGACAGGTTTAGGCTTAGTCTGCTTTCTTTAGCAAAGATGATCCATTCAGGGCTGCAGCCCCCCTGGCTGGCAAGGACCCTAGGCCTGGGTCTTGTTGGCCTGTGCCTTAGCCTGGCTCTGCTCTCTGGAATATTCTAGTTATTTATTTATTTTATCCATGTTTGTTGACAGGGAAAGTAGGGCCAGGCAGTTCTGCCTATTTTCAGCCTCATCCTGGGGGAGGAGGGAGATACAGATGGAAACTGACATATTGTGTCAGATTAAGCTGTTGGTGGTGTTTTTGTGAATGGGGGAAATTTGTCCAGGATACCTGGGAAATTGCCTTACTTTTTTCAAGTAGTGCCCTGGGATCTTTAGCGTCCACCTGAACAACCAGCAGAGCAAGCAGACAGGACCTTGGTTTAACGTCACATCCGAAATTTGGTACCTCAGGAGAGCAGCACCCCACTCATGCTGCATTTCAGTGCAAGTACTGGGATTTAACCCAGTAGAAACATAGAATTTGTCGGCAGATAAGGACTGCTTGGCCCATCTAGTCTGGCTGTTTTCCCCTGCGTACAGTATCTCAGTAGACCCTACCTGATCTCCCCCTCCCCCCATTCTTTTCCTCTAAGATTCCCTTATGCCTGTCCCGTGCATTCTTGAAACCCACCATTGTTTTCATCCACACATCATCAACTGGTAGGCAGTTCCAGGAATCCACCACTCTTTCTGTGAAGCAGTACTTCCCCGCATCTGTCCTGAACCTACACCCTCCAACTTCATAGCATGACCCCTTGTCTTTGTGCACCTTTTTTCTGAAAAAATACTTTCCTCCTGTACCTTATTTACCCCCTTGAGGTATTTATTAGATCTCTGTCATATTACCCCCTCCATTCTCTCTCTTCCAGGGTGTTCATGTTGAGTTCCTTTAGTCTCTCCTCGTAGGGCTTTTGATACAGACCCCACAGCATTTTAGTCACCCTTCTCTGGACCACCTCCACTGTTCCTATGTCCTTCCAGAGATGTGGCCTCCAGAACTGTACCCAGCATTCTAGGTGAGGTCTTGTCAGCAATCTTTACAGAGGCAGCACCACCCCCATCCTTCTGCTGCTGATGCCTCTCCCTATTCACCCCATCAGGTTGCTGATGTGAGGCTAGAACCTACAACCTTCCGATCTCCTGGCTTCAGAGGTGAGTGTGCAACCTGCTGAGCTACTGACACTGCTACCTGCTGCATTGAGTGTTCCTCTAGAAGCTGCCAGTTCGCCACCCTGTCCCTTCCCCCAATCGATCATAATATAAAAGAGCCAACAAGAAAACAAACTAAGAAACAAAACAACAAATCCTTTCCCCAAAACAAATTGACCTGACTCACCCTTGAACCCCACTGGAAAGCTGTGCCTCATTCTCCAGTTGAAATGTGCACTTCTACCCTTCCAGAAATTTCTGCACACTTTTATTAAAATGTGTGTGTCCCACACTTCTCCAAAATACAAATAATGGAAACAGAATTACTTAGCAGGATTGCGTTGTTGTTGTTTAAGTAGTACAAGATTAACTCACTCCCTTACCTCCCACTTGTTTAGCCTTCTATATTTAGTACGCCTTACTGACCTCTGTTTTAGTAAAGATTTGAAATCAAGATGCCAGGAATAGCAATTTAGGAAACATGTCAGACTTCATAAAGTGCATGGCCTGTTTTTTTCCATGATAATATTTTAGAATTCAGCATTTTGCTTCCTGATGTACCCTACTAATGCCACAGTAGCAGGGCAATGACAGTGTTGCATGTGGCTTTTAACAGCCCCGTCCTGTCGTGTGAAACTCCAGAGCCAGGCTGTAACAATCCAGAGAGAGAGACAGACTCTCACCAGGCCAGACAACTAGGTTGTAGTTGAACGGTTTGCTTCTGTGCTGTCAGTCTCCTTGCACTGAGCAGTGAAATGGGTTACAAAAATAAAACGGTATTGGGAATTTAAAAAAAAAAACATTAACCATATATAACTAACTGTATGTCTTTACTAATTTAACTGCATATTGGCTAGCAAATCTGTCATTAAACTGCGAGAGACAGAGAGAGAGCGAGAGAGGGATGACTCCCTTGCTGCTGCCTTAATTCTGAGGCTGTTACCATGGTAACAAGTTAACGGGAAAGATGTGCAGCATCCCAGAAAGGAGAAGCAGGCAGTAATGGCCAAATGGTGGTGTGTGTCCCTGACGTCAATGCCTGCTGCTTCTTGATAGGATGCTTTTTCACAACGCCCACCCAGACTCCTTTTAGAATCGCCTTTTTCCCCCCTAACGTGTCGCTACAATCTCTGCTTCAGCAGTCCCTCTATTCTGCTTCCTTTTCTTTATTTTGTTCTTGCATCCCATTCACAATGTGTGGCTCATTTTCAGCCCCTGGCAAGCATTCTCTTGGTTCAGTGTATTGCAGAGGCATGGAAGCATGGCTGTGTTTCACTTGACCTCAGAATAGCAGAGATCTTTTTTAGCATTGCTTAAAAGACACCAAGTATGCAGAAATTTATAGAGGAGGATTACTACGAACTCGACTGGTACTATGAAGAATGCACCGATGGTAATTATTCCCTCTGTTGTGCTGGCATTTATTCTTTCAGAGATTGCTGATGCTGGGTGCTGGCAGTGCTTTGGTAAGAAAGGGTGGCTCCGACAGCTCTTAAGAGTTGGCCTGCTACATTACAACAGCAATGAACACATTGCATCAGGCATAAGCGTGTGGTGTCTTTCCCATTAAAGGGGACTGGTGCTGGCCTAGATATTCCAGAACTTTACTACCTTACCTAGTATCTGCAGCAGTTATTGATTTAGAGTACATATATAGCTTGGTATTACAGGGTTCAATGCTCTAAATGTATTGGGAATGGAGAAGGGTTGTTATTGGTATAAGGAGTTTACAGAAGAATATGGCATTTGAACTCTTCATATTGCAGCTTGTGGACCATACTGTATTTGATCTCTTACTGCACAAATAACATTTCTCAGTGGTATCCTTTTCATAGTCACTAGGACATGACTATATGTTGGAAGCGACATAGCATAGTCTGTTTTTTTTTTTTTTTATGTGATATTCATGTAGAGATGCATGTCTTTTTTTCAGTATGCTTTCTTTCACCACCCCAAACTGTTTGGAACTCGTTCATGGTAGTCTCTAAATTTGGAGCAGCAAACTGACTGCATTAAGCCAGTTAATTTTTGTCTAGATGTCCTGACGCTTGGGCATGCCCTCTGAATATTTTTTAATCTACTCATGCAGTTAGATAAGTCCTGCAGATTGACCATGAATCCTGTGATCAGTTTATATAACCATAGAGGGTTGGTTATCTGTTCCAGCTGAGGGTAGTAGAACAGTTTAGTGATACCTGTAGTCACTAACCTAGATCAACAGGAAACCTTGATAGTAATTCCTTGTCAAAGCTGAAATCCCCTATATATAGTATTGTGCCATTTAAAAAAAAGTGTGCAGTAATATCACTGCCCCCCAGGTATATTACACTTCTGTTTTAAAAATGTCATTATTTCTGTGTTTGATTTTTAAGACTCAAGTGATCAGGCAGCCCCCTTAGGCCTGTCTTTTGCCTGAGTGACATATTACTATAACACAGTTTGTCAGCTCTCCCTGGATAGTACATGTGCCTACATTCTGGATTAAATGTGGCCTAGTGACTACAGACATTGCCTTGGGAACCAGATGATCACAGATTCAAATGCAGCTGGAGCCAAATTCTCACTGCGTGACCTTGGCAACTCCTTTAACCTCTCAGTGCTCCAGTTCACCAGTGGCAGCTCCAGGAATTAAGGATTGTCAAGGCACAGGCAGGGTTCAGAAGGATTAAATCTTGGCACATAGGTGGATTTTAACCTGGACTATGTTCCCAGCTACGTGTCACTGCTGGACACAGCATGGGCATAGCAGATTTTTACTGCATTTGCCCTATCTGGCCCCAGCCTGGAGATGCCCATGCAGTTCACCCAATTGCTAAAAAAACGTGAACTTGCAACTCATCTAGGCTGTTCTGGTAAAATTCATAGATTCTGTCGGCAGATAAGGATCACCAGACCCATCCAGTCTACCCATTTATGCTAGCTCATAAAGTGACCAGTAACCCTTATTGGTCACTGGCTTAGCTGTTTCTTCCCATCTCTGTTATTCCTTTGTTTCTGTCCCATGCATGTTTAAAAGTCGCCACAGTACGGGCTGCCACCACCTCTTGGGGCAGGCTATTCCATACATCCACCACCCTTTCCATGAAGAAGAACTTCTTAATATTTCCCCTTATGCGGCCACCCTTCAATCTCATGTTGTGTCCTCTTGTCCTGGCATTACTGTTGAGCTAAAATATGTTGTCCCCTTCCACCTTGTTTATGCCCTTGAGGTACTTGAATGTTTCTATCATGTTACACCTCTCCCTCATCTGTTCCAGTGTGTACAAATTTAGGTTCCTCACTCTCTCCATGTAAGGCTTATGATGTAATCTGTCACTATTTTGGTCCCCCTCCTCTGCACCGTCTCTATTTTGTCAATGTCCTTTCGAAGGTGTGGTCTCCAGAACTGTACACAGTATTCAAGGTGAGGTCTCATCAGGGTCTTGTACAGTGGAACCATTACCTCCCTCCTTCTTCATGCAACTCCCCTTCCAATATATCTCAACATCCCATTGGCCATTCCCACTGCCTTGGCAGTCTGCTTTCAAGTCATCTGTGATTATGACCCCCCAAGTCTCTACCCTCCTTAGTTACTGTCAGCAGCACCCCCCCAATCCTGTAAGCACACTCCAGGGTTCCTGCTCCCCACATGCATGATTTTGCATTTTGTTGTGTTAAACCTTAGCTGCCATGCCCCTGACCATCCCTCCAGCCATTCCAGGTCTCTTCTCATCCTTTCCATCCCCTCTGGGGTATCCACCCTGTTGCAGATCTTGGTGTTGTCCGCAAACAGGCAAACCTTTCCCCCCAGCCTGTCTGCTTTGTCACCGATGAAGACACTGAAGAGGGCTGGCCCCAGTACTGACCCCTGAGGTACCCCACTGGTCACCTCCCTTTCCTCTGATTGGGTTCCATTTACCACTACTCTCTGTTTTCTGTCCCTTAAGCAGTTGCCAATCCAGTTCACCACTTTGTGTCCCATCCCCAGGCTTGTTGACCAGTCTCCTATGTGGGACCGTGTCAAAGGCTTTGCTGAAGTCGAGGTAGGCAATGTCTATTGCCCCCACTTGGTCTACCACTTTTATCACCCAGTCAAAGAAATCTATCAGATTTGTTTGACGTAAATCATAACCAAAAAAAATAACTTATTTCAATGCTGAAGTACCTATGGTTCTGACTGGAACTCCACACATTCAGACAACAAAATGTGTAGGATTGGATTTTTTTTAGTCCCTTTCCTACGCAGAGTATCTCAAAGAACTTTGCAGCGCAGTTACTGGGTGCAGATGAGTAGAACAGCCATTTTTGTGCCACATCCCTCACATAACTACAGTCTGTTACATTAGAACCTGTTTCATTGAACAGGAATGTTGGCCGGGGTTTAGATGCACACCAGAACTGGCAAAAAAGGTTCACAGTCTACTGTCTGCTCTGAAGGGTGGCTCATCACTTTAGAGTACAGGGACCTCCCTAGACTTGCATGGCAGTGGCCCTACATCAGGTAAATCCCAGTGTGAGGCATGAACCCATAACCTTTGGGCCCAGTTTGAATTTTACTGACTGGGTCTTACTGATGTTGTAACTGTATACAGCTTAGAGTGGACACTCCTACTTAAGTAAGGGATAACATATGACAGGGTGTGTGGTTGTAAGGGAATAGTGGACACCCCTGGTGGATATTGGGCATGAGGTGTAGCTAAGTGCTGAAACCACCAGAAAAGTGCATTATTCCCTTATGACTGCACACCCTGTAGTGTGTCATCCTGCTTAAAAAAAATGCCCTTTTATTTGTCAAAAAAATATGTTCAGATGACGTGTATGGTTATCAGAAAATAATCAGCAGACGTGACGTTGTTTGACCAATGAGGTTACAGGATTTACATGGCCCATTTTATAAAGTGTGATTTTTTTTTTTTTTTCCAGCATTGTGTCTTCCCAAAGTTGGGGCGTGTATTGTGAACAGATACTTGTATTCAGGTTGCCGTACTTTTCATGGGTCAGTTGACGTTGGTAATGTGGCATGGAACAAAATGTGCCTCAAATTTTAAGCTATCCTGTGTGATAAGTGATGTTTTGATGACTGTTTGGGTGTATTTACCTTTAGAATTTTTCCTCCTGTGTAGATTTTAGCCTGTATGTAACTTTTACTGCTGGACTGCGTTATCCTGTTGACTGCTGCTAGCCTCCTTGGGACCCTCATGAAAATGAGATGCTGCACCTCCTGTGGCTATCCCGGTTGTAGCAATTTCAAATCAATAAATAAATGTGCACACACCATTTTAAAGGTTTAGCATCAACATGTGTTAGATATAATTCAGGGTGCTCTTTTTCCTGACTGTGTCCAAAAACTGGAATTCCTGAGAATTTTAAAGGGCAAAAGTCAGCACTAAGAGCCCACCACACAAGTTTGGGGCAGATTACAGTTAGCACTTTGTGTGCAAAAAAAAAAAAAATATTTATTTACTGCCCCAGTTATTCAAACTGCGCCAGGCTGTGGCGCAAGTTTGGGCGCAGCTCGCTTGGCTGCGCAAGGGTGTGGACTGGGCGATATTCAACAGAGCTGTGCCATGGCTCAGCCTCGTTGAATATCGCATCCTGGCCACCCCCAGTGTGCATGGCGCAGTGGCACTGCGACAGCGCAAGTGGCCAGAGTGGAGCATGGGGATGCACTAGTGCAAGTTCCATTGCACCATGCACAGCAACTGCGATATTCAACAGTTAACATGCAAATGGGGCCATAATGTATGCAAGGTGCGCATGGGGCCATTTGCATGTCATTATGGCCCCATTTGCATGCAGGTGCGCCGATCCCTGACAACTTGCGCCTGGCACCCTGCCAGGCAACAGCCATCGGGGACCGACGGCAGTCTGGATCGATGGCATTTGTAGTAAAAAAAAAAAGCTATTGGTCCAAGATCCCTGGTGGTCCAGTGACCACTTGTGGCTCGATCAGAGTCTAGTCAGAGTAAAAGCACTATTCTCAGGTTGGTGGTACAGTTTCGATCACAAGAGTCTGTAGCAGGCACAAGTTCCATATTCTGGTGGTCCAGGGGTTCCCCACTCGCCCACGAGCCCCACCGCCTCGCCCTCCAGTCGGCGGTGCAGCACTCACTCAGCCGCCCGCCCGACCGTCAGCCAAGGCTGCACGCCCATTGGTTCTAGCGTGAGCCAATGGGCGCAGTAGTCAGTATCATACTACATTCCAGTTATGGAATGAATCATTCACATGTCTGAATGTAGTATGTAGTTGGAGCACGCCCATTGGCTCACACTGTGAACCAATGGGCGTGCAGCCCTACCGATGGTGTCATTCGGCGGGGCAGCAGGCGGGTGGGGTGCTGCCGGCTGACCAGGGAGCAGGGCGGTGGGGCTCGGTTGGTGGGGAGGGTGGTACCCCTAGACCACCAGAGATATTGGAACTTTTAATATTTTATACAGATGCCCGCGATCGGGCAGATAGCGGTCCACTGGACCACCAGGGATATAGGACGAATTCTGCTTTTATTTATACAGGTGCCCGCAATCTGGCACACAGCGGTCCACTGGACCACCAGGGATATTGGGGAATTCATTTTTTATTACAAATGCCCGCAATCGGGCATGGGGGGGGCGCCGCCAGATGCAGCCGGAACTCGGGTGGCCACCCACAGGTGGCAGCTGCCGTGTTGCGCCCTGCAATGCGGCAGCTCACCTGTGGGTGGCCATCAGTTGTTCCTTTTTGGATCAACTTTGTGTTGGCCCAGATAGGGGTTGCGATGCATGGCTCTGCACATCCCGGCTGAATATCGGGCTGTGCAGGGTATGCATGGGCACGCCCCACCTGCTTCTGCATTATATTACTGATGCGCCCGCATCGCATTTCTGCCTCTACACTTTTCCCTTTTGAATATCGCTACTGGGCAAGATTGGGGCTGGGCGTATGGCGAATAATTATTGGCGCCATGCGCAACTGTTTTGAGTATCTGGGCCACTGTTTACTGCCGTATACTAGATCATATCTGTCTGAGCTTACTGACTTCCAAGCTGACATTTGCTGTAACCAGAAATCCCAGAATCCCATGCTGTTGTTGATGGCAGAGCTGGGCAGCAGCAGTGGGAGATTCAGTAGCCTGCCATGTGTGTTAAAGCTTTTATAAGCACAGGTCAGATGTTTGCTGGTTCTGCTGTTCTCTCTGGGCTAAGTACAGTCATCTGTGACTGTACTTAGCCCTGGGAGGACATCTAGACCAGCAAACAAAAAAAAACAGAGCTGTTGCTCTTAACGTGGTATGTACTGAAAAGTCAGAACATCTTGTCATTTGTACAGTCCCCCCACTCTACTTGTCTAACTGAAACAGAACAATGGCAAATTACTCTTCTCAGTAAATTTGCATCATCACATAATGAGGATATGTGATATAACAGACATCGAGGGGTTGAGATGACAGCATATGGACCTCAAGAGCAAAAGTCGAGAGGTCCATATTGTCATCCCAGCCCCAAGATAGAAACACATGCTGAGTTGTGTGTGGTTGCCCATATTTTATTTTATATGGTATATGGTTTTGTACACAAAAATCACAGAAGTGTTACCTCCCTAAATAAAAACTAAAGAAGAAAAAAAAAACTTGCCATCTTTGGTTCTGTTTTATGATTGAAATTAAATTGGTGGACTTTTACTAGATAAAAGGTACAAATTTAGGCACTGAGTGGTTAGTAATCAGCTAGGTGCTGGGTGAATGAGGAATTTAAAATGTTATGACCTTGTTCGGGAATGACCTCTGGTCGTCAGGGAGCCAGCTGGGGGTGGGAACAGGATTGGGCCACCTACCAGCAGCTTTCTTCTCCCGGAGAAGACGCTGTCCCTTCCATAGTCCCAACACCACTGGCTGGAGGTGGCGTAGGCGGGGAGAAAGGGCAGCTAGTAGGGTGGGGTGTCCCACAGTGCATAGTGTGCGTGTGCCTCCGCATGCCCACGCCAAGGACAAGCGGGTAGGGATGGGCGAAAAAGGGAAAAACTGAATAAAGAAATAGAAAAAAAATTATGATCTTTGAAATGTGCCTAACAACTGCTCAGAATGCACGCAGCAGCACCTTGGAATGCGCACAACAGTTTAGAATGTGCACAACAATATTTCTAAGCAGGCTGATTTTTATACAGAACAAAGACTAACCATATACTATAAACACATCCTGCACAGACTAGTCCTCAATAAGCAGGTTCCACTGTGTGTGTGTGTGTGTGTGTGTATGTATATAAAATGCATGTACAAGCACAAGGGTGTGTTGTGCACATATATGGAACCCAGACAGATGAGAGAAAGAAATAAGTACCTTAGCTGGGATTTGAACCCAGGCCACCTGGAATACCATTCCGGTTGTGGTACCCACCTGCATTTGTAATACATGGTTGGCTGTTTTCCCCCATAGAAAGCATAATGTAGTTCCCTGTATACCTCACTAGTTACACCCCAATTAAAGCTGTATGCCTCCCAATTATAGCTGTATACCTCCCAGTTTTAAAGCTGTATACCTCCAAAGGGATCCCTGCATACCTCTAGAGGTCAGAGGTATATGGCCTGTTAACCGTGGTAAAAAAAAAAACTCTCTCTCTCTCCCCAGAACACCTACAGAGCTGCAGCTGCCCCCCCAAAACCTGAAGCATCTGAAAAAAAAAAAGACGCACACAAAAAATCTTCCATCCCCGACCAGTCCTTGAGCTCCAAAAACCTAAAAAAGAAAAGCATTTGGAGACTGGTTACAGGGAACACACCAGAAACTAATCCATCTAATACTTACGAACAGCCTTTTCCTTTGATGCTCCAACTCTCTCTTTGATGGCCATTACATCCATACTGCTGCCGTCCTCTCCTTACTGCTCCAGCCTGGCCCAAATAACCGACACTGCTCCTGACAACAGTAGTGACTATTGACGATGCCACACACCACTTCTGACTATAAACCATGCTCCTGAGCACTGCACACCACTTATCCACCACTGAAACTAAGGATGGCTGGCCATAGATACACCTCTTTTTTTGAGCAACCCTACACTACGGAAAAACAGGGCCAAAATAGAGCCTAGTACCAAAATGCCAGTATGCTATGGAAACACATGGGGCCAAAAAGGGCAAGGCAAACCTAAAAATGACCCCGACCATGGCTCACTAGAAAACCAACTCAGCCCCGCAACACCCAGCCCCAAATGTAAGGTAAAAATGCAACAATAATACCATGTATTATATTAAACAAATGATGGATACGGTATGTGTGGCATACAAGGCCATATACCTTTCTCTGGGGGCTAATTAGATAAAGCCACTCATCCTTTGGGCTTGTGGCCATATTATCTAATTAGCCCCCTCTGTAGGTACATTTCTTTATATAACACATAGACCCATCATTTATTCTTTTTATAAATATAAACATTTATATTAAAGTGGCACGGTAGTGCCACTATAGTTAGGGTTGAGTAAGCTGTTTAATGTTGAACACCTAACTTTGCACTTTGATAACTTCATTACAGTTAAACAGATTTACACGAAAGTTTGCATGCACTGTCTTGAGGCCAAGGTCTCTTGACTTGCCAAGTGTCGTCGTGGTCAGATATGTGGATTCTGAAATCCAGGTAGTGAAAAAAAGTGAAAAACTGAATTTTTTTTTTTTTTTTTGCTGTTCTTTTGTCATCACCTGGTGCCCAGACGTTTTTGGAATTTTGCTCTGAAAATTTCAGGGTAGAAAGGGGTTGGGCCACAGTGGTGCCTTTCACTAGTTTGGTAGAAAAAATATTAATCTGTTACAGAGTTATAAGGATTTGGAATTTCAGTTCTCAGCATGTTCAGTGTGGTCTTTTGGATAGCTGTATCATACAAAAAAAAAAAAGAATTTGGCCCATATGAAAAAATATTCTGTTTTGTATGGGGGTAATCTTTTGTGAGAAATAATTTTTTTTTTGTATGGCTGCTATCATGTTTCCATTTTTTTTTTTTTTTTTTGAAAAGCCGTAAAAATGATATCATGCAGAGACACCAGCACCTGTATCTTGCAAAATTGGGACCTTCTTAGGTGGACTCTGCAGTTAGTTTTTGGGAAAATCACCCAGAAATGTGTGTGTAACACATTTTAAAATCTTTTTTCATGACCCCAATTTCTCTTTTCATATGGCCATATGAAAAAAGATTCCCTTCATAGGAAAAAAAATTTGGACTTCATTTTTTTTAGATTCTTTTTTCGTAAGAAGGAATCTTTTTCCGTATGAATGAGACAACTTCACGAAAAAAGATCCTTGATACAAAAAAAGAATTGACTTTTTTTTTTACGTTTTTCATATGAAGAAATCTTTTTTGTATAAACAGTACAACCTCATGAAAAAAGATCACCTTCATATAAAAAATAATTTGAATTTAGTCTTTCTTCACATTCTTTTTTCATATGAAGGAATCTTGATTCATATGAACGATACAACCTCACGAAAAAAGATCCATTCAAAGCTGTAAGTTCTTAGAGTTAATAGGCAATGTGTATATCAATAGAAAGGTCTGAATGAGTACTACAACACTAAGTCCCTAAGAAATACGAACTGCAAACGCTCCATCCCTACAAATGAAAATATTACAAGGAAGCACATAAATTGCTTTTCTAGATAAATGGAAGCATAAGGCCCAGAGGGCAATGCATGTCCACATCCACATAAACATGTGGATAAATGGAGGCACAGAAGTGCTGGACCCAGAGGGCCCTGCACATCAGTAATCACATGAATGTGTTAGGACCTGTGTGAATGATGATACGCTTGTACTGTCTCAAAAAGCAAGGAAATTCTTTGCAAAAAACATAGTTAATGCACCAGTTAGGATTAAACTGACAAAAGTAAGGAAATGTGGTATAGGGTTTCCAAGCCCAACACCTCACCCGCATCCTGAAAGCAGCAAAAAGGAAAAACTTTACAGTTTTGGCTGTCCTGAGTCTTGGCAAATCAGGCCAAGACCTTGGGGTTGTCAGCCCTAATGCTCACCCCATTCTTATATAGTCTGCACATCTTAGCTTATTTGCTGATGGAATACGGGGAGCTTTAGAACTGATAATCCAAGGAAGACCCCGGCCCTGATTTGCGAAAACTCAGAACAGCCATTGCCATAAAGTTTTTTCTTTTTGCTGCTTGCAGGGTGCCGCTGAGGTGTTAGGGTTGGAAACCCCAACACCACATTTCCGTACTTTTGTCAGGTTAACCCTACCTGGTGCATTAACTGCATTTTATGCAGTGAATATATATGTAGATGGAGATATCTATATAGATATATATAGACTAGGGTTTCTCAAATGGTGATGCCAGCCTTCCTGGGAAGGCACCAACCTGTTTCAGGGGAGGCTCAAGTAAGTCTGAAAAAGTACTGTATTAAAATTTTGTGTTTTTCATATTTTATTTCAAGGGATGAGGCAAATTGAAAGAGGCTAATAGTAGATAATATTTTTAAACAGCTTATAACATATTGTGCTCGGCTTGTCTGTAAATGTTTTGTATAATTTGTACTGTTGCTCTTGTCTGTATGTATATTTATTGTAAGCATTTTTTTGACTACCTAAAAAAGTCCCAGGTCATGTGTGAAAACCGGCCTTGGCTCATTACATTTACCTGGTTAACAAAAGTTTAAATAAATAAAAAATTAAATTAGGTGAATTAAAGTATTTCTTTACAAGTCACTGACCAGGAAAGGCACACCGAGTAGGGCTGATTTCAGGTGAACCTGGGAAAGGGTATGAAGTGAACGCAATTCAGAAGGTAACTGCAGAACAATCAGTCAGTATAAAATGAACAACAGTGCAAACAAGCAAGCAATAATACCTGACAGGGTGGGTGGTATGGGGCTATACTGGACCACTCAGGGGTATAATGAGGCCTGACGCTGCAGGCGGAAGGCCTTATAGCCCTGAAAGGTCCAGTATAGCCTGTGTCGCCCAGCCTGGATGGTTAATGGGTAGTTGTGTAAATATAAATTCGAAGTCTGCAGGGCACAAATTTGTTATCTTTGTAATCTATCCTCAAATTCTCTGCATTGCAGTGTTTACTTGTTTGGTTTGTGAAAGAGGCTGATGCTCAGTCTCTGCATTTGCAGGGCACATTACTCCTTACCCAAACTGGCACAGATTTTGCTCAGCAGACCTGCCTTGATTCTTGAAAAGTGTGCAAGTTGCTGCCTTTTCCTCTGGGGAATTGATAGTCCCTTTGATTCAGCAGCCCACCCCACTTGTCCTTGCTTAAGTGTTACAGGCCTTCGGCCTTGCCCATCAAGTGCCCTTCTTTCCATTTGCGCAGCAGTACCCCCACCGATTCTGCATGTCAAGTCAAGGACCCTGTGTTTGTTTCTTCTTTGGTTAAATGGTTCCCCGTCCAGAAAGAATGAAAAGTTTCTACTTGTTTTTTTGTAGATTCCCTGATTCTCCTGCTGTACTTGTAATGCTGCCGAAAACTGCATCTCAGCCTGCAGTGCTCACCGCCGCATCTCAGCCACTCTCGTCTCCGTTACCCATCTCTTGGGCTCTCTGCCTCCTTGGCTTCTCTCAACTTCCATCTCCTGGGCTCTCTGTGATCTTGGCCTCCTCGAGTCGGTCATTCCTTCTGGTTCCTCTGCCCTGCTAAGAAAAGGAAAAAAAAAATTACTGTTACCGGACCCAAAAACACTACGAGGAAATGAAAACAAATAAAAAAACAAACAAAAAAAAACCAACACTTTTGTACTCACCACAGTTGAAACTCCAACTTGCTCCCCAACCAGCTTCTTTCACCGGCGATGTTGTCTCTGCAAAGGACCAAATCATTTTTCTCCTGCACTGAGAGCGGGTTGGGGGGCGGAGCTGGGACATCCTTCTCACTGTTAACAGACAGCTCAGTGCATGGGGCCAAAGCAGAGGGAGGACGAAAGAAAATGCTATTTTGACTGCAAAAAAATATTCAAGAAACAGTGCCCGAATAAAGGAACTACTGTCAGTTTTGAATGATTAGCAATGACTGCTGGCAGTTGAGTCTCATTTCCCAAATCTTGGGTCGCAAATTGCGATGCAAACCTGCTTAATTTATCCTTTGTTGAATATTAAAATTAAAAAAATTAGTTTAACAATGAGTACAAAAAAACTGTAATCAATGTACTAGTACATTTGCCAGTAGAGTGCATTGTTTGTTTGCTGTTACATCTCCGATTGCCCACCCACCCCGTGACCCAGAGTCTTCTGCTAAACCTTCCCCCAATCTCCACGCACAGTTTCTTTTTGTTCTGTTTTATTATTTTTATTTAGCAGTGTCATTACCTTGTAACAGCAGTATCAGTGCTGGTCTGTGGTCAGGTGACAGTATGATCAGAGTCTAGACAGATTTTTCAGCAGCGCAGTTCGCTGGTGACTTGGTGCAGGCCATTAGTGCAGGTTAATTTTACGTAGTGCAGTTTCTCATTTAAAAAAAAAATAGAAAGGAAATGTGAGGTGGGATGCACAGCTGTGTTTATAATAAATGTCTGAGCAGAACTGATGGTTTGGAACACTGTTAGGAATGTAGTGCGAGTGGTGCTGGTGTTCTTACCTGAAGGTGAGCAACTTTCGATTTTTTTTGTTGTTATTAACTCACCCCCATTGTGTACTCTTCCCCTGGGTTTTTGTTTCCCAGAAGCATTACCTTTGCACTTCTTTGCATTGAATCTGAGCTGCCATATATTTGACCATTCCTCCAACCTTGCCAGGTCCCTTTTCATCCTTTCCAACCCACCTTGTGTATCAGCCCTGTTGCAGATCTTCATGTCATCTGCAAAGAAACATACTTTTCCTTCCAGGTGCACTCCAATGTCACTTACAAAGATATTAAAGAGGACCGGTCCCAGTAGCGACCCCTGCGGTACCACGCTAGTTACCCTCCTTTCTTCATTGTGGACTCCATTTACTATTACCCTTTGTGTCCTGTTGTCCAGCCAGTTTTTTATCCAGGCTACCACCTTGGGACGCACTCCAAGGCTGGCTAACTTGTATATTAATCTTTTGTGTGAGACTGTGTCAAATGCCTTGCTAAAATCTAATTAGGACATATCCACAGCCCCTCCCTGGTCTACTACTTTGGTCACCCAGTCAAAGAAATCTATTAGGTTCATCTGACATGACCTTCCTGCTGTGAAACCATGCTGTCTTGGGTCCTGTGCCCCACTGGCCTGTAGGCACTCAACAGTTCTTTCCTTCGGAAGTGATTCCATCATTTTCCCTACCACTGAGGTCAAACTAACTGGTCTGTAGTTTCCTGCCTCTGCCCTGCTCCCACTTTTGTGAAGTAGAATCACATTTGCCCTCCTCCAGTCCTCAAGTACCACCCTATCCTCCCATGATTTGTTAGAGAGTAGTCTGTGGTGTTACTAGTTCTACCCTTAGTTCTTTTAGAATTCTTGGGTGAATCCCATCAGGCCCCATTGCTTTGTCCACCCTCAGTTTTAGGAGTCCTTTCAAAACCCTTTCTTCTGTGAATGGAGTGGTATCGACCCCCCTATTCAGAGTGTTTCTCTTGTTTGGTTTAGGTACCCCCCCCTCCTCTTCCATTGTGAATAATGAGCAGAAATATTCATTCAGTATTCCTGCTTTTTCACTGTCACCCACTGCCCACATTCCCTCTCCTTTATTAAGTCTCTGTATCCCTCCATTGGTCTTTCTTCACTCCCTAATGTACATATAAAAGGTTTTATCCCCCTTCTTAACAGAGTTGGCAACTTTTCCTCAGTTTGTGCCTTTGCTATTCTGACTGTCTTCCCAGCCTCCTTCTGCTTTAACTGATAAAGTTCTCTGTCCTGCTCCTTCTGTGTTTCCTTGTACTTCCTGAATGCTATCCTTTTCTCCTTAACCTTCCCTTCCACCTCTTTTCAGAACCATAGTGTTTGTTTCCTTCATTTTGTTTTGTTGATTTGCTTCACACAAAGGCTTGTTGCTTCTGTGATGGCTGTTTTGATTATTCTCCATTGTTCCTCTACCCCTCCTTCTTGACCGTTTGCTAGTGCTTTTAGGCACTCTCTCATTTTCCCAAAGTCAGCCTTCCTAAAGTCCATGCCCAGAAAACGTGTAGGTGGGTGGCATGTTGCCCAGTTATACCAGCATCTCACAATGCTTGTGATATGATAGTGTTTAGTTAGAATCAGGGTTCTGAAGTACCTGTTCATAACTTTCCACTTGTACTCTCTCCAAGAATTAACTAGCCATTGTTTTGTGTGCCTCCTCCCATATTAGTTTCCACTGGGAAGGACAGTTGCCTTCCCATCTCTCCCTGCCTTTGATGTTCGATCTGGTATGCCATTTTTGAAATTTCTCAAGTGAGAGTGTCCAGCTGTTTTAGGTTGTGCTGCTTGATATAGGTAATGAAAAATTGGGTTCTTGGGCTGTTGTACTTCGTTTTGAGAGGTTCTTTGGACAGGTAATCCATTGTTTGAAAATATTAAAACAGAGTGCGACAAGTGGAATTCTGCCTTTAGAGTACTAAATCTTATTATTAGGCTGTGCAAAACAAATACTGTTCAGGGCAAATACAAAAACTGCACTTTTTACAAATACAGATATCACTTTTAAATATTGGCATTTGTTGTAGGCCATATAAAGTAGTAGCTGACCTTTGTTTAAGCTGATGTAAAACACGTATACTGTAACTACTGCTGCTCATTACGTGAACACATATTTTCTGGATAACTCTGCATATTTTATAGACAGCCCTCAGACCCGAGCTCTTGTGTCATCATTGAAGACAGAAACAAGCCTGAAATATAAAATAGCAGACATTGATATGCAAACAAATACAACTCCCAGAGATACACATACAAATATCAAAAGTAGGCATTGGCAAAGACCCGTTTTATGGCTTTCGCCCGTTGGTTGGCCTGGCTATATTATGCCGTTAGTCTGCCATTTCTTGAAGGAAGGGTCTGTTTTGAAGTATTTTAAATCTTGTATTTGGATGTAAGATGTACTCTAACAGTACATTCTTTAGGATAATTTTCTTTGGGATTGTTTTATCTATAACTCTAATCATTGTACAGTATGGGTCATGTTGGACTGTGGCCTGTTTACATCTGTATCTTTTTTATTTTAAATGATCAAATAATTGCTGGAACAAATCTCTCTAACTTACATTATGAAAATGTTACTAATGAATGGGAGAGGCATATATTTAGCCTGAGTATTTGCAGATACAGGCAGTTCCACTTATATGCCTTTCGCTTATGTGCACGTTTCATCCCCTTCTTCCCTCTCCCTAGCCCTATGCAACTTCTGTTCCCCTAACTGCACATGCTACTAGCCCGTCTCCCCACCCTCCCCCTGCACCCCCACTCTCTAACTCCATAAACCCTGTTATCCCTTTATCTGATTGTCCTCAACCCCTTCATCCCTCTCCTTAGCACTATGCACCTTCTTTCCCCCTAGCACTCTAACCCCTTAATCTTTATCCCTTCATCTCATCCTTACTTGTTCTACCCATCCTCCAATCCATCCCTATTTTTTTTTTGCACTCCTTCCCTAGACCATGTTCCTCAACCCTCCTTGTACCTTCCAACAATGCTCCAGTCCTTGGTCGGGCGATGATCTACTACTTCCAGCCCCTCTCAAACACTTACTCACTCCTCTATTGCTTATCATTAATTCACTACAGTACTCCTAGTCACCCTGTCAGAACTGCTTTCTCATCCCCCTTCTGTCCCCCTCCAGATCTACGCTCTCCTATAATTCTAGTCTCCCTCCCCTCCCCTTCAAATTCTTCCTCCCCCGTCTCCTCCTTTCCCCTCCAAAGTTGCCGTCTGGTCCCACCCTCCTTGCAGGGTTTCCTAGCATCCTGAAGGGGTTTCCTGGACCTGGCTGTCTATCTCTTCTCCCTCCCCCCCTGTTTTTTTCACTAGCACTTACTAAACCCCTGCTTCCAAGTCTTGGCACTTCACTGTGGTTTTTTTTTTTTTTTTTTTGCACCCACTGGCCTCCTGGTCCTCAGCCCGGGGTGTTACCATGTAAGTTTTCCAATCTGTTGGTACTGCTTGCCTCGGCCTCAGGCTCTTGTGTTATAGAGCTGTAGTCTAGTACTCTGCTCTGTTATGTAAGTATTTGTTCCTGTCTTGTTTTCTTTTGTATTATGTTTAGTTTGCTCTCCCCAACCATTGTACCCCCCTTCCCAGGACGCTTCTGGAAACAAGCTGTTCCTCAGCTCATGTTGTCTTTCCTGGTGAAACATTTTGTAAATAAATAAGTAATATGCCTGAAATCACTGTGTCCCAATCCGTTCTAATACACATTTGTTGCATTTTGCTTCAGATTGTTTATTCCTCATTGTGCTTATTAAGCAATGAGGCGTGACCAGGGGTTAGATTAACAGTCTGTTAATCACCCACTAAGGGTGTAATGTGAAGAAAAGTTGTAACCCCTAGGTGGCGCTATCCCAAGGGCTACTAACCCTGCCTGCTTGGCTAGTAGCAGGTTAAGGGGCCTGAGTTCTGAACGGGTGCCTCCACCCAGAGGTCAGGGTTGGTAGTGGTCAAGCTAACCTGGGCACAGCCCTCCGGGACACTGTAACCCCCCCTCTTTCCTTACTAGTGGCCGGAACAATACACAATCACTTTCACAATACCCCTGATACACCACACAAGTACCCACACTGTTTGCACTTACCACCAGGGCTTTCCTCTGGCACGGCCCTGGGGACCCCCTGTAAAACAAGGTTATACACAGCAAATAACAGCAGTACAGTACTCTTGCACAAACTGGAACCACAGTCATGGTTAATGCAAAAAAGAGTTAGATCTGATTTATTTAAGGGACTTGAACAAGGGAGGGGCGTAGTCAGGTTAATTTGCTTAAAGGCTGTATCAATCAAACAGTTATGCATGCACTTCAGGGTCCATAAACAGTGACACACTCTGGGTACCCAGATGGAGAATGGTGGGCTAGCCAGGAACATTGCAGCTGGCTGGGGCCCTGTGATGGAAGAAAACAACATGCACAACACACACTATTTGTAATCCGGAGCCGGAGGGCTCAGTTCGTGAAAAGAAAACAAGAAGACAATCAGATGACACACTTTTAGATTAGGCTGTTGTTGCAGGGAGCTACCCTGATGATAACTCATGATACCCAAGACTGGACACAGGCTGGATGAAAATCGAGACAGCAGGTGGTTAATCTGTAGTGCCAGGAGAAGCAGGGCACACATGATTCGCCGAGGCATCGTTCATGTTCAAAGGCAAGCGTGGAGCAGGTGGCTGATCCTCAGGCAGGTCTCTCATCAGTGGCTTTCTCTAAGCAATGGGGCAGTCTGGCAGGACCAGCATGGCATGGCCCAGACCGAATGGAGATGAACGCGGCTTCAGTCCGATTAGGCTGGATAAAGCTTCCAGCAAGCAGAACATAGTTCACACAGTGGGGAACCAAATCACGACCCACTTTCAATACACAGCACATTTACATGTAAGGAAATTCTACTGTATCAGGCAAACCGCTCTCCAGTCACGATTGCAAAGTTTCTGCACAAACCGGGGATTCAAAAGCAGCTGGAAATCCTGACAGGCCGACTGCATTCAGTAAAATCTTCGGTCTTCTTCAGGTATGAGCCTGGTAAAAAATCAGTGGCTTACTTCGTTCTCACAAACTTGGATTTAGTCCGAAATAATTATTTTCTCTTCCCCTCACGGGCAGCAGGCAGACATGCAGGCCACAACTCGGGTCTTTCCACAGTTCTCTCGTGCAAAACTACTCAGATGGCTGCTTGACTGTCTCAAGCATGTTGCTTATTCAGCTCCCAACTTAGATCTGACTCAGCGGCCTGCAAGCCTGGGAAATTCCCCAAGATCCAAAAGGTTCAGTTAGGTTGGCTGATCCTCCTGTCATTCGCAACAAAGGCTCCCCCTTCAGGTACAAAAAGCCCAAAACTACAATTCCTACAGATTTTGACTCCGGACAGCTCCTGTAGTCTGGCTCCATTTTAGGTCCCACCAGTACTGATTGGTCCAATTCGCAGTCCAGGACCAAGATAGTGGAGATAAACAAAACAGTCCTTGCTGCAAAGAAGGCAGGTTAGACAAACTACATTATCATTATCACTCTAAATGATTTTCAGCAAATAGTTACACCTTTCAACAGAGCTCCCTCTCAGATTACTTATGACTGCAATCCAGGCAGCTCTTAAAGAGACAGTGCGCAGAGGCCATACAGGCACTCTCTGGCAACTAAAATGCAGGACACCAGCCTGGCAGTGAGCATTTAGGCAAGCTCAGGGAAGACTTTTCATGAACCCTCATTTGTAGGGGGGTTACAGAGTGTTAAAAGTGTACTTTTTGAATGCCTTCCTCATTAAGTGGACAATTTTTAATAAAACAGTTCTTTCACCAACAGTTTAAGAATTGCTGGTTCAGAATCAGAATGCATCATATTGGTAATTCAGCAGTGCTAGAGGATGGAATGCTAGCAGGAAGAATTCATGTGCCATGGTGATCAGGTTGTACATGGCAGTGTAACAGGGATTAACGTAAGGCTGTCAGAATCCTTATAGCCAATCAGATTGCAGCATTTCTAAGACCCTTTTTATAATATGCCTTTTTTTCCGGGTACTTTCCAGGTACTTTGCAGACATTTCTCCCATCAGACAGAAGACTCTGGGGCAGACCAGTTGCCTTTTGTTATTCTTAATCACCTTTTAGCAACTCACTTAGTTGCTAACTAGATAATTTAAACTAATAGGCATGTGCTGGCAGTACTTAAAATTATCCTCCCTCCTTCATTTACCTACTCCCCTTCACCATGTCTAAACAAAAGACTCTATCCTTCGCTGACAGTGGTTTTTTTTTTTCAGTTTAGCTAAAATTTAAAAAGTAAATATTAAATAAAAAGTTACATGCTAGTATACCTGTAAGCTAAACACTTAATATAGTGATTCCTGTTATATGCACATGTACCCCGTAAATGGGGGTTCCCAAAAGTCTTCCAGGAGCTTGCCTGAATGCTCCAAGTCTGGGCGATGTTCGGTGTCTGAGCTGTTTAAATGTGGTTCCAAGTGAGTGCTATTTGAGCCTCCACGTACTGTCTCTTTAAGAGCTGTCTGCTTGCAGACTTAATTAGTTTGTATGGGGGACTGTATATTTAATGCTCGAATCCCACCCAGGCTGCTGTCAATTCGCTCCGTTTCTGCCGTTGCTATATCTGCAGAGGGAGCCTTGTTGAAAGCTATAACTGTTTGCCAGAAATCATTTAGAGTGACTGAGAAAATGTAGTTTGTTTAACCTGTCTTCATTTCAGCACAAACTGTTTCATTGTAACGCTTTCATTTTGGTCCTGAATAGCTGACTTGGACCAATCAGGATGATAGGGAGACCCTAAAATGGAGCCTGTGGACGAATCGGAACTTGGACTCTCAATTTTGAGCCAGCCACAAGGGGATTGTATGGGCAGTGACTCTGGGAAATGTAGTTTTAACCTTGGCGCCTTTTTCCACCAACAGAGGGAATCTTATTGTGAGTGACAGCCGAACCAGCCAACAGAATGGTGTGGAGCTAAAGGAAATGCCCTGCTCTGTGACTGGAAAGATTAGATCAGTTGTGACTGTGAAGAGAGAAGGAGCTCTGTGCTTCTGCGGTGTATAGTTTTGCGCAGGAAGCGCATGTGAGGCCCTGAGTTTTGGTCTGCAGCCTTTGTGAGTGCCAGTTTGGACTGAATCCGAGTTGTGAGGAGAAAGAAGCACTAGAAGTGTGGAAACCAGGCTCACCCTGTAGAGGACTGGAGAAATGGCTGAATCGCGCTCAGTCTGTCAGGAACTGAAGCTACTGTGTGTGCTCCCGGGGTATTTTGCAGTAATTGCGATCGGGATCGAGGAGCAGTCTGCCTGGTTATAGTACTTTCCTTTTACATATGAATGTGCGTAGTGCTTGTGGGGAATCGCTATTTCCAATCCCCAGTGCTGTGTGTTGAAGCTGGAAGCAAACCCCAGCTTGTCTTGGACTAAATCCGTTTGCTATCAACTACAGTGGGGTCCAGTCACAAGGACTTTGTCTCCATGCCTTGTTGTTCTGGCAATCCAGAAGAACATCTACCATCCGGTTTTCAGCTTGGGTATTGTGAGTACAAGTCAGGGTATTCCCCTGCAGCCTGTTTCCAATCACAAGTGTGTCATCTAATTCTTGTTGTTTCACTGCTTCATGGACTGAGCCATCCAGCTCCGGATTACAATTGGGTGTTGTGCATATATTTTCTTCTACAGGGCCCTTTCCATCTGCACTTGCCGGCCAACCCCCAACCTAGGAACCCAGAGTGTGACTTTTCAGCCCTTTATGTGTGCACAGTACTGTGATTTAATGCCACCAATTGACCTTAGTCTCCCTCCCGTGTTACTGCCCCCTAAATAAATCAGATTATTTGTTGTTATACTATATACTGTCTGTGGTGTTGGTACTTATGGAAACAGTATTGTGTTTTGTTGTGTATGTTGTTTAACCTTATTTTACAGGGGGTCCTCAGAGACGTGCTGCAGAATCAGTCTCGAGGGTAAGTGGTATCTATATGAGTGAACAGTGTGTATACGTGGGGTATTGGGGCTGTAACTCCGGTGTACTGTGTGAGCCACTAGAGGGAATAAAGGGGGGGGTCTCAGTGTCCCAGAGGGCTGTGACCAAGCTAGTCTAACCACTACAAACCCAGACCTCTGGGTGGAGGCACCCGCCATAGGACCTAGGCCCCTCAACCTGTCCGTAGTCAAACAGGCAGGGGTAGTAGCCCTTGGGATAGCGCCACCTAGGGATTGCACACACATTTAGTCTATCCCGACCTTGTGAATGTAACGGGAATTGACTGTACTTCCATGAGAATTTACAAAACTCTCTTTTTTCTCTGGGTTGCTTAAAATATACATGATGCGATTGGTTTGGGTGCAGAGGAGTTAATAAGGACAATTCATTTGTTCAGTGCTCTCAGCTAAAATGAGCTTTAGAGCTGTAACTGTGCTGATCCGGATTGCCTTACAGGACCCCCCCACATTTTGGTAATGGCTCTATGCTGACATTTTGTGTGCAGCCTAACATATACTGCTGTTTGAAAATTGTCGCTCCCAACATTTGTTGGTCCAGTCACTACTGTTGTAAATATTTCCATGCATACTGGGGTGGTTCACACACAATGGACACATTTTCTCACATAACCCCAGTTTATAAATCTAGTGATGGAGGAATAAGTGACAGCTATGGCCTGATTTCAGTTTTGCCTGTTCTGGGTAAAATGTTAGAAAATGTTACAGTTAATATGTATTCAACTTGTGGGACATTTAAAGAGAGGAAGGGAAGAAAAAAACACTTAACTCCAGAACAGCATAGTTTCAGGAGGATTCATGGGACAGCGATGGCCTTGGTCAGGTTCACAAATAGTGTGCCTGTGAATATAGACTGGGCTTGTCTTGGGAACAGCCTTCATGGACCCGTTCAAGGCCTATGATCGTCTCAGCCATAACTGGTTGTTAAAAAGTTTTAAGCTTTTGGAGCCATTCCTCTTGTGGTAATTGGTTTACCAACTATCTCACATGAAGAACACAGTGGGTTAGAGTGAGGTAGGCATGTCAGAAAATATGTACATTCAAAGTGGAGTCCCCCTGGGTTCAGTTCTGGGACCAGATTTATTTTCAGTCGCCATCAATAATTTACCTAGTAGTTTAAGGGGCTGTAAACGTCACTACATACAGATGACACTATATTGACACAGGCTTGGAATCTGTACTGTAGGTCAATTGAATATTAACTTAGCGTTTTTTAAACTTCAATCTCTGTTGGAGAGTAAGTTTATACTAAACCAGAAAGAAAATGTAAGTCCATTGTTTTGGTACTAAGAGGAACTGTAATGCTAACCAAGGTAGCTTACTAGAGAAAGACAAGAATGGATAATGTCTGGAGGAAGTTACTTCCTTCATGTACAGTATTTTGGTATCTGGTTGTACCCCAACTTGACTTTTATTTTTTAAATTTTTTTTTTTTGTCTTCGGTAACCGGGTAAGGCCCACTAGGCACAAGTGCCTGTTTTCAGGGGCGAGTTGGGAGCACTGGGTGGTTAAGTGACTTGCTCAGAGTCACACAGTATGCAAGTGGAGGTTGTGAGAATCAAACTCAGGTCTGGTCTGCTGGATGTATCGAGCTCGTTCATACCTCATTCCTCTAACCTCTAGGCTATACTGCCAGCCACATTGACATTGTTACTAAAACTATTCATTCTAAACTAATCATGCTGTATAGAATGAAAAGGATATGAACAGCAGGTGAGCAATTCTGAGAAATAAACTAGGATTTTATTTATTTTAACTAACAGGCTCAAGCAGTCACTTTGATTAATAAAAATCTCGACTCTAAATGTTATTAAAATGCATAGAAAAATTGCCCCATTGAAATCAATGGAACGTGCACACGCGGTGTTCATTTTGTGACATCACAAAATAGGTGTGTGTGTGCCTGCGTGGGGGCGTGATCGTTTTTGGCTGTGCTTGCTGGGGTGAATTTTACGGGCATTATAACTTTTAAAAACGGAAGAAAAAAATGGAATTTTGTATAGCCGCCAACTCTGGGACAGGCGAGCTATGCAATTTGTTTGGGGGAGCGGGAACTATGAAACTAAGAACCTGCTTTTTAAGTTCCTACTACAAACATTTTTAACTGAAATATTTGCATGCGATTGCTTACACATGATCTAAATCAGTGTAATCTGTTTGCAGTTTTTACTTACGGTACATATTTTATAATTTTATTTTCAGGTGTTAGCTGTTGCATATTCTGTTTTGTCCTATATCTGATGGGCTGTTTTCTGTTTTGTATTGAGTAATCCTGTTCCTTATGTAATTTATGTCTGCTTTGTTATGGTAAACAAAAATAAACTAACTGACTGAAAGGGTTTGGCTAGGGAGAGGGCACTTTACACAAAGGTACAGGAGGCACACATTCCAGAGGGAAACGGAAGGCTACCGTTAGCATCTTTATTAGTCCTGTGGTTGTAGAGTGGTCTCAAGAACTAGGGCAAAAATTAATTTCATATCCTCAAAAGCATTCGCTGTGTATAAAAATGATAATGAAGCAGATTTAATGCGCTGGAAGTGGGCGTGTAAAGAGACGTTAACCCAGGTTTAAAGTACATTGTTTTAGTACCTGGTGCTATGGGTATTCTTGCAGTAGGAAGCAGCTTTATTATGCTGCAGAAAGAAGAGTTTCGCCTAGATGAGAAAGATTGCAGTTATCTGCAGCATTGCATATCTGGCTGGGTTCCATGCGTACAAACGCAGCTCCAGTGTGACATTATTGATCTCCATCCAGTAATACAAGCATGACACATTGTCCAGAATGTTACACCGCATCATCATCATCATCACAGGCTTATTAGGGTGCAAAAGACCTCCCAGTTATAGGTTTTCTATATTGCCCTAGTCATCCAGGATTTGTAAGGGTTAACACCTACCTACTGATGTGATAGCGTGTGATAGCATCTACAGTGGAGTGGGTGTGGTCCGTGTTGCTCATAACTGAGACCTCTGTAGCTCTGTATACAATTTGAATCACATTTGCTTATGACACATACAGAAAAGCAACTGTAACAAGCAAACATTCACAAAAGGAAAATGAGGGCCATTGATGCACGTAGATGTGAGTGTTCTTTTGATCATCGGTTATGAAACTGAGATTTACCATACAGGGCTAGAAATTCAGAACTCTGTGGTAGCAGACCATCAGGCTACTAACCCTCGTATTTGTTGTCAGCCCATAGCCACATTAAGTAGCCTACAATTTGTGATACTGGGATTTAAAATATCATACTACCAGAGTTTATGGTGAGGCTCAGGCTCCTTGTGTTCTGGTTTCTAAGAGCCTGAGGCAAATTCTGGGAGCCCCGGACTTCAGAAATGCTCTTAGTATTGGCCACTGACTGGCTGTTGAATGTCCTGTCGCTGCAGCCCAGTTCTGACCTCAGTCGTGGGGGATTCTGGGATTTCTGATATGGGCAGATGTCAGGGTGGATGTCGGTAGGATCAGCTAGACACAGTCTGTTCTACCACAGAGAACAACAAGTTGAAAAACTTTTCTTTGCACACAAAGTGCAGATCAGGGCCAGCCCCGCATTTGGGTGTGGGCCTCTTTGTGATAACTCTTCCCCTTTAAAGTAGCAGTGTAATTGTGACAGTTTTGAAATGAAGGAAGGAACTGATGGCGCTTGTAACATGGCATGACTTGCCTAGGTCTGAGGGAGCAAACGGATAGGACGGGGGTGGTCACGGGACGGCAGCGGCAGGTATTAACCAAGCTATATGCACGTGCCGGCTTAGCAGTACATCACCAGCCAGACCCCAGCCTAGCAGCACTGGGTGCTCTGGGAACCGAGAGCAGGAGCGAGACGAGCGGCGGTCCTGGAGCCCTGTTTGCACTCCGAGATGGGAAACAGAGCCGGAGGGGGGGACGACAACCCGCGCTGCACAGTCGGATCACTGTGGACCTGCGAATGGTGAGAGGCGATGCAAGACAGTCCAGTTTACTGTTGTTTGGTAGAAGTGCCCGGTCACAGCAACACACCGCAGGGCAGACCGGGCAGCATCATCCAGAGAGCACCTGGAGGACGACGCTGCCGGATGACTATCCCAGAGGGAGCAGGAAGTGACAGGGATTGAGATGCACAGCGCGACTCCAGCGCTGCTCGTAGCAGTGGAACCCTGCATGGCAGACCTCCCACTGCGGGTATGAGGACAATACCCACACAAAACTCTCCAGAAGAGGCACAGGACTGTTGGCTGGCCGCCTCCGCGCAACTGTATGGACAGTCGGTGTTCACCACATCAGTATGTATGTAATGTGTTACAGCATTCTGTGAAAGTGCAGTAAAATTTTCAAAACTTCTCACCGCCTCCTCCTCTTATTGTTTACCTGTCACAGTGGACCCCTTCCACATCCCTCCAACGACGTGCATGCCATGTTACAAGCGCATTAAGCCACTCCGTCGGTGTGCTCTAATGCGATTGATGCATGGGGGGTCTGGTGGTAGCCCTCGGCCATGGGCCTCGGCACGCACTTCAATGCATCAATCCAGCATTAGAGCACACCTCGGTCGTGGCTTAATGCTTACTTGTTGTCATACACACCTTATTCCATGGTGCTTTGCAAGCCCTGAAAGTTGCAACAGCCATTAGGTGCACACAGGAAGGTTAAGTGAGATTGAGTGAAGTGAAGCACAGATTGATGGAAATGGATGTTAAACACAGAGTCTGTAGGGTATGAGACTTTCTCGAAGTCACTCAGTAAATAATTGGCAGTGATGGGATTCAGACTGAAGTCTTCA
The DNA here is from genome assembly GCA_016271365.2 of Neoceratodus forsteri. Taxonomy (NCBI): domain Eukaryota; kingdom Metazoa; phylum Chordata; order Ceratodontiformes; family Ceratodontidae; genus Neoceratodus; species Neoceratodus forsteri. The sequence continues at coordinate 824,983,266 of CM057456.1, forward strand.
GGTTCACAGTCCTGTGCTCTAACCACTAGGGTACACTATCTCCCTCTTCTGGATAATGGTTACTGTTGAATACTAACCATCACCCTACACAATTTATGCAGCTCGCACAAATTTTTTTCTTTCTTTACAGGTTTTTATCCTCCTGCAGCCCCGACAGGCTAGGCTGCCATCCATCCTGTCCCACCGACCCCTACAGTCCCCAGCCTCCTCAGGACTTACTGGTCGGCCCATCTTCCTCCATGGTTTTCCTCATGGCAGGGTCAGGAGGGGGGCCATTCCCCCCCCCCCCCCGTTATGAGTTTAAGTATCTGGTTCCTGGCCACTGGTGTCATGGTGGTGAGGTGGCTGAGGGATCAGTGGGCAGGGCCACATTAATGTCTGTCCCGCTGCCATTTTCCGTTTTTCTCCCGAGCCCACATTGCTGGGGTGTGCACATCAGCATACGCGCGTGGAGACATGTGCATGCTGCACAGTCCCCAGCACCTCCCACTTTTTCTGCTTCTCCTGTCTCGTACTACCACCAGGCCTCCGCCTGGTGGCAGTTATTCGGCAGAGTCGGCAGTCATCCCTCCCTAGGGAGAGAAGAGCAGTCCCTGGGACACTCAATCCCTTCCCTTCCTGGCTGACCCACGACGTCCCGTACTCATTTCTGAGTGTGAGTCGCCGGTGTGGAGCACAGTGTAGCATCCAACATATCAGCCCTCAGTGCCACCGGACCGACTTTAACCAGCATTTTTTTTTTTTTTTAAATCTATTTATCTCTGTCAGCCCGGGGCATCTTTCAGAGGTGCCCACTCGATCTGGCCCTTGACTCCCCACCGAGCCCTTCCTCCTTTGGTCCCTCCCACCAGGACTTTCCAGTCCCCAGATCACCCTCCCCCCACGGGGCAGGGCTCGCCTCGTCTACATGATGTCTCTTTCTGGAATTAGAGGGTCTGCCCTATGTTGGTGGTGCCTTGGACCGTCTGAGGAGTGTTCCAGCATTTGGGAATGTAGGGCCAGATCCCTGGGGCCCTCGCCGCCTCCCCAGTCCTCTGGGATTTTTCCGTTAGGTTTTCCCACACAGGAACATGGACATGCAGTGGCATCATGAAACTTGCATGCTGATGTCCGCCAATGCTCCTTCCCCCTGTTATAGCACTGTGTCCCTGCTCTGCCTCCAGTTTCCATCAGGGGCTGCTAAGGAGCGGCGCCAGACCCAGATTCCTCCCCAGGGAAGGGAGAGCAGTCCTCCAGACGCTCAATCCCTTCCCTCCTCTGATGACCCCCGGCAGCCTGAGTCCATTCCTGAACCCAGGTCACCGCCGTGGCGCGAGGTGTGGCGTCCAGAGCCTCAACCCTCAGCACCACTGGGCAGGCTCTACCAGCACAGTTTTAATGGACAATTTTTAAAATGAAATCTAGCTTAGAATCCTTATGACTGTTACTAGGTAAGTGCAGGGTATGGGGATGTTGAAATGAAGACTATGTATAAGTACATTTTGCTTTTAATACAACATATTTGATTTCCTCTGTTCCTATTCTGAAAGGAGCCTGATAGTTAAGGGCCCCTATGCCAGCCCATAGATAGCAGCAATTTGGGTTTCTCTTGCCATGTCTTATTGGGGGAGTGGAGAAAACGTATCCACCTACTGTCTATCCTAAGGTTTCAATTCCCAGCTAGTTTCTACAAATCTTTCTGTTTAAAAGTCAGTCAGTGCTGGCAGATTTCAGTTAAATTCGCCCCCAGTTATACAAATGAGTTTATTTCCATGTTGATAACATTAGCCCGTTTGAGAACAAATGGACAGTGTGAACCTGCTCTTCAGTTGGCAAGTCATGTGCGCACCCAGAAATAGGGTGCTCGCTGGCTGTGTCTTGTCCACTTTTGCTGTAGTGTGTTAGGAAACGATTAGTTAGGAAACGATTATCTAATAGTAGGGAAACTCCTGTCCCTTGCAAGTTTATTAGGGCCGCTGATTGTCCAGTTTCAAAAATTGGCAATTCTGTTTTACAAATCTTTTAAATCAGTCTCCCCAACACTGGTGCAAATCTACATGTTTTACAGTAATAATGTGGTGCAAAAGGGTGGGTGGGTTACATAAACTGGTGCCAAGTGTGATTGTTACTGTGGTGCTGAGAAGTTTTTTTTTTTTATGCGAAACATCGACTCAGGTGGTGTTTAAAAATGGCAAAATCTGTTTTAAGCTTTGCCTTTTCTGCTGTTGTATGAGGGTGGCTCTGTTTTATTAAATTTATTGTGTGGACACAATAGTGCGGTGCAGAACAGCACGACTCAGTATAGCGCCGAGAAAAACCGCAACCCACACAGAATGCTAACAGCCATGGGAAATCAACACATAGCATTTAGGGGGGCTGGGCCCCCCCCCCACACCCACCAGAATATAACTAAACATCCTCGAAAATGCAACAAACACACACAAAAAAAATTGAGAGGGGGCAGTAGACTCAAACCCAGGTCCACTGGCAGTCCCAAGCAGTCAGAGTATGTTACTCTAACTGCTAAGCCACAGGGCCAGCTTCCTCACTCAATGCCGAATAGACTGTTATCTGAGTTGGCCTGAGAGAAAACACCTACAGGTATAGTGCTATACTGTCCGTGCTATATTTCCCTGTAGTTGTTTTCACGCACACTATTTTGACCATGTGTTTTTTTTTGTTTTTTTTTTGGTCTTTTCTAGGGACATGGATATGTTGTTCATCCACACTGTCTGGCAGGTTCCTTGCCACTTTAAATCTTGCTGGAAGGTCTTCAAGCTGGCTCCTCCCACCCACCCGGGTGGTAAAACTCTCGGCTCCGCCCCATGACGCCAGATCTTCCTTACTGCTTGGAAGCTCAGGTTCCCTCCTTAACGCTCTGCGTGATAGACTGGATCCTAACTCTTCGGTTCGTCTGAAACTCGTTTTAAAATTTTCAAGACTTCGGTCTTCCTTTTCCCTCACGGCTGAGATGCACAAATCGACTCCCGGTTTTCGGCAGTGCCCTTGTGGGCAGAAGATGTCCAGGACGGATCCGTACTCCACTTGCGTCTACTGCCTCTGCCTAGAACACAACCCGCAGGCCTGTGAGTCATGCTGTTCGTTCTCGGCCAACGTCTTGGAGGACCGCGCTGCCCAGTTGAAGCTTGGGCGCCCCAAGAAGCTCTATCCGCTGGTAAAGTCGAAAGAGGCCCGTTGGGAGGTTACTGCGGCGGCTGGCTGGGCTGAGCAGCTCGAGCAGATGATCACCCTCGAGGAGGAGGCGGCCCAGGCCGCGTCCTCCTCCTCCTCGGTCGCAGCTTTTATCCCGCTCTCTTTGGGTACCTCGTATTCTGCTTCATTCAAGGAGCTTTGCCAGTCCCTTTCCACGAAGGAGAGGGCCATCGGACATTCCTCTCGGTCCAAAAGAAGGATTCCAAGGTAAGTCCCATCGCATTAGTGGGATGGGAGAGTCCCTTCCCCAACAGCCGACCCGTCTACTTGATCGAGGTTGCGGCTAAGGCCGCTGGCTTCATGGCGTCCCCGTCAGGTCAGCCGAGCGAGACACCCATCGATGCGGTCGAGATTTTTCTCGACCCGTCGGACGGGTTGTCAACTGGTGAAGCCGACAACCCTTCTTCGCCGGTTCCCCCGGTAGAGACCGAGGATCTGCCTGCGCCCTTGATGCAGCAGTCCCCGGTTAAGGTGTCCGAGCCGAGGGAAGAGCGGGTGTCCCCCGCTCCTTCCCAGGACCGTCCTCGGACACACCGAGGATCTCGGTCTCGGACTTCTTCTCGGTCCAGCCAATCCCGCCGACATCGGCAGTCTTGGTCTCGGCACCGAGGTTAGCGGCGATGCCGCTCGTCCTCGTCTTCCTCCTCGGAAGAGGAGAGACTTCGGCGCAAATTGCGTCGACGCTACGAGGAACTGATGTGGCAGCAGTTACTTTTGTCTGGGAGCAAGTCGACACCGATGCCTTCCCCGGCCATCAAGTGGCTGTCACCCGAATGGCTGAAACAACCTCTTGCTGCAGTCGAGATGCCCAAGCCTGGGCCGGTTGTTCGGCCGAAACCTGCTGCCCCACCGATTGTGGTGGAACCTCTGCCTCCACAACTGAAATCGGGGAGGCCGACCAAGGACTCTCGTTCGGGTCAAGGCCTACCCCACAGGTTGTCAGTTACCCTCACTCCCGACCATCCTCAGCAGGTGGAGGGTGGCTCAGGCCCTAGGCAGCTCTTCGTGGACTCCTCGAAGTCCGACTCCTCCTCGTTCTCCTGGCCGGTTGACCTGGAGTCCTCCAGGGGCCAGTCACTGGACGAAAGCCCATCGTCCTTTATGGGTCTGCTTCGGCTCATCTTGGAGTCCATGGGATGCAGCTCGAGCCAGTATCCAAATGGGCCAATTATCCCCTGACGGAGATACTGGACCGAGGGGATTCACCCACGGAGGCCTTTCCGGTGGCTGAGGCCATTGTAGGCCCAGCCTTGGAGCTTTGGCAGCAGCCTGCTTCCTGTCCTGCGCCCTCGGCCGGGATGGCCAGGAAGTATGTGGTCCCTACCGGCTCTTTGCCCGGGTTTTCGGAGCACCCTTCTGCCGAGGGGTTGGTCACTGACAGCGTTTTCCGGCATTCTGGGAATGCTAGGGATGTGGACAAGCCCCCCAACAAGGAGTCCAAAAAGCTGGACTACGCCGGGTGCAAGGTGTACGCTGCATCCTCCCTTGGCCTCCGCCAGGCCAGCTCGGCCGTGCTGATGGCACATTTCTCCCACGTCCTCATGGGCTCCCTGGATGAGGTGATCCCTCATCTCCCGGCTGACTTGCTGACCACGGTCCGGCAGGTTTGGGACCAGGATAGGGCGGTGGTGAAGCAGCAGCTCCAAACAGCTCTGGACATAGGGGGACTCCTGTGCCAGATCAGTTGCGGCCGAGGTGGCCATGCACCGCAGAGCATGGCTGAGGATATCCACCTTCACGGCGGATACCCAGCACAAGTTGGCAGACGTCCCCTTCTTGGGGACCGACCTCTTCGGCCCTGGAGTGGAAGGTCACCTCCAGCGGATCGAAAAGTCCAGTGCCACTCTGGACTCTGTCACCTCCGCCCAAAAGGACAAAGGCCGCCAACAGCAGCAGCAGCACAAGCCCTTTCATCCTTCTGCGCCTGTGGCACATCCGGCCCACCAGTACCAGGGCCAGCAGGCTCGCGCTTGGCATCCCAAACCCAAGCCCGCGGCTTCCTCTAGTAGGAAGCAGGGAGGTAAAGGCCCAGGAGGTCCCTCGGCTGGTCCCTCCTCCAAGCCTGCCCAGTGACAGGTTGAGGGGTGTCGCCCCCAGCCTCGTCACTCCCCGGGTTCTCCCTGTGGGGGGATGGCTCCACCACTTCCTTTCCGCCTGGTCCACTATCACCACGGACCGCTGGGTGTTGGAGGTGGTAGGAAAGGGCCTGCCTCTGGAGTTCGAGCAGGCTCCACCCTTTCGAGCCGTCGCCCCTCGGGGGGCCACGGGGTCCGCAGCCTCGCTGTCGGCTCGCTGAGCCGATATTGCCCTGCTCCTCGAAAAAGAGGTGATCAGGAAGGCGGCGGATCCTCCTCCAGACCTGGGGTTTGTGTCCAGGTATTTTCTGGTCCCAAAACGGACAGGGGGCTGGTGCCCCATTCTCGACCTCCATGACCTGAACAGGTTCCTAAGGTCTCGGACCTTCAGGATGGTCACTCTGGCTCAGATAATCCCATCCTTGGAATGAGGCATGTGGTTCTGTTCCTCGGACGTCCAGGATGCGTTCTTTCACGTCCCAATCCGTCTGTCTCATCAGAGATTCCTCTGCTTCAGAGCGGAGGGATCCCTTTACGAGTTCCGGGCCATGCCCTTCGGTCTCTCCCTAGCTCCCAGGGTCTTCACCAAATGCATGGCAGTGGTGACAGCATTCCTGTGGTACTGAAGGGTCCGAGTGTACCCCTACCTGGATGACTAGCTGATTGCAGACCCCTCCAGAGTGGAGGTGGAGCGGTCCAGAGATCTGGCCCTTCAGGTTTGCTCTCAGACTGGCCTCCTCATCAATGAGGCCAAGTCAGAACTCGTGCCTAAGCAGGTGATACATTTCATCGGGGCAGAGCTCGACTCTCTTCGAGCCAGAGCACGGCTTCCGGCGGACAGGGCCGAGGTTCTTTCCTCCTTTGCCCAATCATTTCAGGTTGGGCAATCGCGCCCTGCCCGGGACTTCTGCGCCTCCTGGGCCTAAAGGCGGCCTGCACCAGTGTGGTCCGTTGGGCCCGCTGGTACATGCATCCCCTTCAATGTGGACTGGCCATCCAGTGGTCATAGCGCTTCAATCCGTTGGATCAGCTAGTGACAGTGACCCAGGGGATGTGGAATGCTCTCCAGTGGTGGACCATTCCGGCACATCTGCAGGAGAGCATCCTGTTTGTCTGCCCCGAGCCGACGGTCTCTCTATCGACCGGTGCCTCTCTAATGGGTTGGGGTGCCCATCTGTGGGAGCACAGAGCGCATGGCCACTGGTCCTCTTGGGGAGTCCCGATGCCACATCAACCTGCTGGAGCTTCGGGCGGTTCCCTCACCGCCTTCGCTCCGTTTCTCCGGGGTCAAGTGGTTCAGGTCCAGACGGACAATACCACGACCATGTACTACCTAAACCGCCAGCGCGGGATGCGCTCCATGCCTCTGTGCAGGGAAGCTCTCCGCATTTGGTCTCTCGTGCGCAGCCTGGAGGCGGATCTCCTTGCCATTCACGTGGCAGGAGCCTCCAACGCCCTGGCCGATGCTGTAAGCCGGATAGGGGCTACGTCTCACGAGTGGTCTCTCCTGCCGGAGGTAGTACAAGATCTCTTCTCCCACTGGGGCATGCCTCAGGCGGACCTGTTTGCCTCCAGGGAGAATGCAAAGCTGAGACTGTTTCATGCCCGTACCCCTCAGCAGGGCTCGCTGCAGGGGGATGCCTTCTCAAGGCTGTGGACCCCAGGCCTCTTCTACGCCTTTCCTCCATTTCCCTTGATCCACAAGGTGCTTCTCAAGGCGAGGAGGGACAAGGTGCAGGTGATTCTGGTAGCCCCAGACTGGCCCCATCAGTTCTGGTATCCAGATCTCATCAGTCTCAGCTCCAGGCTCCCAAGGCAGCTTCCAGCCCGCCCGGACCTGATCTCAGTCAGTCACGGGAAGGTATTCCATCTGGACCTTCAATCCCTGCACCTGATGGCCTGGTTCCTGAGCGGCTAGAGTTCCAGGCCTTGGGTCTTTCCGACGAGGTCCTCAACGTCGTTGAGGCGTCCCATAAGGAGTCGACCAGAAAATGCTACGCCTTCAAATGGAAGAGATTCTCCATTTGGTGTCAGGGTAAGGGCCAGGACCCTTCCTCCTGTTCCTTGGCAAGCATTCTGGACTACCTGTGGTCCCTTTCTCAGCTAGGACTTTGGTCGACGACCCTTAAGGTGCACCTGGCAGCCATCTCTGCTTACTGGGTGCAGGCCAGGAAGCAGACGGTGGTGCAGGAGAAGGTGGTCGGGCGCTTTTTCAAAGACCTTGATCACATATCCTCTCCGGTGCAAGAACCTCCACCTCCGTGGGATCTACTGCTGGTATTGGCTAAGCTCATGGGCAAGCCATTCGAACCCGATGCACAGGTGTGACATCTCTCACCTGTCGTGGAAGACCGCCTTCTTTGTGGCTGTCCGTCAGCCAGAAGGATGGGAGAGCTCCAGGTGCTTTCCATCAAGTCTCCTTATCTGGTCTTCCACAGGGACAAGGTTGTCCTGCGCCCCCAACCGAAATTCCTTCTGAAGGTGGTGTCGGAGTTTCACCGTAACCAGGTGTTGACTCTGCCGGTGTTCTACCCCAATCACACCTCGGAGGCTGAATATAGGCTCCATACTTTGAACCCTAGAAGAGCGCTCGCTTATTATAAGGAGTGGATGGCTGAAGTTCGGTGAGAGGTTCACCAGCTGTTTGTCACCTACACTGAAGCCGCGCCTGGCAGACCTGCAGCCAAGCGGACGATAGGCAGGTGGGTCACCTCCTGCCTAGATCTCTGCTATAGGTTGGCGGGCATGGAGCCTCCCAGAGGGATAAGAGCTCATTCTACTCGCCATTCCGCTGCATCGGTAGCTGCTTCCAGGGACGTCACTATCCAGGAAATCTGCAGGGCTGCTACCTGGAAGTCAGCACATACCTTCATCACCCATTACCACATCGACCTTGAGTCACGCCGGGATGCTGGTTTTGGGGCCTCGGTTCTCCAGTCTTTATTCCCTAAGTAGGGGGCGTGCGCCTTGCCTCCCTCCTCCCGGAGAACTGCTAGGAGTCTGCCAGACAGTGTGGGTGAACAAAATATCCATGTCCTAGAAATACAGGTTACTCACCTGTAACAGGAGTTCTAGGAATGGTATATGTTGTTCATCCACAACCACCACCTCCCGGCCGGCCGCGCAACCTGGCTTCCAGCGGCTAGATCTGGTGTCATGGGGCGGAGCCGAGAGTTTTACCACCCGGGTGGGTGGGAGGAGCTATCTTGAAGACCTTCCGGCAAGATTTAAAGTGGCAAGGAACCTGCCAGACAGTGTGGATGAACAACATATACCATTCCTAGAACTCCTGTTACAGGTGAGTAACCTGTATTTTTCAGCCCTCTTCATGCTCGCAGGCCCCCAATCCTTCAGGCACTTCAAGTCTCCCAGTAGCCCCTTCTGTCCTAACCTGGCCCTCCTCTTAACTCCTCGTATTGCTGCCGATCCCCGGGATATCCCGGCGTATCCCTTTGCCGGGTGGGCCCCCCTCCGACCCAGGGGGAAGGCACCGGGGGGAGAGGGATGACCCCAGCACACTCTTCTTAGGGCCCGGGAATGCTGCCGTGGAGAAGGAGGCCCCGGGAAGGCACTGGAGGCAGCTGGGGACAGAGAGACATCATCCGGCGGCCAGCGAACAGTATTTCCGTTTTCTGGTGTTCACCTTTCATGCGATCCCTCTGTTGTGCTCCTGGTCTCCATCGGGGGCCGCTGCAGAACAATCATGTGTCCCTAACCCTCCCTAGGGGAGGAGAGCAGTCCTGTGGACGCTCAATCTTACCCCTTCCGCTGCCGACCCCCGGTGCCCGAGTCCGTTCCTGAACCCGGGTCGCCAGCATGGTTCGAGGTGTGGCATCCAGCACCTCAGTCCTCTGCCCCACTGGGCCGGCATCATGTGGTTTGACCGGATACTGATATATTATAATGTGGGGATCTCTGCCTCATATACCATAGCTGCACAAGTGCCCAGTTTTGCCAAAGCACAAAAATTAGTCCTTTGTTTATTTCTGTTTTAAAGTTTCTTTTACTCTCATTGTGTTGCCATAAAAAAAGTTTGCTGGTGTCTGATACTACATCTTGAAGCAGCAATCCACTATTTTATGTTCCTTAAAGATGAAGTCCTGACTTTTAAACAGTTTGTGTTCATAATTTTTTTTATAAATGTATTCACTTGCAGACAAAATACATAACTAGACAGCTATATATGTAGACAGTATCCCTCTCCAGGGCACAGGTATGTAAAGTCTTATAGCATGCCGTGGCTGCATTCCTTGACGAGGTGCATTTCAGCGCAGCAGGGAAGTGCAATAATTCTCAAGAAAACCATATCCTGGAGCGGGGTATTGAGTTTATAGAATGGAAAAATGGTTTTATTGTTACGGAAAAAGATTTTGTTTTCATGGAGTTATTCTGCTGTTAGGTAGATCAGATTACTTTAATTACAAACTGCGTTTCCTGAGAATTGAAGTGCTATTGTACTGCCTGGAATTAATAGCAACTTTCAGAAGTAGTCAGCTGTCACTTCTAACATGTATTTTTTTCATTTTGATTTTGCTAATTAGAACATTTCTACCTGATATTACTAGGTGTGATGTGTGGAAAATCATTGTACATGGAGGCTGATGTAGTTCTATTCCTCCCTACGTGAGATCAGCATTGTAACTTCACTGACCGTGACATCACTAATAACAAAGAAGAGACAATCTCCTGCTGCTGGATTTGTAATCTAATCTGTGACGCACGTTACCAATCAGGCAGCAAGGCTTGCGATGAAACAGTGAGTGAGGTTACATGCTGATGAAATACAGCTAGATATGTCTGCTTCCAGATATAATGGTGCTTTTCTCATCACCTCTAATACTCTTAGTCAGAAAAACCATCTAATGAGCACACAGAAAAAGACAAACACTTCAGAAATAAAAAGTAAGTACTAACAAGACCCTTGTTAGTTGACTGGTGCCCACGTTTCATCGCCAACTGCCCATTACAATATAGAAACACTACCCAAAAGTTACCCCCATACACTAACATTGAGCTTGTCCCCACGCTTTCCCTTGCGTCACGTCATAACTTTGCTGTGCGCGGGGGCGGAGCGTCAGTAGCTAAAAAAAAATGGGAAGTAGGAGAGACCCGGTGCAGGTAATTTTACGAGTGACATTATTTAAAAGCTGTTTAACGAATTTTGGAAATAGCAGCACCAGGAACATGCGGAAGGGGTAAGGCACCAGTCAGGCAGGTGCAACTGCTGAGACTGGTAAGTCTCTTTAAATACCCTTTACCATCAACATTTTTATGATTGTTAGAGCATGTTGAATACCCCTCGTCAGCCATCATCCTGGCTTGGTCAGGAGCACCTCTCCTTCCAGTCTTCCATACTGGCCGGTGGTAGCCGCTGGGGATTGGGGCGTGGTCGAGTGATGCAGGTCAGGTGCGTGGCTCATCCCCACTACAAGAGCGGAGCCACTTGGCAGTCAGAGACTGAAGTGTCTTTTACAGCAACAGCAGAGATTTTTGGGCTCCTTCAGTTTCTTACCATCAGCCAGCATCCTGGCTGTTTCCAGCTGTGTCTCTCCTTCCTCTCTCCCATACCAGCCAGTGGCAGCTGCCAGTGATGGCACAGTCGAATGAGTCAGGCCCAGAGGAGCAGGGCTCAACCCTGCTACAAGAGTGGAGCTGCTCAGAGGCCAGATACTAAACAGTCTTTTAGAGCAGCAACAGACTTTTGCCATCAATCAGCATCCTGGCTTGTTCCAGCAGCACCTTTTCTTCCCCTCTCCCATACTGGCTGGTGGCAGCTGCTGGTGGTGGGGGTGCGATCGAGTGATGCAGGTTGGGGGGGGCAGGGCTCAACCCCGCTACTAGAGTGGAGTGACTTAAGTGGTTTTCAGCTTGAGTGGCTTCTGCAGGGTTGGCAGGGTTCTCCTGTGGGAGTCCACTGCAGAGGACACTGTGGAGGGCATCAAACTCTTATTTTTCTTTTTACAGTGGCAAGCAACTGCCACCTTCAACAATAGTGCACAATGGCATGATGCCACAAATCCCAATATCAGGCTTTGAATAGAGGTATCTTGGTGTGGCATGCCATAACGTAAGGTGACATTGAAAGTGGTGGTGGGTAGCACTGCAGTTTTACTCTGTCTGATAGGTCATATTTTACCAGTTATGAGTCCTATTACTATGCTTGTGCAGGGGAGAAGGCAGCTGTTTTTACTGACTGTGGGGTATAATATACTAATACCCTTTAACCAATGAGAACTCTCTTAGTCATTTTAATTTTTCTAATTTTATGCCTTTTATTACATGGTCAACCACTGTATTTGCAACTGAAGTGGCTGTAACCAAATAGTGCCTTATCTTTAATATCAACACCCTTAAGCCTGTTTGATTGAGTGTTTTTCATGATGCAGTTGATCACATGATTGCTTGTTTATTCAGTTTGGTTGGTAATATAGCCTGCTGTCTGGTGACATAGAGCACAACCCTGGCCCTATAGCCAAGGCCCCTAGAATTTTGCGGCCGCAGAATTTTGCTCAGAACTTGCAACCTACCACAGAACTTCTGCAGTGCCGCAGAATTCACTGTTCTTGGTGATTCTCTATTAATATTTCCATTTATCCATAGAACATGGTTCCCTTCCTCTCTTTTTATATCCAACACCCCTATATGCTCAGAATGTGATGTTATTAATGCTATAACATCATACATTAGCTAATGAAATGGCTGCATTCTGCCCCAGAAATGAACAGTCACTTATCTACCACAGCTCCCACTGCCAGTGGTGGTGGCACAGCACATCAGGCACAATATTTGCTCAAGCTGCACTACAGCCTTATACAATTTTCAGTCTTGTGTTATTACACTAGGTCCAACTTAAACAAAACATTGACGATAACATAGACCTGTTAAGTCCATACCTTACTTTTTACAAACATATTTTTGCCTTTAAGGTATAGCGATGCCATCTGAAATGAATAACTGGAATGAATTAAACTGTCATTTTTAAGAAAAATGAAGTAATTATGCCCAGAAAAGTGGACTATAGTAATGTGTAGACCTGTTGAAAGAATGGACCTGTTAAATAAATAACTGCGCTGTACACATTTTTGCTAGAGTTATTGATTACATATTGACATTGATTGATACAATCACCTAAACAATATGGAGAAATGTGTGCAAGGCTAGCTTTTGGGCCAGAGTAGCATGTTGTGTTCCCATGCCGGCAACTCAGGTTCAGAGATGAGCTGTGGGAGCTGGCTGGGTAGCACAAGGATTGGGGGAGCACATCACTGCTTGGAGCTTGGGAAGGTATAGCGCAGTGTTCTGTCACACAAGGGACACATTGTGATGGGCTGGAGAGCTTTATCTCACAATGGGTTCACATGCATGTCATGGCCCGATGGTGATATGTAGTGTGTCAGTTGAAGCAGGTTAGCATGAAAAATGAGTTTTGCAATATCTCCTTTATTCTGTTTATTCCATTTCCAAAGGGACCTGTATGAATGAGGATACAATGTCATGGAAATCTAAATATATATATATATATATATACATACACACACACACACACACACACACACATCTGTAGCTGTGTTACAGATTGCATATAAATGTGATACACAATGTGAACCTCATGAGTGGTGTAGACAGCACATATAAATATATAAGTGATACACAGTGGGAACCTCGTGAGTGGTATAGACAGCATGAGTATAGAAATACCTTATGTGTCACATAAGGTCCCCTCTGCGTATTATTTCATTTATGCAGTAGGCTAGGACCTTAAGGGATAGACATTTATTTTGCTTTTTTAGGCAAAAAACTATTTCTATAAGTCTGCTATTTTTGAACTAGTGTTACTGTGCTTGCCTCCATCCTGATTGCCATAACCATTGCCATGAAAGTGAAGTCAGGATGACAAGCTGACACTGTGATGTGATCATTTGTTAGTACCGCAGAACTTCCACAGAAATTACAAACTACCGTCGCAGATGTAGGGGGTCCTGCCTGTAGCTAATCATGTTTCACAGCCCAACTCTAACCCAACCCAAAGGGATTTAGGATTATGCACATGAACATGAGAGGCCTCGTAAAACATTTATCTGAGTTAACAGTTTGAGTCTCACAAGTACAACCAGATGTTCTGGGTATAAGTGAAGTCTGACCTGGTACTCGTATGCCTGATTTGGTAATTTCCCTCCCTGGTTTTAGGCAACTCCGCCATGATTGTCAAGTCATGTAAAAAAAAAAGTGGGGGAGTCATAATTTATTATAAGGAATGATTAAAGCTACTTGATTAAAATGTCCTTTGAATTGATAGCTGTTCTTGTGAATGGGTTTCCTCTACCTTTCAATTTGGTGGCACTAAAGAAACGTAAGTTTTGCTGCACGTATATTCCGCCACACTGCGGTATACAAGGCCTCAAGGGTTTTGTTCAGTTTTATCTACATTGGGGCAGACATAGTCCATTATTGTAGGCAGTTATAACCTTGATTTGTCCTCTTGCCTTGATTCACTTGTTGGGCATTTACAGCTCACTCAGCTTATAACCTGCCCTACCAGACTTACTCTTCAGACCTCCACTCACACAACCTTAGACTGGTGTTTAACCAGTATATGCAAAATAATTTTGTCTTTAGTCATTATCACCTGATAGTACAAGTGACCATTGCCCCATTTACATGTGGTGCGCAAAGTCCATCAAGGCCCCCTCCCCTCCAACTCCTTTCCTACCGTAATTATTCTAAATTTAACGTTTATTCCTTTTTGGATGATTTATCTGCACTTGTTTGGACCCCACTTTTAACCTACACAGTGCAGAGTAAATATCTGCATTTTTTGTCTCCAAATTTATCAAACTGCAAGGCAAGCATGTACCAGTAAACTACCTGAAGATTTAGTGGTGCTAACTCTGACTGGATCTCAGAGGACTGGCTTCTAGCAATGAAATCTTGGGTTAAGTCATGGGACTTTTACAAGTCAACTAAAAATGTCACATTTTAATAAATATAGGGGGTTGAGACATATTTTCAGGAATCTAGTGCACACTTGAAGAGTGATTATTGTAAACAAAAACTTGTAACAGTCTGTATCTGACCCTAGACAATGTGATGTAGATGAAGTTCAGATTGAGGGTATCCCTGAGACAGGAAATCGATGTGCTATAGATGAAGTTTGGATAGAGTATATCACTGAGACTGGAAATCAATGTGATATAGATGAAGTTCCTATAGAGTATATCACTGAGACAGGAAATCAATGTGATGCAGGTGAAGTTTGGATAGAGTATATCACTGAGACTGGAAATCAATGTGATATAGATGAAGTTCGGATAGAGTATATCACTGAGACAGGAAATCAATGTGATATAGATGAAGTTCAAATAGAGTGTATCCCCGAGACAGGAAATCGATGTGATCATGGATGAAGTTCAGATAGAGTGTATCCCTGAGACAGGAAATCAATGTGATGTAGATGAAGTTCAGATAGAGTGTATCCCTGAGACAGGAAATCAATGTGATGTAGATGAAGTTCAGATAGAGTGTATCCCTGAGACAGGAAATCAATGTGATATAGATGAAGTTCGGATTGAGGGTGTCCCTGAGACAGGAAATCAATGTGATGTAGATGAAGTTCGGATTGAGGGTGTCCCTGAGACAGGAAATCAATGTGCTATAGATGAAGTTTGGATAGAGTATATCACTGAGACAGGAAATCAATGTGATCATGGATGAAGTTCAGATAGAATGTATCCCTGAGACAGGAAATCAATGTGCTATAGATGAAGTTTGGATAGAGTGTATCCCTGAGACAGGAAATCAATGTGATATAGATGAAGTTCAGATAGAGTGTATCCCTGAGACAGGAAATCAATGTGATATAGATGAAGTTCGGATAGAGTATATCCCTGAGACAGGAAATCAATGTGATATAGATGACGTTTGGATTGAGGGTGTCCCTGAGACAGGAAATCAATGTGATGTAGATGAAGTTCGGAGTGAGGGTGTCCCTGAGACAGGAAATCAATGTGCTATAGATGAAGTTTGGATTGAGGGTGTCCCTGAGACAGGAAATCAATGTGATCATGGATGAAGTTCAGATAGAGTGTATCCCTGAGACAGGAAATCAATGTGATATAGATGAAGTTCGGATAGAGGGTATCCCTGAGGCAGATAGTTATTATTGCTGACGCTTTCAGTTTAAAGGTTACTGATCTATCACAAGTACTGAAATGCAGCATCGTACCCCACTTGCTGCTTTGCTGCCCAGTAGTGACAATCCCAATCCAAAATGGTATTTATGATTGTCTCAACCGTCATGATGTTATGAAACTTTTGCAAAGTTTAGATCCCACCAAGGGTTGTGGATATGAAGGATTCTAACCGAGATTACTGAGATTGAATGCACAGTTTATAGCTGCCACTCTTTTGGATTTGTTCAATGTTTCTTTGATCACTGGTGTTGTCTGTCTGAGGTAGGAAGTGGCAAAGATCGTACCTGTGTGTGTGTGTGTGTGTGTGTGTGTATGTATGTATATATATATATATGTATGTATGTATGTATGTATAGCTATATAAAAATAAAAAAATAAGGGAACCCC
Organism: Neoceratodus forsteri; assembly: GCA_016271365.2. Taxonomy (NCBI): domain Eukaryota; kingdom Metazoa; phylum Chordata; order Ceratodontiformes; family Ceratodontidae; genus Neoceratodus; species Neoceratodus forsteri. The sequence goes on from CM057456.1 coordinate 824,999,110, forward strand.
GATGTAGTAGACACACCTTTTTCAAGGGTATCCATCATCAGTTCACACCATAGGAACTTTACCATCGGTGAAGGGGAATCCACGCAGAATATTTTCAGCAGTGCAACTGGAGCGGCCCACGCTGACATCATGCGAAGCGACAACTCCTCTATAAAGGTGTGGCTCCGTTCCTCCTCAGTTCTTTCCGCTGTTGACTCCATCTACGGGTCTCTCATGGAAGCTCAGATGCAGTTTTGCACCTTTTTCGCCTATGATTTTTCTGAGTTTACTTACTTTGGAATCACTTTTTATTTGAGATTCCTTTTCTTTGTTTAGGTCAAGAACTACTACTCCTATTTCTCTCTTCCATTGCTGCTACTGCAGAAAGAAGACTGCCTCCACAGACAAACATTCCTTATGTGTCTGCTGTCTTGGGCCTGACCACGAAGTTTCTGACTGTGAGCTTTGCCAGAAGTTTAATCAAACTACCCTCAGGCAATGCAAGAAGGCTCTTAAATATTTCTTGATGGAACATTAGCTAGCCAGTCCCGGGCAGGGATCCTCCGGGGTCCCAGCCTCTCACTCGCCAGCAGGGTCGTCAAGCTCCCAGGCTTCCAAGGCCTAAGACAAGTCCTTGGGGAAAAGTCATAAAAGAGGCCGAGATCAGGACCACTTCCCCTGGCGGCGGTCCCGCTTCTCATTGGCTTCCTCATCCTCTTCTCCTGGGGGAACTTTGTTGATGGCTGTGGTCTCAACACGCAGATCTGCTGTCCAGGCCTCTGTGTCTACCAAGCCCATACTGACAGCTTAGCTGTCCAATTCCCAGGGTGGCAGGTCGTAAACCTCCGGTTCATCGGCCCCTCCTCTGTCGATGACGGGCTCATTGTCGATGACCATCCCAGTGTGGCCTGATATATCTCCAGACCCTCTGGCATCTGGCTTTTCTGGCTCTCAGGGCCAGGCCGCCCAGTCTTTGCACCCAGTGCCGTTGACCCCTTCGCCGTTGATGGGGAGGCTCGATGCTCGTCAATCTCAATCTCAATGAGATCCTCAACAAGTTCACTTCTGTGATTGTGAACCAGCTTACGGCTTTCAGGCCTACCTTGCCTGCACCGTCGATGGCCGCTTCGGCGTCGACACCACCCCGTCGCCTGTGGGATACTCCCCGCTCTTTGACGTCGGCACACTGCACGTCAGACCTGGATTTAGAGGAGGTTGATGTTGAGTTATCACCCTGACCTCATTTTGCCAGATGAGGAAGAGAAGGAGGAAAAGCTCCCGTCTTCAGATAAGTCTACTGCTTCCTCAGTCAGTGAGGACTCAGTAAAGCACACCCCTAAGTCTCCTCCAGAGGACCCCACCTTCTTCAGCATAATGAAACAGTTGTCCTTTGCCATGGGGTTTCACACACAGGAGGAGGATGTCACCAGGAAAGATTTGGTAGACTTCCTGGAGATACCCGAGTCTCCTCCAAAGATCATTCCTTCCATCTTGCCTGCTTTAAGGAATGCTGCCACTGCTGCCTGGCACCATCATGATATGGTGCCAGCCATGCATAGGAGGGCAGATAAGCTCTACAGTGCCCCTCAAGGGTTTCACTATGGTGCAGCCTAGCCCAAGACAGATTCAGTGGTCATTAAGGCTGATCATGACAGGTCTAAGACAGCCAAGTACCTTAGTCCCCCCCCCCCCCAGACAAGGAGTCTCATAGAATCAGCCTTCGGGGTAAGAGGGTTTATGCTTCCTCCACCCTGGGGTGGAGGATTGCAAACTACCTGTCACACATGGTGAAGTATCAGAACACCAACTAGAAGAAGGGCAAATCTGCAGCCCAAGCTGTTCCAGAGGGCTTTCAGAAGCAGTATCTACTCCAATGCTGTAAATGATCTGAAATCTGTATTTACTGTTCTGGTGTTTCTGTATCATTTGTCCTCCATGGCATGGAACCTTTGTAACTGAACATGTTCCAAAACCTGTAACCACTGTATTTATGTTTTGCTATGTTTGTCCACCCTGACGTGGAACCTTTGTAAGAGCTCACGCTCAAAGGTTTTTCCGAATGTTCATAAATAAAATAAAACAATGCTTACAGACAATGGAAGATGTCAGTAGGCATCTTCTGTGAGGTCTTTGTGACTTGGCAGATACTGTTGCCAGGGGTGCTGCCACAGGCATATGCTTACGTAGGCATTCCTGGTTGTGGATTTCTGGCTTTGCCATGGACGTTCAGCAAAAGGTGCTGAATGACCCCTTCAGTGGGACCAGACTTTTTGGCCTGGATGTCCAGGACATAATTAATGATCTGAAGAACGCAGACAGAGCCCTTAAGTCTGTTCATTCGCTGTATGACACCTAGCCACAGCAGAAAGGCAGACATTACCCTCCTTTTTGTTGGGCACCTAACAAACAGGGACCAGCTTTGAGGCCTCGAGGCAAATAAAGAGCCTCTGCTGCCCTCCCTGCCCCCTTCAATGCTGAAGCCGCTGCCAAGCATCCCAGAGGTGATGGATCAGCCTCCCCGCGACTGGATCTGCCCCGGCTTGACCCCTTGCCAGACCACCCTTTTCGGGCCCCTGGCCAAGAGATAGTGGTCATAGGTCAGTTCTCCTTCCATCTGAATTAATAGGAACCATAACTTCAGATGCTTGGATTCTACAGATTATAGAACAAGTCCACACCCTGGAGCTTGTGGAATGTCCTCCCAGAGACCTCTCCAGCAGCATCACACTATCCCCCGACCCACTTGCCAGTGCTCCAGGAGGAGGTACAGTCTGTCCTGTGCAAACAAGCCATAGAACCGGTACCTAGGCATCGGAGGAACAATGGGTTTTAGTCCAGGTTCATTCTGATTCCCAAGAAGACGGAAGATTTGAGGCCTATTCTGGATCTAAAGGACCACTGTCTACATCCAGTACAAAAAAGTTTGCATGGTAACTTTGCCAGGTCTGATGCCCCTACTCAAACAGGGCAACTGGCTGTGTTTTCTGGACATGCAGGATGCTTACCTGCACATCTTGGTGTTCCCTCCTCATAGGAGGTTTTTCCGGTTCATTTTTCAGGGCGAGCACTACCAGTTCGAAGTAATGCCCTTTGACTTGTCTTTTGCACCGTGGAACTTTACCATGTGCTTAGCGGCTGTGGCTGTGCCCTCAGATGGAAGGGAATGTAAGTCTTCCTTTATCTGGACAATTGGCTCTTAAAAGCTCCATCCAGGGACTAGCTTCTGGACACTCTGAACAGGACTCTACAGCAGTTCCATTCCCTGGGCATCATTGTCAATCTGCCCAAGTCAGTCCTGGTTCCGTCTCATTGATTGCAATACATTGGGGTGGTTCTGGACTCTCTGCAGGGGAAAGCTTTCCTGCCCTTGAACAGAGTGGCGTGCCTTATCATGGCCCAGGCTCAGCAAGTGGCCCAGAGTCGGTATATGTGATGGGGATAGTGTTTTATCCATAAAGGATGGGATAAGAATGTTCTTTAAGTGTATAGTTAAGTAAAAATGCTTGCATTAGCTAAACCTGCCAGGTTAAATGTTTTATGTTAAATGTTGTGGTTTGTGTGTCTTGTTGCGCAGCAACTGTTTCAGTATTTGTGCTTGTTTGTCCCGTTCTTCACACACATGCACACACAGACTGGCCATCTGTGGATTTGTGAGTTTGTGTTTATGTGTGCTTGTGCACTATTAAAAGTTTAAAACAACTGTGTTCTCTCCCGTGCACTAGCCTGTTGTGCGCCAGGTTTTGTGTTGGATAGGAAAACAGAAGCTGGACTTTGCTGTCAGTTTGTGTTGTTTAAAGTATGTGGTGTTACTGTCTCTTTAAATGTTTGAAATGCAAGGTTCTCTACAGTGAGAGCTTTATGTGGTTTTCCTAGGGACTGAAAGTTGTAAAAACACACAACAGCTATAAGAGGTTCACCTAAAACAACTGGTTACTTTTGTAGTAGCGCTGTGTGAGGAGGCCCAAACAGTTCCAACAAACACCTTGAAAAGCAGGAAAACACTTGGTCACAACCCAGAGTAGTTATTTTTTTCTCTAAGGTTTTGGAAGTGTGGTAGTATTACCAAAAATTTACTTGAGAGTTAAATAGTTGTAGCATTTTTCTGGTTTAACTATATGGTAAAAGCTCAAAAGTACTGCTGTAGGTTCTTACCTAATGTCGATTTTTGCTTCCCTCATATGAATTGTATCCTGAAATATGTTACCTTGCTTTGTAATTTGTTATGGGTAAATTCCTGTTGCTTCATGTAAAACTGTCTACTGTAAGTATGCTGCTGCAACTAAGTCTCTGTCCAGACTGCTCGACGAGGATCCTTTGTAAACGAGCTTTTAGTTCAAAGGTGTTAATTCCGATCTCTCAATACATAAATAAATACCTGATCTGCTGAGCTGTTTCTAAGGAAACGGCCGGCCCCGTCCTACCACTTTTTTGTAATCTTGGGAAAGATAGCTCAGAGCAGCAGGTGCAGTTGGGTGTATGCAGATTTGGGGCGGGATTTGCATATATTAAGCCTTTTACCTTCATTTATTCTTTTAGGAAAAAGTTAATCAGTCCACATTTAAAAGTGCAGCTTTTGCATAGTATTTACTTTAGTGTGTATGCATTATTTATTAAAATTGACTTTCTGAGGAGTGTGAATTTTACCATGCATATGTAAGTACCATTAAGTAGGGATCACGTGACCTTGTGGGAGGGCTATAAAAGGCCCCTTGTCCTCTAGTTCTGGAAGGGAGAGGGAGAGTGACTCTGGAAGAAAAGAGAAGGTCGGCTGGGATGCTGACACAAACCAAGGCTGCTCTCTTGATTACAAGCTGTCTGTAGCTTCATTCCCTGATATTCCAGGATTAATGTGTGCCAGCATTATTCCTGAGAAATGTTCATCTTGAAGGAATTGGTCAGTACACTGCATTGTTTAAAGTGATCCTGTCTTAAAGGTACAGTCTCCCGAAGTTCAGTGTACCATGTTTGTTGCTTTATTTTATTATTTTAGTTTATTTTGTTTCCAATAAAATTATAGGCATGTTTATGCCTTTTATGCACATTATAAGTTGTGTCTTGGCTTATTCTAACTGTACCCTGTCACAGTATATTCCTGCCAGGCTGTATCTGAGGCTTCTGGGGTTCATTGTGGCCGCCATTCCCACCATTCCTCTGGCAAGGCTCCACATGCGTACTCTTCAAAGGACTCTCAGGGTACATTGGGACCAGAGGACAGATAACTTGGACAAGCCAGTCCTTGTCTCCTCTCCTATTCACAGGGTGCTCCTGTGGTGGTTGGAACCCCAGAACCTTTTGAAAGGATTCCCATTCTAGATTTCCTCCCCATAGCAGATCCTCACCATGGATACTTCGGGGTTGGACTGGGGAGCCGATCTGGGTCCCTTTCAAACTCAGGACTCTTGGTCCCAGTTTGAGACCTCCCTGCACATCAGTGTCCTGGAGATGCGATCGGTCCTGTATGCCATGCAGGCATTCCAGAACCACCTTCATCTGGGTCAGTTTCTGATTCAGTCAGACAATCTCTGTGTAGTGTACTACTGTATCAACAAACGGGGGAGGGGGGGCACACTTGTACCCTCCAGGCAAGGAGGCCATGAGAGTGTGGTATTGGTGTTTGGACCATGGCCTGACTCTCTCAGTGGTCCACGTCCAAGGAGTGCTAAACACTCTCGTGGACAGCCTCAGCAGAACACAGTCCGGCATGCATGAATGGGAGCTTCTCTCATCCTTCACAGAAGATCTGTTCGACAGATGGGAGTTGATCAGAGCTGGACCTTTAGAAGCCATGGTGTTAAATGTCTGCACCATCTTGCATGCAAAGAAAGTCATTTTAAACTTTTAAATACCTGGTGGCACAAAAAATAGAAAACAATTTTTAAAAGTAGCAACTTGCTACTTTTTATTGTTGAGGTTTTTTCCCCCCCCTTTTTTGCTCATTAGAAGATTTTGAGCTTCAGAGTATTATGGTAGGTGTAGTGCAGTAAGCAGTACCTTACTTGGAGGCTGGCATATGTAAGCAATAAGACACGACAGGGTGTGTGTTGAACAGATATTACCGCACGCCCAGGGGCGCAGTAGTGAGGCCCGGCAAGTGCCTTCAGCCCCTGGAGTGCGGTAATAGCTGTTCAACACACACCCTGAAGTGTCTTATTGCGCTTATAAAATGGGCACCTTTTTTATCTTATAAAAGTTTAGACAAAAAAGTATGTTTATATGTAGAAAAAAAGATTTAATTATGTTAATATATGATAAAATAGTCCTTCCGCCTATTTAAAAGTGACGTCATTATGTAGTTGTGAGTGGTACTACTGATTTAATTTTGTTGCACTACACCAGTGCTGCTGTGTACTTCTTACAGTGGGTTTTTTTTTCTGGTTTTATTTATTTATTTATTTTTAATAGGAATGTGCTTCAGCTAGGGAACTGAATCTGAGGGATGCTGAGTGGGGGAAAATCTGACTGGTGCCGTGCCCTACTGTTTGAATCCTGGTCCGGTGACTGTTCCTGTGGGCACTTGAAACTCCCAGCCTGTACGGGGCTCAGGCTGTGGCCTACTCTATGCGGGTGGGAGTATTTGTGAAAGTAAGACAGCTGATGTGGTGTGGGAGGCACTGATTGAAGTGCCCCAGTTCTTTTAGGACTTACAGGTTTTGCTACAGTCTGTTTTTTTTTTTGTACTGGGAAAGAAAAATGAAGAGCGAGTGGCTCCAAAGCTTTGGTGATCCTCCACGGTGCTAAAACAATGGCGGCCTTTGAAAAATGAATGTTCCATGCCTAGCTCTGAACATTCCATTTAGGGGCATTGATTTATTTGCCTGTACTTTTTTTATTCTATGTGAAATATATATATGGCGCTGCTTTTTTAGCCAATCACCAGTCTTATTTTGCTGTGCCCATTTATAACTAGTTCTAGTCCCCACTGCGTCTCATCAGCATTGTGAGTTCATTCTTTGTGACATCGCCAGTGACCACTTCCTCAGCAGCAGGATGCGTCTTCTTGGAGAGTTGTGATGTCGTAGTCAATGCGAGAACAGTACTGATGAAGTAGGGGAATGGAAATAGATATGTCAGCCACCAGGTGGAGTACTGATTCACACATCACACCTAGTATTGCCTGGTAGAAAGCATTTTAACTGGCAAAAGGGAAAAGAAAAAGCACTTCGGTTAAAATAACAGCTAGTTACTTTTAAAGTTAGTGTGAATTTTTGGCATATACAAGCGTTTTAGTGTACTAGGAGTGTGCACATACTTTTTCTGGATACTCAGCGTGTCAGGATTCATACTCTGCTCCACCGGTTACTCAGTATTTGTTATTTGGCCAATGGATTGATTGAAAAAAAAAATTAAAAAGTCCTTTAACCTTCCTCTAGTGACCAGATGTAGTTGGGTGGGGCATTTGTGAGAAGCGGAGCTGGGGTGGGGTGGGTGGGGATCTGGCTAGGGAGAGGAGTCTTTAACTTGGTCGGCTCCTGGCATGGTGCCAGAAGACTGACATTTGTCATTTTACCAATTATTAGAGAACATGGAGAGTAGGAACTGATGGAGGTATGGTGGCTATGGGCTAACCCTTGCAACCTAGGGAGGGATAGCATTTTTCTTTTCTAAATATTTAAACTTTAAACCATGGGGGAGCCATTGTACTTGTCCTGTTATGAACTTCTCAATAAAGCTGATGTAACCCCCCTGCAAATGGGGGTTCCCAAAAGACTTCCAGGAGCTTGCTTGAATGCTCCAAGCCTGAATGGTGTTTGGCATTTAAGCCATTTATCAGTGAGTGTTTTTAGAGCCTCTGGTACTGTCTCTTTAAGAGCTGTCTGCTTGCAGACATAATTAGTTTGTATGGGGGGACTGTGTGCTTCTCTGAGTACCACTCGAGCTGCTGCTAATTCACTTCATTTTTGCAGTCACTAGAGTGCAAGGGAACCTATCTGAAAGATGTAACTGTTTGCCAGAAATTATTTAGAGTAATAATAAAATTACAGTTTGTCTAACCTGCTTTCTTTGCAGTCAGAACTGTGTCTGCTAGTTCCCCATTCTAGTTTTGAACTGCTGAACTGGACCAATCAGTGTGGGGTAAGCTAGCTCTAAAATGGTGCCTTGGAGCCGAATCAGAACTTGGACTCATAATCTGAGCCAGCCACAAGAGGATTGTATGGGCAGTGACTCTGGGAGATGTAGTTTAGACTTCAGTGCCTTTTGGACCAACAGCAGCAGTCTATTGTGAGTGACAGCCAATCCAGTCAAGAACTGGGAGGAACTCAAAGGAAGAGCCGGTTTTGTCGGTTGGAGTTTCAGTTGAGCTTTGGCAGTGAAGAAGGAAGGCCTGTGCTTTTTCAGTGTGCAGTTTTAGTCAAAAACGTGTGTAAGGCCCAGAGTTCCGGTCTGCAGCTTGTTAGGACTGAATCCGTCCTGTGAAAAGAATCAAAGGATCTCTGAAGTAGAAACCAGGCTCACCCTGTAGAAGACTGGAAGATGCTGAAAATTGCACTCGGTCTGTCAGGAACTGAATCTGCTGTGTGTTCTCCGGGTATTGTGCAGTAATTAGATCGGGATACAGATGCAACTGCCTGGTATAGTGCTTTCTTTATATAAATGTGTGAAGAGGTTTGTGTACCTCAAGTGAGCCCTGCTGACATTGAAGGACCCTATCTTATTTGGAGGTCGTGAGTACTAATTCAGGGTCGCTCCCTGTTGAATTGCCACATTAAATCCAAATGGAATTACTGTACTGCTGACTGTTTAATTTCCTTTTCTCTGTGTGAAGGGCCCTACCAGCTGCCACGGTTTGGACTAGCCACTAGGGCTTGGGTGCCCAGGGACAGTAACTGATAGGGATGAGGCCTGTGCACAGAGCCATAGATGAATTATTAGAGTGATAAGCTAATTAACCTGATTTCCCCCTGTCCTTGTTATATCCCCTAAATAAATCAGAGCTGCTTGTTTCAGCAAAGTTATACTGCCTGAGGTATTTGTCTATGTTAAAGTACTGTACTGTGATTGTTGCACTGTATCTCATTTCACAGGAGGTCCCAGTGCGGAACCAGTCCTGGGGGTAAGTGTATACTGTGAAGGTAATTCTGATATATTGTGGGCCACTAGTGGGAAGAAAGGGGTTGCAGTGTCCCAGAGGGCTGTGACCAAGTTAGTTTAACTATTGCAAACCCTGACCTCTGGGTGGAGGCACCGCCATTGGATCCAGGCCCTCAACCTGTGAGTGGCAAATCAGGCAGGGTAGTAGCCCCTGGGATAAGCGCCATCTGGGGTTACATCTTGGAGGCTCACCGCTGGGATTGTGTGTCCTCTAGTGGCCATATTCTGAACCACTGTTAAGAAAAATGGGTACCCGACAGAGTGGCTGTGCACCGGCTGGTGGAGTGGTGTACTGGGAGGAGATCGACCCCAAAATGCTATGCTTATCCTGGACATCCCCTGGGTATCAATACGGACACTGTGCAGGAGTACTTTCCAAGGTGGAAGGTTTACAAAACCCTGTGGTGGTGGGTCGACATGCCAATCTGCTCACCCACACTTTCCTGGCCCTAGTAGAGTTTAAGGATCCCATAGATAGCTCCAAAGTGCCACAGACCATTACCCCAGAGGGAGCCCTCACTGCTTGGAGAGTGATAACTAAGGACAGTAAAGACCCGGGGGGGAATCAGCCCCCACCACTATCTGAAACTTTTGAGGAGAAATTTGCTGAATGGTTGCTGGGAGAGGGGAAAACTGTGGAGGACTTGAAGAAACTATTCTTGCCACCTGGGGGTGTTCCTCCCCCAACACCCTCTCCTGCTCCAGTGCCCGTAATGGTGGCTGAACCAATGCAGACTCTTTTCTGCACCTGCCATTAGTCACGACTCTTACCGAAGGTTGAGGATCTTCTCTGGCACCCTCCCCACCCCCAAGGGGAGGATGACTGGGAGACCTGGATAACTATGTTGCCCCAAGTGCTAGAATGGCAATGCTCGGGAGGCGAAGAGGGTTAGTGAGGCCTCCGAGGTCCTGCCCTGGCTACCATCCCGTGCTAAGCGGGCCCAGTAACCCTGAGCGACTGCACAGGCCTATCTTGAGGCCTTGGAGAATGTGTATGGGAGCCCAGATTCTGATGAGGACCTATGGTGGAGAGTAAGAAATGCACAACAGTACCAAGGGGAGTTGTTGTCTGTGTATGTCTCGTGGAAAAATTGTTGCAAGAATGCCTCCAGAAAGGGTAGTTTGCCAGCGATTGAACTGGACGAACCAGACTGGAAGAATCTTAAGTCTGCCCCTTCTCAGAACTGCTGTTGCTTCAATTCACTGGCAAATCGTGGAATCCCCACCCTCCTATGATGAGTTAATGAGAGAATTGAGGAGTTGAAAAAGGCGACCTCGGAGGTACCTGCACCAACAGCTGTGGCTACGACCCGAGTGACTGAGTGACCCATCAAGTGAAGTTCAGGGGCAGAGGTTGACAGTCAATGAGTGCTCTGACAAGGAAAAGATATGCCACAATGGGCGAACTGTTGAGAGATCCGAAATTCAAAAACAGTCCCTTTATGAAGGCCGCCTGCAAATGCAGGCCCTGACCTATATCCGACTGCATCTGCTATGGGGTGGGGTACCCACCCATGTATCTCCTGCTGATAACAGCTCCAAACTCAATTCCTTGACCATGGAAGTGGAGAAACCTGACCAGATGTCTCCAAATGCTTATCACGCCGCAGACAGAGATGGCACCCAGGTTTCCAGTTAGTAATACCCCGCCTGGCTCCCAGTGTGGCGCCTCGACCAGCTCAAACTCCAAGTATGTTTGACTATAATTGTGGGAAAGATGGGCACATGAAAAGGAATGCAGTCCCAAAAGACACTGACAAAAGTTGCATATAGGCTACAAGGAGAGCTTGGAGAGAGAAATCAGTGGTTAAGAGGTGCACGACATGATCCCAGTGAGGGCACCAAAATGCTAATCACGTCCTTTTGTGGCAAGGTCAGTTGCCCAGGCCCCCTACCGCCTCTCCAGACTGGTCCAGAATAGTGGGTCCCTCCATGGAGACCACTATAAAGGTGAATGGGTGTCTACAGAGCTGTATTAGACAGTGGCTCCCAAGTGACAATTATGTTCCAGGATTGGTATCAGAAGCATTTGTCAGACGTACCCTTGCCAACCATTAGAAGGACTGCATGTATGGGGTTAAGTGAGAAGGCCTACCCCTATTCCGGGTATATCCGAATTTGGCTGTCTTTCCCCACCTCCGTGGCTGGAGTGGCGAACAATAGAGACCCTGCCTTAGTGTGTCCCCCCACTGGACTGTATGATGGTGTCCCTTTGTTGATTGGAACAAATGCTCATATGTTGGAAGGCTGGCACAGTTGTGTTATGAAAAACAGGGGTCAAAGACTAGTAGAGCTTTAAGAGTTCCGGCTTTAATTAAGAAGGCCTATGAGCACAGAGAGATGCTGAAAAAACAGAACCAGGAACCGGTCGGGTGTATGGAAGAAGGATCCTGAGTCTCTGATCCTGGGCGCCAAATGCCCAGTGTACCTTACAGGGAGAGGTCCGTATCAGAAAGGATGTTAAGAATAAAATATTAATGTTGGATGCACCAGGCGATGGAAAAGTGCCAGAGGGACTGCTGGTCAAGCCTAGTATTTTGCCGCTAGAGCCCATGCTTATGCCAGAAGGGTAATGGTCCAAGTTCATAATGTGTCTGAAAGAGACATTCGAGTAAACAGAGGTTGCATCCTGGCTAATGTGCATTGTGCAGACACTGCAGTGCTACCCAGCAGCAGAGTTCAGGAAGAATGACAGAGTAACACTAACTTGTTTGATTTCGGCTCCCCGCTGCCAGCTGAATGGAAAGTGAGGATCAGTGAGAAAGCTTGCCCAGAGAGACCAGGTGTTTTCTTTAAAGAATGGGATGTAGGATGCGTGCAGAGCTGAGCACAATATCCGGCTGCATGGAAAAACCATTTCGTGAGAGGTCTCGACGTCTGGCACCTGCTGACATAGATGATGTGAGGCGGCATCTGCAAGAGATGTTAGCTGCTGGTGTAATACAAGAATCCAGAAGCCCTTATGCTTCCCCATTGTGGTAGTGAGGAAAAGAATGGAACAGTAAGGATGTGTGTGGATTATCGCACCTCTAAACGGAGGACTATCCCTGATCAGTACACAATGCCCCGCATTCAGGATGCTTTGGACTGCCTAAGCGGGAGCAAGTGGTTCTCTGTGCTGGATCTCCGCAGTGGTACTACCAGATCCCGATGGCCCAGAGGACCGTGAGAAGACTGCCTTTTATCTGTCCGCTTGGCTTCTATGAATTCATGAGGATGCCTCAAGGGATTTCAGGTGCCCCAGCCACTTTTCAACGATTGATGGAGGCGTGCAGTGGGGACATGAACTACTAGAGTGCCTGGTATACCTAGATGATGTTATTGTGTTTGGCAGCTCACTGGAGGAACATGAAAGCAGATTATTTAAGGTATTGGACCGACTGGAGGACTTTGGCCTTAAACTGTCCATTGATAAGTGTCAATTCTTTCAAACATCAGTAAAGTATGTGGGACACATAGTATCCACGAGGAATAGAGACGACCCAAGTAAAGTTGAGGCCTTGACCACCTGGCCACAGCCAAAAATCTAAAGAACTGCAAAGATTCCTGGGATTCTGTGGTTATTATCGGTAGCTTCATCAAGGACTATTAAGAGTGATCCGCCTTTACTTAACCTTACTCAAGGGTATCCCCAACCCAAAAAATACCAAAAGTCAGCGTCCCTCAAGACTGAAAAGTGTATTTCATCCAAGTGAAGTATGTGGGCCGCTGGACCCTGATTGTGAGACTGCTTTTCATGAGATCATATATCAACTACCCATGCTCCAGTGCTGGCCTATGCCGATCCAAGAAAACCTTCGTCCTGCACACTGATGCTAGCTTGCAAGGGTTGGGGCTGTGTTGTACCAAGAGCACGAGAATGGCACTGAGACCAGTGGCCTTTGCCAGTAGAAGCCTGACCCCATCCGAAAAGAACTATCCTGTATAAGTTAGGTTCCTAGCTTTGAAGTGGGCTATTGTTGACCAATTCCATGAGTACTTGTATGGGGCTAAAATACTAGTAAACCGACAATAATCCTTTGACCTATGTGCAGACCTCAGCTAAGTTGGATGCCACTGGCCATAGGTGGCTTTCTGCATTATCTAAATATGACTATGCTCTCGAATACCGAGCAGGTCTGAACCACATAGATGCTGATGCTCTCTCCCGGAGGCCTGTTCCCCAGAATGATTGGGTCGATTAGCAGAACCTGACATTCGGGCACTCTGCGGAAGTTTGACGGGGAGGAACAATGTCCACGGATCGCAGTGGACTGCATGGTGGATTGCTTGGGAGCCTCTGAGAATTGCATACCTGCTGCTTATTGCCACTTTTCTGCAATAGACATTGGTGCACTGCCTCAGCTGGACAATGACAGTATTCGGGGCTCAATCCCACGATCCCATGATCAAAGCAGCTTTAGAAGCCCTCTATGCAGGAAAAGATGTGCCAAATTACGCTCCACTGATTTGAGAACTGCACTGTTATACAAAGAAGGTCCTAAGTTGAAACTGATCAATAAACTGTTATACAGAGAAACAGTAGAACAGAGGGGACAAGTAGACAAACAACAACTAGTGCTCACTGCCTTTCGAGACTCAGTACTGAGGTCCTTGCACAACCACATGGGGCACTGGTATAGACAGAACACTTGACTTGGTGAGATCCAGATTCTATTGGCCTAAGATGGGGGCTGATGTGGAGCAACACATTGAACTTGTAGTCGCTGCTTACAGAGGAAAGCTTTGCCCCAGAGGCTGCCCCCGTTAACATCACCACCAGTGCACCCATGAGCTGGTCTGTATTGATTTTCTGAGTTTGAGTCAGATCAAAGAAATATCAGTAATGTGCTGGTGGTCACTGACCATTTCAGAGATATGCCAAGCTTTCCCACCAAAGACCAGAAAGCATCTGTGGCCAAAGTACTTGTAGAAAACTTTTTGTTCACTATGGGGCTCCACAAAGAATCCATTCTGATCAAGGGAGACTTTGAGAGTCGTCTGATCAAAGATGCTTTCTCTGTGGGGAGTGCGAAGTCCAGAACCACTCCTACCACCCCAGGGGACCCACAGCCTGAACGTTTCAACCGCACTTTGCTAGATATAGGCACCCTGCACCAAGGACAAGCCTAGATGGAGCCAACAAATTAGCACCCTGGTACATGCTTATAACTGCACCAAAAGTGGTGCCACTGGATTCTCCCCTACCGCCTGATGTTTGGAAGAGGCTCGACTACCAGTAGATGTGTGTTTGGGGTCTCCTGATGGGGTTCAAGCTGACAACTATTTACAGTATGTGCAAAAGTTAAAGGCCCAGCTAACTCATGTACCAACTGGCTCCAAACCATGGCTGCCAAAAGAAATCTGGCCAACAAAGAAAGGTATGATAAAAAGGTGAAAGCACAGGAACTCCAGGAGGGAGATCGGGTATTGCTAAGAAATCTGGGACTGCATGGCAAGCACAAGATTGCTGACAGATGGCACCATCTCCCTCACATTGTAGTGGGCAAACTAGATGATCTGCCAGTGTACAAAGTAAGGCCTGAGAATAATTCAAAAGATGTAAAAACAATGCATAGAAATCATTTACTGCCCATTGGACAAATCCTGATTGAGTCTGAGCCCCAGAAGATGCCCCCTCTGGACCAGTGACTAGAGCGCTGCTAAGAAAAGATCAAGAAAGTCTGCCCTACAGAAGCAAAGTTAAAGTGTTCCCCTCCACAAGTCCCAGTTGAGCATGACTGTCAGTCCATATCAGAAGAAAGTGAGTGACTTGAATACTATCCTTCTTACGAACTGAGTCAATTGTTTGAGGGCAATCCCTAGTCAATACTGGAGACAAAGCTGGGCCTTCTGGACTGTCTAAGCCCCAAGCTTCATCCCTGGAGCCAATGCTCCCAGAAAGTGAAGTGCAAAGCATCAGATCAGATGAAATGGAATCATTGTGCATGGTTGAACTGTTTGAGCTTTCAGGGAGGAAAATGATAGATTGGGGCAGACTGGTGATACACCCGAACAAGAAGAGTATTTTGAGTGCCCTGACAGTCCACTGCCAGTGTCCCAAAGCTCTCCATGCGAGCCAAATGTTGTGGACCCAGAAACTGTAACTCCTGGAGCTGAAAGTGCCCAAGTTCTAGCCTCTCTACCCCCATAGAGACTCCCTGACAAGTGAGGACAATGCTGAAAATGAGGCTCAGAGTGCAGAGACTATAACAGTTCCCCTAGAAAGACTGGTCGAGCTGTAAAGCCTGTGGTGCACCTCAGTTTATGATTCACTTGGGAGGCCTGTGGACTTGCCTCTCAATGTTGTCCATAAAGGTGTATGTGTCCCGAGGCTCATTGCCCAAACTGAGCATCAGTGCTAACTCCAAGTTACTTGTGTTGCTCCTCTAAGTATGGTGCCTTGCCCCATCCAGCCCCAAGGTAACTGATAGGAAGGGCCCCTCTTCAGGTTTCATGTACAAGAGGTAATAACTTGAGTTATGGTACAATGTGTATGTAATACTGTGTAAGTGTGACGTACTGCAATGTTTCGAAATGTGTTCTTGGTAAAATGATATATTGACTGATGATTACATGCGAGCCTAATGCAAATGTATATGGTTGCAGTTGAAACTTATGGGTACTTGCTTGACGCGGACGTCAAGCTTTCCCAGGCTAGGAAGGGTGTAACCCCCGCAAATGGGGGTTCCCAAAGATTTCCAGGAGCTTGCTTGAATGCTCCAAGCCTGAATGGTGTTTGGCATTTAAGCCATTTATCAGTGAGTGTTTTTAGAGCCTCTGGTACTGTCTCTTTAAGAGCTGTCTGCTTGCAGACATAATTAGTTTGTATGGGGGACTGTGCTTCTCTGAGTACCACTCGAGCTGCTGCCAATTCACTTCATTTTGCAGTCACTAGGGTGCAAAGGGAACCTATCTGAAAGATGTAACTGTTTGCCAGAAATTATTTAGAGTAATAATAAAATTACAGTTTGTCTAACCTGCTTTCTTTGCAGTCAGAACTGTGTCTGCTAGTTCCCATTCTAGTTTTGAACTGCTGAACTGGACCAATCAGTGTGGGGTAAGCTAGCTCTAAAATGGTGCCTTGGACGAATCAGAACTTGGACTCATAATCTGAGCCAGCCACAAGAGGATTGTATGGGCAGTGACTCTGGGAGATGTAGTTTAGACTTCAGTGCCTTTTGGACCAACAGCAGCAGTCTATTGTGAGTGACAGCCAATCCAGTCAAGAACTGGGAGGAACTCAAAGGAAGAGCCCGGTTTTGTCGGTTGGAGTTTCCAGTTGAGCTTTGGCAGTGAAGAAGGAAGAGCCCTGTGCTTTTTCAGTGTGCAGTTTTAGTCAAAAAACGCGTGTAAGGCCCAGAGTTCCGGTCTGCAGCTTGTTAGGACTGAATCCGTCCTGTGAAAAGAATCAAAGGATCTCTGAAGAGTAGAAACCAGGCTCACCCTGTAGAAGACTGGAAGAATTGCTGAAAATTGCACTCGGTCTGTCAGGAACTGAATCTGCTGTGTGTTCTCCCGGGTATTGTGCAGTAATTGCGATCGGGATACAGATGCAGCCTGCCTGGTATAGTGCTTTCTTTATATAAATGTGTGAAGAGGTTTGTGTGCCTCAAGTGAGCCCTGCTGACATTGAAGGACCCTATCTTATTTGGAGGTCGTGAGTACTAATTCAGGGTCGCTCCCTGTTGAATTGCCACATTAAATCCAAATGGAATTACTGTACTGCTGACTGTTTAATTTTCCTTTTCTCTGTGTGAAGGGCCCTACCAGCTGCCACGGTTTGGACTAGCCACTAGGGCTTGGGTACCCAGGGACAGTAACTGATAGGGATAGGCCTGTGCACAGAGCCATAGAATGAATTATTAGGTGATAAGCTAATTAACCTGATTTCCCCTGTCCTTGTTATATCCCCTAAATAAATCAGAGCTGCTTGTTTCAGCAAAGTTATACTGCCTGAGGTATTTGTCTATGTTAAAGTACTGTACTGTGATTGTTGCACTGTATCTCATTTCAAGGAGGTCCCAGTGCGGAACCAGTCCTGGGGTAAGTGTACTGTGAAGGTAATTCTGATATATTGTGTGGGCCACTAGTGGGAAGAAAGGGGGGTTGCAGTGTCCCAGAGGGCTGTGACCAAGTTAGTTTAACTATTGCAAACCCTGACCTCTGGGTGGAGGCACCCGCCATTGGATCCAGGCCCCTCAACCTGTTAGTGGCAAATCAGGCAGGGGTAGTAGCCCCTGGGATAGCGCCATCTAGGGGTTACACTGAGTTTAAAAAAATGTTTGAACTTTTAAATATTTTTTAGTTGGAGGCTTACTACCCTAAGTAATGGAAAATCCTGGGCATTCTGTCCTGAGTATGGAGGAAGCTATTATTCATGGTATTTGGGAATTAATATTAGTTATTACACAGAGCCCTAAAATGTAACCTATTTTATGTGCTTTAAAAATCATAACAGCAAGATTCAGCAGGTGGCAGTGGGAAGGATCAGATCGAAGTACAATCACAATAGGCCCTATTTGGTTCCCCGCTCCTTTAAGATTTGTCTTGTTGTCAAAAATCTGACATGCATAAGGCCTTCCAGTGGCCCAGCATGCTTGTGTGCTAGTGGCAACCTGCATTCAAGAGCAGGCTCTGGGAGCTGGAATCATGACAACCAAGGCTTGCACTGATGAGGGCAGTGAAAGTCGGCCCAGGTCGGAACACCCCAGTGGCTTTCTCGCTGTGGGCCATGGAGCCTGCACCCTCATAAGGGGTGGCGCCTGTGCTCAAGCGAACTGTGATGTACAAGGCCGGTAGAGGTGAAATCTGATGAGGAGGTTGGAAGGAGTAAAAAGGTGGGGATACACAGACCCTTCCACCATCACAGTGATGGACGGCGACAGTCTCAAGCCCCACGCCATAGATCTCTCCCTCCATAATCTTTGTAGGTGGCAGCTATTGGAGTAAGGGGTTGGCGCAATTACCACAGAAGTACACCCTCTAGCCTGAGGCCCAGTCAGATGGTGGTGGTGGTGGTTAAAGAGGCGTATGAGCAAATGAAATCCAACCATGTCATTGTTTTAGCCTGACACTGGAACAAAATGATTTGTTGTAGTCCATTATAAAAATGAGTATATGTCATTGAAAAATGTAAGTGAAGTTGTAGGACTGTTTCTTACTGCTGCACAACAGTACAGGTCAGAACTACTTAACTATTTTATTATTATTTTTGAGGGGCTGACCCATTGGCTCAGCAGTATGACTACGGGGGCACTGGAGGGCTATCGGGGGAGGAGGCATCCTAGTGTATGCTTGCTGCCTCCGGGGTGAGAGGGTGTTCCTGCTGTGCTAGCACCTCCTGGAGACCCACAGATGAAGCAGCAAGGTGAGACAGCAGTCAAAAGGAGAGCCATCTGGCTCAGTGGTAAGCACACCTGTTGTATGCATGTGGACGCATGTTTACGCCATTGTCTCTGGGAAGGAAAGAAATGCTGACTGCGGCAGGATGATGCCTTCTTCTTAAAGGGGCTGCACTGTTGACTGGACTTCTGGAGTGGGCAGAGAGCAGCCAAGGAGACAAGGAGGGCTCCTCCACAGGATACACCAGGTAGACACGGGTCAAAAGAGGGAGGGCAAACAAAGGGGACAGGAGCATCGACTCCTCAAGGACCAGGGGGCACTGGGATGGGAAATTGGCAGGAGGTAGGGAATGGGGGAAGAGAGAGGAAGTATAGGGAACATGACCAGGGAAGCCAGAGGCAGGGACAGGTATTGGGGAGGGCTTGGGCACGGGGATGGAGTATAGGAATAGGTTCTCTGTAATGGCTAGGGTGGGGGAGCAGGAAGATGAGGGTGGCAGCATAGAACAAGGGATGGGAGAACATTAGGGAGGGAAAGTACAGTGTACATGGGGAGGAAGGACTGTAAGGAGAATAGGAGGCAGGGAGGCAGAGGGGGTTGTCGTGGCACCACTAATTAGGGGGAGTCGGGGGGGGCAAATAAGGTAGAAGGGAGTAGAGGGCAGACTTAAGAAAGGGACAGAGAGGAGGGGTAAATTTAATGGAGAGGAAGGGGATGTACAGGGAAGGAAACACTTAAAGGTGGACAGAGGATGGGCAGAGGTGGAGTTACAGTCAGGGGAGACGGAGTGAGGAGGGGACAGGGGAATGAAGGAGGGGACAGTGTAGGACAGGGACTCAAGATAGGGCAAAACATGGAAGTATGACAGGCAGTAGGGAAAAGTATAGTCATTCTGGGATTCAGTTCTGAAAGGGGTGGGGGTAAGGGAGCAAGGAAAAGCAGGACTTGGGCGGAGTGTATGCCAGGTATGATGGCTGGGAGGTAGACCAGTTCATTCAGAACTGTTGGGGGGAGGGGGATAAACCTCATATCATGGTACAGCTAGGTACAAATGATCTGGAGGGGAGTAGGGTGGAGGTAGTGCAGGAGAGGTTCAAGGAGTTTGGAAGAATCTGTAATCAGGTGGGCAGTTCGGTAGCATTCTCTGAGATACTCCCCAGTACCTAGGGCAAGCTACACTAGGAAGCAGAGACTAGAGGAGTTTAAGAAGTGGCTGGGGTGCTGGTGCAGAACAGTGGAGTACAGGGTAGTAGGAGGGTGAGGTGAGACATGAAATAGGAAGGAACTCCGTGCATGGAATAGGCTGCACCTGAGCAAGTAGGGTGCAAGGACTTTGAAACAGGGGCTGGAGGATTACATTGCAGCTAAAATAACTTTAAACTGAGTAAAAGGGGGGGCAGAGGGAGGCTGCAAAGTAGAGTCACCAATCAGGGGAGATTGGAAGGCCTCCTCCCTGACAGGGAGCAGGGGAAGGAGGATCAATCAATCAAGAAGCGGAAGCAGGGGTGAGGGCCGGGGAGAATATGGGCAGTGCACACGGTGGATAGTGGTATCCTTGAATGCAAGGAGCTTGGCAAACAAGGCAGCAGAATTCCAGGTAATAATGGCAGTAGGGGAGGTAGATATTGCATCCATCACAGTAACCTGGGCCACCCAATACCACAACTGGGATCTCACAATGCCTGGATACAAGGTGTACCACAAAGACAGGGAGGGGGGAAGGGGGGCTGTTTATGTGAGGGATGAGATACTATTTACCAGGGAGGAGGGGGAAAAGGGGAAGCCAGAAGCCATATGGATACAGCTCCAAAACTCCAAAGGTAAGAAAATTAGGATGTTGTGGTGTACGGACTACCCTCACAAAATGAGGAGAAAGACAGGGAGTTGGGGGAGCAAATCAGGAAGGTCAGCAGCAGAGGGAGTGCGGTCATAGTGGGCGTCTTCAACCTACCTGGGATTTATTGGCGGACCCTGGCTACCACAAACGCCAGTGATCAAGTACTGCTTGAGGCTATCCATGACAACCACCTAGTGCAGGGGGTGTCTGAGCCCAGCAAAAAGTTCAAGTATGTTGGAGCCACTCAATAAAACTTTCCACAATGTTGTGTAGTCTTTAGTCTTTTTTATTGTCCTCTGTTTTGCTGTTAATAGAGCTCGTTCACAGGATAAATTTATTTCTAGGGACATGGATTTGATGTTCTATCCACACTGTCTAACATTGTCTTTTCCCCTTTAAATTTTGCCAGAAGTCTTCAAGCTGGCTCCTTCCACCCACCTGGGTGGTATAACCCTCGGCTCCACCCCGTTACACCTGATCTTCCTTTTTGCTGGAAGAAGCAGGTTCCCTCCTTACCACTCCCGAATTGAGTAGGCCCTGGTGCTCAAATCTTCGGATGTACTTCCAAAACTTAAATTCATCAGTTTCATCTTCAGCTCGATCTTTGTTTGTGATCACGGTGGAGGACCATTCCTTGGCCAGATTTCGCTGGTGCCCATGCGGGTAGAAGATGCCGCATACTGACCCACACGCCACGTGCGTTTACTGCCTGGGGCACGAACATGATTCCCAGGCTTGCGAGATCTGCCGGTCATTTCATGCATTGGTCGTCAAGGACCGCCTTGCCCACCTGAAGTTGGGCCACCCAGAAAAATGACATCCACCAGTCAAATCCAAGGACACCAGTTGGGTGGTCTCTGCGGCTGCGGGGTCTGCCGAGCAGCTGGAGCAGCTTAAGGCCTTCGAGGAGGAGGAGAAGGCTCAGGCTGCCATGCAGTCCTCCTCGACTTCGGCCTTTGTTCTAGTGATGTTGGCTTCCACTTCTTCAGGCTCTTTCAAAAAGCTGTGCCAGTCTCCTGACCAAGGAAGAGGACCCTTCGGGTTTGCGCAGCTCTCGATCTCACAAGGAGGAGTCCAGGAAAGAAAAGAAGACTCATTATAAACATTCTTGGGACCAGGAACGTTCTAGGTCTCTAGAATCCCAGGTTTTGACCATGGTCGAAACTGCGCCTCATGTTGCCCCCGTCAGGCCAGGGGGTTGAGACGATGGACAATGACACAGTTGAGCTTTTTCTTGACCCAGTCAACCAGTTGTCGCCCGAAGAGGCCAACAACTCCTTGTTCATGACTCCGGTCCTGCCGTTTACCACTGAAGAGTCGGCTCAGCCCGCTGAGCCAGACCCTCTGGTCACCAGCCTAGACCAGGAGGAGCTGCGGTACTCCCCGGCTCCTCAAGATCCCCCATTGGCACCCCTGGCAGCTGAGGTTGAAGTCTAGGTCTTCCTCATCCTCTGGGTCGAGCAGGTCCCGCCAACATTGGTAGTCTCGCTCTCGGCACCATGGGAAGTGGCACTGCCGCTACTCATCTTCGTCCTCCTCGGGTGAGGAGAGGCTTCGATGCAAACTTCGTCGACACTATGAAGACTTGATGTGGCAACCCTGGCTCCCTCACCGGCCATCACTTGGCTGTTGCCTGACAGGCCGACACCGATGCCTCCAGTGGGGCCGGTCGACACTGTTTCTCTGCTTGCAGAGCCAGTACAGACCATCTCGGTTTGGCTGAGTTGACCTCTACACCAATCATGGTGGAGCCTCTGCCCCAACAGCCATCGACCAGCGCTCCAACCAAGGAGTCTCGCCGGTTCAGGGACTTCCTCACTGGCTGTCAGTCACTCTTGTGCCTAACCACCTGCAGCGGGTCCGGAGTGACTCTGGTCGTAGGCCACTCTATGTGGACTCTTCGGCTCTGAGGATTCCTCACTGCATTCCTGTCCGATCGACATGGAGTCTGTGTAGGACCTTTCGATGGAGAAAGGACTCGCATCCTTCATGGGCATCCTTTGTCTCATCTCCGAGTCCATGGGGATGAAATTGGAGCCTGTCCAGAAGCAGGCTTGCTGTCACCTCACAAAGATTCTGGATTAAGGGGACTCTCCGATGGAGGCTTTTCCAGTGGCCGAGACCATTGTTGGTCCTGCTGTGGAGCTTTGGCAGCCCCCGCCTCCTGCCCTGCGCCTTCAGCCCAGATGGCCTGCAAATATGCGGTGCCCACTGTTACCCTCTCGGGGTTCATGGAGCACCCTTTGGCTGAAGGGTTGGTGGCCAACTCCATGTTTCGGCATGCAGGTAATTCTGGGGATGTCAACAGACCGCTGGATAAGGAGTCCAAGAAACTGAACCACTCAACTAAAAAGGTCTATGCTGCCGCCTCGCTCAGCCTCCACCAGGTGAGCTTGGCCATCATGATGGCACACTTCTCCCATGCCCTTCTGGGTTCTCTGGATGAGGTGATTCCTCATCTTCCTGCGGACCTCCAGACTACGGTCAGGCAGGTCCGGGACCAGGGTCATGCTGTGGCCAAACAGCTTCAGACAGCTCTAGAGATTGGGGATTCCTGTGCCCGCTCAGTGGCAACTACAGTTACCATGTGCCATAGGGCTTGTCTGGGGATCTCGACCTTTACAGCAGACACTCAACACAAGCTGGTGGACGTCCCATTTTTGGGCACCGACCTGTTTGGGACTGGTGTGGAGGGTCACTTCCAGTGTATCGAGAAGTCCAGTGCCACCTTGTACTACATGACGTCTGCCCAGAAGGATCCCAAGGGCTCCAGGCAGCAGAAGCGTAAGCTCTTCTGGCCCTTCACTCCTGTGGCAAAACCAGGCCAGCATCAGTCTGGCCAGCAGGCTTAGTCCTGGTGACCAAGGCCCAAGTCAGTGGCCTCAGTAGTCCGAAAGCCTGGAGTGAAGGGACCCAGTGGCTCCTTAGCCAGATCCTCCTCCCCCCAAGCCTGCTCAGTGACGGGATGGGGGGGTGCCACCCTCATGCCCGTCATGCCTCCCCTGGGTCCTCAGCTGGATCCTCCTCCTCTAAGCCTGCTCAGTGACGGGATGGGGGGGTGCCAACCTCATGTCCGTTATGCCTCCCCTGGGTGGTCCTGTGGGGGGGCCGGCTCTGCTACTTTCTTACCGCCTGGTCCGCTGTCACCATGGACAGGTGGGTTCTGCAAGTGGTCAGTCAGCGTCTGCCTCTAGAGTTCAAACAGTACCCTTCCAGCTGAGCCTGTGTCCCACAGGAGGACTTGGTATCTGCAGACACTTGGTCGGCTCTCTGAGATGACATAGCCCAATGTCTCCGCAAGAGGGTCATGGTCAGAGTTGTGGATCCTGTGGAATACCCAGGGTTTGTCTCCAGGTACTTCCTATTGCCAAAGCGGACGGGGGGGGGGGGCGCGGTCCCCCATTCTAGATCTGCATGACCTGAACAAATTTGATTTGTCAGGTCCTGCACTGTCAGAATGGTAACTCTGTCCCAGACCATACCATCCCTGGAGCAAGACATTGTTTTGCTCTCTGGATCTTAAGATTCATTCTTTCACGTCCTGATCCGTCTGTCCCACTGAACGTTCCTCCACTTCCGAGCTGAGGGAACCCCTTATGAGTTCCAGCTCATGCCTTTTGGCTTCTCCTTGGCCCCCAGGGTCTTCACCAAATGCATAGCAGTAGTGGCAGCTTACCTGTGGCACTAAGGGGTCCGGGTGTACCTCTAACTGGATGAATGGCTGATAGCAGGTCCCTCCAGGCAGGAGGTGGAGCGATCCAGGGACCTAGCCCTCAAGACCTGCATTAACCTTGGCCTCCTGGTCAACAAGGCCAAGTCGGAACTCATGCCCTCACAGGTGATCAGCTTCATGGGGCAGAGCTCAACTCTTGCTGAGCCAGAGTCCGGCTTCTGGCAGACAGGGCGGAGGTTCTCTCCTCCTTTGCCCAATCATTTCTGGTTGGGCACTTGCACCCTTTGTGGGACTTCCTGCGCCTTCTGGGTTACTTTGCAGCCTGCACCAGCATGGTCCAATGGACCTGCTGGCATATGCGCTCCCTGCAGTGGGAGCTGGCCAGCCAGTGGTTTCAGCGCAATGGTCACTTCGACCAGCTGGTCATTGTGACCCAGAGGATGTGGGATACCCTCCAGTGGTGGTTAGTCCCAGAACATCTGCAGGAAGTGATCTGTTGTCCGCCCCAAGCTGACGGTCGTCCTGATGACTGATGTGCCTCTTACGGGCAGGGGTGCCTATCTGGGGGAACACAGAGTCCATGGGCTCTGGACCCCCGAGGAGTCTCGATGCCACATCAACCTGCTAGAGCTCTGAGCAGTCCAGCTGGTGCAGACTGTCTTCGCTCCATTTGTTTGGGGTCAAGTGATCCAAGTCCAGACGGACAACACCACAACCATGTACTATGTCAACAAACAAGGTGGAATGCCCTCCCTGTCTCTGTGCAAGGAAGCCCTCCACATTTGGACTCTCGTGCACAGCCTGGAGGTGGCTCTCTTAGCCATCCATTTGGCAGGAGCCTCCAATAAGCTGGCGGATGCCCTCAGCTGGGTGGGTGAGGTGCCTCATGAGTGGTCTCACCATCTGGAGGTAGTTCACAGTTTGTTCTCCCAGTGGTACACCCCTCAAGTGGACCTGTTTGCCTCCAAGGAAAATGCAAAGCTGAGGCTGTATTGTGTCCACCCCTCTCAGCAGGGAACGCTGCAGGGGGATGCCTTCCCAAGGCCTTGGACCCCAGGCCTCTTCTGTGCCTTCCCTCCACAAGGTGCTGCTCAAGGTCAGGAGGGACAAGGCACAGGTGATCCTGGTGGTTCTGGACTGACCCCACCAGTTTTGGTACCCCGATCTCCTCAGCAACAGGCTCCTGAGACATCTTCCCATACACCTGGACCTGCTGTCGATCAGGGGAAGGTACTCCAACCGGACCTTCAATCCCTGCACCTGACAGCCTGGGTCCTGAGCGGCTAGAGTTCCAGGCTTTGGGTTTTTCCCGAGATGCCCTCACTGTTGTGGAGGCATCTAGAAAGGAATCGACCAGAAAATACTATGCCTTCAGATGGAAGAGATTCTCCTTTTAGTGTTGGGGCAAGGTGTTGGACCCTTCAGCCTGTCCAGTGACTAGCCTTTTGGACTACCTGTGGTCTGTCTCCCAAGGGGGACTTCGGTTGACGACTCTTAAGGTGCACCTGGCAGCCATCTCTGCTTACCTGGTGCGGGCCAGTCAGCAGTCGGTGGCACAGGAGAAGGTGGTCTGGTGCTTTTTCAAAGGCCTAGATCACATTTCCTTTCCGGAGCATGAACCACCACCACCGTGGGACTTGTTGCTGGTTTTGGCAAAGCTCATGGGCAAGCCATTTGAACCGATGCACAGGTGTGACATGTCTCACCTGCCGTGGAAGACCACCTTCCTGGTGGCTGTCACATCAGCCAGAAGGATCAGTTAGCTCCAGTCGCTCTCGGTGGAGTCTCCTTACCTGGTCTTCCACAGGGACAAGACTGGCCTGCGCCTCAACCTGAAGTTCCTTCTGAAGGTTGTGTCGGAGAGTCACTTGAATCAGGTGATGACTCTTCGGTGTTCTTCCTGAATCACACCACAGAGGCTAAACACAGGCTCCATACTTTAGACCTGAAATGAGTGCTCGCTTACTACAAAGAGCGCACGGCTGGAGTTTGGGGAGAGGTTTGTTAGCTGTTTGTCACCTCCGCTGAAGTCACACCTGGCAGACCTGCAGCCAAGCAGACAGCTGGCAGCTAGCTTACTTCCTGCATTGATCTCTGCTCTAGGTTGGTGGGTAGGGAGACTCCCGGAGGGCTTAGGGTTCATTCCACCTGCCATACCGCTGCGTCGGTGGCTGCTTCTAGGGATGTCCCTATCCAGAAAATCTGCAGGTCTGCTACCTGGAAGTAGGCACACACCTTCATTTCCCATTACCAAATTGACTTAGAGTCACTCCAGGATGCTGGATTTGGAGCCTTAGTTCTCCTATCCTTATTTCCTAAGTATGGGGTGTGTGCCTTGCCTGCCTCCTCCAGCAGAACTGCTAGGAGTCTGCCAGACAGTGCGAACAGAACGTCATATCCACGTCCCTAGAAACACAGGCTACTTACCTGTAACAATAGATCTTCCACGGAATGGTCTCTTGCAATAGGTAATTACTTCTGGGAGTTTCCAGCAGAGGGCGCTGTGACACGGCAGCTCTTCTAGCAGTTTTGTACCAGGGACCACCCACACATGACATTATCTTCTTGCTTCCTACTGTATATAAGTGTGGGCGGTCCCTGGTATCCTCAGTTCATTTTCCCGCCGTCTTCGGCTAGCACAGCAGCTAGTTCAGCTTTCGTGTAGCAGTTATCGACGAGAATTGGATTCCAAAAACGAATGTCTTAAGATTCTTCAAACAAGCAAGCTCTATTTTGTTCCTGCCGCTGTGGCAGGAAGATTTATCACTTTGACCATCACAAATACTGTGTAAGGTTTCTGGGACCCACATACAACACCAATTCCTGCAACTCCTGTTAGGAGTTTAACAGAGCAACCTGTCAACGGCGGTTCCTTGAAATTCATCATCTCTTAACAGAGCAGAAAATGTCTCTTTTAGAGAACCAGGGGGCTCGTACCAAGGGCTCCCCCAGCTCTTGTTCTTGTTCTCGGCAGAAGAAAGGGAAAAACTCTCACCTCACTCTCTTGCCACGTCACCTGCCACTTAGTTTCTGTGGCTCCTCCGTCAACGGAGCGTCTTCCTCCAGCTTCCTAGTCAGTGGGGGCTCACACCCTCTCATCGATGGTGCTTTCCAGCGCTTTAAATTCAGTGCAGGCTCTACCTACTGTGTTGACAGGGGCTTATACCTTCTCATCGATGATGCTGTCTAGCATCTTAAATACAGCCAAATACAGGGCTGCTCCATCGACGGGGGCTCCTCTCCCGTTGACGGCATCTGACATATTCAGTGAACATAATTCTACAGACTCCTCAAGATCCCGCCTTCCTCAAGGCAAACCAGTGATCTTTGCACTACAGAATGCCCCTCCACCCTCACAAGTGGTGTCTTACAGGGGGCAAGCGGACAGAGACTGCAACCCTGGTTTATACTTTCCAGGTGCAAGACCTGCTCACACTGCCCATCCCGTCCCCTTCATCACCTCCATTGTCTCTCAAAACTCCCACTGCTTACCTCCCTTTCTTCCCAAGAATGGGAACTCACCAAGGTGGTTCAGCACGTCTGACCCAGGAGAGCTGGGGGATCCCTTCTGGTCCCCGTCTCCTCTGCCTAAAAGATTTCACGTTGACAGGGATATACTGCCACTCTGGTCTCCTGCTCCTAATATGGAAGACTATTTGTCAGATGAACCTGGACTACCGGTGGATCTCCCTAGTGATATTGATGGAGAAGAGTTCCAAGATCAGGATTGCCCAAATCTGGAGTCCCCCCTACTCGGAAATTTCTTCCCTGGATGAGGACCTGCCCATGCCAGTTGCCACCTCTCCTCCAGGTGATCTGCCGTTAAGTGAGATGGTGGTTCAGATACAAAAGGTCATGGGGTTCTCTACCACAGAACATGACAAACAATGTAAGGATATGGCAGAATATCTTGAACTGCCAGAGGAACCAGCCCTAGTGGTGCCCCTGCTGATTCTGACCTACCAGAATGCCATGCTGGCTGCCTGGCATCAGCCATCTGCTATTACAACTGTCCCCCGGAAAGCAGATCGCTTATCAGCCTCCCCTGGATCATTCCTTTCTGTCTACCATCCCAGAAGCGGATTCAGTGATCATTACTGCTGCTAATGATCGTATTAAAAAACCCAAACACATGAGCTCCGTGCCACCTGATAAAGAATCCCGAAGAATTGACTACCTGGGGAAAAAGGTTTTTGCCTCAGGCACCATGAATATTCAAATTTTGAACTATATGGGACATATGGTTAAATACCAACGTACCCTTGGGTTGTCGGCCACCGATATTATCAATAAACTTCCTCCTTCTCAAGAAAAGGAAAAGTTATTGGCAACAGTGTCCACTAGCAGTTCTATCTCCCACCACCTACTCAGGTTGGGATATGATGCCATCGATACCTCAGCCCAACTCTCAGCTACTGGAATCTCTCTGCGTCGCCATGTTTGGCTTAATGTTTCTGGTTTTGCTCCTGATATATAACATAAAGTAGCTAATGCACCCTTTAATGAGTCCAAACTGTTTGGGCCAGGTACTCAAACATTGTTATACAACCTGCAGGCATCAGGCAGAACCTTTCGTATGGTACACGACATGCACCATACTCCGCAGCCAACCTATCATACGCAGTATTCCTCGTATTCCAAAAGAGGTGAAAAATATAAGGCCTCTAACAAAGGTGGCGTTCGATGTTGTGTCCAACCTGCAAGAGGCAATGCCTCTGCCACCCATGGCTCCTGTGCCCGTCCCTCAGGAGGGGCTGGGCAACCCAGTACCCAGTGACCTATCAGGGCTTTCCCCTCACCCAGGCCTCGGAGGCAGTAGGGGGTCATTTTGCCCTCCATTTCAAGGCCTGGCACACTCACTTTGGGCAAATGGGTACTTCAAATCATTCAAAAGGGACACACTCTGGAATTTCTCTCCACCCCCCTTGGCTAATCCATTATCTTCCAGATCATGTCCCTATCCTTCAAGAAGAATTGAAGGCACTTTTAGCCAGACAGGCTGTCCTACTAGTGCCCCTTCTAGAAATCGCACAGGATTTTACTGTCACTTTTTTCTGATACCCAAGCAAGCTGGAGATCTCAGACCAGTACTAGACCTGAGACACCTGAATCGATACATTCAGTTCAGACATTTTCACATAACTCTAAAACTGCCATCATGCCTATCCTAAAACAAGGAGACTGGCTGTGTGCCCTGGATATGAAAGACACCTACTTACATATCCCCATTCATCCTGCCCATCATATATTTCTGAGCTTCCACCTTGTGGGTCAAAACTACCAGTTTTGAGCACTCCCTTTTGGCCTCTCATTGGCCCCAAGAGTTCATCAAATGTCTAGCGATGGTGGCAGCAGCCTTATGGAAAAAAGGGCACTTCGTCTTCCCATACCTAGACGATTGGCTAATCAAAGCAGAATGCAGAGAAGCTCTGCTTGCCTCCCTAGCCGCTACTCTGAGCATGTTCAACAGTCTAGGGATAACAGTCAACTGGCCAAAGTCCAGTCCAAACCCGACACAGTCGCTCCAATAGATCGGAGCTGTTCTAGATACAATCACAGCTAGAGCTTACCCTCTCTCTGCTCATCAGGACACTCTTGTATCTCTGGCTTGGCAAATACAGGCTCAGAAAATAGTCATGGCCAGACAAATGCTGAGCTTTCTGGGTCACATGTCCACCGCAATCTCAACGGTGGCATTTGCCTGCCTTCACATGAGACCTGTCCAATGGACCCTCCAGAATCAATGGTCTCAAAGAACTGGACAGTTCGTAGACAAAATCAGGGTCACTCCCTCTCTGAACTCATCCCTGAAGTGGTGGACAATCAAAACCAATTTGTGTCAAGGAATGCCTTTCTGCTCCCTTCCTCCCTCCCTCCCATGCAGACATTAACCACAGATGCTTCCCTGGACAGATGGGGTGCACACTTAGGTCTTTATCAGACTCAAGGCCAGTGGACCGCCTCTTCCCATCACTCTCGTATCAGTCTCCTCAAGTTGAAAGCGGTCCGTCTAGCCTTTCAGGTATTCCAGCCCTACCTCAAGCCAGCACTGTTGCTGATTCAGTCAGACAACACTGCAGTGGTGTTTTATGTCAGCAAGCAAGGGGGCACGAAACCGCGCACCCTCTGCATGGAGACCCTTGCAGTCTGGCAGGAAGCCATCAGACAGCTAACAATAGTGACCATCCACCTACCAGGATGGTGCAGTCAGTTAGCAGACCGGCTAAGTCGCCAGTCATCCACTCACGAATGGACACTTCACATAGAAATACTCCAAGAAATCTTCGACCAGTGGGGAACCCCACAGCTGGATCTGTTTGCCTCCTCAGTCAATCACCGGCTTCCCAGTTACTTCTCCATTATTCCAAACAACAAGGGATGATCTATAGATGCCCTGTCCCAACCTTGGACAGGACTCTACTTATATGCCTTCCCCTGTCCCTCTATTGCAACAGACTCTAGTGAAACTTCAAATGGAGCCGGCCACCATGATTCTCATAGCACCAATGTGGCCTTGTCAACTGTAGTACCCTCTACTGCAACAACTGTCAATAAGGGAACCCATTCAGTTGCCAGTCAGACCGGACCTCCTGACTCAGTGTCACAGATCCCTCCTGCACCCCAGCCTAAAGACCCTTCATCTTCACACTTGGCTCCTGAGGACACAATCATATATAGACTCCAAGTGTCCTCTCCTGTTGCCAGTATTCTCCTGGTTTCTCGTAAACCAGCAACCAGAGGAACATATAATTCGAAATGGAAACGCTTTTCCATATGATCTGCCTCTCGCTCACTGGACCCTTACTCTTGTCCACTGACAAAGGTCTTAGACTACCTGGCCTCATTATCAGAGTCAGGCTTAGGTTACTCCTCCATCAAAGTCCACCTGGCTGCCTTCTCAGCCTTTCATGAACCTTTAGATGGCAAGCTACTGTATCAACATCATTTAGCCAAGATGTTTTTGAGAGGAATGATGCATATTAAGCCTCCTATCAGAAGACCCACTCCTCCGTGGGATCTCAATTTCATTGTAGAAAATTGACTGTCGAGTCTTTCGAGCCAGCGGCCACCTGTGATCTCTGTTTCCTTTCATGGAAAACGCTGTTTCTAGTGACTATTACTTCAGCTCGCCGTATTTCCGAGCTTTATGCCCTCGTGTAGGGAGCCTTACTTGATTTTTCACAAGGACAGGGCGGTCCTTCGTACCAGTCCATCCTTCCTTCCTAAAGTAGTCTCCGAACATACTCTAAATCAGTCCTTGGAGCTTCCAGTCTACTACCCTGAATACTCCAATCATGGTGAACATCCTTTACATAGCTTAGATGTCCATCGTATACTATGCTATTACACTAATCGTACCCAGTTGGTTAGGAAAACATCTCAATTATTTGTCACCTTTGCCTCTGGCAGAAGGGCTTCCAGTTCCTAAAGGAACTCTGTCTTCATGGTTGGTGAATTGTATACCTTTTGTTACAGAAAGTACCACAAGGATTTACCTGGACCTGTCCAAGCCCATTCCACTAGAGCTATGGCCACTACTGTGGCTTGCTTTAAAGGAACCTCCATTTCAGATATCTGCAGTGCAGCTACCTGGTCCACAATCCATGCCTTCACAAGACATTACAATCTGGATATTGCCTCATGACATAGGATGGCCTTCGGCTGTGCAGTCCTACAAGGTCTTCTATCATAATTGTCCTCCCACATGGACATAACTGCTGGGGTTTCTCCCAGAAGTAATTACCTACTGCAAGAGACCATTCCTGATACAGAAACAATTTGCTAAAGTGACATCATCAGCTTTTTTTCTCGTGTGTGAACACGGGCACTGGGATTCAAACATGCATACAGCTCACTTCCTGGAACTGCAGCTTTTAAAACAAAAATAACTCTGTCATTTACACACACTGTTTTTCACCCTTGTTGTGAAACGGTACATTGGGGACCAGGGCAGCTGTTACGGTAAGATTTTACGTGACTGTACTATCTGCCACGGAATTTTTTGTTTGTTTGTTTTATTTAGTTATTTAACCAGGAGTAGCACACTAAGCTGAAAGCTTTTTTACAGGAGCGACCTGGGAGCACAGGGAAGTTAAGTGACTTGCTCAGGGTCACACAGTATGCAGGTGGATGCTGTGGGATTCAAACCCAGGTCTGGTCTGCTGGATGTCACCAGATTTGCAGCTCAGTGCCTTAAACCACTGCGCTATACTGCCTCCCAAATCTTGGAGCATTATGTGTATTCCATTGCATTCCTGTAAATAGTTTAATAAAATGTGTTGTAAAAGAAAACTCGGTGTGTATTTTTGTCTTTCTGGTTTGCAACAGACAACAATTCAGTGAATGTGTAGTCAAAGTTAATAACAGAGGAGCTCTGTGTTACTATATTAATTATTTTTTATGCTTGTGGAATTAGAAATGAGAGAGCCTCTTCTGTAAAGCGAGAGACTTGGCATGCCTTAACGAGCAACAGCAAATATGTTGTAAATCTTAACTTTCCCAGTAGCTTTCTACAGCAGTGTAATAAATGGATTATTTTACTAATAAGCAATGTGTCTAGTCTTTTTTTTTTTTCTTTCTGTCTGATAGCAAAGTGGACCTCATTGTGACAGTCAGTACGGCGTGCTTGAATGACTTTTTTTTGTAAACAAAACTGTTAATATGTCAGAATGGCTACTGTCAAAAACCGCTGTTCATACATAACTGTCTTCTGATCATTTGTTGGGCATTCAAAGTATTTTGTTTTTTGTTTGGGAGAGGTTTGTCCTTCTAAACTACTGTATACGTGTGTAAGTCATAGTTCTTGCTACTGTGACGACTCATTTTAAATCCGTTATTTTATCTAATGCTATTAAAAACAAGCATTTGTCAATGCCGAATGTTGTCTTGCTGGCATTGGCATTGGTAGTGCAGGAGTTAGAGAGATGCATAATAGGAATGGTAGTGAAGTATGGAACTGACGACAACTCCACCCCACCCTGCAGAGACTGACAGGCATTGAGGTATGCCTTTGGGTCGTCGGCCATAACGCTCATGCCATTTCACCTCACCCTACCCTGCAGACACTGACAAGTGCCTTGGGGTCATCGGGCCTTACTCTCATCCCATTCTATAAGGAAATGCGTTGAGTGCAGTATAGGAGAATGAAGAGAAATTTTGGGCCGAAGAGTCCAAGGCACACCTTGATGCCTGTAACTGGCTGCAGCGTGAGGGTGAAATGGCATGAGCATTACAGCCGACAATCCAAAGTCACACCCCTGACTCCTATAAGTCTCTACAGGGTAGGACATTATGGTTAGAAACCCTTACACCCCGGGTGTTTGTTGGTATTTGAACTCCAAATTTTCAACATGGGCTTTTTGTCACCCCACCTCATGAAAGCATTTGGGACCTCTGCTCATGAACAGTGGCACTGTGATTTTGTTAATCTGTTCCGGACGTTCATTTCCCACAGCGACCACACCATTCTGCACCAGATGTACGCAAACACATTTCAGGCAGGATGTGAAAAATGACAGCTGTACCATTCATAAGGAGGAGTGAAACAATGTCAGTGTTGAAAATCTGGAGTGAAAATATTAAAGATTCTCGCAGTTACGAGCGTGCATGGAAACTGCGCACCGCACGTTCATAACACAGTCATTTTGTGGAATTTTTTCACCAAATTTTCAATACAGGCATTTTGGGACCTCCGCTTATGAACAGTGTCACTGTGATTTTCTTAATCTGTCCCAAACATTGATTTCCCACAGCAACCGCGCCATTGTGTGCCAGATGTGCTAAAACACATTTCGGGCAGGATGTGAAAAATGACAGATGTACTTGTTCATAAGGAGGTGTGAAAAAATGGCAATATTGAAAATCTGTAGTGAAAATATTTAAATTCTCGAAGTTACGAGCATGCGTGGAAACTGCGCAACACACATTCGTAACACAGTACTTCTTGGAATTTTTCCACCAAATTTTCAATATAGGCTTTTTGGGAGCCCACCACATGAATAGTGAGACTGTTGTTTCGTTAATCAGTCCCAAAAGGTGATTCCCCGCAGTCACCGCAAAATCATCTTTTGGGACTGAATAATGAAATGACAGTGACTGAGTTCATGAGGTGGGGTACCAAGAACCCCATGTTGAAAATTTGGAGTCAAAAGTCAAAAAATGGCCGAGATAGCCACCTAAGTTGAAACTCCCCTATTAATGCCATTATACAGCTTACCGTGATTTTCTTCAGTTTGCAGTCGGATTTTGAAGAGTTTGAATGTCTCCTGCTCCACCAAAGATCATCTCGCCAGGCTCTGTAGGTAAGTGTGGGATGCAGGGAGTTGCTGGGATGTGGGGTGCGCAGAGGGTGGATGCGAGTTGGGGGGGGGGCGTCGTAACCATGAGAGGCTGTTTTCTGTTTTACAGGGAATGAAAAAAAAAGGATGTGATGGAAGGTTTTTTATTTGCAGGTTTGTTTCAGCACACTGGGGTGGGCTCCCATTATGCCACCTGTGTTTTTTGGGGAGGGGGGACTAAAGCAAACAGGATTGGGCCCCATTGGCAAATAAAGCGTGTCTGTGTTTGGGGGCATGATGCCGAGGGGATTGGGCATCCTTGGCAGACAAAACAAGGGGGGACATTATGCTGATGAGGATTGGGCTCCCCATTTGGAAACTTGAACTGGAGAGGGCATGCCGACAGAAGTTGGAACCCCTGACATTGGCTTTGAAAGGGACTGTGAAAGGCGGACGGCAGGAGTCGCCATCATGTTTATTGAAATGTTTCACCA
This sequence comes from Neoceratodus forsteri, assembly GCA_016271365.2. Taxonomy (NCBI): domain Eukaryota; kingdom Metazoa; phylum Chordata; order Ceratodontiformes; family Ceratodontidae; genus Neoceratodus; species Neoceratodus forsteri. Next base: position 825,033,784 of record CM057456.1, read on the forward strand.
GGGGCACGTAATGGAGGTGTGTGAGATCTGCCACTGCAGTGACGAGCCTGGTGGCACGTTTCTGAAGTGCTGTCATACAGTGTGCTCATTTATTGGTGCCATACAAACCAGCCCAAGAAAGCAGTGGTGCCATTGGCCACAACACAGCCACACCTCCACAACCTGCTACTCCAGCAAGCTGTCACAAAATGTTGCTTGCACTGCGCACGCAAGACAACATAAAAATGGTGCTTCGCATCACTGTAGTAAACCTGATCAAATGACAGTAGCCTTGTAAACTTCATATTAAAACCACTATGCTGCTCGTCTGTGTGCACTTAGTTGCAATAAACAGGGAGGTATGATGATATGCATTCCTAGTAGCAAAAAAAAAAAAAAATGGAATGTATCTAGGGACTGTTTGATCTCATGCCCGCTTTTGCATACAGTTTATGTGGTCAATTCCTGGTACTGACATGCTCATCAGTGACATCTTAAAATCCAACAAATAGAGACTTTATTACAGTATTTGGAAGTAATAAAAAAAATAAAAATTACAAATGCAATAACCTGTGTAATATATAGACTGTGTGTTTGTTTTCCCCACATCAATCTAACACATGTCTAAAACTGAGAACTTGTATAATTATGCCCCAGTTGCAGAACTGCATAATCCTGTAACCAATCATTTAATGATATCTAAGTTTATTTACTCTGTACTTAAAAGACTTTTTCTAATTTATTTTCAACTTACTTGCTTACTACTTGCCAGCAGATACAGGCCACATGGTCTGTCAAGTTTGCTCAAGTATGCAGCTAGCACCCCACTTTACTGCTGCCCCTCCTCCCTCACAATTACCCCCACACAGATGCATGCCAAGTGAGATTGAAACAGATTAAGCTGTATTGTGAAATATCTTTAGGTATTCATCCTATGCTTAACAGTTTTAAAATGCCTTGCATATTCAGAAATCTAGAGTATATACTACACCTAAAATAAACGTCATCTTAGTTAATGCTAGGAGTTTAAATAATAAAATTGAGGAACTTCCATTGATTTTACATAGTTTAAATATTCACATCTGCACAGTCACAGAAACATGGTGGAAACCGGAAGATAGTCAGGAGAAAAGTATACCAGTATATACCCTCTATAATATGGATAGGACAAATGCTAGGGGGGGTGGTGTTGCTCTATATGTGGCCGAAGACATGTCCTCAGAACAAATGGATACATCTAGATGGGGTAGTAATGAAATCCTATGGGTAGCAATTTCTCTTGAATACAATACAAAAATAAACCTAGGCTTGGCTTATAGAAATCCCTTTATAACTTCAGGAGATGATTTGAATTTGCTAGAGTTTATCATGCACTTGGCGGATTTGAAAAATGTTAATGGGTGATTTTAATTTGTCAGGTATAGATTGGGAAAATCTTGTAACAAAAACTAATAAGGAAAATGAATACCTAAATACCTTTAGTTTAGCCAGCTTGGAGCAATATGTAAGGGATAGTACTCGAGGTAACCATATACTCGACCTGGTATTAAGTAATCTGGGTGACAGGATAAATAACTGTATTGTTCTGCCACCTTTGGGCTCTAGTGATCATTTAATGGTTAAATTTGATTATGCAGGGCAATTGAACAAAAATTCTGCCAGTACTATATAATACATAGATATGATAAGGCCGATTATAGATGGCATGTGCAGACATCTAGCAAATTGGAATTGGGGACTCTATTTAAAAGGAGCATCTGTATCTAGCATGTATGATAAACTTAACTCTAAACTAATAAGTCTGACTACAGAATTTGTACCAACCAGGAATAAATAGAACACAGCTAAAAAAGCACCCCGGATGACAACTGCAATTAAAAAGGAAATAAAAAAAAAAAAATAGAACCTTTAGATTGGCTAAATTAAGTAGGGATGCAGCTAGATGGGCTCAATATAAAAGGTGCTTAAAGTCTACCAAAAAAATATTGAATTGGCAAAAAGAAAATATGAAAATAAGCTAGCTATTAAGGTAAAAGATAACTATAAATCCTTCTATCAGTACATTCATAATAAAAAGGGAGCATCAAATAAGATAGGACCTCTATTGGATGCTGAGGGGAAGTTAGTTGCAGATAACCAGGGTATGGCAGAATTAAGTAATAACTATTTTGCTACGGTTTTTAATCAGGGTAAAGCAATAACGGGGATAAATTGTGGCACACGTAAAGGTGACACTGGAGTTATCCTAGATAGGAATAAAGTCGAAATAAGACTTCAAAAATTGGATCAGAATAAAGTACAGGGCCCAGATGGGATACATGCAAGGTTACTTAAGGAATTAGCAGAACAATTTACAGGCCCAGTTACAGAATTTTTTTCAGAAATCCATAAATGAAGGGGAGGTCCCAGAAGACTGGATACAAGCAGTTGTGATTCCTATATATAAAAAAGGCCCCAAACAGGAGGTTAAAAATTATAGGCCCGTTAGTCTCACCTCAATCTTGGGAAAGGTATTGGAAGGATTTATCAAGGATTTCATTACAGAGCACCAATATAAGTCTAGTAATATTGACTGTGCACAGCATGGCTTTGTTAAAGGGAGGTCCTGTCAAACAAATTTATTGGAATTTTACGGGAAAGTAAATCTGGCTCTGGATGAGGGAAATGCAGTGGACGTCATCTTTTTAGATTTTGCCAAAGCATTTGATAAAGTACCACATGACAAGTTGCTGGAAACCCTGGTAAATATTGATGATCATTGTAATATCATTCGCAGGATAGAATCCTGGTTAATAGATAGGAGACAGAGGGTGTGTGTAAGGGGGGAATTTTCCAAGTGGCAGAGAGTGACTAGTGGAGCGCCACAGGGCTCTGTATTGGGCACCTGCCTATATAATATTTATATTGGGACTATGAAGGTTTCCTCTGATATTTGGTTCTCAGAATTTGCAGATGATACTCGACTAGGTAGGGTGGTAAATCGCAATAAAGCTGCAGAAATATTGCAAACAGCTTCAGGGGAGTTGGAATATTGGGCACAGAACCAAGGATAATCCTTTAATGTAGAAAAGTGCAGTCTGATGCACTTGGGGGGAAAATATCCTACATGATTCTAACATAGGGAAAAAACTACTTAAGGTGACCTCAGAAGAATGCAATCTGGGGATAAAATAAATAAATACCTGAACTTTACACCCCACTATAACCAGCTAATAAAAAAGGCTAGTAGCATATAGTACTGCATTAACAAACACATTAAAAAGATTAAAAGCAGGGATAAAGGAGTTATTTTTCCACTGTATACATCGTTGGTATGCCCCCATATGGAATATTGCTCCCAGCTATGGTCCCCAGGAAAAAAGGGGGATATAGCTTCACTGGAAAGGATGCAGAGAAGGGCTACTCATACAATTAAGGATGTTCAAGGGTTAGATTATACCCAGAGGCTAAGTACTCTGGGATTATATACTCTGGAGTTTAGGAGATTAAGGGGGAATATGTGTTTAATATAGGGGGCCCTAAATGATCCAATATTATGGGAACAGTTAGAGCTGGAACGTTTAGATCATAATTTCAATACTAGAGCACATCCGCTCCAGATAAAAATGGAAAGATTCTGGTCAAATAAAAGGAAGCAGTGGTTGACAGTGAGAGCACCTAAGATCTGGAATAAATTACCAGTGGAAATAGTGGTTAGTAGCAATATTGATAGATTTAAGAAAGAGTTAGATACTTTACTAATTAATAAATATATTGGGGTATTCATAAAGTATGGCAAGCATATGGGCTTTGTCTTCTAAAGCTCTGAAAAACTATGAAACCTATGAATATTTTTTTAACTGAATAAAATATATTTAAACAAAAACAGGATATTTTTCCCTTGGATTTCATATTTTAACATTGCTATAAAGTCATAATCCTCTAATTTTAGGTTAATACTTTAGTTTGAGAGATATAAGAAGACAATGAGGTCTATTAGGAATGTCTCTGCCTTTCAGCAGGTGCTATCATTGTGATTTGCATCCATGTATTAACCTAACTTGTGTTACAGTTCATCCAGAAGTTTGTGCTTCCACAACCTCAGCTGGAAAACTATTCAATGTTTTCACTGCTCTAAAGAATGACACTCTTAAAATGTATTAAAGTTTTGTGTTTTAATCTGCCGTATATACTGTATGCTCCTCAGTATTCACTGACTCACTGGTTGAATGTGAAGCACTCTCATTCACTTGTTACTCATCTGATGTCATCTGATCCTGTGATCAGCTCAGTGCATTACTGGTAAACTAACTGTGATCTGCTGCCAAAGGAAAAAAGTAAAATCTTTGTTTTGTACATTTTCAGGTTCACAACAATGTACAAAACATGCTTGGGGTATAAAGGATTGTCTTTCTGAATAAAGAAATACAGAGCCTGTTTATGTTCCCTTTAATTGATACAGTTCTCCATCCTGCTCCCTCTGTGATTCCCTATACTTCCTGAATGCTTTCTTTTTCTCTCTAACCTTCCCCACCGCCTCATTTGAGAACCATAGTGTTTTTATTTTTCCTTCGTTTTGTTTTTATTTGCTTCACACAACGATTTGTTGCCTCTGTGATTGCAATTTTGATTTTTCCCCATTGTTCCTCCACCCCTCCTTCCTGCTCATTTGCTAGTGCATTCCTTAAGCGCTCTCCCATTTTGCCACAGTCAGCCGCCCTAAAGTCCAGTACCCTTGATTTTGTATGTTCTTATCTGTCCGCACTAGATTTGTTCTCCTGAAGGTTTGTACGCAGCCATTCCTGATGGTACCAACATGGGGGGGGGGGTAAGCCATGGGGGCTACTGGATGGCCAGGGTAAGTCCCAGGGATGGCAGGTGATGGAGCTTGGGAGACAATAAGGCAGAAGAGGGCATCAACTGAAAGGGTAGGGAAGAAAAGGCAATTTAAAAATATATTTACATAATTTATTATTTTTTGTTTTCCGAAGTTTTCCCCCTACTTCCTTGTGTATTCCACCCTAACAGTCATGGTCCCCATGGCTACACCCTTTCTGTGATTGTGAGGGACTCACTGTCTTCACAGCTGATGCTACAGGAGTCACATACCTCACCTCCATGCCATGTTCAGCCCCTAACTGGTTGCATGGTGGATTCGGGAGCTTGAACCAGAACCACGGTCTGTAATGGGTAACACAGTGTGCTGTGTCACGTCTTTGAACCAGCCCTTGGTTTACTTTTTTAAATTTGTACTTTTTCCATCCTGGTCCTGCTATTTATTTATATACCTTCATTCATTTAAAAAAGTTTTACCAGGAAAGACATACTGAGCTGTTGACAGCTCGTTTCCAGATCCGTGCTAGGGTAGATGAAACTGTGCAACAGGCAAATACAAACTTCAGTGTATCACATTGCATAAAATTAGCAACTGTGCAAAAGACCTCATGGGGAAAACAAAACATAATATAGCTTTTTATCCTCCACCACCAGCTGCCCGGTCCTGTGGCTTTGCACACCCCAGTGGTGACCACCCCAACCCTGTAATCGGTAGCTGCCACCTTCTCCATACAGCCCCACTGCACCCAACTGCAGCCTCCATTTTTCAACCCCCAGGGGTGGGTCTGGATTGTGGCAGGTGTCCCCACCACTGGAATTTATTCTGTTTATGGCCCTCTCCTGCGGACATCTGCATTCTCAGACTTTAATGCCTGTGCATGCATGTAGCTGCTTGTCTCCAAGGGGAGCCATCAGGCGTCTGCCCTTCTTTCCAGCTCTCTCTGCACTTTCACCTCTAATTACTCCAGTGGCAGTGCTGTGGCTGAGATTGAGTTCCACCCTACCCAGAGAAAAAGTGCATCCTCTGTGACGTTTGATACATCTTCTTCCCTCCCCTGCCCTGCCCTGTCTGCCCTGTAACAGTTCAGGCTTGGAGTAAGAACCAGGTTCCTGGCATCCCGAGTGGCAGCCTTACTACTGCACCAACAGGCCAGTGGCCTTTTGCTTAACTTTCTAAACTTCATTACTCAGAAAAAGGTGTAACAATCAGCAAAGGCATATTATTATTATTATAACTGCAAAAAGCAGTCCAAGGTGTGTAGTTATGGGATACTAGCAGTTCTTGGGCAAGTAAGGCATTCAGTTTCGCCCTCTTCCTAAGGCGTGGTGTCATCCTACTGTTATCACGCTCCCTGTCACGTACTGCTTTGATATGAAATACCAGACAAGGGTGGGAGCTGGTTGCAGACACTAATAAAACTTTTAAATTGTAAAACAAAAAAGCCTAAACATGACAGTTAATTACCACTACCTTGTGGGTGAAAGGAGAATTTGCTTAAAATAAATGTAATTTTAAGATGAACAATCTAGAATTTTACAGCAAGTACTTTACTCTATTTAGGTGCACAGAACTGATTTCAAGCTTAATAAGCAATCCAGTAATGACCTGACATTCAGAAAGATGACCCACCCTTTATTACTGTAGGTGTGTGTTAGCCCATGCTTCCTTGTTTTGTTGCTATGAAACCTTTCAGGTAACTACCATTTGATCTGAACGTAGGGGGTGAAGGAACATGCAGGAGGAAAAAAAAAAGTTTTGTTCTGTTGTAACCCAGGGACTAGATCTGATTTCTTTAGGTTTTCATAGATGTGCATGTTATTGGTAGGAACAAAGAACTGGCGCTGTGCAGGACTGAAGACTTTTTAAAAACTGATATGCAGGCTCTTACCCCATGTTATGTGAAAGTAGTTCAGTAAGTAGTACTGCTGTACACAAACCAAGATAACCAGTTCTTAGGTTACTGTACCTGAGAGAGATGCCGCCTGGTTTGAAGGATATCACATACCATGGGACTGGCACAGTGACCGTGCCAGTGGGTATGGCATTTGCTTAGTTAGTAGGGCATGTTGCCCTCATTGTGTCCTGGATTAAATCTAAAGAATGTCCTTGATTTTTGACAATGCTGTGGAGGAAATCTATGAATATGAGTCTGTCCTTGAGAAGAATGATGGCAGTAATGAACACAGTGCTACAGCTGGACAATGGGACTTCTTGGAAGACGGTATCTTAACATTAGTTATGCCTTTTATAAAAACGTAAAGCATCTCTGACTGGTGATCAGTACATATTAGTGTGTGTGTGTGTGCAAGAAAGTTATCAGGGTCTTCTTGTGAGTTAGGTTAAAAAAAAAAATAAGTCCTCCTTTCATGGGTTAGCTAATGAGTTTCTTGTAGGGGGTGGCAACATTTAATTGTTTTAAAAGTTTTTATTAGTTCCAGAAATCTTACTTGGAATTTATGGTTCTATAGGTGCATGGAAATGCATTTAGCCATGCAGTAGTGTCAAATGTGTAACACTAATTTCACAATTTACACATACAAAGGTGTATACTACAGTGACTGTATTAGTGTGCTCAGTGAAGTTATTACATAGGTAATACATTTTGATTGCAGACATGAAAGTTATATTCCTAGTGTCGGTAAGCAGGGGAGGTTAAAATTTGGTGACTGGAGTGTAAATAGTGAGTTTTTTTTTTATATATAAAGTAATATAATTTGGTAGTCAGGTTTTGCCCAGGTATCATAGTTTTCCAGTTTCCTTGATATGAGCTAAGAACCACATTTGTTAATGATATTAATGATAGAAAATATCCAGCTTAAGGAACCTTTGTTACGTGAAGCTCAGCAAATAATTGCAATAAAAGATGTGTTGTTTTTTGTGCTCCAAAGTGCCACCCCCCAGATTTAAATTACATCCCCTTGACCCCAACACTTCGGTGCTTTGTGTCTTCCCATAGAAAGACATTGCGTATGCTACTGGATTGATAACATACCTCTCAACCTTTTATCCCCCAAATGTGGAACATTGCCTCTCAAAATGTGGAACAAATAAGCAAAATGTGGAACACTTAATCAAATCCGTTGAGAGGTATGATTGATAATGACTGATGCTGTTGAACCTGTTGCGTTAAGGTGTAAGAAACAGTGGAGGAAATGCAGCTTAAATGGTGAAGGACTATCTCAGTCAGACCAGGAAAGGGGCTTGGACCTACTGTAGTGTACAAGGGAAGCAGAAGTTCTTTCAGTGGTGTGCAGCGGCAGCAGCAAGCAAAGTGAACCATGTGCTGGGCTGCAGCAAAGGGGAGCAACAAGCAGGCAAGTCAGATGAAATAATACTGTAATGCCACTTCTAAGGGCACTGGAGAGGCTACATGCAGAACACTTAGGGGTCAAAACTGGCACTGACCCGCAGGTCAAATGCTAGTAGATTTTACATTGGGCTAGTATAATTTTCCTTTCACTAGCTCTGCCGGTATGTACTGGAGGAGGTAACATTTCTACAAATACAGTAGTAGAGCCAAAGGAATGTCCATGGGATCAGTGGATTTTCCTTAGTTAGTGCTGCTGGTAGTTGGTTTCACAAGTTAATTTTTCTTGACCCCTGATACTGTGTATGGTGTCAGTCACTGTAGTATAAAGAGTGTAATATATAGATAAGCCTCAATAATAGTATACTGAATCATACAACATCAATTTCCCAGTAATACACTACTGCTCTCTCAATAATACTATCCTGAGGAGTGATAATACTATCGTTTTCAATAATACTAGAGTTCAGAGGTCATCCCCAACTGTAGTATTATCAACGAACTTCAGCAGCATGAGAGCAGCTACCCGCGAGCACTGATCGCGAGCCGGCTTTTCATTCAAACTGTTTTCAGACAGAAAGTCGGCTGCTCGCAAGTACTCAGTAACCATACCAGCTGCACCCAGCAACACAAGGTAAGAAAAAAAAAAAAAAACTGCCTTAGATCCATGTATTACAAAAAATAACAAATAGATAAGTGTGTTACATGGCAGTAATACCATCTCGAGGTTTTGAGGACTTTAGGAACCTTTTGAGGTTCCAAGTCCCCAAAACCTCTCGATGTATTACTTTAACGTATAATATTCATATCTATCTATTGCAATATTCAAAGGGTTGTGCCTGGCGCAACCCCTAATGCACCCCGGTTCGCTATTCAAAGGAGCAAGTTGTGCTGTGCAAATCCCGTAATGTATGCGGTGCAAATGCAGGGGACGTGCTCATGTATATGTGCCACAATCCGATATTCAGCCCGGGACATGCGGCGCTTATGCTGGCACAACCCTGATGTGCACTGCATACGGGGGTGCAGTGTTGAGCCAGTAGAAAGGAGGAACAACCCATGGCCACCCATAGGTGGGCTGCTGAATTGCAGGGTGCAACAAAGCAACCGCCAGCCATGGCTGGCCACCCGCACAGCAGGGACACCGTCCACATGCACCCACACCCTCCCAGGTGGTCCATTGGATTCCCGACATGCCCGATCACTGGCAACCATATGCCAGTATGGCACCTGGTGTGCTAGTCTCTCCCCAAGTAGCTTGATCGTGGGCAGTAGTGATGCAAAGCCCTATAACTGTTGGGCTAGTATTCCCCCCTCCGTTCAGTCTGCCCAATCACGGCCAGTAGTACCCCAAAGCCCTATACCAGCTGGCATGTCAGACGGAGGGGGGATACCACTGGACCACCTGGTAGCCGTATCTGCTATGGGAGCCCGCATTCGGGCATACAGGTGGGGGGGGCACTAGCGAACAAGGAATACAGTGCCTGCTGCCAGGCACCTCCAGACCACCACCGTGTTTCGCCTGGCTGCTCTGTGCAATGCATGCAAATGGAGCCATAATGACATGCTAATGGCCCCATTTGCGCCATGTGTATCTTAGCTGTGGTGGTCATGAGGGCCCTCAGTTGCTTCACCCTCCCTCCTAGCTGGACCCTTGCAGACTCATCTCCCCGCAGGGAAAAAAGGAACAGCTGTGGTGATCGTGAGGGCCCTCGGTTGCTTTGCCCTCCCCCCTAGCTGGACCCCTGCAGACTCATCTCCCTGCAGGGAAAAAAGGAACAGGTACGCACACAAGGAGCTCAGCCGCACCTGCCTACTTCGGTGGACTGCTGCCAGTGGAGGACATAGGCTCCTGTTCTTTGGCGCCATTTTCAAAACAGACCTGCTATACTTTAAGTCGCCAAAGTAGTGAAGATAGTTTTTTTAACACTAAAAATCTGCTAAGCTTGCACAGGAACCTTAAGTGTAATTTTAACTTCAGACTGTAGAATCTCCTGGCTGCCTCTGGTGCCTTAATTTTAAACTGCACAGCATAACAAATCGTAGTTAACTGCCTTACTAAGCTGCAAAAGTCTCCACTGTGCCCCAGGTGCTTGTAATTAATTTGCACAGGAATTTCAGCCTGCCCCTCCCTCTGCTTACCTGCGTATAAATACAGTGCCTTTTTCTCTTTCTTCCGTAGCTGTGGTGGTCGTGAGGGCCCTTGGTTGCTTCGCCCTACCCCCTAGCCGGACCCCTGCAGACTCATCTCCACGCAGGGGAAAAAAGGAACTGGTATGCACACAAGGAGCTCAGCCGCGCCTACCTACTTTGGTGGACTGCAGCCAGTGGAGGCCCTGCCGATGCTGCGCGCCTGCTCCCCACCACCCCCACCACCACCCTTGGTGAGCATCTACTTATACAGCTGAGATCACGTGAGCTGCAGAACCTATCGGCTCACTTTACCATTTGCAGGTTCTCAGTTTCCTCCACTAGTGGGCGATCTGAAATCTTTTGTTCGCTCGAATCCACATCAGCTGGCTAAATAGGCAGGACATTTTGTCCCTTCACATTTCTGGCTGCAGTTTCTGTCGTGCCGGAGCAGGCGGTAGGAAGAGCCTGCAAAACAACTCTTGCAAAACAAGCATAGCTCTCTGCGGCCCTTCCCTTTATAGATTGGGGACTCGTGGCAACAAACTGCTCTGAAACTAAATCATACTGTGCTCAGCCTGCTTCACTCTCCTCTGAACCCTCAGAGGTGGCCAAACAATATTGAATATACTTAGCCCCATTCTTAACCTGATTCCTGCCTGTAGTCTCCCAGCACATTTTTCAACCAAATAAACTACAGCTAAATTTGCTGGGTGATTCCCACTTAGCACACTTGCTTCCTAACCTAGCTGACTGGTGCTGAGGTTACAGCCTGAAACCTGCTTACAACCCCCTCATATACATAGCTCATCATGCTGCCCCTACAGTGGGAAGAGGTAAAGGGTCTAAAGATTGCCCACCTCAATATACGGAGCATCCTTGCCAATCACTCAGATCTAACTGCATGGGTCACCTACTACAAACCTGACATCCTTGGGGTCTCTCAAACCTGCGCACCCCAACTCTGTCTGTGCTCTCTCTGGCTACCTTGCGATTAGACAGGACAGGGTGGGCAAAAAGCATGGTGATGGGTTGGTACTGTATTACAAATCTCATCTAAAAGTGACTGACATACCTCAGCCCCCCCCCCCTCCTGTGAGTTTTTATACATGCCCTCCTCATATTAGGTAACACTAAGAAGCTTCACCATGCCTGTGTATACAGCCCTCCAAAAGGTGGTGTTCATGGGCTCTACTACCTACTTGACTGCCTTAGCCCCAAGGTGAGGACTAGTGAACTCCTAATGTTTGGGGACTTCAACCTTAACTGGCTGATTGGAAATGCAGAAATCTATGAACCCTTTCTATCTGGCCTTGCCCTCAACCAACTTATCACCAAACCCACCAGACCTTCCTCCTCCGGAGAAAATGTCTCTCTGCTTGACTGGATGCTGTGTAATAGGCTTGACTGAATTACCACCTCAGGCCTCCTCCCCGATTTGATCTCGAACCATTGCCCTACATACTGCATCTGGAAGGTTAAAAATTCCATGGTTCCACCAAAAGTCTTATAGATGAAAGATTATTTAAACTTTGACCTAAACAACTTCCATACCAATCTCAGCCTGACAGACTGGTCCCTGGTATATGCAGACCCAGACCCCTCGGTCGCTCTAGACAGCTTCCTGACCATATTCACCTCACTGCGAGACAGACATGCTCCACTCATTAAAATAAGAGTGAGGGGCACAGTCACTAAATGGTTACAAGGGGAACTGTTTGCCCTGATGAAGCTCAGGGACAAAAGTTGGCTAACATACAAAGCCTCTGGGAACAGATCAGACTTCGAGGTCTACAGGGAGCTTAGAAACTCATGCAAATGGGCAATCCGCTCGACAAAGAGTGATTTCTGCAAAGCATCCCTCGAAGTGTCCGTCAAGAACGCGAGGAGTTTCTGGCACACTATAAAGCACACGGTAAATGGTCCGGCCTGCCAGCAGGTCCCTGACCTACAAATAAACGGAGTCAGCTGCAATAATCCCCAAACGATAGATAACGTATTCAATGACCTGTTCTTGGACCTATCTGATTATACCTCTATGCCTTCAATTTCTAAGGATATGGGTCCTGCTCCTGGTGCTCCACCCGATCCTCCCCTCCCTCCCTTTTACTTTAAGTCTGTCTCCTTCAAAGAAACCCAGAAGCTTCTAGTAGGTCTCTCCCCTTACTCCAGTGCTGGGCATGACAACCTGTGCCCAAGCTGCTAAACATGGGGGCCCCTTCTTGGCCGCCCCGATCTCCCATATTCTAAACTCCTCGCTCACGACGGGGTCTGTCCCTCCCATTTGGAAGGTGACCCGTGTGACCCCTGTCCTCAAGCATGGCAATCCCAAATTACTTAAGAACTATCTACCCATAGTGAGTCTATCCACATTCAACAAACTGCTCGAGAAAGTAGTGGCCTTCCAGATTGCCCTCTTCCTCCAAACCTATGGCCTTCTTTCCCCTGAGCAGCATGGGTTCCGAAAAGGGCATAGCACCTCCACTGCCCTAACACAGGTCACCTCCAACATTAGAACCATAACTGATCAAGGCAGACTCACAGGGACTGTCTTCATATACCTGTCCAAGGCCTTCGACTTGGTCGATCACACCCTCCTGGGCACTGCTGTCCAGTCTTTTGGTCTCTCCCCTCCCGTCCTAGCCTGGTTCTCTAACTATCTCTTGAGTAGGAAACAGTACACGAGGTTCCAAAATGCCATATCCGTCCTATCACCAGTAGCCTGTGGGGTACCTCAGGGGTCAGTCCTTGGTCCCCTCCTGTTTTCCCTCTTTATAAACCAGTTGCCCTCAATCCCATCCTTTGGACAAGTTACTCTATATGCTGATGATACGGTGCTCTTTGCTAGTTCACAAAGTGTTGATGACATTATCGGTGGACTCAACTTGGATTTCAGTTGCATCCAATCCTGGCTCAATGCAAGTAAGCTGGTCATCAACCTTCAGAAGACGCAGGCAATGTTATTTGGCTCCCTTCCCAAGGTGAGAGCGTGTCCGGCCATGCTTAGAGTCGATGGCACTGACGGCAGCCCTTTGAAAGTGGTGGAATCATTCAAGTACTTGGAGGTGACTCTTGACCCACAAACGGATCTCACCCTGCACATACTTAACTCCTGTAAGGCAACCAACTGCAAACTAGGACTTGCGTATAGAGGAAAAAGTTGCCTCACCCCAGCAGCCAAACTTGCCCTGGCAAAAGGGGCCTTCCTCCCCTCACTTTGTTTTGGGCTTACCTCCTTCACGAATGCCCCCAAAGCCTGGCTCTCCAAATGGGACACCTCGTATAACAACTTATGTCTGTTCACCCTGTCAACCCCCCGTCTCACCCATCTGTGTCTACTTTACTCTAGACTGGGTTGGCTTTCTCCAAGCAGCCATCACTCATTCGTTATGGGCAACTTTATGGATAACACCATCTGATCATCTACTCCTCCAGCCTGTCCCCTCTGGCCATCAGTTGAGGTCCACTGAATCCCAGGCTCTGATGGTTCCGAAGACTCACTCCCTTGCGGGAGATCGAGCATTCGCAGCTCTTGTCCCAAAAACCTGGAGCCTCCTACCTCCTCACATAAGAACTGCCCCCAACCACAGTTGTTTCAGGTCCTCCGTTTGGGATTACCTAAAACAAGCCTCAAGCTGTCTCTGTCCCCTGTAGTCCCTCCCTCCGTGAAGTGCCTGAAATAAAAATAATAAAAAAAAACAAACCTGGCTGCAGGCACTTATTCCAAAAATAAATAACAAATAAGCAATATTCACAAATATTGTTGCTGCTGACACTAGCTCAAATTTTTCATGGCTGCCCTCCCTGGGTTGTTCTGCCTCATACTGAACTGCACTGAAATTGTTCTCTGCCTGTTACCTGACAAGGTACTCTGAGGCTATTTGCATGTCAGTATGTGATCATTAGAGCTCTGTGCAATACCTCCATGTCTTTGTGTACAAGGAGGCTTTGCACAAAGAGGCATTCAGTGCCCAACATCCTTACCCAATTCCTGTTGGCACATTGTACATAATTAGTGGCCTCCCATTTACACCCGATACTGTAAACAAAAATATAAGGAAGGCAGTCCCTGGTGCGAGTGGTTCTCTCACCTGATATTAACCATAGTACCCCTCCCTGGTAGACTAGCGCTTATATCTTACAATGAATGCACAACCTATCATGCACATCAAACTATCCTTTTCATAGCTATGCATTTTTTTGTATCTCTACAAATAGCACAATTATGCACTTTTTAGGTGGCAAGCGATAACTTCAACTGTTGTCACCATGCACAATCTTTTGTGCAGATTTTAAAGACTGATTGTTAGTTTAGTGTGTGTGTGCGCATGCCAGTCAGTTTTGGAGAGGTGTGGGCCAGTAGTGGCATGTCACACAGAATGTTGTACCAGTTGAATTGTTTTCTAGTTAATTACCCCCACCCAGAGACGCACACAGATTTTCATGCACATGATTCATTTGGCTAGGTGTGAGGCTTTTGATTGTACATGTGTTTACAGAAACCACACACACCCTGGAAAGTATCTGCTTTTTTTATTGTAAAATATTTTTACCGAAAAGAGGTTTCAGTACAGTCATTATATCATGCTAGGATATACATCTTGCAAAAGACAAACACGGGTGAGAGAAAAAAACAAACAATTCATTCCACAGTGCACCAGATTATCGGTGAGGACATGCACGTTCGTAATATTTAGCACTAGGTCTCTACTTTGAGTTGACCAGGGAGTGAAGTAGGGATGTGTGAGCAGTTGCCTTGGGTTACTGGCCACCAGGGGTTCTGCAAGCCCGTGACCCCATATCTTCAAGCATTTACACAAATCTGCTACACAGAACTACTGCCTCATCTGGAGGTAAGGAGTCTATGTATTTCCCCCTAAGTTCCGAGTAACAGCATCTCCCCCTCCATTTGTACATCAGCCTCTTTATAGCCAAGGCCTGAAGAGTCGGTGTTTTGCACTGGATAGCCGTGGGTGATTAAACAGGAGACTCAAATCATTTGACTACATTCTCTCAGTAACATGATAAGCATCCATATCCATCTTAGATATGGCTTCCAGCCTTCCTGTCCCAGATCTTCCATGCCTAGCAGCATGGACAAGGGAGAACACAGAGCAGGGCAACCTAGCAGCATGGTTACAGTTTGGGCCACTGTCACCCAGAAGGGTCTAAGTATAGTACAATCCCAGAAATAGTTTTTATACATCCCCAGGACATTGTGGCATCTGCCACAGGTTGGGGATATGGCTGGATTAAACTCGTTGGGCAGTATAGTCTGTGGATAAATGTATACCGAGTCTCCTTATATTTGTTTCATAGGAGTACACCCATGTGCAGTTTCAAAGTATTACCCATGTTCTCTTCTGAAATGGACGTGCCCAGATCTTTTCCCCCACTGGCTGTTCACCTTATAAGAGAGGTTAGGGAAGTATGTTCTATCTTGTGCAGCTTGCTTTGTAATGAGCCCTTTAGCTGAAACCCTTGAGCTGTATGCAGCTTGATCAAGTAAAGAGAGAGTGGAGAGCTGCCTTGGTTATCTTCTCAAACTGTTCCTAAATGCCATTACCTGCAGGTACCTATAGTGGTAGGTTGATGTGATATTGAGTCATCCCTGCAGATCTCCAAAGAATCCCATGCCCTCTCCCGTGTATAAATCTGTCAGACGTAATACACCCCTCTCCTCCCATTCCCGAAACCCCCATCCTGTGGGTGCGGCAAAAAATCTGGGTTCCCTTCAGTGGGGATCAGAAGTGTCTTATCCTCCACTGCCCCTCACCTTTTCCTTACTAGTTCCCATGCAGCTAGCGTGCTGAGGACCAGAGGGTTCAGGGCTGTCCCTAGGCTATATGATTTGTTCCCTCAGGCACCAGATAGATAGACAATCTACACAGGCTATCCATCTCTTCCAGATCTAGGCAGCTGGCAGCCTCCCCTCTGTTAACCCATTCCTGGATATATTTATATTGGATGGATACTTGATAGCCCTGTAGATCAGGAAAATTCAGGCCTCATTTTCCACCTCACTTTGTAACCTCTGTAAACTCATCCGGGGCTGTTTCCTGTGCCAGACGAAGGTTGAAAAACTCCTGCCCTGCCTTTTCACATCTGCTTTGGTTGGGCTCATGGGTAACATCTGTAGCACATGTAAAACTCTGGGTAGGGTGTTCATCTTCAGAAGATTTATACGCCCCAGCCAAGAGATGGGGAGTTCTTTCCGCCTCTCCAGTTCTGCTAACACTGTAGAAAAGAGGAGTTTGTAGTTGAGATTGTAAAGACTACCAATATCTACCTACCTTCACTCCCAAATATGTAAGGGATTTACTCCCCCTTTTTAGGTCCCAACTGTCCTTCGCATTACCCTTCCTTTTTCTAAGTCCATTGGTTCATATTTATTCAAATTAAGCTAGTATCCTGAAAAGGCAGCAGATTGATTTATAATTCTTAGAAGCACTGGCATCAACTGCTTGGGCTCAGTCACAAACGATAACAGAATTTCTGCATACAATGTTATTTTATGGTGATGCCCCAACTTCCTGGGTACCCCCCTCATCTCTGCTGTTTCCTGAATCTTGATGGCCAAAAGCTCAGTAGCCAGTGCAAAGAGCAGAGGTTATAGGGGCACCCCTGTGACAACCCACCTCTCTCTCTCTCTGGGCTACATTAGCTTTCAGAGAGGTGTCTTAACTTTTGGTATCTGCTGCCACCAACTGGGTCCTCCAGCACCTGCCTTCCCACTTGCACAGAACTGGGAGGGCAGACATGCAATTGCACAGATCAAAGCCTGGTAGTGTGTCTCTCTCAGGTGGCAGATGCGAAACAGTTTGCCTCTGCCAGTGGAAACCATAAATTACCTTAAAAATAATTTAAATCGCAGCCACAACTGTTGAGTAAATAAATAGCTCTTTACTTAACAGAAGGTAAACAGTAGCATTACAGGATACATATGTTTAACACAAGAGAATAACACTGTTGCAGGAAAAGTAAACAAATGTTTTTAAATAACAGATGACAAAAGGAAAAGGCTATTACTGAGATATGCTATTATTACTCTTACCCTTCCCTATCCATAATTAGAAAATGGGTATCGTAAAAGACTCTTCCTGATTGGCTAAAAGATGGTCACACCGGTGTTATTTCTTAACAACGCCCGATGTAAAACAAGTCCCAATTCAGGGTGCCCTATTACTAAGACTATCCTTGGGCACCCTGAATTTTGAAACTCGCCAGCTGACAGTTTTTCTCCGCTAGCCGCCTTTACTTTGGAGAAAGTGAAACCAGGAAGTAGTAGCAGCCGTCGCTGCCCAGATTCTCTTTTTTTTTTCTTCTCAAAACAGTGACTTAAAACATTGATCTCTTACTTCTTTACCTGAATGCTGAACAGTACTTCCCATTCATCCCTTGTTTCGCTGGCCACTGCTCCGCCCGCTAGCCCGACAGTCGGTAGCTCACATTTATTTATTTAGCTTTTGTTAACCAGGTAGATACACTAGACAAGACAATTGCCTATTTTCAGGTACAACCCGGGAGAGTACAGGAATAATAGATTTAGGTACATACAACGACATTGTACAAATTAGACATGTTACAGTTCATGTGAGGATACAGATTCAACATAGCATAAGAAACATGGTAAGGCATAGATTATACAGTATTAACATAACAAAAATAAACACCTTGTGGGAGATAAGAGCAGTAATGTTACAGATTCAACACAGCATACGAGCGTGGTAAGGCATAGATTATACAGGATTAACATAACATAAACACCTTATGGAAGCCAAGAGCAGTTCCAGGGGCACAGTATCAAAATCCTTCAGATGTGACACTATATATAGCTTAGCAACCTCTTGGAGTTCGGTCTTTTGTCCAGGAGTAGCTCCAGAGGAGTGCTGTGATGGATCAATTCACGGGGGTTTGAGGCAGCCACAGGCTGAGGCAAGTTTGAGATGGTTCCATAGGGAGGAACGGAGACACATCTGTGAGTGCGCTGCACGGACCTGGGCAGGGAAGGAGTTCCACAGTCTGGGAACGAATGCAGCAAAGTCCCGCCCACCCATTTGAGTCCGTGTAGCTGGTGTCTTGAGGAGGGCCTGTCCCTGGGACCTGAGGGAGTAGGAGGAGGAGGAGGAGACGGACGGGACAAGAAATTTTGCAAGCCCTGGAGGGGTGCCAGTGCCATGGACCTTTCCATATCACTACCTCCCTGGTAACGCAAACCATGCGATCATTTTCAGCCATCATCTTAAATTTTTTAAAATAATCTACCTTTCATCAAGCAACATTCCCATTCTAATACAGTGCTACTCCAAAGAGCTAAAATAACGAGCTCTCATTTCTGTGAGTGGGGGTGAAAATACTAAGCAACAGAACAGGCTCATTAAAGATTTTCAAAAAAATGCAGCACCCTCCAGTGGTAGTTCCAGCAGAACAGGGATTACTTTGCTATAAAAGTGACCTTTTTTGGTTCATTTGTTTAAATATATAAATATTTATTATATATATCTAAAAAAAAAAGACACTTATAGCCCATATTCTAAGTGTAATAATACCCTCCAGGGTGGGTGTTATGGGATATAACGGACCTTCCAGGGGCTATAAGGCCCTCTGCCTGCAGCGTTGGGCCTCATTACGGCCCTGGGCGGTCTGTTATATCCCAATAACGCCCAACCTGTCGAGTATTATTACTTAGAGAGAAACTGAACCCTGTGCTATCTGCCAGCTTTCACAGACATAGTTAGAAGAGTAGGCTCCAATCTTGGCCTCTCTGATATAACTTCCCCAGCAACTCCAAGAGCAACAAAAACCCCTAAAACTGTCTTTCAGCATCTTATATTCTCTCTTGAGAATAGGTGATTGTTGTTCCCTCTTTGAATGCACCAACCATTTACCGTGTATGTATTTAATTGTCATAGTCAAATTGAACACCTAACAGTGTCCAGTTATATTTGTTTAAACTGTTTATATTTATCCAAAGCCATCCATGTGAAACTCGGCATCCTCTATAGATTAAAGGACCAGATTATCCCTGTAGCCAGGGTTACCATTGCAACCAGCGTCCTACTCCCTAAGCTGACCTATGCAGCCTCCATTCTACACGGTGTGGCCTCTACGGAACTAAGCCGGCTCCAGACCTTATACAACAAGATCGCTCGGTTTGCCACAATGTCCCACCCTAGAACACACCACTGCAAGGCCCAGGCCAGGCTCAGGTGGCCGTCACTGGAAGCTCGCCTCATCTACCCAACTCTTTGCCTGGCTTCAAAGTTACTGGGCCCCTAGCCTCAAAGGGCTAATCACGGTCAAGTCCATTCATAGGAGCCTCCACACCTCAGGACAAACTCTCCTCGTGGTTCCTAAAACAAGGACCAAAGCTGGGTCCAGATCCTTCGCGTTCACAGCCCCTTCCAGCTGGAACAACCTCCTACAGGAGGTAAGGGAGGCAGGGTCGGGCCCCTGCTTCCGGTCCAAACTCAAAGCACACCTGCTCAACAGGAGTACTTGCCAATGCCTTAGGACCTGACCTCACGTCACCCCCCGATCCCTCTTAGGAAGGTGACCTGACTCCTAGCAACGTAGCTGTTATCTCGTGCTCTCCCTAGATCTTCATGTTTATGTGCATGCAACATGTTGTTATATATCCTACTCTGGAGGTCTCTCTGACTGTATGCTCCCACTCTACCTACTCTGATTGTAACCCTATGTAATCCAGCTCTGTAACACAATCTGTCATCTATCAACTTGTACTGTTCTGTTACTTGTATGTTATTTTTAACCCCGGGCCGCCCCTGAAAAAGGGACCTCCGGGGCCCAGTGGGTCTACCCGGTCAACAAAATTCAATAAATAAATAAATAAATAAAATATTCATTGTTAACCTTAAGTTTATATTTGAGTGATCCAATCCCTTTAAATCCTGCGTGAGTGTGTGAGTAGGTGCACTCCTTCCTCTCTGTCATTTTCTGTAAGATATACAATCTGGTGTCACTTTATCTAGATGCTGCTGGGCCGTGGAATCTCAGTGTGTTTTTTTTTTTTTCAGACTGCTAGCAAAATCCCAGCCAAAAATACAAGCCTTCCCAATACTTCCCTCCCATTTCTGTCACATCTCTCCCCACCCCCTCCAGGTGATGAAGGCGTGTCCTTTGGGCCTCCCCAGTTGACACAGCCATTCATACAACTGCTGGGAAGTCCCCAAAGTATCCAGCCATGCTGTTAGATCTGCCTAGATAACCCATCCACATTGGCATTTTGTTTACCACTGCGGTGCTGGATGGTCATGTTGTATGCCTGCAGTACCAAACTCCAATGTAGCAGTTTCCTGGGGATTATGATCTGTGACCACAGTAAACTCTCTCCCATATACAGTGGCATTCCCCAGGATGAAAAACACGTTTAACGCACTCTGCAGTATGATGCAGCAGACCTACTGAATAAAGCAATATAATTTCAATGGCAATTAGTCCCCTTTGTCATGCAGGAAACTGTGGCATTCACTTCATCCTGGCAGTGTCACATTTTATTGAATGACAAAGGGGACATTAGTACATTGCTATTCAGTAGATCTTCTGGAGCATTCTGCAGAAAGCTGCAGAATTGCGTTTCATCCTGGGGGACGCCACTGTAGGTAAGGCTTCAGCTTCTGAAGGGCCCACACTGTTCCCAAGCACTCCTTCTCAATTGTGGCATAGGCCTCCTCCCTGGTCAGAAGCCTCCAGCTGAGGTACATGACCAGGTGCTCCTCCCTCTGCTGGGTAACCTAGTTCAGCACAGTGCCCAGCCCATGTTCTGAGGTGTCCACATGGACAATGAACTTTAGACTGTAATTGGGGCTGGCCTATACAGCTGGCCCACTTAAGGCCTTCTTTAGGTCCTGAAAGCGACCTCACAGCCCTCTGCAGCTTATCTGGCTTTCCCTTCTTGGTTAGGTCTTTCAGAGGCTTAGCCAGGTCACTGTAGCAAGGAACAGACCTCCAGTAGTACACCGCTGTCCCCAGAAATGCCCTTACCTGTTTCTTGGTGGTAGGAGTGGGCCAGGCCAGGATGGCATTTACCTTGGCAGGCTCTGGGTGGATGTGTCCACTACCCACCCAGGGCCCAAGGTAGGACAGTTCTGCCATCCCTATCTGGCACTTTTCCGCCTTGACTGTCAGACCTGCATCCTTCAGCCTGCAGAACACGTCCCACACATTCCTGATGTGCTCCTCTCAGATCTGGTTGTATATGGCTATATCATCCATATACACCACTGTAAACATGCCTGCCCTAGACAGAATGTGATCAACAAGCCGTTGAAAGGTTGCAGGTGCATTCTTCATTCCAAATGGCATTACCTTGAATTCGTATAAGCCAAATAGAGTGATGAAAGCGGATCCCTCCCTGGCTGCAGGAGTCAGAGGTACCTGCCAGTAGCCCTTTGTTAGGTCTTTTGTGGTCAGATACTTGGCTCCCCCAGTCGCTCCAGGGTCTCAACTCTTCTGGGCATGGGATAGGCATCAGACTCCGTGCAGCTATTAAGCCTCCAGTAGTCAATGCAGAATCATGTGGTACCGTCCTTCTTGGGAATCAGTACCACAGGCGAGGCCCAGGGGCTGCTAGATTCCTGGATTGCTCCCAAGTTCCAGGATCTCCTTGAGCTCCTCTTTCATGGTCTGCTTAACCTGCTCGAGTACCCTGTAGGGAGACTGTTTCAGGGGCACCTGGGTCCCAGTGTCCACGTGGTACTCTGTCAGTGTGGTGTACCCCAGTTTCTCTGTGAACATGTCCTCAGATTCTGTCAGCATACCCTGAATTTCCTGCACCTGGGCTGGTGTCAGCGGTTTGGAGAGGGTAAGATTGTCCACAGAGGATGTGACCTGGGCCTCCCCGAGCAGGTCCACCAGTGGATCAGCCTCAGTTTCCTCTTCTGGGGTGCTGCACACAGCAAAGACCAATTCCTCCCTGTCATAGTAGGGCTTCAGCATGTTAACGTGATGCACCTTTCACCTGCATCTCCTGCCTGGTAGCTCTATCATGTAATTGACATCACAAACCTTTTGGACAGTAGTGAATGGCCCCTCCCATGCTGCCTGTAGTTTATTCTGTTGGACAGGGATGAGTGGCATCACTCGCTGTCCCACCTCATATTCTCTGGCTCAGGCCCCATGGTCATACCAGACTTTCTGCCGCTGTCGCGCAGTGGCCAAGTGCTCCTGAGCAAGCCCCATGAACTCCTTAAGGCGGGTCCTGAAATTCAGGACAGTACTCCACAACAGACTCCTCTTGGGAGGCATGGTCACCCTCCCATTCATCCCGAATCAAATCTAGGGGCCCTCTCACCCTATTGCCAAACAGGAGCTTGAAAGGTGAGAACCCTGTGGACTCCTGAGGGGCTACCTTGTATATGAATAGGAGATGAGGCAAATATTTATCCCAGTCCCGCTTTTGCTGGTCAGCAAAAGTCCTTAACATGGTCTTAAGGGCTGAATTAAATCAATCCCACAAACTACTCATTAACCCCAACATAAAATTGGTGCCCTGATCGGTCAGTATCTCCTGGGGAAAGCCCACCTGGCTAAATATTCCCAATAGTGTGTCAACCACAGGTTCTGTCTCAGTGGATGATAGGGCCACTGCCTCTGGTTACCTTGTGGCATAATCGACTACCACTAGAATATGTCGCTTGCCAGTGCGACTTGGGGTGCTTAGTGGCCCCACTATGTCCACAGCTACCCTCTTGAAAGGTTCATCAGTAATGGGCAGGGGCACAAAAGCTGCCTTTGCTTTGTTCTCCATTTTCTCCACCGTCTGGCTCCAACAAGTCCTACAGTAATTTGTCACATCCTTGCCAATACCAGGACAGAAAAAATTGTTGGTCAGCTGCTTTTTCGTGCGCCTCACACCCAAGTGGTCTGAAAAAGGGATATCATGGGCAAGGGCTAAAAGCTGCTGATGGTGAACCTTGGGGACTACGAGCTGCTGGAGCACCTCACCATCTAGCCCTTCCTCTGCTGTACATTCTCTGTACAGCAGCCCGTTGTCCCAGTAAACTGACTTTCAAACACCATGAAGTCTTGCTGTAATTAGGACTATCGCAGTCAGCCTCAGCCTCTGAACTGCCCCGGAGAGGAAAGGGTTAACTCCAGAGAAGTCTGGAGTTCCACAGCGCGAGGGCGCTGTTCAAAGCTCTATCTGTGCAGTTTGAAGTCAAACTGCCAGATTCTTTACTCCGCTTCACTGAACAGTCGGCTCGAGATCAGCTCCTTCAGCTCGGTTCACTCAGCGGTTTCGGTCGGTTCCTTCGGTTCAGAAAACCGGCAAAGTCTCAAAATTACCGCGGTTCGGCTTAAGCTCTATCTGGTAACCGTAAGTAAGCGAAAATTTAGTCTGTGTGGAAATAATTATCGGTTCAGTCTGAACCGATCGTTTCTTATATTTTGGTGAATTTTAGGCGTGAGGTACCCGGTTCTTATCGGTTCTAAAAAACCCTCGTTTTAATGGGTTTTCAATACCGTGACGCGATTGGGAACCGATAAAGTGTCTTGCTCTGTGCGGCCTGAAGAAAGAAGGCAAGTTTTGGTTAGGCTGGCACTATGTCTGAGAAACCAAAAGAAAACCGGGCCGGGTTTCAACACTGTGATGTTTGTGGGGAAGCCTTTGCCAAGGCTGACCCACACCACTGTGTTTGTTGTCTGAGGGCTGACCACCTCCTTTCAGACCGCCAGATATGTAAAAATTTCCCTGCAGCCACCCTGAAGAGAGATTGGGCGGCTCCAGGGCGAGGGAACCAAAAGTCTGCTGACCCAGATGGCCAGCCGGTCCAGTACCCACTGGACCAGAGGAGTGCCCTCTGACCAGGGCGTTACTTCCTCGGGCAAGAGAAAGGCTGGTTCAGAGGAACCAGCACCAGCAAAAAGACAAAGAAATCAGCAGGTTTGGGTCTAAGATAGTTTCCCCAACTGTTGCAGAAATAGCAAAAGCCATACAGATTGTTCAGTCTTTGTCTCAGGGACTTGAGAGCCCTCCACAAGTGGCAGAGGGTGGCTCGTCCAGGTCCAGTGGTTCAAGATTATGTTATTGAGGTTTTATGAACCACAGGAGGGAGGAGGAATTTGATCAGTGCATTTGTGACTGGGAAGGTCTGGACGTGCCCATTGAACGGACATTTCTCCAGACAGACCCTTAGAGTCTCCCCTCTGTTGTCTGAGTCCCCTTCTCATTTTGTGTTTTATAAAAAGGTGGCAGAAACCCTCCAGCTCCCTTTAGAGGAGGCTGTGGATGAGCAAGAGGAGCCTGATTTTGTTGAAATGATGGATATTCCAGAGTCTAGAAGGTTGTCTATTCCTTTGCATAAATCATTTAGGAAGCAAACAACAAAGATTTTAAAAATCCTCATTCTGTCCCTCCTGTAGACAAAAAAATGGACAGAAGGTATACTTTATCAGGCCCAGATACAGACTTCCTCACTGAGCAGTGTAGTCATGTAGGTGGTGTTCAAGCTGCAGCCTGTGACAAGGCTAATATTCCCTTGGCATCACATCCCCTTGACAAAGATTCCAGGAAGATTGATACCATGGCAAAAAAGCAATATATGGCAGCTTCTTTGGGACTCAGGCAGGCTAATTACATGGCTTATGTGGCTAGATATCAGAAGTCTAGATGGGACACTATTTTGCAGTTAGCCAAGCAGGCCCAGGGTCAGCTGGCTAGTGAGTTGGAACAGGTGGCTGCTGATGGCATTGAGGCCTCTAAAGTTCAATTTCATACTGCTGTTGATGTTAATGATGTTTCTTCTAGGGTCATGGCCACTTCTGTAGCTCTCCGTAGGTTGGCATGGCTCAGATGCACTATTTTGTCCCAAGACACTCAGTCAAAGGCTATAGATTTCCCTGTAGTAGGTAACTCTCTGTTTGGTGATCAGACAGAAAATTACATGAAAAAAATGGATGAATACAGAACTACCTACAAAAGTGCCCAAGCTAAAGAGAGGCATGCCCCCAAAGGCATGCCCCCAGGGGCAAAGGTGAGCCTTACCACAGGCCTTTTATCAAGCTCAAGCCTCTTCAGCCTTTGTTCAGAGGGGTTTCTTCAGAGGCAGGGGCAGACGGGGCTCAGGCAGACCGTCCCCTTCTTCTCAGCCAAAAACAGCGGCCAAGCAGGCACCCTGATGGGGTGCCCAGGGCCGAATCTCCTGTACCGGTGGGGGGCAGGTTGGCTTATTTCAGCCAGAACTGGTTGTCCCTAACTCCGGACAAGTGGGTTCTGGAGGTGGTAAGCCAAGGTCTGATCCTCAGTTTCAAACAGTTCCCAAAGATGAGGGCCAGACATTTCCCACCTGCGAATCCTTTGGAAGCCCTTGCTTTGGAAACAGAGGTTTCTTCTCTGCTGGGATGCAAAGCAGTAGAGGGTTCCCTTGCCATCAGGGCAAGGGTCTTTATTCAGGTATTTCCTTACCCCAAAAGACAGGAGAATGGCGGCCCATCTTAGATTTAAGGTTCCTGAACAAGCATCTTCTGAAACCAAAGTTCAAATGTTAACTCTGGCAATGATTTTGCCCTCCCTGAGACCAGGAGACTGGCTAGCTTCCTTGGACCTCAAGGGCGCCTATTTTCATTTTCTTGATCAGGCCTTCTCACAGAAAGTACCTCAGGTTTGAACTACCTTCTGGCCACTATCAGTTCAGAGCAATGCCCTTTGGCCTTACCTCTGCCCCAAGGGTTTCACAAAATGTCTGGCTGGTGGTAGGCTCATCTGAGAAGGCAAGGGTGGCCGTTTTTCCCTACCTGGACGGACTGGCTCATAGTGGGTCAGTCTCGGATCACGTAAAATCTCACTTTTTGGTCACCCAGCAGCTTCTCACCTCTCTGGGATTCCTGTTGAATCTTCCAAAGTCAGTTCTCGAACCAGTTCAGGTACTAACTTTCATAGTGCAGAGTTGAACACAAAGTCTGCCAGGCATATCTCCCTCCGAGAGAGTGGACAGACTCATTGCCCTGGCATCTTCCTTCACCATCGGGTCTCTCGGCCAGCAAGGCACTTTCTGCAACTCCTAGGACACATGGCTGCGTCCACAGCTGTCGTGCAGGGAGCAAGATTCCAGATGAGAGACATCCAATTCCACCTGAGATCTTTTGGTTCCAAAGAAGGACCCTCACCAAATTAGTCCCAGTGACAAGATCTCTGATCCTGGCCCTTCAGTGGTGGCAGGACCAGAGCAATCTAACTCAAGGGGTCCCCTTCTTACCCATTCCTCACTCCCTCACACTTACCACAGATGCCTCCCTCCTGGGATGGGGGCTCACTTAGGCGACCTTTCCACTCAGGGGTGTGGTCTCCTCAGGAATCTCTCCCACATCAACCTTCTGGAGCTCAGGGCTGTCCTCTTAGCTCTCCAGGCCTTTTCAGCTTCTGTCCAGAACAAGGTAGTTCAAGTCAGGACAGACAATACCACAACAATGTGGTACATCAACAAGCAAAGGGCACTCGGTCTTCTGCCTTGTGCACCGAAGCAATGAAGCTGTGGTCTCTGGCTTACTCCTGAATACCTCCCTGATAGCAGTTCACCTTCCAGGGAAGGACAATGTCTAAGCGGATGCCCTCAGCAGGATTTCTCAGGGCCACCACGAATGGGCCCTGAACCCTCTAGTGCTGGGGTCAGTCTTTGCCAGATGGGGCACCCTCAGATAGATCTTTTCGCAGCCCCAGACAACCACCAACTTCCTCTGTTTTGTTGCAGACCTCCAGTGTTGGGATCAGTCCCACTGGACGCCTTCCAGTTGGATTGGGAGGGAAATATCTATATGCCTTCCTCCCTTCCTCTCCTTTTCAGGGTACTAGTGAGGATCAGAACTCAGTCGCAAGGTGATTCTGATTGCTCCAGATGAGCCAGACAGCCCTGGTACCTCTCCTTCTGTCCCTGATTGTCCACCCTCCCTGAGCTTGCCCAGGACCCACCACCTGTTGACCTGTGCACAGGGAGAGTGTGGTATCCGAACCTCAGTTCCCTCCACCTCAAGGCTTGGTTCTTGAGGAGCTAGAATCGCTGATCTACACCTCTCTCAAGGTGTCTTGGATATTTGAAGGCGGCCAGGAGGCCTTCTACTAGGAGCCACCCTATAATTCTAAGTGGAAGAGGTTTTCCATTTGGTGCTCGGGAAGCAAATCTCCCAGAATCTGCTGATTTGACTGTTTTATTGGACTATCTGGTCCACTTAAATTCTCTAGGCCTTAAGCCAGCTACCTTAAGGGTTCATCTGGCAGCAGTCTCCGCTTATGTGTCAGCAGGTAAACCTGCTTCCATCTCTTCTCACCCTGTAATTTCCAAGTTTTTTAAGGGTTACTTCACACTAACCCTCCTTTTAGGAACCAGCTCCTGCTTGGGACCTGAATGTTTGCATTGCTCAGCTAATGCAACCCCCTTTGAGCCCCTGTCTTGCAGACCTCAAATTTTTGACTTGGAAGACTGTTTTCTAGTGGCCATCACTTCTGCTAGACGATAAGTGAGATGCAAGCCTTGTCAGTGGAAGAAGATTTCATTTCTTTTCATAGGGACAAGGTAGTCCTTGGACTAATAGAAGGTTTACCAAAGGTGGTCTCAGATTTTCATCTCAACCAATCCATCTCTCTCCCAGTATTTTCACTGAGCATTCCTCTTCAGGAGAGGAGATTGCACAGTCTGGGCGTCAAAAGAGCTCTAAGCTACTATTTGGAACGCACCAAGGGTCATAGGTTTTGAATCCTCCAGCTCTTCCTTACCTATGGGGAAGTCGGCAAAGGGAGACCTGCCACTAAGAGGACAATTGCAAGGTGGATTGTCTCTTGTATCAATTCTGTTACCAAAAACTGGGTAAGGCCCCCTCAGGATTGAGGGCTCATTCTACAGAGGTACAGCTGCATCTCTAGCCCGGCTGAGATATTCCCATTTGGAGATCTGTCAAACTGCTACCTGGAAAAACAGTTCACACCTTTACCAAACATTACTCCTTGGATGTTCAATCCAGGAGGATGCCCGTTTTAACACAGCTGTGCTTCAGAGCCTATTTCCCAAGTAGGTTCTGACCCTCCTCCATGGAGTACTGCTGTGTAATCTGCTGTAGTCTAATTACAGCAAGACTTCATGGTGTTTGAGAAAAAATTACTCACCTTAGTGTAATTCTTTTCTTCTC
Source organism: Neoceratodus forsteri (assembly GCA_016271365.2). Taxonomy (NCBI): domain Eukaryota; kingdom Metazoa; phylum Chordata; order Ceratodontiformes; family Ceratodontidae; genus Neoceratodus; species Neoceratodus forsteri. Next base: position 825,062,154 of record CM057456.1, read on the forward strand.
ATGGAGTCTTGCTGTATCTGTTCCTCCCTCCTACCCCATCAGAACTCCTCCTTGGGTATGGGGTTGGCAAATTAGTGCAAGCACTGTGTCATGCCTTTTTCTTGCTTATTGGGTTTAGGAACCAGGTAATTCTGTTGTTAGTTGAGTGGTAGGGTGGCCCCTCCCTGGACTTGAGTCTTTTGGAGAGAGGGGTCTGTTAATGCTTCTTTTCAGTGATGCTAACAATATTTAATAATTTTGTTGCTATTCTGTGATTGTTGTGTGTTTTTGTAGTTCTACTACTGGTAGGTAGCCGATGGCTAGTGTAGGGTTTTTTCCACACAGACTTGCTATATTAGTTTAGCTTCGTAAAGAATCTGGCAGTTTGACTTCAAACTGCACAGATAGAGCTTTGAACAGCGCCCTTGCGTTGTGGAACTCCAGACTTCTCTGGAGTTAACCCTTTCCTCTCCGGGGCAGTTCAGAGGCTGAGGCTGACTGCTATAGTCCTAATACAGCAAGACTCCATGAGAAGAAAAGCAATTACTAAGGTGAGTAATTTTTTCTTTTACCCCCTGAGGACCGTCAGCCCTATTAGCTATTTCCCTCAGTTTTTGTGAGGTGGGATCAGTCTACTGCGCAGTGCTCAGCTCCCCTCATCTGACCCTTCCCAGCGCCCCTTCATAAGGAAGTCCTGTGGGCTGCTGCATTTGTGACTGGGGTTCAGGGCTGCTGGTTCTAGTCAGCCCCTCCCCATGCTAGCCACTGCCTCAGCTGCTGAAGGAGGGGCTGGACCACATTGAGTCACCCCCTCTTCACCCTCAGGAGCTTGCCCTTTTGCCTGGCTGTGGGTTGCAAGACACACCAGAGATTCCCTGTGGTCAGAATCTTTCCTCATGATACATAGATACATAGACAGTGTCGGCAGATAAGGGCCTATGGCCCACCTAGTCTGCCCATTTGAGCTTGTAAGTTCAGTTTGTTTTCCTAGAAGTCTATTTCCCCTTACCCCTGACCTCTAAATTCCTTTATGTCTATCCCATGCATTCTTAAATCCCGTGATTGTTTCAGCCCCCACCACTTCCTCTGGCAGGGTGTTCCACTTGTCCACCACCCGCTCTGTGAAGAAATTCTTTCTCATGTTTCCTCTGAATCGCCCTCCTCCCAACTTCATCCCATGCCCTCTAGTCCTGAAACATTTTTTCGCTTAAAATAGTGTTTTCCTGCACCCTGTTCCTCCTGTAAGATACTTGTATGTCTCTATCATATCCTCTCTCCTCCTCTCCTCCAGGAGTACATGTTCAGTTCTTTCAACCTGTCTTCATAGGACTTGTGATGCAATCCATGCACCATCTTTGTTGCCCTCCTCTGAACCTTCTCTACCTGTCTATGTCCTTACGTGGTATGGTCTCCAGAACTGTACTGCACTACCCAGGTGGGGCCTCACTAGTGTCTTGTATAGCCGAATTATGACCTTCCCTTTTCCTGCTGGTGATGCCCCTGCCTATACATCCCAGCATCCTATTTGCTTTACCTGATGCCTTGTCACACTGTTTCCCTACCTTGAGGTCATCAGAGATGACAACCCAAGATCCCTTTCCTGCTTGGTGCATGCTATATCCTCACCCCCCAACTGATATATTGTGCCAGGGTTTTTGTGCCCCATATGCATTATCTTGCACTTCTTTGCATTGAATTTCAACTGCCAAACCCTTGACCATTCTTCAAGTTTCTGGTCAAGGGTCACATTTACAGGGAGGTCCTCTACAACCCCCACCTCCTTTTCTCTGTGGCCCCCTCCCAGCTCAGGAAGACTCAAGCCATTGGCATTTGGACTGCTTGCCCTGTGAGACTCCGGATCTTGGAGTATTTCCCTGGCAACATCTGCGCCACCCGGATTATATCCTGCCTCATCAGGAAGATGTAAGCGCCTGTGTCCCTCAGTCCCTGGGTTACTGTCCCATTAACTATAATGGGGTGTATATTCATGTTGGAGGAGAGTGGTTCTTCAGGATGCACATACCCCACCGACAGACCAGTGCTATTTTGATCTCCCCCTCCCGCAGGCCTTTGCCCCTTGACCATTTTCTGAGGGCAGTTATCTCTCAAGTGCACTACTTGATTGCAGATATGACATTTCCTGGGTCCTGTTTCTTGGCTCCCTTTAGAACCCAGAGGGTTCTGCTTTGGGCTGTCCCCCATGGGACCCCTTAGAACTATGTGCTGCCCCCCCCCCCATCATGAGACTTGCGCTGTGTGTATGGCCTGCTAGCCATGTACATGTCGGTGCCTGCTGCCACCACCTTTGAGGAGTTGCATGCCCTGTCTAGGAGCCATACATGCAGATCCTCAGGAACAATTTTAAGAAATTGTTCCCTCAGAAGCAAATCTTTGATTCACTCCACAGTGTTTGCTTTTGCTCCCTCCACCCACCTATCAAAGTAAGTACACAGTTGAATCTGCAATTCACATAACTGTCTTCTGGGCCTTTCTTTAACTCCCTAAACTTCCTTCCGTAAGCTTCAGGAGTTAATTTAAAATATTTTAACAACACTTTTAACTGTATCATAATCAGCATAGTCTTCATCACTCATTTTAGTAAATGCTTGCAAAGCCCTCCCTGTAAGTAAAGGTGTGAAATGAGTTGACCAGGAAGCCTTCGCCAATTGGAATTGCTCACATATTCTCTCAAATTACCTTATAAATAGATCAAGATCATCTCCCTTTCTAAACTGAGGAAACAATTTAGAATTAATTTTGGCTTCATGAGGAAAACTCACTCCACCATTACTCACATTTTGCTGGTTGCACAGGGTCATAATTTCCCTCTCATGCTGCTGTCTCTGGATTTCATGCTGACGTTCTTTTTCTCTTTACTGATGTTCTTTTTCTTTGTCCTCCTGTCTTTTGGCCTCCAGTTCTTTTTCTACTTCCAGTCTTCTCATCTCAGCTTCTGTTTCTAGTCTTCTTGTCTCAAAGTCCAGCTTTTTTGCCTCCAGCTCCTTGTCTTGCAGCACAGCTGCAGTCGCAGGGCATCAAGCTGATTTGGGGAGTCCACCACTCCAGCTCCTGACTCACCCCAAGGACCTTCTGCTTCTGGTCATGTACCGCCAAGGTGGCTATGAGGTTTGCCTTTTTCTGTTTTAGACCTGCAAACTAAATTCCCTTTTCCTGGCACTTATCACAAAGCTGTTGCACAGTGAGTTGTACTCAGTGGAGCTCATTCTCTCAACCTACAGTAAACTGTGCTAACTAGAAATAAAAAAAAAAAAAAAGTTGTTCGAATGTACTTTCTTATATATCCTGTTTTGTAACTGCTAAGGTAGAAGTTCCACTGGCAAACTCTGTATCTCAGTGTGCTAAAAAGTCCACAGTCACCCCACCACTGCCCACCAATTTGTGACAACCCACCTCTCTCTCTGGGCTGTATTAGCTTTCAGAGAGGCATCTGTCTTTTGGTATCCGATGTCACTAGCTGGGTCCTCCAGCACCTGCTTTCCCACTCGCACAGAACTGGGAGGTCAGACATGCAGTTGCACAGATCAAAGCCTGGTATTGTGTGTCTCTTGGGTGGCGGATTCTAAACGTAGAAACATAGACTTTGACGGCAGATGAGGACTGTTTGGCCCACCTAGTCTGCCCATTTCCCTACCTACAGGATAAGCTGCAGATCCTAGTTAACCAACAGCCTATTTCTTCTTACCCCCACCACGAAAATTGCCTTATGTCTGTCCCATGTATTCTTGAATTCTCCCACAGTTTTAGACCCCACAACCTCCTCAGAAAGGCTGTTCCATGCGCCCACCACCCTCTCTCTGAAAAAATACTTCCTCACATTGCCCCTGAACTGTGCAACCCCCCCCCCAATCTTTAAATTGTGTCCCCTTGTCCTTGCACATATCTTTTTCTGAAAGATGCTACCCTCTTGGACTTTGTTGATTCCATTAAGGTACTTAAACGTTTCTATCATGTCCCCCTTCCTCAAGAGTATACAGTACATATTAAGCTCCTTTAGTCTCTCCTTGTATGGCTTCTTTTGCAGACCCTGCACCATTTTAGTTGCCCTCCTCTGGACTGCTTCTATCCTGTCTATGTCCTTGCGGAGATGGGGTCTCCAGAACTGGATGCAGTACTCCAGATGGGATCTCACCAATTGTCTGTACGGAGGGATAATAACTTCCTGTTTTCTGCTGGTGATGCCTCTCCCTATACATCCCAGTATACCCCCAGCCCTCCCTACTGCCTTCTCACATTGCTTGCTAACCTTAAGGTCATCTGATATGATTACCCCCAGGTCCCTTTCCATTTTTGTTGTTGTTACTACCTCCCCCTCATTGTGTAATCTTCCCCTGGGTTTTTGTATTCCAGGTGCATTATTTTGCACTTCTTTGCATTGAATCCAAGCTGCCATACTTATGACTATTCTTCCAACCTTGCCAAGTCCCTTCGAGTCCTTTCCACGCCTCTTTGTGTATCAACCCTGTTGCAGATCTTTGTGTCATCTGCAAAGAGACATACTTTTCCTTCTAGTCCCTCTGCAATGTCACTTATAAAGACATTTAAAAGGACTGGACCCAATACTGAACCCTGCGGTAGCCCACTAGTAACCTCTCTTTCTTCAGAGTGGACTCCTTTTATAATTACAGTCTGTGTCCTGTTGTCCAGCCAATGTTTTACCCAGGTTACCACCCCGGGACCCACTCCCAGGCTGGTTAATTTGACTATTAATCTTTTGTGTGGGACTGTGTCAGATGCCTTGCTAAAGTCTAGGTAGGCCATGTCTACAGCCTCTCCCTGGTCTACTACTTTGGTCATCCAGTCAAAGAAATCAATTAGATTCGTCTGACATGACCGTCCCACTGTGAACCCATGCTGCCTTGGGTCCTGTGCCCCACTGGCTTCTAGATACTCAACTGTTCTTTCCTTCAGAAGTGATTCCATCACTTTCCCTACCACAGAGGTCATACTGACAGGTCTGTAGTTTCCTGCCTCTGCCTTGGTCCCACTTTTGTGAAGGGGAATCACCTCCGCCTTCCTCCAGTCCTCCAGTACCACACCATCCTCCCATGATTAGTTAAAAAGGGTAGTCAGTGGTTTCTCTAATTCTCACTTTAATTCTTTTAGAATTCTGGAGAGAATTCCATCAGGCCCCATTGCTTTGTCCACCTCAGTTTTAGGAGTTATTTCAGAACCCTTTCTTCTGTGAAAGGACTGGGATCGACCCTCTTATCAAGAGTGCTTCTGTTAATTGGATTAGGCGCCCCCCCTTCTCTTTTGTGAATACTGAGCAGAAATATTTGTTCAATATCCCTTCTTTTTCACTGTCCCTCTCTGCCCACCCACCATCCATTCTATTCAGCCTCGCTATCCCTCCCTTTATCTTTCTGCACTCCCTGATGTACCTATAAAAGGTTTTATCCTCCTCCTTAACCGAGTTGGCTATCTTTTCCTCAGTTTGGGCCTTTACTGTTCTGACTTCCCTCCATGCTTCCTTCTGCCTTAACTGGTACAGCTGTCTGTCTTGCTCCTTCTGTGTTTCTCCATACTTCCTGAATGCTGTCTTTTTCTCCCTGACTTTCCCCGCCACCTCTTTTGAGAAACAGAGTGGCTTTTTCTTTCTTTTTGATTTGTTTATCTGCTTCACACAAAGGCTTGTTGCCTCTGTGATGGCTGTTTTGAAGTTTCCCTATTGTTGCTTCACCCCTCCTCCTAACCTGTTTGCTAGTGCTTTTCTAAGGCACTCTCCCATCTTGCCAGAGTCGGCTCTCCTGAAGTCCAGTACCCTCACTTTTGTATGGTTTGACTCTGTAGCTGAGTTTATCGTGAACCACACTGTTTGATGGTCACTTGTTCCCAGATGGCAACCCACTTATAGATCTGAGATCCTCTCACTGTCCCCATTTGAGAGTATGAGGTCTAAGATTGCTCCCTCATGAGTGGGTTCCGAAACCAGGTGTCTGAGGCATGCCACCTGTAGAGCATCGAGAATGGCCCTGCTCTTGGATGTGGCTGCAGCAAATGTGCTCCAGTTAACATCTGGCATATTAAGGTCCCCCATCAACAGTATCTCTCTTTTCTCTGCCTTCTATCATATCCTTGTCCATTCCTCCCCTGACATGAGGGTCTGTATACAACCCCTGCGGGATTGTGGTGCATTTCCAGTCTCTAAGGTGACCCACAGTGCCTCCTCTCCTCCCTGTTTACTCTTTTGTTCAGTTGCTTTTATCCCTTCCTTTACATAGAGAGCTACTCCTCCCTCTTCTCCCTCCTGTCTCTCCTGTAGGTTATGTACCCTGGTATGTTAATATCCCAGTCATGGTTCTCTGTGTACCATGTTTCTGTGACTATGATATCCAGGCATCCTCTTCCATCAAGGCCACCTGTTCAGGAGCTTGTTGCCCAGACTACGGGCATTGGTACTCATTACCCTCCATTTCCTGATGGTCTTACTCCCTTTTGCCCCATCCCTGTCCTTCTTGCCTTTGTCACTTTCTCCATTTACCCCTACTCTTCCCTATCGACATCTCTGTCTTGGTGTTTACCTCACTTACTATCGTGACTTTTGGGGGGGGGTAAGTTTCCTGCCCCTTTCCACTGCCTCCCCCCTTGGCTAGTTTAAATGCATGCCAATGAAGCATTTAAACCTATCACCTAGGATCCTGGTTCCCCTCCTCGACAGATGCAGCCCATCATGCCAGTATATGCCTGCATCACTCCAGGCAGACCCCCAGTCCCCAATGAAGCCAAATCCCTGAGCTCTGCACCAGTTTTTCAACCACTGATTGAATCCCATGGTGTGGAGTACCCTAGCCTCACTTACGCCATAGACAGGCAGCACCTCCGAGAAGGTTACTGTGCGTGCTGCTTGTCTAAGGCCCTGCCCTAACTCCACAAACTCTTCCTGCACTGCTCTGATTCCTTTCTTAGCCAGGTCATTTGTCCCTAGATGGACAATGACATCCAGCTCCCTCCCCTGTGCAGTTGCTCCGGCGATCCTGAGGATTCGGTCCCTGTCTTTCCAAGGCATGGTGCCAGGCAGGCACCTTACCTCCCTCTCCCCTTCCTCCCCCAGTTCTACCTTCCTTACAATAGAGTCCCCCACCAGGAGTTGTTTCCTTCCCCTGTGGTGTCCCATAACACCCTTCTGTGGGTCTCCCTTGTGGAGGTTCCAAGCATCCTTCTTGGTCTCCACTGCGGGTGCCTCCAAAGAGTAACCACACTTTGCCAGAACAGCATAGGAATTGTGGAGAGATACAGCTGGAGGAATGCACCTCTGTTCCACCACCCTCGCCCTCCCTGAGCCCACTGTGGTCCAACCGCTCCTCTTTCTTAGCAACCTCTGAGGCAGAGGCAGTGGTCCTGGTGGTCCCTGGATGGAAGAGGAGGTCCCACAGATCTTGGCCAACTCAGCCTGGAGATGAGCAACCTCCTCCCTCAGCCCAGAGAAGTGCCTGCAGATGGGGCAACAACGCATCCTCCAGAACTTCTCCTGGAAGACTGCTGCTCCACAGCCACTAAACAGAGTTTGCCTCAGCCAGTGGAAACCATAAATTACCTTAGAAATAATTTAAATCGCAGCCACAACTGTTGAGTAAATAAATAGCTATTTACTTAGCAGAAAGTCAAAAGTAGCATGTTATTTGTACTTTGTTTTTATTTTGCAATTGTAAACAAATAATTACAATTACATATTTGAGACAAGTGTATATAGTAACATGACATATGTCCATATGGAGACCTACCCAGTCTCCTTAATATTAGGAACAGTGCCTCCCAAATATTGCAATACCTCATATGGAGGGTAATACTAACAGAAATTCTGGCTGAAAATGAGTCCATGAGCAGTGTGGCTAATTAGAGTTCGAAAGTTCAGCAAGGTGGTCCAACATGTCACGTCCTTAAAAAGGACTAATGGTGTCACACTATATAATCTTAAGTTATATCTACTATAAAAGTTTAATAAAAGCAGCATAACTATTATTAATATTTACCTTTCCCATAAACTTCACTGGGTAGAGGTAAATCCAGATTCATAAACAAGGTGGACCAAACATCAGAGCTTCCCCCCCTTGATAAAATTCTGCATTAATTTTGGAGATGTAGTTAAAACTAGAAGAGCCCTGCCCTAACTCAAAAAAGGGCTCACATTATACTACAAACACCCCCACGTGAGGGCTCTATTAGAGCTCTAATAATTCAAAGAATCATAGTCCAGATCTCCGGACCATCGTTTGGACTAATCACTATCAGTGGGTGGAAAGGAAATGATAAAAGACAAAGAAAGTCCAAACTTCTTTTGTTTCAGTCCCCCTCAGCCTTTTCCAGGTCGCTATACCTGATATCAGTGTCTGCATGGAGCAATGGAGTTCTTCTCCTGGTTTCAAGTCGAGCAGCCCATTTTCCTGCCTCTGTCTGATCCGCAAACACCCAGACCTTGCCTGCGTGCGCCACCCTTAGCCTGGCGGGAACACCACCGCATGGGGAATGGAGGTCTCTCTGTTTTTACGAACCCCATCGAATTTCTTATGCCTCATGCGAGTCACGTACCTTAAATCCGGAAGGAGATGTATGGAGTTTTCATCTTGCATCAATTGGCCTGCTTGTCTAGCCATTCTCAGGATCTGATCCCGTGTCCCAATGCCATCAGTCACAACTAATAGAGTTTGCGGGGTGTCTGTTTCCTCTCTGTAGCCCCTTGGCATGATTCAATAGGCTTCCTGCAGCCCAAGGTGGATATTCTGACCCTCTGGCACCAATTTCTCACCCAGCCAGTCCTGCAGGAAAATAAGGGGGTGATCTCCCTCAATCCCGTCTGGCAAGCCGAGGATCCGCACATTGGATGAACGGGCCTAGTTCTCTAGTGTTTCTAGCCTGGCCCTTAGGTGAGCATTTTCCTTGACAATAAGAGTAGCGGTTGCAGAAAAAGAATATGTTGATTTTTTTTAATATCCACCATCTCCGTCTGTAGAATTTCCAAAATCTGCTCAACCGCGGTAACCCGGGTGCTGAAGGAATCAAGTTTAGTACTCAAATCTGCCACCGAGGTGATCATTCTTTGCAGCTTGACTCCAGTGGTGGTCATGGTTTCTTCCGATTCAGGTTGTACTAGAAGTTAGGGATCCTGGCCTGACCGCGTGGGTTGAGGAACATTAGCTGCTTTTCCTCCAGAAGCTCCAGTACGATCCTTTCGAGTATTATCCATTTTGTTTAGTGAAGTGTCCTCTTACAGATGGGTAAAGAAGGTTTGTTAAATTTTAGCTCAAAACAGGTAAACTCGCTAGTTTTAAAACGTTGTATGTCAGAGCTCTAACTCCCTGCTGCTTGTTAGCTCGGGTTCCACAGCGCCCCCAGGATATATATGTTTAACACAAGAGAATAACACTGTTACAGGAAAAGTAAACAAATGTTTTTAAATAACAGATGACAAAAGGAAAAGGCTTTTGCTGATATATGCTATTATTACTCTTACCTTTCCCTATCCATAAAGAGAAACTGGACCCTGCGCTATCTGCCAGCTCCCATGGACGTAGCTAGAACTGTAGGCTCCTCTGTTGGCCTCTCAGATGCAATTTCCCCAGCAACTCCAAGAGCAACAAAAACCCCTAAAACCATCTTTCAGCATCTTATATTCTCTCTTGAGAATAGGTGACTCTTGTTCCCCCTTTGAATGCACCAACCATTTACCATGTATGTATTTAATTGTCACAGTCAGATTGAACACCTATCTGTGTCCAATTATATTCATTTTTATTTTAAGTTTATGTTTGAGTGATCCAATCCCTTTAAACTCTGTGCGAGTGTGTGAGTAGGTGCAGTCCTCCCTCTCGGTCATTTTCTGTAAGAGATACAACCTGGCTGTCACTTTATCTAGATGCTGCTAGGTAGTGGAATCCCAGTTCGTTTTTTTTTTCCAGACTGCTGCTAGAAAAATCCCAGCCAAAAATCCAAGCCATTAACTCCTTCCTTCCCGTTTCTGTCGCACCTGCCTCGTGCCCCACTCCAGCATAACTTGATCAAAGAACGCCCCATTTGTGAGCACCGGCACCCTGGGACTCGCATAAAGTAACCTCACCATATGCCCAGTCCCATCTCCCAACCCAAACCTTCCCAAGTCCTCAAACAGGTTTTCTCACTCTGTCCTGTCAGAGACTTTCTCTCGACGTCCATCGACAACACAGATGTTCTCAAATGCCGACTGCCCCAGTGGACCACATTCAATGGACTTCACTTGTTGTTATATGACAGCCGGCCTTGCAAAACCTGTTTGGTACAGGCACACCAGTTGTGGGAGCATCCGTTTGAGGCCTCTCGCCTAGCCAGGATTTTGAGGTCACAGTTTAGAAGGGAGATGGGCCTGTATGAAGAATATTCCAGATGGTCCTTACTGGGCTTGAGCTGCACATAAATAGGCACCTCATAGCACGAGACAGGCAGGTCCCCCCTCCTCCCGGGATTCTGCAGACATATCTGTCAGTGGACCCACTAATGCGCCCCACCAATTCCTTGTAAATATTCGTCCCTGAATGCTTCAGTTCCACTTGCCTGCCCTCTCTTAAGCATCCTGAGTGCTTGCAGGGTCTCCACTTGAGCTGCCAGGGCTTCCAACTCCTCTTGTTCCAAGTTACAACACACTCCTGTGAGTGGGTGTTGAGTAAGGTACTGAAGCTGAAGTTCATGAAAGAAATCACTTTTATTCATAACAAAATAACAAATAAAGTTGCACAGCACCTCCCTTACCTGATGTGCTACTAACCCCAGTGCTTCGGCGAGAGCCTTCCTTAAGGGGCATTCCTCTCGTTGCTTATCAGTGAGGACAGGGATAGGTATGCTGTCCAAAAAGGCCCATGCCACCCCCAGCGTCCCCCTACACTCAGTCTTATAAAGAGACTCATAGAATTTCTGATGCCCGCTGACTGATTCACCACTACCCGTGTAGGACTTCTCACCCTAACTATTCCAGTAGGCACATGACGACCCTGAACCAGTTGTACCAGTAGGGGGCCAGGTTTCTTTCGCCATTCAAAGATGCGCTGTCATGTAAAGAAAAAGGCTGTTTTAGCATACCCAGTAAGCAGCAAATTCAGTGCCTCTCGTTGTCATTTTTTCATGCAGTTGTCTCCTTCCCAGCCAGTGTCTTCTTTTCTAACTCCCTGAGTTCAGCTTCCTGCTTCTCTAATTTGGCCCTGCATTTATTTTGGAGGGCTGCTACATAACTAATTTTCATACCCGTCATATAAGCTTACCTTGCTTCCCATAACACACTTTTTGTAGGAACCGAGGACACATTGTTAGCCAAGTATAGGAACCACACTGTTCTTGTAGGTACAAGTATAGGGGCCACTGTTTCTGCAGGTATACTGGGAATTCCTCCTTCGCTAACAGGTAAGTGGGGAACCTCCACCCTGATGGGCTGGGCTTGTCCCCTGCTGTTGTGAACATAATCATGACCATCATGTGGTCTGAGATGTGGTTAGGGCTATGTGCGGTGGAAACCACCTGTGCATGTTTTTCCCTCGTAGTGTAGATGTCGTCCAGCCTTGACCATGTTCTGTGGGGGTTTGAATAAAATATATACTCCTTAGCACCTGGGTTTGAAGTCTGCCACATGTCCAGCAATATCTGTCTCCTTGTATTGTTTGTGCATTTTACAAATTGTGGTTCTTTTTTTTCCTCCCTCTATTTTATGTCATCATTTCACCTCGCCAGCTGCCAGGTTCTTCTGCCCACACTGTAGGAGTCCTATGATGGTCCAGTCGCCTCCATACTCTGCTCAACATCTTTTCTGGAATCTCGCCCATAACCCAGGGCTTGGGTGAGCACCGCTCAATGTTCGGAACTCTCTCACTGGCTCCACTCTAAGTACATGATGCCTTGGCATCACTTGCCATGCAGGTGGGTATGTGCTGACACAAGGCCACTCCAAAGGGACCACTTATTCCTTCCTGCACAACATGCCATCCGCATGGGCCACTGGGCGGCAGTCATCCAGTGGAAGGAGGTGCCTCCCTCCCAGAGACGGATGGCAAAACTCTGCCTTGCCAGTCGCCACCAGACTTCTCAGGCTTGGGGTATCTGGATAACGAGCAGTACTGCTCTGGCTGCACCAGCCAGCCGTCTTTTTTGTTGTTCTTTCTTAACAGTATTTAAATTACTTAACCTCTTCTTACGCATGACATCAATAAACAAGCATTTGTCAATGCCGAATGTTGCTTGCTTGTATGTGCTGTTTAGGTATTTGGAAGTGATAGTTCTATGCCTTCCTTCCAAGACATCCACTGTGTCTTTCCATTCAGTATTCAGAGAAGAGTGGGAGGGCAAGGGCCACAGCAGTGCAGCAGTTGCCAAGAAGGTGAAGAGGTGGACAATAGTCCATTCTAAGGCAAGATAGTCCTGCAGGAGCTCACTAAATTGAAGGCAGACAACGCGATGGAACCAGATGGCATATGTCCAAGGATATTAACAGAACTGCGAAGGGAGATAGCAGTACCTCTGGCAGTCATGTTTACTGAGTCATTCAACATGAATGAACTGGAGGAGGGCACATGTGGTCCCTCTACACAAGTCCAGCAGCAGAGAGGAGGCAGGGAACAATAGGCCATTCAGCCTCACCTCAGTAGTGGGGAAGATCATGGAGACATTGCTTAAACAAAGGATAGTGGGGCAGCTAGATGCCATCAGAGCCCAGGACCATAGACATCATGGATTTACAGTGGGGACATCATGTCAGACAAATCTGGTTGATTTCTTTGACTGGGTGACAAAGGAAGTGAATCAGGGTGGGGCAGTGGACAACGCTTACCTTGATTTCAGCAAAGCCTTTGACACCATCCCATATAGGAGGCTGGGGTGGTAAACTGGGTTAGAAACTGGCTAACAGACAGGAGGCAGAGAGTGGTGGTAAATTGTGTGCAGTCTAGGGAGAGGGGGTGGCCAGTGGGGTGCTGCAGGAATCGGTTCTGGGGCCAGGTCTGCTCAATGTCTTCATTAGTAATATTGCAGAACGTCTGAAGGGAATTTTTTCACCAAATTTTCAACATAGCTATTTTAAGACCTCTGCTCATGAACGATGTCACTGTGATTGTCTTAATCTGTCCCAAACATTGATTGCGCACACCGACTGCGCCATTGTGCGCAACATGCACGGAAACACATTTTGGGCGACGTGAAAAATGACAGCTGTACTGCTCATAAGGAGGTGTGGTAAAATGGCAATATTAAAAATCTGGAGTGCAGATATTAAAAGTTTGCGATCTTACGAGCGTGCGTAAGAACTGTGCAACACATGCTCGTAAAAGAGTCATTTTTAGGAATTTTTTCACCAAATGTTCAACATAGCCATTTTAAGACCTCTGCTCATGAACAGTGTCACTGTGATTTTCTTAATCTGTCCCAAACATTGATTGCGCACACCGACTGCGCCATTGTGCACTACATGGGTGGAAACATGTTTTGGATGAGATGTGAAAAATTATAGCTATACTGCTCTAAAGGAGATGTGGTAAAATGGTAATGTTGAAAATCTGTAGTGAAAATATTGAAAATTCGCGAACTTACAAGCGTGCGTAGGAACTGCGCAATGCACACTTGTAAAACAGTCATTTTTAGGAATTTTTCACCAAATTTTCAAGATAGACTTTTTGAGAGCCCACCTTATGAACACTGGCAGTGTCGTTTTGTTAATTGGTCCTGAAAGGTGATTTCACGCAGTGACCACGAAATCACCCTTCGGGCCCAATTAACGCCATGACAGTGCAAGAATTCACGAGGAGGGGTCCCAAAAACCCCATGTTGAAAATTTGGGCCCACAATTCCCAGAAATGCCTGAGATATGCAATAAAGTTGAAAAAACCCTATCTATCCCATTATGCAGCTTACTGGCATTTCCTCAGTTCGCGGTCGGCTTTGAAGAGTGCAGACGTGTTCCCGGTCCACAGGATTGTCGCGCCGAGCTCCGGAGGTAAGTATGGGGTGGGGGATGTGGGTTGTGGGAGGGGGGCAGGGAGAAGCACTGAGGGACAGTTTTTGTATTTACAGGTATTTTTATTTCCTAAGACGACGAGGGACATTTGTCACGCTGGGGTGGGCTCCCAGCATGGCAGTTGAAAGGATGTTGGTGGGGGGCAGGAGCCGATGAGGGATTGGGCACCCTGTCGGCCATAACATCATTTTGCCACGCTGGGTGGGCTCGAGTGGCACCTGGATGCTTTGGGAGGCGTGGAGCTGATGGGGATTGGGCACCCCGTCAGCCATACAGTGTGTGGGGGGGAGGGGGAAGGGGAAGGCGCATGAGCACGCAGTGTGCGTGCGTGCGCGCCTGTGTGTGTGTGTGTGTGGAGGGGGAAGGTTTGCTCACTGAAGCGGAGCTCTCCCTTTCAACTGTATGCCACTGCATTTTCAACGCTGTCATAGACAGCTGCAGCAGTGATTGGGGAACTGGGTCCGCGCCTGCAAACACACTGACTGCATTGGAAGACGGGTGTCACACCTCTGAAAACTCTGATAATGGCACTATGTTTCTTGCACATGCGTGCAAGCAACATAAAAAGTGAGGCATTCAACTGTATTTTCTCTGAAGAAGTTGAAGCAGCAGTAACTGCATATCCTTATGGGATTCACCTTGTGGTGAAACAGAGTTGTCACTAGTTTCAGAGTAGTTCTTGTAAAAGTCTGACTGACCTTTGATTCCCAGATGTTGGCTGTAATTATGGGCTGTTCATACCATTTCAGCCCTTTTTGAAGATGTGAATTCTTGTGGATTTTAGTAGGAGAAAATGTTTTAGGGAGATTATTTTTCCTTTTAGCCTACATGGTCTGGCTGTGGTCTTTGGCTCATCTCTGTACTAGTGATATTTTGGTTAACTACTGCTAGTACCTGGGCTGGAAAAAAATAGTATAGCATTTACATTTATGTAGTACTGTTCATGCACTGGCTCCTAAAGTGCCTTACAAGGAATGTATGTACACCGGACAGCATACGTGAGATAATGCATCTTCTTTCCAGTGGGGTCCTGCTCGTGCTTAAGACAGTTTGACACCTCTCAGTGTCAATGTTCCTTTCATTAATTGTGGTTTTTATGTAGCTGTCAATCATTTGTTTTGTCACCACCAGTCAGTGTTTAGGATTGTCCTGTGTATCAAGGCCCCAAGTAACCATAACAAGCCTCGAGCTGTAGGATTTGAATGACTGGAGGGTTCCATTTCGAGCCGAAGTGGGGCTTGTTTTTGCAAAGCAAACTGAATTGAATTTAGTTTAAAAAAAAAAAGAATTTTTTAATATATAAAATTTACTGTTTTTTTGTTTTCCAGAGGCCCTTGCCATATTGCTTGAGAATTTTGATGGCATATAGGGATAATAGCAGATGAATCTCGAACAAATGATGCACAGCACAGTTCTAAACGTAGTATAGGTTACATTGGCAGTGTGGTTCTACATGCGACACAACTTGTTATAACCCTGTGGAGACCCATAGCTCGAATTATAAGTGGATTATTAAATAGCAAAACAAAAAGAAAACTGATATTTGAGACTAGCTATCAAAGAAAATGAGGAGTGGGCAACTGCTGCTTTTCAGGGAAGCCAGTAAACCTCCCATCCAGTGTGACTTCATTCCTATTTCCACCACATCCTCTCACGTCTGCTGTTTTGAATCTGTTTCCAAGCACGTTTACATTTACAGTTTTGCACCACTATGAACAGTGCACAACGGCTACTGAATTGCAAGATGGAGCAGTGTGGATGCGCCTGGAGCAGATCCATTTGGGAAATGCTAAGCCATGCAGGTAGTGCGGAGCCAGAGCAGTGCAGGAATGTTCTACTCCTTTGTGGACCTCCCCGCTGCCTGCAACATTGTCTGCTATTGCAGTCACAAAAACAGCTCCACTAGTGCAGTGGTACAAAATAAATATCAGTCGGTCCAAAAGGCAATGTATCGCACTCACCACTGCAGTAGTTTAAACAACTTAATTACAAAATTTAAAAGTGCCGCCAAGCTCCAAAGCACAATGCTGGCAAACAAAAACAGCCCCGACTGGTTTCGTGCCTGCTAGCACATCATCAGGGGAGGTACAAACAAGCATATCATGGTTCCTTAAATGGAGCAACTTCTTAAAGATACAGTACATCAGTGTGCTATCTTACATTGTAACACGGCTCACTGCAGACCGCCGGAATGGAGCCTACAGATTCGCCGAAGTGCCACAACTGACTGAAACCGAGCGGGTATTAACCCACAGGTAACGCCCGCTCGGTCAGTACCAGCTGTGGTCATGGAGGCACCAGAGGGTAGCAGCCCGCTCCGTCACCACCGCGAGCCCCCACCGGCGGTGCTACAAAGCCGCCAAGCCCCGCTGTCCTCCATGTCAGCTGTCCCAAGTCCCAGCACCGAGGCCACCGCAGCAATGTCAGCAGCTGCCACCCAAGCACCGCAATCATTGATCAGTGCTCCACCGAGCGATGTTACCTGTTCTCCTATGTCCTGTAAGTGAAATAAATAGCCTTTGCTGCACGATCTCTCCCCTGTCCTCTGCCCGTAGGGCTCCCGCACGACCATGCTGCTCGCCGGAGGTGATGCCGTAACATAGGTGCCGTTCGCCCATGAGCCTATAGCATAAGCGCATTAATCACCTTTCAGCATTGGACTCTGCCGATTAACGTTCGCTGGGTGGTTGGACCCTTGGCACCAACCCCCCAGCGGCATTAATCCACCGGCAGAGCCCTCCTCTGTCTGTGATTAATGCTTACTTATGTGCAATGATTACAAACTGCTCAATGCTACAATATAACAAAAAAATATTCAAATCACATGCAGATACATCCATGTGCTCCTATACGAAAAGCCTATTATTTGTACAATACTTAATTCTATATTTACTGCTATGCTGGGGAAAAATATTTATAGTTAATTCCTGTAGCTCCCTTAATTCATGATGAGGCAGCCGTGGGCCATTCCTCTAATTCCTGAAAGGAACAACAGTGAAACTAATTAATTTCAATGCTACATAAGGAATAAATATCTTAAGAGACCTGTTAACCCTAAGAGAGCAATTGCTAAGTATATCCACATATATAGAAATATACAGTTATGCATTACAAAAAGATTAAGCATGGAGCAGAATAACTCCTTCTTGTAGAAGCTTAATATCTCCTTTTAATACAAGGCATCACATCAATTTTATCATTCAACCCTGGTAAATAGAGGGCTCCCAGGGTAAAAATCCCAAAGGATTCCCTTTTTGACAGTTTAGCCTCCATGTCACCTCCCCAATGCCCATCTGTACTCTCTCTCTCTCTCTATCCCACAGAATTTAAAAACACGTACCACATCACGTCTACTGTTCTTAAAATGGTTGGAAAGAGCACTTCTATTGTCCTGATTCTGTATCAATCAATCAATCAAGTCTTTATTTAACCAGGCGTTCATCGTTGAGCAGAAGCTCATTTGCAAGATGGACCTGGGTGGAGCATGAACAATTGTATATACAGGTCAACACATGTATTTACAAGGCAATACAGATAATGCTGTTTACAGAGAGGAAGAAAAAGAAGTTCATATGTACATAGAATTATACAGATATTGTACAGATTACACGGTATTTACATACATAGAAGTGTCTATAGGAAGATAAAGCAGGTTATCTAAGGTTGCAGGAGGAAGTGACAGAAGAAAAAAATATATATACACCAGGTAGAGGTGAAGGTGGGGGAGGGAGGGAGGGAGGGAGGGGAGAAAGGCTAGGAGGCACGGTGCACAGAGAGGAGTTGGTAAAACAGGATGTAGAGAAGGTGGATGGAGAAAAGGAGTATGTGTGAGCCCCGGGATTGAATGCTATAAAGTACAGAGCATGGTAGGATGTCACAACCCAGGGGTAGTGAGCTCCTATCCAAGGTTGGGAAAGGAAGCATAAGGGTATGGATGGGCCTAGTGTTGATAAGACAGGGAGATAAGAGAGAGAACAATTAGGCTTGTGAGAAGCAAGCTGTATATAGAACGGATGTGTTCCCCTAGCCTAACTTTGTGACCGTGTAGATTTGCCAACATAAAATGCTCCACATTGACAAGTAGCAAGGTAAACAGCATTCTCTGTAGCGCAATTTATGAAATCTCTAATCTCATCATTTTTATTGCTGTTACACATCGTGAAGTTTTCACATATTTTTTTATACTTTATTTTTATTTTAGTTATAGTTTTAAAAGAGGTACAGGATATTTCAGTCATAGTATAGCTTGCAGAATTATACAGCCATAATTTCATGACAGTCAGTTTGTGGCAGTACAGTTGTAGAAGGGAAGATGCAATCAAATTGTTATACATCTCTGATCCACATTCTGCCAGAGACTCAGATTCATGGAACCCCCTTACCCCACTCCCATCCCTTCCATCAGGCAGGCTCCATACTGACACCTTAACAATCACTCTCCCGTTCCCCTCCCCCCCGGACTATCTTCTTTGAAGGCATGGAAACATCATCATGGGACAAATGTAGGGTCACGTGCTGAAGTATAGAGCCCCCAAGCCCTCCATCTGATTTCAGACTGCTCCCCCTGGCCTAAAGTCCCGGCTGTCATTCTCTCTAAAAGATAATGCTCCACCAGCAAGTCATGCCATTTGTCTGCTGTTGGGGGTCCAACTTGTTTCTGTACTTCAGTAATCACTTTCTTGGCTAAAAGAATAAAGGTATAAGTAAGAGAGCTCCTTTGTATCTTAAGACCTTCTGGAGGAATTGACAAGTGTGAACTGTGGTGTAAGTACCAGATCTGGTGAAAAGATTTCCTTTAAGGCCTGTTCAATCTGTTGCCAATAAACTTACAGTTTGCAACACCCCCAGAAAATATGTACCTGGTCTGCCCATCCCGCCCCTCATTGTCTCCAACACTCTGCCCGCAGTGTAGGGAAAAGTTTTGTCAACTTTGCTGGTGTATTGAAGTGCCTATTACGGGTCTTGCACACAAACTCCTGCCAGTGCAGAGCTAAGGAGGTCCCTAAGGAAGGACGGGTGTATTTTATCCATAACTGATAGGACACCTGGGAGGGTAGTTCTTTGTTCTACGCCTCTAGCACTTATCTCAGAGGTGTCGGATACAAATTCTCGTATTCCTTTATACAGTAACCCTATCGTGTGAAGCTGATCAGACCCTCTAACTAATAGCCAACTTCAAAAACAGAGGAGGCGGCTCAGGCAGGCAGCTTCTCAGAGGACCTTTATGTAACAGAAAAGTCCGTACTTGCAGGTACCTATCATAGTCTTGGTTTCCCAGATCATAGTCATTTTGGAGCTGTACAACTGGAACTACCCCCTGTTGGTCTAAAAGCTGAAAGATAAATAAGAGACCTTTCATGTTTTTACATTTAATTATGTGGCAACAGAATTTACAATTCCCACAATGGAACATTTCCTTTGGTAATGGTTTTCTCTGATCACTTAGTGCTTGATCCACCTCTGGTTTGGGTTGGTAACTATGTGTAACCCTTTCCCTTAGGTTAGTACCCCTTTTAAATATCATCCTGGACTTCTCTTTTACAAATTCTAAAAGGTTAGGATCTGATTCCAGAATATTCTGGTTATTTTCTAGAATCCTTTGTGTGTTCTTTGCCTGTCTTGAAAAGATAGTGACAAAATTTAAATGTTTCCCACCTTCCTTATTTACCTGGGGGTCACTTTTAGTTAAAAGATTAGCCTGTCCATGTCCTTAATCACTCAAAAGGCAATGTCGATAGTCTGCTGTTTGTACCCACATGCCAAAAATCTATTGCACATCTCCTTACCACGTTTCTCAATATCTCTTTCTTCACTACAGTTTCTACGGACCCTTAGTAACTGGGCTTTTGGGATGTTTTCAGTCATATGATGTGGGTGGCAACTGAAGGCTAATAACAGGGAATTCCTATCTGTTTGCTTCTTATATAGACTGGTTTGTAATGTGCCATAAGATTTTTTGATCATTTGCAAGTCTAGGAAGGAGACAGAACAAGAATCACTCTGTACCGAGAATCTCAAGTTCTCATTACTGTTCTCCAGGTAATTCACAAATGCATGTAATTCCTCCAGTGTGCCACACAGCACCATAAATATCTCATCTATAAAGTGATGCCAGCAGTCAGTCCTGATCAAGATATGGATTGTTTGGCTGTCGTAGACTGTTCTTGTTTCCCACTCTCCCAGATAGAGGTTGGCATAATTGGGTGCAAAAGTAGCACCCACTGCCGTCCCGTTGCAGTGTTAAGTACCAGTTGTCCTGAAAGAGAAAACAGTTCTTGGTCAGAACATGTTCAGCACACTGCAGTATGAAACATTTAATTCCATGTTCCATTTTAGGATCCTGATCCAGCCAGTATCTCATAGCCTCTAAACCTCTCATGCAGAGTGTTTGTATACAGTGAGGTGATGTCCATCGACACCAAGAGCCATGCGCTTTCAAGCTGCATGTCCTCCACTATCTCAGGTATCTGCATTGTGTCATGGACATATGAACGTAGTCCCACCACGTACTGTTTTATGTGGTGGTATACAAATCGTGACAGCGGCTCCAACAGGGACCCTATGTCTGCTACAGTTGGTCGACCTAGTGGGTCCCACAGGTTCTTATGTATTTTGGGGAGGACATAAATGCACGCTCTTACTGGATGTGTCACAGTTAAATACAGCAACTCATCATGACTAATAATGCCCTCACATTCTGAGTCAAACAGGAAGATGTCTATTTCCCTTTTAAAACCTATTGTAGGGTTCGAGGGCAAGGGATAAAATTCGCTACACCCCAGTTATTTTTCTGTTTCAAGATGTATGTACAAGTGGACATAAGTAAGCATTAAGCCACAACAAAGGTGGCATCTAATGGGGAATTAATGCATGGTTGGGGGGAGGTTCAGCCGAGTGCCTGCAACGACCCAACCATGTATTAATTCCCCCATTAGATGCTAACTTCGGAGTTGCTTAATGCTCTTTGCAACACGGCATGTTTGATGTGAATGTGGCAGTTGTACCTGTTCTTGCTATGAGGAAAAATGAGTGGACACACTTTTTGTATTAACATAATATGTTACCTGCACTTTGATGAATAGTTTCACTTCAGGAATTAAATCTTGTAATATCCTGATGTGAGCACAACAGCATGTATATGTATACATTTATTGTAGTACTGCATGTTTGTATTACTAGTTTCAATTTGTAAATGGCTATTAATGCTATTATCTGTCTGGGAGGTCCACGATGCTCGATTTTCACCGGTGCGACATGTGCTCTTGCTGCTTATTTACATATTGCCGAGTGCAGCTGTGTCTCACTGACCACTGTTGTTAAATTCTTTTTTTTGTTGGGCGCATCACCACGGGACTCTTGCCTGCCACTTACACTCTGTATGTATTACTGCCGCTGCTTGATTTCTTGCAGTTGCTCGTTCTGATTTTGTACCATGTGTCACAGTTGAATATCCCATTTCTCACAGTCGCTTGTTCTGGCAGTGTGCACACTTTGTGATGAGAGTCACTGGCATTTGGGTGGTAGGGTGGGAATGACACTTTGCGTTCACCTCAACTTTGGCAGAGTTGGGTGAGTATGCTGCTCATTTTCATTGTGTGGACTGCTCTGGTATTTCAGTTTGGGGACGGCATTATTGTAAAATTAATGCCGTCTCCAGACTAACGCATGTGATGATTTCTATCCAATCACTGCTACTATTTTACTTTCCTGTTAATTTGCCATGTTACAATATCGATTGAACCCTCCCTTGTCCACCTGCTTAATAGTCACTTCCTTGTTGCTTTGCAGTTCTTTTGTTTGTAATGCTGCTGCCCCCTCCCTAGTGATGTTAACAAAGAAGGATCTAGCATTTAGTTCAAATAGTCGCTTAAACTGTGTTCACGTGTTTGCTCAGACACCCCTACATTGTCACTGTAAGGTGGCAGGCGCTGTTAGATTGGAGCAAACAGTAAGACACACAGGTAATGAAACAATTATAAGCCTAATCAGGGTTTTGGGTTGGGGACTGCAGTGGTGAGGGGCAGTGTTCTCCTTTACCAAAGAAAAAGCCACGCTGTTCATGTTTTTATGATGTATTTTTTCCTTTACTGCTTTTAGGATTCACTCTCATTTCATCTGAGCAGACACAGCTGTTTGTGAAATAGAATAGCAAGATAATCTGGTGAACTGATTGCAATTTGATTTTAAAATTAGCAGTACATTAGCTTAGCACATTGAAAATGGTTTTAATGTAGTGGTAGAAGGCCGCACTTTTTCTGATAGCATGGTTGCCTTACTGCTCTGGAGAGGGAGGCAGTGTGAAAAAGAGAAAGAGGAGAAGAATAAAGATATGTAAAGCATGTTGCTGGGTTTCTTCAAACTGTCTAGTACTTTCACTGACAGCATGATTGCTGTTAGTCAGGAGGTGGGGCGTTGGCAAAAGAATCAAAATAAAACTAAAAGTAATGTGCTGATTGAAATAATTGAGAAGTTGTGTGTTTCAGCAGTGAATTTCTGGGTGATGCATTGCATTTTGTGCTCTCCTACACCTCTGCACCACCTAGTGCAAGCAGGTCTCTCTCCTGTGCAGAACAGGCTTCAGCCTGAGTTCCGTATGGGCCGGGGTGTAACTCTGCAAGTGGCACTTTCAGTGAGAGCTCATTTGCATTGCTGTTTAGATGTCCTACAGTTCTGTGTACATGCTTCATTTCCCAGTGTCCCCAAGAATCACTGATAACTGTTTGGGTACAAAGAAGGGATGCTTTGAAATAATAACCACGTGTCAGAACAAAATACAGGTACTCATTGTGACATGTTGTTTGTTTCATTATAGGTGATCTTAAAAAAGCCTTTAATAGTGATGACTGCAGGAATGGCAGATTGATTTCAATAGTGCTGAGGCCGTCTGGCACGGGGGCCTCTCTTTTTCACTCAAGCACAGTACTGAAATATAAACACTGGGGCCAGGCTGCCTCAGCGAGTCAGTGGCCATGATTTTTCCACACCATATTCCGAACTGTACGTGCTACATCCGTAATGTTAATATGTTGAGGTGGTGCTAGTGCAGGTTTCTGATGACTTCTGGTAATGCATTCCCCCTTCACAGGAGCATCTAAATACTTAAGAAACATGTAGCACATGTAACCCCTAGGTGGCACTATCCCAAGGGCTACTACCCTGCCTGCTTAACTACTAACAGGGTGAGGGGCCTAGGTCCAATGGCGAGTGCCTCCACCCAGAGGTCAGGGTTTGCAGTAGTTAAACTACCTTGGTCACATCCCTCTGGGACACTGTAACCCCCCTTTCTTCCCAATAGTGGTCCACACAATGCATCAGGAATATCTTCACAATGTACACTTACCCCCAGGACTGGCTCTGTCGACTGGACTCTGGGGACCCCCTGTAAAACAAGATGACACAGTGCAAAAACCACAGTACAGTACTTTAACATAAACGAATACCTCAGTCAGTGTAACTTTGCTGAAACAAACAGATCTGATTTTATTTAAGGAGCTGTAACAAGGACAGTGGGGAAACCAGGTTAATGAGGTTAAACACATCAATAATCACAGTACTGTGTGCATATTCAGAGTCCCAAATTGTCACTTTCACTTTCACTGGGTACCCAGGATGGGGGGCTAGCCGGATCGGGTAAGCTGGTTGGGGCCTGTGATGAAAAAAATAACTCACAATACCCCATTGTAATCCGGGCCGGAGGGCTCAGTTCGTGAAGAAATGAAAAAACAACAATTAGATGACATTTATATTTGACAAACAAATGGCAGGGAGCTACCCTGCTTTGTACTCACAGACTCAAGGCTGGGAACTGGATGGAAGGCTGATTGTCCTGGATTGCCAGGAGGAGCAGACCATGTGGACAAGGTCCTTGTGACTGGACCCCACTGCAGTTTAGAGCAAATGGATGTACTCTGAATTAAATTGGGGTTTACTTCCAGCTTCATGCACTCAATTCACTGTACAGAGGATTTGAAACGTGATTCCTCACAAGCACTACACACATTTATATGTAAAAGGAAAGTACTATACCAGGCAGGCTGCTTCTCGATCCCGATCACAATTGCTGCACAATACCCGGGAGAACACACAGCAGATTCAGTTCCTGACAGACCGAGCACGATTCAGCAATTTCTCCAGTCTTCTACATGGTGAGCCTGGTTTCTACTCTTCAGATCTCCTTGATTCTCTTCACAGGTCGGATTCAGTCCAAACAGGCGCTTGCATGAGCTGCAGACCGAAACTTAGGGCCTTACACGCGCTTACTGTGTGGAACTATACAATGCAGAAGTTCACAGCTCCTTGTTTCTTCACTGCCCAAACTGATCTGATCTTTCCAGTAGACAGAGCCAGGTATTTCCTTTGAGTTCCTTCCAGTTCAGTTGGCTGGTTTGGCTGTCACTCACAGTAAACTCCCCCTGTTGGTGGAAAAAAGGCGACGAAGTCCAAACTACAATTCCCAGAAGCATTGGCCATACAGTACATAGGTGGTTGGCTCCACAATGAGAGTCCAAGTTCTGATTTGCCAGCAGCAGGCTCCATTTCAAAGTTCCCCCACACTGATTGGTCCAGTTCAGAACCAGAATGGGGGACTAGGCAAACACAGTTCTGACTGCAAAGAAAAGCAGGTTAGACAAACTATTTTCGTTATTACTTTAAATGATTTCTGGCAAACAGTTGCATCTTTGAAAAGTGCTCACTCTGCCCACTTAGTGACGGCAGAAACAGAGCGATTTGACAGCAGCTCAAGTGGGACTCAAGCAGGGAAGCACACAGACCCCCATCCAAATTAATTATGTCTGCAAGCAGACAGCTCTTAAAGAGACAGTACCAGAGGCTCTAAAAGCACTCACAGATAAACGGCTTAGACGCCGAACATCATCCAGACTTGGAGCATTCAAACAAGCTCCTGGAAGACTTTTGGGAACCCTCATTTGCAGGGGGGGTTACACACATCTCAGGAAATTAACACAGAAAAAGATAAAATTAGTATGTTAATGGTTTTGCTTGTTCTAACAGAGACTGAACTATTTTAAATTTATCAGATGTCTTAATTTGATGACTGAGGCATTCATTGTGTGTACCCGCAACAAAGTTAAACTCAAATTCTCTTCCCTTGAACCTGCTTGTATGTGCAAGTGAAATGCAGGGTTGTGAAAGTCTGTTGCTTTCTCCTGGGAATATTGGAGTGTAGAAGGTGGGTGCAAAAGTCATCCAGGCTGTATAAAAAAAAAATCTTAGCTGGTGTATCAAAGTGGAAAAAGTGATGCTGTGCAGAGAGTCATGTACATGCCGATTTAGATTACAGTGTAGTGTCTTTTGCCTGCCCTTTGCGTCACTGGAATAGACACAGGCCTGCTATCTGTTTTATAGTGATTATATTACATTACAGCTGTACTCAGCTGTAGTGAGCTGCAAAGAATTCAGGGAAGCACACACTTTTCTCTTTGTCACATACTGATTTGATTCTATCATTTCTGATTTCATTAGCCTAGTCCTAACTTGCAGTGACCACATCGTTGATTTTGGTGTTAATTTCCTACAGATATACAGTATTGCTGAACACTGCAAACCATGGAAGCTGCTTTAGCGAGAGTGCATTATAAGTGAATTGTCCAGGACAGTGATTTGCAGTTTAATATGGTGTCAGAAGGAAACGGTTATTTGAGCAGCGGCATATGGCATTTTATCATTTTGCATTTTTGTTATTTATACGTTGTCATCCACCAGGAGGAAGTACTCTGTAACTAGATGTCACAGTTTCCCCCGTGAAAAATTGGAATAATGACCATTGTGAATTACACTGGCTCCTCAGTATCTTGCAAGATAACACTGGCTGAAACTGTAATACTGTATTTCGTCCTGGGAGAAAGCATCATATATTTTTTGAGTTTTAGTAGCAGTTGATCCCTTTTGTTGAGCAGGGATCTGTGACTGTCGTATCCTGGTGGGCTGCACCATGCTTGCTAATAACCAACATAGTACACATTTATTTGGTATCGTTTCAGTCCTGCAGTATCTGATGGGGCTGAACAGTAGAAACAATAAGCTCTGTAAAATTGTCTTAAACTCTGAGAAAATAAGGATGTTGGAACTTTCGTCCTGGAGATATTTTTGGACTCTGGCATCCTCAAAAGTAAGAAAAGTTGTGTCATTTTGATTGTAAAGTTTGGTTCAAAATAACAGCAAAGGGCCTCCTGCAAGAGTATTTCCCAGCACATGAATTACCAGTTGGTTTGGAAAGGAACTGCTCCAGGCTTTGCCTTGGAACTTCTCCAGGTGGTCAGTAACTACCAGGAAATGTCTTGCCCACTGCTCGTTACTAAATGGACTATTGAGTATTGTGCTAATGATGGTTTAGAATGCAGCATTCTGGATCACTGACCCGATATACTTTAATCTGCAGCTGAAACAAGAAAAAAATCCTGATGCTGATTGGACCAGTCTGTGTACACGGTTTATAACAACATCTAAGATCTGAAAAACGTATGATAGAGTAATAAGGAACATAAAAAGCATCATGGAACTATGTGAGATCACATTCTGCAATAACTTGTTTAGCAAGAGTTGCTATGAATGTAATTTTGTTCCTTGTCTTGTGAAACCTTATTAGAAATGAGACATCTGAATTTTAGGGTTTGGAGTATCAGAGGCGTACTTTCTTTCTAGACATCCATTAGCAAAAGTGTTACACCACACAATGACTGTCAACTTTGCCCTTTCTCTCCTGCTTGCTTATCATTGCTCCACTCATCTTCAAAGTGTGACACGCACTCCCGCTCTCAACAGCACAAATCGTGCATGTGCATTAAAATATGGTGGGGGAGTGAGGGAGAAACAAACAGTGGATGTGCGGTTACAAGTAGAGCATCAGGTGTCACAATAGGGAGGGAGTTGATAGGGCAGACTAGGTGAGCCGAGCGGTTCTTATCTGCTGTCAACTTCTATATAAAACAAGAGCAGCTGAGTTGTATTCAGTTAATTGGCAGCAAGCCAATGGGTGAGTTGGAGGGTGGGGGTGGGATTTGGGCTTACAGCAGAGGAGGACCAAAAAACAAAAGGAACTCCAGTCATGGTTGGGATGGGGAACCAAAATACAGAATGACAAGCTGTCTAAAACCTGGAATATAGTGTATTCATTTAGTACGCAAACAGCCACAGAAATTTAGCATAAATGTCTTTTTCACAAGTGTAGGTATGGCCTGTACATAGCTTATCTAGAGCATTGAACACATACAAAAACTAACAACAAAGAAATCTGGAACTAAATGTTCTCCTTTCTAGAGAACTAGCTCTTTAAATCCCCATGTTTTTGCACTGTGAGGTGGTGAACCCAAATCAAGCTGGCCACCTTTTGTCTTGTCCTCTTCCTGCGGGCCCTGTGGCTAGCTCCCCATCACAGGGTTCTTTTTGTCCAGCAGATGGGGAGAGACTATATCCAGTTGTGGAGGATGGGCTTAGGTCGCTGCTAGCAGTTGTCACCTCAGCCCCAATGTTTCTAGCAGCACTTCTGTCTCTAGGCTGCCTGAAACAGGGACCCAGGCATTCTCTAGAACCCGGGTTACCTGTTTTGTAGGTCAGTTCACTACTGCTGGGCTGTTATTAGCACTGCCTAAACTTTCTAAAGTAAGCTAAAAATGTTCTTTAATTTTAAAGTAAAAAGGCAGTTCTTTGAATGGTTAAGATTTTTCTTTTTTTACTTTTACTAGTTAACACATTACTTGGATGTTTGATCTGGTGGGTTCTAGCAGGACGTAGGGGCAGGCCCTGCTGTTCAGAGGTGGTACATTTAGGGGTAGTAATTGGTGCTTTTTCTTTCTGATGGTAGTGAGCCTGTGGCACAGCCTACCAGTGGAGAAAGTGGAAATGAAGGTCTTCAAGGTGCACTTGCACACATTTTAGCTTACAAAGAGAATCCCACAGAATGTTGGGTAGTAGGAGGGGTAGGAAACCCCTTTAAATAAGTACATGTTTTCACAAAATGCTGTACTTGTTGGTACCTGCTGATTACAGGAAGGAGTGCATAATGGACCTAGTGTCCCTAGAGACCTTAAATTACTATGTTACAGGTATGTATGTATGTACTGTATTAAGTACCAGCATTTGAAAATGTCAAAGAAAAGTCTTATCCTGCTTGATTTACTTCCCTTTTAGTGAGCTTTGCTGTGTATGGGTTGGAAGTCATACAGGTATTGTACTGTATTGTTGGTTGTAAGAAATATAATTTTTAGCTAAAAAATATAGGAAATTGTACTATTTTTCATATTTGAATTTTTTTTTGTCAGGTAATGTCTGCATACACATTAATCAGTTTTTGTAAGTGGTGCTCTGCTGTCTTGAGTTCTGGCACACAAAAAAGGAAACTGCTCTCACAGGTCAAACTCCCAGGTTAACATTCCAGCTTTGACTGCTGACTGTGACTCTTGCTTAGTAAATGATTTATTTACAAGTAAATACCAAACCCTTCTGTTGCCGGACTGGATTCAATGAGTTTTTCATTTTATGATCTTGCTGGAGACCTATCCATGAACATTTATTATAGACGCAGAATGCTAGGGACAGCATAAGACCCAAGGACCAATCCAGTCTCACCTAATTTGCCTGCTGACCCCTAAAACACCAGCCGGCTATTCCGGACCATGTTTCCCTGAGTTACCTAGTGTCCCATTGTATCTTTTCTACCCTGCCTTGAACCCCGCCATGCTGTTAGCGTTCACCAACACTCCGGCCAAGCCATTCTAGCCCCCAACCAACTTCTTTGTGAAGAAAAACCTCATCTCTTTTTTTAAAGCTTACTTCTTGCCAACTTACAGTTGTGCCCTCTAGTGACTCTGTTCCCTTTCATTGTGAACAGCTCTGCTGTGGCCACCATGTTGACCCAGTGAAGAAGCTTGTATGTTTCTACCATACAAACAAGGGTGAGAAAGAATAAGTGCCTCAGCTGGTTCCATAAAATATGCACACTACACTCCTGTGTGATTGTTAGAAGTAAATATACGTTTCTACCATGCTTCCTCTTCTTTCTTTAGTGAATACATGTTCAGACTCCTCAACCTTTACTCATATGTGCTATCCTGAGGACTGCAGATCATTTTTGTTGCCCTCCTCTGGCCTAATTCCTTTCATTCCCTGTCTTTTTTTTCCTTCTAGATGAGAGGACCAGAACTGGATGCAGTACTCCAAGTGTGGTCTCACCACCAATGACCTATACAGAGGCAGGATCACCTACTTCCTTAGGCTCGTGATGCCCCTCCCTATGCATCCCAGCATACCACTGGCCCTCCCATATGCGTTATTGCACTGTGAGTTTGATTTTAGATTGGCACTGATGATAACCCCCCCCGGTCTCTTTCCTCTGTTGACTGTGCCACCCTCACCCTATCTGTTGAGTTACTCTGTTTTTGGTTTCTTTCTCCCTTTGTTCAAGGCCTTCCACTTCTTGGCATCAAACATGAGCTGTCATATGTCTGACCAGCTTTCTATCCTCTTACATCCCTCATGATATCCCTTACTCCATCTGCACTGTCCACACGCCCGCAAAGTCTGTTGTTGTCTGAAAATAGACACATTTTACCATTGACCCCTCCCCTATGTCTGAGATATAAATGTTGAAGAGCATAGGTCCCAGAACAGAGCCGTGGGGAACCACACTCGTGTCTGCCTGACAGCTGAACATTTAACATTTAGGTCAACCCTCAGGGTCGTACCCTTCAGCCAGCTGAAACTGAGCTGAAAAATTAATTGATGATGTTTGCTTTCTCACTGCCCCCCCGCCCCGGGCCTGGTCATTTTCTCTATATGCCCTTAGACATCCCTTCCTCACTTAATAGTGGTAGAAAGTTTAGTTGTTTTCCTTGACCCCCTTTGCTATCCTTAGTTCAGTGTCCTCTTTAGTCTTTGTAATTAATTGCTTGGCAATTTTAAGTTGTTTTCTATATTCCTCCCTGCTCCACTCTTTATGCTTCTTATGTGTTATTGAATGCTGCAGTCCTTGCCCTGATGGCTTCCCTAACGTGACTATTAAACCAGATTGATCTCCTGTGTTTCTTTATATTTTTGATGTACGGTATCTAATCCCTATACTTACTGCTATTTGTCTTTCTTTTTTTTTTTTTTATAATTTTCCATGTACTTTTAACTGGAGAAACATCCTTAATTCCATTTAGTCTATCCTAAAGAGTCTCCCTCATGCCACTGAAATCGTCCTTTCTGAAGTCGGGTACTAGCTCCAATGAATTCAGCTCCTGTTTTCCCAGGGAGATCCTAAATCTCACTGTGTTCTCGTCCCTAATCCCCTGAGGGTCTGCTGCCCCATATCACTTGAAATGTCGTTGTTAAACATTACAGGATCCAGGACGGCATCAAAATGTCACTGTTAAACATTACAACATTCAGGATGGCATCTTCTCTAGACTGTTCCTGAACCCATTGATTCAGGAAGCTATCCTGCCACACTTCTGACTTTTTCCACTGCCTGCTACTGATATATCCCAGTCCACATCCAGGAAATTGTCTCCCTTAATGACAATGCTACCTGAGCGTGCTGTCTCCCTTATTTCATCATTTGAGGTCTTGTTCTTTTCGGCTTTCTGTTCTGGTGGTCTGCAGACCACCACCACCCCCCCCATCCAACAGCTAGAATTGCAGTATCTCGCCTATTACCATCTCGCTTCTCCTGTTCCCTGTGTTCTTATCTGCCACCTTCCCCCCATGGTGCGTCCCTTTTGGGCACCTCCAGCCCCCCATGTTGGTTGCTCGTCAAAGTTACACATGGTGCTTCAGTCTGTACCACTTCATTCAGAGGCTTGAAGCAGTTACTGGTTGTAACCTGGGACTCCCCTTTACCGTCTTCACCCACTCCACCCCACACACCCTTGTCCACACCCTGTTGGGGCTCTTGTGTGTCTGCTGTGGGAGTGAAACAAAAGGTTAATCCTCTCAGTTGACAGGACTGTCCTTCAAGAGCTGTAATTTTGCTGGCTGGTCAGCACAGTGGTAGCGCCATCGCTTGTGACACTGACAGCATGGGTTCGGGAATGAGCCTGAGTCGTTAGGAGCCAGCCAGGGAGGGGGATTGAGCATCCCAGTGGACGGTCTCCTCTGAGGAGGGTGGGTCACCATCCTTGTTGAAATACTGAGACCTGGCTGACCACAGGTGGCAATGCAGTTGAGGGTGCTGTGGGTGGGATGGACAGAGGCTGAGGGTCCAGCACAGTAGCATGCATGATATATGCATATGCACTTTGAACCTCCCTAGTGCACCTGCATCCATGGGGATGGGGAGAAACAGAGAAAAGATGGCCCCACTACCCGGAGGATGACGGATACCAGTGGACTGAAGCAGAATAGTCCTGGACCCCTCAGTGGAGCCACCTGATGAGGACATAGTCTGAGGGGTACACCCTCTCTACCCTGAGGGGTACATCCCCTCTACCCTACCTGGGGTGGGGGCACAGCTGCGGCAGCATGGAGGTAGGCAGCTTATGGGGGACAGGGTCCCGCAGAGCCCAGCACCTTGAAGAACCCAGGGGGAATTTGAGGTAGTGGAGTGTAGAGGGCATAAATAAAAAAGTACAATTAAAAAAGTGGAATTTCAGTCCTTGCAGTGGTTAGTTCCACAGCTAGTGCACTGAACCACCTGTGTACTGTAGAACTGCCCATGTTTTCAGTGCAGACCCTAAAACACAGTTGCACCACAGCCTCTACAGCTTACCAAGCTTTCCCTCCTCATTCCACATCCCAGGGGCTTCACTGTGCTGACATCTTAAGTAAGAATTAATCCACGACAAAGGAGGGTTCTACTAGGGAATTAATGCCTGGTTGGGGCATTAATTCCCTAGTGGCTCCACAGAGAATCGAGATTATTATTTTATTTTTTTTATTTGTAATAACAATAATAACAAATAATTATGTCCAGAAGAAGGGAGGTGATCCTCCTTCTGTATAATGCCTTGGTCAGGCCGCAGCTTGAGTACTGTGTACAGTTCTGGAGACCTCATCTGAAGAAGGACATAGCGATGCTGGAGAGGGTCCAGAGGAGAGCAACCAGGATGATTGAGGGCATGGAGGGGAAGCCTTATGAGGAGAGACTGGAAGAGCTTGGGCTTTACTCACTGGAGGAGAGGAGGGATAGGGGAGACATGATAGAGGTTTTCAAGTATGTAAAAGGAATAACCAGGAGTGGAACCAAAGAGCTTTTTAGGCTAAAGAAGGGGAGGGGGAACAACCAGGGGCCATGAGTGGAAGCTGGAGGGGGGGAACTACAGGGGGGGTGTAGGAGCATTTTTTCACTCAGAGGGTGGTAGAGATGTGGAATGTGCTGCCTGGGAGGCTGGTGGAAGAGGGCATAGTGGAGGGATTCAAGAAGGGGTGGGACAGGTACAAGGGGAAACTGAAACTAAAGAAGACCCTCTTCGAGGATGGGGGGAGGGTGGTAAGGCGAGCAGCCACTAGCTTGCCGGCTTTCGAGCCGACAAGACAGACCATTTGGCCTATTCTGCTGGCTTTTCAGTATGTTAGATCGGATTTGCAACCTTTGAGCCAGAGGCTCGTTTACAAAGGTACCTCGTCACAGAGAGGACAACACTGTTACAAAATTGAAGGTCTACACAAAGTGGGTTCATACAGTAACAATGTACGTACAATATACAAACAATTCCAAGGTTTTATGGAGAATCTCACAAACAGTTGAATTAACAAGCAGTCGGGCAGAATTTGTACATTACAGATTATTATCTGAGTACCTAAACAGGCACCTGTGGGGTGGAAGGGGAGTTCAGTCCAGGGGACATCATCAAGTGCATTGGGAGAGCATCAGACCATCTGTTACAGACAGATGCAGCAGTGAGCGTTAAATAGTTGGTTCTGGAGAGAAGTTTTGAAAGAGGCAATTTTGGTGGAGTTTCTGACGGTTGCGGGGAGAGAGTTAAACCAAGAAGGGGCCCTATAGCAAAAATTAATGCGCTTGTAACATGGCAAGTGCTTACAGAAATTTTGTTCGTATAGTGACTTAAAGCAATAAATGAGAGAGACTGTTGAAAGATTTAAAGTTCTTTAATTATGTTTTCATTAGTTCCACATTTGCTAATATTGTGGTTGTTTTGTGTGGCCTTACACAAAAAAATGGCTATTTAAAGTACTGTCTCCTATTATTATTTGTAGTGATTTCATTTATTTTTAAACTCACACAGAAATGTGTTAAAAGCACTCATAACTTTAAAATGCTATGGGACACATTCACTGTGGGAATTTTGTAGCTAATTTGCATATTCATTAGCTGATCGCTAACAGTGTAGAAAATACTTTGAGTACTATAACTACCATCTTTTAAAAGATTACATGGCTGAGTAGATTTGAGCACAACATTTGAAACCTTGGTAACACCCTATATGGGTGAGTATTATTGAGCGGCTCAATAATACTGCTCCCATGCAGAGCGAGTAGGAAAAAAGAGCACTGAATAGGTATAGCGAGTGTAGCACTGAGAGATATGCACTACACTCGTGAGAAAGGGGATAAAAATAATTTTTTGGCCAAGCCTTGCTGAGCTGGCCGTGTGGTGTAGTGGCTTGGTACACTACCCGTGGAAGCTTAATAGTGCGGGTTCAGATCGTGCAGGTAAAAGTTTTGCTTCCAGGGAGTTTTATTTTGTCTAAGTTCGCCCCTCTCTGGAGTTTAGAATCATTATTTTGGGGGTGCAGGGGGCTTGCCCTCCACAAAAAATGAAAGAAGCATTTAATTTCAGAGGACCTTCGCTGTTTGCAGCAGTCTCCCTACATCCAAGTCACCCTTTTGGCATGGGTGATTTTGCGTTGCTCTTTGTGAGCTGCACGATAAGGAACTCACACTTATCACATAAATCCGAAACCTCAGATGTTTCATGCTCGCTAGTGATTGAGGATATATTGCTGCACAACACACTTGCGACATCTGAACAGCCACTTTTACTCCCCTACTGCCTATCTGTCCAAGTAGCTATCCCCATCATGCCACATGAAGCAAATATGACAGCGTAAGTAGCCATTTGTTTACTCATTCTGAAGCACTGCTGAAAACAAATATGATGTGATGGTATGAATGCCGCAAGGGTGGTGGGTAGGAATTTCTTTGTCACATGCAGACTTTTTACTCTGTGGAGATTTTACAGTGGAAAGGTCTGGTAGTACCTGTTTAAACAAATAAAAAATAATTATTTCACTGCGGTTTCTTTTGCCATGTTACAACCTGACTTAAAGTTGCCCTTTCTGCTGCCTACTTTGCTGAGCTTAAGAAATGCGGATGTTACCTGCTCCGATCTAGAAAGGGACCGGCCTCAACCTCTGTATTTTCCAGCTTAGTACAGCACCCCGTATTTCCCAGCTTAGTACAACACCCTGTTAACAGCACCTATCATTAGAGAATTACCCCTGAGTTAGCCACTGCGTGCACCTAGTATTCTCTGTGGTATGTATTCAAATAGGGACTTGCCACCACTACTGTACTAACTAGCACAGTCCTGTTTTAACAGATTGTTTACAAGTATTCACCCTCAGTGGTTGTATCCCAGGCAGATCCCACCTTTAGCCCTGGGGTTTCCAGGTCAGAGTCTCCTACGGACCTGCAGACACCCTTTTGGGTCACACACACGAAGAGTTCCTTGTAGCATGGCAAAAGAAGCAGTACTGAAATAACGGTTTTCTATTTATCTAAATATAACACATGATCAAAAAACGAGGTATTAATTCAGTAGTAATGCCTGCGCACTACCATACCTTTTCACTGTAAAATTGCCACCAAGTAAAAAGTCTGCAAGTGACAAAAGAAATTCCCACCCACCTACCTACGCTCCCTCGTGGTATTTGTACCATCGCACCATATTTGTTTTTAGCAGTGCTTCAGAATGAGTAAACAGATGGTTACTTCCAATGTCACATTTGCTTTATCATAAGTTTATGCGGCATGATGGGGATAGCTGCTTGGATGGATAGGCAGTACGGAAATAAAAGTGGCTGTTCAGATATCCCAAGTGTGTTGTGCAGCAATATATCCTCGATCACTAGAGAGCCAGAAACATCTGAGGTTTCAAATAGTGTTGTGCCCAAATCTGTTCAGCTGTGTAATCTTTTAAACAAGCATTTTTCAATGCCGAATGTTGTCTTGCTGCCATTGGCAGTGCAGGAGTTAGAGAGATGCAGCATAGGAGCTGCAGTCAAGTACTGAACTGATGCCAACCCACCCCCACCCTGCAGAGAGTGAGAGGCATTAGGGTGTCCCTGTGGGTGTTTGTTAGTGAAGTGCAGGAAAACATGCTGGGCAGGATGTGAAAAATAACAGCTGCACAGTTCATAAGGAGGTGTCATTAAATGGCAGTGCTGAAAATGTGGCCTACAAATATACGGAATTTGCGGAGTTGCAAGGGTGCGTGGGAAATATGCAAGGCACGTTTGCAGCACTGCCAGTCTGGGGGCGTATGGCACCAAATTTTCAACATAGGCATTTTAGGACCTCTGCTCATGTACAGTGTCACTGTCATTTCCTCAAAGTGTCCCAAGAAGTGATTTCGCACAGCGACCACGCTATTCTGCGCCGGAAGTGCAGAAACACATTTTGGGCAGGATATGTGAAGTGACAGCTGTACTGTTCATCAAGAGGTGTGTAAAAATGGCAATCGTGAAAATCCAGAGTGAAAATATCACAAATGCACGACGGTACGAGCATGCATGCAATCTGCCAATGCACACTCGTAACACAAGTCATTTTATGGAGTATCAGCTCCAAATTTTCAACATAGGCATTCTAGGAGCTCTGCTCATGAACTGTGTCACTGTCATTTTCATAATCTGGCCCAAACACTGATTTCCCACAGCGACTGCGCAATTGTGCGCCGGAAGGGCGGAAACACATTTCGGGCAGGATGTGGAAAGTGACAGCTGTACTGTTCACAAGGAGGTGCACAAAAATGCCAATGCTGAACATACGGCGTTAAAATATTGCGAATGCGCGAAGTTATGAGCCTGCGTAGCAACTGCGCAACGCATGCTCGTAAAACAGGCATTTGTTGGATTTTTTCCACCAAATTGGGAACATAGGCATTTTGAGAGGTCACCTCATGAACACTGGCACTGTCATTTCGTTAATGGGTCCCGAAAGGTGATTTCGCGCAGTGACTGCGAAATCACCTTCCGAGGCCGAGTAACGCCATGACAGTGACAGAATTCATGAGGAGGGGCCACCAAAACCCCATGTTCAAAATTTGGTGCCAAAATTCCAAGAAATGCCTGAGATATGCAGCAAAGTTGAAAAAACCCTATTCATTGCATTATACATCTTACTGGCATTTCCTCAGTTCGCGGTCGGCTTTGAAGAGCGCAGACGTGTTCCCGTCCACTGAAGATCGTCGCGCCAAGTCAGGAGGAGTAAGTATGGGGTGAGGGAGGCAGGGTGCGCAGTGGGTGGGTGGGTGGGGAGGGGCATCTAGACTACGAGGGATGGTTTTCATTTTCCAGGTGGAAAAAAAAAGGAAACCGTCGGGACAGTTTTTGCATTGCAGGGCATTTGGCATGCTGGGTGGACTCCAGCGTGTCACCTAAGTGGGTTTGTTGGGGAGGGGTGTCAGTAGCCAACGGGGATTGGGCACCCTCGTCGCACACAACACGGGGATGCCGGGGAGATTGGGCACCCCACCGCAAACAAAGAAGGGGGGAGCGCGAGCCGAGGGATTGGGCACCTCCTGGCATTCAACAGCTGGGGAGGGTGATGCCGACGGGGAGGGGCTCTCCGTTGGCGGGCAAAGAAGCGGGGCGCGAGCCAAGAGGATTGCGCACCTCGGCATTCCACATTTGCGGGTGCCGGCTGGGATTGGGCACCCCGCATGTCAGGAAAGGTGAGGCGGTTGACTACTGGTTATAATGGCGGCGAAGACTTCTCCGGCAAAGGACCGCTGCGTATGACTAGCTTTGCTCGGACTGCAGCGAACCTTTGCTTTGCTTTGATGTGCTCACCCCATTATGTATGCCTGGTGTGGCGGTGGCATGCAGGCTGTTTGGGGAATGAGGGATACACCTACTGATGCGTGCCCTGCATTCACCCAACAGCAGCCACGCCCCCAAGATCCACACTGTCGCAAGATGTTGCTTGCGCATGCACGCAAGCCAACATAAAAATGGGAGTTGTAGTCCTTGAAGTATCTTCTACACTGTTAATGATCAGCTAATGAATATGCAAATTAGCTACAGAATTCCTACAGTGCATGTTTCCCATAGCATTTTGAAGTTATAATGAGTGCCTTTAACACATTTTTCTGCGAGTTGAAAAATAAATGAAACCACTATAAATAATAATAGGAAACAGTAGTTTGAATAGTCATTTTTTATGTAAGGCTACACAAAACAACCACAATATTAGCAAATGTGGAACCAAAGAAAACATAATAAAAGGACTTTAAATCTTTCAACAGTCTTTCTCATTTATTGCCTCAAGTCACTATCTGAACACAATTTTTGTAAGCGCTTGCCATGTTACAAGCACATTAACCCACTCCAAAGTTGGGTTCTGCTAGGGAATTAATTCGTGGTTGGGTGGTTGGGAACCCCCCTTCCCCCAAAACCAGGCATCAGTTTCCTAGTAAATCCCTCGTTTATTGTGGATTAATACTCACTTGGACCTGTGGGTTTAAATAGTAGACTTCTAGGCCCTGCCATCCCCATGCCTCTCTTTTGACTGTGTAGTTTCCCACTCTGCGTTGGCTCCATGCACATGTCCTGATGTTTTAGATAGGGACATGTTACCTTGATATAGGGCCCTCTTTTGTGAGGTTGTCTGATAAACGATAGCTCAGTCCAGTGCATTTCAGGGTTCTTGAATTGGTATGCTTGTTCAAGAGTGTAGTAAAACTGATGGCAGGAATAAAATCTGTTAGTTTGACTGGAACATGAGTAGTGACCACCTCGGTCCAAGTGCATGTTTGTCGTTGCATGCGGCAGGCACAATCTGTGAAGTGGTGAATATTTTTTAGGATTTGTTTTAATAAAATATAGGAAAAAACTGAACTTACCCTGCTGTGTTCCACAGTAATGGTAAGGCACCCCCAGGGTGGGCTGCCTTTAGTAAGAAAACACACCGGTGCATTCGGCATGAGGGACGAGTGGTGGTGGGGTGGATTTTGCCTGATAGTTACCCACCTCTGTTGTGCCTTACTGCTGAAATAGCATTTTATTATAATAATATAATTAACATTTATTGAGCACTTTACGAAAATGTCAAAGTGATGTACAAATATTGTAAGAAAAACAGTTAAAGCAAGGCAAATAAAATGCTCAAACATGAAAAGGTGCTAACTGATATAAAAAAATGACCTTTATTGACTTGAATTGCTCTGCTGCTGGAGCTGAACTTTGTCCATAACAGAAGCAATAGGTGGTTGAGTTGATTATTGCTGCTCCGAGGATTGCGCAGCACAGGATTGTTCACCTTGTTAATTGTAGTCCCCGGGTTTATTGACCATGTTCTCATGTTTTGTCATACCAGTAAGCACTGGATTAATGCCCTTGTAGTTTTGTCATCATCCTTTGGATTTCTGCAGAACCAAATCAAAACTGATTGCTCTTTCCTCATCAGCTAAAACAGCAGTGATTCACCTGCTTATTTAGAAATCATTTTATGTTGGTGAATAGCGAGGATGTGTCAGTCAGCCTCATTCGTCATTAGAGTTTTGACAGTATGGGGTGGTGGATCCTCCCCATTCGTTTTGTTTGCCATCATCTGTGGGAGAGTCTAAGGAAACCCGCTGTAGTGGAAAAGAGAATGAATAAGACAGCAGTGGCATTACAGGTGTATATTTTGGCACTTGCCCTTCTGTTGTGTGTAGGCTGATTGCCATTCTTCCCTGTTATGTCCCTCCCCCGAGATATGGGTCACTGATGCTGCCTTAGCACCTGATGCTAGGGTGACTTGATGGCTGTCCAGCAGGAAGTGTATGTATGCTGAGTGGCCTGTTCCATTTTTCAGGAGCTAAGCATCTCAGCACTGGCATCCAGACCTCTAGCTGGTTTCAGGGCAGGAAGCCAAGGTCCACTTGTGAACTTAGGTCTCCCAGGTGGAGGCACCAGATGCTGGCGCATTGTACCACGGACAATCAGAAATTGAAGCACTCGAGAAACACAGACGGCGTCTGGTCAGAGGATGCTGTTCAAGGTGCTATTTCAAAGTAGCATAATAGCTCTGGGTAACATCAAAAGATACAATCTGTAAATAAATATCTTGGCATTTTCAACTACAAGTCGAGGAACCACTTCACTGGGTTTGTCCATGAAACACCACTCCACTATCAATAGAAAAATCTTTGGCAGGGCTTCAGGAAAACTGCATTGCCTCACAAGCATGCCTGAATGGTGACGCAGCAGGCAGTTATTCAGCAAGCTCTTTCTTTTTGGAAGCCTTCAGCTTCTGTGGTGTGTGTGTGCGTGTGTATGTAGGAGTATGCAGTGTCGGATCTCGTGGGGGAGGGTGAAGGAGTGCCTAGACTTGACTCCGTGACTATAAATGCTGAAGATAAATGGGCCCCTAAAAGAAGGGGAATGCAGAGTGAGAAGTGGTGAGCCGTAGGCAGATGCTGGAGGATTGAATCAAGCAGTGCAGTCAGTCAGTCTGTATGACTAAAGGGATCCCATGGTGAGGTCCCACCCTCAAGGAACAGAAGACAACATGAACAATGCAGAGACGTGCTGCTGAGTCCATTAGCATGATTAAATGGAGCCCCAAGCCTCACTGAGTGTCTCACCCACAAGATACAGAAATCGTAAATACTGTATGTGCCGCTGAGTCGATTTTCATGGGCTCCCCAGGGGAAGAGGGCTCACTGTCAGGGTACAGACTTCACTGAATGTAGATGATCTTGTTGAGGAACAAGGACAAATAGCTGAGCTGTTTGATCAGTGCATGGTGCATTCATAGTACTTCTGAATAGAAGATGGAAGTGAGACGACAAAATGATGAATAAATGTTTTGCACTTTACTGAGGAACGAATGAATGAATGATAAATAAATGAAAGCTATAATGAAGGAATAAATAAATTGCTGAATGAATGTTATAATGATAAACAAGAACACGTGCCTGAAAAAGATCATAAGACCACAGGGAGCAGCGCAACAACACAGGTGAAAGCATGACCACAGCAAGGACAGAGCACAGCCAGGACAACAAGGAAAGAAGACATGCTGCAACTACAGCAGCAGAAACAGTGGGACACTCGCCACTTCTAGGGGGAAGAGAACGGGCAGGAGGAAAAGGCAGCCGTCTGGCTGTAAGTAAAGAAAAGAACGTCCAGAGGATGCATGGGCATATGTGGTTTAAGTTCTGCTCAGTGGTGGATGGGGTGTGCACCACCCACTGCTCCACTAAACCACAGGCCAAAACCATTTTATTACCAAAAAAAGTTCCTCTCCCTGAGTAGGCAACGGTTAGTTTCATGGTCACCCCTATCACCTTCACTGGACAGGTTGCCCCAGCTTCTGCCTCCAAGTTCCTCATACTTTTTTCCTTTACTCCCCCATATTGCTTTGTTCTGTGGCTGACTCGGACAGGGCTTCTCAGTTCCATCCCGCCCCACCCTTGACAGGTGACTTCTTCCCCCGGCACTCACCTGGATCATATGACCTCCATGATTTGCCCCCTGTGGCAGGGCCAGGAAGGGGAGTGCTGTCCTTCCCCCACTTGGACAGTGATTATTTAGTGTGGATTGGTGGTATTCGTGATGGCACAGGTCAGAGTGGGCAGGCGGAACTTCATGGAGCCCAAGTCAGACTTTCTTACCAACGTCTCCTTGGGTCCCCGCCATGGTGCTACATGAGTACGTATGCGTGGAGGCACGCGCACACTACAGAATCACTGCCCCTCCCTTCTTGACACTGGGATGCCAGCACCACCCCCAAGCCTCCACCTGAGTGCATCCAAGGTCCAAGACTGCAGGCCTCCCCACCCCGGGAGAGGATAGGAGGGCAGCCCTCCGGTTGCTCGATCCCCTTCCTCACAGCTGACTTTGGGTTGCCAGCATGGTATCAGGTAAGGTGCACAGCGCCTCAGCCCTCCATGCTAGTGGGTCGGCTAAGTCCCTCATACATTTACAAAGAAAAAACGGGTATCCTGCCAGCAATTGCTCCAGCCAGTATTGTTTTTAAACAGTATTCGGCTTCCTTACCCCATCCTTTAGTTAAGGGAATTGGCTCGTAATTGGTATAATCCCATTGAGAG
This sequence comes from Neoceratodus forsteri, assembly GCA_016271365.2. NCBI lineage: Eukaryota > Metazoa > Chordata > Ceratodontiformes > Ceratodontidae > Neoceratodus > Neoceratodus forsteri. The sequence continues at coordinate 825,103,331 of CM057456.1, forward strand.
GGGTGTCAAAGGTGGGATTTTTTTTCCCCTTGTTTGTTTATCTCCCCCTACACTCTCCAGAGTGCCCCACTCCTTCGGGCTGCCATAGTACCGACTGCCCGTTACTCACCTTGCTTGAATCCTCCATCCTCACATCTGCAGCCGACCCCAGGGTAACCCGTCACGATCCTTCACCGGGTGGGTCCCTCTTCTTTGAGGGGAAGGCACTGGGAGAGGCTGCCGACGCACTTGCTGTTTGGCCCTGGGGTGCTGCTGAGGTGGACTTGGCTCTCTGGAGGGCTTCAGTGGCGTCAGAAACTGGCAGCCATCATCCGGCTGATCCCTGAAGCATTTTTTCCGGTTTTCTTTGGTTCCCCACTGCATGCTCCTGCAGCACCTCCAGTCTCCACTGGGGGCCACTGCTGAGCAATGCTACCCCACAACCCACCCCAGGAGAGGAGAGCTGTCCTTCCCCCTGCTGACCCATGGCACTCGAGTCCGTTCCCGAACCCAGGTCGTCGGCGCAGTGCGACGTAAGGCATCCAGCGCCTCAACCCTCTGCACCAGTGGGCCGGCTGGGTAGAGATTCAATTATATGCTGATTGGGCATAATATCTGGCTGACATGTCCACTTCTCCCTCACCGGATATGTTTTTACATAATCCCATCCCCCCCCTGCCATCCATGTACCTTTTGGGCCAAAAGCCCAAATTCTGAAATCTTTGTCCACTGTACCCCATACTTCTCAAGCTCCAGTTAATTTTACTGACTTGTTTAGGTCACTCCTGCTCAGGGGTTAAATAGGGCAGGATCCCACAGGAACTCAGTTGCACCAACTTTTAAAAACTGCGAGTTCCACCGCCTTTGTCAGCTTTCTCTGTTGACTACTATAGAAGAGAGTTCCACCACCTCCAAATCTAGATGCGAGAGTTCCCCCACCTGAACATTTCTGATTTAACCACTGCTCCTGCCTCCATTTTTCCCATCTGGTCTCTGTCCACCATGATCACTGGGAGCCACTGCCAAGCGATGCTACCCCACAACCCACCCCAGGAGAGGAGAGCAGCCAGAGTCTGTTCTCGAACCCGGGTCGCCAGCGCAGTGCGAGGTAAGGCATCCAGCACCTCAACCCCCAGCACCACTAGGCCGGCTGGGCAGGGATTTAATTATATGCAGATAAGCAGATTGGGTATAATATCTGGCTGACATGTCCGCTTCTCCCTCACCAGATATGTCCTTACACATCCCCCCCCCCCCCCATCCATGTACCTTTTGGGCCATAAGCCCAAATTCTGAAATCTGTGTCCACTGTACCCCATTTTTCTCAAGCTCCAGTTAATTTTACTGACTTGTTTAGGCCACTCCTGCTCAGGGGTTAAATTGGGCAGGATCCCACAGGAACTCAGTTGCACCAACTTTTAAAAACTGTACGAGTTCTACCTCCTTTGTCAGCTTTCTCTGTTGACTGCTATAGGAGAGAGAGTTCCATCACCTAGAAAGGATAGTTCCACCACCTAGAAATCTAGATGTGAGAGTTCCCCCACATGAATATTTCTGATTTAACCACTGCTCCTGCCTCCATTTTTTCCCATCTGGTCTCTGTCCACCATGATCCCTGGGGGCCACTGCTGAGCGATGCTACCCCACAACCCATGCCAGGAGAGGAGAGCAGTCCTTGGGGTGCTCAATCCTCTCTTTTCCATTGCCAACCCACGGCACCCAAATCCGTTCTCTAACCCGGGTCGCCGGCACAGCGCGAGGTAAGACATACAGTGCCTCAACCCTCCGCGCCACTGGGCCAGCTGGGTGGGGATTTAATTATATGCAGATTAGGCATAATATCTGGCTGACATGTCCGCTTCTCCCTCACCGGATATGTCTTCACATAATCCCATCCTCCCCGCCATCCATGTACCTTTTGGGCCAAAAGCCCAAATTCTGAAATCTTCGTCCACTCTACCCCATAATTCTTAAGCTCCAGTTAATTTTACTGACTTGTTTAGGCCACTCCTGACCAGGGGTTAAATTGGGCAGGATCCCACAGGAACTCAGTTGCACCAACTTTTAAAAACTGTACGAGTTCCACCACCTTTGTCAGCTTTCTCTGTTGACTACTATAGAAGAGAGTTCCACCACCTAGAAGGGATAGTTCCTCCACCTAGAAATCTAGATGCGAGAGTTCCCCCCACATGAACATTTTTGAGTTAACCACTGCTCCTGCCTCCATTTTTCCCACCTGGTCTCTGTCCACCATGATCCCAGCTGTTCATATTTGTTCACGAATGTAGTTAAATAGTGTCATGTTATTTCAAGTACATGCTCTTTCATCTCAGTCAGTAGATATATACAGCCCCCCCCCCCTTTCTGTAACTTGAACTTCTCCTATAACTTTTGCCGACATCTTCTCATAAGCTGTTTTAGGATTTTGCATGTTGCAGTTCCAAATCAAAAGCTGAAAATTCCAAGTTGTCAAGAATTACAGGTTTCCGTTTCCTGTGTGCGATTGAAATCTGATTTCAGATTCCAGAATCTTATTCTAATTCAGAGTCTGATTCAATCGTTTCGTAGATTTAGGACTGTTGGTCTCCAGTTCTAAAAATCCTAAATACAGATCGGAATCCGACTAATCCAGTTCTGTTAATCAGATTCCGAGCACCCCTAATTTGTATGTTATTTATCATGTGTATTTGTGTATCTAACCTTTGCCCTAGTGTAAGAAACACAAGAATGTCATCATGGGATAGGTGCTAGAAACTGTGCAGAACCGTATGCTTGTTTAGCTGCATAACAGTGAAGTGCTACTGTAGAAAGTCTCAGAAACAAGCTGCAAAGTCTGAATCGGCAAACCATAGACACGTTTTGCCCTTTTTAAGACTCATAAGTGTGGTGTTGCAGTTGCTATAACCTAGTACTGAAGGCCAGTCAGCTTTTTTTGTCGTCTTATTAATAAAAATTATTAGGCAATACAGGTATACTGTTCCTTATACTTCAGTACAGTATAGTACAAGAACATTGTTGTTTTGTTTGGATCATGGTAAACCCCAAATGGTTAAAAAAAACCAAAAACCTCCATATCAAAAAAACAAACAAACAAAAAAAAAACACACTAAATCAGAGGTTATACAAAAACCATGTTAGCTGCACATATTCCCTAATGCAAAGCATGTCAGTATGTGCCAGTTGCCATGAGGGAACTGTGAAGCGATGAGTAACATTTTCATGTGACGATTGCATGCTGGGAATATTCACATACTGCAGCCGTTTGCACTTAAAAATGTCTTCATTTACTTCATTATCCATGCCTTGCAACTCTCTGTACATTCACTGCTCTGCACCACAGTGAGTAGTGCAGAGCTGCTTAATCCACTCCCAACAGATCTTTGTGGACCAGTCTTGGAGTGGCGCATCAGTGATCTGAGAAGTGTCAGTTGCTGTGGTGGTGGGGAGCAGAAATGCTGCACATGTTTTCTGTCCATTTACTGACACACCTCACTACCTGCAGCAGTGCCTGTTAGGGTCAGGGTGGAAACCAGTTGAGGGAGGAGTGGGAGGGAAGAAACATTAACAAAAAAGAAGTTGTGAGGGAAGAGGTGTAGCCAGCAGAACGAATGGTGCGAGATAGAGATTTTCATTCCAGACTCTGCACCAGAGCTGGGTTTAGGTTAGAGGGAGGCAGGCAGATTATTTGAAGACCATGGGGGACTAGGCAGTGTGTCCTCTGTCCCCACTTTTATTTGTGCTTGCAATCAAGCCACTGGCAATTAAGGTACGAGAGACTAGGGAAATCCAAGGAGTGCAGGAGAGATCTGGGATCCACCACAGAATTACCCTATACGTGGATGACTTTTTTGTTCAAATCACAGAGCCAAGCCGATCGATGCCTGTATTGCTTCAGGTCATTGCTGACTTTACCACATTTTCTGGTTATAAAATTAATTTGCATGAGTCCAAACTGGTATATCTTCCTGGACATAAGTCTCCACCACTCATTCACACTAGTGGGATTGGCGCCGGAGGCACTAAGACCCATCGGGAGCAAACTTTTGCTGGAGGGTCGGTGAGGCTGACGCCCATGAGACACCGGCGCCCATGAGCAGCGGCTTTCAGGCGGTATGACCATCTCGGCGGCGACCCTCCAACCGCCCAGTTCCTTTTTCCCTACCGCCGAAAGGCGCTTCAGTGACGACGCCGCCACTTGTCGGAGTCAAACTTCAAACTAGCGCATAGTTTTCAGTTTGTTTTTTTGTAACATTATCACGATAGTAGTATCGCTTAGTTTTATTCTATTTTTCGTAAAATTTTTCTAATATTTAAATTTAACTTACTTGAAGAAGTCTCGGCCTACTGGACGGAGTCGACCATGAGCAGGTCAGGTGACGGTAGGGAGACTTCGTATGAAAGCTGTTCAGTCAGCCGGGCTGGGTCCGGTCAGCCTCCTTCTCCTCAGCGGGGTTCCGACTACGGTCAGTCCGATGCCCGGGGGGATGGGCGGTCCCCCCGGCGGCATAAAAATAAACGGTCGCATTCTCGGCGCCGTTCGGCCTCGAGCTCTTCTTCGGCCCACAGGTCAAAAAAGAGAAGGCATCACTCGAGGTCGCCCTCTGGTATGTCTGCGCGTCGACGGTCGGTTATCGTTGCTAGTTGCCGGTCTCCTTCTTCGGAGTCGCCAACTTCCGATAATCGTCGTCCTCGACTATCGAGCCCCTCCGCCTATAGGTAGGGCTCCAGATGAGCAGTTTCATCAGTGGGCGCTCTTATGGAGCGATGGGCTCGGAGGTTGGTTCTTCTGCCTGGCTCGGTTACTCGGAGCCCTCGGCCTCCGGCGATCAGGTAGGCGGTTGGACCTTCCTAGTCGCCGGCGCGCCTTCGGTGCTAGCGACTCGTGCTTAGGTGTTCCCCTCACATGACTGCGGCGCAGGGGCCTCACCGATGCCCTTATCTCCTGTTTTTTTTTCTCTTGCTTTCCAGGTTCCCGGGCTTTTCAGCGCCTTCTGCAGGGTCTGTGGTCGTGGTCGGGCGCTCGCTGGGTCCGCCTGAGCTTGCGGCGCCGCAGCGTTGCCGCGCGGGTCTCGGGCGGCTGGCGGGCGCCGCTGGTCTCAGCGCGCCCAGCCGGTGGTGCCGCTGATCTGGCGCGCGGCGTCACAGCGCCGGGGGTTGCGGGCGCCGCTTTGCCGCGCCGCGCTGGCGTCTTCACGTGCGCCGCTCCAAGCTGGGCGGTTGCTCAGGTTCTTGGCGGCGCCTCGGTGTCGGGGTTTTCAGTCTGCTTTGTGGCCGCTCTCGGCGCAGCCCTTGGGACTCTCCTTGTTCTTCTGCCATTTCCTCCTCCTAATTTTCACTCCTTTCCTGTCCAAACAGTCCTTTCTGGACCATCAGGAGATGATGTTGAGCCTGACCCAGACCTTCGGTTGGGTGATGAGGTGGAGAAACAGGATCTTTCTTTGCTACAGAGCCTGTGGTCGAGGACCTGTCCTTTAAGTCTCTGTTGAAGAACCTGGGATCCACTCTTTCTCTCCAGACTACAGACATCGATCCTGGGAAGATATTAAGACTCCAGTATCTTCATGCTTCGAGATCCCTACGGATTTGACTCCTCGATTCAGCTTTCCTTCGAGGACGCTGTCTCAAATGGTATGGAATAACCCTGTTTTATTCCCTCAGTGGCTAAATCCATTGATAAGAAGTATTCAGCTCCCAAGGATCGTCCCATTTTGGCATCCCAAGCCTTTGCGGATCCTATTGTAGTCCTGGCAGAGAATGACAAGGTCGTTCTTCCTCAAACTACTACAGCTCGACCTATTAACAAAGAGTCTCGTAAGATTGATACATTAGGTAAGAGAGTCTTTGCTGCCTCCACTCTAGTATGCGTATTGCCAGTTATCAAGGCTATTTTTCTCAGTATGAGTATATCCTGTGGCACTCTATGAAAAGAATGGTTGAAGCTCTTCCAGATTCGGATTCCAAGTCAGAGCTTCTTCTGACCGTTATTAGAGGTATTGAGTCCAATAACCAACAGGTCAAAGCCGCCATGGGCGCTTTAGACACTGCTTCTCGCTCAGCAGCAGATTTGTACTCGGCGCCATTCCTGGCGCGATACTTCTGGCTTCTGAATGATGCTCAGCAGCAGGTGATGGCGCTGCCTTTTGATGGCTCCTTTCTTTTTGGCCCTCAGGTGAGGCAATCCTTAGAGGCCACTCAGAAGACTAGATCGCTATTAAGTTGGCCAGACCTCCGCCAGCCCCTCCTCGGGGGCATGTGAACAGACGTCAGTTTCATAGTCGCCAGTCCTTTCGAGGCAGAGGCAGGGGAAGCTTCCATAAAAGCCAACCTGCCCAACCTCAAAAGAAGACTCAGCAGAAAGCGCAGGGACCTAAAGCTCCCAGCTGCCACCTTATGAGTCGTTGGCCCAAGTTCCATCCACTCTGCCCGAGGTGGAACTTCTCCTCCGTGGGAGGTAGGTCGCCTGATGCACTTCTACAACCAGTGGAAGTCCATAACCTCAGACAATGGGTCCTTCGGATAATTCAGAGGTTATTCTCTCAATTTCTTGAAACCCCGACTTGTCCTCCCACACGACAACCCAGGTTGTCGGCCTTCAGTCAGACCTCCTCACCGCGGAGATCCAGGGCCTTCTGAACAACAGGGCAATAGAACTGGTGCCCCGCATTCTGCGAAACACAGGGTTCTACTCCATTACTTTCTGGTTCCAAAGAAATCTGGGGATGCTCCCATTCTAGACCTCAGAAAGTTAAACAAATTCTCCCCAGGAGAAATTCAAGATGATTTCCCTAGGTACCCTGTTACCCTTGCTGCATCAGCACGACTGGCTGGCCTCTTTGGATATGCAGGATGCTTACCAGCATATCCCGTCCACCGACCCACACTAAATTCCTCAGGTTTGTAGCTTTGGGTCAGCATTATCAGTTCAGAGTCCTGCCCTTTGGGCTATCCTCGGCGCAGAGTTTTACAAAGTGTTGTGCAGTTCTCGGCGCATCTCAGGAAAGTCGGACTCCGAGTGTTTCCCTACCTGGACGATTGGCTTAGCAAGCCCCTTCCGCCAAGGGACTTTGAAGCCGTGCAACCACTGCCTTTCACGTCCATGGAGTTCTGCTGAATTTGGAAAAATCTCAACTGCAACCCTCCCAGAGGCTCCTTTTCATAGGACGCTTTAGACACCTCTTCAGCGAAGGTTTCCTTCCAGAGGACAGAAGACTCGACATCCTTCGTATGGCCCGTTACATCAGGGAGAACCAATTGGTTACAGCTCTCTCGATGCAACGCATGTTGGGTCCTCTATGGCGCCTCGGTCTTCACTGTCCCTCTGGGTCGACTGCACATGAGAACCACCCAATGGATGCTCTCCACTCAGTGGTCCCGACCTCTCACCCCCAGTCTTATCCCATCAAGGTGGCTGAGCCCCTTCGAAGGTCTCTCACCTGGTGGTCTCAAGAGAGCAATCTCCTGGAAGGATTCCCCTTTGCTCCCCCGGATCATCAGATCTCCATCACCACAGATGCATCGCTAATGGGATGGGAGCTCACTGTCTCTCCTCCACACTCAAGGTGTATGGACTCAGTTCAGAACTCATCTCCACATAAATGTCCTGGAGATGAGGCGGTCCTCTATGCAATCCGAGCTCTGAAGGATGTCCTTTGTCACAAGAACATTCTCCTTCAAGCGGACAACAAAGCAGTGATGTATTACATCAACAAGCAAGGCGGTGCTCATTCTTATCCCCTTTGCAGGGAAGCAATGAGGGTGTGGGAGTGGTGCTTGGGCACAAGTCTCTGATTCAAGCGGTTTATCTGCCAGGTATACAAAACGACCTAGCAGATCACCTCAGCAGAACGGAGGCAGACCCTCACGAGTGGTCTCTCATCCAGCCGTAGCTCGGTCCCTGTTCAAAGAGTGGGGACTCCAGACCTGGACCTTTTGCATCCCCACTCAGCATAAAACTGCCTCTCTTCTGCTCCAGAAATCCAGGGCCTGGCATTTCTGTCAGGATGCGTTCAGGCTGCGGTGGACAAAGCGCTTTTTCGCCTTTCCACCACTTCCTCTAATCCAGAGTACTCCTCAAGTTCGGTCTCAGGGGACCAAGATGATTCTCATTGCTCCTTCCTGGCCTCGGCAACTATGGTTTCCTCTACTCAACAGTATGTTGGCAGCCTCTCGAGACCACTTCCTTTGCAAATCAGTCTTTTGACTCAGGGTTCGTTGGTCCATCCCAACCTGAAATCACTTCACCTTCATGCTTGGCTCCTGAAGAGATAGAAGTGAATGGTTCAACCGCCTCAGAGAGTCTCAGACATCCTTCTGGCTGCTCGGAAGCCAGCCACCCAACGACGCTTCCAAATGGAAACGTTTTTTCTCTCTGGTGTGCAAAATCCTCTTGGAATCCCTTTTCCTGTCCTCCTGGCAAGGTTCTGGAGTATCTTTTGGACCTATCAAACTTAGGGTCTTCAGTACTCCACAGTTAAAGTTCACCTTAGTGCCATCTCAGCGTTCCATGAGCTGGTTTCTTCCTTAACTCTGGCTCCAGTTACCTATGGTGAAGAGATTTCTTAAGGATTCTCCATACAGACCCCTGTTAAGCGTCCAGTTGCAGCCTGGGACATTAACCTGGTGCTGGACATGCTCACTCGGAAGCCTTTGAACCCCCTAGCTACCTGTGAGCTAAAATTTCTTACCTGGAAGACTGCCTTCCTGGTGGCCATTACCTCAGCCACGGGGGTCTCTGAGATACATGGCCTGTTCTTCGGACCCTCCGTATACTGTATTCCATAAGGACAAGGTAGTTCTCCGCTTACTCATCCTAAATTTCTTCCCAAGGTTGTGTCAGAATTCCATCTGAATCAACCTCTGGTACTTCCAGCTTACTTAGCTAATTTCCAAAATGAAGGGGAGAGCTCTTCATTCCTTGGATGTTAAGAGAGCCTTGGTTCTATTTAGATAGAACCAAGGATGTTCGCAAGACTCAGCAACTGTTCGTTTCTTTCAGCGACACCCGGCTGGGTCAACCTGTCGCTATTAGATGTATCTCTTCATGGTTAGTGGCATGCCTTCGTCATTGCTATTCCATGGCTCAAGTTAAATTAGAAGGTAGAGTGTACGCTCACTCTACTAGGGCGGTCGCGGCATCCCTAGCGGAAATTCGCAATGTTCCAATTGCAGATATATGCAACGCCGCTACCTGGAGCTCAGTGCATACTGCGTTAAGCACTATGCACTGGATGTTCATGCCAGGCGACATTCCGCGATGACAGAACTATCCTTAATGGGCTTCTATCTTAGGCGTGAGCTCTGGCTCTCCTGCCGCCCTTTTGGGGATTATCAGCTGGTACTCTCCCACTGGTGTGAATGAGTGGTGGAGACTTATGTCCAGGAAGATAGGAAAATGACGTACCTAGAATGTTGGATCTTCTTGGACCAGTCTCCACCACTCCATTCACACGCCCACTCTCCATCCCCGAGCTCACCGTGTATTGGTCTTCACCCTCAAATCTTTTAGGCGTGAGGACTTCTTTGCTGACCCTTCTTACACGGGTCATACGGACTATCTTATGTCCGTTTTTTAATGTTGGGTTTACCCTTTACGTTAGTTGCGCTGCACCTCCTTGGTAAAAAAGGTACTGAGGCGGTTGGAGGGTCGTCGCCGAGATGGTCATTACCGCTCGAGCCGCTGCTTGCGGCGCCGTGTCTCGCGGCGCTGTCTCTCGCGCCGCCCCTCCAGCAAAAAGTTTGCTCCCGATGGGTCTTAGTGCCTCCGGCGCCAATCCCACTAGTGTGAATGAGTGGTGGAGACTCGTCCAAGAAGATCAAGAATTACGGTAGGTACGTAATTTTCCTATCTTGGACGACTGCAAGAGGCTGGTAGACTAGAGACCTGGGGCCTTAAAGAGGTCACTGACCATCTTAAGTATTTAGGGCTACAGGCTGGTAGGGACTTAGGAACCCTAGATCATTTGAACTACTCGCCACTACTTTTAACGATTTAACCTGGTGGAGGCACTCCCTATTTCTTGGCTGGGTAGAATAAACCTTCTGAAGATGAACACCCTTCCGCGGATATTATATGAAATGCAAATGTTCCAGATGGGCTTCACGCGGATGGACCTGAAGCAGTTGGAGCAGGGCTTCGCCGCCTTCTTGTGGCAAGGAAAACACCCTCACATGAGCCTACAATGCCTTAAGACTGTTCTCCCTGCCTGAGGGGGGGGACCTGAACTTTCCGAATCTGGAGAGCTATTACTTAGCGAGTCAACATAGGTGTATCCAAGACTGGGTAAACCAAACCCCAGCAGCTGACTGGTTGGATCTGGAGGAGGAGGAGGGCTGCCCAGGCTCTCTCTCGGCATATTTGGCAAAGGGGGGAAGGCGTGTGACATATGACTGACTTAGTAACGCTATTCCACTGGTAAGTTGGGTTTGGAAGCATGGGAACAGGTGAAAAAGTGCAGGGATGCCACAGAGGATGACACTTTATTGATGCCTATGGCATGTAACTCATACTTCCTCCCAGGACTGCATGACAATGGTTTTAAGGAGTGGGAGGATAGGGGAGTGGGTTGTTTAGGTAATCTTTTTACCATGGAGGGAAAGCGCTCTTTTGTGGACCTGCAGGGGAAGACAGGAGTCCCACATTCCCATTTCTTCTGATGCTTTTAGGTCGGGTCCTGTGGTAGAGGTCTGGGTCGGGACCCAGTCAATGTGTTGCCACTAGCCCAAATTAAGCAATTGGTATAGCCTTCTAAGAGAAATAGAAAAGGGAAGGTACAAAAAAATGTCCAGCAGTATTGAACTTGTTTTCCCGATTTCTCCAGTGAGGATGCCACACCTCCGCCAATGACCGGAGTTCGGGGAGGCGAGGTGAGGCCGGAGACAGATAAGAGCGCCTGCTGGGCTGCTTTAAATCTCTGGGTGGGAGGCAGGGTTTCCAGCTCTGGCGACCCCTGGTAGAGACTTGAGGGCACCACAAGCTGCCGGACTGCACATAAGGAGCTTGGCTGATACAGGCAGGGTTGCTGTGTGCTGCAGCGTCAGACGTGCACCACGCACGGGGACGGGGGGGTCTCGGGTTTACACCACGAGAAATACCTCTCCAGCCCTGAATAGGTGACGGCCCTGTCAGTGCCACTGCCACACACCCAATGCTGGTTCCCCGCCACTGCCGCCCTGCAGTCTCCCCAGGTTGCAGCCTCCCGACCCAGGGAACCGTAACAAACTTGAAGATGGCGGGGGACCACAGCGGGTGGTAGAGCAAGTCGGCGAGTACAGTGGCCTGAGAGAGTTCCAGGCAGAGGTCTACAAACAGAAGTGAAAAAAAAAAAAAAAAAAGCAGAAAGTGCAATATTTTAAGTATTTGGTGTTGTACCTGGATTCAGATCTAACCTATACATATCATGTATCGAATTTAACAAAACTTAAAAATCAGAAAGTAGGGATGTTATTTAGACTTCAAAGTATGTTGACATTACAGGCAAGAAAACAAATAGCTCAAAGTATGTTACTTTCTCAATTGAATTATAATTCATTTTTTGTTTACAGCTTTGCCTAAACAAGTATTGAATAGTCTTACTATGACATTTCATAGCATTTGTAGGTTTGTCTATAAGTTACCTTATAGTACTCATCATTGTATATTGTACCAGGCTTCTGGGCTACTACCACCAAGATCAAATTCTGTTTATTCTCTTTGCTGTACAATAGATAACATAATGAGACTACAGGATCTGTCTCCCTTGTATTCACTGTTATCCCTTAGGGAAGTTTCTAGGAATTTAAAATCAAATACTACCCCAAGTTTAAACTTGAGGATAACAGAAACAAAGATGGGTGATCAAGCTTTTTCAATTCAAGATTCCAAATGTTGGAATAATCTTCCATCTGCAGTTAGATTTGGGAACAGCCATAATTATTTTAAAATGAAATTAAAGCAGCATCTCTTAAATAGTATACAATGTCATTGCTATTTTTAAAATGTTTGTATTAATTGACTGTATGCTTATTTGTATGTTTCTATTTTGTATTAAGTGAATGTAAACGTTATCCTGTAAATTTGATTTTACATCTTGTGACAGTATCACAGTCCCGGGTTGCATGTGAAAAAGGGCATTTGCTCTTATGTTTACCCGGTAAACAAAAGAAAAAAAAAAAAAGTGGCCCAATACAAATTAATTCACTGTCTGTGTTGTCCTCCCCTGATTGTACACGAGTTTAATCCCATGCTGTCTTCTGTGTGTGGCAGATGTGGGGACTCCCTGGCTACATACGTCCACTGCTTTTGGGCTTGTCCCATTCTGCAGTCTTTGTGGGAGGCCGTTGCAACGGAGCTCTCCACTGTTGCGGACCAGCTGATACTGGTGACACTGGTTTCCCTGCTGTTCAGCATAAAAGACTTGAGGGAGGAGGGTTGGGCTACGTACCCACCGTTGGGTCAGGGTTCTGTTAGCCCTTGCGGGACAGTGCATCCTAAACACTTGAGTCTCCTGTGTTAAGCCAGCAATTCAGCAGTGGAAAACTTTGGTGGTTCAAACTTTGGCAATGGAAAAACTGTCATACCTACTAAAGGGGGGAGGGAGAGAAGTTCCTTGAGGCATGGGAGCCATTTCTGTATTCCCTTTCCCCAGCAGAAGCCCAGCTTCTGAGAGAGGAGCTAGTTAAGGGACAGGAAATTTTGTGTGTGTGTGTGGGAGGGGGTGGTGACATAGATGATCTTAAGACTCTGAGCTCAGGCTTGTGGCAGGGTTCCTCCCAACACATTTGACCAGCAACCGAAATCACTTACTTATTTATCTTTTATTACTTGGCTGTGCCACCATTACACGAACGTATTGTTGGAATGGACCGGTTGTGAGTTTGCTATGTAAGTTTGTTATTGTTAGTGTTCTTTCTTTTTTTCTCTTTCCCCTTACCTGTGTGTGTTATGTGTATTATGGAGTTTGTTAATGTGTGCACAGCCACATGGCTTGTAAAATATGTCTCGGAAGCTGTGTATTGTCTGTTTTTACTTTTAAATTAATAAAAAGATTATACCAGAAAACATACCATGAGTAAGTCAGGTGGGACACCTGTATTGCTCTACAGTTCCCGGGTGTGGCTGTACAGCAGATAGGTGCAGCATTGCGCTTTACACATGGGAGATGTGACACTGAGGATGCTGCTGTAAGGTATACATGCTCACTCTTCAGTGTTGTTTCCAGATTTATGTGGTGCCACATTTCACTTTATGTTCACTGTGTTACAGCATAAGTTATGTGGCATGGAGTTAGTAAACAGTAACCCACAACAGGGTATGGGGCTATGGGGATTTAATGCATGGCTGGGTCAGGGTGCGTTGAGGGATGAGGCACATGTCGTCACAGCACCCCAGCCGTGCATTAAATTCCCATAACCCCATACCCTGGAGTCAGTTATTGCCCTTACGTTTAAACAACAGATAAATATCCAGAAAGGTGTTTTTTGTTTAAAGATCAAGAAAGATTTTGTATCCTGCCACCTTGCAAAATAGTCTCTAACAAATTATGCATACTGCACTGCTGTTATGCACACCGAAATGTCACACACACACTATTGAGATGATTTTTGACATTTCTTTTGCATACACTGACTCCTACATTGCCTTCTATGCTTCCTTTAACACCCCCAAAAAACCCACACACCCTCATATGCACTGTAACAGTCACGGAAGATGTGTGAATCCCCCACCTAGCATGTATTGATGTCTGCCTCTCACCACACCGTGGCACTGCAACACCCCATACAGCACTACAAAGCTGTAAACTGGCTATATAGCACTCAAAAATGCCAGAGACAGGACCGGGCTGAGCTGCTCTATCTTCCTGGACATAAGTCTCCACCACTCATTCACACTAGTGGGATTAGCGCCGGAGGCACTAGGACCCATTGGGAGCAAACTTTTTGCTGGAGGGTTGGCGCGAGAGATGGCGCCGCGAGGCACGGCGCCGCAAGCAGCGGCTCGAGCGGTAATGACTATCTTGGCGACGACCCTCCAACCGCCTCAGTTCCTTTTTTCCCGCCGTCGAGTGCACTTCAGTGACAACGTCGCTCGCCTGTCGGTAGTCAAACTTCAAACTAGCGCATAGTTTTCAGTTTATTTTTTTGTAACATTATCACGATAGTAGTATCGCTTAATTTTATTCGATTTTCGTTAAATTTTTCTAATATTTTAAATTTAACTTACTTGAAGAAGTCTCAGCCTACTGGACGGGTCGACCATGAGCCAGGTCAGGTGGCGGTGAGGAGACTTCGTGTAAACTTCATTCAGTCAGCGGGCTGGGTCGGTCAGCCTCCTTCTCCTCAGCGGGGTTCCGACAGCGGTCAGTCCGATGCCGGGGGATGGGGTCCCCTCGGCATAAAAATAAACGGTCGATTCTGGCACCGTTCGGCCTCGAGCTTTCTTGGCCCACAGGTCAAAAGAGAAGGCATCACTGAGGTCGCCTCTCTGGTATGTTCGCGCGCACGCGGTCGGTTATCTGCTGTAGTTGCCGGTCTCCTCCTTCGGAGTCGCCAACTTCCGGTAACCGTCGTCCTCGACATTGGAGCCCCTCCCCGCCTATAGGTAGGGCTCCAGATGAGCAGTTTCATCAGTGGGCCGCTCTTATGGAGCGATGGGCTCGGAGGTTGGTTCTTCTGCCTGGCTCGGTTGCCACGGAGCTCTCGGGCTCCTCCGGCGATCAGGTAGGGCGGTTGAACCTTCCTAGTCGCGCGGCGCCTTCTTCGGTGCCAGCGATTCCGTGCTTAGGTGTTTCCCCCTCTCACATGGCTGCGGCGCAGGGGGCCACACCGATGTCTCCTTATCTCCTGGTTTTTTCCTCTAGCTTCCAGGTTCCTGAGGCATTTCCCGCACCTTCCGCAAGGTCTGTTGGCTTGTTGGCAATCGCTGGTGCCGCTGGCCTGGCGGCGCCCGCCCAGCGCCCGCCGTTTTGGTCGGGCGGATGCGCATCGGCTTCGCTGTACTGTTCGTGCGTGCTGGCGCTCTACATAGTGATGCCATCCTTCTAGCTGTCACTGGGCAACAAGCGCCATAGCCACGTAGTTCTTCAGCTACTGCATCTTTCCTCGGTGCTGCTAACCTGCTTTTGTCTTCTCGGCGCCGGGGCCCTTGGGGACTCTCCTTGTTTTCTGCTATTTCTCCTCTTCTAATTTCACCCTTTCCTGTCCAAACAGTCCTTCCTGGACCATCAGGAGATGATGTTGAGCCTGACCCAGACCTTGGTTGGGTGATGAAGTGGAGAAACAGGATCTTTCTTTGCTTCAGAGCCTGTGGTCGAGGACCTGTCCTTTAAGTCTCTGTTGAAGAACCTGAGATCCACTCTTTCTCCAGACTACAGACATCGATCCTGGGAAGATATTAAGACTCCAGTATCTTCATGCCTTTGGAGATCCCTACAGATTTGACTCCTCCGATCCAGCCTTCCTTCGGGCGCTGTCTCAAATGGTATGGAATAATCCTGCTCTTATTCCCTCAGTGGCTAAATCCATTGATAAAGTATTCAGCTCCCAAAGGATTGTCCTATTTTGGCATCCCAAGCCTTTCGGATCCTATTGTAGTCCTGGCAGAGAATGACAAGGTCGTTCTTCCTCAAACTACTACAGCTCGACATATTAACAAAGAGTCTCGTAAGATTGATACATTAGGTAAGAGAGTCTTTGCTCTCCACTCTAAGTATCGTATTGCCAGTTATCAAGGCTATTTTTCTCAGTATGAGTATATCCTGTGGCACTCTATGAAAAGAATGGTTGAAGCTCTTCCAGATTGGACTCCAAGTCAGAGCTTCTTCTGACCGTTATTAGAGTATTGAGTCCAATAACCAACAGGTCAAAGCCGCCATGGGCGCTTCGACACTGCTTCTCGCTCAGCAGCCGCGAGGTTTGTACTCGGCGCCATTCCTGGCTCTCGTACTTCTGGCTTCACGAATGATGCTCAGCAGCAGGTGATGGGCTGCCTTTGATGGCTCCTATCTTTTTGGCCCTCAGGTGGAGCAAGCCTTAGAGGCCACTCAGAAGACTAGATCGGCCATTAAGTTGGCCAGACCTCTGCCTGCCCCCTCTCGGGGGCATGTGAACAGACGTCAGTTTCATAGTCGTCAGTCCTTTCGAGGCAGAGGAAGCTTCCATAAAAGCCAACCTGCCCAACCTCAAATGAAGATGCAGCAGAAAGCGCAGGGGCCTAAAGCCCCCAGCGCCACCTTATGAATTGCTGGCCCAAGTTCCATCCACATTGCCCGAGGTGGAACTTTCTCCTCCAGTGGGAGGTCGTCTGATGTACTTCTACAACCAGTGAAGTCCATAACCGGACAAATGGGTCCTTGGATATCGGTCGAGGTTATTCTCTCAATTTCTTGGAACCCCAGTTGTCCTCCCAGCGACAACCCAGGTTGTCTGCCTCTCAGTCAGACCTCCTCACCGCCGAGATCCAGGGCCTTCTAAACAACAGGGCAATAGAACTGGTGCCCCCCATCTACGAAACACAGGGTTCTACTCCATTACTTTCTGGTTCCAAAGAAATCTGGGGATCGCCCCATTCTAGACCTCAGAAAGTTAAACAAATTTCTCCCCAGGAAAAATTCAAAATGATTTCCCTAGGTACCCTGTTACCCTTGCTGCATCAGCATGACTGGCTGGCCTCCCTGGATATGCAGGATGCTTACCAGCATATCCCCATCCACCTGACCCACCGCAAGTTCCTCAGGTTTGTAGCTTTGGGTCAGCATTATCAGTTCAGAGTCCTGCCCTTTGGGCTATCCTCGGCGCCGCAAGTTTTTACAAAGTGTTGTGCAGTTCTCGCGGCGCATCTCAGGAAGATCGAACTCCGAGAGTTTCCCTACCTGAACGATTGGCTTCTAGCAAGCCCTTCCAGCCAAGGGACTTTGGAAGCCGTGCAAACGACTTCTCGACTTCTTACGTCCATGGGAGTTCTGCTGAATTTGAAAAAATCTCAACTGCAGCCCTCCCAGAGGCTCCTTTTCATAGGGACGCTTCTAGACACCTCTTCCGCGAAGGCTTTCCTTCCAGATGACAGAAGACTCGACATCCTTCGGATGGCCCGTTACATCGGGGAGAACCAATCGGTTACAGCTCTCTCGATGCAATGCATGTTGGGTCTCATGGCGTCCTCAGTGTTCACTGTACCTCTGGCCCGGTTGCACATGAGAACCACCCAATGGATGCTCTCCACTCAGTGGTCTCCGACCTCTCACCCCCAGTCTTATCCCATCAAGGTGACGGAGCCCCTTCGAAGGTCTCTCACCTGGTGGTCTCAAGAGACAATCTCCTGGAAGGATTCCCCTTGCCCCCGGATCATCAGATCTCCATCACCACAGACGCATCGCTAATGGGATGGGGAGCTCACTGTCACTCCCGCCACACTCAAGGTGTATGGACTCAGTTCGAAACTCATCTCCACATAAATGTCCTGGAGATGAGAGCAGTCCTCTATGCGATCCGAGCTCTGAAGGATGTCCTTTGTCACAAGAACATTCTCCTTCAAACGGACAACAAAGCTGTGATGTATTACATCAACAAGCAAGGCGGTGCTCATTCTTATCCCCTTTGCAGGGAAGCAGTGAGGGTGTGGGAGTGGTGCTTGGAGCACAAGTCTCTGATTCAAGCGGTTTATCTGCCAGGTATACAAAGCGACCCTGCAGATCACCTCAGCAGAGCGGAGGCAGACCCTCACGAGTGGTCTCTCGATCCAGCCGTGGCTCGTCTCTGTTCGAAGAGTGGGGACTCAGACCTGGACCTTTTGCATCCCCACTCACACAAACTGCCTCTCTTCTGCTCCAGAAATCCAGGGCCTGGCATTTTCTGTCAGGATGCGTTCAGGCCTGCGGTGGACAAAGCGCTTTCTTAGCCTTTCCACCACTTCCTCTAATCCAGAGAGTACCTCAAGTTCGAGTCTCAGGGGACCAAAATGATTCTCATTGCTCCCTCCTGGCCTCGGCAACTATGGTTTTCTCTACTCAACAGTATGTTGGCAGCCTCTCCGAGACCACTTCCCTTGCAAATCAGTCTTTTGACTCAGGGTTCGTTGGTCCATCCCAACCTGAAATCACTTCACCTTCATGCTTGGCTCCTAAAGAGGTAGAAGTGAATCGATTCAACGTCTCTCGTAGAGTCTCAGACATCCTTCTGCGCTTTCGGAAGCCAGCCACCCAACGTGACCTTCCAAATGGAACGTTTTCTCTCTGGTGTGCAAAGTCCTCTTGGAATCCCTTTTCCTGTCCTCCTGACAAGGTTCTGGAGTATCTTTTGGACCTATCAAACTCAGGTCTCCAGTACTCCACAGTTAAAGTTCACCTTACTGCCATCTCAGCGTTCCATGAGCCAGTTTATTCCTTGACTCTGGCTCAGTTACCTATGGTGAAGAGATTTCTTAAGGGGATTCTTCATACCAGACCCCCTGTTAAGCGTCCAGTTGCAGCCTGGGACATTAACCTGGTGCTGGACATGCTCACTCGGAAGCCTTTCGAACCCCTAGCTACCTGTGAGCTAAAATTTCTTACCTGGAAGACTGCCTTCCTGGTGGCCATTACCTCAGCCCGCAGGGTCTCTGAGATACATGCCCTGGTTACGGACCCTCCGTATACTGTATTCCATAAAGACAAGGTAGTTCTCCGTATTCATCCTAAATTTCTTCCCAAGGTTGTGTCAGAATTCCATCTAAACCAACCTCTGGTACTTCCTCTTACTTAGCTAATTTCCAAAATGAAGGAGAGAACGAGCTCTTCATTCCTTGGATGTTAAGAGAGCCTTATGTTCTATTTAGATAGAGCCAAGAATTTTCATAAGACTCAGCAACTGTTTGTTTCTTTCAGCGACACCGGCTGGGTCAACCTGTCGCTATCAGATGCATCTCATCATGGTTAGTGGCATGCCTTCGACATTGCTATTCCATGGCTCAAGTTAAATTAGAAGGTAGAGTGTACGCCACTCTACTAGGCGATCGGCATCCCTAGTGGAAATTTGCAATGTTCCAATTGCAGATATCTGCAACGCTGCCACCTGGAGCTCAGTGCATACCTTCGTTAAGCATTATGCACTGGATGTTCATGCCAGGCGGCATGACGCATTTGGCAGAACTATCCTTAATGGACTTCTGTCTTAGTCGCGTGAGCTCTGGCTCTCCTGCTGCCCTTTTGGGGGATTATCAGCTTGGTACTCTCCCACTAGTGTGAGTGAGTGATGGAGACTTATGTCCAGAAAGATATGAAAATTACGTACCTACCGTAATTCTTGATCTTCTTGGACGAGTCTCCACCACTCATTCACACGCCCACCCTCCATCCCCCAAGCTCACCGCTGTGTTGGTCTTCACTCCCTCAAATCTTTAGGCCGTGAAGACTTCTTTGCTGACCCTTCTTACACGGGTCGTACGGACTATCTTATGTCCGTTTTTTAAAGTTAGATTTACTCTTTACGTTAGTTGCGCTGCACCTCCTTGGTAAAAAGGTGCTGGCGGTTGGAGGGTCGTCTGGCGAGATAGTCATTACGCTCCGAGCCGCTGTCATGGCGCTGTGGCCTCATGTGCCATCTCTCCGCACGACCTTCCAGCAAAGTTTGCTCCGATGGGTCCTAGTGCCTCCGGCGCTAATCCCACTAGTGTGAATGAGTGGTGGAGACTCGTCCAAGAAGATCAAGAATTACGGTAGGTACGTAATTTTCATCTCTCACTCTCTCTCCCCCTCTTTCCCCCTTCCTTCCTGCCATGCCTGCTAACATAGATCACATCAATGCAGAAGACCGGGGTGAGCTGATCTCTCTCTCTCTCCCCCCCTCTCCCTCCCTGGTACACGGTCTGACTCTCCCTGGCACTATCAAACCGTGGAGTTCTGACAGTCACATACACAGCAGCGCAGAAGAGCTGACATCTGGCCATCAAAACATGACATGCTGTCCTGAGCTCTGTCTGCATTGCTTGGATGGGAGGGAACAGGATAGCACCAAACCAACATATTCAGTTTTTCCATGGCAGCCAGGGAACGCAAACTTTCAGTGGTGGAGTACACTGACAACCTTTACCCTGCTGTGCGCTGTCACTCTCTCTTGCTCTCTGCCACTCGCTGCAGCCTGTTCTCTGTCTCTGTCTGTTGCTGCACTGCACCCGGTTTCCATGCTTGCATCTTCACTGCCACTGTGCCTCACTGTCTCGGTAACTGTCGTTGGCACAGACAATTCAAGTGGGAACCATGGCAGGGGGATAAGAGACAAAAACACACGCACTGCAACAGTTCACATGGCAGCCCGTTATGCTTCTGGAGTGGACGGGAGGGGGTTCACAGAGTCTCGCTGGGACCTGGCAATACCCCTTCACACCATACTCCATTGGGAAAGTACTGGAGCCCGGGGATACAGTTGTCACTCATCTTGCTGCACTGCACTGAACAGAGCCACATACAGCATTGTAATGTCTGTACTTCTCAACGGCGTAGGGGTGCTCACCTTGCTCCCTGTTCTGAGCTTGGGTTTGGTGTCATGGTGACTTGGAGGGGGGGTTGGTGCTCCACCTGCCTGTGCTGCTCACTGGATAGTCACATAGAGCGAACAACTATTGAAAGACTGAGAGAGAGTTAGAGAGAGAGAGAAACCGAGAGAGCAACACACAGTACAGTAATTGTCATTTATATCTCCCACTCTCATTATGTGTCCCTCTCTCACTTTTTCTCTCTCTCTCTTACTGTCAGCGTGATACTCTGACATAACTCGGGGAACACAGTGACCGCACAGCTGACATACCATCAATACACCAGAGCTATGGCACACTATGTTGCCCACTACAGCTCTCTCGCTTCCCCACTTTGTGTCATGGCTGCCGCTGTCTCTTGACTTTCTCAACTGAGGAACAAGAGCATACAGTTCTCCAGAGTCCCTCGCGGTACCATGCATTAAAAAGGGAATTTAATGCATGGCCGCGCAGAGGGACTCCTCCAATGGGATTGTACGCTTTCCGCAACCCATGTTATAAGCCCTGATGTCCCTCGTGTCTCATAAGGTCAAGTAGCAATGTCCGTTGCATGTCAGTTAATTTTAGTTACAAAACGGAGATAAACTATGGGTGTTAAAACACAGCTGAGGAAACTGACAAAAACTGTTGGGCAATCATATTTAGTGATGCTCACCATTAACTATTTCAAATGTAAAAAAATGTCAAAGCAGATTTAGAACAAGGGGAGGCATGAACCGCTGCTTTAAATATTGATGAGTGACGGCTAACTGATGTAACAGTTTTTAATAATTTCAGCACCATCAGTTACTAAAAGGGCAGCAATATGTTTTAAAACTGTAATATTCGTCATTTTTTTTTAGTGTTTCTTCTTTTGTCTCTCCTGCTCCAGCAGCAGCCCCACAGCCTTGTTATCGATCTTCTCATAGACTTTCTGGTTGCCCACCACTCACCCAGCTACGTGATGGTGGGTGGCTTGCCATGTCGGTCGTGCTGTGCCTGGTGGGGCTGTATTGGACTAGGGCATTTTCCACAGCTTTTCTCCCAGGGCACCTGCATGCAGTGAAGTACAGGCACTTGTGGGTTGGTGTGCATACATGCTGGTGTCTGACGGCAGCCCTTTTGGTTCTGATGTGCTCACATGTGCTGCAGAATGGCCTGATGGGAGTCCCATAGTAAAATGCTGAGTTCCCCCACCTTGAGGGAGGAGAGCTGTCGCTGGGATGCTTAATGCGCCCTCCCCTGGCCACAATGACTTGTGCTTGTTTCCAAACCCCCGTCACCAGCATAGCGAGCCCCTCTTTGCACTGGCAGACCAGCTTCATCCATCACTTCTAAGATGAATTGCTGCTGCCTGTTTAACAAAAAATAGCTTTAGCAAAATGAAGCTGGTAAAATGCAAATAGGCTGAAATGCTGGCTTTTGATGGCATTCATATTTAAGCTCATAAACATTTTTTTCCCATGCAAATTTTTTTAGCCCTGACCAAACCGTGTCATCTTTCCTGAGGGTCAGCAGCTGCTTATCCCCATCCTCCATTAACCTGGTAGCTTCTGCTGCTGATTCCCCTAAGGTTTGCCCTCCTCCCATGGCTAAACTCTAGAGGAAGTCTATCCACCCCCTGTCGAGCTCATGATCCAGTGGCAGGCTGGTGGCAAGCTTCATGGCATGGGGTCAGAGTATACAGGCTTCTTCATTGAGGTAGAGGCTGGTGTTTGTGTCATTTTCCCTCTCTCTACCCACTAGATGGTTCTGTGAAGCCTTAAGGTGCTGTGGCAGTGTCTGGAGGGGGGGGTACACTCCTTAGCCCACTGGTCTACTACAGGAGTCACTGTGGTGCCAGATGTGATACCTTCCACTTTTTGACATGGAATCCCTGCCATCAGCAGCATTGTCTCTCGGCCCTGATAGCTTACCCACCCAGGTGACCAGAGTCCACGCCCAGAACTGGCCAGTCCCCTGTATTTATTGATTTTAGAGAAAATTCATTTTATAATCTTTCCTTCAAAGACCCAAGGATTCGTTTTAATACATAGGCAAAGAGATGGTCATGGCCGAGACAAGGGTCTTGGACTTTTGGAGGACTGATTTTGGCAGGATGGAAGAAGTTCTGAAAGGACACCTTGCTGGGATCAGAGTGGGGATAGGTGTGTAACAGAAATGGACCATAATAAAGAAGGAATTGATGTAGGCCACTAGTGAGTGTGTCAAAAGGAAAAGTAAGAAAGCTAAGGCCAAAAAGCACAGCTGGTTTGGCAAGGTGGTGGCAAAAGTGGTGGGGGATAGGAGGGAAGCCTTTAGAAAGTACAAGCATACTTAGAAGGATGTGTATATTGTGGACTACGCTGCTAAGTCAAGAGACGAGAGCAGGGCAATAAGGGAGGCAATGACCACGAGAGAGGTACAGCTAGGCCAGGGGGTAGAAGTGGGTGAAGAAGACCTTTTTCTGGTATACAAGGGAGAAAAGAAACATAAAGGATGAGATTGTCAGGCTAAAAAAGGATGCTGGATGGCCAGAGGGTAGTGAAGAAAAAGTGGAGGAGCTTTATGGATACTTCTGTTTAGTCTTTCCACAGGAGAAGGATGGACCAGTACCACAAGGGAGTACAGGGTGGGGGGTGGGGGGAGTTGCAGATGGCCCAGTTCAGCCAGGCAGGGTACTCAAGTGCCTAAGTGCCCTAAAGTTGGACAGATCACCAGGGCCAGATGGAATGCATTTGAGGGTCTTTAAAGAACTGATGGAGGCTCCGGCGGATCCCCTGGAAGACCTGTTTAACACCTCTCTGGTGTCTGGAAACATGCCCCAGAACTGGAAAATGGCACATATTGTATCTCTTTATAAAAATGGGCTGAGGGACAAACCAGGGAACTAGTCAGTCTGACCTCAATGGTGGGTAAGCTGGTGGAGACCATCCTGACAGAGAGACTGATAGGCTTTCTGTAGGAAAATGGGCTCCAGGATGAGAGGCAGCATGGGATTGTGTCTGAGAGGTTCTGCCAGACTATCTAATTCACTTCTTCGAGTGAGTCACTAGGACAGTGGAGAAAGGGCATGGGTCACTAGGACAGTAGAGAAAGGAGAAGCAGTCGATGTCCTATATCTGGACTTCAGCAAGGCCTTTGACTCGGTGCTCCATAGGAGACTGGTCAGGAAGCTGGAGGACCCAGTGGGTGGGGGCAAAGCTTGCAGGATGGTTCAGAAACTGGTTACAGGATAGAAGCCAAAGGGTGGTAGTTGGTGAACAGTTCTCAGAAGCAAGGCCTGTGACCAGTTGGGTCCCACAGGACTCAATTCTCAGTCTGGAATTGTTTAACATCTTCATAAGTGACATCACACATGTGATCATGGGTAAAATCTATTTGTGTACATCACCAAGCTCTGTGGGAGAGTAGACATGGAGGAGGGAAGACAGGAACTCAAAGAAGACTTGGCTAGGCTGGAAAAGAGGTCTGGCATTTGGCAGCTGGGGTTCAACACTAAAAACTTCAGTTATACACTTGGGGGCAAAGAATCTGGGGACCAAATACTGGTTGGGCACAGTGCAGTGTACCAGGTCAGAGGAAGAAAAGGACCTGGGAATAAAACCATAAATCATTTGAAACACTGCACATTGCAAGAGAGCAGCAGCCAAAGCAGGATCAGATGCTGGGCTGCATAGTCAGGGGAGTTACCACCAGCAAGGAGGTGGCTATTGTGCCTTTGTACACGTCACTGGTACGATCACACTTGGAGTACAGTGTGCAGTTTCTATTTATTGTAAGTTTTATTAAGTTCCATGAGAATCGAGTCTCCGAGAAGTCCTTAGTGGACTGGATGGTCCTTGGGTCTTTAACTGCCGTCACATTTTCTATGTTTCTAATATGCACCTTATTGTATTGATCGTATAGCTGCTTGTTTGTTTCCCTATTCCCCCTCCCACTGGACGCATCTGGAAACAAGCTGGTACCAGCTCAGTATGCCCTTCCTGGTAAAACTTTTGAAATAAATTATGTGCAGTGGACTCAGCCAGAATACAAAGCTCTTATTACAGTTTCTGCCAGTGGCATGCTGCAGAGTACTGCAGGAACACAATGTAATCTAATGGCAATCACTGCAAATTTTCACACAAGAAAGAGTGACATGCTTATCGTAGTGTTGCATCCTGGCTAACTCCACTATGTTAAAAAAAACAAAACAAAACAAAAAAAAAAGTATTTTGCCATACTGTACCGCTGCTTTATGACGGCATGTTATGGTTGAATGGGTACTAGATGGTTCAGTGTATTGGCAGTGAATCACAGAGCCTTGCACATTTAGGTGACCAATTCAAATCCAACGTGGTTCTCAAGTGGTCAGAGGTCATTATTTTCCAGGGCCTTTTTGGCCTGTGTGGTGCAAGTTGCAATGATCTCAGTTAATTTTCTACTAGACAGATGTCCACATCATAAAAGGTAACATTGCAGTTAGCCCCAGTGTTAGCTTGTTTTTTTTTTTTGTTTTTTTTTACGACAAGCCAAGACCTGAATGAACAGGGAATCTGACACCCATCACTACTAGAGTTTGACCCTCCGGTGTAGATATCAGACACAGTGTGGGGAAAGTTTGCACTGCAGTTGCCCAGGCCAGTACTATACCTGTTTATAATGTGAATGAATGGACTACTTGTATCTTCGGTGTTGTCAGTCTGGCACCTGCGCTGAACACTAAAAGTTATTACGGACATTTTTAAGAAGTAAACAAAATGTAATTAAGACAAAGGCATTAAGACTCTTTATCAGAATTAGCAAATACAGCTAGTCTCAGTGGAACTGATTTCTAAGAAAGGCATTGCTCCTATTTCATGATGTACTAAAACAGAACCACGAGTCTAGCTGCTACGTAATCCAGTAGAATTGACCCCCCTGTAGGTCTGCAGCACACTAGTACGAGTTGTGTAGGAACAGCTAGACTAGGGTGTTATGGATAAAATTGTCAGTTAAAAATCTGTTCAGTTGCTAACATGTGTTTTTTGTATTTTTGTTCCAGTTCTCTGCGCAGAAAGAGTGGGCCAGATGACTAAAACGTACAATGATATAGATGCTGTTACACGTCTGCTTGAAGAGGCAAGTTCTCCTTTTCCTTCAACTCTGAATATCCATTCTTTGCAAAATATCTTGTTTACTGAGTTTTGTTAGCCAGGTTGGCTCACTGGGACAGACATCCCTTTTTCAGGAGTGACCCGGAGATAGTTGCATTCAACAAGCGACTACAGTTCAATTATACAGAAAATAAACAGTTCAACAAAAATGAACAGAGATGCAAGTAACATGAGAATATATTGTGGTTACTGAAATACATACAGATGAAAATCACACCAAGTAACGTCCAATGTGACATAATTATGTGTCTCTAACATATTAAACACTCTTAAGGCTCCTGACCAGAGTAGGGGGAGATGAAGCAGGAATAGTACATTTATGCATCAGTTAGGGAGGAAACCCACAGACGTAAGGGAATGCAATGTTAGGGTGCATTAAAAAACAAGCAAAACAAAGCCCCCTTGTTGAATGAGCGATGTGGTGTTCCTTAAGGTCTGAACGATTGTTTAATGCAGTGCTGGGGTTGCCCTAACTTTGACAAGCCTCTCTCAAAAGTACTGGTGTGTTAGTAAATTAATATGCCTTGAAAAACAGTGCTGAAGTTGGGCAATGCCAGCCTACATCGATCAATCGTTCAAACCCTAAGGAACACCATGCCACACACTTGTTCAGAGTCAGGGAACTTTTTACTCAAACATCCCTTTTCTCTGTTGTTGAGGCTTTGTGCTGCGACCTAGACTGATGCATAAACATAGTTTCTAGGGACGTGGATATGTTGTTCAATCCACACTGTCTGGCAGGTTCCTTGCCGCTTTAAATCTTGCCGGAAGGTCTTCAAGCTGGCTCCTCCCACTCACTCGTTTGGTAAAACCCTCGGCTCCACCCCATGATGCCAGATCTTCCTTACCACTTGGAAGCTCAGGTTCTCTCCTTAGCGTTGAGCGTTTGTAGGCCTGGATCCTAATCCTTCGGAATTTCCTGAAAGTAATTTTAAAGTTTTTAAAGTCTTCATCTTCCCTTGCGGCTACAATGGATATTAAATCTACTCCCGGATTCCGTCGGTGCCCTTGTAGGCAGAAGATGTCCCGGACCAACCCGCATGCCACGTGCCTTTGCTGCCTGGGATTTGCTCATGATCTGCAGGCCTGCGATCTATGCAAGTCCTTCGCGCCTTCGATTCTCTAGGACCGCACTGCCAGACTTCAACTGGGGCGCCCTGAGAAACGGTTTCTACTGGAGAAGTCGAAGGAGGCCCGTTGGACGGTGTCTGCGGCTGCGGGCTCCACGGAGCAGCTGAAGCAGTTGATCACCCACGAGGAGGAAGCGGCCCAGTCTGCATCTTTATCTTCCTCGACGTCGGCATTTATCCCGCTCTCCTTGGGCTCCTCCTATACTGCTTCTTTTAAGGAGCTTTTTCAGTCCCTCTCCACCAAGGGAGAAGGGCCCTCAGGGACTCACACATGTAGGTAGAAGAAAAAGGAACCAAAAGGTAAGTCCCACTGTTGACGTTCGTGGGAGTAGGAGAGATCTCCTTCCCCGGACTGTCAGCTTTCGACTTCGGTCGAGGTTGTGGCTAAGGCTGCTGGCTTCACGGTGTCCCCGTCAGGTCAGCCGGCTGAGACGTCCGTCGATGTGGTCGAGATTTTTCTCAACCCGTTGGATGGGTTGTCTACAGGAGAAGCCGACAACCTTTCTTCACCGGTTCCCCGGTGGTTACTGAGGACTTGCCCATGTCTCTTGTGCTGAAGTCCCCGGTCAAGGACCCTGAACCAAGGGATGAGCGGGTTTCCCCTGCCCCCTCTTCGACCCACCATTGGTAACCCCTAAGGTTTCGGTCCTCCTCCATGTCAGGTAGGTCCCGCCGACATCGGTGGTCTCAGTCCCGGCATCACGGAAAGCGGCATCACTGCCCGTCCTCTTCGGAGGATAGGCTCCGGCGCTATGAGGACATGATATGGCAGCAACTCTTGCTAGCCGGTAATAAGCCGACTCCGTCGTCTTCACCGGCCATTAAGTGGCTGTCGCCCGAACGACCGAAGCAACCCCTCGCTGTTGTTGAGGAGCCGACTCTGGCACTGATTGTTCGGCCGAAACCGGCTGCTCCACCCATTGTGGTGGAACCACCGCCTCCACAACCTAAGACTGAGGCCCCAACCAAGGATTCTAGGTCGGGTCAGGGCTTGCCCCACAGGTTGTTGGTCACCCTCATTCCTGATTGGCCTCGGCAAGTGGTGGGAGGCTCAGGCGCTCGGCAGCTGTTCACAGACTCCTCGGAGTCCGACAACACCTCCTTGTATTCTAGGCCCCTTGACCTGGAATCTTCCGGGAGTCAGTCGGTGAACGAGAGCCCATCCTTGTTCCTTAGAATTCTTCGGCTCATCTCAGAGTCCACTGGGATGCACCTCGAACCCGTACAAAAATGGGCCAGATGTCCCCTCACGGAGATTCTGGACCAAGGGGATTCCCCCATGGAGGCTTCCTTGTGGACGAGGCCATCGTTGGTCCGGCCCTGGAACTGTGGCGGCGGCCTGCATCCTGTCCTGCACCTTCGGCCAGGATGGCTCGCAAGTACGCAGTCCCCACGTTGCCCTCGCCGTTTTTCAGCACCCTCTGCTGAAGGCTGGGTAACCTATAGCGTACGTGGAAAACATAGAAACATAGATTTTGACGGCAGATAAAGACCGCTTGGCCCACCCAGTCTGCCCATTTCCCTACCTAATGGATAAGCTACAGATTCTAGTTAACCAGCAACCTACTTCTTTCTACCCCCACCACCTAGAATTGCCTTATGACTGTCTCATGCATACTTGAATTCAACCACAGTTTTTGTCTCCACAACCTCCGCCGGAAGGCTGTTCCATGCATCCACAACCCTCTCTGTGAAAAAGTACTTCCCTACATTACCTCTGAGCCGCTTCCCCCTCTATCTTCAAATTGTGCCCTTGTTCTTGCACATTCTTTTTGAAAGATGCAACCTCTTGGACTTTGTTGATTCCCTGAGGAACTTGGAAAGTTTCCATCATGTCCCCCTCCTCCTCCTTTCCTCGAGAGGCTATACATATTAAGCTCCTTTAGTCTCTCTTCATATGTCTTCTGGTGCAGACCCTGCACCATTTTAGTTGCCCTCCTCTGACAGCTTCCATCTTGTCTGTGTCCTTGTGGAGATTGGGTCTCCAGAACTGCACACAGTACTCCAGATGGGTCTCACCAGCTGTCTGTAGAGAGGGATAACAACTTCCTGTTTTCTACTGGTGATGCCGCTCTCATGAATCCCAGTATTCCCCTGCCTCCTTACTGCCCTCTCACATTGCTTGCCCACCTTAAGTCATTTGATATGACTACCCCCAGGTCCCTTTCCATTTTTGTTGTTGTTAGTATCTCACCCCCCATTGTGTACTCTTCCCCTGGGTTTTTGTTTCCCAGGTGCATTACCTTGCACTACTTAGCATTGAATCTAAGCTGCCATTCCTCTAACCTTGTCAAGTCCCTTCTCATTCTTTCCACCCCACCTTGTGCATCAACTCTGTTGCAGAACTTTGTGTCATCTGCAAAGAGACATATTTTCCTTCCAGTCCTCTGCAATGTCGCTTATAAAGACATTGAAGAGGACCGTCCCACACTGAACCTCAGTGTACCCCACTAGAACCTCCGCTCTTCAGAGTGGACTCCATTTACTATTACCCTCCGTGTCCTATTCTCCAGCCAATGCTTTACCCAGGCTATCATCTTGGGACCCACTCCCAGGCTGCTAACTTGTATATTAATCTTTGTGTGGACTGTGTCAAATGCCTTGCTAAAGTCTAGGTAGGCCATGTCCACAGACCCTCCCTGATCTACTACTTTGGTCAACCAGTCAAAGAAATCTATTAGATCTGCCTGGCATGACCTTCCCGCTGAATCCATGCTGCCTTGGGTCCTGTGCCCTCTGGCCTCTAGGTACTTTGACAGTTCTTTCC
This sequence comes from Neoceratodus forsteri, assembly GCA_016271365.2. Lineage (NCBI taxonomy): Eukaryota > Metazoa > Chordata > Ceratodontiformes > Ceratodontidae > Neoceratodus > Neoceratodus forsteri. The sequence goes on from CM057456.1 coordinate 825,132,782, forward strand.
TTCAGAAATGATTCCATCATTTTCCCTATCACCGAGGTTAAACTAACAGGTCTGTAGTTTCCTGCTTCTGCCCTGCTCCCACTTTTGTGAAGGGGAATCACATCTGCCCTCCAGTCCTCAGGTACCACCCCATCCTCCCATGATTTGTTAAAGAGGGTAGTCAGTGGTGTCACTTGTTCTACCCTTAGTTCTTTTAGAATTCTGGAATGAATCCCATCAGGCCCCATTGCTTTGTCCACTTTCAGTTTTAAGAGTTCTTTCAGAACCCTTTCTTCTGTAAATGGGCTGGTATCACTTCTGTATCCAGAGTGTTTCTATTGTTTTAGGTACCTCCCCCTCTTGATTTGTAAATACTGAGCAAAAATATTTGTTTAGTATCTCTGCCTTTTCACTGTCACCCTCTGCCCACCCCTCTCCCCTTTATTAAGCCTCACTATCCCTCCCTTAGTCTTCCTTCGCTCCTTGATGTACCTAAAAAAGGTTTTATCCCCCTTCTTAACCGAGTTGGCTATCTTTTCCTTGGTTCGGGCCTTTGCTGTTCTGACTGCCTTCCCAGCTTCCTTTTACTGTAACTGATACAATTCTCTGTCCTGCTCCTTCTGTGATACCTTGTACTTTCTGAATGCTTTCTTTTTCTCTTGAACCTTCACTGCCACCTCCTTTGAGAACCATAGTGGTTTCTTACATCGTTTTGTTTTGTTTATTTGCTTCACACAAAGGCTTGTTACCTCTGTGATGGCAGTTTTTATTATTCCCCATTGTTCTTCCTGCCTATTTGCTAGTGCATTCCTTAGGCACTCACCCATTTTGGCAAAATCAGCCCTCCTGAAGTCCAGTACTTTTGCCTTTGTATGGCTTTACTCTATTGCTGTGTTTATTGTGAGCCATACTGTTCGATGGCCGCTAGTTCCCAGATGGCTACCCACTTCTACATCTGTGATCCTCTCTCCTTCTCCATTTGAGAGAACCAGGTCTAAGATTGCTCCCTCTCGAGTGGGTTCCAATACTAGTTGTCTAAGGCATGCCCCCTGTAGGGCATCTAGAATAACCCCACTCTTAGAAGTGGCCACTGCAGCTGCACTCAGTTAACATCTGGCATATTCAGATCACCCATCAGCAATATATCCTTTATCTGCCATTCTAAGTATACTTTCTATCATTTCCTTGTTCATTTCCTCCCTGGGGGCTCTAGATACACCTCGTGCAGACTGTGGTGCCATTGCCTGCCTCCAAATTGACCCACAGTGCTGCTTCTCCTCCCATTTACCCTTTGTTCTGTTGCTTTGATTCCTTCCCTTATGTAGAGCTACTCCTCCTCCTCTTTTACCCTCCCTGTCCCTCCTGTAGATAGTGTATCCTGGTATGTTTACGTCCCAGTCATGGTTCTGTGTGTACCATGTTTCTACGACTGCCATGATATCCAGATGTTCCTCCTCCATCAAGGACACTAATTCAGAAAGCTTGTTACCCAGACTACGGGCATTGGTACTCATTGCTCTCCATTTTTTGACAGCTTTACCTTCTGTAGCAGCATCCCCCACCGACCTTTCTACCTTGGTCTTTTTCTGATTTAGTACCCTGTTTTGTAAGGGGAGGCTGGGATTTTCCTGCTGCTTATCAGTGCCTCCCCCCTTGACTAGTTTAAAAGCTTGCCAATGAAGCATTTAAACCGATTGCCCAAAAGACTTGTTCCCTTCCTGGACAGATGCAGACCATCCTGCCAGTATAGGCTGGTGTCCCTCCAGGTGGAACCCCAGTCCCCAATGAAGCCAAACCCCTGTGCTCCACACCATTTTTTCAACCATTCATTAAACTGCATGGGGCAAAGTACCCTCACATCACCCATGCCACTGACAGGCAGCACCTCTGAGAAGGATACTGTGTGTGCTACTTGTCTTAGGCCCCTCCTCAACTCTACAGAGTCCTTCTGCACTGCTCTAATCTCATGATGAGCCAAGTCACTTTTCCCTAGGTGGACAGTGATGTCCAGCTCAGACTCTCGTGCAACTGTTCTCAAGATCCTATGGATGCGCTTCCTGTCCCTCTAAACCATGGCACCAGGCAGGCACCTTACTTCAGTTTTCCATGCTCGCCCCAGTTCTATCTCCCTAATAATTGAGTCCCCCACCAGGAGCTGCTTCCTTTCCCTGTGGTGCCCTCTGCCTCCTTCCTGAGGGCCTCCCTTGTGACAGTTGTCTGCAACCGCCTTAGTCTCCTCTGCGGGTGCATCCATAGGGGAACTATGCTCCCCCAGAATGGTGTATGGAGTGTGGAGTGGAACAACTGACTGGTGTGCCTCTGTTCCACCACCCTTACCCTCCCTGAGCCCACTGTGGTCCAACTGCTGTGCTTTCTTCGCAACCTCTGAGGTAGTAGTGGTGGTGGCTCTGGTGCTCCCTGGATGGGGGAGGTTTCCTTACTACTGTCCAGTGCGGCCTGAAGACAGGCAACTTCCTCCCTCAGGGCAGAGAGTTGTCTGCAAACAGGGCAGCATCTCAGCTTCCAGAAAGACTGCTGCCCCATAGCCATTACATTGCACTACTCCCCACATGTCTGTCTACCTTGTTGTTTTTTTTTGTGTGATTGGTTTGTGTTATAGAAATATATATATTGTATAATGTGTATGCTTATATTGTCAGTGCAGTGTGCTAGAGAGGATATGACAGATATATGCACCTTGCCCTCTTGAGGAAATGATGTCAGAACCCCAGGTATAAAGGAACTATTTCCAGGAGTGGGTGGGGTGAGGTGTGGGAAGGGTTTGGGCCTAAACTGTGCCCTCACGAAACAATCGGCTAAAAGCTCTGACCCTACTGGCCATGATGAGTGCCTTCCTGTCAGCAAGATGCCCTACCGACAGTTTGACAGAGAAATACCCTGCTAATCAAACAGAGAAAATCCAAACATCCATGTCAGACACAGGTAAACTTCCCCAGCCCCAAAACAGCCTGGTGACTTGTGCTCTGAAAGCAGTCAGCCCCAATACATGTCAGCTGTGCACAAGAACAGACACAGTAAACAGTATTCAGTCCCTGTGGGTTTAAACTCTTCCTGCACTGAAAATGTTAACAATTGTAACAAAAGTAAAGCAAGGTCCACCTCCCTCTGTTGATTAAAAGACTGCCTTTTCTGATAATTCTAAGTTCCTTATTTCACCCTTCAGTTAGAAGTATCCTCCACCTGAAGAATATTAACTTTCCTAAGGAATCTGCTTCAAACCAAAGACAATTGTAAATTGTAAGGTTCATCTCCCTCTGTTGTGAGCACAACTCACTTTCTTGCAAATCCTAAGTCCAGTGTTGCAGCTTCCAGCCAGAGGTAGCTTCACCTGAAGAATATTAGGTTATCTGATGAGCCTGCTAAAATTAGTACTATCAGGTCTGTAAGATTCTTCCAAGATATTGACTGATAAGTAGCTGTGATGTAAGCACTTCCTGACACAATCTGGCCTTGCCTTTTAAGGCACACAGAGATAAACAAAAGAAAAAACAGTTTCCACCCCCTAGGCACTGTCTGGGTCAAATACACAGCCTGTAACCTGCTCTCAATTCAGGACTCGTGACAAATTCTTAGCCCAGTGAATAACTCACAGTATTACAAATATTGCAATGCAAACAGTCAGTCACTAACTCCAATCAAGTCAGCTGTGCACAAGGACAGACACAGTAAACAGAATTCAGTACCTGTGGGTTTAAACTCTTCCTGCACTGAAAATCTTAACAATTGTAACAAAAGTAAAGCAAGGTCCGCCTCCCTCCGTTGATTGAAAGGCTGCGTTTTCTGATAATTCTAAGTTCCTTATTTCAACCTTCAGTTGGAAGTATCCTCCACCTGAAGAATATTAACTTTTCTAAGGAATCTGCTTCAAAAGGTTCACCTCCCTTTGTTGTGAGCACAACTCGCTTTCTTGCAAATCCTAAGTCCAGTGTTGCAGCTTCCAGCCAGAGGTAGCTTCACCTGAAGAAAAGCCCCCCAACAAGGAGTCCAAGAAGCTGGACTACTCGGGGTGAAAAGTTTACGCTAGTTGGGCTGTGCTGATGGCACATTTTTCACACGCCCTTATGGGTTCCCTGGATGAGGTGCTTCCTCATCTCCCGGCTGACCTTCAGACAATGGTCAAACAGGTGTGGGATCAGGGAAGGATGGTGGCCAAACAACAGTTCCAAACTGCTTTGGACATTGGAGACTCTTGTGCCCGGTCAGTAGCGGCTGCAGAGCTTGGCTGCGGATCTTCACCTTCACGGTGGAAACCCAGCACAAGCTGGCAGACATTCCCTTCCTGGGCACTGACAAATTTGGACCGGGGGTGGAAGGCCATCTCCAGAGGATCGAGAAGTCCATTGCCACGTTGGACTCTGTCATGTCTGCCCAGAAGGACAAAGGCCGCCAGCAGCAGCGTAAAGCCTTTCGCCCTTCTGCCCCTGTGGCACGTCTGGCCCAGCAGCACCAGCAACAGGGTCAGCAGGCTCACGCTTGGCGCCCCAAGGCCAAGTCTGCCACTTCCTCATGTAGGAAGCCTGGAGGAAAGGGTCCAGGTGGCCTCTCAGCCAGCCCTATAATGGGTTGAGGGGTGTCGCCCCAACCTTGTCACTCCTCCCCGGGTTCCCCCTGTGTGGGGACGGCTCCGTCACTTCCTTTCCGCCTGGTCCAGTATCACCACGTACCGGTGGGTGCTGGAAGTGATCGGCAGGGTCCTGCCTCTGGAATTCAAGAGTTCCCGCCTTATCGAGCTGCTGTTCCCACGGGGGGGCATGGCCCGCAGCTGAGCCGACATTGCTCTGCTCCTCCAGAAGGAGGTGATCAGCAGGTGGTGGATCCTCCTCCAACCCGGGGTTTGTGTCCAGGTACTTCCTGGTCCCAAAATGGACGGGGGGCTGGCGCCCCATTCTCGATCGCGACCTGAACAAGTTCCTAAGGCCGCGCACCTTCAGGATGGTCACTCTGGCTCAGATCATTCCACCCTTGGAACTAGGCATGTGGTTCTGCTCTCTGGATCTCCAGGACGCGTTCTTTCACGTCCCAATCCTTCTGTCTCATCAGTGATTTCTCAGCTTCAGAGCAGAGAGATCACTTTACAAGTTCTGGGCCATGCCCTTCGGCCTTTCTCCAGCTCCCAGGGTATTCACCAAATGCATGTCAGTGGTGACAGCATACCTGCGGCGCCGAGGGGTCCAAGTGTACCCTTATCTGGATGACTGGCTGATAACAGCCCCCTCCAGATTGGAGATGGAGCAGTCCAGGGATCTGGCCCTCCAGGTCTGCTCTCAAATTGGTCTCCTGATCAACAAGGCCAAATCGGAATTTGTGCCATCGCAGGTGATTCAGTTCATGGGGGGGGGGGGATCGACTCTCTTTGAGCCAGCTCCTGGCTGACAGGGCTGAGGTTCTTTCCTCCTTTGCCCAGTAATTTCTGGTTGGGCAATTGCGCCCTGCCCGGGACTTCCTGCACCTTCTGGGCCTCATGGTGGCTTGCACCAGCATGATCCGTTGGGCCTGCAGGCATATGCACCCCCTGCAGTGGGGGCTGGCCCGCCATTGTTCACAGCGCTCCAGTCCTTTGGCCAAGCTGGTGACCATGACCCAGATGATGTGGGACAGCCTGCAGTGGTGGCTTGTCTCAGCTCATCTGCAGGAGGGTATCCCGTTTGTCTACCCCGAGCCGACAGTCACTGTTACGACCGACGCCTCTTTGATGGGTTGGGGTGCCAATGGCCTCTTGTCCCTTCAGGAGTCTCGATGCCACATCAACCTGCTGGAGCTTCGAGCGGTTCGACTAGCCCTCACCATCTTCGCTCCGTTTGTACGGGGTCAGGTGGTTCAGGTCTAGACGGACAACACCATGACCATGTACTATCTCAACCATCAGGGCGGGACGCACTCCTTGCCTCTGTACAAGGAAGCTCTCCGCATTTGGTCTCTCGTGATCTGCCTGGAGGCGGATCTCCTAGCCATCCATGTGGCAGGAGCCTCGAACATTCCGGCTGATGCCCTCAGCCGGATAGGCGCTGCATCTCACGAGTGGTCTGTCCTGCTGGAGGTAGTGCAAGACCTGTTCTCCCATTGGGGCACCCCTCAGGTGAACCTGTTCACCTCCAAGGAGAATGCAAAGCTGAGGCTGTTTCACGCCCACCCCTCTGAGCAGGGCTCACTGCAGGGGAATGCCTTCTCGAGGCCATGGACCCCGGGCCTCTTCTACGCCTTCCCTCCATTTCCCTTGATCCACAAGATGCTTCTTAAGGTGAAGAGGGACAAGCCGCAGGTGATTGTGGTAGTCCCAGACTGGCCTCGCCAGTTTTGGTACCTAGATCTTCTCAGCCTCGGCTCCAGGCTCCCTGTGACTTCCAGCCCACCCGACCTGATCTCGGTCAACAAGGGGAAGGTTCTCCATCCGGACCTTCAATCCCTGCACCTGACTGCCTGGTTCCTGAGCGGCTAGAGTTCCAGGCCTTGTGTCTTTCCGACGAGGTCCTCAACGTCGTTGAGGCGTCCCATAAGGAGTCAACCAGAAAATGCTACGCCTTCAAATGGAAGATATTCTCCATTTGGTGTCAGGACAAAGGGTTGGACCCCTCTTCCTGTCCATTGGCTAGTATTTTGGACTGCCTGTGGTCCCTTTCTCAGTTAGGGCTTCGGTCGATGACCCTTAAGATGCACCTGGCGGCCATCTCTGCTTAACGTGCATGGGCCAGCAAGCAGTCAGTGGCACAGGAGAAGGTGGTCGGGTGCTTTTCAAAGGCCTAGACACATATCCCTCCGGTGTGAGAACTTCCACCTCCGTGGGATCTACTGCTGGTACTGGCTAAGCTCATGGGCAAGCCATTCGAACCGATGCACAGGTGCGACATCTCTCACCTGTCGTGGAAGACCGCCTTCTTGGTGGCTATTATGTCAGCCAGAAGGATGGGAGAGCTCCAGGTGCTTTCCATTGAGTCTCCCTACTTGGTCTTCCGCAGGGACAAAGTTGTCCTTCGGCCCCACCCGAAGTTCCTTCCGAAGGTGGTGTTGGAGTTTCATCTTAACCAGGTGTTGACTCTGCCGGTGTTCTACCCCAGTCACACTTCGGAGGCTGAATATAGGCTCCACACTAGGCTACAGCGGGCTCCGATATGGTTCTAGGCCCTGCCCATCACCCAGTGTTGACTCTCCGACTACTTTCAGGATACTGAGTCAAACACCATCGAGTTGCCAGATTCCCCCTCTTACTCCACTCCCGAGGATATGTGGATCAGAGAGACTCCCAAATCCCCCTCCCCCGAAGACCCTTCCTTTCTGGAGGTGATGAGGTTCATTCATGCATTGTAGGGTTGGCAAGCAGAAGAACAGGACCCTCAGCGATGCCATTTGGTGGAGCACCTATGCCTCCTAGAGGTCACCTCTGTGGTCATCCCTCCCCTCATGGCGCCTCACAGTGATATTACTGCCACTATATGGCAGCAGCCGGCATCGGTCCCTCCCTTGCCTAAGAAGACAGATTGGCTGTATCATGCCCCAGATGGTCTGCCCCATTATGGGACCCATCCTAAGGCTGACCCCACCACACTATCAGCTACCCCTGTCAGGACTATGAAGCCTAAGCACCTGGGTGACTTCCCTCTGGATAAGGAGGCTAAGCAACTGGACCACTTTGGTTAGTGGGTTTACATGTCCTCCACTCTAGCCCTGCGCACCCAGAATTACTTGGCACACATGGTGGTCCATCAGCAGTTCCTCTTGGGTCAGGCTACCAGCATTCTAGAAGCCCTTCTGGACTCCTCCTCCTCCTCTAAGGCTCAGTTAGAGCAGCTACTCTAGTCCGCCTCCAAAGTGAGTTTCTACATCCTCTGTGCTGCCTATGCCACAGTGGCCACCTCAGTGTGGAGCACAGCAATGGCTGTTTGTCTCCAATGCCACACCTGGCTTCGTCTGTCAGACTTCACCCCGGGCGTTCAGTCCTCTGTTATGGATGCCGTATCCTGGGGCTCTGCTCTTTTTGGTGGCAAAGTCCAACACATGCTCTCCTCTCTATAGGACTTGAGCAGGGCCCTACAGTCAGGGCACCCCCTCTTCCACACTCATCAGGGCGGGGTGTGCCTGTTCTTCCTTCAACACCCAGCGGAACGACCCACCTGCCACCCACTTTTTCAGGCTAAGAGCAAGCATTGGGCCTCCTCAGCCCCTGACACCCTGCCCCTAAAGCTCCCAGAGTCAAGATGGCCACGCGTCCCACGCCCTCTGCCACCCCTTGACTCACGGCATGACCCTCTCTCCATCCAGGATGCTACTGGAGTTGTTAGGGGGTTCCTTTGCGCTCCACCCAGATGGGTGGAGGATAGTTTCTTCTTTCGCGTGGATTCTGTACTTGTTCCCTAGGGCCACCCTAGTCCTTTCTTTTGGATGGCTACCCACTTACCCTTGGGGGAGAGGCCCCTTTTCTTTGGGAGGAACCCAATTTTTTCCCTGATGTCAATACCACAGAGCCCCTTCCGCAAGACAGAGTGGATGCACTTCCTTTCGTCAACAGTGGGTCAGAGGGAATCTCCAGACATTTTTGGGCCTAGGTCTTTTGAGCCAGTCCCCGTGGGTGGTCACACCTCTGCATGGAGACTTTTCTGTAGTCCTCCATTACGGATCTTCCCAGGAGTCTGGCTTTGTGCTGTTCCTCTACGGAACACATCCCTATCCCCTACTTCTCTCGCTGATCATGTCTCCTGCCGTTTCCTCTGCCTTTATTTTCAGGAGGGAGGCTACCATTTGAATCCTCTCACCTTTGGCCTGTCTTTGGATCCCAAAGTCCTTGCCAACTGTTGCGCAGCAGTGACCGCAGCCCGAGGACAGCAGGGATCCTTCGCAGCCCTCGGCCTTGAAGATTGGTGCCCAATGGGCTTACCTAGGATCCTTATAGCTCTAATCCTAAACTATACCCTGTGGTTGTTCCTTCTTCGGGGGATAGTCACAGCCTACCCTATGCCCTTACTTCCCTCATGCCACTGGCTCTGCTGTACTATGGCATTGCGGGGTTTCTGCAGGGACCAGCTCTTCCTTTTCTTGGTAGGACAGGGACTCCCAAGGAGAAGCTTGAAGAGTTGTGTCCTGTGTCTAGCTCCCAGCCGGCTCCTTTCCCTGGCAGCTGAGCCTCTTGGTGGCAGCAGCCCGGCGACTCGGGCTGTGCTCCCCTGGAGTTTCCGTGGTGTACCCTGTGGGTCCAAGGGGGGATCTGAGGCTGAGACGCTCCGTCCCTTTGGCATTTGATTCAGATCCAGTCATGTGAGTGTCCTCTGAGGTATCTGACCCTGGACGGGGTTCTTCCTGCACATCTCGGTGCATGGAATGAGGGCAGTGTTGCTCACCCTTCTCTGTTACCAGGAGGTCAGGCGGATGCAGGAGTATACCATGCAGCTTGTCCTTTGATTCTTGGTGGAGCAGGTGCCGGGTGTTCAATTCTTCCTAGAGGCTGTTCTCAGCAGTACGCAGGCTTGGCCTCACAGGTGGCACCTGCACACGTATGTGCTTCAAGTGGGGGTGACCCCTCATTTTTCTCTGTTTGGTCCCCATCCAACACCGATCCGTCCAGTTACTGCTTGCTCATCCCCCGACTTGGTGTTTCTCGAGGGATGCATTTGTTCCCTTTTCTTGGGAAAAGGGGGGGCCTCCTATCTCCCACCTCCTTCCTCACCCACTTCCCCTGAGGGTTCTTCCTCCAACTACAGTTAGAAGAGGTAGGAATGTCTGCTACAGTGCCATGTTGGCTACGCCAGGCACGGTCCGCTGTGCTTCCCTATTGGACAGTTGACCCTCTCATTTCTCTTCCCTCTGTTTCGTTTTTGCCTTCCTGGTTCAGGCTGACTTGTTCTATAGAGTTTTGAAGTCCCTCCTCCTTCTCGAATGGCTCCTTGTGACACAGCCATCTCCTGCTTAGAGGCCTTCCTCAGGATCTCTAGGGTTCCCATAGGGGTCAGCATGCTTTCCCCCAGACCCATATACGCTTCGAGGCAGAAGTCTTAGTCGCTCTAGCCGGCTTCCAAGGGATGGAACCCTTTCTTATGTCCAGTCCACCAGCTTCGGGATGATTCTCCATCCCTGTTGGGCTTGCACCTTGGTTCTTCTTAGTTACTGGTCCATCCCTTTTGCCTCTCCGCCTGCAAGTTCCTTGTGGGAAGAGGAGCCTTGGCTCCTTGGGGAATCTCCCACCCTTCTCTTGGGGGGGGGGCATTCTCCATGTCTTCTTTCCTATCTGGAATTACCATTGCTTCTTTTCCAAGTCTTTCCAAGCCGTTTTGGGTTAAGGGGCTTTATGCACCCTTTCACTAGGAAAGGGGACTTTCCAAGCCTCTACCCAGTTCCTACCATTGGTAGTGTCGGGGTTTCCCCTGTACCAGATTACACATCCTCAGGTGCATTATCCCGTACTTTCTCATTGGGGGGGGGGACACACTCCTCAGTTTCTTGATTGTGTGCTGTTTCCAGAGAGCCTATTCCCTGAGAGCTAGGCTCTCTTGGCCATCCTGTCTTTTCTTTGCTACCCTTGATGGCAATTACTTCAGTGCCTTTCTGATGCCAGTTGCAGGGGGTTGCATACTGCAGCTTATCTGGCTATCGACCCACAACTAGCCCCTTCTTGGGGTTGTTGAGGGCCACTCCACTGGGCAGATAGCCCATCTGCAGTCGGTCTCCGGGTCATGCCTGCCACAGGTGGCGGCACGTCGCCCAATGCTGGCTCTGTCAGTTCTTTATCAAGTCGTGCCAGCTGGACATTGCTTTTTGGCACACGGCTAGCCTCGGAATAGAAGTCTTTCAGGGCCTTCTGTCCTCCTTTGCTTACAGCAGACCTCTCTCCTCCTCCCAAGTGTTGTCTCAACTTGTTGGCACTGCTTGGGACTCGGTCCTAACGGTGTTACCTACTGCAAGAACCCCCTCATAGTAAGATAGTACAGTTGTGTAAGAACTTACTGTAATGGTAGATCTTCGAGAGGAGCTCTTGCAGTAGGCATGTTTTTCCCTTCCTAGTCCATCCCCCAGCTCTCTTTTTCACTCAAATTGGCCTTTTCTGTGGCTCCAGGAGCCCCCTCCTTCTCCCGTCACTCCTTTTCACAGGTCTTCAGGGAGAGAACTGGGGCGGGGCTGGGGGACCTCCCCCTTTATACCATAGGGGGACGTTGGTGTTACGATGTCGGGGGCGGTCCCCTGCTGTAGACTGCTAGTTAGAAGTTTTCCACTTGGTTCTAGTGCCCGGCCGCTTAGTCTTAATGGTGTTGTCTACTGCATGAGCTCCTCTTGAAGATCTGCTGTTACAGTAAGTTCTTACGTAACTGTACTTTTTTGTACTTTCGAACAATAAACTGCTGTAAAAAAAAAAAAGGGGAGGGCATTATCTTGTCAGGGTGTCAGCATCTGGAATTGGCATTGGTCTTGGCCCACCACCCAGTTAGTGGAGATTTTGTATTGGATGTTGAATCTTGTCTTTTAACTAACCCTGTTGACTTAAGTGGAGTTATCATTTCAACAAGTACACTGGTTGGGACAGTCAAATGTGTGTAAGGCTGCAACACTTAATTTTGACTTCAGATTATTTTGTTTTTTTAATTTCATAACAGATTATTTGGTTTTAGCGAAAATGACCTACTACACGTCTTGAGTACTATTAACTGGTTTCTCTGTAAGGCTGGATGGGGCACTTTAGATTTCTATTGACAATATTTGCAGATTGTGTGAGAGAGCCTTTGGTAGCATGCATTCCTGCATAAAGCAGAACCAACCTACATTTTCATGGCGATTTGCATATACATGGTTCCATAAGGCTTTGCATAATGGGGGTATGTTTGATTTTGTATTTGTTTGAAACTTGGCTTTGTTGCCAATGCCTTTTTTGGGTAACAGTTGTCTTAGTGCTTTTGTACTATGGTTCTTTGTCTTTTTAAATAAATAAGTGATTTATATCTGGCTGGTAACCTTGGGAACAAAATATGTAAGCAGTAAGAGACAACAGGGCATGGGGTAAGAGATGACGTTCAGTTAGCTGCATTATACGAAGGAATAATCGACTGATGTGGGTGATAAAACACCCTTGGCTGAGGCATTTACTCAAACACAAAGGCTGGTTATTCCTAGAATACTCTGGCTAACTAAATGTTATTACTGCTACATGACTTCGGAATTTTGAAACAAGGATTTTAAAAGCTTTGTGGTAAAGTGAACAGCGCAATAATGCCTTTTTTCCCCTTGTTCTGTGTACTAGATGTGGATAAACTGCCATGGGCATGTCTTAAATGTGTGTAAACTCTAGTGTTCATCTCTTAAATGTGGATAGTTGACTAAGAAAGTGGTTGTAGTAGTCTTAGGTATTAAATGACAGTTTTTCTCTATTCTGATTGGCTTGCAGTAGGTGCCGGTCATATATGTAATAACCACAAATCTTGGTGTATCGTGATACATTTACACAGAGTGCCTTCAGTACCTGGGAAAGTGGTTATCACACATTCAGGCAGGCATCCATTGTATAAGTTGGTCTGAATAAAGGAAACCTGTCATTGAATACCCCACAAACTATTAAAACCACATCCATAGTTGCTCCTCTACATTTGAGATGTGCCCATGGTAATTTATCCACATTAAGGATTTGTCCGTGACAGTTTATCCACATCTTATACACAGAAAAAACAATGCAACTTCCAGTTCAACTACCACAGAGCTTTTAAAATTCTGGTGTGAAAACTCCAAGTCATATCATAGTAATACCATACAGTAAGCCGGAGCGCACATGGAATAACCAGTTTCTGTAGCTGGTAAAACACCTTGGCCTTTGGCCTTTATTCCTTTGTATACTTAGGCTAACTGTTATCACTTAACCCACACTCTGGAGTAATTTTTTGAGATTTAAAAATGGGTAAATTAAGAAACTTATTAAAAAAACAAAAGTTTGTTTTATTAAAAATAGTTTTTTTGTTTCTTTTTTTGATAAAAGGAAGAAGTAAAAGGTAGTGGGAGGACTTGTTAGTTATCTGTCTTTCAACATTCAATAGATGGAGTGTGGAAGAAAGGAAATCAAACTTCTGCAGTATTCCTCTGGCAGAATGTTCACTCTCTCTTTCACAAAACAGAAGGCCTCATTTGGAAGTAAAGTCTCATTTTTTATCTATGGCATGGTATATAGATACATAGAATTTGTCGGCAGACAAGAACCGCCGGGTCCATCTAGTCTGCCCATTTTTCCTACCTCCTACTTAACACTGCAGACAGTAGATGATCTGTGGAAATCCCTCTCTTCCCAGTCTCTAGGATTCCTTTATGTCTGTCCCACACATTTCTGAATTCATCCACCAGTTTTGCCCCCACCACCCCTGCGAGGAGGCTGTTCCAAGCATCCACCACCCTTTCTGTAAAGAAGTGCTTCCTCACATTACCCCTGATTCTACCTCATTCCAACTTCATATCATATCCCCTATTTCTTGGCCATCCTCTTTTCTGAAAGATGCTACACCCCTGTACCTTATTTATCTCTTTAAGGTATTTGAATGTCTCTTATCATGGCTCCCCCTCTCTCTTCTCAACGAGTACATATTGAGGTCTTTCAGCCTGTCCTTGCATGAATTCTGGGGCAGCCCCTGTACCATTTTTGTAGCCCTTCTTTGGACTGCCTCCATTCTGTCTATGTCCTTCCTGAGGTGTGGCCTCTAGAACTAGACACTGTACTCCAGATGAGGTCTCACCAATGATCTGTATAGTGGCATCACCACCTTCCCATTTTCTGCTGGTGATGCCTCACCCTATGTACCTCAGCATCCTGCTGGCCCTTCTAACTGCCTTCTCACTCTGTCCACCCACCTTTAGGTCCTCAGATATAATCACCCCTAGATCCGTCTCCTGTTTGGCCGACAGTACCTCCCCCCCAACCCCCAATTGAATACTCCTCCCTCGGGTTCCGGTGTCCTAAGTGCATCATTTTGCACTTTTTTGCATTGAATCTCAACTGCCATACATTTGACCATTCCTCCAGCTTGCCCAGGTTCCTTCTCATTCTTTCCACCCCCGGTGTGTCGACATCTTTGAGTCATCTGCAAAGAGGCACACCTTTCCCTCCAGTTCCTTTGCAGTGTCACTTATGAAGACATTAAAGAGCACTTGGCCTAGCACTGATTCCTGAGGCACCCCAGTGGTCACCTCCCTCTGGACTGAACTCCATTCACTACCACCTTTTGTATCCTACCGCTCAACCAATTCAAACCCAGTTTACCACCCTGGATCTGACTCCTAGGACACTCAACTCATTTGTTAGCCTCTTACGTGGGACGATGTTGAAGGCCTTGCTAAAATACAGGTAAGCCACATCCAATGCCTCTAACTGATCTATTTCCCATATCACCCAGTCGAAGAAATCTATCAGGTTTATTTGGGAAAACTTGCCTGCTGTGAAACCATGCTGTCTTGGATCCTACTGTGTGCTGGATTCAAGGTATTTCACAGTCCTTTCCTTGAGTAATGATTCTATCAGTTTTCCTACTACTGAGGTTAGGCTGACTGGCCTATAGTTACCAGCCTCCTCCTGCTGCGCTCTTATGGAGGGGATGACATTACCCCAGTTTGCGGGAACTACACCTGTTTCTAATGATTTGTTGAACAAGATTGTCAATGATGCTGCCAGCTCCTTTCTAAGTTGCTTTAAAATTCAGGGATCTATTCCGTCTAGCCCCATTGCCTTATCTACTTTAAGTTTTTCCAGTTCCTTTAGGACTTCAACTGTAAACGGACTGGTATCTCCCCCCCCCCAACCCCCTTAGTACTTCTTGCACCTAGCTGTGGTCCTTCCCCTTCCCTTTCTACCATGAACTCTGAGCAAACATATTTGTTAAGGATTCTGCTTTTTCCTAGTCCCCTTCTGCCACCCCCTTCCCTTTTTAGTCTCACAATCCAACCCCTGTTTCTCTTTTCTCTAATGTGTCTAAAAAAGACTTGTCTCCTTTTAATTGCCTTGGCTATTCTTTCCTCTGTCTATGCTTTGACTTTTCTGTCTACTTTCCTTGCCTTCTTTAGCTTTTCCAGATACATTCCTCTGTCTTCCTCCCTCTGTAATGCTTTGTGTTTTCCGAATGCTAACCTTTTTTCCCCTCACCCACCCTGCCATTTCCTTTGAGAACTAAAGTGTTTTTTTCTGCCTCTTTGTTTTACTTATTTGCCTAATGCAAAGGCTCATGACTTCAGTTATGACTCCCTTAAAATATGCCCATTGTTCCTCTATGTCCCCCTTTTCCCACCCTTCCCCGCCTAGTGCTTTCTTCAGACATACCTCTAGTTTTGCAAAATTGACCCTTCTGAAATCCAGGACCCTTGCCTATGTATGGCTGGATTCCTCCACTGTCCTCACATTAAACCATACCGTATAGTGATTGCTGGACCTCAGGTGACTCCCCACTTCTACATCCCTAACTCTGTCCCCGTTGGTGAGCAGCAGGTCCAATGTTGCTCCCTTATGGGTGTGTTCTACTGCTAGCTGTCCAAGTCCCACCCCCTGAAGAGCTTCCAGGATGTCTCTGCTCCTTGCTGTGGCTGCAGCATGGGTGCTCCAGTTGACATCTGCTAAACTGAAGTCTCCCATCAGCAATATTTCCCCTTTTGCTGACATTTTGTGGATGATTTCCACTTTCGCACTGACCAGTTCCTGCCCCTGTGCCGCAGGTCTGTAGATCACTCTTGCTCGAATGGTATTACCATTCCCTGTTTCCAGCATGACCCACAGTGCCTCCACTTCCTCCCTTATGCCCTGTACTTCTGTAGCATTTATTTCTTCCCCAGTGCAGATAGCCACTCCTCCTCCTCCCTCTTTTCCTATTTTTTTGTAATACAGCATACCTTGGCACAGCTATGTCCCAGTCATAGTTCCCTGTTTACCATGTTTCGGTAGCTGCGACAATGTCCAGCTCTGCCTCTGGCATTGCCACTAAGTCTGAGATTTTATTTGCCAGGCTGTGGGCATTCGTGCACATGGCTTTCCATGTGCTTTTACCCCACTTTTTTACTTTTCCTCCTTTGACCCCTTGTTTTTCCTCTAGTTCCTTCCCAGTTGGCATACTACTGTGTTCTGCTTCTATTTGGGTGTGTTGATTTCCCTTTGTGTTCCTGTTAGTCCTTTTTTGTATTCCGTGATTAATTTCTGTTTTTGGAGGAGCTGCAGCTAAGTTCCTATCTTCTGAGGTGTCTTTGATAGGGTCCTTTGCCTCCAGCTCCCCCCTCCTAGTTTAAATGCCCGATGCTGATGTAAACATTTTAGCCCAGTGCTCGTACTACTTCCTTCATTAGGTGCAGTCCATGGTATTTGAAGAACTTCCTCTGCCAGAAGTCTCTTTGCTTGACACCAGCTCTGTAACCACTCATTGAGCTCCTAAATTTCCTTGCTTCTTATCTTTTCTGTGCTGCTGCCTTTGCCTCACAAAGGAAGGACCTCGGAGAAGGCCAGGGAGGTTGTTTGAGTGGCCAGTCAGTCTCCTAGTTTAATTACTGTTGGTTTCACTTGGCTTCCTCTACTGACTGTCTTGCCAGGTTATTTGTCCTCAGGTGTACCAAGCTCTTCAGGCCGTTCCCTTCTTTCTCCCCCCTATTATTCCAATTTGATCGGTGTCACGTTTTGCAGAGGCACCTGGGAGGCATCTGACTAGCACCCTTGTTTGTGCACAGTTATTTAGATGGGTCTCCACTTCCCGTATCATGGAGTCTCCCACTTGGAATACTCTTTTTACCTTTTGCTGTTTTGTCACCATTTGCCCTCACTGGGCCCTGCCCTATCTCCCCAACTGACTTGTTGTCTTTTCTGTTGTTGCTGTAAATCTTCTCCTTAGTGAGAGGTGCAAAGCAGTTTGCAGTGGAGATAGGTTTTGCATGGACTGATTATATCTGGTCCCTTCTGCCTATTTTATTTCCTCTCCTCTGTACCACCTAACATTCTTCTGAGCTGGTTTGCCTCAGGGGAGTGGTCTTCTAGTCGGGATCTGAGGGTGGAGATTTTGAGGGTGCGACGTCCTCTTCCTGTACATCAGGTACTGCAGCTGCAATATTTTTCCCCATACTGCATTCAGCTGCACTCTGAGATCATTTAGAGTCCTGCATATGGGGCAGTGCCCCATTCTCCAGAGAATCCCTTTGTGGATTGTCGTAGCAACCAACAATATCCATATCTCCTTGTATGGTTTTGCTTCTTCTTTGATGTATACTGTTTCAGCAGGGACCATCCTTGCAAGATGTTAAGTACAGGAGGGGGACTTTTTATGGTCACAGACGAAACACTAGAAATTAAAACTGAATAATACTTCATTTTTTTAATTTGTTCATGTATGTAAGGAAGGGATCGTGAGAGGAAAGAGCATTTTTTTAGTTTAGAGAGTTTTAGTTTTTAGGGCCTACTTGATGTTTTTCCATGTGTTAAGGTAGCGGCCAAATTTGTGATGGCAATTAGGGATGAATGAAGTGGGTCATGAATTGTGTATGATTTGCCCAAATTCCAAATCCCATTGCCCAGATTTGTTCCAACAAGTGCAGAAGTGGGGGATTAACTGATACAGTAGGTCTCATAACTTATTAAGCCAATCAGGAAGCAGGAAATTCCTAGCTCATTTAATAACCATAATTAAATCCGTTGTGATGCAGTTGGGCTTATTTCCCAGTTAAATCAACTGTGCCCCAAGTTTTTTGTCTATATGTATTTTGTAGGTTTTTCCAGTTTTTCTCTCTCAACCCTTGCATCCTGGTATAGTGCACATGTGGAGGCACGAGCATGTCACGCACTGCGAGACGCCCCAACCTACCATTCGCTCCATTACCATCTATGCCTGCCACTGGACCTCCATCCGGTGATGGCGGGACAGTGGATGGGTGATCCTTCCTCCAGGGAGAGGAGAGCCAGTGCTCAATCATGCCCTCCTCCCCCGTGCCGGCACCCCGACCTGAGGTCGTTCTCAAACTGGGTTGCCAGCATAGTGCCAGGTAAGGCATCCAGCACCTCAGCGCCACCAGGCCAGCATGCCTCAAGTTTTTTTAAATATATATTTTTTTTAGTTGTTTGAAAACTGGTGACCAGGAAAGAGAAACTGTGCTGAGACTTGTTTCCAGGTGCGATGTAATGGGGTCACGTAGAGGGTACAGATACAAGTGATGGGTCAAACACCTACTTAAAATACAAGCAGTGAAAATGACAAATACAGTAACAGTCATGTGGTCTGTTTGATTAAGTTGCAAGCAGATACACGCAGCTTATGAGTAAAAACAGGAGCCTAGAGAAAGAGAGAGACGAGGAATAGGGGCAGGAGGAGGAGGAGGTGACACAAGACCTAAGAAGCTGTTTGAGAGAGAGAAAAGAGATGGGGAGACAGAAGGAAGGAGAGAGGCTATTTCAAAGGGAGGACAGGCACATGGGAAAAGCAGTTTGGACAATAGACCGGAATTTTATTTATTGAAATGTTTCACCAGGAAGGCACACTGAGGAACAAGTTGCTCGCCTCCCAGTGTGACCGGGTGTGTGTGTGTGTGTGTGTGTGTGTGAGAGATACAATGGGGATGGAACAATAATACATACATACAAGTTGCATAAGTTACCATGAACATCCATTTGCATAAGACCAGTGTTACATACAGTGGTCTGTACAATATGGGACAATTGAGATAACATCTATTTGCAAAAGACCAGTGTAACATACAGTGATCTGTACAATATGGGACAATTGAGAGAACATACATTTGCATAAGACCAGTGTAACATACAGGGGTCTGTACAATATGGGACAATTGAGAGAACATACATTTGCATAGGACAGATGTTTCAGACATACATTTACATAAGTCAGGTGATACATACAGTGTACCATACAATAAGGTTAATTGAGCGAACAGATAAGTGCAAGGGGAGGAGGGGTAAGGGGCCAACACAGGTATGGACAGGCATAGAAAATAGGCAGCGAGGGAGGAGCAGTGCTAATAAGAAAAGAAAGAAGGCTGAACAGAGGGAGACAACATGGGGCCATGCAGTGGATGTCCTGTATCTGGACTTCAGTAAGGCATTCGACTCAGTGCCACATGGAAGGCTGGGAAGGAAGTTAGTAAGCACGGGGCGGGTGCAAAGCTGGTGAGATGGGTAGGAAACTGGCTGCAGGGAAGGCAACAGAGGGTGGTGGTGGGTGGGGAGCCTCACACCAAGGGCAGTGACAAGCGGTGTTCCACAGGGCTCAGTGTTGGGACCAGTGTTGTTTGGGATATTCATTGCAGACATATCATGGGACATCAAGAGCAAGATCAGTCTGTTTGCTGATGATACCAAGGTAGGCGGGTGGTGGATGACCTAGGGGATGGCAGGGCTGCAGGATGATCTGGCAAAGCTTGAAACCTGGTCAGACACCTGGCAACTGGGCTTTAATGCCAAAAAGTGCAAGGTGCTGCATTTGGGATGAAGAACCCAAGGAGGAGTTACCAGCTAGGGGAGTGCAGCTAGCCCAGACAGAGGAGGAGAAGGATCTGGGTGTGCTCATTACAGGGTCAATGAACAACACGACACAATGTAGGAAGGCAGCTGCAAGGCCAACAAAATGCTGGGTTGTACTGCAAGGGGTATATCCTCAAGAGGAGGAGGTGATTCTGCCACTGTATAGGGTCATTAGTTAGACCACACCTGGAGTACTGCGTGCAGTACTGGCTCCGTGATCTGAAGGAGGGACATTGCTACTGGAGGGTGCAGCGTAGGAGTGACAAAAGATGATCAAGGGGCTGGGGACTTATCTACACGAGAGGAGGTTGAAGGAGTTGAACATGTACTCACGGAGGAGAGGAGAGACAGGGTGACATGATTGAAACCTTTAAATACATGAAAGGAATAAACAAGACGGGTACAGAGGGGCTGTTCAAAGTAAGGGAGGGAGGGCCACCAGGGCCATGATATGAGACTGGAGCGAGGAAGGTTCAGGAGGGAGATGAGACACTTTTACAGAGAGGGTGGTGGCTGGGTGGAATGCGTTACCTGCTGAAGTGGTATGCAGTAGAACAGTGGACTGCATCAAACGAGGATGGGACAGGACAAGGGGGAGGGTTAATGAAGGGGAAGGGTGGAAGGGAGGGGCAGCTGCAGAATAAGGGGTGCTAGCTGCACATTCGAGCAGACTTGATAGACCTCTAGGCCTTTATCTGCTGGCAAATTTCGTATGTTCGTATAACAACTGAAAAACAGGGAAGAGAAAAAGGTAAAACAAGTGCTAGAGATATAGGTGGGTCACAGTGTGTGTGGGCAAACAGTAGGTAATTGAGCAAATGGTAAGTAAGTAAGCAAGTGCGATGGAGAAGAGGAGTAAATTAGTGGAAATGTGAAGCAGTAAATCAGATCAAATCAAATTTATTTATAAAGCGCTTTTCAAAAAGCCAAAGTACATATACATTATAAAACAAACATCCTAAAAGCAAACATTCAGTCATAAAAACTTATAAAATAAAACAGCAGCAGTAATAAAACTAAACATTGTCCCCAAATGCTAAATCAAATAAATAAGTTTTCAGTGAGGACTTAAAAGTCTTGGTGGATAGGCACTCTTAATCTGAAGAGGTAGAGAGTTCCACAGGGTTGGGGCTACAAAAGAAAAGGCCCTCGCACCCAATGTCTGAAGACAGACCCTGGGAACCTCTAGGAATCTCTCATTGGCAGAGTAGAGTGAGCGGAGGGGGCAGTAGGGTTGAAGGAGGTAAGGAGAATGGGGAAGGCCAGTAGAGGGGCAGGTAAAGGGGAGAGAGAAGGAATAAGCAGAGTCCTAGAAGAACCCCTTCAGTATGCAGAGAACCCTGCAAGGGACTGGGAAGGCTGTAGAAGTGGAGGGAGAGAGGGAGGAGGATTAACATCTAAGAGGGGATTAGGACCTAACTCAAAGGAACCCTTCAGGATGCTGAGAACCCTGC
Source organism: Neoceratodus forsteri (assembly GCA_016271365.2). NCBI lineage: Eukaryota > Metazoa > Chordata > Ceratodontiformes > Ceratodontidae > Neoceratodus > Neoceratodus forsteri. Next base: position 825,153,668 of record CM057456.1, read on the forward strand.
AAGGGGTCGGGGAAGGCCAGAAGAGAAGGTAAAGGTGAGAGAGAAGAAAGGCCGAGTCCCAGAAGGACCCCTTCAGGATGCAGAGAACTCTGCAAGGGAACTGAAATGGCAAGAGAGGTGGAGGGGAGAGCTGGTTGTGGGAGAGGGTAGGGACAAGCCCATGGTACAGCATCGGATGTAGAGAATCACCGTAAGAGTGCAAGGGAAGGCCAGTAGAGGAGGGAAAAAGGGGAAGAGAGGAGTGCTAGATCTAGTGGAGATGCATCTGCGGGGGAAGGTATAGGTACTGAAAGGTGGACAGGATTTGTAGGGAGCTTAGAACAAGAACAGCTGAGTGCTAGGTAGTTATTGAGGGCAGTGCTAATGGGAGTAGTAGGAGGATGAGTGACAAATTTGGGGAGGGGAGGAATTCCACATTTTATGGAGATGGTGAGAGTAACCAGATTGGCTGATGAGGGTGGATCTGTGGGGGACAGCTAAAGTACGGGAGTTGGTACATCTAAGGGAGTGGGGGGTTATAAATGAGGAGGAGAGGTAGGATGGGATTTCTCCCAACCAGTGCTTGGAGGTAAATTTAGCGCAGTGAGAGAAGCGCCTGTTTGTAAGAGTGGGGAAGGATAGGGCATGATAAAGATCACATTGGTGGGTGCGAGAGGGAGCAACAAGGGCAAAGCGGCAGAAGGAGTTGAAGAGGGTGTCCAACCTGGTCAGGGAGGATTTTGGAGCAGCACTGTAGATTACATCAAAGTAGTCAGAAATGGGTAGGATCATCTTCTGAACAAGTTCACACTTAGCTGTAGGAGGGATACAACTGTGGTTTCTGAACAGGGTACCAAGCTTGGGGCGCAACTTTTTCTGTATGATATCAGTATGTCCAGAGAAGTTGAGGTATTGGTCTAACCAAACACCAAGATACATGAGGGAGGATATGTCCTCGAATAAAATCCCTTTGAGGGTGTGGAAAGTGGGCAGGGAAGGAAGCCTAGAGAGTCTGTGCCTTGTTCCAAAGGTCATGGGGACAGTCTTCTTGGCGTTGAGGAAAAGCATCAAACCAGAGATAAACCTTGTTGAAATCTTGCTGCAAGCTGGATGTAAACTCTGCTAGACATGAGCCAGATGCATGCAGGACCGCATCATTGGTGTACATGTGTATGTCAGAGGAGGGGGAGCAGACAGAGGGAAGGTTGTTTAGGAAGATATAGAACAATAGGGGCCCTAGTACTGAACCCTGGGGACTCCAGTGACAGTCGGGAGTGGAAGAGAAATGATGTCTGAGATCTTAACTGATTGGGTTCAACCAGTAAGGTAGGCCTTGAACCAGCTAGTGGCAAACAGAGACAGACCAGCTGCCAGGAAGGAGTCAAGGAGAAGGAAGTGGGAGACAGTGTCAAATGCATTGGCAGGGTCGACAAAAATGGCTGAGGTGATTTGACCATTGTCCATCCTGGTAAGGATGGTGTCAGTAAGCCGAAGTTGAGAGGTGGAGGAGTGGTTTTTCCTGAACCCAGATTGGAAAGGAGTGAAGTAAGAGGTGTCAGATAGAAATGTGGTAAGCTGGGAGAGGACAATGTGTTCTTGTAGTTTAGCTAGGGTAGGGTGGAGAGAGATGGGGCGATAGTTGCCAAGGGATGAGGGTTCACCCCCTTTAGGTAGATGGAGGACCACAGCACGTTTCCATGGGGAAGGGACTGAGGCGGTTGAGAATGAGAGATTTAGAATTAGAGAGAGGGGATAGGCAATGGCCAGGGCTGAGAGAGAGAGGAATTTAGGGTCAAGGCCATCAGGGGAGGAGCCTTTGAGGGTTGATGGTGAGGAGGGCTCTTAGTAGCATAGGGGGATACTGTAGTGAAGGAGAAGGGGGTGAAAGGATGGCAGGAGGGTAGCTCGTTGGGGTGGGGGGGTAGGTAGGCAGGGACTTCAGTAGCTCAGTGGCTCAGGAGGGATAGTAGGAGTTAAATTCCGCAGCTTCGGCAGATGGGTCGGCCACAAGAGAACCATTTATTTTAAGCACCGGGAAGGGTAGGGTGGGGGTAAAGAGGGCATGGACCACCTTCCAGAACTTGGAAGGGGAATTTATGTTTGTGATGAAAGCAGTTTTAAAGTATTCGGACTTGGCTAGCCTTGTTGCCCTGGTGCAAGTGTTTCAGAGCTTGCGGTAGGTCGTGAGGTTGCTAGGAAGCTAGATTGATTTTTGACACTTCCAAGCATGATCTGTAGCTCTGAGGCAGGCCAAAAGTTCTGGGGTAATCCATGGTAGGTGGTTACACCTGGCTCTGGTTTGTTTGAGTGGGGCAAAGGTATTCCAGTTCACAAGGAATATTTCTTTAAAGTAAGCAAGGGCCTTATCAACTGAGGGGAAGGAAGTTAGAGGGGACCAGTCAGAAAAGGCAAGGTTGTGCAGGAGAGGTTCAAGATCAAGGGATTTAAAAAAGCATAGTTGCAGGGCTTTATGCGGTGATTTGGGTCTGAGGACTTTCCTGACTATGAATATTGGGTTGTGGTTGTTGAGAGCATCAGGAGGACACCAGAGTGGATGACTCTGTGGGGGTGGGAGGTAAGAGCCCAGTCAAGTAGGGAGTGGTGTTGTCTCTTATGGTTTGGTCGGGAGGGTTCAGAGATTAGCTGGGAGAGGTTAAGGGCTCCAGTTTCATTTCTTGTTTTGATTGTTTTAGGTGACAGCCAATTTAAATTGAAGTCACCTAGGATGAATAGTTCCCCAGAGTGAAAAAGGGTGGTGATGAAGGTTAAGAGGTAAAGTGCGACTGAAGGCTGGACGTTAGGGCGGCATTAAATGCCAGCTGTAAAGATAGGAAGAGTGAAGGGCAGGGTCACATGAATAGCTAGAGCATCATGGGTCGCCAGATTGGAGGATGAATAAATGATGGAACATTGGATGGAGGTAAGAATGTACATGGCCACACCTCCACTCCTGCCGGCACGGTCATGCCTTAGGAGGCAGTAGCCAGGAATGGAGAGTAAGTGTTCAGGGGTCATTTGGGAGGAGATGATGAGGAAGTCAGGAGTTTGGAGGTGAAGGGAGTGGAAGAGTATGAGAGCAGTAGCAAGGATGCAAGTAGAGGATTGGAGATAGTAGCTGGGGGGGTGGGAAAGTTATTTGGTGTTGTTGAGTAGTGAGCAAGTAGGGGTGGTAGAGAGAGGGATAGGAGTAGAAAAAAGGGGAGAGAGGAGAGTAGGTATTGCATTGTACAGGGAGACAGGAATTTAGAAAACTATAGGATTAGAAGAAAAGATTTGGCAAGCTGGGAGCACAGAGGAGGGGACTGGACAGATAGAGGAGCTGAGCTGTGTTTTAGATAGTGAACAGAAGGGGATCAAGATTACCGTAATCGATGCATTGCCCTGTAGAGGTGGAACAATATAACCTGCTAAGGGGATAGTAGACACTTAGTAATTCACCCTGACAGCCTGGGGCTATAAGTAAAAGTGCCCAGATAGGGTTGGAGGGTGCGGAGCCAATGCAAAGCGCTGGCAGGAATTAGTATGAGTTGCTGGCTGAAAAGGGTAGCATGGGCAGTGGCTTCAGAGGGGCCAGTCGCACCACTAAAGGTCCAGGAGGGCTGTAATCTCTGGCAGGCTTGGGCAGGCAACTACTTCGGAGGTGCCGGTTGTGCCGCTGGTAGATTTGCAGACAGGAAGGATCCTGTAGGGCTTGGGCCGCAGCGGAGTGCCCGCTCAAGGGCTTCTCTGAGGAGAGTGGAGACACAAGCAGTGTATTAGCAGACAAGTGGCCACAGGAGGCAGAGGCAAAGGCAAACATTAGGCAAGGAAAAATTAACAAAAGAACAGGTTTGCACAGAGACGATGATAATAGGGCACTTTAGTGGATAGTAGCAGCACAATAGGAGGGGGCTGTTCAGGGGAGCTTTGGAGGTACCAAGGATGGCGGGAAGGAAAATGAGAGAATAACTGGGGGAGAGGCAATTTGTAAATGAAAACTGAATGTCGTTTAGACCCCAATCGTAGGGCACACAGGCAGGGATAGGTGAGAGGAATTTAAGAGTTGGGGAGGTAGTTTTGGAAGAACCAAGGGTGGCAGAAAAGCTGAATCAGGAGACAGGTAGGAAAGCACAACAGAGGTACTGAAAGGGTATGGCTGAAAAGGGTAGCGAGGGCAGCAGCTTCAGAGGGGACAGTCGCACCCCTTGAGGTCCAAGAGGGCTATAATCTCTTGTAGGCTTGGGAGGGCGACGACTTCGGAAGTGCCGGTCATGCCACTAGTGGATTTGCAGAGAGGAGGGATCATGTAGTGCCCACTCAGGGGCTCCTCTGTCTGAGTTGCTGGCTGAAGAGGGTAGTGCAGGTGGTGGCTTCAGAGGGGCCGGTCGCATCGCTAAAGGTCCAGGAGGGCTGTAATCTCTGTCAGACTTGGGCAGGCGACGGCTTCAGAGGTGCTGGCCATGCCGCTGGAGGGTTTGCAGACAGGAGGGATCCTGTAGGGCGTCTGTAGGAAGAGTGGACAGAGGGTGAAGGTAGGCCAGAGAAGTACGGAGGAGGGAGGGAGGCGAGCCAGTACTTGGAAAGGAAAGCAGCACTGAATAGCTTGGCAGAAGTCACCAGGAGAAAGGACTGCTGTGTGACTGAACTTCTCTGCTGGGACTAAAGTAGAAGAACTTTTGTATTTGGACCTTTAAATTAGAGTAAAAAAACTAACATACAAAAAAAAAGTGTGTTTGGGTTAACTGAACTGAATGGTTATCTAGGTGTAAATCTCAGGTGACTGAAAGGACTTAACTGCTGTGAGGTTTAAATTACTTGTAGAAAGATCTGGTAAGTAGGGGGGAGTGGCTTAGCTAGAAGGAAGCTACATTTAAAGACTGCCTTAGAAAGTTTCAGCTAATAGCTTGGCAGAAGACACCAGGAGAAAGGACTGCTGTGTGACTGAACTTCTCTGCTGGGACTATATTGCCCTCCTCCCCTCCACCCAAAGCTAGTTCTATTTTTATAGGCACATGATTTGACTGATGACAGGAACTTCCTGTTTAGGGGCAGGAAGTGAGTGATCACTGACCACCAAGGACCCACCATCCTAGAAGGGCAAGAGTAGCTCTCCGGCCCCCTCTAGCTGCTGGAGGTCTGCCTCTGAGCAAGTAAGTGGTCTACTGAGAAATATAGGATATTCTTGTCTCAGAACAGGACAATCAGGAGCTTAAAGGGCACACAGGCAGAAAGTAGAGAGAGAGAGAGAGAAAAAAACAGGGGAAGAGTAAGGATTGCAAACAGTTAAGGGCCAGAAATAAGACATGTTTGAGTGGTGCAGTGCAGTGGCTGTGGAGCAGCAGTCTTCCGGGAGATGTTCTGGAGGATGCGGTGTTGTCCCATCTGCAGGCACCTCTCTGAGCTGAGGGAGGAGGTTGCTCATCTCCAGGCTGAGTTGGCCAGGATTTGTGGGACCTCCTCTTCCATCCAGGGACCACCAGTGCCACTGCCGTTGCCTCAGAGGTTGCCAAGAAAGAGGAGCGGTTGGACCACAGTGGGCTCAGGGAGGGTGAGGGTGGTGGAACAGAGGAGCATCCCTCCAGTTGTACCTCTCCACAATTTCTATGCCATTCTGGCAAAGTGTGGTTCCTCTATGGAGGCTCCCACAGTGGAGACCAAGGAGGATGCTGGGAACCTCCACAAAGGAGACCCACAGGAGGGTTGCAGGGGACCCTGCAGTGGAAGGAAACAACTCCTGGTGGGGGACTCGACTCCATTGTTAGGAAGGTAGAACTGGGGGAGGAAGGGGAGAGGGAGGTAAGGTGCCTGCCAGGCACCATGGCTTGGAGGGACAGGGAGCGAATCCTCAGGATTGCCGGAGTAGCTGCACAGGGGAGGGAGCTGGATGTCATTGTCCACCTAGGGACAAATGACCTGGCTAAGAAAGGGATTAGAGAAGTGCAGGAAGAGCTTGTGGAATTGGGGAGGGGCCTTAGTCAAGTAGCACGCACGGTAATCTTCTCGGAGGTGCTACCATCTATGGCATAGGAGAGGCTAGGGTGTTCTGCACCATGGGATTCAATCAGTGGTTGAAAAACTGGTGTGGAGCTCAGGGATTTGGCTTCATTGAGGACTGGGGGTCCACCTGGAGTGATGCAAGCCTATACTGGCATGATGGGCTGCATCTGTCCGGGAGGGGAACCAGGATCCTAGGTGATAGGTTTAAATGCTTCATTGGCAAGCTTTTAAACTAGCCAAGGGGGGAGGCACTGGAAAGGAGCAGGAAAATCCTAGCCCCCCAAAAAAAATCACAGTAGTAAGTGCAGCAAACACCAACATAGAGGTGTCGATAGGGAGAAGGGCAGGGGTAAATGGAGAAAGTGACAAAGGCAAGAAGGACAGGGATGGAGCAAAACAGAGTAAGGCCATCAGGAAATGGAGGGTAATGAGTACTAATGCCCGTAGTCTGGGCAACAAGCTCCCTGAGCTGATGGCCTTAATGGAAGAGGGATGCCTGGAAATTGTAGCAGTCACAGAAAAGTGGTACACAGAGAACCATGACTGGGATGTTAACATACCAGGGTACATAACCTACAGGAGAGACAGGCAGGGGAGAAGAGGGGGAGGAGTAGCTGTCTATGTAAAGGGATAAAAGCAACTGAACAAGAGTAAACAGGAAGGAGAGGAGGCACTGTGGGTCACCTTGGAGACTGGAAAGGGCACCACAATCCGCACAGGGGTTGAGTACAGACCCCCATGTCAGGGGGAAGAAATGGACAAGGATATGATAGAAGGCATTCTTAGAATGGCAGAGAAAGGGGAGATACTATTGATGGGAGACCTGAATATGCCAGATGTTAACTGGAGCACATTGCTGCAGCCACATCCAAGAGCAGGGCCATTATTGATGCCCTACAGGTGGCAGGCATTAGACAGCTAGTTTTGGAACCCACTGTGAGGGAGCAATCTAGACCTCGTGATTTCAAACGGGGCAGTGAGAGGATCTCAGATCTAGAAGTGGGTTGCCATCTGGGGACAAGGACCATCAAACAGTGTGGTTTCACGTTAAACTCAGCTACAGAGTCAAGCCATACAAAAGTGAGGGTACTGGACTTTAGGAGGGCTGACTTTTGGCAAGATGGGAGAGTGCCTCAGAAAAGCACTAGCAAACAGGCTAGAAGGTGGTGTGGAGCAACAATGGGGAATTATCAAAACTGCCATCACAGAGGCAACAAGCCTTTGTGTGAAGCAAATAAACAAATCAAAACAAAAGAAAAAGCCACTATGGTTCTCAAAAGAGGTGGCTGTGAAAGTCAGGAAGAAAAGATAGCATTCCGGAAGCATAAGGAAACACAGAAGGAGCAGGACAGAGAGCTGTACCAGTTAAGGCAGAAGGAAGCAGGGAGGGAAGTCAGAAGCAAAGGCCCAAACTGAGGAAAAGATAGCCAACTCAGTTAAGAAGGGGGATAAAACCTTTTATAGGTACATCAGCGAGTGTAGAAAGACAAAGGGAGGGATAGTGAGGCTGAATAGAATGAATGGTGGGTGGGCAGAGGGGGACAGTGAAAAAGCAGGAATACTGAATGAATATTTCTGCTCAGTATTCACAAAAGAGGAGGGGGAAGTGCCTAATCCAATTAACAGAAGCACTCTTGATAGGGGGGTCGATCCCAGTCCTTTCACAGAAGAAAGGGTTCTGCAAGAACTCCTAAAACTGAAGGTGGACAAAGCAATGGGTCCTGATGGAATTCACCCAGAATTCTAAAAGAATTAAGGAGGAACTAGTGAAACCACTGGCTACTCTTTTAATAAATCATGGGAGGATGGGGTGGTACCCGAGGACTGGAGGAAGGCAGATGTGAGCCCCTTCACAAAAGTGGGACCAAGACAGAGGCAGGAAACTACAGACCTGTCAGTCTGACCTCTGTGGTAGGGAAAGTGATGGAGTCACTTCTGAAGGAAAGAATAGTTGAGTACCTAGAGGCCAGTGGAGCACAGGACCCAAGGCAGCATGGGTTCACAGCGGGAAGGTCATGTCAGACAAATCTAATAGATTTCTTTGACTGGGTGACCAAAGTAGTAGACCAGGGAGGGACTGTTGACATGGCCTACCTAGACTTAAGCAAGGCATTTGACACAGTCTCACACAAAAGATTAATAGTCAAATTAACCAGCCTGGGAGTGGGACCCAGGGTGGTAGCCTGGGTAAAACATTGGCTGGACAACAGGACACAGAAGGTAATTGTAAATGGAGTCCACCTGAAGAAAGGTTAGCTAGTGGGTACCGCAGGGTTCAGTATTGGGTCCAGTCCTTTTATTGTCTTCATCAGTGACATTGCAGAGGACTGAAGGAAAAGTATGCCTTTTTGCAGATGACACAAAGATCTGCAACAGGGTTGATACACAAGGAGGCATGGAAAGGATGAAAAGGGACTTGGCAAGGTTGGAGGAATGGTCAGAAGTATGGCAGCTAGGATTTAATGCAAAGAAGTGCAGAATAATGCACCTGGGAAACTAGAACCCAGGGGAAGAATACACAATGGGTGGGGAGGTAGTAACAACAACAAAAAAGGAAAGGGACCTGGGGGTAATCATATCAGATGACCTTAAGGTTAGCAAGCAATGTGAGAAGGCAGTAGGGAGGGCTGGGGGTATTCTGAGATGTATAGGGAGAGGCATCATCAGCAGAAAACAGGAAGTTGTTATCCCTCTGTACAAACAGTTGGTGAGACCCCATCTGGAGTACTATGTCCAGTTCTGGAGACCCCATCTCTGCAAGGACATAGACAGGATAGAGGCAGTCCAGAGGAGGGCAACTAAAATGGTGCAGGGTCTGCAAGAGAAGTCAGATGAGGAGAGACTAAAGAAGCTTAATATGTATACCCTGAGGAAAGAAGGGAGAGGGGGACATGATAGAAACTTTAAGTACCTCAGTGGAAGCAACAAAGTCCAAGAGGGTAGCATCTTTCAGAAAAAGAGACTTGCAAGAACAAGGGGACGAATTTAAAGATAGAAGGAGGGCGTTCAGGGCAATGTGAGGAAGTATTATTTCACAGAGAGGGTAGTGGATGCATGGAACAGCCTTCCTGAGGAGGTTGTGGGGTCTAAAACTGTGGGAGAATTCAAGAATGCATGGGACAGACATAAGGCAATTCTTGTGGGGGGTAGGAAGAAATAGGCTGTTGGTGACTAGGATCTGCGGTCTATCCTGTAGGTAGGGAAATGGGCAGACTAGATGGGCCTAGTGGTCCTTATCTGCCGTCAAAGTCTATGTTTCTATGTTTCACTGTGGGAGGGATGCAGAAAGTGAAGAGATGGGATGTAGAGGCTTTGGTATGGGGAGCAGTGGTGAGTGAGAGGGAGGGAATTGGTACCAAAGTGGCTGAAAGTGAAATAGGGAGTCCAGTCTGGCCAGGGTGGACTTAGGGGTGGCACCACAAATCGCATTTGTATAGTCAAATGTCAGTAAAATCATTCTAAGGATGATCTCATGTCAGGAGGGCAGGCAAGACGTGCTCCTGTAGAGGGCACCAACAAAGTGTGGAGTTTTCTTGTGGATGGCGTTTATGTGGGAAGAGAAATAAAGGTTTCTATCTAGCCACACGCTGGGGTACTTGAAGTGATCAACCTTTTCAAGGGCGGCTATCATCAAGCTTCTGAAAATCTGGAGAGCAACGAGTCAAGTAAATTGTTGCTTGGAGCCAAAAGACATGGCAGAAGAGTTTTTGGCATTAGGTATGAGTTGGTTAGAGTGGAACCAGTGCTGACACATTGTCGAAGTCATGCTGAACCAAGGGATCAGTCAAGAGACCAGTGGCAGTCGGCCTGGTGGCGCTGAGAGTTGAGGTGCTGAATGCCACACCGGTGATCTGGGTTCGGGAACAGACTCTGGCCGTCCGGGGTCAGCAGGGGAGGGAAGGGACTGAACATCTGGAGGACTGCTCTCCCTTCCCGGGGAGGGTTCCAGGGTCTATGACACTCCTGGGCGGCCCCTGATGGTAGTCGGGGGCAGCACAGTGGAACATGCAGCACAAATGAATGTGGGGCAGAGCTGCGGACGGGACGCCAGCACGCTAGTGCCATGGATGTCATTGCATGTCTGAGCTCTGGGGCAGCAAAAGCAGAACCCCCCTGGATTGGGAGGCGACGAGGGGTCCAGTGGACTGCGCCCACATCCCCAACGCTGGGCTGACTCCCCAATGGCTGGGCTGAGCCCCTCACTGGACAGACCCTCTAATCTCAGAAAGGCCACCAGGTAGAAGAGGTGGGCCCGCCCCCAGGGGGGTGCTCTGGGGGGGCTGAAATGTCTGGTTGGGGGTGCCAAAGGGGAGGAGGCTTCAGGCAGGGGTAGAGGTGTCAGTCCGAGTGACCACTTCTGAGAGATGCCCAGTATTAGGGGAGCATAAAGAGAATTTGCAAAAAAAAAAAAAAAAACAGTGGCAAAAAGAACCGTGTCTTCAAACAACATGAAGTCTTGCTATATTATGACAAGTGTAGTTTGTCCCACCACTAGAACTGCTCCGGAGGTGAAAGAGTTAACTTCCATGCAGAGCATGGCGCTTATAGCGCGAGCTCGGTTAAGAAGCTCTGTTAGGGTGGTTTCAAACCAAAACCGTCAGATTCTTTACTCCGCCTCACTGAACAGTCGCTCCGGAGATTCCTCCTGTTGCTCGGTTCATTTCTTCGGTTTAAAACGCTTATTTCGTGTTGAATTTAACCGCGATTTAATTATTTTAACCGCAAAACCGATTGGTTCAAGCTCTGTCTATGGTATTGTAAGTAATAGATAGGTTTTTTTGTGGAACTTGTAAATTGTTATCGGTTCGGTTTGAACCGATCGAATTGTGTACTAAACTTAGTTTTAAAGCCTTTAAGGCTTGTTAGAGTGCGGTTTCCGGTTCTTATCGGTTCTAAAAACGGATTTCATTATACGTTTTTTCCACGACCAGTGACACGTTTGGAACCGATAAGGGTGTCTTGCCTGGCATGGCCATTAAAGGGCAAGTTTGTTGGTTAGGCTGGCATCATGTCTGAGAAACCCAAAAGAAAAACCGGCCCACTGGCCAGCACTGTAGTGTCTGTGGGGAGCCTTTGCTATGGCTGACCCACACACTACATGTGTCTCATTGTCTGGGGTTTGACGACCTCAATTCAGACTGCCAGATTTGTAAAATTTCCTGCAGCCATCCTGGACAAGAGAGTGGCAGGCTCAGGGAACTAGAGGCCAAAAAGTCCGCTGACCCGGTTAGGCCCGGTTCGGTGCCAACGGAACTCGAGGGAGTGCCTCTGACCAGGCAGTAGACTTCCCTGGCAACGAGTAGCTGGCTCTGAGGAGCCAGTTCCAGCAAAGAAAACTAAAAATCAGCAGGTTTAGAGTCCAAATTCCTTCTCCAACTGCTGCAGAGATAGCTAGGCACATACAGATTGTCCAGTCTCTGTCCCCGGTTCCCTCCAAACCGCCACTGTCTGGCAAAAGGTCAGTTCGGCCAGTTCCAATGGTTCAGGAATATGATATAGAAGAGTTTTATGAACCAGAGGAGGGAGGAGGATTATGATCAGTGTGAATGTGACTTTGAAAGTCTGGATGTGCCCATTGAACGACATCTCCCCAGACAGACCTTCAGGTGAATCTCCCCAGGTCTTGAGTCCCTTCTCATTTTTGTTTTATAAAAGTTGCTGAGACCTCCAGCTTCCCTTAGAGGAGGCTTTGGATGAGCAAGAGGAGCCTGACTATGTAGAGATGATGGATATCCCAGAGTCCAGGAGATTGTCCATCCCTTGGCATAAATGTTTTAGGAAACAAACAATAAAAATTTTAAAAGCTTCTAATTCTGTGCCTCCTGTAGATAAAAAGATGGACAGGAGGTACACTTTGTCAGGTCCTGATACAGATTTTCTTTCACAGCAATGCAGTCATGTTGGAGTAGTTCAGGCTGCAGCCTGTGATAAAGCTAATATTCCCCTGGCTTCACATCCTCCTGACAAGGACTCCAGGAAGTTTGATGCCATGGCCAAAAACAATACATGGCAGCATCCTTGGGACTCAAACAAGCAAACTATATGGCTTATGTTGATGATACCAGAAATCTAGATGGGATACTGTCATGGCCTTAGCCAAACAGGTCCCTGGCCAGCTTGCAAAGGAGCTGGAGCAGGTGGCTCTGGATGGTATTGAGGCATCTAAGGTGCAGTTCCATGCTGCAGTGGATTCTAACGATGTATCCTCTAGAGTCATGGCTACATCTGTGGCTTTTCGTAGATTGGCCTGGCTCAGGTATACTACTTTGTCACAGGATACCCAGTCTAAGGCTATGGATTTTCCTGTGGTGGGAAATTCTCTGTTTGGGGAGCAGACAGAGAATTATATGAAGAAAATGGATGAATATAGAACCACTTATAGGAGTGCACAAGCCAAGGAACGGCAAGCCACTCCTCAGAGGCAGCCCCCCAGGGGTAGGGGCAGGCCTTTTCACAGGCCTTTTTACCAGACCCAGGCCTCCTCCTCTTCAGCCTATGCACAGAGGGGTTCTTCAGAGGGAGAGCAGACGGGCACGAGCAGGCCTGCTCCCACCCTCAGCCTAAAGCCCCTGCCAAACAGGCACCCTGATGGGATGCCCAGGGTCGGCTCTCCATTACCTGTAGGGGGCAGGCTGGCTTACTTCGTCCAGGACTGGGAGTCTTTAACTTCAGACAGGTGGGTCCTGGAAGTAGTGAGCCAGGGTCTGGTTCTTCGCTTCAAAAAATTTCCAGAGATGAGAACCAGATCTTTTCCACCTGCAAACCCTTTAGAGACTCTTGCTTTGGAAACAGAAGTCTCAACCCTCCTGGCTCTCAGAGCTGTAGAAAGGGTTTCTCCCACACCAGGGCAAGGGTCTGTACTCCAGGTACTTCCTTACCCCAAAAAGACAGGAGAGTGGTGGCCTATCCTGGATCTAAGATATCTAAACAAGCACCTTTTAAAACCAAAGTTCAAAATGGTGACACTGGGAATGATTTTACTTTCCCTAAGGCCAGGGACTGGCTAGCCCCTGACCTCAAGGATGCTACTTCCATGTTCTTATCAGAAGCTCCCATCGAAAGTACCTCAGATTCAACTGCCTTCAGGCCATTATCAGTTCAGAGCAATGCCTCCGGCCTCACTTCTGCCCCAAGGGTGTTCACAAAATGTCTGGCAGTAGCAGTTGCTCATCTAAGAAGGCAAAGGATTGCCATTTTTCCCTACCTGGATGACTGGCTCATTGTGGGTCAGTCTCCAGACCAGGTCAAATCACACCTGCTAGTTACCCAGCAGCTGCTTACCTCTCTGGGCTTTCTTCTCAATCTTCTAAAGTCAATTTTGGAACCTGTCCAGGTACTCACCTTTATAGGCGAGAACTGGACACAAAGGCCAGGCCAGAGCCTTCCTTCCCTTGGAAAGGGTAAGGACCTTAGTGGCCCTGGCCTCGTTCTTCCTCTGCAGGTCTCTCGACCAGCAAGGATTTTCTGCAGCTCCTAGGACACATGGCTGCCTCCACAGCTGTTGTGCAAGGAGCAAGATTTCAGATGAGGGACATTCAGTTCCATTTGAGAGCTTTCTGGTCTCAAAGAAGAGATTCCCTATCCAAGTTAATCCCAGTGACTCAAACCCTGATCCAGGCCCTTCAGTGGTGGCAGGATCAGAGCAATCTGAGACAAGGGTGCCTTTCATCCTCTGTCCCACTCCTTGACCCTTACTACAGATGCATCCCTCTTGGGATGGGAGCTCCCATGGCGCACCTCTCCACCCAGGGTTATGGTCCCTCAGGAATCTGTGCTCCACATCAATCTGTTGGAACTCAGAGCTGTTTTTCTAGCACTTCAGGTGTTTTCTGCATCTGTTCAGAACAAGGTGGTACAGGTCAGAACAGACAACACCACTACACTGTGGTACATCAACAAACAAGGGGGCAATCGGTCTTCGGCCTTGTGCACCGAGGCGATGAAGTTGTGGTCTCTGGCTTATTCCCTGAACACTTCCCTCATAGCAGTTCACCTCCCAGGCAAGGACAATGTCCAGGCAGATGCTCTCAGCAGGATTTCCCAGGGCCATCACGAATGGTCACTGGATCCCCTAGTACTGGGGATAGTGTTTGCCAGATGGGGCACTCCTCAGATAGATCTTTTTGCAGCCCCAGGCAATCATCAACTTCCACTGTTTTGTTGCAGGCCCCCAGTGTTGGGCTCAGTCCCCCTTGATGCCTTTCTCCTCGATTGGGAAGGGAAGTTTCTTTATGCCTTCTCCCCTTTCCTCTCCTGTTCAAAGTACTAGTCAAAATCAGGTCTCAGCCCTGCAAAATGATCCTGTTTGCTCCAGACTGGGCCAGGCAGCCCTGGTACCCACTCCTTCTGTCCTTAGCAGTCCATCTTCCCTGTGTCTCCCCAGGAACCACAATCTGTTAACCTGTGCTCAGGGGAGAGTTTGGTATCCGAATCTCAAATCCCTCAACCTCAAGGCTTGGCTCTTGAGCAGTTAGGAGTTGCTGATCTACAACTTTCTCAAAGTGTTCTCGAAATCCTAGAAGGCTGCTAGGAAGCCTTCCACTAGGGCTACCTATAACTCCAAGTGGAAAAGGTTTTCCATGTGTGTTCTGGGAAGCATGTTTCCCGGAATCTGCTGGATTCATGCACTGTATTGGACTATATGGTCCATCTTAATTCTTTGGGACTGAGACCAGCTACCCTGAAAGTGCACTTGGCAGCTGTCTCTGCCTTCCTTTCAGCAGGGAAGCCCTCTTCTCTTTCTTCTCACCCTGTATTTTCCAAGTTTTTTAAAGGATTGCTTCATACCAATCCTCCATTTAGGGACCCTGCCCCGGCTTGGAATCTTAATGTATGCATTGCTCAGCTGATGCAACCCCCCTTTGAGCCTCTGTCTTCAGCAGAGCATAAGTATTTGACTTGGAAAACTGTATTTCTGGTAGCCATCACTTCTGCCAGGCGCATAAGTGAGTTACAGGCTTTATCAGTAGAGACTGACTTTATTTCCTTTCACAGGGATAAAGTAGTCCTCAGGACTAATAGGAAGTTTTGCCTAAGGTGGTTTCAGATTTCCACCTTAACCAATCTATTTCACTTCCAGTGTTCTTCACTGACCATTCCTCCTCTGGTGAGAGGAGGCTGCACAGCCTAGATGTTAAGAGGGCCCTAAGTTACTACATAGAGCGTACCAAGGGTCACAGGTTGGACTCCCTCCAACTGTTTCTCACTTATGGTGAGGTTGGGAAAGGGAGACCTGCCACTAAGAGATCCATTGCCAGGTGGATCATTTCTTGTATCCAGTTTTGCTATCAAAAGCTGGGTAAGGTTCCCCTCAGGCCTGAGGGCTCCTCTACCAGAGGTACAGCTGCATCTCTAGCTGCTGCTAGAGACATCCCTATCTTGGAGATATGTCAAGCAGCTACTTGGAAAACAGTACACACTTTCACCAAGCATTACTCCCTGGATATTCAGGCCAGGAGGGATGCTCAGCTCACAGCCATGCTTCAGAGCCTATTCCTAAGTAGGTTCTGTCCCTCCTCCATGGAGGTATTGCTGTGTAGAAGTTCAGACTAGTCATAATATAGCAAGACTTCATGTTGTTTGAAGAAAAATTACTCACCTTAGTAATGTTGTTTCTTCTAATGGAGTCTTGCTATATTATGACATCCCCCCCAGCCTGCCCCTCTCAGAACTTCTACTTTGGGTATGGGGTGGGCAGTCCTCTGTTAGCATTTATTGATGCCATCTTTCATGTTTGGGTGTTGTGTTTATTTAGTTATTTTATCTTATTTTTCTGGTCCACTGACTTGAGTCTTGGTGTTGGGACCAGGAAAATGTGTGAATATGTTAGTAGCCAGTTGGCTAGTGTAGGTTACAGCTTCCACACAGAACCTTTGTGAGTTTTTGCTTGTAAAGATCTGACGGTTTCGGTTTGAAACCACCCTAACAGAGCTTTTTAACCGAGCTCGCACTCTAAGCTCCATGCTCTGCATGGAAGTTAACTCTTTCACCTCCGGAGCAGTTCTAGTGGTGGGACAAACTGCACTTGTCATAATATAGCAAGACTCCATTAGAAGAAACAACATTACTAAGTTGAGTAATTTTTTCGTCTGTATGCATATGTGCAGTATGTTGGATGAGACACATACCACAGGGAGGGTGTTCAGGATGATGGAAAAAAGGGGATCTGCCCCAAGGTGGAGCCAGGGGACAATCTGGAATTAATGGGGGTGGGATAAGATGTTGCTTACTGACTATCTCTGTTGAGTGAGGTAGGAGTGGAGCATTCAGCTGCACCTTTTAGATAGATCAACTCTGCTCAGCTTTTTCTGGAATAGGAAGGCAGTATCAAAGGCCTCAAAATAAGCCAGGAAATACCATACTCCATATTGTTTTTTGCCCCGGCTGAACATGTACATCCCATTGCCTGCCGCTTCCAGAGTCATACCAGTTGTATGAAATGGCTTTGTGTAGATTCACACACAACAGTGTTCTGATTGCTGAAGAGATTGGTCTGCATTTTTTGTGTTTTGGAGTGTAGTATAATTTTGCTTGCCTACACCGCTTTGCATAGTTTTACATACCATGTACAAGTACGTATCCGCTGAGGGCACTATTTAAGTTAATAATGTGAAGGTCATTACATTTTCGACATCTCGTAATGGGTGATGGGCATTTGAATGCTAAAGGGACACCAAAATTACGACCAATTATCTACCCAAAATAACATTTGAAACACTACCTATTAGCTGAGTTTACTTTATTTTGTATATTTGTATCGAGTTTAGTCATAAAAAGGACAGTACAGACAGTACATTAGGCCATCCAACTTGGACAGTACAAACAGAATAGAACAGTTCATTCCATAGTACAGCAAATATATCTACACTGAAAAAATCAGCTAACATAAATCATACCTGCTATCTGGTTAGGGTGAAGTTAGTATGTGTCAATTATGGGGTACACCTGTTGCTCTTATCCATTCCATGTCGAGGTCCGAGACTCCGACTAGGGACACTAGATGAGGCCTTTATGTAGGATGGCAGCCTCAGCATGGCAAAGTATCCTGGTATTTGTCCCAGCTCTTAAGGAATAGCTCTTCTCTCTCTCCTCCCCCATAGGGTGTAGGTGAGATTTTCAAGTGATAGGGCTTGGAGACGCAGGGTTTTCCACTGGGTAAGTGTAGGTGACACGCATGAGACCCAGGTATTCAAGATACACTGACGAGCCAGTGTAAGTGCTGCTCTGATCCACCTTGGGTGGAGCCCCCACTCCTCTTCCCCTATATCCTTCATGCCTAGCAGTATGGACAAGAGTGTGAACGACACTGAATGTCCCAGCAAAGTAGTCAGTTCCCAGGCTACTGCTGCACAGAAGGGCTTCAAGAACTTACACTCCCAAATGTAATGCTTATAAGAGCAAAGTGTAGGCTTGCATCTGCCACAGTTCAGGGAGATGACAGGGTTAAAGTGATGTACCACATTGGGTGGTCAGAAGAATCTGTGTAGAAATTTACATTGGGACTCATTATATTTGTTACATAGTAACAGCCTCATATGCATTTTCAAGATAGTGGCCCAGATCTCTTCCAAAATGGGCATTCCCAGATCTCTTTTCCACTGTCTTAACGACTTTTTGGGAGAGATCGGTAGGAAAGATTTGTCCTGCTGGGCATGCTTTGCTATCAGACCTTTCGCAGATACCCTGGACAGATATGTAGCCTGTTCTGAAGAGTCCAGAAATAGAGCCTCCACTGGATTTCTCCTCTGATGCCTCCCAAACTCCCTGACCTGGAGTTATCTGTGGTGATGGGAAGGTGGCGCGCATTGTTTCTTCTGCAGTTCCCCAAACGGCTTCAGACCTTCTGCTGCATACAGGTCTCCCAGGCACAGGATGCCCCTTTCTTCCTACTCTTGGAACCCTCCATCCTCCAGGACTGGTAGGAATTCTGGATTTCCTGAAATGGAGATTAGCAGAGTTTTGTCCTCCTTTGCTCCTCTACCCCTTTGACCAACTCCGAGGCCATTAGGTTATGCAGAACCAGTGGGTAAGGGGTTTCCCTCGCACCATACAGCTGCCTGCCCCCTGGGGGAAGATACATTGATAGCCTGCCGAGGCTATCCAGTTCCTCCATATCTAGCCAGCTTGCTGCCTTCCCTCTGTTTATAAATGAGCTACGGCAGCACTCTGCAGAAAAAATAGAGATTGCTCAAAGGTAAATGCATGATACCAACATTTTATTCCACACGAGAGTGCCAGAACTGAACCCCAGTGCTTCACCTCATTAGCATGAGTCTTCTTCAGTGGGCGTGGCTACACGGTGAAGATGGTTCTCGTTTAAATTTACATCTTAAAGACACAGGGCACAATTCTAAAAGCAGCACCTAGAGCAACACAGACTGTGGCAAGCAGCAGCTTGCACTGCTCTCTGATATGTTAGGGACCCTGTACCTGATTCTCTAATGGGAGGGATCCCGTCGCAAAAGTCCTGCAGCTTGTGATAACCACTGCCATGTGTCAGAGTCGAGGTGCATGGGAAGGGAATGCCACAAGCTGCAGGACAGCCCTGCGGCACCTCAGCTGGTGCCAGGGACCCACAGACTGTGTGTCCTGGAGGATGGACAGCACGGGGGGGGGGCTGACCGGGAGGTAAGGGGATGTCATGAAGCAGGCCACGGAAGTGTGATGCCCATCACAGCTGCACAAACAGTCTGGGAGGGGTGGGCCGCATTGTGCCAGATGCCTGAGGGGGGAGTGATTCACAGAGCAGGAGTGTTATGGCCTTGCCAACCTCTTGCAGGACAAAGAGCCAGTCTTGAGCTGGCGGGGGGGGGGGGGTGCTGCTGCAGGATGCACTGGAGAAACTGTAGCAACATTAGAAAAATATACTCCTGCAAGTGTAGATTCCCGTGGTCCCTGTGCTAGCCACCAACACTCGGTCGCCTCACCCCAGGGTTCTCTGCGGGACGGTGGCAGTACCGTTAGACCAGCTGTGGCTGGTATAAGAGGGGTGGACTCTGCACCCTTTGGGGGGGCTTGCAGGATCCTATTTAAGGGGATGCTGCAGTGCTGCCCTGGTGCAAGCCCTCTCCCTCAATGAAGCACTGGTGCATCAGTCGCACTCACAAGGGCGGCACAAGCCTGGCTGGTGCAGGCAGTCCCCCAACTGGTGTAGGCGGCAGTGTAGAATCCGAAATGATGCAAGGTGCAGCGCATTGGGCCCCATGCATCATTTTTGATGCAAGCACCTTGTGTCATTCCCGATGCTTTGAGAATTGGGCTCATAGTGTCTGCAGTTACCGTTATACTGCTAGGCACATCTGTATACAGAAGCCAAAAAGATTTAAAAATACAGACCCCAAATCAGTGACCATTAATAACCACCCAAACCAATAATTTTATTTAATCCAAAAAGTGAAAGAGGAGTCTATATAATTTGGTATCCGCTAAAAAAAAAAAAAATTAAAAATAAAAGGCAGAAGATAAAAAAGAAAAAGGGGGTGTAATCTATATCGATCTAATGAAATAAGATTGGTGTTTTACTACTGTTGCACCAATCAGTGGTGCACAGTGCGTCTTAAGATAGAGCTGATTGTATGCTGTAAGGGGAAGGAAATAATTTCCACATTGTTTTGATTTAGGAAATAGGGCAGTGAACTGTTTGTTACCCACACCAGTGATGCATGTCTTTTATTCCACACTGCCCGGGCAACATTTTTGCTGGCTGAATGTTTAGCAAAAGTAGTTTCAAAATTGCAACATTTTAAGCGACTTTTTCCGCAAGACTTACATTAGTGAAGCACATTAACTTTGAATCACCATTCCTTGCAGCTGTACTTTGTGCCGGATATATTCTGGGCAGTTTTATTTATTTATTTATTTTTTAGTACAACCCGAACAGAGCATTCTTTGTACTTTGAGTTATGAGCCACTGAATGGTTGCTGAATTGAGTGCCAATAAGGATAGAGAGGGGATTTTTCGTGCTTCATTAGTAGGGCAGCATCAGTACGACATCACTTAGCAGCTGTTGCGGATTTCTCTGATCGTAAAGACATCCTGCCTGATTCAGAGTACGCCCAAAAGGACTTCTCCAACAGTATGAAAAATTACAGTTGTGAAATAAACACCTACTGTAACAAAACTTCCTTAAAACAATACAAAGCTAAAGGCTGGGCACCACAGTCAGTCCTGTCTTAAGAGTCACTGTGCACCACTGATCTGTGCAACAGCAGTAAAACACAAATCTTACTTCATTGGATCGCTATAGATTTCAATCGCTTTTTCTTTTTTGTTCCCCTCTTTCCCTTACCTTCCGCATTTTTTTTAGCTGCTATCAAATTACACAGGCTCCTCTTTCACTTTTGGGATTTAATTATTGGTTTGGATGGCTAAATGTCGCTGATTTAAACAGTACTTGTTTCTGTTGGGGTCTGTATATTTAAATCTTTTTGGCTTCTGTGTGCTGATGTGCTTAGCAGTGTAGACACAAAGGGCTGGATTGTCAAAGAGGGCCCCTGGACCACTGAAAGGTGTGGCAAACATCCAACTTGTGTCAAATACTGTGCACTGTATTTTGCAAGAAAATTGTTCAATGTGGCAAAATTACCCAGAATGATGCAAGGGATCCACAGTGTCAAAAATATGATGCATGGGTTGATAGTGACGGAAGCTGCATCAAAAAATATGTTTGAAGAAATGACCTAGACAATGGCATTTTAAGCCCCCGAAACGCTCTGAACTAGTCCTGCAGGGGAATCTTGGCTCTATAACCAAACCTATACATAATTTGCCCTCTGTATTTCAGTAATAGCACCCACATGACATTACTGATGGATATTATATGGGCATGTCTCTGAAAGCAATATTATACATGCTATGGTACATGAGACCACATTACGATGTATACAATACAGCCATCTTGCAGCAGAATGCCATTCACAGTAACGTAGTCAGGTCTTCCCGCCTGCTGTGATCCTCTTTATATGCTCTTGTGTCAGACCAGCTCTAGTTGGTCTAACCACTAACAGGACCGTCGTGCTTTAAAAATCCCAAATAAGGGTATGTGTATCATTTTTTGGATGCAGGGTCCCTTTTCGATATGGTACAGCCATTGTTTTGACACAATATAATGAAGAATCTGCACTCCAGACACAGGATTCAGTGAGAATATTAAGTGATGTGTACTGAGTTGCAAGATTTCAGTATTTACACTTCATACAGACTGCGAATACACACAAATACAAAAATCCAGCTCCCACAATGATAGTAAACGCTTCAGGGTGCTCTACCCCTTCGTCAGGCAAGCATGGTGCAAGCCAGTCTGGCACATGCAGACCTGTTTTTGATGCAAGCCCTGTTATAAATTCGGAATCTATTTAAGTTTTGATGCAGTTTGCTGCTTACGTCCTTTTTTATTTATTTTTTTACATGAGGACTGTGTGTTGTTCTTTGCCCTTTGAAAGTCCGGCCCTATGTTTTTAAGATATAACTTTAAAACTGAACTATCTTCACATGTGTAGTCACGCTCCCCTGATGAAGTCTCACTCTTACAAGGTGAGGTGCTGGGGTTTAGTGCCAGTACGCTTGTGTGGAATAAAATGTTGGTATGATACATTTACCTGTGAGCAATCTCTAGTTTTTCTGCTGAGTGCTGCGATAACTCATTTATTTTTTGTTGATTCTTAGGCAACCAACCATTCCCGCCGTGAGCATGTGGTTTGTGTTGTCTGTGCCCCCGCTATTTACCCAGTCCTGAATATACCTATGTTTCATCTGTACCTGGTATCTGTCTATGTCAGGAAAGGCTAGCGCATCCTCCCCCCCGCTCGACACCACTTTTTAGTCTCTAGAAACTAATACGGGGTTGCTTCCCCTGCCACATAAACCTGGAAACCCCCTTTCCAGTTGCTTAATATCACTTTTGTTGGGTCCCATGGATGGTATCTGAAGTAGGTACAATAATCTGGACAGCATATTCATGTTAAGAAGATTGATGTGTACCATCCAAGAAACTGGGAGTACCCTCCTTCATTCTAATTCGGCAAGCACTGTATTAAACTGTATTAAACAGAGGCCTGTCTTAACTGTATAATCCCTATTTGTATTCATCTCCAGAGTAAGTGAGGGGGCTCCCCACTACCTTCAACCCTTAGTTGTCCCTTGCCCATCCTTCCTGTGGCTTCCCAGTGGCCATTAACTCTGATTTGTTCTGGGTTAATTTATAGCCAGAGAAGGTGGCAAAGTGGCTGATGACCCACAGCAATGCTGGCATAGTTCTTATAGGTTCTGTCACATACAGTAGCAGATCATCAGCATATAGCGGTATCTTATGTTGCCATCCTGATTTTCGGGGCATCCCCTTGATGTCCCCCAGTTCCCTTTTCTTAAGAGCTAGTGGCTATACTGAATCTCCAGTGCAGTGGCAAGGTGTCCATCTGCGGTGCCGACATCCCAGGTTTGAGGATGGACTCTGGAGTCGAGGGCCGTCTGGGGGAGAAGGATTGAGTGTCTCATAGACTGCTCTCCTTCTCTGGGGTGAAGGGGGGAAGAATGTCCTGTGCAATGTGGACCTCTGGTGGAGGCTGGTGGTACTGCCGCCACACGTAAGGGGGGGCAGGGCGGACGCTGGCGCCATTGCACGTCCCTGCCCCTAGGGCAGAAAATTGCAAAAATGCATCGCTGGCCGCTAATGACGGCCCCTGCCTCCACCGCTGCTCCCTGCTGCAGACCAAAGTCCATGGGGTGAGTCCCGCTCCCATGACTCCACCCTAGGGGGCAAGCCAGGGCCTTGTGACTATGTTTCCTGGGAGTGGGTGCCCACCCAGCAGCTCCATCCAGGGGTAAGCCTGGGGATGGGGGGGACAGGGAGCGGGGGTTGCCATAAAAAACAAACAAAAAAAATAGTTGCTCTGTAGCCATTGAGGGGGGTGGGGATGGAGGGCATCCCTTCTGTCTTCCTTGAAATAGCTGGAATTCCCCTGAAAGGCCACCATTCATCAGTATCTGAGCCCTAGGATTGACAAAGAGCAGTCTTGCCAGGTCTATATACCCATCACCCAGCCCAACTCTCCACATAACCTCAAACCGGTACTCCCATTGTGTTCTGTCAAAGGCCTTCTTAGTGTCCCATCGACAGCACAAGTGCTGTACCCAGACTCCAAGAGGCCCAGTGCGCCACATTCAGCAGTCTCCGCATGTTGTTATACGACAGCCACCTCTGCCTGAAGTGCGTTTGGTCCAGGTTCGCTAACTGTGGGATCTCCTGCTCAAGGCACTGTGCCAAATTCTTGGCCAAAATGTTAATATCACAGTTCAGGAGACAGATGGGTTGGTAAGAGGTCCTTCCCTGGCTTGTGTAAGATACAGATGGACGCCTCATAACATGAAGCCTCCTGAATTGCCCAGACATGCCTGTCATAGGGCCCACCAGAGATCCCCCTCGTTCCTTATAGTACTCAACACCATCAATTTACCTTTTTTCCTTTTTCTAAATTTACTGTACTTTTTTGAAGTGCTGGTTGCAAGGCAGAGAGCCCAGTCGGCAGTGTGGGGCCTGCAACGAGTAGTGGATGGCACCATGCATTGGTCAAGGGATTTTTCTCTTCTTTTCTGTCCCTTCCTCTAACATTGGGAGTTTCCATGCTGACATGAAGTACCACACTGCTGACGTCCCCCTCCAGTTCATGGCTCCGACTGCACCTCCACCTGTGGTCACCCAGGTGGCGGTGTTGGCAGCATAACAATTGACCCTCCCACCCCAGAGGAGGTGAGCGTCCCTGGAATGGTCAGCCATCCTCTCCCCATTCGACCCTCTGATGACCCAGGCTTGTTCCTGAACCTGTGTTGTTGGTGTCTCAAGCAGTAACGCTACCACTGCACCGATGGGCTGGCCCATCAATTTACTTTTTAAAGATTGTTGCTTAAATGAAAAAATTTGTAGTCAGAAAAATTATAGCAAATGACAAACTACAGCTACTGTACATTACGAAACGGGTAAGAAAATTGCTTGATCCTAATTGGCCAAGAGGTACTTTTCAGCCAGGCCCTTATCCTAGCACAACAGCCCAGCTGAAAGTAACTCCAGGCAGCTGGCACGCAGCACATTAAAGATAGCAGTATGCTCTTAGTTAAGAGTAACTTGCCCTTAACAATCATGACTCCTCACGAGTGAGTTTCCAACCTACTTGATCGAGGTTTCCAGTACTCCCGGCCCAGATCTGGTCTCTGTCAATACTCACCATTTTCAGTGTAAAACAAGTAATGTCCCTGACTTTGACTGTAGCCACTGACTGCAGTTTAGATCAGCGGCTCCCACCTACTTGTTCCGAATGCAGATTTTAAAAAAAAAATGTGAGACAGGCTCCCACACTTGCTGCCAATTTTAGCACTCCGTAAAAGGCCCCAGCTGGCCTGACAAATGTAATGCCGTGCCACAGACCTCACGACTGTGCTCGGGACAGCTGCCAGAAACCTGCTGTAGATCGTGCCTTGCCTACCACATACTGTGAAGCTGCCACTGCCCTCACTCTCCTCACTGCTGCCCATACTTGCTGTCTTATGTGTAGCACCGGTGTCACCTACTGGCCAGTAGATACTACCATCTACATGCAGCCACTACTTTTTTTTATGTTACATTTTTTTATTGAAAATGTTTTTAACATATTGTTTATATATTTTTTTTTTAATAATTTACTAATTTAAACACACAAACTGATCTTTTAAATTTTTTGTATTTATTAGACTGTTGGGACCCATTTCATAATCGTAATAAGGCAGTCCAGGGGATGCTTTATGGTGGGTTTATGGCCCTTTTCGGGTGGTGGAGGCACTCGGCTTTGCCTTGTGGGCTGTTATCCCACAACCATAACCCCCCGTCATGCTTTATTGATTAATTATACAGTAGCAGAAAGGGTTTTTATGCTTCTGATTGGTCAGTGGCTACCTTATACGGTGATGTTATCCAGCACAACATCACTATGTCAAGGTCCAACACCTAACTGACCTTTTTACATTTTCTCAAAAATCAGAGATTACTACACTGCAGTACCTAAAATGAAAAATCTCCCTGCCTCCATATCACACAATCCCTACTCAAAAGCACAAACTGCCATTTTAGTTATTTTCACTTATTGGAACACTTATGAATGCTACTCGCTGAATAAAAAATAAATGCGCGAGTGGAACAGCAGGTGCTTCATGAAGGCGTTAGCGCATGGCTGTCGGTTCCCCCCACTGCTTGCTCTATTCAGTCTTGTCCTTTGGCCACCGTGTACTTTGAAAGAAATGAGCAGCAGTTTTACATTTTAAAATGAATGTACTTTCCAGCCAATAATTAGGCAAAACCTAAGGGGCTGGCAGTATAGCCTAGATGTTAGAGTGACAAGCTGTGAATGGGCATCGTACATCCAGCAGACCTGGGTTGATTCCCACAGCGTCCACTTGTATACAGTGTGACTCTGAGCAAGTCACTTAACCACCCCGGAGCTCCCGTTCATCTCTGAAAACAGGCACTTGTGCCTAGTGGGCCTTACCTGGTTACCAAAGAATAAAATAAAAATAAAAAAATAAAAGAAAAAACAACCTCTGAACTGAACACATCTTCCAAGAATAGATATCCCATAATCCCTTGTGATTGTGGCTTTCAAACTTGGCTGCTGAAACAGCAGCTTTAAATCTCAGCTACTTTCTGATGAAAGACACATTTCTTCCTGTACAAATGATTATTTCATCGTACAGTATCAAGAGAAACACTAAAAAAGAGACTAGTCCGCACCCTCTTCTGCAGTTCCTGCAGTATCTTGCTATGGGTTCCAGCATCATAGGGTAGATACCTACAATTTGATCTGTCTCATCTTATGGGTCGTCATAAGTATCCTACACATTTTTTTTTTTACTACCTTGGTTATGTTACAGCTCTACAATGTCATATGTCATGTATTACCTTCTGTATCATAATAACGTCTTGCTTCAGTAATTTATTTATTCATTTGTTAACCGGGTTGGTGCATTGATCCAAAGACCTTTTTCAGGCATGGCCCGGGCCAGGAACTGGCAAATACAAGGTATAAAACAACATTCAGTACAAATAAAATTAATCAAACATGGATCATAACAGGCATAACAATGAGTAGGCAGAATCATACAGTAGTGAGGTGAAGATACAATAGACAGCACCAAGCGCATTTAATCAGGTGAGCCTTGGAATAAATCTTTACAAACACAGTGCAGGGCAAATGTAGCAAACATATGCAGCACAATGTCTGATGGCAAAAACTCAGATGTAATAAACTTTAAATATATAAAAAAAAAAGGAATGAGTGGGGCTTGGAGACACTGAGAAGTGGACCTAGGAAACGGGAATGGGGGGAAGGAGAGAGAGAGAGAGAGCGAGCGAGAGAGACAGGCACGCGGACCTACAGCAGCACACAACTCAGTGAGATCAGCCCCACCTAGTGGATAAACGGTAAAGGGAATTGTGATATAAGAAAATAAGCTTCCACATTAAAACATGACAAAAAGAAATATTTAAAAAAAAAACTATTCGTTCTGTTTTTTTTTTTTTTCTGTATGTAAACGAGCTATCGTACAATAGCAGTAATGCACTCCAGGGTGTGTGTCATCAGGAACAACATCACTTCTCAGGTATTGGACACACTAGGCCTGCGACCTCATGCCCAACCATTCGAGGCATGACATTATCCCATCACGACACACACTCTGTTGTGCCTTATTGTTTAATTATCAAATACCAGGCATATATACATAAAATTATAGAGAAGGAACTATGTATTACAAGGCTTTAATTGATGGGTCATAGTTTTTTCCCATTGAAAAAGCCATGTATTAAATGCCGTGATACACATACTGTATGTGTATTATGGCATTCTTTAATACACGACACCTTTCTGTGTAAAAATGCATGAGCCATATTGTGGTTCGTGACCACCACAAAGCATTTTCCCTCATCAACTTTCTCCCACGAAAGCACTCTCCTCAGGAGCCGGTTAACCAGAAAAGATTGTTGAGTGATAGTGTCGGCAGTTCAGAGAACAGTGAGCGGTCGGGATCCATGTTGTTGCCATAACAGTGCCCCTTTTTTTTTTCTTTTTAAAATACTTTCCGACCCTCCTCCGCGGTGTCCACAAGTGGAGCCACATATTCGCACTCTGCATCGGGCCAGCCGAGAGAGGAGCGTCGAGAGCAGCAAGGCCCGCAAGTTGTCCCTCCTACTGCCTGTCTCCAGCACCTGTCACCAGCCAACATCTCTTGCCTCCTCCTCCTCTAACTTCACCTTGGGCTGGGGCAGTGAGTAGGCAGTAGCACCACTGGCCAGGTGCTGACCACCTGAATTAAAATAAATAAAAAAAAAACTCTATTTCCGAGCTGCAGAGTGTACACAAGGGCAGACGGGAGTCAGCGAAAGAACACAACCCCTTAAATTAAACAAAACAAAATATGGGGTGCAGTGTGTTAAACTCAAATTTAACACATACCCTCATTGTAGGATGGCTACCATAAACCATTTATGTGCCATCTAACAACTCAGGTGTGTGTTAAATTCTCATAACACACTGCACCCCATACTTTATCCTATATATAATTCCAGTGAAGTGCATGCCTATTCTGTGCGCTCGAGCCTGCCTGTGAGGGTGCTAGCTCTAATATACCATCAGTAGCAGACAACGGATGCACAAAAAAGCAGTACTCCAGCTGGAAAAAAGACAGAGCCAAGTGTATAAATGTAACAAAAATGCACAGTTTATTCAGCAGAGCTCCACATGAAATAGTGGCACTAAACCCCAGCGCTTCAGGTCTCCACGTGACCCTTCATCAGGGGGTGTGGAGCAAGGAATACCACTTACTTTATATTATTTCAGGCTTCTGAAGAAGGACTGGTTAGTCCGAAAGCTAGAGCACTTTGTTCTTGCTGTTACATCTATGTTGGTCCATTAAAAGGTATCAAATCATTTGCTTCTGGATCTGCACTTATTTTAAAGTAAACCATTAAAGGCACAGTGACAGATTTGCACCTTACCCACAGAAACCAAACACAGTGCATATAAAAACAATTCATAAATCCCAATCATATTATCAATAAAAGCTAAAGGGACTTGAAACAGACATGAACAATACAAGCTGAATCACAATTAATGTTTAAAGCAAATGTTCGGTATCCCGTGATATTAGCGCGGCAATAATTGTGAGTCAAAAATAGCGAGTAAAGAACAGCGAAAGTGAATACCATGACCAGCTTAAAACAGCAAATGTGCTGAAATAGCGACTAGTATGGTTTTCCATATGCTTATAATCGCGACTACAGAAACGGCGCATGCTACAATCTCACCTTTCTGGTAAGGGCTTATAGCCATGCTCATTAGCTGGTCATTTTTGGTCCCATTTTTAGTAACACCTGACATTGATATTTCCTGAAAGCAGTTGTACCAGCCCTTTAAAAAAACTGTTTGTTTTGAACACTAAGCTTAATTGTACTTGCAGCTTGATGTCTTTTATGAGCTGGGGAGTGGTTGTGCATGGTGACGCAGTGCACTGACTAAGGAGGTACTGTCTCCCCTCCCCTCTCTCCATTGCAAAATTGGCGTTCTTTTCTCAGTTCAGCGACTAAGCTGTTCTGCTGAAAAGATTTGCTTTTTCCAAGCAGCAATGCTGGCAAAGTTTTTTCCACTCGGTTGGTGAGTGAACATCGGGAGTCATGCTTGTAACAAGGAAAACACAGACCAACGGGTGGCGTTGGCACCGGTGAGTTCTCTGGGGGAATTGTTTCAAATATAGCAGCACGAATAACTCATGTTTACCAAGCTGCATCTGCCTTTCATACGGAAAACTGAGCCAAGCATTAAACTATAGAAGAGTCAAAAAGATGTCAAGTCTCTGTGCAAAATAAGTCTTATAGACCAGAAAATTTTTCCTGCATTCCCCTTCCTGTACAAAGTACATTTTTCTTTCGATGCTTATTTAGATTAACATTTAAAACAGAAGGTTAGCACATGTGGGCTAACGGACAAACTACAGACTTTGAGGAAAAAAGGCTCTCAGAAATTTTTCAGGCATCATGAAGGAACTGTAAAGTGCAAAAAGCTACAGTTAGTCTCAGTCTCACACCTGAGTCACAGAATGGGGTAGACTTAAAAAGCAGAAAATTAAAACAACTCAGACCTCCATTTAAGAACTGTTGTGACCCATTTGCTCAGAAATCAACAAAAGCCGGCCCGGTGGTGCTGAGGACTGAGGCGCTGGATGACTTACCTCGCACTACAGTTAACAAATGATGGATAACATTGATCGCTAAAAAGCCGTGTTCGCTATTTTGAGGATCGCTGCAGTTTTGACTCGCTTAACTGACACTCGCTAAAGATGAATCACTGTGATATAAGCGATCGCGATTTTCACATGGAACCAACTACTCCCCTAGGTTACATTTTAAGTAATTCCATTGAGAAGTTCTGGGGACGTAACCACGGGAGTAAAGCGCAAGTGGTTCTTTCATGTCACTAGAACCTCGAGATGGAATTATAGCCAAGTTTTACTGGATTGCCTGTTTGTTAATTTTGTAATGTAGGGATCTGAATAGATTGTTTAGAAAACAAAAACACTTTAAGCAGCTGTGACATTTTTATGTGCATTGAGTGTAAATCATTTTTCACAGTAAATTACGGACATGTTAAAGCTGACTTATGCTTCCACACAGAATTTCCTGAACCTTCTGTCTCGTAATACCATTGATCTGAGGTCAGATCAATGATCTTAGATTCTTTCTTCATAATGATGGTATTGTTGGGTTTCGATGTCACTGTTTCCTTGTGGGGGGTAAGTGACCATTTATGTATTACAACTCTGTTACAGAAACACAGGGTCAGTTATGCAACAAGGCAAGATGACGCATGTGTTGACATGGAGTATTCCTACCCCCTGTGTGCCAAGCCATATAAACTGAGGGCATCTGGTGTTTACCATGAGGGTAGGATTTCAGTTGGTAATCCACCCCTTTGAGTTGCCTTACCACTGTTACAAAATGTGGTAAGGCACTTTGGCAGCATTTTCAAATTTATTTATATAACAAAAAGTATCAAAGGTCATTGTGCGTGCACCTCTGCATTGCACAGCAGCTGGGCAGGCCACTCATGTGAATACTGTGTGGTATTTACATTGGTTCCCAGCCACTCAGAAGGCTGGATTTCTTAGTCCAGTTTTATAATCCAAGTTATAAGATGGGTAGGGAAATCCCTGCACTCTGATTAACCAGGACCTGTGCATTAGGACAGTATTACCAGTGGGTCCATTTTTTTTTTATTTTGAGAAGTTTTTTGGTTTTGAAATGTATCTCACAAACCCATATTTGTTAGCACAATAAGGTACTCCAAGACATTAAAAGTATGTGACAGCTGTATCTGCGGGGGTTTAAGATACCTGGCCTGCGGTATTGTGCCATACTGTACCCCTTGGCAGGTGGTCACAGTACTACAAGTGCCCTTTCATGTCTTATGGAGGCACCCTGGCTGGAAGATTTGATCAGATATGGATGGTCCCCATCTTTCCCGCTTACCAGGTACCCCTCCTTGGAAAGGGAGCAGTAGCCAGAGTAGGAGGTGGTCCTGTCCCTCCCTTTAACATGGTTTTGTGTAATGCCAAGTTGCTCAGGCATAAGACAGTGGTAGTGAGGGATTTTATCACCAATTCTTTGGCTGACCTGTGTGCATCAGTGAGATGTGGCTCAGGGAACACTCGGGCCCTATGTTGGAGCCTTCCATTCCAGACAAATATTTTCTGGTGCTTCACCTTAGGTGGGAGCATAGCAGTTGTGAAGTGACCATGTGTTTTAGATCTGAGTTGGAGTTCACTACATACCAGCAGCTGGGTCATTTGAATGTGTGACATTCTAGGGTAAGTTGGGCACGGGATGCAAAATCATCCTTGTGAGCCTCCAAGGGATGAAAGGATATTTTTGCATAAATTTGTGAACTGTATTGCTGGCCCATCATTTGACTACTCCAGCTTATTGGTGCTGGGTGACTTTATCACCTGGGTTGATGATGGGACCTCCAATTTGCTAACAAATTCCTCCAGACGATGTATTCTGTGGACCTCTTGCAGATTGTTTCCTCTGCTGCTCGTGACCATGGCCACATCTTGGACTTGGTCTCTTCCCTTGGACTCAGTATTTCTAATATCAAGACGGATGTAATAACTTGGTTGGGTAATTTTTTGGTCAGTTTCAGTTCAGATCTGTCTGATGGTCCCCTGGTACAGTTTGCCGTGGTATAATTATGAGCTGCAGTGGTTAAAAACATGAAAGCGGAGATTAGTGCAGGCTTAGATGAGATTGTGCTTGATGGAGGACAGGCTCATTCTGAGGACCCATTATGGTGTGTTTTAGAACACAATCACCCAGAAGAAGGCAGATTGCCTGTCTGGGTTGATGGCGAAGAGAAGAAATAGGCCATTCCAGTTCTTCTGCTTTGTAGGCAGAATTTTAGACCCTGCTTGCCAGTAGTCCAGAGGAGATGTTTCCCCTGGCTAGGTGTGAGGATTTTGGTACTTACTTCCTTGACACAGTGTCCTTCATCGGAGCAGTGATCTTTCAGGCTGAGATGACTCCCATCAGTGAAAGTGATGAAGAGATGTGAAGGCACTGGGGAGCTCTGGACAGAGTTTGAACAAGTCTTTGATCAGGAGGTTCTCAGGTGATGTCTGCTCTGTGACTGATCTACTGTAGCCTGGAAGGGCTTACCCAGTTGATGGTAGACTTTCGGGAGGTATTGGTCCCAGTTGTAGCTAGGATTGTCTGGGACTCCCTTGGAGTAGGTTCTTTTCCAACCACATTGTAAAATGCAGCTGTGATCCCTCTTCTTAAAGAGCAACTCTCCACTATAACAGAAAGTGTTAAAAACACAAAATTTCCACTGAGTGTGTTTTAACTCTGTTGTTTTATAGTTGTTTGTTGTTCATCCGGATCTGAAATCCCTGCATTTACATTCATGGTTCCTGAAGACATAGCCATAGCAAGGTTTGGGGTATCCTCTAAAGTAGCAGATGTTCTGGTGGCTGCTAGAATTCCCTCCACCAAACATACATACTCTCTACAGTGGAAACAGTTTACATTGTGGGCTACTTCCAAGCACCCGGCTTCATTTACTTGCCCTGCCAATGCCATATTGGAATACTTGATGTCCCTCTCAGACTCGGGGCTTCAGTTTTCCTCACATACAAAGTGCATTTAGCAGGTATTTCAGCCTTTCATGTCCTGTGGATGGTCATACAGTTGCCCAACTAGAGGTATCCTGTACCTTTCTGAGAGGCATATTACACATTAAACCTCCCATTAGGAATGCAGTCCCAGCTTGGGACTTGAATTTTGTGTTGGAAAAGCTCACTTTGGTACCTTTTGAACCTGCTGCAAGTTGTGGCTTTCATGGAAAGCTTTATTTTTGGTTGCCATTGCTTCTGCTTGAAAGACTTCGGAGCTACAGGATCTAATGCATGAACCTCCTTATTTGATTATTCACAAAGACGGTGTCTTTATGTATAAATCCTGAGCTGTTCCTGAAGATGGTGTCTGAGTTTACTTTAAATCAAACATGCCACCTTCCAGTTAATTTCCCGGAGTATGCCAATCCAGGGAAAGCATGACTCCATACTTTGTGCATATAATCCTCAAATATTATGTAAATTGCACCAAAGACTGTAGAAAGTCCTCCCAGCTTTTTGTTTCATTATTCCCAGGGAAAGCGGGCACCCCTGTGTCAGTGCCTGTCCAACTGGCTGGCAGACTGTATTACTGTCTATCCTAGGAAGTACGATAAGGAACCTCCTGGTGCAGTGTGTGGTCATTCTACCAGAGACATGACTACTTCTGTTGATTGGTTCAAAAATGTCTCAGCTGCTGAAATTTCTGCAGCTGCCACTTGGAGTATTGTCCACACCATCACTAAATGTTGTAGTCTGGACAGTGTGTCTCTCAGATGAGCAGAGTTTGGCCTGGCTGGCTTACAAGGCCTGCTGTCTTGGGCAAGTATATCTCCATCCGCCCAGACTATCAGTTTTTTGGTACTGTTTGGGACTCGTTCCAAAGGTGTGGCCTGATGAGAGATATCCTTGTAAAAGATAGAACAGTTACATACTTACTGTAATAGTAGATCTTTGAGAGAATCTCTTTTATCATGCCATACTCACCCAGCCACCCACCTTCCCCCTTCAGGGGTAGGTCACCGAATTTTCTGTACAGTTATTCCATCACTGCTTTTGTTAGCACCCCGTGCTGCCTGGTTTGCGGGGTGCTGCCTTTCTCTCCATAGTTAGGTCCTCTGAGCATAATCTCTGATGGGGAACTGAGGAGAGATGGGACTGATCACGTTTATGTAGACATGGACATGTAATGTTGCTGTGGGCGGCCTCTGGCTTGCAAATGTTTTCGTGTGTTCTTAATGCTGTCGCGGGTATATTTCCAAAGATGTGGCCTGATGAAAGAGATTCTGTTGAAGATGTACTGTTATGGTAAGTACATTACTGTTCTATCCATGGGCCTACCACAGGTCTTCAAGAGACAGGGCATTTGCAGTGATGGCGCCTTGGATGTGGAACGTCTCCCATCGCACTTCCAAAATATCTGCTCAGTGGAGGTTAAGAAATATTTTTAAACCCATTTTTTTACCCTGGCATTTTAATGACTATGGTTAGTAGTTTGGTTTTATTTATTTTACTGTAAACTGTCTTTTGTACTGAAATTGTGTGGTTGCAACTTTGGTAATATTGTTGAAATTTCATGTATAGTGTCCTGAGCCCCTCGGATGGGGCACAATAAAAATACAAATTTACTTACTTACTTAGTGGTTACATAAGAACCCAAGTCAGAAAGTAGAACACTAAACCAATATTTACATTTGCAGTAATATGTTCCTATTGCCTGTATTTTTTTTTTTTGGCATTCGTTTTGTAAACTTCAGACTGTATGCTCTGCTATTTCTTGATGCAGCATATTTCCATAGAGCGAGCACAGGAAGTGTGTGCTGCTGGCTACGAGATGGTGACGAGCTAATAATAACATTGTAAGTTTCAGAGCTTTTTTATAGGGACAGTTCACAATTTCCAACCAGGTAGCACTGAAAACAATTTTCAGGAGCCTCAGCGTATACAAAATCCACAAACAATTCAAAAAGCCAGGTTCACCAAAAAGGGCATCAAAACTCCAAATCTTTGGAAAAGATAAAACACTTATTAAATACATTAAAAAAGCAACAGATGCACCACTGTTACCACCAACGATTGTTTCCCGCCCAACAATAGTGGATTTTCAAGCTTGAAAAAGCACTATTGTTGGGCATGAAATGATCGATGGTGGCAATAGTGGGGGTGCCTCTGTTGCTTTTTTATGTGTTTAATAAATCTTTTACCTTTTCCAAAGATTTGGAGTTTTGATTCCCTTTTTTTTAACTCAGTTTTATTAGATGATGCATGTCAAATACATGACATTTATTGATTTATTTGTTTAACCAGGAAGGCATGCTGAGCAGGCTACTGCTAGATTCCAGATGCGTCCTGTGGGAAGGGGGGTATACATACACAGTTGAATGACAAATATAATACAAGTGTGATTCATAATGGGGATAATCGCTACACAATAGGCCCAGATATAAAGACATAATAGTTCGAGAGAACAATAGGTGCAGGCACAGTTTAGATCCACAAATGAAGAGCATAACAATTACAGCATTGGTGTTCAGGTTGTATACATCCATTCAATCCATTAAACAGAATAACTCTAGTGTTCATGCGAAAACTCAGTCCTTGTCCTGTCTGAAAAATAAAAATGCTGTCCGACTAATTACAGGTATTTTTGTCAGTACTTAGACTTACCAAGTTTGGGCATGCGCGGAGCAAATGCTATAGCTTCTTCATGTTGGTGCCCTCTTTGGTGAGCCCGGCTTTTTGAACTGTTTGTTTCATAGGGACACTGTCAACTTTTTTTACACCATATTATTTCTAGTTGAAAACCCACATTTAATTATCGCTTACCTTCTCTTAAAATTAGTCGATAATTGTTGGTTATTTCATCTGCTTCCTTTCTTAACAGAACTGAAATGCATGCAAGTAGTGTAATATCCAACCTTATTTTGTTTAAAATCCACACATTTCATGAATATTACGAACAGCCACTCGTGATGTAATAATCTCCTTTCCTCCCACTGCATCCTGAGTGACTAGACTGTGACGTGGGTGTGCCCATGTCCTGGAAAGATGCAGTGGGACTTCATCAAAAGACACATTTTTGTGTATTAATACCAGTATGGTGGGCAGTCTGTGTTTCACTTTTACAAATAGAAACGGAATCAGAATTAAGCCAGGCAAGGCAATCTTAATTTACAAAAGTGCCTAATCTCAAAGGCTCTGAGTGCTGTGCATAAAACATGTCAAAAACTACCAGTTACAATAGCAATCTCTACAGACTGACCAATCATGAGTTTTTGATTGTTTTTTTAAACTACAGACATTTTGAGGCCTAGGGGGTTGACAATATCCCTTTAAAAACTAAAGTCAGCTGGCCAGGTGGCGCAGAGGGTTGAGGCGCTGGATGCCACACCTCGTGCCACACTGGCAACCCGGGTTCGGGAATGAGCCTGGGTCGTTGGAGGTCGGGGGGACAGAAGAGGATGTCAAAAGGCTGCTGGCTGGTAGCTCTCTGCCTCGGGAGGAGTATCACATCTCCTTGGAGCATGGCCATTCCCTGATGGAGGCCAGAGTGGGGGCGTCGCTCTGAGAAGTACCAGCGCTAGGCCGATGGAGGGCGGAAGACACTTGGGCCGTGGTGCACATGTGCGTCACCGCTTCCAGGGTCTCGGGCCTAGGGCACACCCAGGTGAGAAAACTGAGGATAACATGGGGGTCACCCAAGGATGAAGTCTCTGGGCCAGGCTTCGTCTCCGGGCGCAATGGTGCTACAAGCCCCTGAAAGGCCCCAAGTCTGCAGGGTGGCAGACGACTGGGGGACCCAGCATGGAGGATAAACAGAATTGTAAGCAAAAACTAAAGTCCTAGCATGTAAGGTACACAAAAAGTATTGTACTGGATTCAAACCTTAATTTGGGGGGGGGGGGGAGTAGCTATTAGCAGGGCTGAGCTAAAGTCTGTGTGTTGTCCTACTTTACTAGACAATGCCCGTTGCTAGAAATAACTAGCCGGCATGGATGTTTAGAAATAAATCATCTGTTAATTCTTTTATTGACTTTTTGTCTTTGAAATTAAGCGCTTAGTTTTAAAATTAGGCCTGTTTTCTTTAGTGTAGGCCATGCTTAGAAATGGTTAGAATCTAGTCAGCAAATGTATTGTATACCTTTTACTGTGAAAAGGACAGTATTTTTAAACTCGCCAAGGGGGGAGGCACTGGAAAGGAGCAGGAAAATCCTAGGCCCCCCCCCCCCAAATAATCACAGTAGTAGTCACAAACACCAACATAGAGGTGTCGATAGGAGAAGGGCAGGGTAAATGGAGAAAGTGACAAAAAGCAAGAAGGACAGGGATGGGGCAAAGGAGTAAGGCCATCAGGAAATGGAGGGTAATGAGTACCAATGCCCGTAGTCTGGGCAACAAGCTCCCTGAGCTGATGGCCTTAATGTAAGAGGGATGCCTGGATATTGTAGCAGTCACAGAAACATGGTACACAGAGAACCATGACTGGGATTTTAACGTACCAGGGTGCATAACCTATAGGAGAGACGGGCAGGGGAGAAGAGGGGGAGGAGTAGCTCTCTATGTAAAGGAAGGGATAAAAGCAACTGAACAAAAGAGAAAACAGGGAGGAGAGGAGGCACTGTGGGTCACCTTGGAGACTGGAAAGGCACCACAATCCGCTACAGGGTTGTGTACAGACCCCATGTCAGGGGAAGGAATGGACAAGAATATGATAGAAGGCATTCTTAGAATGGCAGAGAAAGGGGAGATACTGTTGATGGGAGACCTGAATGTGCCAGATGTTAACTGGAGCACATTTGCTGCAGCCACATCCAAGAGCAGGGCCATTCTTGATGCCCTACAGGTGGCCGGCATTAGACAGCTAGTTTCGGAACCCACTCGTGAGGGAGCAATCTTAGACCTCATACTCTCAAACGGAGGCAGTGAGAGGATCTCAGATCTAGAAGTGGGTTGCCATCTGGGGACAAGTGACCATCAAACAGTGTGGTTCACGTTAAACTCAGCTACAGAGTCAAGCCATACAAAGTGAGGGTACTGGACTTTAGGAGGGCTGACTTTGGCAAGATGGGAGAGTGCCTCAGAAAAGCACTAGCAAACAGGCTAGAAGGAGGTGTGGAGCAACAATGGGAATTATCAAACTGCCATCACAGAGGCAACAAGCCTTTGTGTGAAGCAAATGAACAAATCAAACGAAAGAAAAGCCACTATGGTTCTCAAAAGAGGTGGCTGTGAAAGTCAGGAAGAAAAAGATAGCATTCCGGAAGTATAAGGAAACACAGAAGGAGCAGGACAGAGAGCTGTACCAGTTAAGGCAGAAGGAAGCAGGGAGGGAAGTTCGAATAGCAAAGGCCCAGACTGAGGAAAAGATAGCCAACTCAGTTAATAAGGGGGATAAAACCTTTTATAGGTACATCAGCGAGTGTAGAAAGACAAAGGGAGGGATAGTGAGGCTGAATAGAATGAACAGTGGGTGGGCAGAGGGGGACAGTGAAAAAGCAGGAATACTGAACGAATATTTCTGCTCAGTATTCACAAAAGAGAGGGGAATGCCTAATCCAATTAACAGAAGCACTCTTGATAGGGCGGTCGATCCCAGTCCTTTCACAGAAGAAAGGGTTCTGCAAGAACTCCTAAAACTGAAGGTGGACAAAGCAATGGGTCCTGATGGAATTCACCCCAGAATTCTAAAAGAATTAAGGGAGGAACTAGTGAAACCACTGGCTACTCTTTTTAATAAATCATGGGAGGATGGTGTGGTACCCGAGGACTGGAGGAAGGCGGATGTGATTCCCCTTCACAAAAGTGGGTTCAAGACAGAGGCAGGAAACTACAGACCTGTCAGTCTGACCTCTGTGGTAGGGAAAGTGATGGAGTCACTTCTGAAGGAAAGAATAGTCGAGTACCTAGAGGCCAGTGGAGCACAGGACCCAAGGTAGCATGGGTTCAATAGCAGGAAGGTCATGTCAGACGAATCTAATAGATTTCTTTGACTGGGTGACCAAAGTAGTAGACCAGGGAGGGGCTGTGGACATGGCCTACCTAGACTTTAGCAAGGCATTTGACACAGTCCCACACAAAAGATTAATAGTCAAATTAACCAGCCTGGGAGTGGGACCGAGGGTGGTAGCCTGGGTAAAACACTGGCTGGACAACAGGACACAGAAGGTAATTGTAAATGGAGTCCATTGGAAGAAGGGGGTTACTAGTGGGGCACCGCAGGGTTCAGATTGGGTCCAGTCCTTTTAATGTCTTCATCAGTGACATTGCAGAGGACTGAAGGAAAAGTATGCCTTTGCAGATGACACAAAATCTGCAACAGGGTTGATACACAAGTAGGCATGGAAAGGATGAAAGGGACTTGGCAAGGTTGGAGGAATGGTCGAAGTATGGCAGCTAGGATTCAATGCAAAGAAGTGCAAAATAATGCACCTGGGAAACAGGAACCCAGGGAAGAATACACAATGGGTGGGGAGGTAGTAACAACAACAAAAAGGAAAGGGACCTGGGGTAATCATATCAGATGACCTTAAGGTTAGCAAGCAATGTGAGAAGGCAGTAGGGAGGCTGGGGTATACTGGGATGTATAGGGAGAGGCATCAGCAGCAGAAAACAGGAAGTTGTTATCCCTCTGTACAGACAGTTGGTGGACCCCATCTGAGTACTGTGTCCAGTTCTGGAGACCCCATCTTCGCAAGGACGAGACAGGATAGAGGCAGTCCAGAGGAGGGCAACTAAATGGTGCAGGGTCTGCAAGAGAAGCCGAGGAGGAGAGACTAAAGGAGCTTAATATGTATACCTTGAGGAAAGAAGGAGGGGGACATGACAGAAACTTTTAAGTACCTCAGTGGAATCAACAAAGTCCAAGAGGGTAGCATTTTCAGAAAAAGAGACTTGCAAGAACAAGGGACACAATTTAAAGATAGAAGGAGGGCGATTCAGGGGCAATGTGAGAAGTATTATTTCACAGAGAGGGTAGTGGATGCATGGAACAGCCTTCCTGAGTAGGTTGTGGGGTCTAAAACTGTGGGAGAATTCAAGAATGCAAGGGACAGACATAAGGCAATTCTTGTGGGGGGTAGGAAGAAACAGGCTGTTGGTTAACTAGGATCTGCGGCCTATCCTGTAGGTAGGGAAATGGGCAGACTAGATGGGCCTAGCGGTCCTTATCTGCCGTCAAAGTCTATGTTTCTATGTGTTTAAAATTAGGGCTGTGCGAATGTTCAGAGTTTTGTGAAACAAACTTCAGGGTATTTCCGATAAAGTTCTGCAAAGTTTTGCCTGGCTCTTCCACAGGAACCAGGTTCTTCTTCCGTCCTGCAGAGTCGCACTGAAGTTGAAAAAAACAAAACACTTAGATTTCTAGGGAACCCTTACCCTTCTTTTTATTTTTGTGATCTGCGATTAAAAAAAAAATGATGACAGCCAAACCTCTGGTAGTATGCCAGCAACAGACACTGTCTTTACCAATCACTTCCCCTCTCTATTCTGACCTTCCCCTTGCTCCAGAGGCCCATTAGGAAGTCAAAGCACACAAAAGGCCACTCCTGTGGAATTCAGCGTGGTGTTAAGTTCTAACTCAGTCATTCAAGTTTATGAAAAAGAGAATGACACTTGCCCACCACTGCAGCAAAGTCCGATGTCTCAAACACTCTTGAAATCCAAACTCAATTTATTGAATTAAAGTTCAGTTAGTGCCATGGCAAACAAGAGTGAAATCCGGGAGAAACACTGATGCTGACATTGTGCAGCTGTTACCCAGTGCTTTCTCAGAGTTCAGCGCCACCTGCTGACCCTACAGCTTATATTCATACAAGGCAGTTACCATACATTTGAAATAGCCTATAGGGAAGCCTGTAGTGTCAGTCAGCCTCATACCTCTCAACCTCCTGCATCACAAATCAGGGACAAGGCTTAAAACAAATCAGGGACAAAGGACCAAAATCAGGCACACATCTTCAAAATTAGAGATATCCTCTCAGAAAGCTGGTAGAATATGTGGCTTAGTGCAGAATGCATTTTCTAAAGAACAACAAGTCTGTAACTTTAATGCTTGATATTATTTATAATTTCCACTGTTTAGGCACAGAAACATATTTTAGGAGGGACAAAGTAAAATTTTGAGGCAAAATCAGGGACGTCCCTGAAAATCAGGGACAGTTGAGAGGTATGGTCAGCCTGACTAATTTGGAGATGTTCGGATATTAACAAATATAGCCAGGACAGGTACTAAGATATATAGTATTCCTTCTCCCAAAAAATAGGCAATACCAGTCCTTGCCAACAAACTTTCAAAAAGATTTTCACTCACAAGACACCAAGGCAGCTGGAAACTGTGACGTTCAAGCACAAGAGTGCAGTGTGCACATTTTTGGAACCCATACAAGCAGAAGAGTATGTTTATATGGGTTCCATATATGTGCACACCACAGTGTTGTGATTGAAAATATAATTGTCTTTGCAGCACCAGGTTGTGCATTTAAGAAAAGGTAAGGTGCTTCTGGACGTTCCAGTTGTCTAAGTGGTACGGCTGGTAGCACAATCTGAATGGGATTCCAAGCGGCCTGGGTTCAAATCACAGCTAAGGCACTTATTTATTTTTCTCTTCTGTTTGCATAGGATCTATAAATGTGCACACTGCACTCTTATGATTGAAAATGTAATTATTTGTGCAGCACGAAGTTGTACATTAGAGAAAGAATAAGGTGCCCCTGGATATCCCTGTTTCCAGTTGCCTTGGTGGCGCAGCTAGTAGCACAACTGGAATGGTATTCGGAGCAGCCTGGGTTCAGGTTCCAGCTAAGGCACTTATTTATTTCTCTCATTTGTTTCAAAAAGATTCCCACTAGGAAAATACAGAGCTGTGCTGATATCTATGATAGAATGTCTAGTTATCACATTTCTGAGATATAATATGAGGACCTCCCACACTAAAGAGCTCAGACAGTCTGAGGGCGTGGCATATAAGAGATGCTGCAAAAGGAGAGCGAGAAAAAGAAAGGATTTATTAAGTCACTGCAGTACTTGGTCATACATGTTGCATAGCATGTGATACAGAGGTCAAATTTAATGCAGCAGTAAATATGTAAATAAATAAATGGTGATCTAGATATGTAAACTATTACCAACATCGGTAAAAATATTCCATATATGAATGATATTGATGGGTCAAAAATGCTAACCATCCACCATAGGTATTCATGTATTATGGAGTGGCAGGCAAATACATTTTCCCAGATAATGTTATTTGTACTTAAGACAGCGCAGTTGAGAGAATAAACAGGTTATTCTCTCAGTTGACCTGCCATCACCATCAGTTCGTCGAGTTGCCCTGTCATCTGCATTTATCTCTAATTTCAATTCGATAATGCAAGCATGCCAGTATAGCGCTACCGCCTGCCATGCCGGTGACCTGGGTTTTGGAGCAACCTTGAGTACCTGGGGGTCAGCCGGGGAGAGAGGATCAAGTGTCCAGAGGACTACTCTCTTCTCCTGCAGTGATTAAAGCAAGGGGGACCGGGGTGGGGGAACGGACTAGTCCCCCCGCCGTGCCCTTCATTGTTCATATTAGGGGCATAGTAGTAGTAGGGGTAGAGTTCCCCGTGTTATAAGTGTCTGCTGTAACCACCACTATCCTGGTGAGAGAGAGAGTCGCACTTCTCTCACAGCACGCATGATGCCAAGCAGGGGCTGGGTGATGGGGCAGTCAAGAAGTCAGTAGGGAAGGGGGATGTCGACGTGATGTAGGGCATTATTGCACGCCGACAGGAAGGGAGCAAAATTGGAGGAAAATCACTCCAGGTGTGCGGGATGAAGACTGCCCTCCTGCAGGCCTGGCATTACTGACCAGACACCCACACTGGATCCTGCTTTTAGGGTGGGGCATGGGCAAGTCCCCCATCTCTGCCAGGAGGGGTAAGTTGTGGGGGAACATTGGGGTAAGACCTGCATA
Organism: Neoceratodus forsteri; assembly: GCA_016271365.2. Lineage (NCBI taxonomy): Eukaryota > Metazoa > Chordata > Ceratodontiformes > Ceratodontidae > Neoceratodus > Neoceratodus forsteri. Next base: position 825,195,751 of record CM057456.1, read on the forward strand.
TGGTGACTGGCTGGGCTGGGGATGGTTACAAAGGTGGTGGCCTGCAGGAGAGCAATGATAAATAAAGATGAAGATAAATTTCAACTGGATCTTGATTCAGAACCAGCTGTTCAGACACTCGCAAGCTGACTGTGAACATTGTATGTTGACATTTATGACAATGGCATGGCAACCAGGACGAAAAACAACCTTGCAATGATGGTCAGAACAAGGTGGAAGTACACTGCTGAAGGACAAACGGTACAAAAGAAAACAATAGAAATTAAAAATACGAAAACACATCTTTTTTTTTTTTTTTTTTGTTTAACTAGGAGTAGCACGATAAGCTGAAAGCTTTTTTACAGGAGCATCCTGGGAGCACAGGGAAGTTAAGTGACTTGCTCAGGGTCACACAGTATGTAAGTGGAAGCTGTGGGATTCAAACCCAGGTCTGGTCTGCTGGATGTCACCAGATTTGCAGCTCAGAGCCTTAAACCACTAGCTCTAATACACAATGAAAACTGAAAGCCATAGTATAAATGGAATATGTCATGACTTTACCAAAAATAATCAGGTTTGTTTTCATCTATGCTTTCAGAACCTGATGAGCTATCTTGTGGCTGTGCCACTCGTGAAGCTACTGGGTTCTGAAAGCACACATGAAAAGAAATCTTGTATTTTCAGTGAAGCCATGACATGTCCCCTATTCATACATCATCAGTCAGATACAAATGGCAAGATAACGATATCTTTGTAGCTAACGTTACAATATCATGACATCTTGCCGATGCTGTTAAGGTTGATAGTTTGATGGTTAGTTTCCTCACAGTGGAGTTCTAAACCAGTCCGAGAACAGCTTTCACAAACACAAAACAAAAAGGTGCACACACCACCACGGAACCTCAATTAAAGCTGCATGGTACTCTTTCTTGTTTTCATTGTACTATCGCCCTGTAATTGACTACATTTTCCTTGGTTTTTGTTTACATTTCTTCCACCCACCATGTTGAACTGGAACTCTCTGCTACCAGCTGCACATGTGTATGACTCGCAGCACTAGGAAGAGACAGCGGGAATGTGCATCACAGGGTCCCATGGAAATAAACAAAAGACATGATGTGATATGAAGGGGGAGCTCAGCTGAAGATTATGCAGCAGCCATATTTACTGTGGGGCCACAAAACTGGAAATTAATCACTTCCTGATTATCTAGTACTGCTGCTTTAAAATGGAAATTTATCAACGTGCTCTCATCCAGACGCTCTATAACCATAAGTAAACTCAATTTTCTCAGCAGTTTATTGACATCTACTTGAAGCTGGAATTTGTCCAAGTTCTGCAAGGGCACAAAAGACAGCCCTTGGATAGTAATGTTATTTCCCTGGAGGAGATATTCCAAACCGGCAGCTGTTTCACTTTTTGTGCTGATTCCTCCTCGTGACTGTCTGGTAGCTGCCAACATTTTCTTTTCCCCCACCTGTTTTTTTGTTGGCTTTTGCATTGTGAACGGGTCTCTGCGTTTCGATCTGAAAATACACTTGTTTCTGAACTCTTTCTCCAGTATTCTTGAGTGGATGTTTTGTGAATGTGCAGCCATGTCTTTAAGATGCAAAATTGTTTTAGTTGTACAACAGACTGGTGTGCAGTGAGCTGTTGGATCTTTTATAAAGGATGTACAGTTTCTTGTGATCTGTAAGCATGAGTTTACAAGGAATGGAGCCCTAATTAATATTTATGAGTTTCTGTAATAAACGGAGGTTAACAACCCAACACTTCCCCCATGGGAGGTCTTTCAGCGCTACATAGGGGTGTTGGGCATCCAGATGAGCAAATGTCAGTAAATTGTATGTGCACCCCCTCTTTTGCTTCTGTGTCATGCAGTGTTCCTGTGTATGGGTAACATCATGTATGTTAAAGGTATGCACAGATTTTCTTGGTTTTTTTCCTAGAGAACAACTTTCACAGTGCTGTTCACATTACTGTTGGCTAGTGCAGCACTGACGCCGGCAGAAGGCCAATAGAAACAGTTAAATCATCAAACAAAAAGCGGTTTTAATGAGGAACTCCAATGTAGCCAAACTCCCTACTGCGCAAAGCCTCACCCCACAAGTTAGGCTTTTCGCAAATAAAAAAACTGTAAGTGCATATACTTACTTGGTATTGTTTTTGTAAACTCCGTGATCAGGTAACATAGTGGGTGCAGCAAAGTGCTATCTTGTGTTAGAGTGCGACACCACGCTGCTGACTTGTGTGCTTCTTAATACAAGCAAGCAGTACGGCACAGCAATCTAACACAAGAGGGCAGCACACTGTATCTCCCCCCCCCCCGGTTACCTTATGACAGAGTTTACAAAAATGATACAAAATAAGTGCAAGCCTTACATTTTATTTTTATTTCCAAAAGGCGTAACCGGGGTGGGGGGGGGAGTTTGGCTAAAGTGGAGTTCCCTTTTAATAGCTATAGTACATTGATGTTGTATAAATCAGGTGCACAGTGGTCTGACTCAGAATAAACAGTTGATCATCACCTGTGTGGGGGTGCAGGACTTTCATGATTCTAATGAGAGGTATGACGCCCCCCCCCCAAACACACACACACACACATACATATACATTTGAAGACTTGAAGATAAAAGGCAGATTTTGAGTCAGGTCATTGCATGTTCGTGTACAGTACATATAGTACACACTCCCTGTCTGAACATGCATAACATGTGCCACAGCAAGTCTTAGGAGAATGACCTTACAGCAGAAGACAAATCAGAAGAAAGAGAAACATAAGAATTCCCAAGATTATTCTTGAGAATAAACATTTACATTAAGTAAAAGTATTTTCATACTGCAGGCAGCTAGTACACTCGGAAGTAGCATAACAAAGAGGTAGTTTCAAAGAACAACAGCCAACTTCTCTGTATTTACATACAGCAGTGAGAAAACAGAGTAACTCTACTAAGGTGGTGCAGGCGAGGGACAGGTGTAGGGAGATCTCAGAAGGCTGTATAATTCCATTCTAAAGTGGTTAGGGTTGGTAATGTTCCATAGGCATGGTCCTGTGCTGTTAGAGTGTGCATTGATCTTGTACCTCATTTCGTGAATAAACACTGTGAATATGGGTTGTTGTATTTTAAAATCCGCAAGTGTGGTTTAGTTAAAGAATTCATTTCTTTGCTTGAAGATAAAAGGTATATTGTAAAATGGATTCTTTTTCTGCTCTACTAGAGCTTTTCAATACTAGCAACAGACTGACAACGTCTTTTGTACTCTGCAATAGGCAGCAGGGGAAAACCTTATTATTTTTTGTCTTCTTGGTTTCCACAGAAAGAACGGGATTTAGAACTAGCTGCTCGTATTGGCCAGTCTTTGTTGAAGAAGAACAAAACACTGACAGAGAGGAACGAGTACTTAGAGGAGCAGATAGAACACATTAGGGAAGAGGTAAGTAACTGCCATTTATTTTTGAGTACTGTAATTATTTTGTGTGCCAGATACACTCCTGCACCCCATGATCATTAGTAGGCCATGGTCATACCCCATCCTCTGGCTAAGAGGATGGACAGGTGACATCTGTGCTTGTACCAGTGTCACTCTAATCAAAAGGCAGGAAGGTGTGAATGCTGAATCATCTGTGCTTTCCAGCTCCAAAAGCTGAGCACCATACCTCTATGCCTCAATGCTGGAAAGCTGCGGTGTTCAACACGGTCTTTAAAAGTGGGGACAGAACCTACCTGGCAAACTAAAAACCAATCTCAATTCTGCACCCCTTTCCAAGGCACTAGAGAGGATAGTATATGATCAGTTAGGTACGTATCTTGAAAAGCACAACCTTCAATACCAGGAACAGCATGGCTTTCAGAAGGCATACAGTACTTCAGTGGCATTGGTTGAGTTTACTGGTCATATCCATGAAGCACTTGACCGAGGGCTCTTGGTGGGGGCCACTTTCATCGACCTCACCAAGGCCTTTGACACGGTCAACCACGAGTTGCTTCTCACACAACTTTCTAACATTGGTATGTCCTCTGTTTCTCTAGGCTGGTTCCAGAGTTACCTCTCTAACAGGACCCAGCAGGTCAAGATTCTTGACGTTCTATCCAACCATCGGCATGTCAACACAGGGGTGCCCAGAAGTTCCATTTTGGGCCCCCTGCTGTTCAGCCTGTTTCTAAATGAACTCCCCAAAGTCTGCCAGAATAAGATCCTTTTATATGCAGATGATGCTGTTCTCTACACGTGTCACTCAACTCTGGAAGAGCTGGAAAAAGGCATGCAAGACGACTTTACTGCTGTGGAAAAATGGTTCCTTCGGTCTAAGCTCTTGCTCAACTACACTAAGACTAAAACAATGTTGTTTGCCTCCCATCAAAACCATCATAAGTCACATCACTTCAATATCTACAATAACAAGTTTGACACACTCGAAAGGGTCACCTCCCTTAAGTACCTTTACCTTGACAGCTGTCTCTCTCCTACAGCCAGCACATAGACCATGTTGCCAAGGCAGCTAGTGCCAGACTAGGTCAGCCCTACCGGCATAGGCAGTGCCTCACCGAAAGTGCCATCAAGCTTACAGTTAACAGCTCCGTGCTCTCTATCATAGATTATGGACTGGTAGACTACGGAGCCAGTACCGATTATAGCACTTAGGCGAATCAAGATTGTCTTAAACAAAGCCTGCAGACTAGTCCTGGGTGTGGACTGTTTAACTCACACTTGTGAACTATACTCAAGCACTGGTTGGTTAAACCTGAATAGCGGAATTCAGTACCAAGTCTGTCTATTAGCTAAAGATCCACCCTCAGTCTTGCTCCCCCTGGAGTGAGGCAACTGCTGAGAAACTCCACTTCCTCCAGACTAACTAGGGGGTCGAGTAAAGCTGCCTCCATTATCCCATTCCACTGGACCTCACTGGAGCAACGGTCCTTCGAATACAGGGCCCCCTGCTGGCTAAATTCTCTTAATTCTGAGCTGATTAAGGAAACAAAACTACGTCCATTTAAGGCCAAGCTGCTGTAGTACCTTGCCACTCTTAGTAACTGCGACTGCGCCACCTGTGCGTAATCCTACTGTTATTGATAGCTTATCTGTCCTGCATAGCACCCATCTCCCCCACTTCCTCCCTGCCTGGTGTGACCCCACTGGGCACTCACTCCCACGTCCCCTCTTATCCCCGCTTTCTTCACAGATGTTAATCCTCCATTTTCACCCCCGGTTTCCGCCTCACCTCACCCCCACACTTTTAAACCCTTTCCATTATCCTCTCTCCCCACATTACCCAGCCCTGCCCTATCACCTATCTATGTAACCCTGGGAAGATTTCTTCACAATCCCACCCCACTGACTACTCAACCCCTTAATCTGTTACTCCTTTGTCTCTGCCCCCACCCTCCCCCTGCTCTCATCTATTCTGTCCTCCCCCTCCTTTGGTCACCACCACTTCTGACCCTCCATAATTCTACCTTCACACTCTGAAGCTCAGCTACCACTATAAATTGCTTGTCCGCCTTAGGTATGCTCTTAGTACTGTTGCAATAAAGTTGACCTCTCCTACCTGATGTATTTTAACTATACTTGCTTGAATCTGTATGTACCATAATGTACTTGCCTGCTGTATATACCCCTATCTGTTTTGTAATGTCTACGTGCCTTGTCTATTGCCTTACGACATGGAACCTTTATAAACAAGCTTTTAGCTCAAAGGTGTTATCTGAGATTCCAATAAATAAATAAATGTTGAACCTCACCCCATTCTATGCTTAGCACAGAAAACTAATCCATCCATCCTTCCTTTCTCCCTCCCTCAGCAGCACTGTGGGTCTATAGTGAAAATGAAGATAGAGCCGGCCCATCGGCACAGCAGTTGGATTTCCGCTTGCGACACCGGTGACCAGGGTTCGGGAAAGGATCTGGGTCAGCTGGGGGGAGAAGGATTGAGCGTCCCTAGGATTGCTCTCCTTCTCTCGGGGGAAGGGGGGCCTGTGATCGCACAGGAGCGACACCTGTCGGAGGCCAGGTTGCCGCCCTGTAGTGATGCAAAATCTAGTTTCTCTAGGGCGGGACAGACGCCGGACGTCATTACATGTCTCTGCCCCAGCCTACAGGGGAAAAAGCAAGGTGGAGCCTCCATCTTCATGAATCCCTCCCAGGGGCTTCAATTAGCCTTAGTCGCCAGAAGCTCTCCCAACCAGATACTTTTTCCGTGGTACTGGAATAGCAAGGGACCAGTGCCGTGGCCCCGCCCTCCAGGGTAAGCCAGGGGTGAACGGGAGAGCAATGGCAATTGACTGTAGGTGGGAGTCCCGGGGACCGTGACCAGGGCTGACTTTGACAGGAGGCACTACCAGAAAAAGTACAATAAATATATAAAAAAAAAAAGGAAATGAAGATAAAAAAGGGAAAAAAAAGTATAATATGGGTGGACCAAATTACCCTTATCTGCCTTCAGATTCCATGTTTTGTTTCCTTTCTTTCCCCGTAAAACTCAGTGGATACTAACGTCCCCTTTTCAGGGATGACCTGGACCAAACTGGCACAAAAAATACAAACATAAGCACTATGGTACATAAAATAATATATCAAATGTAACCCCTAGATGGCGCTATCCCAGGGGCTACTACCCCTGCCTGATTTGCCACTAACAGGTTGAGGGGCCTGGATCCAATGGCGGGTGCCTCCACCCAGAGGTCAGGGTTTGCAATAGTTAAACTAACTTGGTCACAGCCCTCTGGGACACTGCAACCCCCCTTTCTTCCCACTAGTGGCCCACACAATATATCAGAATTACCTTCACAGTATACACTTACCCCAGGTCTGGTTCCGCACTGGGACCTCCTGTGAAATGAGATACAGTGCAACAATCACAGTACAGTACTTTAACATAGACAAATACCTCAGGCAGTATAACTTTGCTGAAACAAGCAGCTCTGATTTATTTAGGGGATATAACAAGGACGGAAATCAGGTTAATTAGCTTATCACTCTAATAATCTACCTATGGCTCTGTGCACAGGCCTATCCCTATCAGTTACTGTCCCTGGGTACCTAAGCCCTAGTGGCTAGTCCAAACCGTGGCAGCTGGTAGGGGCCCTTTCACAGAGAAAAGGAGAATTAAACAGTCAGCAGTACAGTAATTCCATTTGGATTAATGTGGCAATTCAACAGGGAGCGACCCTGAATTAGTACTCACGACCTCCAAATAAGATAGGGTCCTTCAATGTCAGCAGGGCTCACTTGAGGTACACAAACCTCTTCACACATCCATATAAAAGAAAGCACTATACCAGGCAGGCTGCATCTGTATCCCGATCGCAATTACTGCACAATACCCGGAGAACACACAGCAGATTCAGTTCTCTACAGACCGAGTGTAATTTTGTAGCAATTCCTCCAGTCTTCTACAGGGTGAGCCTGGTTTCTACTTCTTCAGAGATCCTTTGATTCTTTTCTACAGGACGGATTCAGTCCTAACAAGCTGCAGACCGAACTCTGGGCCTTACACACGTTTTTGACTAAAACTGCACACTGAAAAGCACAGGGCTCCTTCCTTCTTCTGCCAAAGCTCAACTGAAACTCCAACCGACAAAACCGGCACTTCCTTTGAGTTCCTCCCAGTTCTTGACTGGATTGGCTGTCACTCACAATAGACTGCTGCTGTTGGTCCAAAAGGCACTGAAGTCTAAACTACATCTCCAGAGTCACTGCCCATACAATCCTCTTGTGGCTGGCTCCAGATTATGAGTCCAAGTTCTGATTCGTCCAAGGCACCATTTTAGAGCTAGCTTACCCCACACTGATTGGTCCAGTTCAGCAGTTCAAAACTAGAATGGGAACTAGCAGACACAGTTCTGACTGCAAAGAAAGCAGGTTAGACAAACTGTAATTTCATTATTACTCTAAATAATTTCTGGCAAACAGTTACATCTTTCAGATAGGTTCCCTTTGCACCCTAGTGACTGCAAAAATGAAGTGAATTGGCAGCAGCTCGAGTGGTACTCAGAGAAGCACACAGTCCCCCCATACAAACTAATTATGTCTGCAAGCAGACAGCTCTTAAAGAGACAGTACCAGAGGCTCTAAAAACACTCACTGATAAATGGCTTAAATGCCAAACACCATTCAGGCTTGGAGCATTCAAGCAAGCTCCTGGAAGTCTTTTGGGAACCCCCATTTGCAGGGGGGTTACACAAAAAATTATGCAGTAAAACACTACTGTAGAAATTACAATGTAAACACTACTGTACAAATTATGATGTAAACACTGTTGTACAAATTACGATGTAAAACAGATGTAGGTGCTGTATTGGTCCTTTTAAGAACAGATCCAGAAACAAATGATTTGATACCTTTTATTGGACCAACATGGATCCATGTTGGTCCAATAAAAGGTATCAAATCATTTGTTTCTGGATCTGATGTAAAACAGATGCATGTGAGCTTGCAAATGTTTAAGAATACATTTCAAAAAAGTTTGCATTTCACTGACACCACTTGGGTCCAGTTAGAGATCTTTCTACACCTGTGGCCCCACACAGTTTAGGGCCTTTTGACCCATCACTATTTTAGCCATTGGTACTATACTTTCATTTATAACTTATCAGTTGATCTCAGAGAACAACTATTTTTTTGACAGCGCTCATGTTTGACAGGGAAGTTGGAAAATCACCAGCCAATAACTTATGGATCAAGGTACCGACCTCCACTTGATATGAGGCTTCCACAGGTAGCCATATGAGCTCTGTAAGAGGAAAACAGTGATGGATCAGATAGGGGATTGACAACAGGAATGTATTTAAACGATTTCATTTAACAATCCTTGCTACATTGTTTACTTGATGCCTGAGAAGGTAACCACATTTCTATAATATAGCTTTGGCATAGAAACATAGAATTTGACGGCAGATAAGGACCACTTGGCCCACCCAGTCTGCCCATTTCCCTACCTACTGGATAAGCTGCAGATCCTAGATAACCAGCAGCCTACTTCTTCCTACCCCCAACCCCCAGAATTGCCTTATGACTATCCCATGCATGCTTGAATTCCACCGATTTTGACTCCACAACCTTCCTCCGAAGGCCATTCCATGCATCCACAACCCTCTCTGAAAAATACTCTCAAATTACTTCTAAGCCGCTCCATCTTCAAATTGTGCCTCTTGTTCTTGACCTCTTTTTGAAAGATGCCAGCCTCTTGACTTTGTTGATTCCTTGAGGTACTTGGAAAGTTTCTATCATGTCCCTTCTCCCTCCTTTCCTTGAGGCTATACATATTAAGCTCCTTAAGTCTCTTCATATGTCCTCCAGTGCAGACCCTGCACCATTTTAGTTGCCCTCCTCTGGACAGCTTCCATCCTGTCTATGTCTTTCATGGAGATTGGGTCTCCAGAACTGCACACAGTACTCCAGATGGGGTCTCACCAGCTGTCTGTAGAGAGGATAATAACTTCCTGTTTTCTACTGGTGATGCCTCTCCCTATGCATCCCAGTATCCCCCAGCCCTCCTTGCTGCCTTCTCACATTGCTTGCCCACCTTTAGGTCATCTGATATGACTACCCCCAGGTCCCTTTCCATTTTTGTTGTTGTTAGTATCTCACCCCCCCATTGTGTCCTCTTCCCCTGGGTTTTTGTTTCCCAGGCAGCAGTGAGCTTTTTGATGTACCTAGTATAGCTTCTCTGCTTACACATTCTATCACCCTATGCAAAAATACAGATTTATATGTAACTGTCTAGTTATTTCTTGACAGTGTTGATTAAAACCCTGTTTCTGACCCAACCAAACTACAAACTAGTCCCAAATATTTAAATGTGGTCACCGCACCAAACAAGGCCTGTCCCTTTCCTTAAACCTAAATTTCATCAAATTTGACTTGTACTTGGCCTGTGTCCCCAACACCGTAGCCTTAATGTTTTTCAGGTTAAGTTTCATTTTGTTTGAGTCTAACTAGCTTTACAAATCCCCAAAAGACTCATTTATCATTTAAGTCTTTATATTTTTGACCTCTTTCTACAGGACAGCTTCATCTGCATAAAGCAATATTCGCTCATTTTCAAACATCCCAGGTACCTTGTTAACATTTAGAGAAAAGAGTTGGCCCAGTATGGAACATTGAGTCACTCTATGGGTCCCCTCAGTGACTGAAGATGCAAAAGCACCAACTCTTTGGGTCCTGTTGTTCAAATAACTCATAAACCAATTTAACATATGAGGCATCATTCCAATTTCTCTGAATTTTTCAATCAAGAGATTATGATTTATCAGATCAAAAGCCTTGGTAAGGTCCACAGAAACCACCCTTCCAGATTACCACTATCTGTGGATAAGTGTATATTGTTCGTGAGCCTGATTAAGATCATCTCATAACTATGGTCACTTGTAAAGCCACTGTTCATGAGTAACCAGGTGAAGTGCATTCAGTTTATGTATCTGAGCACATTTCAACTTTTCCTGCAATAGCAGGGAGAATGGCGATAGGTCGGTAGTTTTCAACTCTTTTTCCAGCTCCTGCTTTATGAGTGAGCATGGTAAGTGATCATTTCCATTCTCTTGGCACTATAGCTGACACTGAAGATACATTTTAAATATTGATCAGTTGGGTGGCAATAACCAAGGTAACAATCTTAAGGATTTTCAAATCTATTCCATCACTTCCTGTTCCTTTGATTTTATTTATTTATTAAATGTTGTTGATGGGGTTGGCCAACTAAGAGTCACTTTTTTGTAGGGCAACCAGGAATGAACTACATGTACAAATAACAGAATGGTAAAAACAGTATAGGGTACAAAAAAAGCAAAGATTAACAATAATAGGGTTAAATGCTTGACAAGGTACAACTAGGGATGACATACACTTTCGGTGCCACAACAGTGCATCAGGAACAATTAGTTGGGCAGCAGTAATTGAGTGGCTTGCAGTGTTGTAGAACAGATTGGTACTGTGCAACGATTGTAGGTGCAAAAAGAATGCTTCAGGAGAAAAGTCTTAAGTCCTTTTTAAAAGTGATCGACAAGTGGAACGCCCTGCCTGAGGAGGTGCTGGGGGCTGAAATGATTATGGGATTCAAGAATGCATAGGATAGGCATCGGGGGATCCTAGCAATTGGGGTGAAGGGGACAGCCCAGTTCAAGAGAAGCTTGAAGAGGGAAAATTACATGTGCAGCTGGGGTAGACTAGGTGGGCCAGAAGGCCCTTATGTGCCATCAGTATCTATGTATCAAGCCACCAAGGGAGGAACAGTTAAGGAGAGTTATAGGGAGGGTTTTCCACTGGAAGGTGTACTGTAGTAGCTTAAAAACCACTTTCTCTGTGACTACAGCTAAGTACAAACTGTGAGCTAATGTAACCTCCTGTTTGGTAATCATTTTTCTCTGCCAGCACATAAAGATGGGTCAGTAACTGAGCACCCAACCCGACCCCCGCCGGAGGTATGGAGAGCAGTACCATAGTTGGGTTAATGAGGGAAGCCAGTTGAGATAGAGGATCCAGCTGGTCAGCCAGAGAGAGCCAAAAGGATTGGAGTAGCGTGCAACTCCAAAACACATACGTGTGAGTTGCCACTGGTTCCTAACAGTCCCTACAACATGCACTGTAGTGTGGTGGGAGAAATGTCATTAAAATGGCCTGGGTTCAAAAAAATCAGTACCTGCATTTCCAAGCAAACTCCCTCCACATCACCGAAGATTTTTTTTTTTTATATCCTCCTTCCCTTCCCCCCACAACCTACCACTCCTTCAGGCAGCTCAGTGCCCCTTCTGCCTGCCAGTTCACCCCCCGCTGCCGACTACCGCCATCTGAATTCCCAAGCTTTCCTAGGTCCTGGAAGGTTCCACCTTATCCCTGTCAGGAGGTCCCTCTCCCCAGGGGTATGCAAGGGAGTGGAGTAGTGGGCACCGAGGACCTCCAGGATGACTGGTGCAGGGGACGGCAGCGGTGTACTGTGGGGACTGTGGCATGGGAGGACATGGCCACGATCATCTGGCTGGGCTGAGTCAGGCGGTTTTCTGGTTTTCCAGCCCTCCCATCTCCCCATATGCGTGCGGCCATGAAGGTGTCCTGGGGGCAGAGGCGTTTGATGATGTATGGTCACCCACACCAAGAATGCCTCCACTAAGCCACCACCAGGAACCACAATGGGAGCAGCTCACAGCGACCCAACTCCTCGGGAGGGAAGCGTTCAAAGGACGCTCAGGGGTCCCTCCCTGCCAGCCTTCGTTCCTGACATCTGGGCTTAGGGCATGGACCCAAATCACCAGTGTGCCAAGCATTGCCTCATCGCTCGGTGCCGTGAAGCTGGCAGAAATGTTCTTTAATGCTGGAAGAGCTTGTTTCACCCAATTTTCGTAAGAGATTGCAGTTTGCATTTACCCCCGAGCCATTTGTCAAGGGTGGATTGTGTGATGTCACCCAGTAGATCCTGAAGGCCATGGTAAAAATGACCTATTGGGTGTCCCCATGCTATGCCATTGATGGCATCCTGAAATAGTCAGAATAACAGTGGGTCAGAATTGGAGAGGTTAGTCTGGTCTTTTGATTGATTCAGCAGGTATGTCTGAACCTGCAAATACCAAAAATGCTCCCAACCAGCCATTGCATATCGTCATTGTAATTGTTCAAATGGAAGAACCCAATGGTTATCCAGAAATTGGAAAGTGTGTGCCTGGTCAAGACGACAGCATCTAGCGCATGTCTTGTCAGTTTGGATGTGCAGAAAATACGAGTCCAATGCCTCTATTCTACAGAAATAAAATGGATATGAAAGCTATGGTATAGTGTGTAACTTTTTTTTTGTATTATTTATTTTTAAGTTTCAGATATTGTAAGACAGTCTGACATAAAGGGATGCACTCAGTATACACAATAATGCTGCATATACAGAGGATAAACTGAGTCACCCTCCGTTTAGGTACCACATAGGGGGAAGTACCCCAAAAAGAATAAAACACCCTTGACTTAACCCTCATTATATCCAAGGCTTTATAGCAGCATGAAGCACGACGGGGAAATCTTACAAGATAAGAAATATATAATTCCAAAAGAATGACCAAATTGGCTACTCTGCCAATAATACCCCTGGTAGACCATGCTATAAATCAAATCATCTTTATAGGGCCTTTCAAAACCAAGGTGCTGCACATAAAATCAAATATAAATATCAGATAAAAGATTAAAACGGTAAATAGCAGAGTTAAATATTATCAGGGAAGGCTAAATTAAATAAATATGTTTTCAATTCAATTTTAAACTTATCAACGGTCAGGCATTCTTTTAGCCGATGAGGTAGAGAATTCCACAGGGTTGGAGCCGAGAAAGAAAAAGCATGGGCACCAAATGTTTTTAACCGCACTCTGGGAATCTCTAGCAATCCCTCGGCGGATTGGAGAGGACGGAGGGGGCAGTAGGGTACCAGGAGGTCTTGCAGGTAACCTGGTCACATAGCTCTATAGTCAAAGGAAACCCCACAGGTGAACCCAAAACAGAGATTGTAATATATTTAACATAGGAACTGACATTAAAACAAATTGGGCATAGAAGCATTCAGGCTGCATATTGAACAGTAAAAAAACTAAACAATTTAGACAGTGTCCATTATCCCCCTGCAAATGAATCAATAAACAATCCTCCGATCCTCCCTCCAGAGTTATACATCTTATTTATATATAGGACCGGGTGTGAAAGCAGTACTGCAGAAGATAAAATCCATAATAGAAAACAACTTAATGTTCCACAGGTGCCAAAAGCAGGACCCTATTGCAGTTCGCAAACCAAAGGAGTTATAGGAGGGATAGTCCAAACAAGTGAAAGCTCAGCTGATAATAAAACAGTGTCTATACAGATAAAGATCAGGGTAAAAGTCCAGCTAGTTTTATTTAAGCAGGGCATCGGTGGACATACTCATGAAGAACAGGGCCCTAAGTTGTTGTGAGTCATTCTTCCCCTTCATTTTTTACTCCCAATGAGGATCCTTCTCCTGAAGCCAGTTCCCTTTCAATAAGTACAATCAGTTTAGCTGCATCAGAGTACTCATGAAACAAAGAAGTGCGATTCTTCCAACAGACCTTAAGGCCCTGTCCACACTATGCCTCTGTAACGTTACAGAAGGCTCAAACCGTTACCGCAATGGTTTGCATTTACATCTGTAACGTTACAGAAGGCGTTTTCGTAACCGTTGTTGAAACCACTTATGAGGTGGTTTGAACAACGGTTACGAAAACGGTTGTGCCCCTGTAGCATTACCAGCCATAGTGTGGACGCGTGAGCGTGTAGCTCCAGTATTCCCCCAGTGCAGCACGAATTGCATTGTGGGATAGGGTGCAGCTGTAACGTTACAGGGCACCCACAAATGTGGACGGGCTGTAACGGTTCCAAACTGTTATCGAGACTGTCTGCCGGCAGTGTGGACACACTGTAATGGTTCTGGTCTGTAACGGTTTGGAACCGTTACAGACTGAAAGTGGTGTAGTGTGGACAGGGCCTAAGCCGGGCAGGGAAAAGAAGCTGATGTTGATTTTCAGCTGGTAAAACTCAGAGCACACCTTATCAAATGCCTTTCCTCCTCCTCGCGAGTAGAGTAGGAAAGATAGGGAAACAATGAAATGTCCATGTCACCATAGTGGAGTTGCCTTCTCCAAGCCAGGCCCATGACTCGGTCACAGACCCCCACCCCATTGCAAACCACCAACACAGTCTGCAGGTCCGTGGCGCCTTCCACAGTCCTGGGGGGTGGGGTGATCTGGTAGGCTTTCTCCAGGGCAAACACTGGATCCTCCTCCTCGGATAGTAACAGCAGTTGCAGCAGTAAGGTCTGTGCAAAACAGAGGATCCTCTCCCTCCACGGTCTCTGGGAGCCTAATAATATGGATATTTCACTCCCTAGTCTAGTTCTCCACATTCTCCAGATGCATCCAAAGTAGGGAATTTTCCTTGATCAATTTAGCCGTCATGTCAGTGGACTTCAGTGTCGAGCTCTCTATGCACTGAAGAGATTGCTTCATAGCATGCACTTGCTTTCTCAAGGAGCTTACTCTAGCAGTTTGGGTATCTAACTTCTTGTCCATGTCCTGGACAGTTTTAACCAATCGAGTTAGTGTTGTATTGGCCGTCGCAAGGGACACCTCATCACCACCTTAATCAGGCTTCATCTTGCTGTAAAGGCTGGCCATCCTGATGCTGCGATGGTCTGGGTTTGAAAAATTCTGCAGAAGCTGCCAAATTCTTTGATTTCTCCATCTTTGTAACTCTTAAATTCGCAGCATCTAGAACAGGCAGAAATACTGCAAATGAGCAGCCTAGATAGCAACATTAAAACAAATCTAGGTTCTGAACTAGTGGAGCTCATTAAACAAGCGTCTGCTCCATTCAACTGCCAAGCCAAGGCCCCCCCCCCAAAAAAATATGAGTAACTTAAACCACAGTTTCAGGGTGGAAGCCGTGAAGCTGGTGTAGTCCCTTAAGGGGAGAGGGGTGGGTCTGTTAGTAAAGAGGAGAGGTGTAATGTCATGCATGTCACGAAAAAGTAAATTCAATACATTTTTTCATGATGGTTATATATGAGGATGTAGCCATTAATAGATAAGACTTAAAGGGGATGCCCAGGCATAATGAAGCAAATTAGGTAGATTCACCACTGCCCCCACCCCTAGACAGCATGGCGTTGGAGAAGACAGAAGTGGATCCTAGGTAGTTGACCACCCCAAATGAAATGAGAAAGTAACTTGTTCCATAAATCAAAATAATATGAGGAGGCAAAGGGAGGGATAGTGAGAATGAAGGGGGAGGATGGGGGCCGCGTGGAGGATGACAACAGTAAAGCTGACATATTGAACAGGTATTTCTGCTCAGTCTTTACTGAGGAAGAGGAGGGTAATGGGTCTGAAGGGAGTACAAGGGGTGAGAATGGTGCAGAAATGGACACAAGTCCCTTTACACAAGAAAGGGTCCTGAAGGAACTGGAAGTAATAAGAGTTAATAAAGCAATGGGGCCAGATGGGGTGCACCCCAGGGTCCTTAATGAACTGAGAGAGGTGGTGGCTGAACCTCTGGCTATCCTGTTTAGCCGATCACTGGAAACGGGGGAGGTACCCAAAGACTGCAGGATAGCACATGTAGTCCCCTTATACAGAAGTGGGAACAAAGAGGAAGCGGGAACTACAGACCAGTCAGCCTCACCTCAGTAGTGGGGAAGATCATGGAAGTACTACTGAAGGAGATTGGTGGAACATCTGGTTGTCAATGGACTACAGGACCCAAGGCAGCATGGTTTCACCAGGGGAGTAGTGTCAGACCAACCTCGTTGAATTTTTTGACTGGGTGACTAGGGAGGTGAATCAGGGGAGGGCAGTGGACATGGCCTATCTGGACTTCAGCAAGGCCTTTGACACTGTGCCACATAGAAGACTATTACACAAACTGGGGAATACGGGTGTGTGCAGGACAGTAGTGTGGTGGGTAGGCAACTGGCTGGGCGGCAGGACACAGAGGGTGGTGGTAAATGGCTGTCACTCCACAGAGGGAAGAGTGACCAGTGGGTACCACAGGGATCAGTGCTGGGACCGGGTCCTATTCAACATCTTCATCAGTGACATTGCTGGGACCTAGAAGGCAGAATTTCACTGTTTGCTGATGACACAAACTCTGTAACAGAGTAGACACACCAGAGGGTGTAGACAGAATGAGAAGGGACCTGCAGAAACTTGAAGAATTGTCAGGGGTTTGGCAGTTGAAATTCAGTGCAAAGAAGTGCAAGATAATGCATGTGGGGCACAAAAACCCTGGCACAATATATCAGTTGGGGGTGAGGATATAGCATGCACCAAGCAGGAAAAGGGATCTTGGGGTTATCATCTCTGATGACCTCAAGGTAGGGAAACAGTGTGACGAGACAGCAGGTAAAGCAAATAGGATGCTGGGATGCATAGGCAGGGGCATCACCAGCAGGAAAAGGGAGGTCATAATTCCACTATACAAGACACTAGTGAGGCCCCAACTGGAGTACAGTGTACACTTCTGGAGACCTTACCTACGTAAGGACATAGACAGAGTAGAGAAGGTTCAGAGGAGGGCAACAAAGATGATGTATGGATTGCATCACAAGTCCTATGAGGACAGGTTGAAGGAACTGAACATGTACTCCCTGGAGGAGAGGAGGGAGAGAGGGGATATGATAGAGACATACAAGTATCTTACAGGGAGGAACAGGGTGCAGGAATACACTATTTTTAAGCGAAAAAGATGTTCCAGGACTAGAGGGCATGGGATGAAGTTGGAGGGAGGATGAGTCAGAGGAAATGTGAGGAAGAATTTCTTCACAGAACGGGTGGTGGACAAGTGGAACACCCTGCCAGAGGAAGTGGTGGGGGCTGAAATAATCACGGGATTTAAGAATGCATGGGATAGACATAAAGGAATTCTGGAGGTCAGGGGTAAGGGGCAACAGACTTCTAGAAAAACATAAACTGAACTTACAAGCTCAAATGGGCAGACTGGGTGGGCCATAGGCCCTTATCTGCCGACACTGTCTATGTATCTATGTAGGGGAAGCAGCAGAATTGTTTGAAATAGATATAGTAGACCAGTGAGAATATTCATTCAGGTTACTTCAGTTTAGGAAAAAAACAAACACATGAGCAGTAACTGGCCCCATCTAGTCAAGTCATCTGTCAGAGCAAGTGTCAGAGGTTCGTAATTTAGCAATTCCAGATTACCCAGATCTTCAGTCAATAACTTTATTTTACCAGGCATAAACACCATTGAGCAAGCTAATTTTCAAAGTGGTCCAGGACATGAAACAAAAAACATTACATACAATACAATAAGTACATAGGCATAGACGAATACAGTAGTTTTACAGGATGTACACAAAATGGTCAGCAGCAGCTAACCCTGTCAATATTCCAAGCTAGGCAATTAAAGTATATGAACGTATAGGAAGTTAATAAGCCTCAACAACCACCTCTGTTAATAGACAGAATAGTAAATGCAAGAAGCAGTTGTTGTAAGGGAAAGAGAAGAGAGAATAAAGAGCCAGGGTAGGTGAAAGTATGCAGGAACATGCTGGTTCCAGATTAATAGGAAAAAGTATGGAGGGTCATCTTTGTCTGAAACAATTCCAGTTTTCACTCAGGAAGGTAGTAACTAACTTTTTCAATGCAGTATGGCCTGGAAGTGATGATAGTTTTAGTGCGTTTTACATGAAGTTCCATAGGGATGGAAGAGAGAAATTAATTGCTGCTGAGCCATAGTTTGTATTCACTCTAGGAATCTGAAAGCAGAGCATAGAGAAGCATCTTAGTCCATAAAAACCCTTGGCACGCACAAATAAGATAGATATGTATGGAGGGAGCTTATTTGAGAGTGCTCTGTGGAGCCAAAGAAGAGCATTTATTTTTCTCCTGCCTGATAGAGATGGCCAACCTGATTCCTGGTATAGTAGACAATGATGAGTACATAAGGGTAGGTTGTGAATAAATCTGAGGGCCTGCTGGTATAAGGTGTCAAGTTTACTGAGCAATGTTAGTGGACAATGAGAATACATGAAGTCAGCATAATCCAATATAGGTAAGAAAGTAGATTGTACTAGCCTCTTTCTAGCATCTAGAGTTAGGAGATGTTTAAGCCTATAAAATAGGCCTAACTGCTGCCTTAGTTTCTTTGAGATTTCATTCAGGTGGCATTGGAAGTTCAGTTTGTTGTCCAGCTGGAATTCTAGGTATTTGAAAGTTTCAACTAATTCTAGAGGTTCATCTAGGAGCGTTAAAATCCGAAAAGTGGATGTCAATCCGAGGCCAGCTTTTGGTGAGAGAACCATAACTTTTATTTTTTTTGGCATTAAGGAGAAGTTTGTGTTTAGTGAGATTATGTTGAAGCTTAATAAAGTCTTGCTGCAGCTTCTCCTGCGCCACATCTAAGGAGGGGTTAATGGTATAAAGTACACTATCATCCGCGAATAAGTGTATGTTAGCTGCTTGTAGGTGACTGTCCAGGTTATTGATATAAATTGCAAATAGGATCGGGCCTAATATGCAGCCTTGGGGAACGCCTCGCAGAAGGGTTTTTTGAGATGACCGGTCACCTGCAGCTTTGACTTGTTGCAGTCTATTGATGAGGTAGTTAGAGAACCATTTGATTGCAGAGGTGTCAAGTCCAAGGCTGCTCAGAGCCGTAAGCAGTATATTGTGCTTCACAGTATCGAAAGCTTTGCTCAAGTCCAGGAAGAGAGCAACCACATGTTTCTTAGTATCTAGTGCAGTTTGCCAATCTGTGGTTACTGTCACAAGTGCTGATACGGTACTGTGTTTGGCTCTGAAATCAGATTGTGCGGGGTTTAATAAGTTATGCGTATCCAAATGTTCTCTTAATTGGGCATTAATTTTTTCAAGTAGTTTCAACAGTGCAGGAAGTATAGATATAGATTGATAATTGTTCAGATCGCATGGATCTGCCGACTTAAATAGAGGTAGAATATGAGCAGTTTTCCACAGCTGGGGAAGTTCTCCATGCATTAATAACAAATTGAATAGATGTGTAACGGGGGCGGTCAAGTAATGATATCCAAGTTAAGTGTGGTTCTAAGTTGTCTGCACCTGCGCTCGTTTTAGTATCCAGTGAAAGTAATAAGTCCTCAACCTGCTTAAAGGTGACTGTATTGAAGGTAAATACAGGAGAATCAGGTACATTAGGATTAGTAGTGTTGCTAAGGTCAACAGCAGGGTCACCCTGAGGAGTAATTTTACTAATGGGTGAGGTATCAAAAGCAAGTCCTGTAGTGGCAAAGTGATCATTCAGCTGTCCAAGAATTTCGGCTCTGTCAGTAAAGGTGTGCCCACCGGACAATATTTTGGCTGGTAGAGATGATTCTTTTGGGTTTCCTTCAACTTCTCTTAAGTATGTTCCAGAATTTGGCTGAGTTGTTTTTACTGGCTTCTGGTTCAGCTTGGAAATACCTGGATTTTTCTGACCTAGCTAGTTTAGTGTAGGCATTTCTAGACGTACGGAATGCTAACCAGTCTGCCTCCAGTTGTGATTTCCTCGCTTTTTTCCACCAGTAATCCCTGTCTCTAAGTGCCTTCTTCAAAATAGAAGAGAACCACCCAGGGGATCTTTTCTTAAATCTAATCAGCTTTAGCGGGGCATGTTTATCGATTAGCTTAGTTAGGAGGCTATGAAAGATATCGAATGCCTCGCTAATAGAGGAGGCTAGATATAAGCCCTGCCATCTGATCCTGCTTAGGTCTTCCAGAAATTTTTTCTGTGAGAACTTTTTCATGCTCCTTCTCAGTATAAATATTGTGGTCTGGTTTAATTGCAGAGGGTGTCTAATACAGGCAGTAGCACAGTGGTCACTTATATTATTGAAGAACACACCTGCATGTGAAATGTTGTGAGGCTTGCTTCTAAGTATAAGGTTCAGTAAGGAACTACGCTCTGGGAATTTTCTATTCGGCTTAGTGTTTGCAGGTATCATTTGTACCTATCCCACAGTGTCGCAAAGGTCCTTCAGGCTCTTAGAACTGTCATCATTCCAATTCATGTTAAGGTCCCCCTAGAATGATACAATCTGTATTAGCGGAGGCAGTAATATTTTTAAGATGAGGAAGGAGGGCCATACCACTAGACGGAGGACGGTAGCAGACTATAATTAGAAGCAATTTCTTCTTAGTAAGGGATAGTTTAAGAGTCAGGCATTCAAATTCTTTGGGCTTCGTAGTAACATCTGTGACCGTAAGTACAAATTTGCTCTTTGCATATATTAAGACCCCTCCCCCTCTAGTCTGTCTATCACAATGGTATGTATTGTAGTCCGGAATGTTAATGGATTTATCTGGTAGTGATGGTATAAGCCAGGATTCCGAGATCATGAGGAAGTCAGGGGCTGCATGTATAGCCCAGGTCTGTTTCTGGTCCAGCTTTTTCAGCATGCTACACGCATCGATGTGTAGGAAGCTAATGCCATTATATTGGGGGAGATTTGCAGGGGTTTCCAAGAGAGCAACTGGTCCTGGGTTTAGCTTAACATTTCCCAAGCAGAGAAGAAGAAGTAATATTAATTTTTTAAGGTATTGGCTTAGCCTGTTAAATATTTTTTTGTAATGTCTTGTATTTGTGTTTTGTACTTCAGTGAAGGATTTTGTTTGGGTATTGTCATAGGTGGGTAAAGATAATGCATATATAATAGTTAGAACCGACGAGGACAAAGGCATTTTTACAAGGTTTCTTGGTACTGTTTGGTTTAAGTGAGTAAATATCCAAGAGGTAGACATCCCTGTTCGAGAATGCCTTAAGGAACTAGGGGGAAGTAGGTCCTTGTAATTATCCGCAGTTGTATTTTGGTTTTTGTTCAGTTTAGGAATTGGCAGTATGCACAGTGCAAGAATTAGTACTGTAAGGTAGCTTCGTTGGGCATTAATATAGTATGGCCTTTTTTTTGGGGGGGGGTTAAATGTCACCAATAGCAAGGAATATGCACCAGGGCAGCAAGCTTCTAAAGCACTATCCTTTAACACAGCTAAGCTCCAGGTACAGTGCGCAGAACAATAGGCATGGCTGGTCGTAGAGCATCCAATCAGCCAATAG
This sequence comes from Neoceratodus forsteri, assembly GCA_016271365.2. Lineage (NCBI taxonomy): Eukaryota > Metazoa > Chordata > Ceratodontiformes > Ceratodontidae > Neoceratodus > Neoceratodus forsteri. Next base: position 825,217,291 of record CM057456.1, read on the forward strand.
TGGGTTGGTCTGGCTCAGTAACGAAAGAGCGTTTAATAGAGGCCGGGGTCAGGGCGGGCGGTGTGGGAAGAAAATTCACATCAGGTATAAGCGTGGGCAGGCTACGGCATAGAATCAAGCTGAAGGGAGCGGTGAGTCTGTGGGGCCAATGGCAGGCAGAGCCATAAAGGCGGCAGCCAAACACTCCCCAGATATTTCAGTTTAGTGTCTGTCCAACAGAGGGGAAGTGACTGCTTTAATTCCAGTGAAGGAGTATAATTCAGTAAAAGCATCTGGGTTTTTCGGAGATTACGTGAGAACCCAGAGAGAATACCAAAAGAAGGCAATACAGACCAGGCAGCAGGGATAGAACGGTCAGGATTTATCAGGGTAAAGAGGAAATCATATGCATATAAGGAGGCTCTATATTCTATACCCCTGAGCTGTATTCCACACACCTCAGATGCCAACCGAGAAGCTGTCGCAAGGGGCTCAATATACAGCGAGAAAGTAGCTGGGAGAGGGATATGTCTGGCAGGTTCCCCTCTAAAGCGCAATAGGCAAAAAAACAATGCAAGCCATTAATTATAATATACACCTGAGGCTTGGCATAAAGATCTTGAAGCCATATAATAAATGTCTTGGAAAAACCAAAGGATGACAGGGTGCCCACAGAAAATTCCAGGACACTCTGTCTCAAGCCTTTTCTGCATCTAGGCATAACAGGGCAGCTGGTATAGACCACTGTGTGATATATTCCATAAGAAATAATGTTCTGCGGACATTATCCATTGTTTGCTACTGTCTAATAAAGCCAACTTGGTCTGGGTGCACTGACGTTGGCAGAATGCGCTTCAGTCTGTGGCCCAGTGAGCTTGTAATCTGCGTTTACAATTGAAATTGGGTGGTATGATGATGGACGGGATGGGTCTTTCCCAGGTTTAGGAATTGCTGAAATGGTTGTGCGTGACCAAGCAGGAGGAGGGACGTCACCTTGTGATACCACCTGAAATGCCTTAACAAGATATGGGGTGAGAGTCTTGGAGAATACCTTATACCATTCAACTTGATACCTGTCAGACCCCAGACATTTCTGGGTTCTCACATTTTGCAGTTTAAATTTAAATTCCTCGGGCCAAATCGGATTTGTCAAAGCAGCTTGCTGGTCCTCTGCGAGAGTTGGGAGGGGAAGTGATGCAAGATAAGAAGAACTGTCCATAATTGAGGGGGGAATTGTGTATGTATAAAGATCCTGGTGATACTTTTGAAAGATATGTAAAACTCAGGTTGAATCACGTGTCAACTGCCCTAGTTCAGGGTCTCTGATCTGCAGTATACAGGCCAACAGTTTTCACGCCTACAGCCTATTCATCTGATACCCTTGCCACCTCTTTCATAGCTGGAATGCTTCAAAAACAAGGCCTCATGTACTCTATCATCCAGTATGGACTGTAAATCCTGCTTTATGGCCTTGCTGTGCTGTGGGATTACTGTATTGTTCAAGGTGTAAAGCTGTTGATATGGGTGGAGCTGATCTGTTACTGCAAGATACCATTCCTGTTGGTGTTTCTTTTTTGCGAGAAGCATAAGAAATTATGTCACCCAAAAAACAGTTTTCAAAGTGCCCCAGTATATAGAGACAGACACTCATGTTGGGGATTATCAGCAACAATCTATTGTAACCAGTTCTGAACATACAGTGCCTTCAGAAAGTATTCACCCCCCTTGGATTTTGTCACATTTTATGATGTTGCAAACTCAAATTAAAATACATTTATATGGGATTTTTTTGTCACTTATGTACACAAATTACTCTATAATGTCAAAGTGGAATGAAACTTCTGGAATTTTTTTGTACATGTAATTTAAAATAAAGACCTGAAATGTCTTGATTTGATAAGTATTCACACCCTTTGCTATGACACTCCAAATTGAGCTCAGGTGCATCCAATTTCCTTGTGAGATCACTCTAAAACATGAATGGAGTCCACCTGTGGTCAGTTCAAATGGTTGACATGATTTCAGAGGAAATACACCTGTCTATATAAGGTCCCACTGTTGACAGTGCATGTCGGAGCAGAAACTCTACCATGAAGACCAAGGAGCTGTCTGTAGAACTCCATGATATAATTGTGAGGAGGCATAGATCTGGGGAGGGGTATAAAAACATTTCTAGGGTGTTGAAAGTTCCTAGGAGCACAGTCAAGTCCATCATTAGGAAATGGAAAGATTACGGAACCACCCAGACTCTTCCTAGAGCAGGCTGTCCTCCCAAACTGAGCAACCGGGCAAGAAGGACCTTGGTCAGGGGAAGTGACCAAGAACCCAGTGACCACCCTGACAGAACTACAGAGTTCCATGGCTGAGATGGGAGAAACTGTCCAGAGGACAACAATCTCTGCAGCACTTCACAGATGTAGCCTTTATGGGAGAGTGGCTAGATGGAAGCCACTTCTGAGAAAAGGCCACGTAATAGCATGCCTGGAGTTTGCAAGAAGGCACGTGGCAGACTCTGAGACCATGTGGCAAAAAATTCTCTAGTCTGATGAAACAAAAACTGAACTCTTTGGCCTGAATGCAAAGCACTATGCCTGGCGCAAACCGAACACAGCTCATCACCCGTGTAACACCATCCCTACCATGAAGCATGGTGGTGGCAGCATCATGTTATGGGGATGCTTTTCAGCGGCAGGGACTGGGGCAGTTGTCAGGATAGAGGGAACAATGAATGGAGCCAAATAGAGGCACATCCTTGAGGAGAACCTGCATCAGTCTGCAGTAGACCTTGGACTGGGACGAAGATTTATGTTCCAACAGGACAACGACCCCAAGCATACAGCCAAAACAACACTGGAGTGGCTTCAGAACAAGAAGGTGAATGTCCTTGAGTGGCCCAGCCAAAGCCTAGACTTGAATCCCATTGAGAATCTGTGGAAAGACTTAAAGATTTGCGGTTCACCGACGCTCCCTATCCAACTTGTCAGAGCTTGAGCAAATCTGCAAGGAAGAATGGGCGAAAATCCCCAAATCCAGATGTGCAAAGCTGATACAGATATACCCAAGAAGACTCAAAGCTGTAATTGCTGCCAAAGGAGCTTCTACAAAGTATTGACTCAGGGGGGTGAATACTAAAGTAAACAAGATATTTCAGTTTTTAATGTTTCATAAATTTTTGTTACACAATAAAAATATTTTTGGCCCTTTAAATTGTTGAGTATGCTGTGTGAATCAAGGGGGAAAAAATCATTTCAATGCATTAAAAGTTCTGGTAGTAACACAACAAAATGTGACAAAATCCAAGGAGGGGGTGAATACTTTCTGAAGGCACTGTATTTCCAAATTTCCTCATCTTTAAGCAATGCTTTATTAAAGCGTCATAAGGATGATCTGGGCCGTTTAACCAGATCCAGTTTGAGCATTAGGGCAATATGATCCAAGAGAAATCGAGGCTCTGCACTAGGGTCTTGAATCACTCCAAAATGTTCACAGGACGTTTAAAAGTAGTGTAGGCTAAGAGTATGACTCAGACCAGTGAGAATATTGTGTGTAGAGCTGTGCATTTGGGAAGAACTTGCACCAAATATCAACAAAGCCGGTGTGATGAAGGTTTACTTGAAAATATTTATGGGCTGCTGTTGATCTATGCGCACATGGGTTAGAAGAATCAAGATCTGGAGACATCATTAAGTTAAAGTCACCACCCATAATTAATTGGCCCTGTAATATGTCTAACAGTTTATTGAGGAGAAAGCGAAACACTGAGGTGCAGACATTGGGGATGCGTATTAGCAAGGGTGATATCCAAATCATACAGGCACCCCAGGTGAAGAACATATCCATACTCCCGGTGCACCTGGAATTGAGTGGTGTTCAGTATTAAAATGGCCATACCCCTGCCTTTGCTCCTTTTGCTAGAGGAGGAGAACACTGTGTAGCCCCCCCTCAAGCCAACTTGGCATGTTCCTGCTAGTCAGGTGAGTTTCCTGAATAAACAGGACATCTACAGGATGATTATGGTTATACTGGAAAAATTTGATCCACTTAACTGGATATTAAGTCCATTCAAGGATACTAATTGGAAACACTCGAGTGGTCTTTTCACAATAGCATTGGGGACTGATGGTATCCTTGAGGGAAACAAGATCAGCAGTGGAAAGCCCCCCCCCCACCCCCCATGAACCACCAGATAGCAAGACTCCACTGGCCACCAGTCCCATAGGACCTGACACAGTAAGTATGGCATTTGAAAGGACTGGCCCAGCCTCCAGCAGCCCGAAGCCAGGACAACCCAACTTAATTGTGTAACCCCCCTCCTTAGGAAGGTAAGTTTGCCCAGCAGCTGCCTCATTTTTCACATAAAATACCTAACTGCAGATGACAAAAACTGCAAAATCACAAGCACTAAATAAACATATGGTGGCCCTTCCAGGAGCCCAAGCAAGGCACCCAGGCCAAAGTCCACCCAAAACTGAACCAAACTGACCGTCTCCCATAGGGCAAGAGGCCCAAGCACTTCCAAGGCAGGGGCAGGCAAAAGAAACCCCAACCTAATCATCCCAGAAATCCATGGTTCTGTGGACCACTTATTCCAGGGAGGAGGAAAAGGCCAGAGAGACAATCCTTCTGGGCCCTCCATGTGACCAGTGTGTCCTACAATTGGGGGGAGGGGGTGGCGTAAAATGAACAAAACGGAGGGCAGGGAAAGGAGCAGGGCAACCAAAAAGGAAAATACTTTGCACACAGAGTAGGCCAGGGTGGAGTGATCATCATCTCACAGTGTAGCCCAGCTAATAACTGAGTGTCCACCAGTCCACATTATTCCATATCCCACTAGATACATCTCATAATGGACTAGGGGAGCCAAAGTGGGCCTGAAGCCATAGGAGCCCTGTGTTGTCACCCACAACCTGTATTAGTTGAGTGAAAAATTTAACAGGAAACATTAGTGATACGACAACAGTGAACAAATAAATGCATCTGAGTCTTTGAAAAGTCACAAGTCCAACTTATTCCAGCTGGAGAAGCAGATTCTGTTCATAGACAGTCCCAAAATGTCCCAAGAGCTCACAGAGGGTTATGGATGCATGGAACAGCCTTCCTGAGGAGGTTGTGGAGTCAAAAACAGTGGGGGAATTCAAGAATACATGGGACAGACATAAGGCAGTTCTAGTGGGGGGGGGTAGGAGGAAGTAGGCTGTTGGTTAACTAGGATTTGCAGCTTATCCATTATGAAGGGAAATGGGCAGACTGGGTGGGCCAAGCTGTCCTTATCTGCCATCAAATTCTATGTTTCTGTGTTTCCGTGTAACTCCAATAGAAAGCCATTATGGCAGCAAAATACATTTAACTGAGTCTGTGGTAGCCCATTGCGGAGTCAGAACACAGCCAGGGCTCAGGAATGAACAACAGTAGCAAAGCAGTTCTAATACATACGTCTGTGTAGCTGGGACAAGTCTGGTATGGAAAAGGTTAAAGTCAAACAATGGCAAACAAGGACTAAACTGCCAAATTTAAAGTGCTGTGATGTGATGTGTTGTAGTAATTGTTTAGGGTGTTTAGAGTGTAAGCGTTGACGTGTTGCGATTATCCTGGTAAACTGCACACAATCTACCAACACCAGTGCCACTCTCAGCAGGTGGAATGGCGAGAGGACACTTAAGGTTCTGGGTAGATGGATGGTATCACCTAACAGAGAGGTGGGAGTTGAGAATGAGGTTCGGATGCTGCATGGTATTTATTGACATCAAGGGAGGAAGAAGACACTGTCACGGAGAACGGGGAATTTAGCACTCTACAGTTCTTTTAAGAAGAAAACTCTCAACACTCTAAATTCTAGTACTGCAACTCTAAAGACTGTATAAGTAACTCTACCGCAACCCTGAGGTGCAACTCTGCCCACTTGGGGCTACCTCTGGAGTACTCTAGACACAAAAAATAATACTGTATTCTATAGCTAGATTCTAAGATAGTACAATTTGCAATACATTTGCAACTGTCAAAGTCTCTTTTCATATGCTGGATGAACTCTCTGCAGTGAGAATGAAACAAAGGAAAATTCATGCAAGGATGGCAAACAGACTCTCCAGCCGGTGTGGCTGATGGGATTTCGGTGGGACTATGGGGATGTGGAAAGGCTTTTTGAACAGGCCGTAGGTTCATCAGCTATATACCCTCACCTGGGTTGCCGGAAACAAAGAACTAGCACAAGGGCTCCTTGGCACAAGCCCTCTGTTGGGCTGCTGGAATGTAGCAATGAGGAACAAGCACAGATGATCCGGCCACAGTCCTGTCCTCCAGTGGACTGCCAGGATGGAACAACAGATGCAGGCACAATCTGGCCACAGTCCTCCAGTGGACTGCTGGGACTAGACAACAGATGCAAGAACGGATGAGAAGAACCCACGGAAACTGAGGACCAGGATGAAGGTATCTTTAGAAGTCAGTCTAGCTGTGGGCTTCTGGGAACCAATGCCAGATGAGCCAGAGAAGAACACAGAATAACAAACGGGGCATTGACTTGAAGACGGGAACAGAAGATCCTGAAGTACCTGTGAAGATGAAAGAAAACGGACCAGATGACAAGATCTGCACAGGGCCTCGACGTAACCTGGTACCAGCGGAAAACAACAAATATGATATTGATAGGGGTGTAAAATGTGACTGATATCCTTTCAGGAGATCCACACTGTTCAGACTGGAACACAGGACCCTAGAGACTGGATACTGAAGGTGTGGGATGCACCAGCTGAACACCTTCCTTGATCATTTGGAGACTGATTCTGGAGACCATGTCCAGGAGGTTGCCACAACACAGTTCAGGGCAATTGCAGGCAGTAGAACATGGTTTGGGGCAATTGCAGGCAATAGAACATAGTTTGGGGAAATTGCAGATAGTGGAACACAGTTTGGGGCAATTGCAGGCAGTTGAACACGGTTTGGGGCAATTGCAGGCAATGGAACACAGTTTCAGGCAATTTGCTGGTAGCAGAGCACCAAAAAAAAAACAGTTCAATACATCTTTTACCACAGCAATACTTTCACCCTTTCAGTTTAGTTGCCCCAATATTCCCCTGAGAAGCTGCCCTGATAAATATTTATTTCACCCCTTAGTGGGACTGCTGCTCTGAGCTCTGTCTCTAAGGTGCTTCCTTATAAATATAAATTTCTTTGCTGGGACAGGTCCTTGGGCTCCTAACTCCGCCTCTAAGGAACTGTGTTATAAATTTTAATTTTCTCCCCTAAGGGCCTTATTGCCCTTATCCCCTTCCCCTGGGCGTCACTTGCTGACTGAATTTAAATTTATTTCAATTTTGGCCCTTTGCCCCCCCGGCCCCAGCTCTGAGCCGATTTCCTGAGCATCCTGGGCGCTTTAACAATTTTTATTTAGTTTAACAACTTCAGGTGGTCAGCACTTTGGTCTATGTGCTGCTGCTGACTCACCAGCCCGGGGGTGGGGGTGGGGACTGGTGTTTGGGAAATGGGAGGTGCTACTGACAGAGGGAGGGACTTTTCCGATGCTGGACAGGTCTTGACATGCCTGATGCTCTGCCCCAACACTGGACTCAAGGAGATTGCGACCCCGCTTGTGGACGCCGCCGATGAAGGACCGCAGAAAACGTAACTTTTTTTTAAATTGGGGGGGGGCAGAACAGAGCCCACACCGCGAATGTCTGCCGATCACTTCATCTGGCCACCTCTACACTGGATTCAATACACCTCAGGATGGATGTCCAGAGAGACAGAGACGGAGAGAGAGAGACAGAGAGCGCTGAGGCACCCAGACAAGCCATGTGGACAGCTTCGACCAAAACAGGTAAGCCCACGACATCCACGTTGGCTTTCTGGTATCCTCACTCCTACTCTTTTGCCGGCCAAACTACAACTTCCCAACGAAAATGGATTTTTTTTTTTTAAATGCTGCATTTGGGGTTCTGATTCTGGAACCCTGAGCTTACGCTCACCAGCCACTGTTACTGTTTTAAAAGCAAACACCATGCGCTGGGCAGGGACAGCAGTCGCAGTGCATGGGTGTCCTTGACTCATGCTGCCTGCTTTGGGGGGGGAGTTCTGCTAAGAGCAGGCAGCCAGGGAAAACATTTCTTTCTTTTTTTGCACCAGTAGCTGCTCTGCGATTGGGGGTACACACTGAAGGAGGGGCCCAACACACTACCCCCATGCCACCCCTGATGCCTGCTCCAACTAGGGCCCTGAGGAGTGTTTTATTTATTTAACTTTCTGTTGTGCCCCATACTTTAGGGCAGTACAGTGCCACACAGAAATGTCCCGGTTACTCGCTGAATGGTACAAAAACAAAGCACCGCATCAGCAGAGAGAAGCTAGAGGTCCCATGGGAACTCAAGAAAGAGAGAAATGGGTGGGGCATCATGTAGAATAATGAAAAAAATTTATCAAGTCTCTGTTGCCCTAATCTGTGAAGTGCCCTGACGGTGGATGCACTGCCAATCCCCCCACGTCAAATCTTCAGGGACAGTAGGCCACAATCCTGCCATTTATCTTGATAGAGGAAGGGAACTGGCACAGGTACCTGTTTACACTGAGAGCCCTGAGAAAGATCTAATGATTGAATTGCCGGAGCTTCTGGTAGGAGCTGCCTCTACTGATGGTTTGTTACTTTCTGCATTGTGCTCAATACATTTTTATATTCACATCCATTGGCATTGGAGTGCGGTTCCATTTTGTGTTCCTTACTTAGCTGCACTGCCCCGGAGGTGACTCCCATTGCGAGACTACCACAAAAGTGCCTACCCCTCCATTTGAGCCAGGTCAACTGGTTCTAAATTCATTGTCCCTAAACAGTCAGATTGTCATGGAAGGAGATGGCAATGCCCCCGGCATCACGGCAGCTAGTTATATGGTGCCCCCCAACTTAAGTAGACAGATGTGTTGTAGAGTACTGTAAATCCAATCAAGTAGCTGCTGTTTGTCTACGGAAAGATGCGAGGAGTTTCATGATTTCTGCTATGGTGACCTCATTTTGCTTCCTGCACTGTTTCACTGATGAAGCCTCCTCCCAGCATGGTGGGAGCAGAGGGGTGGCCTTAGTTGCCATGAAGTGCTCCAGGAGTGGGAATCCACAGGTCAGGAGCTTAGTATCCGCTTCAGCTGCAGTATCATAGCTCTGCTGCCCCTCTGGAAACTGAACTACAAGCCTGGCTGTGTACAGGGTGCAAAACTTAATCTGCCTTTTCTAGATTGCCAGCTTTATTGGAGTGTAGTCCTGGTGCTGTTTCATAGTAAGAACAGCGTAGTCATTATCAAAGCAAATCTTTACCCATAGAAAACTTCACATTTTTGCCAAGCTGTTTGCAGAATCTTTTCTTTGGTGTCATAGATTAAGAAGTGGGTGATCACCGAACTGGGGTGGACCATAGGAGAGGTAGGCTTGGGCCACAATGCCAGACGAGTAGATTCTGTCTATGCAGAAGTCTGAGGGCAGCTCCAAGGCAGTATGAAACAAAAACTGTCTAGAAACTCAGTAAGATTGTTCCACTCAGAGCCTTCTGGGAGCCAGTATAATCTTTTATTCTTCCTCCAAACCCAGTTCTCGGAATCCTCCTGCCTTGCCATTATGTGGGCCTGCGTCTCCAAAACCTCCTGCAAAGTTGTTTCAAGCTGCCCACCCCTGTTGTCAATGGTGTTAGACTGCCACTTCACTTCATCCGTTGTTCCACAGCAGCAATGTCCTTTTTTAATGTTTTTGAATTCCCCCTTAATGTCTGCTTAAAACAGTTGTATTTCTTTAAAAAAACTGTTCTGCGCTGAATGCGTTTCTGAGTTTTCTTTGGTTCAGTCAGGGAATCTGCCTTGTGGGGCGTGAGACTGGAGGCCTGCGAAAGCTCTGACTTCGCTTAGGTGACAATCCTGCTCCCTCCGCTGTTTGTGGAGCGTTTTTCCTCCTAGCAGGCTTCATGGTCAGCTGTGTAGCTGTGTTCCCCTTCTCATAACAGTGCTGTTTATGAACGGCAGAAACTGAAGTGGATGGGGCCTCCTCACGTCATATAGGTGGTGCTGACTTACGACATTGGCCACATGCTGACTTGGGTGGCTACGGCTATAAAATTTGTTTGTGGAATTCTGATTACTCAGGTGCAAGAGCTGAGCTATCCAGTTGTGCTAAAATAACATGCTACTATGGGACAGTTCTCAGTTAATCTGATTGCTTGACTTTTGTATCAACAATATGCATACATATGCATAGCAGGTGTAATTTGTTTTTTAATTTAAAAGTTCACGGGCTCAGTACACAGTGGTGGTAGTACAGTATTTCGGGATGCAAACATGTTGCCTGTTCTACCATCACCACCAAAATCTGCCATACACAAAAAGTTGCCTTAGTTGCTGGGGGTGGGGGAGTTTCCCCGGTTACTGAGGCGAAATGTAAATTTGGCCACCAGATGTTCAGTTGTGGGTTTGTGGGCTGCAACACTCATCATATCTGATTGCTCCAGCTAAGGAGGCAGTAGATAGCATAGTGTCAGTCACATGTCTATGCCATGTGCAGTGCCCTGGGTGCACTGTGTTACAACATAGTGTTACTTCAGTTTGCTTAGCGCTTCCAGACGGGATCACAGGGCAGACTGGACATGCCAGTTGGCCATTATCTGGAGATAGTGTCTGTGTATCTATGTTTCTTAAGTGCACTTCTGGGTCCCTGAAATTTTCACTTTTCATATTCTTCTCCTGCTGTCCCAGGTGATCAGGTGGCTCACCACCCTAACCCTAGACCTTAAGTAATCTCTGGAGCTTGTGGACCCCCCCAGCCATGTTTCTGCATCTGTTTTGCTTTGTATCCTTTCCCTCGCCTAGCTCCCTCCCCACTAACATGTCACCCCGCTGTTGTAATGTGTAGAGCTGTGTGGCTGTGTGGCATGCAGCTGAGGTGTGTGTGGTCTGGCATTCCACTAAGTATAACTCTGCAAAAAATCTGCATGCCAGCCCACACATTATTGAGGCTGCCTCCTACCAACCTGCCCCTTTCCCTGTGCAGTTATAATTCTCTGAGAGACTGCACAGGGAAAGACTTGTAGCCCTGGGGAGCAGTGTTGAATAGTGGTACAAAGCAGTCATTCAGATCACAGCACTACCTAATGTGATTGTGTATAGAGCCCCAGGACACTGAATAAAATGTTCAGGGGAACTGGATGGCTTAGTGGATTGGATTGGGTTAAGGAGCCTTTCACCTCTAGGTCATGGGTTCAAATCCAGCACAAGGGCTATAAGGTGAAAACTGTTGTCACCTGAGGGCTGTTCAGTGGTCTATGTGAAATGAGTTGTGGTGGTCTCAGTCCAGCTCCCAGTGGGCAGGTGTTCACATCATTGAACCACCAGCACAATTGGCACTAATTAGCACCCTTGTTGCCAGTCTCAAGAGAGGCCAGGGATAGAAACATAGAAACATAGACTTTGATGGCAGATAAGGACCGCTTGGCCCACCTAGTCTGCCCATTTCCCTACCTACCTACTGGATAAGCTGCAGATCGTAGTTAACTGACAGCCTACTTCTTCCTACCCCCAACAAGAATTGCCTTATGTCTGTCCCTTGCATTCTTGAATTCACCCACAGTTTTAGACCCCACAACCTCCTCAGGAAGGCGGTTCCATGCGTCCACCACCCTCTCTGTGAAAAAATACTTCCTCACATTGCCCCTGAGCTGTCTCCCCCCATCTTCAAATTGTGTCCCCTTGTTCTTGCACATCTTTTTTTCTGAAAGATGCTACCCTCTTGGACTTTGTTGATTCCACTGAGTTACTTAAAAGTTTCAATCATGTCCCCCTCTTCCTCCTTTCCTCAAGGGTATACATATTAAGCTCCTTTAGTCTCTCCTCGTGTGGCTTGTCTTGCAGACCCTGCACCATTTTAGTTGCCCTCCTCTGGACTGCCTCCATCCTGTCTATGTCCTTGCGGAGATGGGGTCTCCGGAACTGGACACAGTACTCCAGATGGGGTCTCAGCAACTGTCTGTACAGAGGGATAACAACTTCCTGTTTTCTGCTGGTGATGCCTCTCCTTATACATTCCAGTATTCCCCCCAGCCCTCCCTACTGCCTTCTTACATTGCTTGCTAACCTTAAGGTCATCTGATATGATTACTCCCAGGTCCCTTTCCATTTTTGTGGTTGTTACTACCTCCCCCCCCATTGTGTATTCTTCCCCTGGGTTTTTGTTTCCCAGGTGCATTATTTTGCACCACTTTGCATTGAATCCAAGCTGCCATACTTCTGACCATTCCTCCAACCTTGCCAAGTCCCTTCTCATCCTTTCCACCCCCCCTTTGTGTATCAACTCTGTTGCAGATCTTTGTGTCATCTGCAAAGAGGCATAATTTTCCTTCCAGTCCCTCTGCAATGTCACTTATAAAGACATTAAAAAGAATTGAACCCTGTGGAACCCCACTAGTAACCCCCCTTTCTTCAGAGTGGACTCCATTTACTATTATCTTCTGTGTCCTGTTGTCTAGCCAGTGTTTTACCCAGGCTACCACACTAGAACCCACTCCCAGGCTGTCTAATTTGTTTATTAATCTTTCATGTGGGACTGTGTCAAATGACTTGCTAAAGTCTAGGTAGGCCATGTCCACAGTCCCTCCCTAGTCTGGGCACGGAGTCTGAACTAACCTCTCACCTGCATGGTAGTCCCTTCAAGGTAGGATTCAAGGTAGGATTGAGGCACATTGGTGGGGCAGTGCAGGGAAGCTTGCACTGTGATCACCTGTGCTGTACCTGTCATGTGGCTAAGCAGAGGACTTCAGAGATCCCAGTGCTGTCAGTCCAACACCTTTCTCAAGTACTAAATTGGCACACAGAAAAAAAAAATCTTTAAAAATTGAAAAAAAATCACATTTGCTAGGGTTTTCATAAGGATTTCTTACCTACTAGGACGTGCGATGAAAGATCATTTCATATGCCGACATCAGCATTTTGTTAACAAAAGGACTTGAGAACTGATTGTCATTGGTTATCCTGTGCTTACATACTCTTCAAAAATGTTGCAAAATATCTGGAAATAGCTGGCAGTGTCTGTGGCTACCACTGTAATGGTCCATTTTTTTTAGAGTCCCTGTGGTTACTAAACATTTTTCGGATGGGGCGGTGGATCTATCTTGGAGGAGGTGTGGACAGAGGGGTACTCAATGGCACATCTTCTGGGACTGCCCAGTCCTGTTTCAGTTCTGGGTAGATATCAAACAGGCAGTGCAATCTATCACAGAGGTAGATATTCCCCTGCAAGGGGAAGAGTGGATATTGGTCATACCCACAGTGTCACACCTTAGGGGCAAGGTCAGGAAGGCAGCCCTAATTCTGACTTCGGTTGCTTTAAAATGTATCACAAGTGATTGGCTCTCAGAGAAATCCCCAACCATCGTGGAGTGGGTTAAAAGGATGAGAGAGGTGGTTCTGATGGAGTCTATTACAGCTAAACTGCATTTTGGTTTTGAGAAGCATGTTGCGAGGTGGCAAGGCTGGGAACTCTGGTCTCAAAACTTCGGATAGCACTTGGTTCGAGATGGGGGATGTGAGAAGTGCTTTCCTTGAGACGTGAGGGGGATCCTGCCTATTCTGCTTTTAGTTGGCAGGAATAACTAATGCTCATGGAGGGGGTCCTAGAAGTGGACCTCAGTGTGCTCAGATATGTTGATGGTTCCTTTCTTGTTATTTTTGGGATGGGGGGTGGGGTGGAGGCCGGGGTATTCTTAGGTACAGCTCAACCGGGGGCCGAGTTGGTACGGCCTGGTGCTAGAACAAAATTTGTCACTTGTTAACCCATGCTTTAAAGAGAGGGAAGGTTTAGAAACTCTCTTTTGCTTTATGGCCTTTCAAATTGGGCATAATCCAATCATTTAGAAATTTTCAATTGTCTGAGAGCATGTGGGGTTAACTCTTCCTTTACAGATCTTTATTTTCTTCATTATGCAAGTAGTCAGTATAAATTTACCAAAGGCATCTGAAAGGTCTACCACAGGATGATGGACAATCAGAAGGGGCTAACACCCCGCAGACTGGACTATAACTATATTTGAATTATGTGGAATTCTTGTTGAAGCCTAGTCCTGTATAGTACAGATGTTAAAAAGGAAGAGGTGCTTAATAGTTTGTACATTACTATCTGAATGCTTTAATAAGGCTGACTTAAATAAATAAATAAATAAAAAATAAAATAAGAGTGGCTGATGGAAACTCATCATGGCGATGTGAAAACTAAATCCTTTTTTGTATTTTGTGGAATACTGATGGACCATGATCTAGCATGTACTGGTTGTAAGTAACCGTGTTTTCGACAGCCCGTCGGCACAGCGGTTGGATTTCCGCTTGCGACGCCGGTGACCCGGGTTGAGCGGACCCGGGTCGTCGAAGAAACGGCGGGGAGTAGGATTGGCGTCGTTGGGCAGCTCTCTACTCAGGGGAAGTGTGGGTTGCACCGTGCGCTGAGACTCCTGGAGGCCGGGAGTACTCGCGTAGCCAAGGCTAGACGTAGGGGGGAAGGAGGCGGACGTTGACGTCATTGTACGTCCCCGCCTCCTCTGGGAGAAAAAGGAGGAAAAAGATGGCGGGGCAGGACCACCGATAGATGAAGCCCTCCCTGGAGAGCTCGCATTGCCACCGTCCGCTGCAGGACCCCAACCAGTTACAGTTCGGGTCACGAGGGTGGCCCACGGCCCCACCCTCCGAAGGGCAAGCCGGGGGTGACCGAGGGTCCTCAGCAGCAATTGGCGGTGGTGGAGGTCTCCGGGGGCCGTGACCAGGGTGGAAAGTGTACCGGTGGTCCTGCCAGGGGGAAAAGGCATAATAAATAAATAAATAAATAAAAAAAAGTAACCGTGTTTTCCTCTAGGTCTCCTATTTACCCAAACATCAGTGCCTCTGTTCTTTGTCCAGGTTTCCCAGTTACGCCATGAGCTGTCCATGAAGGATGAGTTACTGCAATTTTACACCAGTGCAGCTGAGGAAAGCGAGCCTGATTCCAACTGCTCTACCCCGTAAGTCAAAGTAAAAAAAAAAAACTTGGTACAGCTCTGTGGTTGCAGTGTTCAGATTTTCTTTATTAATTTCTTTTACAGCCAGGTGTTGCAAATGTTAAGGTGTTGCATGTTGCATACTAATATATGCATACATAGCATATAGGTGATGAAAACATCTGTGGTGTGATACTGTTTTGTACACTGTTGGAAATCTGTATAATGCATTCATGATTTTGATGGTGGTGGTGTTTCCAGTCCTTGTGTATGCAATAACAGGGAACGTGTGTCCTAGGATATACTGTACACATTCCCTGGGTGTATTGTGAGGTTGTGTGCCTTCATCCACATGGGAAAGAGATATATACATATATCCCAGTATTGATGTACACCTTCGAGTGTGTTACTGCATTGGTAAAATTACTGCTCCCTTCACTCCCAAAAAATACCAAGATTAGGACCTTTTTAAGTTTAGATGATTATCATCCTTCCTCAAAGACAAATCGTCCCATAGGACTTGCTGGAATTTATTGCTTGACACTCTTCCCTGACAAAGTTTTTATTTTTTCACACTTGCGTTCCTTCATATGTAATAGGACCTCTGGTCCCAAAATGGCTTAGTGTAGATTTTCTACACAGTGATTTGACTCACAGGTATTTTCTTCTGGAAAATAATGTCCACAGTGCTTCCAGTAGTCAATTTCAACCTTTTGACTAGTTTACCTAAGAGGTGTTCTAGCAGAGACATGCAGTATATTTAATAGAGTTCAGGAGCCCCGTACACAGTTGCTGTTTAGTGAGGCAGCAAGTTCAGAATAACTACTTAGTGCCACTGCTCCACGTTTGTGCCCCACTGTGCCATACACAACAGTATCATTGCAAGTCTTTCTCTGTACAGTCACAATAGGCACATGGGCAAAGGGGCAGGGGTCAGCATGCAAACCCTGTGCTATTCTATGCAGTGATGCACACTGGCCCCACAAAGCCCAACCAGTCATCACTGTTCCACCTAGGCTAAAGAGCTGTGTGAAGCAGTTCTTCAGGGGGACACAGATGAGTGACCAGGAACACTGAAGCTGGAAAGGGATGGAGATTGGTGAAGGATCAGCATTACATGAGAAAGCTCGGAGGAACTTGGCTAAGGAGGAGACTACTGGACACCAGAGAAGCTTATGTGGCTCCAGGGTTTGGATGGAATGACCACTAGACCATCAGGGCTGACTGGAGGATGACAACTAGATAATCTTATGCTGACCCTCAAGTAGACTTTTTGGTTCAGGTTAGGTGAATAGAGGACACTAATGGTTGTTGCACTGGGCATGACATAACCATGCTACTTATATTATGCATACCCAGACCGCTGTGTGTGGTGCAGTACATCTGCGAGCAGAATTTACGTTTTGCCCATAAACACGTGACAACCACATTTGCATTGGGACTTAATTGCTGAGGTTACACTAAATTAGGTTTTCCTTTTGTGTATAGCAATTTGCGGTGGTAGCATAATGGGGGAAGGGAGGCATTTTGCACTGTGAAATTGCACGTCCACCAGTGCGACTGTTCATGGGAGGGGGGCAGATATTTTCCTAAAAGAGCAAACTATTTTGGTCCATTTTTACTATGGCTTCCTTTTAGATTAAGGGCTTGATCCACAAATATGACTGGGATACGCTCAGAATAAGCATATCCCCACTGCACCCCAGAACCACATGGTGATGGGCGTGACCCTTGTGCCCATCCCCCCCATCTCCTGCGTGGGCAGCACCAGGAGCATCACAGACAGGATTGCTGGGCATCCAGTGCCTAGGTTGACTCTTCAGTGGATCCCTGCAGGGTCCATGGAATATAACAGCCTGTATTGGTCCTCTGTGGACAGTCTGTGGGGGTTCTGAGAGGTCACCAACCAGTGCTAGTGATGCCCCCTGCTTCGTTATTATGCTCCTGGGGCTGGGGGTGCCTAGCCTTGCAGAGGGGAGAGGATGCATTGGTCCTGTGGCAGCCCTAGGACTGCATAGCATGCACCCGTTCCACAGGCTGTGCACGCTGCTCCCAGCAGTGCTGTGGATTGGGCAGATATCTGCCTTCTAGCCTGTCCCCGACCAAGTGTGGAGTGTTCTGCACAGCCGGGGATCAGATGCAGAGAGGGTGTGCAGCCAGGTTGTGGATTCCGTGGATACCCCAAAGGTGCACATCCTACTTGTGGGGGGCCATCCTTGGCTTTCCACTGCTCTCCGCGGGTGCGGAGTGCGTGCACTGCTGTTGTAGATCAAGCCGTTAAGACAGAATATGATAAACTTGCTTGAGATGTAAGCACTTCTGTTCTGGTAGCAGAATGACCATTATGGTTTGACCTAAAATTAGCCACAAATACCACAGGAAAAAAAACATTTTGAGGATTTTATTATCTAGACACAATTAAGCATTTCTCTTGTGTTTTTTTTTTTTAAATCTCCACCTTGTTCTTTATTAAGGACATTTCCATGAAAATCTTATTTATTTAGAATTACACATCGGGATATCCTTATTTGGGCTAATGGCCCAGTTTCAAGGGGTGGGGGTGGTAGCAATTGCAGCAGTAGATATGATTAACAAATTTATTTAGTTTTTGTTTACTGGGTAGGTGCCATAGCCACAAAAGTGACCATTTTCAGACACGACCCGGGAGGTTACAAACAGTTGAAACAGTCAGACAATATACAGATAATTTACAGAAACGCAGCAAGCCAGAGAGAGATATACAGGCATTGTTACAGAAATAACAGTAATGATATGAGCTGAAAACAGAAGAAAATACAAACAGTTAAGATACAGTCATTAGGCATGAGTGTCTTGTTTCACAATCCACAATAAGTGATCTACATAACAGCTGTCAAATCCAAAGAGAAGGGTCGTATAGAGAGCTGAGTAGAGGAGAGTGAGCCACCTATGGAGGGGTTGAAGCAGGTGCATTGGTCATGTTTGACAAGAAGGGTATAATGCATCTTTTTGAAAACAGCATGACTGGGTGCTGAATGAACATCAGGTGGTAGGGAGTTCCAATATATAGGGGCCAGGCTTGAGAAGACTGTTATTCCTTTCGAGGTTCTACACCTAGGGGTATGTAGTAGGGAGAGTTCAGTTGAGCGAAGGCCATAGGAGAGGGACTGTAGCAGTAGCATAGCGGCAAGAGAAATAGGCAGGTTGGATCTTATGATAATATCCAGCAGAGTCCCAAGGGCAAGAAGTCAATGGGCAGATGGAGAGGGCCAGTTGAGGTCTGCATATAGAAAGCAGTGGTGTTTTAGACGTGGTGAGGTCGAGGCATAGTGACAGATGCTATTGTATATAGTGTCCTATTTGTTAAGTGTGCTCTTAGGAGCATATATCTAGGTGACGGCACCATATGCAAGAGATGGGAGTAGGATGCCCCTAGCAATAGCCAGCCTAGCTGAGGGAGTAAGCATCCAACTATGTAGATAATTCCAAGTTTGGTATTTACTGACTTACAGGTAGCTATGATGTGCTGTTCAAAGCTAAAAGTTTCATCAAGAAGGACACCTAGATACCGGAATGAGGTTACTGTCATAAGAGATGAGCCATTTGCACAGGAGATATTAAATAAGCTACGGTTTGTATTAAGTTTGGCAGGGGAACCAAAGAGTATGCCTTGCATTTTGCTTATGTTGAAGACAAGCATATGTTTATAGATCCAGTCTTGTATAGTAAGAAACGCAGAGGTAAGACGACTGTTTATTTCCAGTATATTTGCAGAGGAGGTATATAGCACAAGATCGTCTGCATATAGTATGGTTGAGCACAAGAGTATTTTGGGAAATGTGTGATTTTTAAAAAACGAGAACAGAAGAGGCCCCAAAATGGACTCTTGTGGAACACCAACATTAACAGGTGCAGAATCTGACATTGCAGAGTTGAATTTTACCTTTTGACTTCTACCAGTTAAGTAGCTATAAAACCATTCAACGGATTGCGCAGAGAAACTGAGGGAACTGATTCCAGCAAGCAGAAGAGGGTGATCAATGAGATCAAATGCCTTTGAGAGGTCAATGAACACAGCTCCTGTCATGAGGCCAAGGTCTATGACAGTTAAGACATCATTGGTGAGTTGCAGCAGCACGGTGGAGGTGCTATGTCCTTTACGGAAACCATGCTGGGTAGGTGACAACACTAAAGACAAATTATACAAACATACGAAAAGAGCCAGCTGAAGAAGACCACCTGCTCTATCGTGTCTGCTTGGTAAGTGATGCGGGGTCTGGCCTTACAATTTACGCCAATGACCCAATCCCCCACTCCCCAAATGTCCCTCCCACCCCCCTTCTCCCCGTCCTTGGTCCCACGGGTTCTGTTTGTGCTTGTCCCAGGTTCTCTTGAATGCTCCCACCGTCCTCGGTAATACTACCTCCTCTAGCAGCTCATTCCAGGTGGACATCACCCTTTCCATATAGAAATGCTTCCTTACATCCCTTCTGAATCTACCCCCCAATATCAGTTTTAAGCTGTATCCCCTAGTGATGCCGTTGTCACTCATTTTAAAGAGCCCCCCCCCTTTTACTCTGTTAATTCCCTTCATGTACTTGAAGGTTACTATCATATCACCCCTCTGCCTCCTCTCTTCCAGGGAGTACATCCCCAGGGCTACCAGCCACTCCTCATAGGACCTATCCTGTAACTCTTCGATCATCTTGGTTGCTCTCCTCTGGACCCCCTCTAGCATGCTGATATCCTACTTAAGGCAAGGATGCCAGTACCTTACCCCATATTCTAAATGTGATCTTGCTAATGACCTGTTCAATGGTAAAATAATCTCGCTCTGCCTACTACTGAATCACCTTGTAATACACCTCAGCATCCTGTTAGCTTTCACCACTGCCTTTTTACACTGAGAGGTGTGTTTCAGGTCACTTGTAGTCACTACTCCTAGAGCCTTTTCCTGTTCAACACCTGTATATGAATGCTGAGATAATATAAATGAGTCAGTGGTCACACATACTGTATACAGTGAAGCCCACCAGGAGGAAGCACAACACTACAGAATTCTGCAGTAGAGTTACTGCAGCAAACATTGCAGTTTTAATGAGAATTAATACCTTTTGTCATGCAGTAAACCTGTGACACTGCTCTTCATCCTGGCGGGCTTCACTGTACATATTTACAGAGTTTAGGTTTGTATAGTATTGTATGAGAAGTAGATAAGGAGTGGATTGTTCAACAGATCATCCTGGGGGGAGGCAGCTTCAGGGAGTATAGGGATGTAGAACATGGCTTTCTTAAAGACATTGATAGTTGGGACTTCTTTGACACTTGTGTACAGGTCATTCCAGATATTCAGGGCAGGTACAGGAAAGGATTTTGAACCTGTGGACTTGCGAGGTCTTGGCACAAAGAGCAGGTGTTAGCCGGCCCGGTGGCACTGAGGGTTGAAGTGCTGGATGCCACACCATGCGCCATGCCGGTGACCCTGGTTTGGGAATGGACTTGGGCCGTCGGGGGTGGGGAGGGGGAGGATTGAGCATCTGGAGGACTGCTGTCCTCTCCCAGGGTGGGTTTCTGGGGGCACTTGGCGCAGTAGCGGCATCTGGTGCAGACCAGGGGCGGTACAGACATGGGGCTGCAGAAAGGGGGCGTGATGTCGGCAGGTACCAGCGGTGAATGCACCACACAGGATGCCATAGCACGCCGCATCCTGTGGGGAGAAACAAAAACCTTTACTGGGGGGGCGCCAGAGCCCGAGCAGCTTATCAGCAACTTTCATCAGCTCACAGAAGAGGAGGGTGAATCTGCCTAAATCTTCCTTTTTGGAGCCTCTGAACCATAAATCTGACCTCACCATCGGAATCTGCAACCCAAAATTACTAAAAATGGGTAATCCCAAAAAAGAAAAAGGGTCTGGAGGAGTCGGGAAAAACTAAAATTATAGGAGGAGCAGGGAGTTCGGAAGTGGCCATGTTGTCAGAAGCCAGGCCTGAAATGGGAGAAACCATCGCTACCCTGGGGCACAAACTGCAGACCCTAATAGTTTCTTTGTCCACTGTCGACCAAAAAGGTGGATGACGTCAACGGCAGGGTTCTTATCTTGGAAACTGCAGTGGATGGCCTCAAGACTGATCTCCAGGATGTGCACAGGCAGGCCGATACCTCCTCCGGTGCAACCGCCTTGCTAGTAAAAGAAAGCCAGCACTTAAGGGCAAGGCTGGAGGCCCTCGAAAATCAAGCCCGGGGGGCCAACGTTAGGATAGTTGGACTCCCCGCAAAGAAACTGACAAAGTTCTGATACATTTTGTGAGAAACAGGATGTCTCTTAACAAGCTCAGATTAACTGCAATGCAAATATTTGTTTTTTGTTAAAAATGAGAGAAAGAGAGAGTGACTGAAACTTAGAATTAGAGAGACCCTCAGAGGAAGGACTTTATTTTGTTTGACCTACCTATGTTTAAAAACCATTCTGTAAAATTTTTTTTTTATTTTACTGTCACTGTTATTGATAATAAAATGCTACTTGCAAATTTTATAACTGCTCCTGGTTTTCCTTTGCTTCCTGTCCTATGCCTCAATGGCAGCATTCCAGAGCCCCCTTTCTCTACTGACATAATTGCAATACGTCGGCATAGCCGACCTATGCTGACGTTGAACCTCCTCTAGCTCTACTGGGACCTCCCTACTAGTCCCTCACTGCCGAATTTCCCTTGGACAAAGAGCCTTTCTCTACAGAACCCCCCGCTGGCTGAGGCTCAACAGCCTTCCTCTCCACCCCCCTGGAGCCCAGGATCGGTCCCTTCAAGACCAGTCTCAAAGCTCATCTGCTAGAATCGTCAGCCTGTGACTGTACCTAACCCTCTCTTCCACCCACCTGCTCCCCTCTCTTGGCGGGGCTCTGTAGTATAAATCTACCTCATAAATGTTATGGTATATACAGAAAACAAAACATGTATTCATGCACTAACTATATATTATGCATATTATGGATGACGCTGGGTCCTCCTCTCCCAAAGACCATTGTTTCAGTATCTCCCGTCTGTGTGATTTTGTGCATTATGTTTCTTCCATGATCACTGTACTTACAATATTGTATAATGTTTTGTATGTGTAACTTCCATTACTTGTTTTCTGTCTTGTTTCTATTACCTGACCACTTTACTGCTTAATACTATATGTATGTCCTTATTGTTTTTTGATGTGGAGCCTTTGTAAAGGAGTCTAAGACCCAAAGGGTTGTAATTCCGATTGTTATTAAATAAAATAAATAGCTCCACTGTGCAGCGATAAGAAATATTAGAAGGTCTGTAGATGCAGCTGATGTAACCGCTGTCCTATCCTCAGGATTCATCTTCTCTGATGCATGTTGACACCAGAAATCCTACTCATCTGCTTGGGACATGAAAGTCATTCTCACAGCTGAATGAGAATCCCAGGCTGCCCACTCCTTTTTAAAAGGACCTGAATATTTTCTGGAGGAACTGCATTGTGGTACTCCAGACCAGAAAGAAATAGTGTGCTGGCCTCCGATTGCATTCAATCAAAAGTTTTATTGCTGCTTAGTAATGTGAGTGCCGTTTTTTCCCCCACAGGGAATCAGTGATGTCAAGAACTCAGAATACCATCGCTCTGACATCAGAAAGTCATAATACTATGATTTTGACATCCGATCAACAGTATTATGAGATGGAATGTTTGGAGTGTTCCATATAGTTCAAAAAATAACAGCAGACCAGCAGTGACTAGGCTTGTCATTCCATCACGGTATTCTGGTGACATCATAAACCTCTCGAGCTTTCCTTTTGTGGTTTATGGTGTCACCAGAATCCCTTGATGGCATTACAGCATTATGGTGTATGGTAGAACGTTATTATTTATGGAATTCTATTGAATGCCAAACTTGCACCATCTCGAGTACGTCATTGTCGATGGTACAACAACATGGAATGTCTCCGCGTATGCGTATTTGGCAAATCTCCACTTTTCAGGAACGGCCGCAGTGATGAGACCTGCCCCCTAAACTGAGCAGCACCGAAAAAACACTGGCAATGTACGTTCTATGGGCGAAGGTGCATCTAGCTTGATTAGTAAAAAAATGAGTCTGTGAGAGCAGAGGACATTGGAAGTTCTGGGGGTCACTTGGGGTTGGGAGGATTGGCAGGAAATGCTCAGGACAGTAGTGTAAGGATGGACAGCTGGCTCAAGAAATCATCTGTAAGGCTGGCTCCGTGGTACTGAGCGAAGTGATTTGCTTGGCATACTGGTGACCCAAGTATGTGCCCAGAGCCTGGGTGTCAGGAGCTGAGACTGACTGGGAGGGAATCTTGAGCGTCCATTGGATGCTTCCCTCCGGGGGGGGGGCAGGGCCTCGGCACCTGGTGGCTGATTGGGTGACGTGCTTGAAACGTGCAGCCTTGACATGTCCCCGCACATCCCTGCCCCAGGTTGCTGTCCCACATAGGCCCAATCAGGGCTGAGTATGGGTGGGCCAGGAAAATGGAAAAAGTCCCCCTACTGACCGGATGATCCTTGGCGCCACGGTAGCCCGGGATAGCCCTGTGCTAACCCCCTGCATGCCCCAGACTAATTTGAAGTGCCTGCGGCATACGTTTCCACTTGTGCACTCTGCACTCTGATGCTGATGTTTCAGGAGGAACGGAGTAACTCTGACTACAGTGTCACCTCTGGTCATGCAGGTGGCAGTACCTCAGTGGAGTACACAGTCCTTCCTCCCCAGAGGAGGGGAGTGGTTTTTAGGCCTTCAGTCCCACCCCCACTGGCCCCGATGCTGCAAGGCCATTCTCAAACCTGGATCACTGACATCACGAGTAGTAACCCTTCCACTGCACTGACAGGCCGGTTAGCAAAATATGTGTTAATCAGGGGATGATACTTAAGATATGGACAAGTATCAAGAGTGTATGACTTGTATTTTTTTTTGCAAATGTTCTTAAAGTCAGTTTCTGACTTGCCCGATGGCAGCTATCACTCACATGGTGTGGTAGCTGCCCTCCGCGATAGTCGTTTTAGCCAAGTTCAAAAAAATATCTGCAGCCCATATTCCTGATATTTGCCTCGTAAATTCGTTTTAGCATCAGCTACCTGATGCATTCTCAGAGCCTCAGTCCAGCCAGGGCACGCCCCATTGAAATGAATGGGGATAGATTTTTCATTCATTTTTAGGATCAAGAATGGGCACTAACTGATTAATGAAAGCCACCACTTGACTAACAAGGATCATGTTAGTCAGCGGTACCTCTCATTAATCTGTTGGTAGTCGTTCTTGAGCCTAAAAGCAGTGAAAGATCTAGCCCCATTCATTCAAAGTGCCTTGTGTTCTCCTCTGCCACACGTCATTCATTAGCTGAGCACTCGGGGCGGGCTGGCGGCTGGACTGGGGCTCTGAGAATGTATTGGGCAGCTGATGCTAAAATGAATTTACGAAGTAAATATCAGGAATATGGGCTGCAGATATTTTTTCGAACCTGGCTAGAACGACTACCACGGAGTACAGCTACCACACCATGTAAGTAGCTCCCTATATCAGAAAATTCCTTTAATGATGAAGAAGAGAAAGAGAAATAACCAAAGGTATGTATAGAAAAAATCTGAATGGCCTCTAAACATTGTTCTTTACAGTTGCCCTTGAAGTACAAGTAGTTGTTTAATTTTATTTTTATTTACAATTTTTGACTAGGAGAGGCACATTAAACTGTGATAGCTTGTTCCGAGGTGTATCCTGGGGGTATGTTACAGGGACATGTTTTATTGACAGGGAAATGTAGCCTGTGACACTGGGGAAAACTCCCGTACTCTTCACTGATAAATGCCATGGGATCTTTTTACTTCCATCTAGACAGTGACTAGAGATGGGCGGAGGGGACCTCAGTTTAATGCTTCATCCGAAGGACAGTGCCTCAGTTGTGCAGCACCCCTGTTATACAGCACTACAATGTCAGCTATGGGTATTAACCCAAGTACCTGTCTTGGGGCTGGAACCCATGACTATCATATCTTTCTGCCCCAGGGGTGAGAGTGCTACCTACTGAGCCACTGACACTGGTCAGTCCTCAGTTCTAAAATGAAAGCATAAAATATTACAATTTTAATAATTAGAAAAAATGTTTTAACTTAAAAATGCAGTTTTCCATGGTTTTATTTTTATGGTGGTGAAGTGTGAAACGGCTTGAACACTCAAGCTAGATTACCCCATTTACTGTAGGTAAAACTAAAAATCGTTCCAGCTTTTAGTGTCCAGTAAGATTTTTCAGTCTGGTCCTAAGACACTACTTATAAACTGAAACTGGAAAATGAACAGCTTGTTAAAGAGCTCACAGATTTTGTTTGAGCTGAAAAGTATGCTTCCTTTAAAGTTTAGGGTAGCAGTTTCTGCTTGCTGGGGCTGCCCACACACACTTTGTCAGCGCCCATATAACACTGGTGTTTCCAGCATGCCTCAGCTCTTTCTCCCACTGTCAACTACTCGCTGGTCCACCACTGCTGAAGAATGCCGTTGAATTCTGAAAAGTTTTGCTATCATTGCTGCTCCTCAAGTTTATTTTAGGGCTGGCCCGCCAGCACAGCGGTAGTGCTACCGCTCACAACGCTAACAACCTGGGTTCGGAAGTGAGCCCAGGCATCAGGAGGCCGACTGGGGGAGGAGGATTGAGCATCCTATGGACTGCTCTCCTCCTCCACGGGGGAGGGTGGAGAAGCTCCCGGCACTTGCCCAACCCCTGGTGGAAACAAGGTGTCCGACAGCCGGCCTCATAACTTCTGGAGGTGGGGCAAATGTCATGTCAGTGCGTGCCCCTGATGTCCTTGCACGTACCACCTTCTGTGCCAGAGAACAGTAAACCCTCCACCATGCAGAATGCTGTCTGCCGTTTGTGGCAGGCTATGCACCACCAACTGGGCTGTCCACCTTACCAACCAACTAGCCGTACTCTGCTGGGGGATTACAGAGGGAGGCCCCCGGTGCACCTTCCCACAGGGGATCATCCGTGAGGGTATATGGGGCACAGATAAATCCCAGGGATGGTGGGTGATGGGGCTGGGTGGGAGGTCGGACCAGTGGGGGCCGGTGGAGCCGTGGGAGAAAAAGCAAAATTAAAAAAAAAAAAGTTTATTTTAAAACTAAACTTTTATGCTGCTGCTGAAAGACAAGGAAGTGCTGTTCCAGTATTGCCAGTGCGATGATATTAAAATTTACAAAGATGACCACTCTGTGTGCATTCGTTGCTTAGGCAAGGACCACGATATTCAAGCCTGCACTGTCTGTTGGCCTTTAACTAGGCTACCAGGAGACATCGTAAGAAAGCTTTAGAGATTCATGTAAAGATAAAAGAAATGGAGGAGAAACTGGCTGTGTTGAAGGCTGCGTCGCTGTCACCAGCCACCTCTCTCCCTGGTTTGCCGTCGACTCGCTGCAGTCAACAGTGACTGTTGCTGATTCAGCTAAAAAGAATAAGTTGTCCAAGTTGGTGGAAAAACACTGCCATTCAGAGAAGGAGAAGGAGAAGTGCCACAGTGATAAGACTGCTTCTCCGGACCATTCACAGTCTCCTCTGAAAAGAGTAAGTCATCTGATAAAGAACGGTCCCAGGCCAAGGCCTTAGGTCCTGCCACCTCCCTCCCCGACCATCTCACAGACACCAAGGTCAGGTTCTGGTGCTGGCTCGCTGTCCCTTCTAGGGGATTCATAGCCCATACCGTTGTCTGGCACTGTCCTGTCAACTGTTCTGCCATCATCAAACCTCTTCGGGGCCCGTTGACATGCAGCTCCTTTATCAAACAATGTTGAAGCTTTTTCAGTGACTTTTGCTGTTGCCACCATCTCTGCCACCTCTGGCACCATTGGTGATGCTGCTATCTTCCTGGTCAGTGCAGCAGTTCTTGATCCCCGCTGTTATGCGGGGCCCTGATCGGCCTTCATCGATGACGTGCCTATCACCGGTTCCTCCTCCATTATCTCCTGATCCCGTTTACTGTCTTCCAGTAATGGTCAACGATAAACTGGAATACAACCCAGAATATACAGAAAAAGAGGGGCAGGTCATGGATGAAGAGAAGGAAGTCCTAGATGGTAGTAGGCCCCAGGACTGCTCTGAAGAAAGTGTGAAGAACACTCCTAGGTCGCCCTCTGAGAATGCCTCATTCCAGGCTTTCCTCAAGCTGGGTCAGGCGAAACTGGGTTTTGCCGCTGAGGAGGATGTATGAGTTCTTAGAAGTGTCGACCTCCCTTACCGTCATTATCCCTTCTGTATGTACACTTGGCTCTAGAGGATGCTAACATGGCTACCTGGCATCGACCTGCGAAATTGCCAGCTGCCCCTAGAAAAGCAGATAAACACTATCCTTCCCCTACTGCTAAGCCTTACTACTCCTCTCAGCCTGAGACAGACTCGGTAGTCATAATGGCTGCTCATGATAGATCAAAGGCACCCAAACATGTGAGTTATCTTCCTCCTGATAAGGAGTCAAAGAAACTGGATGTAATGGTGAAGAGGACCTTTGCTTCTGCTTCCCTTGAACTAATGATTGCCAGCTATCAGACATACATGATCAAGTGTCAGAATAGCCTAGATAAGACAATGGCCTCCTTGGCAGATAAGATGCCAGATGGCCCTGATAACACTATGACTCAACAGACAGTTGCTTATGGCCTGGAAGCTGGAAAGCTCCTGCTTAGATCTGCTTATGATGCCTTTGATAGTGCTTCCTGTGCTGCAGCTTCTGGTCTTTGCCACTCTTGGCTGCATGTGGCAGGCTTTGCCTCTGATGTACAGCAGTCTGCCCCATTCAGAGGAAAACAGTTATTTGGATCAGATGTGGCAAATGCTCTGTGGGATCTACAGCCCTCAGAGATGACCTTGAGGGCCTACTCACTGCGAACTCTAAGCCCTGTGGTAGTGGCTGGGGCTGTTTTCGGAGGCTACATGCATGTCCAGGCCATGGCTGTTCCAGAGGTCAGGGATGTGGTTCCCAGCAACCTTAGCCTTCCCAGTTCCAGGCCACAAACTTGCCTCCTGGTGCCCATGCCAGACATAAAAAAAGGTTAAACCATTACTGGCACATGCTGCACCTGGCACTTTCTTACTCCCCTCCCTTTACTCCAGCCTCAGTGCCTCAGGCAGTTCTGGTGGGAGGGTGAATCTCACTTTCCTTACAAAAGTAGCAGGAGATTACAACCGATGCTTGGATCCTGGAAGTAGTTCAGCCAGGACATGCCCTAGAGCTCCTTTCTGTTCCCTCAGTGACCCCCCCCCTTTTTTTTTTTTTACTGAACAGATACCTCCGAGACATCTTGCCCTCATACTGGAGAAGGTTCAGAACCTTCTCCGCAAGAGAGCTGTAGGGCCTGTCCTGGTTTCAGAACAAAACCTGGGCTGTTCTACTCGGTACTTCCTTGTACCAGAATGGATTGGTGATTTAAGGCTCTTCAAGGACTGACTCTGTTCATCAAATACAAAACATTTCAAATGGTCTCTCTGCAGCCCCTCCTCTCCTTTTTACTAAAAAGGGACTGGATGGTTGCTCTGGACCTGAAGGATGCATAAAATCTGCAAGTCTCATCAAAAGCACCTGTGTTTTGTGCTCCAGGGCTTGTACTATCAGTTTTGTATCTTGCCCTTTGGTTTGTCTTCTGCATTGCTTGTTTTCACAGACTGCTTTGCTGCAGAGGCAGCTACCCTCTGCAGGGAGAGCTTCTATATCTTCCCAAGCATCGATGACTTACTCTTGAAGGCCCTGTCATGGGAGGCCATAGTCTACACACTGTTTGGACCCATCAGATGTTGAGCCAGTTGGGTGTCCTGGTCAACAAACTGCAGTTGGTCCTTACTTCATGCCAGCACACCAGTACATAGGTGCTGTTTTGGACATGGGGCAGGGTCAGGCTTTTCTGCCCGCAAACTGTGCTGTGGCACTGGTGGTCCAGGCTCAGCTAGTCTCCTCCAGCAACTTTGTTTCAGCCTGCGGCAGCTCATCGGCCTAATGGCAGCAGCCATATTGACTATCCTTCTGGTGCGTCTACATATGAGTATCCAACAGTGGTTCCTCAGGGCACAGTGGGCACAGCATACTGATTAGTTGGAGTGTCCCATACAAGTTACTCCTCCACTCCCTGCTCTGGTGGTTGGACAGTTTCATCTTGGAGACGGAGTCCTCATTTCTCTGTCTCTCCCCACTCTTGGTGATGACAGCAGACACATTGGGTTTGGCCTGGGGTGCCCATCTGGGCCCTTTCAAAACTTGGGCCAGTGGACCCCTTTGGATACGGTTCTGCACAGCAGCACTCTGGAGATGAGGCTGTTCTGTTTGGCCTGCAGGCCTTCGCCTCCCCTCCTTTCAGGATATCAGCTACTGATCCATGCAGACAATATTTTGGTGATGAAATTCATCTACCAACAGGACAGAGTCTACTCCTGTCCTCTCTGAAGAGAGGTGTTGAGAGTTTGGCACTGGGTGGTAGAATGTGACCTGTTTCTGTCTGCAATGCTCCTGCCTGGTATCTGAATGCCCTAGCAGATCGCCTTATTCGGTCCAGGGCACTCTGCCATGAGTAAGAGCTCTTGGACTTCATCGTGGATGACCTGTTCATAAAAGGAGGCCAACCAGACATAGACCTATTTGCGTCTCTGTGCAGTGCAAAACTGCCACACTTCTGTTCACTCCATGGCCTGGAGTTTTCTGGCAAGACGCAATGTCCTTCTTCTGGAAAGGAAGGTTCATGTACTCCTTCCCCCATTCCCTCTCATACAGAGGGTCCTGGTCAAACTGAGTGCTGAATCAGCCATCCTAATTCTGGTGGCCCCATACTGGTCAAGGCAAATTTGGTTCCCCCTGCTCCAGCAATTGGCAGTGGACCTCCCCCTGTCCAGCACCCTCTGCGGACAGGACTTCTGACACAGGATCAGAGTAATCTGGTCCACTCTGATCTGCAGTCCCTGCACCTCTGCGCCTGGCTGCTGGGAACAAAGAGCTGTCCCACTTCTGGGTTTCCTCAGCGATTGCTGCTGTTCTGTTGGTGGCTAGAAAGCAGTCTGTGTGGTACACCTACTCACAGAAATGGAAACGTTCTACAGTTTGGTGTGCTGCTTGTAACCTGGATTCCTCTACCTGTCCAGTTAATTGGGTAATAGACTACCTGTTGTCCCCTTAAGGACTCTGTCCTCGGGTATTCCTCTGTTAAGGTTCACTTGGCAGTGGTTGCTGCTGTTCAAACAACATGAAGTCTTGCTATATTATGACAATTGCAGTATGACCGCTGGTTAGAACTGCTCCGGAGGTGAAATAGCTAACTTTTCCATGCAGGCATGGAACTTAGAGCGCGAGCTCGGTTGAAAACTCTGTCTGTTGTGCTTCAAACGCAAACTGTCAGATTCTTTACTCCGCCTCACTGAACAGTCGCTCCGGAGATTTCTCCTTCTGCTCGGTTCATTTTGTCGGTTTAAAAGTATTATTTTTCGTCTTTTAGCCGAAATTAAACCGCAACCGGTCGGTTCAAACTCTGTCTGTGGTAATGTAAGTAATAGATAGGTTTTACATTTAGTTTTTCTGTGTGGAACTTGTAATTTGTTATCGGTTCGGTTTGAACCAATCAGGTTGTATTTAAATCTACTAGCCCTTTTTTAGAGTGCGGTTCCTGGTCCTTATCGGTTCTAAAAAAAACGGATTTTCATTACGGTTTTTTCCACGACCCGTGACACGGTTGGGAACCGATAAGGGTGTCTTGTTGGTGGATTGCCATAAACGGGCAAGTTGGTTAGCTGGCATTATGTCTGAGAAACCAAAAAACCGGACTAACTGTTTCAACACTGTAGTGTTTGTGGGGAAGCTTTTTGCTAAGGCTGACCCACACACCACATGTGTCTATTGTCTGGGGTTTGACCACCTCAATTCAGACTGCCAGATTTGTCACA
Source organism: Neoceratodus forsteri (assembly GCA_016271365.2). Classification (NCBI taxonomy): domain Eukaryota; kingdom Metazoa; phylum Chordata; order Ceratodontiformes; family Ceratodontidae; genus Neoceratodus; species Neoceratodus forsteri. Next base: position 825,248,141 of record CM057456.1, read on the forward strand.
ATTTCCTGCTGCCACCATAGATAAGAGAGTTGGTAGGCTCAGGAAAGGAGGCCAAAAGTCCGCTGACCGGATGGTTGAGCCGGTTCGGTACCAACGAACGGAGGGAGTGCCTCTGACCAGGGTGATACTTCCTCGGCAAGCAAGAGCCGGTTCTGAGGAACCGGTTCCAGCAAAAAGGGCTAGAAAGTCAGCTAGAGTACAGCCAAAAGTTCTCTCCCCAACTGCTGAGGAAATAGCTAAAGCAATTAAAATTATCCAGTCTCTCTCTCCGGTTCCGACCGAACCGACACCTTCTGGTAAGCGTTCGGTTCAGCCGGTTTCACTGGTTCAAGATTATGATTTTGAGGATTTTTATGAACTGGGGGAGGGGGAAGAGGAATATGAGGAGAGTGAATATGGTTTTGAAGATCTGGATGTGCCCATCGATCTGGACATCTCAGATAGACCCCTAGGGTTTCTCCTCAAGACTTTCTGAGTCCCTTCTCATTTCATGTTTTATAAAAAAGTTGCTGAAACTCTCCAGCTCCCTGTTGAGGAAGCTGTTGATGACCAGGAGGAGCCAGACTATGTAGAAATGATGGATATTCCAGAGTCTAGGAGACTGTCTATTCCTTTGCATAAATCTTTTCAGAAACAGACAGTAAAAGTTTTAAAAACTCCTCACACTATACCTCCTGTGGATAAAAGGATGGACAAGAGGTATACCTTATCAGGCTCCGACACTGATTTCCTCACTCAGCAATGCAGCCATGTGGGGGTAGTGCAGGCTGCAGCCTGTGACAAGGCTAATATTCCCCTAGCTTCACACCCCCCTGAGAAGGACTCCAGGAAGATTGATGCAGTGGCAAAGAAACAGTACATGGCAGCATCTTTGGGACTCAGACAAGCAAATTATATAGCTTATGCTGCTAGGTACCAGAAATCCAGATGGGATACTGTGCTGGCCCTAGCAAAACAAGTCCCTGACCAGCTTGCCAGGGAGCTGGAACAGGTGGCTATGGATGGTATTGAGGCATCCAAGGTGCAATTTCATGCTGCAGTGGACTCTAATGATGTTTCATCAAGAGTCATGGCTACATCTGTGGCACTTCGCAGGATGGCTTGGCTCAGATGTACTACCCTGTCTCAGGATACCCAGTCTAAGGCCATGGATTTTCCTGTTGTGGGAAATTCTCTGTTTGGGGCGCAAACAGAGAATTACATGAAGAAAATGGATGAATATAGGACCACCTATAGGAGTGCACAGGCCAAGGAAAGGCAGGCCACTCCTCAAAAGCAGCTTTCTAGAGGCAGAGGCAGGGCTTTTCATAGACCTTTTTACCAAGCCCAAGCTTCCTCCTCCGCCTATGCTCAGAGGGACTTCTTTAGAGGGAGAGGCAGACTGGGTACAAGCAGGTCTGCTTCCACCCCTCAGCCCAAAGTCCCTGCCAAACAGGCACCCTGATGGGATTGCCAGGGCCGATTCTCCGTTACCTGTAGGGGGCAGACTGGCTTACTTTGTCCAGGACTGGAAGTCTTTAACATCAGACAAGTGGGTCCTGGAAGTAGTAAGCCAGGGACTGGTTCTCAGCTTCAAAAAATTTCCAAAGCTGAGAACCAGATCTTTTCCACCTGCAATTCCATCAGAGGCACTCGCCCTAGAGGCAGAGGTCTCTACCCTCCTGGCTCTCAGAGCTGTGGAAAGGTTCCTCCCTACACCAAGGCAAAGGTTTGTACTCCAGGTACTTCCTTACTCCAAAAAAGACTGGAGAATGGCGGCCCATCCTGGATCTCAGATATTTAAACAAGCACCTTTTAAAGCCAAAGTTCAAAATGGTGACTCTGGGAATTATCCTACCCTCTCTAAGGCCAGGGGACTGGCTAGCTTCCCTGGACCTCAAGGATGCCTACTTCCATATTCCCATCAGAAGCGCCCATCCAAAGTACCTCAGGTTCGAGCTGCCCTCAGGCCACTACCAATTCAGAGCAATGCCCTTCGTCCTCACTTCTGCCCCAAGGGTATTCACCAAATGCCTGGCAGTAGCAGTTGCCTACCTAAGAAGGCAAAAGATTGCCATCTTTCCTTACCTGGACGATTGGCTCATAGTAGGCCAGTCCCCAGACCAGGTCAATTTACATCTTCAGATAACACAGCAACTGCTTACCTCTCTAGGTTTCCTTCTGAATCTCTCAAAGTCAGTTCTAGAGCCTGTCCAGCTTCTTACCTTCATAGGCGCAGAACTGAACACACAGGAAGCCAGGGCCTTCCTTCCCCTGGACAGGGCAAAAACCCTAGTCTCCCTGCCCTCCTCATTTACCCTGCAGGTCTCCTGGCCAGCAAAGCATTTTCTGCAGCTCCTAGGACACATGACTGCTTCCACAGCAGTTGTACAGGGAGCAAGATTTCAGATGAGGGACATCCAGTTCCATTTGAGAGCTTTTTGGTCTCAAAGAAAGGATCCTCTTACCAAGTTGATCCCAGTAACTCGAACCCTGATCCAAGCCCTACAGTGGTGGCAGGATCAGAGCAACCTGAGACAAAGGGGTTCCTTTTGTCACTCAGTCTCATTCTCTAATCCTTACTATAGATGCGCCCCCTCTTGGGCTGGGGAGCTCACATGGGCGACCTCACCACCCAGGGTCTGTGGTCTCCCCAGGAATCTCTACTCCACATCAACCTGTTGGAGCTCAGAGCAGTTTTCTAGCACTTCAAGCTTTTTCCAAATCTGTTCAGAACAAGAGTATTCAGGTCAGAACAGACAGCACCACTATAATGTGGTACATCAACAAGCAGGGGGGCACTCGGTCTACGGCCTTGTGCACCGAAGCGATGAAGTTGTGGTCTCTGGCTTACTCCCTGAACACCTCCCTTCTGACAGTTCACCTCCCAGGCAAGGACAATGTCTGGCAGATGCTCTTACAGGATTTCCCAGGGCCACCAGAATGGTCACTGGATCCTCTGGTCTTGGGAGTAGTATTTGCCGGGTGGGCACCCCAGATAGATCTTTTGCAGCCCCAGACAATCACCAGCTTCCTCTTTTTTGCTGCAGACCACAGTGTTGGACTCACTCCCCTGGATGCCTTGGCCTCTCAGTTGGGAGGGAAGTTTCTCTATGCCTTCCTCCCTTTCCTCTCCTGTTCAAGTGCTAGTAAAATCAGATCCCAATCCTGCAAAGTCATTCTGATAGCTCGGATTGAGCCAGACAGCCCTAGTATCCACTCCTGCTGTCCTTAGCAGTCCATCCTCCCTATGCCTTCCCAGGAATCACAATCTGTTAACCTGTGCTCCAGGGAAGGGTTTGGTACCGAACCTCAAATCTCTCAATCTCAAGGCCTGGCTCTTGAAGAGTTAGAGTTTGCTGATTTACACCTTTCCCAAGGTGTAATGGATATATTGAAGGCCTCAAGGAAGCCTTCCACCAGGGCTACTTACAATTCCAAATGGAAAAGGTTTTCCATATGGTGCTCGTAAAAGCTTATTTCCCCAGTCTCTGCTGATCTACCCACAGTCCTGGATTATATGGTCCACCTGAATTCTTTGGGGCTGAGACCAGCTACCCTGAAGGTGCACTTGACAGCTGTGCCTGCTTTTATTTCAGCAGGTAAATCCTCTTCTCTTTCAGCTCATCCTATATTTTCCAAGTTTTTTAAGGGGTTGTTTCACACCAACCCTCCATTCAGGGATCCTGCCCCGGCCTGGGATCTTAATGTTTGCATTGCTCAGCTTATGCAACCCCCTTGAGCCCTTGTCTTCAGCTGAGCTCAAGTACTTGACTTGGAAAACTGTGTTTCTGGTAGCCATCACCTCTGCGAGCATAGAGTGAATTACAAGCGTTGTCAGTGGAGCAGGGTTTATCTCTCTTCACAGAGATAAGGTGGTCCGTCGGACTAACAGAAAGTTCCTGCCTAAGGTGGTTTCAGATTTCCACCTTAATCAATCTGTTTCTCTTCCAGTGTACTTCACTGACCACTCCTCCTCTGGGAGAGGAGGCTGCACAACCTAGATGTGGAAAGCCTTAGTTACTACATAGGCGTACCAAGGGTCATAGGTTTGACTCCTCAACTGTTCCTCACCTATGGCGAGAAGTTGGTAAAGGAAGCCAGCCATAAAGATCCATTGCCAGGTGGATTGTCTCTTGTATCCAATTCTGCTACAAGAAGTTGGGTAAAGTTCCCCCTCAGGCCTGAGGGCTCACTCTACCAGAGGTACAGCTGCTTCTCTGGCTGCTGCCAGAGACATTCCTATTCTAGAAATATGTCAAGCAGCTACCTGGAAAACAGTTCACACTTTTACCAAGCATTACTCCCTGGACATCCAGGCTAGGGTGATGCTTTCGTTCTACACAACCGTGCTTCAGAGCCTATTTCCTAAGTAGGTTATGTCCCTCCTCCATGGGGGTACTGCTGTGTAGTCTGCAATTGTCATAATATAGCAAGACTATGTTGTTTGAAGAAAAATTACTCACCTTAGTATTGTTTGTTTCTAATGGAGTCTTGCTATATTATGACTCCTCCCTGCCTGCACCTCTCAGAACCTCTTGTTTTGGGATGTGGGTGGGCAGTACAGGGTTAGCACTTTTTGATGCCCACCTTGTTGTTTTTCACCTATCTTTTTGGGTGAATTAGTGTTGTGTTTGCATTTTGGGTCTCCTGACTTGAAGTCTTTGTTTTAGGCCAAAAATGCGTGTTTATCGATAGTAGCCAGTTGGCTAGTGTGAGTTTACAGCTTCACACAGAACCTTGAGTGAGTTTTAGCTCATAAAGATCTGACAGTTTGCGTTTGAAGCACAACAGACAGAGTTTTCAACCGAGCTCGCGCTCTAAGTTCCATGCCTGCGTGGAAAAGTTAACTATTTCACCTCCGGAGCAGTTCTAACCAGCGGTCATACTGCAATTGTCATAATATAGCAAGACTCCATTAGAAGAAACAACATTACTAAGGTGAGTAATTTTTCCTTCTCGTGGTGGCTAGAAAGTAGTCTGCATGGTATACCTACTCACAAAAATGGAAACATTCTGCAGTTTGGTGTGCTGCTTGTAACCTGGATTCCTTTACCGATCCAGTTAATCGGGTGCTGAACTACCTCTTGTCCCTTAAGGACTATGTCCTTAGGTATTCCTCTGTTAAGGTGCACTTGGCAGCAGTGTTGGCTTTCCATCCTCTCACAGATGGCAAGTCAGTGGTCCAGCTTAGGTATCCCATATTCATAGGTATCCTACCCATACATCCCCTGTGTGCAATCCAGTTCCGTTGTGAGACTTTAACAGTTTGGTCCTAGAGAGCCTTACTGCACCTCCCTTTGAGTCTGCTGCCTCTTTTGAACTACGCTTCCTCTGTCTTGGAAGATGCTGTCCCTTGTGGCTAGGACGTCTGCTAGGTGCACATACATAGGCTCTGGTTGCAGACCCTCTTTTTCTTATTTTCCACAAGGATAGAGTTACACTATGTACTATTCCTCATTTTCTTCCAAAGGTTGTGTCTGAGAGAACAGTAAGTAAATCAAACTTTTCTGTTTATTTTTGACTCCCATGGATAGTGGGGAACATTATTTACATAACGCTGGATGTCTGCAGGATGCTGTTTTGGTACTTGGATTGTACTAATGATTGCAGAAAATCCTCACAGCTGTTTGTGGCTTTTGGCCCCTGAATGGTGGGCTCCTCCTTTTCAACACAAACCGTATCCAAGTGGTTGGCCAGCTGTATTGCTTTGTTACCAGAAATGCGGTAAGCAGCTTCCTGGTTCTGTCTGTGCTCACTCCACCCGTGGGATGGTTACTTCTCTCCAGCTTCTGAATTTCTTCAGTGGTTGCTGCTGCTCTCTTGGTGGCTAGAAAGCAATCTGCGCAGTACACCTACTCACAAAAATGGAAACATTCTGCAGTTTGGTGTGCTGCTTGTAACCTGGATCCCTTTACGAGTCCAGTTAATCGGGTACTGGACTACCTCTTGTCCCTTAATAACTTGGGCCTCAGGTGTTCATCTGTTAAGGTCCACTTGGCAGCAGTGTTAACTTTTCATGCCTTCACAGTTGGCAAGTCAGTGGCCCAGTTTGAGGTTTCCCGTGGTGTCCTCAGAGGTATCCTACTCTTACATCTCTTGGTCTGTGATCCTGTTCCAGTGTGCAACTTTAATTGGGTCCTAGAGGCCCTTGCTGCACTTAGCTTTGAGTCTGCTGCTTCTTGTGAACTATGGTTCCTCTCTTGGAAGACACTGCTCCTTGTGACTAGGACGTCTGCTAGGTGCACATCTACCAGCTCTGGTTGCAGACCCTTCTTTTCTTATTTTCCTCAAAAACAGAGTTATACTGCATGCTGCAGATGCCTATATTATATAGGTGCTGATGAACTATGTCAGCATGGGCATCCCCAGCCAGCAGGAAAATTTCCAGGTGGTCCTGACAGTTCTCTGCTGTGACTCAATGGAGGAGACTCTCCAAGAGTTACTGTTATAGTAAGCAGGTATCGTTTTTGTATGCAGCCTCCCTCCCAACCTATCTGACGGCCACCACCCAACCTCGTCATCCACATAGCCACTCCCGAGTCTGTCTGCTGCTTGTCCCTCATGTGTTGGTCCTGGTTGCCGTGATGCTTCCTTCTCATTAGAGTACCATCAGGCATGGGAGCAGACAGCAGTGCACACAAGACTTAAGTGTATAGGTGTTCTTCCTCCTGATAACTGTCATCTTTTGCCACCTTGACTTTCTCTCCTTTAACCCCAGTACAGCCCTTCTCCCTGTGGTAGTGTGCAGTGCCTGGAGCTTGCCTTAGACACATGTAGTGATATCCTGATGGGGAAAATCTGTCTGGGCTACCATTGGTAGTAGGTAGCTGTGAACATGCAACAGACACACTCTGGGCTGACTTCCTAGCCGGTCAACTGGCTGCCAGTGTCCCTGGTCCACTCTCAAACACAGGTCGCCAGCCTGGCAGTGTAACACATTGCCATCACACAGTTCCAGCTGGGCAACGTCAATGATATTTTTTGTTACTGAGTCTGCATGTTTTTGTTTCTTTGTTTTGTTTCAGCAATGCTTAGGCATGTGATTGTGTCCCTCATTTTGTGGGGCAGTATTCTACATTTGTGTGATGAACGGTGGAGCGCTATACTGTTGGTCATCTGTTCTTTCATTATTCCACTGGGAGATATCTACCCAGATTATGCGTAAGGTAATACACGACTCAAAGCATTTTTATAAGACTACAGTATATATGTTTATATTTTTGCAGGTTGAGGCGAAATGAGTCTACCTCATCAGTTACAAATTATTTCCACCTGGATACTCTTGAAAAGAAACTGAAGGACATTGAAGAGGAGAATCTTGTACTGAGATCACAGGTGACGTTTATTTAATATCAGCCACTCCCTCCACCTTTTTCTTAATGTATGATGTGTAACGTAGCAGAACATTAGATAGGGTGCCCCTAATTTCCTTGTATTACTCATGTTTTCTTTCCAGCTGCACACAAAACTTTGATTGTTTTATATTGCTCTCGAGTAGTTTTTCTAATGTGTGGAGTTTGACATGAGTTTTGCATATATTGTAGATGCAAACAAAAATATGACTGACCAGAGTCAAAGTCTCTGACTTCATAACATCATGGGGGCTGTAATGAACCTACTTCATCTAGTAATCCAGTAGGTCCCATCATCCTCTAAGAGGTGAATTGGAATAGTCTGTGGCTATCTGTGAAGAAAGCTATGAGAACTTGATATTTTTTTTAATTCAATTTCACTTGCAAGCAATGCATTGGAAAGAGCACATCCTCGGTTCCAAGGAATGGCAATTCTGTTAAGAAATATTATAAACAAGCTAAGTCACTTGTCTTCCAGACTCACCTACTGTGGAGGGCATTACCTTACAGTAATGTAAAAAAGCGTAACTACATAAAAAGGCTTTTGAGCACCATGACCATGGATATAATGATGACCCATACTAACAGGAATATTACCATACTGAACTAAGCACTAGTCAAATCAAAAAAATAACTTTTACAGTCCATGACCCTCGATAAAACGATAATCGCTCCCTAAACAGACGACTGCAATACTTGCAGAAGTTCCTGTGGTGATGCAGGAAAAAATTAAAGTTAGGAACAGATTGCAAGTCAGAAAAACTGTATGTAATAGTTAAAACTGTCACAATTATGTAACCTGCCCTCATTACTACCAAACAGAGATAGATTCAAACTTACACCACTCACACGGGTAGCAGCTAAAGTTAAGGATGGATTAGAAGCATGGAAACAATAACCTGCGAACAGTGTCATAGAATATAGCATCTTCAGGCCATTTGTAACACTGCTGCTTATCGTGGAGGTGAGTGCTGTGGACATAGAGCCCTCTCCTTCTCCCCACCATATGCTGGCTGCTTTCTCATCTTCTGTGAAACCAGACAGCAACATACTGAACTTAAAGAGGAGAAGAATACAATTGTTGCACCTAAGGTAACAATATAAAATTTGTCAGCCTCTCCTCCACAAAATCTGAGTCCAGTAGCACAAGATCTATAAGGAAAAAGAGAGGTATGTCGTACTGTGACCCACTGCTGGCCAGAACCGTCACTTTCAAACTGGTGCTGTTACTTTGGAGAAATGCATCTAAAAACAGAACTGGGTTAAAGTCCAAGAAAAGTAATAAAAGGTCCAGAATAATTACTGTCATGTCAGCCACGCTCATCCTCTTCATTTTATTTTATTTATTTCAATCTAGGATTACAATACCTTTGAGCCAAGGCTCTTTTACAAAGGTTCCACGTCAGCATGTGCAACAGTCATCATTTTTAGTTACAAACATATAGTCATTGACTTACAGACATGTAATAACCAGTACAAAGACTTGAGCTATGAGCAAGACAAGGGAAGGAGGGGGGGAGTGAGGGTAGGAGGTGCAGGGGTAGAGGGTGTGGGAGGTGGTTGGGGTGGGGGTAGGAGTGGATATGGGGGGGAGTTGGGCGAGGGCAGGAGACAGTGCAGCCAGGGGGTCTTGTTGAGGGAATATGACAGGTAAGGTGCTAGGGCTGCAAAGACTAATTGTAAGTGCTGGGTCATGTCCAGCTGGAATGGTGGAAATGTTAAGATGGGCAATCACAGGATACAAGCAGTGAGAGACGCAGCTTGAACTTGAAGAGGCCGAGTGTTGTAGCAGTTGCTATGTCGCTGCCAAGAGATTTGAGCTAGTTGGATGCCCGATAGGCGAATGATCTTTGTCCTTTGGTCGTGCGACATCGTGGGATATGTAGTAGATGGGAATTGGATCTCCTTGTAGTGACATTCCTATGTTTAGACTTAAGGAGGGCACAGACACCAGGTGGGACAAGCCCCACTATAATTTACTTGGCCGTGATGCAGGTTTGGTATTTTATGCGTTTGTCCAGTTGAAGCCATCCACATTGGGAATAAAGGTCACATGTGTGGGTACAGCGATGTGAGCCAGTGATGAGACGACAGGCCTTATTCAGGGAGGTCATGATACGTTTGAGAGCAGTAGTAGTTGCAGACCCATATATGATAAGACCATAGTCTGTGATGCTGATGATGGAGCTTTGGATGGCCACTGACAGTGCTTCTGAGGTTAGGTGTTTCCTATCCCGGAATAATATGCCTAACCTTGCATTGGCAGACTTTGCAACATTGCTGATATAGACAGCGTATGAGAGATGTGGATCAAGGGTGATGCCGAGGTACTTGAACGATTGTGTTTGCTCTAGGATGGCTCCTTATTCGGTTGCAATGGAGAGGTGAAGTTGTTTGTTTTTGTTGTGGGGGCTGCAGAAGACGATAGACTTAGTTTTTTTTTTCTAATTGAGAAGCAGTTTATGATTTAGGAACCAGGATTCGATGGAGGAGAAGGCCTGCTGAAGTTTATTTTGTAATTGGATTGGATCAGGGTTCGAGGTGAGGATCACAGCATCGTCAGCGTAGAGAATTATTTGTTCTGGGCAGCTGTCCGGTAGTGAGTTTAAGAATAGGCTGAAGAGGAGGGGTCCCAGAATGGAGCCCTGGGGGACTCCCGAACGGACCGGTCTAGGGTCCAAGAGTGTATCAGCGATTCTTACTGTTTGGGACTGTCCTTCAAGGCAGCTCTTAAACCAGCCAATGGAGTCGGTTGATAGCCCAGTGTTCCGAAGCTGGACAAGCAGGAGGTGTTGATTGACGGTGTCAAAGGGTTTAGTTAAGTCAATGTAGATTGAAACTAGTAGTTCACTGGAGTCCAGTGCATTGTGGTTTGCGCCGGTGAATTCAAATACGGCTGTGGAGGTGCTGTGACCTTTGTGGAACCGTGTTGTTGCTTGCACAGGATGTTGTGCGTATCCATGTATTCTGTGAGTTGGTCCGAGACGATGTGTTCTAGTGCCTTGGAGAGTGGGGGTAGTAGGGAGATAGGTCTATAGTTATCGTGGGCAGTTTTGTCACCACTTTTATGGATTGGGGTGACAGTGGCAGATTTCCATCTGTCCGGGAACTGGCTAAGTCTGAGGTAGAGGTTAAAAATTCTGGTCAGAGGACTAAGTACTTCATCAGGTGTGAGAGACAGGATTTTGAGATCGAGGGAGTCATTACTGAATCTTGATTTACCAAGGGCTTTGGTAACATATTTGCGTACTTGGTGAACCTTGACTGTTTTGAAGTAGAAGCGGGGGGGAGCTGACAGGAGTAGTGTTCATTGCGGACAGAGGGGCTTCGCCATCTTTGAAGTAGTCCTGGGGTAGGACAGCGCTGAGGCTGGTAAAGGCTTTGTTAAAGGTATCTGCAGTGGTTTTTGGGTTGAGGGTTGTGGTTCTGTTGATGTTGAGTATTGATGGGAGGGTTTGGGTGGATTCGGTGAGTTCCTTTATGTTCTTCAGAATTCCGACCATTGCCCAGGAGTTTAAGGGCATGCTTATAGTAGGTGGACTTCATTTGCGGATGGTTTGGTGCAGTCATTGCAGGCACGTTTGTAGTTTTGGATGTCGTTTGCCTTCCAGAGTTTCTGGCCAGCTCCCAAGGTGATCTCTTGTTTTTAGCATCCTGAGGAGGTCACCTGTGAGCCAAGGGTTACTGAGTGATTTGACTTTGCGTTTCTTAATAGGAGCATACGTGTCACAGGCCACAGTAAAGATGTTTATGGAGTGGACAAGGGCAGTGGTTACGTTGGTTGCATTGAAGATAGGGGACCAGTCTTGATGGAGGAGGTGGGATTTGAGTCGGGTTAGGTGACCACTGGGTAGAACCCTGCTGGTGATAGTTTTTGGTGGTTGTTTGATGAATTTATTTGACCAGGTGCAGCTAACAGGGGAGTGGTCGCTGAGAGAGTCAGGGAGGACATTAGTGTTAGATATCTGCGATGGGTGACTGGTAAGGATCCAGTCCAAGAGTGTGCTGGTGCAGGTCCTGTAATTTTTCCTGGTTGGTGAGTCAACCATTTATGTGAGGTTTGCCGCAGCAATGGTATCCCAGTGTGCACCAGCATCGGCCGCAGGCCAGTTGATGTTGAAGTCGCCTAGGAGGATGGATTCGGTGTCCGGTGGGAGTGACTTTACAAAGTCAAGAACAGCTGTTAGACTAGTTCCTGTTCTTTGGGAGGGATGTAGATGGTGGCAACAGTGAGGGTTTTGTTTTGGGCTCGAGGAGGATTCTCACTGGCAGTATCTGAGCAGTTGTGGGTTGGAGTGAGGTAATGATGTGGTGCCCCGTGTGGGTTTTTAGGTAGAGCACAGCCCCTTTGGGGAGGCGATCCAGCCTAAAGACGTTGCAGCCAGGAAGGCTGATTGCATGGTCCGATACTGAAGGCATGAGCCAGGTTTCGACAACTGCCAGGATGTCGGGGCAGTGTTGGCTGGTGAAGGCCTGTAGGGCATCTATTTTAGGAAGGAGGCTGCAGATGTTGATTGATATGAATGAGAGGGCACCCGAAGGCTTTCTCAGATTAGTGGCTTTAGAGCAGAATGGGCCAGGGTTTGGGTGCACGTTGCCTGACAGCATTAGGGGGAGGAGGACTAGCCTCAAGGAGCTGTGGCGTATTTCTTCAAGGGAATGCTTTCGCCTGCTAGCATCTCGGGGAAATTGCCGAGCATCGATGATAGTGGGTGAGGGTAAGCATAGACAGGGGGGACCAGAGTGGAGGGCTAGGGCCAGTGTGGTTGTACGACAGTTTCATGGTGGTAGGATGGACCCTGGTACAAGGGGCAGTGACCAGTGTGCAGCATGCCTATGTGGAGGAAGGATGTAGGAATGTGAAAGCTGTGTGGGAGGGAAGGAAAGCAGGCTTTTGGGGCATGCAGTGGGGAAGGAAGACAGGCAAGAAGAAATAGAATGGGGGTAGAGAACGGTGGAGGTGCGGTGCATGATTAAGGTAGGATTTGGGGTAGGCGGAGGGAGGGGGTTAAGAACAGGATGGCAGGGCTAGGAGAAGGGGTGGTGGAAGAGCAGTAGCTGGATCAGTGGGAAGTGAGGATACAGCCAGGAAGGCCAGGCAGCCAGGGAATAGGAGGTGGCGACTAATAGATGGGGGAGGAGTGGGGCACAAGTGCGAGGGCGGAGCTACCAGGGGGCATGGAGGAAGGTCTATAAAGTAAAGGTCAGGGGGTGGGCGTAAAATTCCAGCCATTTGCCATAGAAATAAATGGGCGCAGCAGCCCCGAGCAGAGCAAAGTTTTACCTGGCTCAAGAGCCAATCCCCGAGCAGGAGGCAAGAGATTGTCCAATCAGGGTGCGGTACAGATACCATGGGGCCAGTGGCATGGCTGTCAGCAGTCCCGTGGTTCAGGGAAGTCTTACCCGGTTCGAGAGGATGTCGTGGGTGGGAAGGAAGGTATATAGCAAGTAAAGCAACTGCGTCTTTCAGAGGGTTAACTTTTTTTTTCTTTTTTCCTTTACCCCGTGCAGCCATTAATTAGCGCTATCATTCCATTACCCCAAATCGTGCAGTTAGGATATAAGCCACTGAAGAATTTCACTTTTAAGGTCAGAAGCTCCCGGAGTGGTACTAAAACGCGACCGCCATCATGCCTGTGCTAGCCCCGCCCCCGCCCAGGGGCGACTTAACCTAGAAAAACCCAGCTGATGGGGATAGGAGATGGCACCCTGCCCTGATGTGCCACACTCCAGTTCCGGGCCTCTTCTCCACCCTAGGCTGGGCACATTAGATTATCAGATAGAGCGCCCTGGGAGGATAGGGTGGCCCCACCTCGGGGGCGGTCTGCCTGGCCGCAGTAGGAGGTAGAGCACTCTGGCAACAGGGATGCCTGAGAGAGTTCCTTGGCGGTGGAGATAGATAAAGTCTACAAAAAAAATAGAAGAGCAAGTATAGGCATTATCCCTTTTTATTTCTGTCCCATCTACGGTAATATACTCTCTGTGTCACAAAGGAAGATGGCCCTCATCTCAGAACAAGATCAGGATTCTCGTTAAATCTGTACACAAGTTCAAATCCAGTCCCAGTTACAGTAGTTGAGAGTCTGGCACCTGAGCCTTAGGATGCAGAAGCAAGAAACATTATTCTTTATAAACCAACAAGTTACTGGACTTCGTGCCAGGGAGTGGGAGTGGGAGTGGAAGACCAGGGAAGCAGGATAGTTAGCTGCCTTTTGGGAGCTTCAGATGGGAAAGACAGACTCTGAGTAGAAAGGATTGTCAGGGACATGGGAAAGGTTTGATGTTACTGTTCACTTAGGGACTAATGACCTGGCCAGCAGACCCTCATGGGACGTGAATGATAGCTTCACGAAGCTTGGAGGAAGGCTCAAACTAACAATGATCTCCATAACATTTTCTGAGGTCCTGCCAGTTTGGTTGAGGGGTGAGGAGAGGCTTCGTCTGATCTCTTGCTTCAACTCATGACTGAAAAAGTGGTGCAGGAAAAAGGCTTTGGGTATGTGGGAGATTGGGAGCACTCCTGTAGAGACATAAGGCTCTAGGAGTGCGATGGCCTACACCCCTCTGAGGAGGGCATCAGGGAGTTAGGGTGCAAATTCACAGAGTGCATTGAGGCACCTTTTAAACTGGCAGGGGGAGGCAGACCTGTTGCTGATGGCGCGTCTGCCCAATGCTAGCTGATACAGAGGGAACAACATGGCATGAAAAGTATGTAAACAAATGGAAAACAGAGAAAGATGCATGGAAAGGGCTACAGGGAGTTCATGGGAGGGGAGTGGTAGGAGCAGAGCTAGGCATGAGGGAAGAGGGGAAGATGGGTATAAAGGAGTCACTGGAGGAAGAGGAGGAGGGAAGTAACTTGGAGGGCTATGTGTATGAATGTCAGGAGCTTGGGGAACAAAACTAGTGACCTGGAGGCAGTGGTGGCAAAAGTACATTTGGACCTTGTGGGGATTACAGGGACATGGGCAGCACAATACCATGACTGGGATCTGACTATTCCAGGTATGTGGTGTTTAGGAGGAATAGGGAAAAAGGAAGTGTGGGTGGGGAGTTAAGGTTGGCATTAAATGCAAGGGAAGGTATAAAAGTAATGAGGTTAAGGAATGTGGGGAGAGTCGGTGCATGGAGGCAGTGTGGGTACAGGTATTGACAGGTGGAGGGAGGAAGATCAGGATTGAAGTGGTATGTAAACAACCATCTCAGAAACAAGTGGTTGATGGGGAACTGGGGGAAGAGATTATTTTATTTCTTCAACCCTGAATTTGTCTTGTTGTTCGCCCCTGGCTGGCCCCCTTTTGGACTGGTCCCCCCAGCCCTCTTCCCTTAACTTATTTGGGACTTACTGGATCCATATCCAGTGTCTTCTGCCACAGGACAGTATCTGGTGCAGAGCCTGTGCGGGACTGGACATCACCCAGCTTCAGTCAGAGGGGGTTCTTGCTCTATTTTGTCTCCAGGACCCATGTGCATGCTTTGCTTCAGCGGAGATGGCCCTGTCATCAAGGTGTGGGGGCCCCTTCCCTTGTGTCAGCTTCCCGTTGTGCTGCCATGCAGATTCTTCCCGATAGTAGCTGACCAGCAGGACTCGTATTCTCCCCTCCCCAGAGGAGAGCTATCCAAGGGATGCTTAATCCTTCCTCACCCGGCCAGTCCCTGAGCAACCCACGTCTGTGCCTGAACCCAAGCCATCAGTGCAGCAGGTGATAGCTCTACCTCCGTGCTACTGGGTCAACATTTGGGGGAGGAAATTAGAAGGGCAGCAAAGCATGGGGAGGTGCTGTCAGTGGGTGACTTAAACATACCAGATGTGGATTAGAGGGTCCCCATAGCAGCAAGTACAAGAAACCAGCTGCTAAGAGGTATTCCAGGAAGCATTTCTGAAGGAATAAAGAAAGGGGGTGAAACATTCTTTTGTTACATACAGGAGAAGCATAAACAAAAAGGGGATAATCTGACTAAAGAAAGGGGAGAGTTGAGCAGCCGAGATGGGAGGGAGGCATCCTTGAATTGATCCTTACAAACAGGGACAGTGTAGAGGAGATCACAGTGCAGGACCCACTGGGAACCAGCAGTCACCACAAGAAAAATAATCAGCAGCATTTATATATCACTTTTCATACACAAAACACTTTACAAGCAATCCTAGACTGGTAGTGAAATGCCTGAATGTGTAGTGGCAGCCATTTTGCACGTTAGCACCCGCACACAGCCTTGGACAATTGCATGAACTGGTTTTGTGGGAAGAGGAACGTTGGCTAGGACACTGGGGAAAGTCCCCTACTCTTGTGAAAAAGTGCCATGGGTTCTTTTACTTCCACCTGGAGACCCACCGGGACAGCACCAGAGATGGATAGAAGGGACCCTCGGTTTAACCTCTCATCCAAAGGACAGCACACCCTGACAGTACAGCACTCCCCCAGTATTGCACTCGTTTTAGGTATGAGCCCAATCCCAGTGTGGAACTAGAACCCACAACCTTCTAGCCCAGAGGTGGATATTCTCCTAACTGAACAACACTGACACGATGTGGTTTAATATCACGGAAACATAGACACACATTGCCATCAGATAAAGTTTAAAGGTCCATCCAGTCTGCCATAAAGATATTATTCATAGCCCCTTGACCTAATGTCTTGAAGGGGTTTCTGCTACAAACCTTCCCCCAATTCATTCCCCTCCCCAGCTTCTTCTCATGGAACTGTCAGCCTTTGCTCCTGTCCCAGCCGTGTTTGAACCCATTTATAGCCCCTACCCCAGTCACATCTGCCGGCAATCTGTTCCATGGCTGCACCACCCTCTCAGTGAAGTAGAACTTCCTGATATCACTCCTGAGGTTTCCACTGACTAGCTTCCAATTGTGTCTCCTCATGACTGCACTTCTGTTCCTGTTGAATAGGTTTTTGCTATTCACTCTTATTAATTCCCCTCAAGAACTTGTCGTTTTCTATCGTGTTCTCTGTCTTCCTTCTGGCCTCCAGCGAGTACATGTTAAGAGACTCCAGCCATTCCACATAGGATCTGCATTGCTGGCCCTGGACCATCTTGGTGACCCTTCTCTCCACTGACTCTAGTTTATCCCTGTTGTTTCTCAAGTGCGGACTCCAGAACTGAGCACAGTACTCCAGGTGAGGCCTCATCAGAGATGTGTACAGGGGCAATATCACCTTCCTCTTACTGTCCAATCACCTTCCTATGCATCCCAGTATCCTTGTTGCCTTGCTATATGATCTGTCTGAGGGAGACACCGATAATGGTTCTCAGGTCATTTTTCCTCAGTTGTTATGGTCAGCTTACCCCCAGTCCAGTACTCTGTATGTGGTTCTTCCTCCCTTTGTGCTTTACACCGCACTTCTTGGCATTGAATGTCAACTGCTGTAATTTGGACCACCCCTCCATATCCCTCTTTAACTCCCTAACTCCCTCGCCCCTTCCTTGCTGTCCACCGTGCCCCATAGTTTTGTTGTGTCTGCAAAGAGACTCATCTTGCCCTGCATAACCACCCCATGTCACTAATGAACATATTGAACAGGAATGGTCATAGGACTGACCCCTGGGACACTCCACTCGTGACCCCCCACCCTCTGATTTGACCCAGTTAGCTACCACTCTCTGTTGGCTCCCCCAGACCAGTTCCCCATCCATTTAATCAATTATTTCTCCACTCCCAGGTCTTCCTCAGTAGCCTCCTATGTGTCACCAAATCAAGGGCTTGTTGAAAACAAAGCAGAGGAAATCTACCGCCTTCCCCCTTATTAACCAGCCTAAGTAATAAGTGACATTGGAGAGCACGTGGAAGGAAAGGTATGCCTTTTTGCAGATGGCACAAAGATCTGCAACAGGGTTGATACACAAGGTGGGGTGGAAAGAATGAAAAGGGACTTGGCAAGGCTGGTGGAATGGTCAAAAACATGGCAGCTCAGATTCAGTGCAAAGAAGTGCAAGGTAATGCATCTGGGAAACAAAAACCCAGGGGAAGAGTACACAGTGGGGGGTGAGTTAATAACAACAAAAATCAAAAGAGACCTAAGAGTAATTACATCAGATGATCTAAAGGTGGGCAAGCAATGTGAGAAGGCAGTAAGGAGGGCTGGGGGAATACTGGGATGCATAGGGAGGGGCATCAACAGTAGAAAACAGGAAGTTGTTATCCCTCTCTACAGACATTAAGTGAGACCCCATTTGGAGTACTGTGTGCAATTCTGGAGACCCCATCTCCGCAAAGACATAGACAGAGTGGAGGCTGTTCAGAGGAGTGCAACCAAAATGGTGCAAGGTCTGCACCAGAAGACATATGAGGAGAGACTAAAGCAGCTTACTTAAAGTACAAGAGGGTAGTATCTTTCAGAAGAAGAGATGTGCAAGAACAAGGGGGCACAATTTGAAGATAGAGGGGGGACGGCTCAGAGGTAATGTTAGAAAGCATTTTTTCACAGAGAGAGTTGTGGATGCATGGAACAGCCTTCCTGAGGAGGTTGTGGAGTCAGGAACAGTGGGAGAATTCAAGAATGCATGGGACAGGCATAAGGCAATTCTAGTGGGGGGCAGGAGGAAGTAAGCTGTTGATTAACTAGAATCTGCAGCTTATCCGTCAGGTAGGGAAATGGGCAGACTGGGTGGGCCAAGCGGTCCTTAAATGTCGACAAATTCTGTGTTTCTATGTCCTTGTGACCCAGTCCAAGAACTTTATTAGGTTTGTCTGACATGACCTCCCTGACATAGAATTGTGCTGCTCATTATCTTATAGCCTTGTTCATCTTTAAGTAGGCCATGAGGCTTTCTTTGACCAAGGTGTCCATCAGCGTACCAACAACCGAGGAAGGACTGACTAATCTGTAGTTTCCCAGCTCTTCCCTGCCCCCCACCCCCACGTGGAGTATAGCCATGTTCACAGACCTCCGATCTATCTGTACCACAATGGATTCTATTGAGCATTTGAATAGCTCAGCCAGGAGTTCAGCCTGCTCCAAAACCAGCCCCCAAGCACCTCCGATGTAAGCTATCTGGCCCTAGTGCCTTATCTACTTTGAGGGGAAGAAGCCCCTTCTTTGCCCTGTTGCCCTGTTTACCATGCTCTCCACCCATCCCATGTTCTGCATACCCATGCAGATGTCTTAATAGCACTCTCTAGTAGGGGCCCTCTGTCCTATACTGTGAACACTGAGTAGGCGTAATTAAGACATTTGCCTTCTGCTCATCATCCTCCTCTACCCTCCCCACTGAAAGTCTGACAGTTCCCCAAACTAGAGGCAGTGAGGTAACAGCTGCAGACAGAAGTCCTGGACTTTTGAGAGGGCAGATTTTGGAAAGATGCAGGAGCTGTTGCAAGAGAAACTGGAAGGGGTTAGGGTGGTCATGGAGGTGAAAAACTGGTGGGAATTGATCAAGAATGGGATATTGGAAGCCATGAGTCTCTGTCAGGGTGGTAGTGAAAAACAGGAGGGGTAGGAAACCACTGTGGTTCACAAGGCAGGTGGGGGAGGCTGTGAGGGAGAAAAATAAGGGCTTCAAAAATACAAAACCAGACAGGTAAAGGAGGCAAAGGTTGCATTTTTAAGCAGGATGAAAGAGGCCAACAAATCCTAGGAGGCTGAAATCTGATACTGAGCTGAGGATTTTGTTTTATTTTTGCTTCTGTTGACCAGGAAGGGAGGGCTAAACTATACTGCCTGTTTTCAGCCTTGCCCTTGGGGAAGGGGAAGGCACAGGTGTAAACCAACTGAAATTGAACCAGATTAATCTGTTGGGGGTATTTTATTAAATGGGGTAAATTTGACCAGGACACCAGGGGAAATACCCCTAGTCTTTTTGTGAAGTACAAGGAAATTTAGGAAGAGCTTCTCCAGGTTGACATGTGAGCAGGCTTATCTGCTCTGTCCTTGCTCTTCTTGACCAGCTGTCACCTCCCCTGGGAATTCTCCAGACCAAGGCTCCCTCACGGCTTGCCCTTGGGGGTGGGGTGGGGGTTGTCCCCCCCTGCCCCCCTGGAACATAAATCCAGATTCCGGTTTGATGCTTCCGGATTGGGGACAAGCGTGCAGGGCTTTATGGGCCCACATGTCTTTTTCTGTTTTCTTGGTCCTGCCCATCCCTGCCACAGACCAGCAGTAGTGTATGCCATGTGGAGGCACACATGCACTATGCGAAACCTGCCTTTTCTTGGTCCTGTCTGTTCCTGCCGCAGACAAGCAGTAGTGTATGCCTTGTGCAGCATACATGCACTATGCAAAACCTGCCTTTTCTTGGTCTCACCCATCCCTGCTGCAGACAAGCAGTAGTGTGTGCCATGTAGAGGTACACATGCACTATGTGAAACTTAAGCAATAATGCACGACAGGGTGTGTGTTGTGCTGGGATAACATCACACCTTGCGTGGTTGGGCATGAGGCCAGAGGCCGAGTGCGTCCAACAGCAAGGCGTTACATTATCCCAGCACAACATACACCCTGGAGTGCATTATTGCTATTATGCAATGGCTCCAGTGTACAAAAGTAGGGGTGCAGGTTTTATTTTTTAAGTTTTTATGTTTTATTTGAAGAAAATGCCATGTAACCTTCCACCCAAAAAGTAGTCCATGAGATTTGTCTGTTTTCAGATGGAACTTTTTGTAGTTGTCGGTCCCCCCCCCCCATTATTTTTTCCCATCAGATTCCCATCAGAACTGTGAACCCTCTCCAGTTCTGAGCAGTCTTTTTTGTTTTTTTCTTTTGGTACTGCAGCTGTAGGGTATGCTGGCAAAGTTGAAGCGTTTACATCGGAGAGTGTAGCAGCAGATCGTAAAATCATAAGTACCAGATCGCAAGTACCAGTTCTCTGTTTTTGATAACAAGATGCGCTGAACTGTGAAAGATTTTTCTTGGAAAAGCAAAATGTTACTCTGGACAATCTTGTTTGAAACAGCCATGGAGTGCAGGAGCTGAAATGTGAAGCTGCTGGGCATGACAGTGTTGTGTGCTATTTGAAAAAAATCACGCGCCATTTACTATGCTGTCAGCCAAACGCTGTAACAGACAGCTTCTGTTTTGTGGCTAGAGGGGGAAAAAGAAAGAATTTTGTACTGTGGGAGACTGGGAGTTTCTTTGTGATTGGGCTCACTAAAGCAGTAGTGAAATCAAATTCTCACGGCTCCTTTTTCCCTCGTGTACCGCGTGACCGGCAGTTACGATCATCTTGCTTCACTGAAACTGCCTGATTTACGGGGAAAAACAGGTGCCGTGAAAGAATTCCGGGCTCTTTTTCTGTGCTGCTAACTCTTCATTTAATAATCTCTTTATCAGTAACTTTGGTATTAGTGGGACAAGAAAAGAGGACTGCCATTAAGACAGGAGGTAATCAAATTGTAGCGGGTGGTGAGCAGGGTCACAGAATCGAGCCCTGTGGAGTGATTTAAGTTAAATGTACATGCAGTCGTCTGTGTGCTGGGACTAGACCCGTGATGTTGTACTGGGATAACATCACGGGTCCAGTCCCAGACTGACCAATCAGAGGTCAGCATTCTTTCTTGCCATTGCATAATTGCCTTTTCTTGATCCTGCCTGTCCCTGCTGCAGACAAGCAGTAATGTGTGCCATGTGGAAGCACACATGCACTACGCAAAACCTGCTTTTTCTTGGTCCCGCCAATCCCTGCTGCATACAAGCAGTAGTGTATGCCATGTACAGCATACATGCACTACACAAAACCTGCATTTTCTTGGTCTCTCCCATCCCTGCTGCAGACAAGCAGTAGTGTGTGCCATGTGGAGGCACACATGCACTATGCAAAACCTGCTGCCCCTCCCTTGCGTGCTGCCCTAGCCTGCACCTCCACCTGGCCTCCACATGGTGGCAATCAGTGGCAAGGCTGACAAGCCTCCCCCTGTGGAGTCCAGAGCAGTCCATCGGACGCTTGATCCTCTCCCCACACTGATCAACCCCCTGCAGCCTGAGAGGGCTTCCAAACCCGGGTTGCCGGCTTGGTGGGCAGTAGCACCACCACTGTACACTGGGTCGGAGTGCCATGAGATTTTTAACATGCACCTGAACAGCCACCAGAAAAGTCAAACAAAGACCTCAGTTTAATGTCTCACCTGAAGGATGGCGCACCATGACAGCACAGCATCCCCTTAGTACTGCACTTGGGTGCCGTCTCTTATAGTATCAGCCGAATCCTGGTGTGGGACTAGCATTCCCTTGTTACATACAGGAATATCGTAAAAGAAAAGGGGTGACAGTCAGACTAAAGAATGGGGAAGGAGAAAGGGAAGGGTGGACATACAGCTTTTCTGCTCAGTATTCACAGTGCAGGATAAGGGACCATTGTGTGACTGTGTCAAGTGGGGGCTGTGTGTGCAAATGAGGATCTAATTTCAAGGGAAGAGGTGGTGAAGGGATTAAATGCACTGAAGGTGGGCAAGTCAGTAGGTCCAGACAGGCTGCATCCCTGTGTGCTGAAGGAGATGGGACATGGCCTAGCTACACCACCGGTGAACTCTTTAACAGCTCACTGGAGATGGGGTAGCACCTAGGGACCAGAGAACAGTGGCTGTAGTCCTCCATACTGATGATTTGTGCACTCAAAATGCTGGCAACACACACAAATGTAAAAGTAGCCTTTTGGCTTAGCCCAGTGAAGTACTGCTGAGTCAGTAAAATAAATGTACAAGCATTCAAAGATTTTGTTTTCTTCCCACAAGTGCTGGGATGTGCAAAACAATTGTAGCAGTTCACATGAATAGTCTCATTCACGTGGCAGTTGAAACAGCTACTGATACAAAGTAATACGTGTCAAGGTGCTAGAATAAGGGGTTGATAGCTGTTGCAGAAAAAATTGCCAGAAGCATGTTACCAGTTGTAATGATCAGGCCGCCACCTCCTGCCATGGTGCTTTGTTCATCTCAAGCTTCGTCAGGGGGCATCACATGGATGTAGTTCCCCTGAACAAAAGCAGAACTAGAGACGAACCAGGGAGCTACATCTGGCAGCCTGCCATCTGTAGTGAGGAAGTTTCTTGAAACCTTAATAAAGAAGAGGCTAGTGGGTTTCCAGGAGGCACACGGACTTCATGGATCAGACAGCATGGATTCATAGGAGGGAGAGAGGTTGTATCAGATGAACCATATCGACTTCTCTGATGATGTGGTGAAGATGGTGGGCAAGGAGTAGGCAGTGGACATACTGTACATTGGAGTGTGTCAAACCAGAAGCTTTTGGTCTGAAAGTGAGGATGAATGGCGAATGGTTGGGGAGAGCTGATTCCAGAGGGAGGGGAGTCTGTAGGAGATAGCTGACCGACCAGATGTTGAGCAGCGGTGAGGCAGGGAGAAAGAGCAGGAGTTCCTGGAGCGCAGCGGGTAGCAGGAGGGGGCTGCTGGGGAAAGGAGGGAGGAGAGATAGGTGGGAAGGGTCCCAAACCAGTATTTGGCTATGAAAGCCAAGCAGTGGGTCAGGTGACAATGAGGTAGAGGTGAAATAGTGAGGGAGTAGTATAGAAAGAAGTGATGCACGTGTGTTTGTGTGGGGGGAGTTAGCGAAGCGGCAGAAGGAGTTCAGGAGAGTATCAAGCCTGGACAAGGATGCGGCGAGGGCAGTACTGTAGACTGTGTCAGCGTAGTCGGTTACTGGAGGAATCATTTTCTTGACTAGCTCCTGACAGATAGGGAGGGGGAGGCTCTCTCTGTTTTGGTGCAATATGCCTAATTTAGGTCGGAGTTTAGTGCATATGGCACCAGTGTGGGAGGAAAAATCGAGATCGGTGTCCAGCCAGATCCCAAGGTGTTTAAATGCAGTGACTACTTCAAGATTGGAGCCATCAGGGGTGGAGAACACAGGGAGGGTCTGGAGCTTATCCAGCTTTTGCATTGTCCCAGATGTCATAGAGATGGTATTGACTCTAAGATGATTAACGTGGAACCAGCTGAGGACATTGCTGAAATCCGTTGAAGCGGGTCCTGGATGTCAGTGGTGGTAGGTCCTGAGGAGTATAGGATGGTATCTGTCTGCATACATTTGGATGAGGGAGTTAGTGCAGACAGAGAGGAGGTCATTGATGAAGAGGAAAAAAAGGATGGGGCCAAGGATGACCCCCTGGGGGACCCCTACAAGGATGGGGAGACGGGGTGACAAGATGGAGCTCACCAGGACAGATTGTTGCCTGTTGGTGAGATAGGATCTGAACCAGTTGACGGTGGGGACAGTCCGACTGACTAAGAGTAGCTTGTTCAGGAGCACAGAGTGAGACCGAATCAAATGATTTGGCCAGATAAGTGAAGATTGCAGCAGTGATGTGGCCCTGGTCCATTCCCAATTGGATAGCGTTTTGGCCCGCAAAACGGAGGAGTTGGTTGAGTGATGTTTACAGAATCCAGACTGATAAGGAGAGAGATGTTAGAAGAAGCTAGGAATTCAGTGATTCTGGAAAGGACTAAGGACTCTTGGAGTTTGGTTAGGGAGGGGAGGAGGGATATGGGCCAATAAATGCCAGGGGCTGAGGGGGTCACCATCTTTGTAAAAAGGAGGAACTTTAGTGACTTTCCAGGTTGACGGGACAGTGCAGGAGGAGGAGGAGAGGTTCAGCAGGTGAGCAAGGGGGCAATGATAGCAGGAGCAGAGATGTGAAGCGACCTGGGATGAAGACCACCCGGACTGGATTTGGCAGGGTTAAGGGAAAGTAATGCGCAAAGTACTTCTTGCAGTGAAATTGGAGAGAAACCAGCCACCAGATTGGGGTGCTGGGTTGAGGATCAGAGGTGGTATGATCAGGAAGGGCACAAGTAATAAAGAATTTGTTAAGATAGTGGCAATGGAGGAGGGATCAGAGACTGGGGAGCTATTTACGATGAGGGTTGGAGGGACTGTCTGGGGGGGTCGAGAAGGGAGTGGATGATGCTCCAGAATTTTGAGGGTGAGTTTAGGTTAGAATGAAGAACAGATTTAAAGTAAGCAGCCTTTGTAGAGTGGACTGCCTTTGTGCAGGCGTTTCTCTGAGACCCGAAAATTTGCAGGCCCAAAGGGGGGAGCAGGAGGCTATAACTTGGACCCAGGCCCAGTTCTGAGCTTTGTACTAGGCTAAGAGATCAGCCGAAATCCAGGGGTGATGTCGACATGTAAACACTAACTTTTTTGATGTGGGCATGGCGGTTCCAAGCATTAATAAGGATAGAGGTAAAGAAGCAGAGGGCAGAGTTGACATCTGGGACTGTGAATACTGGGGGCCAGTCCACCGAAGCTAGATCTGAGAGAAGGGTATTGGTGTCAAGGGCATTGAGAGCCCGGGACAACATATATTTGGGGGCCAAGTGGGGGAGGTGCTCCTTCCTGACACAATAGCATTAACTTCAGTAAGGCCTTCAACTGTATCCCACGTGGACAGTTGGTCAAAAAGTTTGAGTTGGGGGAGGATCACAAGATGGATAGAACATTTGCTAGGTGATAGAACTAAAAGGGTTGTCCTTAATGGGGGGCTCTTGGAGATCCTGGGTCACCAGAAGTATGCCAGAGGGATCAGTGTTGGAACTAGTCTTCATCTGTGATATTGTAGAAGGGATCCCAGAGAAGATCTGCCTCTTCACTGATGATGCTAAGATCTGCAGGAGAGTGGATTGTGAGGAAGGGGTGAGAAATACAAGGCAGGACCTAGAAAGATTTGAGACGTGGTCATGGATATAGTAGTTGAAATTAAATGCTGTGAAGAGCGAGGTAATGCACATAGGGATAAGGGCAATAATCCAGAGAGAGAGATCACAGAATGGGTGTATGTGACTGTGGAAAAAACAACAGAGGAGAGAGGTCTGGGGTAATAATATCAAACAGTTTGAAAACAACAAGGCAGTGGGGCGAGTGAACAGTATGCTGAGATGTTTTGGAAGTGAGATGAATCTGCCACTGTACAGGTCGCTGGTTCATCCTCGCCTGGAATACTCGGTGCAGTTCAAGAGCCCGTACTTGAATAAAGACAGGGACAGAGTAGAGGAGGGTACCCAAAGTGATCCAGGTCCAGCAAGAAAAGTCTTATCTCAAGAAAAAAGTCAATCCTTAATTAAGCCGATCACACATTCGGAAATTCTAAAAACTATAAAGGCCTTAAAAGGAGGGAAATGCCCTGGGCCGGATGGTTTTGGAGCAGAGTTTTACAAAACTTTTGCCACAGAAATAACCCCGATACTGAGGGACGTGTTTTCGGAGGTCTGGCAGGAGGCTAATCCGATCCCTCCTTCCTGGCAGTTTGCTACGATTTCACTGATACCAAAAGAGAACAAGGACCCAACTAAATGTGAATCTTATCGCCCGATCTCACTACTGAATTCGGACTATAAGATCCTTACCTTGATCCTCGCATCTAGGCTGAACCCTAGACTACCAGAGTTAATTAACCCAGATCAATCAGGATTTGTCCCAGGTCGACAGGCCCCAGACAGTGTTAGATCAGCTATCGATATAATAGATGCGGTCCACCGCTCACGTCTCCCAGCCTGTCTGATGAGTTTGGATGCTGAAAAAGCTTTCGATAAAGTCTCCTGGCCATTCCTGTTTTTGGTCTTAGAGCAAATGGGCTTCCCACAGATGTTTATTGATTGTATTAAGTCATTATACTCTGGTCCCCAAGCTTATGTCAGAGTAAACGGAGGACTTTCTAAAAGGTTTAGTCTAAACAGAGGCACCCGCCAGGGCTGCCCCCTGTCCCCTCTGCTGTTCGCCATTTACATAGAGCCACTAGCTGAGGCAGTGCGTACTGCTCCAGGGATACGGGGTATTGAGATAGGGGGGCAGCAACGGAAGATATCGTTATATGCTGATGATGTTCTTCTCTGCTTGTCCCAGCCTGAGACCTCGATCCCCGAAACATGGTCAATTTTATCTGAATTTGGGAGACATTCTGGGTATACCTTAAACAAAGCCAAAACAGAAGTCCTATCTTTCTATTATACACCCTCCCAGAGAACTGTCGAGTTTTTGCCGTTGAACTGGTCAGCTACTAAGATGTCATATCTTGGGGTCTGGCTGACCAAACACAATTCTCAGCTTTTTGGAGCTAACTATGACCCTCTTTTCAACCGAGTTAAAAGGGACCTAGATAGGTGGTCACTAATAAACTTCTCATTATACTCCAGAATTGAAACTATAGCTATGAATATTTTGCCCAGATACTTATACTTGTTTCAGTGCCTCCCCACTTACATCCCTAAAACACAATTCCTTGTCTGGCAAAAAATGATTGCAAAATTTATCTGGAACAATAAGAAGCCCAGAGTAAATGCTCATATACTCCACCTGAGCAGACCAAGGGGAGGCAGAGCCCTCCCAGACCTGGAGGATTATCTAGCGACACAAATCAGAAGGGCCCTGCTGTGGTCCACTCCCACCTATAATTCCAATTGGAAGGAAATGGAAGGGGCAGAGGAAGAAGAAGGAGGACTCCCTCTAGGAGTGCGTACCATTCAGACGTGGGCATCTGGGAATCTCCCTCCCCCCCTACCTAACCTCTGTGAGGGACACTTTAAGGGCAACACATAGGGCCTGGAGGAAATATAAGATAAAAGCTTTCCTTTGGCCTCTGTACAGACCCTCATGGGACGTTGCTTTTGCTCCGTCCCGATTGGACCATACTTTTAGAGCGTGGGAAAGAATAGGTCTAATCTTTGTAAAACAGTTCATGTCTGGGGAGGAGATCATGGATTTCATGACTCTTAAGAATAACTTTGGTCTACGTAATTCGGATCATTACCGATACCTACAACTCAGGGATTATATCTACCGTTGTAGTAGGGCAAACCCTCAAACAGAAAGGACGGCTCCCTTTGTGGAGAGCCTTTATATAATATTGTCTTCACAGAAGACCACAGGCCTCATTTCTGTATTATACAGAGCCCTTATGGGCCTAAGGAGAGACTATCTGGAAAAAATTAAAGGCAGATGGGGAGAGGAGGGGGGAATTGGCCCCAGAGTAATTAACTGGGAAACAGTATTCAAATTAGCATCTAAAACTACCTGCTCTCCCCTTTGGCAGGAGTATAGTTGGAAAGTGAGGATACGCTTTTTCCTCTCTCCTCTCTCGCTGCGCCGAAGGAACCCAGATAGGGACTCCTCCTGCTGGAGAATGTGTGGGGAACTGGAGGCGAACTATCTTCATATTTTCTGGCTGTGCCCACAGCTGGATCCCTTTTGGAGAGACTTCTCTCAGGCTCTCACTAAGATTTTTGGGCTTGTTGTCCCTCTGGAGTGGCCATGCCTCATTCTGGGGGATCCTCCCCAAGGTTTGTCCGGTGTGGACTCATTATATCTTTGGTCCCTCCTCCTGGCAGCCGCCCCATAAATCTATCACTAAAAAGTGGCTGAGACACGATACTCCTACCATGGATGCATGGATTCAGATCGTCCAGAAAGAAATGGAAGAGCTAACATTTAAGATAAATCACAGATTAACTCTGTTTATCCAGAGGTGGACTAGATGGGTGCTCTGGTGGGACACAATCGCTGTCTAGTGTACCGCCGGGCTCTCTGGAAATTTCGCCCTGGAGGTGGATCTTGGACAGGCCATAGAGATGAAGGGTTGGCTGTTGGGGGAGGCTCCCTCTGCTAAGAGGGGGAGGGGTGTCATGGGGGTTTCATTGGTACCGGTCTGGAGATTTGCGTCCATTAGACTTAGTTTTTATATAACAAAGATTATATTATAAGGGGAATGTGAAGACTTTATGTATTGTATGGCTATCCTGTATTACTATATAGAACCTGTCTGGTGTATTTGTATTAATTGTACCCGCTGGTTGTTAATAAACTTAAATTTTAAAAAAAGAAAAGTCTTGAATGGAGAGGTTAAAAGATCTTCGTATATACAGACTAGAAGTGAGAATGGAGAGGGGTACATCTGAGACATACAAATACCTACATGGGATGTAAAAAAAAAAAAAGTAGTAAAGGGTTGTTGAAGCTGAGTGGGAGCACAAGTGGTGGGGGAACTCGGTAAGGCTGGTGGGTTGGGGATTTATGAGTGACCCCAGAAAGCATTTCTTCATGGAGATAGTGAAATACAGAACCAAGGGAGGTGGTATGCGTGAAATTAGTGTGCGTGCGCGCGTGTGTGTGTGTGTGTGTAGGGGGAGCAGACTTATGGGGCTGATAAAGACATTGGCTAAAGGGGAGGAGGGAAAGGAGACGCAGAGAGGCACTAGTCGCACACACACAGTCAATATTCGCTATGTAGGGCTGGGCAGACCTGATGCATCATGGGGCTTTTTTTCCTGCCAAACACTTCTATGGTCTGTGTTACATCTTAACTTTTGATTAATCCAGCAACAGATACATGACCTTGGAATCATGTCTGTATTGATCACTTAGGACCGTAGGGCATTTTCTGATCTTTGCTTCTTTTTTGCAATCAGGCCTACACAAAGTCCCTGCTGTTTCACTTCAAAGCTGCAGATCTCTTCCTTTTCCCTTTATAGAGAATTTCTGCAGAAGACCTAATAGTCATGTGACTTTATTTTCTATATTCTGCACGTAGTCATGATAACCCTTCCTTCCTCCTTTAATGTATAGCCCACTGGTAGATGCAGGACCTTGTTTTTGTTCTTGTATTCTTAATATTTGAATATGCATAATGTGGAAATTGTGACATGGAGAGCAATATCTGCCTCGAGGGAGCTATAAAAAGCAGTACAGCAGAGGTATTTAAAAAGTACACCGAAAGTGCCTGAAGTGTAATACTGGCCTCGGTGAAAACCTGCTTATAGAGTATAGCAGGTCACTTTTTCCTTTTCATGCAAATGTTTGGAAGAAACCATCACTTGCAGTACTTAAAACTGATTGAAATGAGCGCTCTTTTTTGGGTGACGTGATGAGCCCTACACTGTCAATAATCGCAAAAAAAAGGCATAACATGGCTGAGTTCCCATCTCATGAAACCTCGTGAAATCATAGACCACTTGAGTTTTGCTTTTATGGATTATGATGTCACAAGGTTCCGTCAATGGGAACCCACACAGAATGATATATGGGCAACCATAAACAAGGCTGTGTTTCCATCGAGGGAATGGGATAATAATGGACCTGGTGAGAGAAGTTTAAGAGGTTTCTACGATGTCACCTTACCCCAAGATGAAAACATCAGCCTTATTATATGTGGTTGTCTGCACATTTCTTTTATAGTATAGGTTTTATTTATTTATGTAGTTTTTGTTTACCAGGTAAGGTACTTTAGGCAGACATATGCCTTGTTTTTAAGCATGACCTGGGAGAGTACAACCAGTAGACAGTTACAGTGCAGACTATAACTTAGTAACACAAGAACCAGAAGGGGTACATTTCTATGCACGAAACAGGAGTTGGTGAAGGAGTCCATAGCAGTACAAATTCTATACAGTTCCATACAATGACAGTGAATATGGCAGTAGCTAAGAACAGAGTGGCAAGAGGAAAAATAAATGAATTTACCATCTTTCTAACTGTCTCGAACTGTGGTCCAGTATACACAGAAAACAGAGCTAACTACAGGACAAAAGTAAAAACGCTATATAGTTTAGCAACTCATGACGCAGTGGGGGGGGGTACTACTGCATCATGAGTGGCTGAACTGTGTTGTGGGCATTACTGACATCAAGGAAGGATACAGAGAATATTAAACAAAACTAGTTTGATATAATTACACCAATTTTTTTCACTTTCACTAAGAAAAAGGGAGCAGCTATGAAATAGTTACATCAACACGTTGTGCAGTAAGCAATCATAAAATGTGTTTTTAATCTTGAAACAAAATGGGGCCCAAGGGGTTGATGGTGTCCCTTTAACCTATCATTAGCTACCTGCTGTAACCTGCGGCATGCATAATTTTGCATGTCGAGTAGCTGTAAATATGACACACGTGTATTTACTTTTTTTTTTTTTTTTACTTGTAAACAGGCATGCCACTTAAAGACTGAAACTATCACTTATGAAGAGAAGGAGCAGCAACTTGTAAATGACTGTGTGAAGGAGCTAAGTACGTTTTTCAAGAGTTTCGCTAAGCTGTGGCTGGCACTGATGCAGCACAGTTCCAGCACCTTACTTTATTTAATCTATGACAAGAAACATAGCTTATTTTAAAATACCATTACATTACATTTAGTTAATTAACTTTGATGACACTGGCATTATCATTGCTCAGTGTTGTACAGTAATTGAGAAGTAAGTGGCCCAGGGCAAAACCAATGAGAGCTAGCAAACCAATTATGGAAATTATCTGAAAATGATTATGCTTATGTGAGACTGTCTTCTTGAGATAATATAAACTATTAAACATGGTTCTAGGGACGTGGATATGTTGTTCAATCCACACTTACTGGCAGGTTCCTTGCCGCTTTAAATCTTGCCGTAAGGTCTTCAAGCTGGCTCCTCCCACCCACCCGGGTGGTAAAACTCTCGGCTCCGCCCCATGACGCCAGATCTTCCTTACCGCTTGGAAACTTAGGTTCCCTCCTTAGCGCTCTGCGTTTTAGGCCTGGATCCACACTCTTTGGTTAATCCGAAACTTATTCTAAAATTTAAAAGACTTCGGTCTTCTTTTTTCCTCGCAGCTGCGATGGACAACTCGACTCCCGGATTTCGTCAGTGCCCCTGTGGGCAGAAGATGTCACGGACCGATCCGTACTCCACGTGCGTTTACTGCCTAGGACTCGGACATGACTCACAGGCTTGCGAATGATGCAAAATGCAAATCCTTTTCAGCTTCGGTCTTGGAGGACCGTGCTGCCCGACTGCTTTTGGGGCGCCCTGAAAAACGTTACCCTCCGGTTAAGTAGAAGGAGGCCCGTTGGGCGGTGTCCGCGGTGGCGGGCTCTGCAGACCAGCTGGAGCAGATGATCACCCTCAAGGAGGAGGCGGCCCAGGCCGCATCTTCATCTTCCTTGGTCGCGGCATTTATCCCGCTCTCCTTGGGCTCTTCTTACACAGCTTCTTTTAGGGAGCTTTGCCAACCCCTCTCCACCAAGGGAGAAGGACCATTGGGACATTCCATTTGGTCCAAAAAGAAGGACTCCAAAGGTAAGTCTCACCGTCGACATTCGTAGGAGCGGGAGAGATCCCCTTCTCTGGATAGTCGACAGTCTACTTCGGTTGAGGTTGCGGCTAAGGCCGCTGGCTTCACGGTGTCCCCGTCAGGTCAGCCAGCCGAGACACCCGTCGACGCTGTTGAGATTTTTCTCGACCCATTGGACAGTTCGTCGACTGGAGAAGCCGACAACCCTTCTTCACCAGTTCCCCCAGTGGAAACCGAGGACTTGACTGTGCATCCTGTGCCGGAGTCCCCGGTTAAGGTCCCTGAACTGAGGGAGGCACAGGTTCCCCCGTCCCCTCTCTGACCCACCCTTGGAATCCCCGAAGGTCTCGGTCTTGGACCTCTTCCAGGTCCACCCGGTCCTGCCGTTGGCGGTCTCGGTCTCTGCACTATGGAAAGCAGTGGCGCCGCTTATCCTCTTCGTCCTCTTCGGAGGATAGGCTCTGGCGCAAGTTGCATCAGCGCTACGAGGATTTAATGTGGCAGCAGCTCTTATTGCCCGGGAATAAGCTGACTCCATCGCCTTCTCCAGCCATTAAGTGGCTGTCACCGGTGTGGCCAAAACAACCCCTCATAGTAGTCAAGGAGCCGAAACCGGCACCGGTTGTTTGGCCGAAACCAGCTGCACCACTCATTGTGGGGAACCTCCACCTCCACAACCGAAGACTGGGGCCTCGACCTAGGATTCTCGGTCGGGTCAGGGTTTGCCCCATAGGTTGTCGGTCACCCTCACTCCCGAGCGACCTCGGCATGTGGAGGGTGGCTCAGACGCTCAGCAGCTGTTCACAGACTCCTCGGAGTCTGACGACTACTCCTTGTTCTCCAGGCCGCTTGACCTGGAGTCCACTGGGGGTCAGAGGGTGGACGAGAGCCCATCCTCGTTCTTAGGAATGCTTCGACTCATCTCAGAATCCACTGGGATGAAGCTCGAACCCATTTCAAAATGGGCTAAGTATCTCGTCACGGAGATACTGGACCAAGGGGATTCCCCTACGGAGGCCTTTCCGGCGGCCAAAGCCATTTTTGGCCCAGCTCTGGAGCAGTGGCAGCGGCCAGCTTCTTGTCCAGCACCTTCGGCCAGGATGGCGCGGAAGTATGCGGTCCCTACAGGTTCACTTTCCAGTTTCTCGGAGCACCCCTCTGCAGAAGGGTTAGTGACTGACAGCGTTTTCCGGCATTCCGGGAATGCTCGGGATGTGGACACACCACCCAATAAGGAGTCCAAGAAATTGGACTACTCAAGGCGGAAAGTCTATGCTGCTTCCTCCCTAGGCCTTCGTCAGGCTAGCTCGGCCATCCTGATGGCACACTTTTCACACGCCCTTTTGGGCTCTCTGGATGAGGTGATTCCTCATCTCCCGGTTGACCTTCAAACGATGGTCAAACAAGTGCGGGACCAGGGGAAGGGTGGTAGCCAAACAGCAGCTCCAAACTTCTTTGCACATTGCTGAATCATGTGCCCGGTCAGTAGCGGCCACAGTGGCCATGCGCCGCAGAGCGTGGCTGCGGATCTCCACCTTTACGGCGGATACCCAGCACAAGCTGGCAGACATCCCCTTCCTGGGTACCGACTTGTTCAGTCCCGGGGTGTAGGGTCATCTCCAACAGATCGAGAAGTCCATCGCCACCTTGGACTCAGTCACGTCTGCCCAGAAGGACAAAGGCCGCCAGCAGCAGCGTAAACCCTTTTGTCCTTTAGCCCCTGTGGCACGTCCGACCCAGCAACACCAGCATCAGGGCCAGCAGGCTCGCACTTGGCACCCCAAAGCCAAGCCTGCTGCTTCCTCCAACAGGAAGCCGGGAAGGGAAGGTCCAGGCGACTCTCGGCCGGCCCTTTCTCCAAGCCTGCCTAGTGACGGGTTGAAGGGTGTTGCCCCCAACCTCGCCACTCCTCCCCGGGTTCCCCCTGTGGGGGGACGGCTCCGCCACTTCCTTTCCGCCTGGTTCGATATCACTACAGACCGCTGGGTGTTGGAAGTGGTAGGCAGGGGTCTGCCTCTGGAATTCGAGCCGTTGCCCCACGGGGGGCTACGGGTTCCGCAGCCTCTCTGTTGGCTCATTGAGCCTACATTGCCCTGCTCCTCCACAAGGAGGTGATCAGGGAGGTGGCGGATCCTCTTCCAGACCCAGGGTTTGTGTCCAGGTACTTCCTGGTCCCAAAACGGACGGGGGGCTGGCGCCCCATTCTAGACCTACACGACCTGAACAAGTTCCTAAGGTCCCGTACCTTCAGAATGGTCACTCTGGCTCAGATCATCCCATCCTTGGAACGAGGCATGTGGTTCTGTTCTCTGGACCTCCAGGATGCATTCTTTCACGTCCCAATTAGTCCGTCCCACCAGCAATTCCTCCGCTTCAAGGCAGAGGGATCCCTTTACGAGTTCCAGGCCATGCCCTTTAGCCTCTCTCCAGCTCCCAGGGTCTTCACCAAATGCATGGCAGTGGTGACAGCATTCCTGCGGCGCCAAAGGGTCCAGGTGTACCCTTACCTGGACGACTGGCTGATTGCAGCCCCCTCCAAGTTGGAGGTGGAGCGGTCCATGGATCTGGCCCTCCAGGTCTGCTCTCAGATTGGCCTCCTCATCAACGAGGCCAAATCGGAACTCGTGCCAACGCAGGTGATTCAGTTCATCAGGGCAGAGCTCGACTCTCTTCGAGCCAGAGCATGGCTCCCG
This sequence comes from Neoceratodus forsteri, assembly GCA_016271365.2. Lineage (NCBI taxonomy): Eukaryota > Metazoa > Chordata > Ceratodontiformes > Ceratodontidae > Neoceratodus > Neoceratodus forsteri. Next base: position 825,282,153 of record CM057456.1, read on the forward strand.
GCGGACAGGGCCGAGGTCCTTTCCTCCTTTGCCCAATCATTTCTGGTTGGGCAATTGCACCCTGCCTGGGACTTCCTGGGCCTCATGGCGGCCTGCACCATTCGTGGTCCGTTGGGCCCGCTGGCACATGCTTCCCCTGCAATGGGGGCTGGCCAGCCAATGGTCACAGCGCTCCAGTCCTGTGGACCAGCCAGTGACAGTGACCCAGGAGATGTGGAACGGCCTCCAGTGGTGGCTCCTTCCAGCTCATTTGCAGGAGGGTATCCCGTTTGTCCGCCCAGAGCCAACAGTCACTCTGATGACCGACGTCTCTCTGATGGATTGGGGTGCCCATCTGGGGGAGCTCAGAGCGCACGGCCTCTGGTCCCCTAAGGAGTCTCAATGCCACATCAACCTGCTGGAGCTTCGAGCGGTCCAACTAGCCCTCACCGCCTTCGCTCCGTTTGTACGGGGTCAAGTGGTCCATGTCCAGACGAACAACACCACGACCATGTACTACCTAAGCCATCAGGGCGGGATGCACTCCTTGCCTCTGTGCAAGGAGGCTCTCCGCAGTTGGTCTCTTGTGAGCAGACTGGAGGCAGATCTCCTAGCCATCCATGTGGCAGGAGTCTCCAGCACTCTGGCCGATGCCCTCAGCCACATAGGTGCTGCATCTCACGAGTGGTCTCTCCTGACGGAGGTAATGCAAGATCTGTTCTCCCACTGGGGCACTCCTCAAGTAGACCTGTTTGCCTCCAGGGAGAATGCGAAGCTGAGGCTGTTTCATGCCCGCCCCCCTCAGCAGGGCTCGCTGCAGGGGGATGCCTTCTCGAGGCCATGGACCCCGGGCCTCTTCTACACTTTCCCTCCATTTCCCTTGATCCACCAGGTGCTTCTCAAGGCAAAGAGGGATAAGGCGCAGGTGATTCGGGTAGCCCCAGACTGGCCCCACCAGTTCTGGTATCCAGATCTCCTCAGCCTCAGCTCCAGGCTCCCGAGGTGGCTTCCAGCCCGCCTGTACCTAATCTCAGTCAACAAGGGGAAGGTACTCCACCCGGACTTTCAATCTCTGCACTTGACGGCTTGGTTCCTGAGCGGTTAGAGTTCCAGGCCTTGGATTTTTCCGACGAGGTCCTCAGCATTGTTGAGGCATCCCGTAAGGAGTCGACCAGAAAATGCTATGCCTTCAAATGGAAGAGTCTCCATTTGGTGTCAGGATAAGGGGTTGGACCCTTCCTCCTGTTCTTTGGCTAGCATTCTGGACTACCTGTGGTCCCTTTCTCAGCTAGGGCTTCGGTCGATGACCCTTAAGGTGCACCTGGCAGCCATCTCTGCTCACCGGATGCGTGCCGGAAAGCAGTCGGTGGCGCTGGAGAAGGTGTTCGGGTGCCTTTTCAAAGGCCTTGATCACATATCCCCTAAGGTGCGACAACCTCCACCTCCGTGGGATCTACTGCTGGTAGTGGCTAAGCTCATGGGCAAGCCATTCGAACTGATGCACAGGTGTGATATCTCTCACCTGTCGTGGAAGACCGCTTTCTTGGTGGCTATCACGTCAGCCAGAAGGATGGGAGAGCTCCAGGTGCTTTCCATTGAGTCTCCTTATCTGGTCTTCCACAGGGACAAGGTTGTCCTGCGCCCCCGCCCAAAATTCATTCAGAAGGTGGTGTCTGAGTTTCATCTTAACCAGGTGTTGACTCTGCCGGTGTTATACCCCAGTCACACCTCGGAGGCCGAATATAGGCTCCATACTCTGGACCCTAGAAGAACGCTCTCTTATTACAAGGTGCGGATGGCTGAAGTTCGGGGAGAGGTTCGCCAGCTGTTTGTCACCTATGCTGAAGCCGCACCTAGCAAACCTGCAGCCAAGTGGACGATAGGCAGGTGGGTCACCTCCTGCATAGATTTCTGCTATAGGTTGGCGGGTATGGAGCCTCCCAAAGGAATAAGAGCTCATTCTGCCTGCCATACCGCTGCTTCGGTGGCTGCTTCCAGGGACGTCCCTATCCAGGAAATCTGCAAGGCTGCTATCTGGAAGTCAGCACACACTTTCATTACCCACTACCACATCGACCTTGAGTCACGCTGGGATGCTGGTTTTGGGACCTTGGTTCTCCAGTCCTTATTTCCCAAGTAGGGGGTGCGCGCCTTGCCGCCCTCCTCCCAGAGAACTGGTAGGAGTCTGTCAGTAAGTGTGGATTAAACAACATATCCACGTCCCTAGAAATAGAGGTTCTAGGGACATGGATATGTTGTTCATCCACACTTATTGGCAGGTTCCTTGCCGCTTTAAATCTTGCGGAAGGTCTTCGTTGCTCCTCCCACCCACCGGTGGTAAAACCCTTGGCTTTGCCTCATGACGCCAGATCTTTCTTACCGCTTAGCTCAGGTTCCCTCCTTAACGCCTGCGTTAAGACTGGTTCCTAATTCTTCAAAGTTCAAATCAAAAGTTTTGCTAAAAGACTTGGTGTTCTCCTCGCGGCCGCGATGGACAAATCTGACTCGTTTCGGAGGTGCCCTTGGCGGGCAGAAGATGTCTAGGACGGATCCGCACTCCACGCATGCCTACTGCCTGGGCCTTGAGCACGCACCCGCAGGCCTGCGACTTGTGCTCTTCTTTTCGCCCACGCCCTGAAGACCGGGCTGCCCGATCACAACTGGGGCGCCCGAGAAAAGAATTCCACCGGTGAAATCTAAAGAGGCCCGGGTTGGCGGTGTTCATGGCGGCGGGCTCAGCGGATCAGCTCGAGCAGATGATCGCCTCGAAGAGGAGGTGGCGCTGGCCGCCTCACCTCGGCTGCGCATTTGTCCCGCTTCCTCGGTGCCTCATGACCGCTTCTTTTAAGGAGCTTTGTCTGACCCTCTCGACGTAAAGGTGAGGGTCCAACTTCTTCGGACCTTTTTCCAGGTCCAAAAAGAGCAAAAGTAAGTCTCTCCATCGATGCTCTTGGGAGCGGGAAAGATCCCCCTCCCCTTCTTGTTGACCCCTCAGCTTCCGCCACTGGCTTCACGGTGTCCCCATCAGGCCAGTTGACCGAGACTCCCGTCGACGCGGTCGAGATTTTTCTCGACCCGTTAGACGGGTTGTCGGCTGGAGAAGCTGAGAATCCCCTCTCCCCGGTTCCCCCGGTGGGAGTTGAGGATCCCGTCGGCTCGTCTGTGCCTCCGGTTCTGGAGCCTTTGGTGGGATCGTCCGAGCCGAGGGGAGTGCCGATTTCCGACACTTCTCCTCGCCTTCCTCGGCCTAGTCGAGACTCTTGGTCTCGGTCTTGACATCCTCGTGTCCAACCGATCCGCCACCATAGGCGGTCTCGGTCTCAGCACTGCAAGCAGAGCCGCCGCCTTCCTCGGACGAGGGGAGGCTTCATAAGTTGCGCCGGAGGTACAAGGAACTCATGTGGCAACAGCTCCTTTTGATCGGAATAAGCCGACCCAGCTTGCCTCTCCCGCCATTAGTGGTTGTCACCGAGCTGCCAAACAACCCCTCGCTAGGTACTGAGGAGCCTGTTCCCAGGCCGGTTGTTCAGCCAATTCCAGCTGCCCCACCGATTCTGGTGGAACCTCCGCCTCCACAGCCATTAGTTGGGGCTCTGACCAAAAATTCTCGGTCGGCCTTGGGTTTGCCCCATAGGCTGTCTGTCATCCTCACTCCCGATCAACCTCGGCAGGTGGAGGGTGGCTCAGGCCCGAGGCAGCTCTTTGAGGACTCTTCTGAGTCCGATGATGGTTCCTCCCTCTTCTCCAAGCGCATGGACTTGGAGTCCTCAGGAGGGCAGTCAGTGGACGATAGCCCTTCGTCCTTCTTAGGGTTGCTTCGTCCACCAGGATGAAGCTCGAACCCGTTTCTAAACGGGCCAGGTATCCCCTCATGGAGATTCTGGACTGAGGATTCTCCCACGGAGGCCTTTCCGTGGTCGGCCATAGTGGGTCCGCCTGAACTTTGGCAGCGCCCTGCCCTGCCCTGCGCTCGGCCAGAATGGCCAGGAAGTATGCGGTCCCTACCGTTCCCTGTCCGGTTTCGGAACACCCTCGGTCGAGGGTTGGTTACCGACAGCGTTTCCGGCGTGCTGAACGCCAGGATGTGGACAAACCTCCGACAAGGAATCCAAGAAATTGGATTATGCCGGGCTTAAAGTCTATGTTGCTGCCCTCTAGCGGTCTCGCCAGGCCAGTTCGCCGCCCTCATGGCACATTTTCTCACGCCCTGTTGGGCTCCCCTGGATGAGGTTGTCCTCATCTTCCCGCTGGATCTGCAGACTACGGTCAGGCAGGTGCGGACCAGGGCAGGTCAGTGGCCAAACAGCAGCTCCAGACTGCTTTAGACATCGGGACTCATGTGCCAGGTCTGTGGCGGCTAGTGGCCATGCGTCGCCGGGTTTGGCTGAGGAAATCCACCTTACTCGGATACCCAGCACAAGTTGGCGGATGTTCCCTTTTGGGGACTGACCTCTTCGGCCCTGGGGTGGAAGGTCACCTGCAGAGGATCGAGAAGTCCAATGCTACCTTGGACTTGGTCTCTCTGCTCAGAAGGACAAAGGCCGCAAGCCACAGCCTAAGCCCTTTCGCCCTTCAGCCTTCAGCGCGCCCCGGCCCAGCAGCCAGGGCCAGCAGGCTCGAGCTTGGTATCCCAAACCCAAGCCTTCTCGGCTTTCTCCAACAGGAAGCAGGGGAAGGCCCAGGAAGTCCCTGGCCGGGTCCTCCTCCAAGCCTGCCCAGTGACGGGCTGAGGGTGTCGCCCATCCCTGTCACTCACCCCTGGTTCCTCTGGGGACGGCTCAGACACTTCCTTTCCGCCTGGTCCGTGTTACCACGACAGGTGGGTACTGGAGGTGGTGGAAAAGGCCTAACTCTAGAATCTCGAGCAGGCCCCACCCTTCACAGCCGCCGCGACTGGGGGCCTCGGGTCCAAGAGTTCACTGGCGGCCTCCGTCGAAATGGATTATCGCCTCCTCCTCCAAAAGGAGGTGATCACGAGGTAGAGACCCCCTTTAGACCCGGGGTTCGTGTTCAGGTATTTCCCGGTTCAAATGGATGGGGGTTGGCGCCCATTCTCCTACATGCGACCCACTGAACAAGTTCCTAAGGTCTCGGACCTTCAGAATGGTCACTCTGGTGCATGATATTACCATCTGTGGAACACGGCGTGTGGTTCTGCTCTCTGGACCTACGGACGCGCTTCTTTCACGCCCCTATCCGTCCCGTCACATCGGAGATTCCTCCGCTCAAGTGGAGGGATCCTCTTCGAGTTCCAAGCCATGCCCTTCGGCTTATCTCCAGCTCCCAGGGTCTTCACCAAATGCATGGCAGTGGTGACAGCATTCTCATGTGGCGCCTGAGGGTCCGGGTGTACCTTACCTGGACGATTGGCTGATAGCAGCCCCTCCAGATGGAGGTGGAGCGTCCAGAGATCTGGCCCTCCAGTTTTGCTCTCAAGTCGGCCTTCTCATCAACGAGGCCAAGTCGGAACTCGAGCCGAAGCAGGTGATCCTGTTCATCGGGCAGAGCTCGACTCTCTAGCCAGAGCACGGCTCCTGGCGGACAGGGCCGAGGTTCTCACCTCCTTGCCCAATCATTTCTGGTTGGGCAGTCGCGCCTGCCCGGGACTTCCTGCGCCCCTGTCTCATGGCAGCCTGTACCAGCGTGGTCCGTTAAGCACGCTGGCACATGCGCCCTCAGTGGGGACTGGCCAGCCGGTGGTCACAACGCCCGCATCCATTGGACCAGCTAGTGATAGTGACCCTAGGAGATGTGGAACGCCTCCAGTGGTGGACCGCTCCATCCCATCTGCAGGAGGGCATCCCATTTGTCCGCTCCGAACCGACGGGTCTCTATCGACTCGATGCCTCTCTGATTGGTTGGGGTGCCCATCTGGGGAACACCGAGTGCACAGCCTCTGGTCCTCGCGGGAGTCCCGATGCCACATCAACCTGCTGGAGCTCCGAGCGGTCCGCCAGCTTCACCGCTTTTGCTCCATTTCTCCGGGTCAAGTGGTCCGAGTCCAGATGGACAATACCACACTGCACTACCTGAACCGCCAGGGCGGCGACGCCCATGCTTCTATGCAAGGAAGCTTCCGCATTTGGTCACTTGTGCACAGCCTGGAGGCGGATCTCCTGACGATTCATGTGGCAGGAGCCTCCAACACCCTGGCCGATGCCCTGAGCCGGATAGGGCTGCATCTCACAGTGGTCTCTCCTGCCAGAGGTAGTACAAGATCTGTTCTCCCACTGGGGCACACCTCAGGTGGACCTGTTTGCCTCCAGGAGAACGCGGGTTGAGGCTGTTCATGCCCGCCTCAACAGGGTTCGCTGCAGGGGATGCCTTCTCGAGGCTGTGGACCCAGGCCCTTTACGCCCTTTCCCCATTTCCCTGATGCCAAGGTGCTTCTCAAGACAAGGAGGGACAAGGCGCAGGTGATTCTGATAGCCCCAGACTGGCCTCCACAGTTCTGGTACCCAGATCTCCTCAGCCTCAGCTCCAGGCTCCGAGGTAGCTTCCAGTCACCGGACCTGCTGTCAGTCAATCAGGGGAAGGTGTTCCATCCGGACCTTCAATCCTGCACCTGACAGCCTGGTTCCTGAGCTGCTAGAGTCTCCAGGCCTTGGGTCTTTCCCGACGAGGTCCTCAATGTTGTTGAGGCGCCCTGTAAGGAGTCGACTCAGGAAATGCTGTGCCTTCAAATGGAAGAGGTTTTCCATTTGGTGTCAGGGTATGACTTGGACTCTCCTCCTGTTCCATGGCAGCATTTGGACTATTTATGTCCCTTTCTAGTCAAGGGCTTAGGGTCGATGACCCCAAGGTGCACCTGGCAGCCATCTCTGCTTACCGGGTGCGGGCCGGGGAGCAGTCGGTGGCGCAGGAGAAGGTGGTCTGGCGCTTTTTCAAAGGCCTTGATCACATTTCCCCTCCGGTGCGAGAACCTCCACCTCCGTGGGATTTACTGCTGGTACTGGCAAAGCTCATGGGCAAGCCATTCGAACCAATGCACAGGTGTGAACTCTTACCTGTCGTGGAAGACTGCCTTCTTGGTGGCTGTCACGTCAGCCAGAAGGATGGGAGAACCCCAGGCGCTCTGCATTGAGTCTCCTTACCTGGTCTTCCACAGGGACAAGGTTGTCCTGCGCCACCACCCGAAATTCCTTCCGAGGTGGTCGGAGTTTCACCTAACCAGGTGTTGACTCTGCCGGTGTTCTACCCCAATCACACCTCAGAGGCCGAATACAGGCTCCATACTTTGGACCCTAGAAGGGCGCTCGCTTATTATAAGGAGCGCACGGCTGAAATTCGGGGAGAGGTTCGCCAGCTGTTTGTCACCTACGCTGAAGCCGCACCTGGCAGACCTGCAGCCAAGCGGACGATAGGCAGGTGGGTCACCTCCTGCATAGATCTCTGCTATAAGTTGGCGGACATGGCCTCCCAGAGGGATAAGAGCTCATTCTCACCCGCCATACTGTTGCATCGGGCTGCTTCCCGGGACGCCCCTATCCACGAAATCTGCAGGGCTGCTACCTGGAAGTCAGCAGCACCTTATTACCCATTACCACATCGACCTTGAGTCACGCCCGGGATGCTGGTTTTGGGCCTCAGTTCTCCAGTCTTTATTCCCTAAGTAGGGGTGTGCGCTTGCCTCCCTCCTCCCGGAGAACTGCTAGAGTCTGCCAATAAGTGTGGATGAACAACATATCCATGTCCCTAGAAATACAGGTTACTACCTGTAACAGGAGTTCTAGGAATGGTATATGTTGTTCATCCACACTCCACCCGACTCCTTCGGCTCGACGCGACAACCTGAGCTTCCAGCGGGCAGATGTGGCGCTATGGGACGGAGCCGAGTTTTACCACCGGTGGGTGGAAGGAGCCAGCTTGAAGACCTTCCGGCAAGATTTAAAGCGGCAAGGAACCTGCCAATAAGTGTGGATGAACAACATATACCATTCCTAGAACTCCAGTTACAGGTGAGTAACCTGTATTTACTCACCTGTAACAGGAGATCTTACTTCGAGAGGGCTCTTGCAGTAGGTAATTACATATAGTAGGACTGACGCTGGCAGGCGGCAGGCCCCCACGGAAAGATTTCTAGCCAGCAGTCCCTGGTGAGGAACCGCCCCCACGTCAGGTGACAGGCGTCAGGAGACATCGGTATAAAGGGTGGTCCGGACGCCTGCCTTCCAGTTCTTTTCCGCGTTAGCTCTCGTGCAGCTCTCGTGAGAAAAGTTTGTGTCATCAGCCCTATCTTCGCTTTTTTCCGAAAAATCATTTTTTCAACTAACATCAGTACTATTGTCAGTGTATGTCGTTCCCTACACCCTTGAGCACAAGAATAAGTGCGATTTGTGCGGCGCCCAGCTACTGCACAAGGACAGTCACTCCCTGTGCCTGTTCTGCCTAGGCCCCAATCACCCGGTCGAGAAGTGCCAGCACTGCCTCAGTTGCAATGTGGCTACCCGGAAAAGGCGGCAGCAATGCCTGGAAGCCCATATTCTAAAGAAGAAAATGAGTTCTGTGGAGAAGGAGCTCAAAAAACTGAGGCAGGCATCCACTTCCCCCGAAGGCCATCGGAAGAAGAAGGAGAAGGAGAGTCACCGGGACAAGGGCTCCTCCACTACTGTACGTCTCCCTTGGGAGTCGCTAGGACGCAGGTAACATCCCCTCCAGAGGATCGCTCCTCAACGGCCGCCTCGAGGTTTCCAAGGGTGTCGGCCTCATGTCTGGCTGGTGCTCGAGCCTTGCGGGTGCCTCTGGGCAGTTGGAGGCCTCCGCCCCTGGTTTGGCCGCAGGCTCACGGTCTACCACTGTGGGCGACTCTGGTAAGCCGGGTGTTTGCTCCTCTGATGTCCGCCCGGAGAGGGCCAGTAAGACGTCTGACCCTTCGGGGCGACGTGCGGCCTCCACTCCACCGGACCAGGCTGATCACTCTACTCAGCCCACCTCCGGTGATGGCTCTCATAAGTCAGACATCGGCTCCTCTGGTGCCTGCCGAGAGCTCACCTCTAAGCCTCACGTCGGCTCGTCCGACGTCCGGCCGGCGAAGGAACTGACAAGGACCCCCACCGCCCGGCTATACTGTTCCCCTGCAGCCTTCGCTGTCAGCCTGTGGACTTTTCCCTCTGTCCCTGGGCTAGCTGGGGATCTTTTGCTCAGTCAGTCCTTCCTCCACCTGGTGTGCCGGACCTGACGCCGGCTCCCTCGGACGCCGGGCTCTGATGTCGGTCCCTCAGACATCAGTACCTCCGGCGCCAGGGCCTCCGCCGTTGGCCTTACCAACTCCGGGAGACATTCCGCTCCCATTGGGCCCTCCGGGCTCTCCACTATGGACCCACCCGTGAGGCCTCCGGCCCGGCTGTCTGCTCCGGCAGCCACCCCGGTTCCCGGGTATCCTCCATCCTGTTCAACGCCGGTGTACCCGGGACCGCAGTATCCAGCACCACATTACCCGATGCCAGGCTTCCCGACGCCGCAGTACTCAATGCCACAATACCCGACTCCGGGCTACCCGCAGCCGGGTTTTGGATACACTCCATACAGTTACAACCTGTATCCTTATCCCTCGCTTCCTCGTCCTCCACTGCCCTCGCGGCCGCTGGTGGACCTGCAGGAGACTCTGGCCTCCTGGTGGGCTGAGGCCAAGGCTCTGCTCACCAACGAGGTCAAGAGCCGCCTTCCAGCGATGGTGCCGTCCTAGGTTCCCATACGTCCGAGGCGGCACACTCCCTCACCACCTCCGGGACTCCAGGGTTCTTCCATCTGGATCCAGAGAAGGGCAGGACACGCTTCCCCGGGAACTTCCCAAGGGGTCCGTTCCTATCCCTGGTCAGGAAAGGGAGTCTTTCTCTTCTTCATCCTCCTCTTCACCCTCGGACTCCTCAGACTCTTCCGACGGTTGCTCCGAGAGAGACGACGATCCTCGCTCTCCGTCGAAGCCCAGTCCAAGGACTCCTCCAAAGTCTTCTCCGGAGGATCCTTCTTTTACGGAGTTGCTTATGAAAATCCAGGAGGTTCATCAGTGGCACTCCCTGGAACCAGATCCTCAGCGTCTGAAACTCGCTGAACATCTGGATCTGCCCGTGATAGCTCCTACCTTGGTGCCACGCTGGATTGAGCCTCGCGCCGACCTTGTTACCACTATATGGAAGCAGCCGTCGGCCTTAGCCCCACTTCCTAGGAAGTCGAACCGGCTATATCAGGCTCTAGAGGGTGTCAATTTCCTGGATTCTCACCCTCGTGCTAAGTCAGTTGTGATTAGCGCCGCTCACGGCCGGTCGGCGGAACCCCAAACATCTTAGCTCGTCACCACCTGATAAGGAATCATGCCTTCAGGACCAGTATGGGAGAAAGATTTACGCTTCCTCCACACTGGGGATCAGGCCCTGAACTATGTCGGCCTTAAGGGGGACTACCAGAATGCCATCCTGACTCAGGCGGAAGTCAAACTGTACTCCTTGCCTGACTCCCAAGTCAAGCAGGAGTTGGCTGATCTCGTCCGCTCTGCTCGTTCGGCCAGTCGACACATGCTACGTGCAACATACGATGCAGTGGACACTGCTGGACTGAGCTCAGCTTTCGCTGTAGGCCTATGGCATCATGCTTGGCTCCATGTATCAGGTCTGGTCCCGGAGGTGCAATCTGTTATCCAGGAAGCACCCTTCCGGGGGTCTGTGCTTTTCCGGGGTGATATCAAGGACATCATCACTGATTTGCAAGAGAAGGGGACAGCTCTGAAGTCAGTTGATTCCATGTACCATCCCCATCAGCAGCAGCGCCGTCCCTTTCGCAAGCGGAATCGGCCAAAGGCGAAACCCCAAGGAAGGCGGGCCACAAAACACCGGCCCCCACAGCTGCCAAGCCCCCACCCAAAAAGCAGCAGGTGCTGCAGCTCTGGTGTGCTGCCCCACACCACCTAACTCCTTTCCTCTCTCACTGCCTCCAGACTCCCCGGAGGAATCGGAAGGAGGTTTTCCCTCCACCTTCCAGGATGGGAGAGGATAACCACAGATTCTTGGGTGCTCCAGCTCATAGCACAAGGACACTCGATAGAGTTTCTTCAGAAACCACCCCGCCACCCTCCTCTGAAGTCGTCGTATTCACGGGAACATCTTCTCTTGGTCCAGGAGGAAATCTCGGCTCTTCTGCTGAAGCAAGCGATAGAGCTTGTTTCCTTTCATCTGCAAGGGACGGGTTACTATTCCCATTTCTTCCTGGTCCCAAAGAAGACAGGAGATCTCAGACCAATTTTGGATCTCAGTTCCCTGAATCTTTACGTAGAGTACAAAAGGTTGAGGATGGTCTCTCTGCAGAGCCTTCTGCTTCTTCTCCGGCCGGGTCAATGGCTTTGTGCTCTGGATATGCAGGATGCTTGTCTGCACATTCCCATTCACCCATCTCATCGAAAATACCTTCATTTTGCGTTCCTGGGGGACCACTACCAGTTCAAGGCGCTCCCGTTTGGTCTATCCTCGGCCCCCCGAGTATTTACCAAATGCCTGGCAGTGGTGGCAGCCCACCTGCGTACCATGGGAGTGCAGGTTTTCCCGTATCTGGACGACTGGCTCCTGGCGGCCTCGTCCAGGGAGGAACTCCTGCGTTTCCTCTCCCTTACCCAGCAGGTTTTTGCCTGCCTGTGTGTTACCATCAACCATTCCAAGTCTCATCTTGACCCATCCCAGAGGCTACAGTTTATTGGGGCAATTCTCGATACGACCATGGGCAAGGCCTTCCTGCCTCCGGACAGGGCGTCCACCCTTCAGACCCAAATAAGTCTGTTGTCCAACTGCAGGATGGTCTCTGCGAGGTCGGTCCTTCGCCTTCTCGGGCTCATGGCGGCTGCTATCCCGACGGTACCTCACGCTCGACTCCACACGAGGATCTCTCAGTGGACTCTACGCTCTCAATGGGATCAGCTAGTGGACGACCTAGATCACTCAGTTCTGATCTCCTCAACAATGATGCGAGACTTGCAATGGTGGATGGTTCGGGAGAACCTGTTTTGGGGAGTTCCTTTCTTTCATCCTCCCTGCTCCCAGACTCAAACCACAGATGCCTCAGGCGAAGGTTGGGGAGCCCATCTAGGCCCTCATCAGACCCAGGGCTCCTGGTCCAAGCTAGAACAAGCTCTCCACATCAATGTGGTCAAGCTTCGGGCAGTGTTGTACGCTCTCCAAGCCCTTCACCAATACATCCTTCCTGGCCGCCTAGCCATAGAGACGGACAACATGTGCATAGTGTGGTACATCAACAAACAGGGAGGGACTCGGTCCTACCCTCTATGCAGGGAGGCAATGAGAGTTTGGGATTGGGCAACACAACATGACCTTCACCTCACGGCTATTCACATTCCGGGAGTCGACAACACCCTGGCAGACAAGCTAAGTCACTCTTCTGCCCTGACTCATGAGTGGGAACTGGACCAAGGGGTCCTAGACAATATCTTCCAACTTTGGGGAATAACACAGGTCGACCTGTTCGCATCCCCCCTAAACGCAAAACTTCCCATCTTCTGCTCGCTCGTTCCAGAGTGAGGCGCTTTTTGGAGTGACGCTCTGTCTCTAGACTGGAAGGACAGATTCGTCTATGCCTTTCCCCCAATTCCACTGATCCCACGAGTCTTGCAGAAACTAGCTTCAGAAGGAGCGCAAATTGATTCAGATCACTCCTTTCTGGCCCAGGCAAGTCTGGTTCTCTCTTCTACAACAATATTCAGAGGATCCTCCTCTTCCTCTTCCTCTATCTCGAGGTTTGTTGACTCAGGATCAGGGGATCCTGTTCCATCCAGGCCTCAAATCCCTTCAATTGCATGCATGGCTCCTGCAGACCTAGCTCAATCCCGTTTTGGAGTGTCTCCCAAAGTGGCGGAGATTTTAGTGGAGGCCAGAAAACCCTCCACCCAGATACACTTATGCCATGAAGTGGAAAAGATTCACTATCTGGGCCGCTTCCAAGAACATGGAACCTTTCTCCTGTTCAGCGAGGCTTCTGCTGGAGTATCTACGTCATCTGTTTGACCTGGGTCTCAGCCATTCCTCTCTGAAGGTAGACATGGTGGCCATTTCGGTCTACCATGTTCCCTTCGCTAACAAGGCTTTTGCTCAACTGGAGGTCTCCAAGACCTTTCTCAGAGGGGTCCTCTATCTGAGGCCCCCCATCCGTACTTCTGCTCCCCCTTGGGACTTGAACTTTGTTCTTGAGAAACTTACTCTCCCTCTCTTCGAACCTGCAGCTTCTACGGATTTGAAGTTCCTTTCGTGGAAGACTCTCTTCTTGGTGGCCATTACTTTGGCTCAGAGAATCTCCGAGTTCCAGGCCCTGATGTGTAAAATCCCGTACTTGATTTTTCACAAGGAACGAGTTGCTCTTCGCATGAATCCTAAGTTTCTCCCTAAAGTAGTAGCCGAGTCTACTGTAAATCAGTCCATAGAGTTACCTGCTTTTTTTACGCTGTACTCTAATCAAGGGGAGTATTTACTCCATACTATGGATGTTCACCGGATTCTGAGATACTACACCAACAGGACGAAGGATCTCAGAAAGACTGATCAGTTGTTTGTCTCTTTTGCTCGCAAAAGGGAAGGCAATGCGGTTTTCAAGCAATGCCTCTCTAAGTGGTTGGCTCATTGCATCACTTTCTGTTATGACAAACACAACAAGACCCTCCCGGGTCAAGTCAGAGGCCACTCCACAAGAGAAGTAGCTGCCTCAGTGGCTTGTTTCAAGAATGTCTCTGCGGCTGACATCTGCGCTACTGCCACCTGGACTTCCGTCCATATCTTTACGAAACACTACAGTTTGGATATTGCCTTTCGCTGTAGAGCAGGCTTCTGGCTGGCTGTTTTGCAAGGCTTCCTATCTTGATGCTTGCACAACCAGAACTACCTTTTGGAGTAGTTTTCCTTCTCCTAGGTGCCTCTCTTTGTTCCAGACTGCTTGGGTTTCAGTCCTATATGAAATTACCTACTGCAAGAGCCCTCTCGAAGTAAGACAGTACAGTTACGTAAGAACTTTCCGTAACAGTAGATCTTCGAGAGAGGCTCTTGCAGCAGGTAATACCTTCCCGCCCTCCATCCCCCTAGGCTTTTTCAGCTCCTTTTCCATTGAGGGACATATCCGTTTCTCTTTCGTCCGGCCTCTTTTGGCCTGTGTGGGGAAAGAACTGGAAGGCGGGCGTCCGGGACCACCCCTTTATACCAACGTCTCCTGACGCCGGTCACCTGACATGGGGGAGGTCCCTCGCCAGGGACTGCTGGCTACAAATTTTTCTGTGGAGTCCTGCCGCTGTCGCCGTCCTATGTGTAATTACTACTGCAAGAGCTCTCTCAAGATCTACTGTTACGGTAAGTTCTTACGTAACTGTACTTTCTAGGAGTGGTATATGTTGTTCATCCACACAACCCACCCGACCTCCCTGGCTTCGACGCGCAACCTGACTTCCAGTGGGCTAGATCTGGCATCCTGGGGCGGAGCCGAGAGTTTTACCACCCAGTTGGGTGGGAGGAGCCAGCTTGAAAACCTTCCAGCAAGATTTAAAGAGGCAAGGAACCTGCCAGTAAGTGTGGATGAACAACATATACCACTCCTAGAACAGGTGAGTAACCTGTATTTATTGATTGCACCATTTCCTTTTACTTTGTATTAAAGAGATTTGCCAGGTTATGGTTATGCTCCTCACACATCGTTGTCTTACCTCTGCGAAAACCTTTTTATCCATATGGCACTGAAAGTGTCATATTAATAAACAAGTGTGATCACTGGTAAACTTGTGAGCACTGAGTCTGCTGAACCTCCTGGTGTGAAGATCCACCCATGCCCCCCTCCCCTACGCACAGCAAACTTATGAAGCGATCCTAGTGAGAATGTGGGGACGCTATCCATTATAGTCAATGGGGACCACTTTCCAATCATTTTAATATAGTGTCATGGTCATTTGGTGATGAAACTTGGACACTGGTCGACTAACAAGGCCCTTGTGTGAGGTGCTACTATTCATTCTTGCAGTGCAAACATTGCAGTGTCAGTGGTTCAGTAGGTAGCACACTCGTCTCTAAGGCCGGGAGATCAGAGGGCAGTGGGTTCAGTTCCCATATCTGGCACTTGGGTTTATATCCCAGTACTGACACTGTAGTGCAGCATGAGAGGGCTGCTGCACTTCTGAGGTGCCGTCTTTTGGATGAGACGTTAAACCGAGGTCCCATCTGCTTGGATTGGTGGTAGTTCAGGTGGATGTTAAAGATCGCATGGCACTTATCGAAAAGAGGAGGGGAATTTCCCTGGTGTCCTGGTCAAATTTCCCTCATTCACTAAAATACCACCAACAGCTTAATCTGGTTCAAGGTCAGTTGGCATTCATCTGTATCCCTCTCCCCTTGGTCGTGCCTGAAAATAGGCAGGATTTGTCTAGTGCACTTACCTGGTCAACAAAAACTAAATAAATAAAATAAAAAATAAATTCACTTACCTTGGCAAATCTCTTTAAATGTTTTGGTCCCAGTTTTGATTTCCTGAACCAACCCACCAAAACAAATAAATCTGACTCGAAAACTTGAGACATCAGTGAGACTGTTCTAAATATCCTCTTCACCTGGTCATGAAATAACATACAGTAACTTGACTAGTCTTGCATTCCCATAGCATTTGTCTGACTTTATGACTGATTGTTTTCTTTGTCAAGGGGATGCAAACCTCCAGATTGCTAACATATCTGAAGATTTGGCCAAGAAAACGGAGGATGCGGCTCGTCAACAGGAAGAGATCACCCACCTCCTTTCCCAGATAGTGGACCTGCAGAAAAAGGCAAAAGCGGTAAGGAAAGAACATATATGCTGTACAGTATTTGTGCAGTCTAGGGAACCTGTTGCAGTGTCATGTAGTTTTAACTCTGTGGAGCCTGACATTAGTTGACATTAAGGAATATTCCTCATTATATTGGGTTGTGCTGATTGGGGGGGGGGGAGTGGGGGTGATGTTTGTACTTTGCAGAGGTTCTTCCGCTGTACAGTAGCTTTGATTTATAATGAAGCTCGGACATTACCCAGGTTGCCCAGCTCTACAGAGATTCCTTTATTATATAGGAAAATATAGCAGTCTGAGAGGAAATCTTTACTGCAGATTTGTACTTTGTGTATACAGGGAAACAGATAAGTACAGTTTCCCCCCGAAAGCAGTGCCGTGAACTGGAAAATCACACTTGCAACAGAAATGTCAAGCTGATGTGCAACCCTGGTTGCTTATTTCTAAGCCATGGTGAACACCATATGGGAGGCATTTTCACCCCGTGGTTAGAGGTAGTTAGAGAGTGGAGCTGTGAACTTGGAACCGTATGTTTGAATCCCACCTCTTCTTTACCGTGTGATCCTGAGCAGTTAACTTAATCTCAGGGTGCGTTTGTCTCTTATTCTTTTCTGGGCAGACTGGGTGGGCCAAGTGTTCCTTTTCTGCTGATAAAGTCTACATTTCTGTGTGCTGTTTCAATGTCCCTGTATGCTTAAATGGCTACTACATTCTTTCCCCGCCGTTTCATAGAAACCTAGACATGTTGCAGGAAGAAACAGACTGATTCCTTTGAGTCTGCACTTTTCTATCGATAAACCACTACAGCGTACCGCCGAGTGTCTTAGTATGAGCCTCCAGATGCCAGCGCTGAACTACTTGTTGGTGCTCTCCCCCCTTCCCGAACCCACAGTGACTATAGCCATATACCCGTCCCATCCTGCTCCACATTTGGTAGTCTGCTCCATCACCCTCTCAGTGAAGTAGTATTAATGTAACATTCCTTATAAATGTACCCTCCCTCACCAGTTTGTGATTGTGACCCCCGGTGCTGGACTCTTTGCTAGGCCTGAACAGTGTTGACCAATCATCACATGGATGTATTTGTAGCTCTCTCTTGAACTGTGAAGTGCTTTGAGATTCAGTTTGTATCAGATGCACAGAAAACAAAAAGAAAATTAATTTTATTTTGTTTCTTGCCATGGTAGCCGCACATGAACAATTCATACTACTTGTCTGGGGTCCTTTTGGTTGACTTCCCTTCAAACTGGGTAACTATTTAACTTGTATAACTAGTGTCCCATATATAGTAGTTAGTCTGCTAAAGTCATTTGGGTTTGCAGTATTGTGCTTTCTAGCATGCGCAAACCTCCATGTACTCCACTCCCTCACCACCAGTACCCAGCTAACACCCACCTACTTGACCCTCTAAACTTCATTGCATCTCCAGTAATGAGTCTGACATCTTTTTAGCCCTCTCTGATTGCAGGTGCTTCTGTTCTGCCTTTGCTGGTCTTTGCTACCAGCTACAAGGCAACCGCAGCAGTGGTGAAAGAGAAGTATCTACCTTCAGAGACGACTGAAGGTTTGGTTCTGGGGACTGAGAACTGGAAGTATGCTGACATTTAGCGAGGACAGTGAGTGTCAGCAGCTAGGTGCAGAGGGTTGCACAGACTTGGTATGTGGGTATCAATGGCTGTTTGCCCCCCCTCCAAAAGCCACTTATGCTGCATATAACATAATTGATGTCACACACATTCAGTACATCATAAAACCAAGTGCTGAGACCTCTGGCTTTAACAGTAAAGGTCTAATATTTTACTTTCCCTGTTTTCTTAACCAGTTTTAAACCAGTTCCTATGGAATCTGGTAGACAGAATTTACTTTGCATGAAATTCTATTTCCATCACTCTAGTCTTGTATTATTAGCGGTTTGGTTACAGATACCGTAAAGGGCTCCTGCCACGCCGGTGATCCATGTTCGTAGTGCGAGCGGGTTGCTGGGGAGGGAGAGGATTGAGCATCTGGAGGACTGCTGTCCTCTCCCAGGGAGGGAGGGGATCAGCAGCCAGTGTTAGGCTGACTGCTAGCAGAAGCTGGGGATTGGCACACCGCTACACAATGGGGGCGGAGTCTGGGCAGACACCTGGAGTGCTGCGCATGGGAGTGTGCATGACACCACCGTTGGCATCATTGCATGTCACTACCTCCACGCCAGGGAGCAAACAGGAAAAATATCCTGGTCATGCACGGTGACCACTGCCCTCTGCAGTCCCTGCACCTGGCGACTCAGGCGCCTCCCGCATCTGGATCCGGTGTGGCAGGTCGAGGAGACTGCCTGCCCCCTGCCATGGAGGGCAAGCCGTGAGGGATGCCAGGAGGGGTAAGTCCTGGGGAAAGCCGTTGAGACGGGGCTGGGAGGTCCAGTGCGAAGGAGGGCCGACCGGAAAGCGGAGAAAAAGAGACGCAAAAAAACAGGCACCTTAAAGGGAACATAAACCTTCCTTTACCAGACTGAGCAAGGGAAGGATGTACGAGGAACGCCAAGAGGATCTAAATATGTATACGCTAGAATATAGGAGGAAAAGAGGGTCATGATTGAGACATTCAAGGGACACACAGTCTGAAAGGGGCCTAGTCCATTCCCAACCGGAAGCAGTGAATGGGCTGACTAGATGGGCCACTAGAAGTCTTTTTCTGCTGACATTTCTATGTTTCTCTGTCTATTTCCATGTTACCTTTTTTCATAAATTGGAATTTGTATATGTGTGTAGCCTCCTGTGTCTCTCTGGTGTGCCTGTTTTTCTGTTTGCTTTGAAATAATTGATGTTTTTTACCCTTTTTATTGTCCCTTGCAGGAGTATAGCCAGACATTTCCATTTTGTACACAATCTCCAACAGTTACACCCCCCCCAATTAAAAATGTATACATCCTTTCCAAATGGCATCCCCTTCCAAACAAGTCAGATTGTTGTCAGATGACTCCTACACTCTAAAGAGGTTATACATGTATTGGACACTCCTCAGTGGCTTACACTAACCCAAATACTACAGATTAGAATGATATTAACAGAGTGGCTTATGGTTTGTGACAGGCACTCAACAAAAACTGTACACAGATGTGTACAGTGAGTATGCCTGTCTACACCCTTGGTCCCTTGCTGATGCTGCCCATTTCCTGCCTGATATTTATTTTTTTATAATTTCTGGTCATTTCCAGAAACCTTTGGCATCAGTTGAGTAGAGAGACTGCATTGAAAGCTTTAATGTGAGCTTATGCTCAGCTGATGTTCATTGGGTTCTGAAACTAATCTGTCATTATGAAATATATAGCAAGAGGGTTCCAGATAAGGGGAGTGCTGTCCTATTTTACTCACCTAATTTTAGAAAATACTCTTCTGAAAAATGTTTTAATGACTACCAGTACTCATCCAACATTTGTAAATACTCCACACGCCAAAGAATAATGCTTCATAACATAACTGGTGATTCAAAAGGAGCCTTTTTTTTCCTATATGTAGTTTTACAATTCTCCCCCCCTTTTCTCCCCATAATTCCCAGGACCCCGGAAGACATGGCAGCAGTGCACTTGGAGGGGCACATGCACTCCAGGCACCGGCTCAGCCCCTTCCACCCCACCCCTGGCAATCACCGGGCTCCCCTGTAGCCCGAACTGCCATCCATCCTCCACCGGGTGGCAGCCAAGGGCCTGGGAAACCCCTCATCCCTCCTCAGGAGGGGAGAGCTGCCTCACAGTAGCTCAGTCTTGCTCCTCACCCTCCCCCCCACCAACCCCCAACAACCCAGGCTTGTTCCTGAACCTGGGCCACCGGTGTGGCATCCAGCGTTTCAACCCTCATCGCCACCGGGCCAACAAGGAGCATTTCTTTCCAGATTTACAGCACTCGTATTCATCCCAATTTTGTTTTACTTACCATATTTTAGAACTGATGAGTAAATTACTTCTACCTGCCAACATTATCTGGACTATTGTTGGTACCTGATCAAGTCTTATCTAGAAAAAAAACTATGTTTTTAAAAATGTACTGCTGACTCCACTCCGTCCAAACATTTGTACACATCTGAAGTTGGTTTTACTCACCTCATTTCAAAATGACCAGTACAGTACTCATCCCCAAAAATCTCATCTGGAACCCTGTCAACAAGGGACCCTAAAAAGGCGAGGGCAAGATTACTTTAAAACACACAAAAGAGAAAGTACAGTAGGGAGATTAAGGAGGCTACACACTTGTCCAAGTTTTTAATATGTCCCCTTTAAATTCCAGATATCTGTGCTAGCATTTATCCAATTGGTGCCTGCATATGCTATGTAAATAGTATTCACTGTTACTTATGTGTGTGACCTGGGATAACATTTCAAATTTATATTTCTAACATATTGGTCACCCGGTTCCTTTTAGGCTTAGTAGGCTCACTGCATTATTTATGATGCAGAAAATAAATATATAAGAGAGAGAGAGAGAGAGAGAGAGATAGAGATAGATATAGATAGGGAGTCACGTGATGCAGCTGACGCAGCAGGAAGCAGCCTGAATGAGCTCCACTCTTGGTTACTACCCTGCAAAGTTACATTTCTATGTTTTACCAGTAAATAACTGAAATGACCAGGAGGTTCTAGGAAGTTTTCAGATGGAAATGTCAGGCAAGGAGGACAGGGATCTCAGCATCCCAGAACCAAACAGGTACCAAAAAGCCATGAGAGGGATGTACCATACGGAATGGTGTCATTGAAATAGCTGAGAAGCTGCGGTGTCAGGTCAGTGAAACAGCAGCCCTGTGCTGCTCTGAGCCAGAGCAGTTGCCAGCTTCGAGCAGATTAAGAGAACAGCAGTATCGAGCACTGTCTGGATCACTTATTCTGAAGCGGGAATCTCCGGCTTGTAGAATGCTCTTGACTGGGAGAAGAAAGAGCAGGCCAGAGGCACATGGCACTGAATACCAGGACAAATACTTGTACCAAAATAATCTGCTGATCTTCGGCCTGCCAGAGGGGCAAGAAGGTAAGGCCCTAGTTAAGATGGTGAATAAATTGTTTAAAGACCTGTTCAGACCTTCCTTGGGTTAACAAGGATACGCCCTGGAATGTACTCACCAGAGTATGGCTCTGAAGCCTACACCCAAAGACTGCCCGTGTGTCATAATAGCAAGGTTTGTAAAGTCACAGGAAAAGATTTATGTGCAGAAGCAAGCAAGCCTAGTACACACTCTGACATGCGAGGGTCAAGTAGGAGAGTTCTTTGCTGATGTTAAAACTGGTCATCACAAAACTAACACAGAGTTCCATCCATTGTGTCCAGCACACCTGAAGGTTTGTCAGTGTTCAGGGTTGCAGAGAAAGCCTTGGCCTCTGAATTCCCTAATACCTTTCTTCTGCAAACGACCAGACAGCCATGTGGAGGAACTTTTGGGGCCCAAATAATGTCTCCAGCAAAAAAATACAGACATGAGTAATGACTCTAGGATGATTCATTCTGCTCCCTTTAAATAGGTCTGTTGAACTGTTCGACTGAGACAAAGCCAACTTCCTTTTCCATGTCTCTCTCTCTGGGGCTTCATACT
This sequence comes from Neoceratodus forsteri, assembly GCA_016271365.2. NCBI lineage: Eukaryota > Metazoa > Chordata > Ceratodontiformes > Ceratodontidae > Neoceratodus > Neoceratodus forsteri. The sequence continues at coordinate 825,303,471 of CM057456.1, forward strand.
TCTGTTTTATTCTGACAGAACTCCTGGAACCATGGTGGGGACCTACAGTCTGACCCATGAGGAAAGTGTAGCAGGGGCTGGCAGTAAAAGACTGATTACTGCCCAACCATCAGGAGCATTGCTACAAAGTCTCACCTTGAAGACCGCATTTAAGGCAGATGTGCAACCTAGAAGCAGTTGAACTTTTTACTTTCACTGCTGACCCCAGAACTTCGCTTGATAGGAGCTATTGTCTCCATGCCAAACTATGAGTAATGAACTGGGGTGTAACTGGAAGCGGAAGGTGGTTCAAGGAGAGGTAGCCTGGAGTCGCAGGTTGGCAAGTAGGGTGGACAAGGCCCGGCTGCTTTTATGGTCATTTGTGGGATAGGCAAGGTATACATTACTCTGAACCCGCCTGCTCCACCCCTTCATCCTCTGCCCAGTGTTGCTTGTCCTGGCCTATCTCTAGTCCCATTAGAAATCCTTTATGAGCTAAAAGGAGGCTCCCCTGTCACAATGGGTATTGGAAAATGGCACCTAAATAAGCACTATAGAACATGACTGAGTTGAAATGCTACCAGTGACTGGAGCAGTCAGTTGGTGCCAAATGCTGAGCTGATGGTGCCTCTAGGAACCACTTCCTAATATAATATCATTTGCACCATGTAGAGGGGTCACTTATCTGATGATTGCAGAACCGTGGAATATATCTCACCAAACTGGTTCACCCACTTTGGGGCAGGCTGATGTATCTTGGCCATCTTCTGTCAGACAGGAAGGAGAGTTGAAATGATTACATACGAACATACGAAGAAGCCAGCAGAAGAAGGTCATTTGGTCTATCAAGTCTTCTCGTATTTCAGGGTCCACAGTTTGAGCTACTGTCCCTTCCCTCCCTCCCCACTCCTCCCATTCCCCCTACTCATGTTTCTTGCTTTCCCCCTATGCCTATCCAAGCGTCTCTTAAAGCTGCCCACTGCCTTCAACGAGATGACCTCTTTCCGCAGCACATTCCAAGTGTCCACCAACCTCTCCAGTGAAGAAGTGCTTCCTGACCTCCCTCCTAAGCCTCCCACCCTCCAGCTTAAGGCTGTGCCCCCTTGTGTTATGGTTGCCACTCAGCTTAAAGAAACTGTCCTTATCAACTTTATACCTTTCAAGTACTTGAATTTCCCAATCATGTCCCCCCTCTCTCTCCTGTCTTCTAGGGAGTACATGTTCAGTGCCCTCAGTCTCTCCTCATATGCCTTACCCTGCTGACCCGCTATCATCTTTGAGCCTTGTGGCTCCACAACCCCACTGGATCACTAGTAGGGATTATTGGGGGGGGGGGGGGTGTCGCTGGAACAGGGAATCCACCACCTTCTCTGTTACCTTTATCAGTTTGTCTTCCTCTGGAATGCCCATCTGCTGTCTTAGGACTGTGTGACCCATCAGCCTGCCCACCTAAGGTGATGACAGAGTGATTTCAGTTAGTGTCCTGAGTTAGATGTTTTAGAGTTGTGCAATATGTTAGCAAAGTTTTTACTAACATTCTTTAATGATTCAATTTTCGTTCACATATCTTACTGTCATTACCCGCCGAGACTGGGTGGGAGCAGTTTATGGCATTGGTATTAGCATTCTCTCACACAGTAAACCCGGTCACTTGTCTTGAGCCACAATTTGGGAGTCACAGAAGTTCTTCATGCAGTGAACGTTCATCACCCTGTGCTCCAAGAAGAAAAAATGATGCAGCCACAAGCTTCAACAAACTGCTAGAATAAATTTCAGCAGCAGAAGAGAAGTTCTGCAGAAACAGCTCAGAGGAGAATAGTGCTGAATGGGAAGACACCAAGAAAGCATATATTGACAACCTATGGGTGTTGGTAGAGTTTTCCTACAGGTGGGCCATGTTCAGTTATGTGACCAGTGGTCCAAAAGCCATAAGAATTTTAGCACTGTGCTTGAGACTGGAAAGAGCAAGATACAGTATCAAATCTTTACCATGCAACAGAGTGACCGTCATTCCCTAACAAAGGGCCACCAACAAATCAGTGACGATTTACTCAACTTTTATCAAAATCGTAATGAATCTGAGGCACCAGGGTCACAGACTTGCATGGATCCCTTCCTTGATGAGATCTCCTTCCATGCCTGTCAGATGAACAAGTTAGACTCTGTTTAAAGAAGTCTCCATTCAGAAGTCTCCACTGAGGAAATAATTGAAGCACTGCAAAGCCTCCCGAAGGGCAAAGCACCAGGCAACCTTGGATTTACATAACATTCACAGACTCACTGCCATGAGACTTAGAGGGTCTTTGTGGAAGTGCAAGAAACTGGTAGTCTCTCTCGAGACCATGATCTCTGGTCTTATTCCTTGGATTCTGAAACTGAACAAGGACCACACACTTTGCTTGAGCTATTGCCCTATAGCCCTTTTGAATTTAGACTTGCAGTGTCTGCTGAAGTGGTATCCAACTAACTTCAGCTAGTGCTCCCGGACCTGATTAGCCAGACACAGACAGGTTTCATGCATGGCCACTATATCCTGGACAACAACATCTGGAAGATTTTCTATCTTACACGAGCAGCTATCAGTCTCAGGGAATCATCACCCTGATCACTGGATGCCAAAAAACATTCAGCAAGGGGGAATGGCCATATCTGTTCACAGTTCTTGAGCATTGTGGCATTCCTCTGGTGTACTCCTAGAAGTTCAAACTACTATACACTAATCCCACGGCTGCACTGTGCACATACAGCATTGTTTTAGTGGAATTTCAACTCGACAGAGGGATCCATCATGGGTGCTTCTTATTACCTACCCTCTTCTGCCTCATTCTGGAACTGCTGCAGCGGAAACTACAAATGGATGAAGGTATAAAGGGCATTCCTCTTCTTGGCACTCCCCCCCCAAAATTACTCGCGTGTGCTAGTGATGTAATTCTGTCCCTTGTCAGTCTGTCATTGTTGAGTCCGCCTCTACTAGTTGTCATTAGATGCTTTAGATCCTTCTCAGATACAAGTTTAATACTGAGAAATACTTAATCCTCCCAACAAATAGTGGATGCATCAAATCAGTGATGCCTTTGTCTGGAGTGTAAATAAGTACCTGAGTATCTCTCTACCCTTCTGCAGCTGACCGTCTCCAGCAGTACTAAAGCTTTGTCATATTCACTGACAGTGGATCTGGAACTGTGGAATAAACTGCCGCTTTTGATAGGCCAAATCTAAACTATAAATATGAATATTCTTCTGAAGGTGCTGTTTCATCTGACTATGCTCCAAGCTCCTATACAAGTAAAATGGCTCCAATCTACTCAGAAAATTATTTCAGACTTCATCTGGGCCCACAAAAAGCCCAGATGTTCTCTCCATCGTCTGGCATTGCGTCTAACAGAGGCCTGAAAATCTTCAACCTAGGTATCACTGGATTACCCAGCTTATTTATGCCTCTTTTTGGTCTCTGTGCAGGAGGAAATGATGAACCAATCTCAGTTGTTGAACACTGAGCAGCTGTTGTGTCACACTACTGGCACGGAACTTACAGCAATCCTATATGGGACCAGTCCTGCCTCCCTAAAAGATACTATGATGGGCTGCGTGCATGCTTCATTAACTATGATACTACACACAAGTGGCTTTTCACTAAAAAGCAATATAGAAGAACAGCCCTTATGAAGGAATGGCAGAGTTCATATTGATTGAACTATTCTCATCTTCTAGATATGGAAAAATAAGGGGATCCTGAGAATAAATAACTTTTTGCAAGGCAGTACCTTTATCGCTTTTTAACAGCTACAACAGTACCATGGCCTGTAACCTTCAAAAGCATAAAGAACGCTCCAGATACAACACCCCCTGTCATCTGCCTGGAAACAGCAAGTTCCCTGAAACAACTGTTCACCACGGAAATTGAGACTCTGTTTGAAAAACAAGAGCACCACATACCAGTGGTACACCAAATGCATTAGTGTCTCATATTCACGGCAAGGCAGATGAAATGCACTCATATAGTACATTACCAGTGCTAATGTAAATTTCAGATTTTTCCCCACGAGGGGAATAGTTGTCTAGCTCTAAGTTCTCTGCCTTGGCTTCATGGACTATTCCTACATAAGGATATTCATTCAGTATGCGAAATTGCACAATTTCTGAATAAGGGCCAAGTTATAGGTTTTGCTACACTCAAAAATCGATACGGATTAAGTAATTGGCATGTCTGTGGATATTTGCAAATCTGCGATCACGTATGAAAAAATATGGTGGTAATAATTAATAACCCACGTTTGTCAGAGGTAGTTTGAATGTTATCTAGACCCATAGCTAAAAAGTTGGTCTCTCTGGCCTGTACTGTTAATTCCTTAATGATATTGTAGGCGACGACCCCTCTTTAAAAAACAAATGGGAACAGAAAAATAATCTACATATTACCCATTCAAATTGGGCTAAAATAATTAATATTAAAAAAATGAGAATAAGATCGGTTAGGATGCAACAAATGCATTTTAACATTTTGCAGAGAGTCTGTTATACTCCCCACTGCCTTAATTTAACGAACTCCGAGGTCTCTGCTCATCAGGGACGGTTCAAGTGGCTTTCATGTGGGGGGCCCAAATAAATTTAGTAAAATGGTTGGAGGTCAGCCCCCAGAAAATATTTCAATTTTTGCAGTGATTTTGTGACTTTTTGATGTCACACGGTGTTCATTTCATAAGAATAACTTATGCCATGGCTAGAATTTATTCTTGATTAATCAGATTAAATTCATTGCCTTGTGTAGGTTTGGGACCCAGGGGAAGGGTGGGAGGTGGGACATTCAGTCAACCATGGGTTCCACAGTGAGCACTAAACAGTGAATAAAGATGTTGGAGGGACACCACTACTCACACTGGGGCAGCCAGGAGGGGCGACTGCCCACCCAGCCCCCTTTTAGCTCTGCCACTGCTCCCAGGTCACTGAACGATCTTACTTCGAGACACAGCTCTTGCAGCAGGTTACACCATTAGGACTGAAGCCGGCAGGCATCAGGACCCCATGGAAAAATTCTAGCTAGCTATCTTCAGCGGGGACCGCCCCCGACGTCGGTCCCGCCTCCGACGTAGTATATAAGGCGGTCCCCTAGATTCCCAGTTCTTTCCTGCGTCGACTTGCATGTCTCAACCCTTGGTTCAGTCTCTAGCTGCGACTCATGGTAAAGTTTTTCCTACGGAAATCGGTGTCTACAATCAAGTTCTTCGCTGATGTCCTCTCCGACCTCGGTCACTCCTCGAAGTGTGCTTGTGGGAAGCAGATCCCTTTAAGGATCCTTTTCGGCCTGTGTCGGTACCTAGGCCCAGACCATGACACCGGACCTGCTCCTTTTGCCAGGGTTTAATAGCAGAACCCGGATCCGTGCAGAAGGCCCTACAGGCATTCCTGCTGAAGAAACTCAAGACCATGGCTTCCGAGGGATTCCATCGCAAGGCCCACAAGCATAGGGAGAAGGCCCTTCAGGTCCCGTCTAGGGCCTCCGACTCAGCCAGCTCTGGTTCCAGGTCGACCGCTCTCTTCCGGGCCAGCTCTCAGCCTCCCCGCTGCAGTGAGAAAGTCTTCATCCTCTTCCCAGGCCAAGACTCCCAGGCCTTCCTCGTCCTCCAAGGCCCTGGCCAAGTCGGGGGACCGCCACCATCACCATAAGTGGGGTTCCCGCCTTTCTGAACCTGACGTCGGGTCTGCTTCCTTGCCTCCTCGCAAGACCAAGGAGCTTACCTCTCTGAAGAGGCCGCAGGACCCGACGCCGGTGCGTCCGTCGTCGACCTCTCGCCACAGGTCCCCAGAGCTGCCGTCGGCCAGAAGACCATCGCCGGCCAGGCCAACGCATCACCGGACACCGGTAGGGGGACCGGCGCCCGCTCCTATCGAGAAGAGGACCCCGACGCCTCCGACTGACGTCGGTCAGGAGACCATCACTGAGGAGGAGTTGACTCAGCCCGAGGACCAGACGGGCGACCCTGGTCCTGTCGAGACGCTCAGGGAACCCTTGCCACAACCCGAGCCCCTGTGAGAACCGGCGCGGGACCAGCGACCATCCACGGCGCGCCGGACCGTCGTCGGGCCTTTCCTTTTGGAAGTAAAGGCTGTTTACTTATTGGTGGGACACCATCAAGAAAGACATGGTCCCCACTCCACCTCGCTTCCTCCTCCTCCTACACGGTTGCTCCTCCGGTTCCTCGCCCCTCTCCATCAGGGTCGGCAGGCGGTTACCTCCTCCCGGAGTATAGGACACCTCCAAGGGAGACCAGACAAAGAGACCTCTGTCAAATCCTCTTCCAGGTCACCCAGCCTAAGAGACCAGAAGGCAGCGGCGATCGCCTTGACGGAGGACACGGGATCAGAGTTCTCAACATCCAGTCCCATCTCCTCTCTCCATCCCTTCACGGACCCACATGAGATGCCAAAGTCTCCTCCGGATGACCCTTCGTTCTCGGATATTATGAGACACATCCAAGAGAACATGGGATGGGATGCGGAAGAGCTAGACCCGAAGGCTCGCCTTGCGAAGTATCTTGACAGAAGGACCCCAAGCCTGTGGTAGTGCCACCCTTGGTAGACCTTTCGTGGGCGTCACCAAGGCAGCGTGGAGCGTCCACATTCACTCCCCGGCGATGCGAAGCTGATCGCTTGTACAAGGCTCCCAGAAGACCAGTACTTGATTCCAGCATCCTCAGGCCGACTCTCTGGTCATAACAGCCTCTCATGACCGGTCCCAGAGACCGCAACATTTGAGCACCCTGCCACGGACCCAGAGTCCAAGCAGCTGGGCGCCATGGGCAGGCGCATGTATGCTTCCGCTACCTGCGCCATCAGATCCCTAATTATTTGACCCACATGGTGCAGTTCAAAGCGCCCTGTGGGAGCAGGGTCTGGATGCGGCTGAGAAACTGCCGGAAGGTGGCAGAAGGAGATGCACAGCAGCTCCTTAAATGCGGAGTTCGGACGTAGGAACCCAAGTGCTGCGAGCCGCATATGACTCCGCGGACTCCTCAGCCCGAGCAGCAGCTTCAGGCGTATGCTTCCGGAGACACTCTTGGCTCCGTGTCTCTGGTTTTACCCCGGACGTCCAGAAGAATATCATGGACGATCCATTCGAGGGAGAAGTTTTGTTTGGTAAACTCTCAGAGAAGATAATTACCAAACTCCAAGAGGCTGGGAAGGCAGTGAGGTCGGTTCCAGCCATGTACCTACCCAAGCTTAGTTCCTTTCATGGGAACCAAAGCCGATTTCGTGGACGGACGCAGAGACAACAGTCCCGGCCCACTCCACAACAAAGGGGCTCCGGCTTTCACAGAGCCCAGGAGAAACAACCCGCAGGCCGAAGCCAGCATACTCCTAAGCCGGCCCAGCCAGCGGGACCCTCAGCCGCCACAGCCTGACTCCTTTCCGGCCCCCGCCCCTCAGGATCAACGGGAAATCATGGTCGGGGGTCACATTGCGAACTTCCTGCCGGGATGGCAGGTTATAACCACTGACAGGTGGGTTCTTCAGTTGGTTGGAAGAGGCCACTTTATAGAATTTGCAGAAAAGCCACCCTCGAGGCCTCCTTTGCTCTCCCGGTACCCAGGTCAGCACAAGTCACTGATCTTGCAAGAAGTACTCTCGCTCTTGCAAAAGGGAGCGATAGAGTTCGTCCCGGAGAACCAGAGAGGACAAGGATACTATTCCCACTTCTTCCTGGTTCCAAAGAAAGCGGAGGACCTCCGTCCGATTCTGGACCTCAGCGACCTCAACTTGTCGTCGCCTACAAGAGATTCCGCATGGTGACTCTTCGGGTCTCATTCCATGCTGAAGCAGGACGCCTTCTTAGCGTCTCTAGACATGCAGGACGCATACCTGCACATCCCTATAGCCAAAGCGCACAAGAGGTTCCTGCGCTTCGAGTTTCTCGACCACCACCTTCAATTCCGAGCCCTCCATTCGGGCTGTCATCAGCACCCAGGGTCTTTACCAAATGCATGGCAGTCGTGGCAGCGTCTCTAAGGAGACAGGGCCATTATGTGTTCCCGTACCTGGACAATTGGCTTCTCATGGCCGCCTCCAGAGAGGCGTTGTTACAGGCGATCCAGAGTACCCAGGACCTGTTTCGATCTCTGGGCATCCTAATCAACCACGAGAAGTCTCTCCTGGTACCGTCACAGAAGCTGCAATTTATAGGCGCAGTACTGGACAACGTTCAGGGAAGAGCATTTCTTCCAGACGACAGAGCAAAGCGCATCAGATCCCTCATCAGGGAGCTTTCGTCGAACAAGACCGTCCCAGCCAGGTCGGTCCTTCGCTTGCTCAGACACATGGCTGCGGCCATTCCTACCGTCCTTTTCGCAAGGCTCCACGTGCGGGTAACTCAGTGGATGCTCAAGGTGCAATGGGATCAATGGCAAGACCACATGCAGCATCCGGTCAGAATCATGAACGCCGTGATTCGAGACTGGCAGTGGTGGCTAGACCCAGGGACACTCTCCACGGGCGTCCTATGTATAGCGCCGTCCCCGGAGGTAATCCTCACCACGGACGCCTCAGGTCTAGGGTGGGGAGCACACCTGGACGGGGTGAAATCACAGGGAAAGTGGACCTCTCAGGAGGCCCACCTCCATATCAACGTCCTAGAAATGAGGGCGGTTCTTTATGCCCTGCAGGCATTTCAATCAGAGATCCCGCCGAGTACTCTCCTGCTTCAGACAGACAACACGGCGGTGATGTGTACCTCAACAAACAAGAGCGCACCTCTTACCCCCTTTGCAGGGGAGGCCATGAGGGTGTGGGATTGGAGTAATCCGACAGTGCGAATCTGATCACAGTACATGTTCCGGGGTGGACAACACAATTGCAGGCGCCTGAGTCGCTCCCAGGCCAGAGTCCACGAGTGGGAACTTCTTCAAGAGGTAGCAGAGGATCTGTTTCTTCAATGGGGAACTCCAGAGTTGGACTTGTTCGCTTCCCCATCCAACGCAAAACTGCCCAATTTTTGCTCGCTAGATCCATGGCCTGGTGTTTTCTGGCGAGACGCGTTGTCCCTCTCCTGGGCGGACAGATTCCTCTATGATTTCCCTCCCTTCCCGTTGATCCAGAGAGTTCTTCTCAAACTGCGCAGGGAGTAAGCAACCATGATCCTTGTGGCCCCCTTCTGGCCCAGACAGATCTGGTTCCCTTTACTGATTAAACTATCCCGGGAACCTTCGCACCCATTGCCGTTCAGCTCCCATCTCTTGTCTCAGGAGGAAGGTTCACTGGTCCACCCGGACTTACGCTCATTGAACCTGCACGCTTGGCTCCTAGAGACATAGCCATCTTGCGTCACTGGGTCTCGCAAGAGGTTGCGGAAGTTCTTTCTGCAGCCAGAAAGCCGGCAACGCATGCGACGTACACCATGAAATGGCACCGTTTTTGTTTATGATCGCAAGCATGCGACCTTTCCCCTTTAGGTTGCCTGGTGAGAGCGGTGTTAGACTACCTGCTCTCCCTTTTCCGTTCAGGCCTCGCCTACTCCTCTATCAAGGTGCACCTCTGTGCCATTTCAGCCTACCACCTTCCGGTGGGACAGCGCACAGTGGCACAATTAGATGCCTCTCGGGAATTTTTGAGAGGGGTGTTACATGTTAGGCCACCCATTAAGGACCCAGTGCCTCCATGGGATTTGCTCTTTGTCCTGGAACAACTCACACTTCCCCCCTTCGAACCTGCCATGGATTGCGAGCTGCGTTTTCTGTAGTGGAAAACGCTGTTTTTGGTTGCTGTTACATCAGCGAGAAGAGTTTCTGAGCTTCACGCTCTCATGTGCAAAGAGCCTTATTTAATTTTCCACCGGGACAGAGTATCCCTGAAGACGAATCCTAAATTTTTGCCTAAGGTGGTTTCTACACTCACTCTCAATCAGGATATTGACCTGCCGGTCTACTTCCCAAATTACTCTAATAGAGGAGAGGCACTGCTCCACACCCTGGATGTTCACCGAGCTTGAGGTATTAACTCAACAGAACTAAACAGCTTCGTAGTTCGAGCAACTTTTCGCTTTCCTTTCTGAAAGGATGATGAGCCAACCAGTATCCAAACAGTCCCTGTCTCAGCTGGCTTGTCCAGTGCATCTCATACTGTTATGATATCAAACAAAGCCCCTCCGGGATCAGTCCGGATCATTCCACTAGGGTGTGGCCACCTCCTTTGCAGCACTCGAGCGTCTCCACCTCTGCCATATGTGCTGCAGCCACTTGGAGCTCTGTACATACATTTATCAGGCATTATAGCCTGGACATCGCTTCACGGCGAAGAGCCGGCTTCGGCCTGGCTGTGCTACAGGGTCTCCTGTCCTAGATTCAGGACCTGGAATGTAATTTCTAGTTTCCTCCTCCCAGAATGTTTGCAGCGTTACTGCTTGGGAATCAGTCCTAATGGTGTAACCTGCTGCAAGAGCTGTGTCTCGAAGTAAGATAGTACAGTTACGTAAGAACTTACCGTAACAGTAGATCTTCGAGAACAGCTCTTGCAGCAGGTACCTTCCCCTCCACCTTCTCCCTTGGAGGAGGCATGGCTTAAGCCCTTACTAACAGGAAATGTTTTCCCTTTGTCTTCTGACGGTGGATCCTCGGTCTCCCATTTCTGTGTCAGACTGCGGCCGGAAGTCTCCAGCGGGAGAACTGGGGAATCTGGCGGGACCGCCCCCTTATATACTACGTCCGACGTCTGAGGCGGGACTGACGTCGGGGGCGGTCCCCGCTGAAGATAGCTAGCTAGAATTTTTCCGTGGGTCCTGATGCCTGCCGGCTTCAGTCCTAATGGTGTAACCTGCTGCAAGAGCTGTTCTCGAAGATCTACTGTTACGGTAAGTTCTTACGTAACTGTACTTTCCTATGCCCCTTATGCACCACGAGCCTCAGTCTGTACACACTGTGCCACTCTGTATCCTTCCCCATCCGCCCCCCCAATACACAGGACCACCCTCAAGCTAACACATGCATACGCTGTGACCCTATCCCCCCCTCCCAGTACATAATAGTCCCTTCAGAGCCCCCAGACCTCCCATGCAGTTATGACCATCAGTTTCTCTGCTGGCATGGGCTTCACTGTACTACTCCCCGCAACATGCTCATTCATGGTTATCAGTCCTCCTACACACAATGGGCCTCAGGGTTTTCATGGTCTTCAGAACTCACACACACAGTGCCACTCTGGTCTCTTCACCCCAATACACAGGACCCTCCTAAAGCACACACACAAGCATACACTGTGCCACTCCACTTCCCCCAAATACACAAGTCAGGCCCATAAGTTTTCTCAGACCTCACACATAGTCAGCAGTACAGGCATTACAAATTAAAGGACCTGCTGTCCGTGTTACCACTGTGGACTTTGGACTACAGAGTATAGAGCAGGCCTACAGTAAAATAAAAGAACAGACTAGCTGACAAAGCTAAAATGGAAGGAAGAATGAGTACCGTCCACAGGTCCACATTACCACCAAATAGTGTTGGCGGCCACTACACAATTCCCTGGGCTGGTTGGTGTACTTCCAAAGCTCAAGAGTGCAACAGCGCCAAGCCTGCATCCATTCAAAAAAAAAAGGCTCCAACTACATGAAGTCCTGCTTTGGCACTGAAACTGCTGAGCTGGAAGGTGCAGGTCTCTATTTTGCTCAGTTGGTCTGTGACTGAACACAGAAAGAGGCCATGACAAACTCTCGACTCGAGTGCAAGCCAGACAACGGAAATTTGGTGCTGAAAGGAGACACTAGTGGCATGGGTATGACTCGTTTTAGACCAAGTCTAACCTCATGTAAATCCCAAACACAAAAGAGGAAGAGAGAAAAGTTGATCTCTAGTCAAGCAGGCATCCACAGCCAACGTGCCTATGACTGGCCAAATCATTGCTGTATGTGATAAATGTAAATGTTTTACATTAAAAACAAAACAAAAAACTGCAAAACCCATTAGGAACTGATCAGTCTTTAACTTTTATGCTCGTTTTGGTTTCCTCCTTACCTCAGCACTGCTACAGTGCCTGCCTGCCGTATCTCTCAATGGAACTGGCAGAAACTATTTGCCTGGCACACAGCAAGCTCAACTGTTAAGATAGTATTTCATATTTCTAATTAATACAGCAGAGTTTTTTTTTTGGGGGGGGGACACAGTTTACAGTTCTTTATTTAGACAGCAAGACAGCCGTCGAGACTAGTGATAATTGGTCAACTCATCCGCGATGACTGTGTCAGCTGAATAACTTGCTATGCTCCTGCTCAAAGTGGTGGTGCTCACCTTTTTCATTGGCCTGAGTAGAGAAATAGTTTTATTAGTTCTCCACCAATATTACTATGGTGATGACTGCATTCTGTCCTAGCCACCATAGAATACTATATAACTGGGAGAACCAATAAAATTCCATTTCCATTACTATTTGCATGGCATGCAGGCAGATTACTGAAGTTCTACAGTCAGTAGCTGTCCATGATCACCTTTCTTACAATAGCCCTGATGGCACATTTAGCGCAAATACCAATTTCTCCTGTTTTGCATGTACTAAATAAGAACAGACCCCACTGCACAGTTCATGAATGTATTTAAAAAAGAAAAAAAAATTGGCATCCAAAAAAGTGTGTGTTGGGGGTGCAAAATACATGTGTGCATCCCCTGTAAAAAAGTGGGGGGGGGGCCATGCCTGGTGCCCCCCCATATTAGCCACCACTGCTGCCCATTGCCCAAGATGCCATAACCAAAGAGGGACACTGGAACATATACTAGTACATTGTCCATGCTTGGATTTGTGGTGGAGTAAAATTCTGGACTTTATATCAAAGGCTGTTCGTAGACCACTTTAAAAGAAAAATAACTGTAATTCTGCTGGGTCAAGAGAATTTTATCAGAGGTTTAAAAAATGGACCCTAAATGTATGCGATTCGGGAACGATTGTAGCTAGTAAAATCCTTTTCAACGCCCGGGTGGCGCTGAGGTTGGCGCTGGGCGCCACACCTGCTACGCCCGGCGACCGGCTTCAGATATGGACTCGGGTTGCGGGGGCGGCAGGAAGGAGGATTGGCGTCCCCACGGATGCTCTCCTCCTTGAGGCGGGACACAGGGGTGTTTAATACACCCGGCAGCTCAGGAGAGCCAGTGGGAAGCTTGCAAAGCTCTTAGAGACATGGCGGCTTCCATTGGGGAAGCCGGGGAGGGGAGGACGCCACCAGGCACTTGGCAGGCGTGCGTACGCACATTCCGCCCGAGCCAGGCGTCCTCTGTGGGATGGAGGGGAGGGACAAGAAAACCGGAAAACCTCCCTCGGCGTTCCGGATGATGGCCGCTCCAGCCACCCAGCCTGTAATCACAGGCAGACCCCGCTGTGCAAAGGTGGTGCTCCGAGGAGGAAGAGAAAGGAGGTAGGGGACACCGGAGCACTCTAGGGGCAGACTTGGGGAGGGTTGGGTGACATTGAGCAGGGCCTGAAGGAGTGGAACTAAGAAGGGCGTCCAGGAGGGATAAAAAGAATAAAAAAAAAAAATAAAAAAATCCTTTTTCAAAAACGGAAGGATGGGTGATCCTCCTGGTTTTACTCAGTGGCTTAATCAAATGATTGCTATACAAAAATTTACTACACCACTGCCAGATTTGTACAAGCCTGTGAGAATATGTGGGCCCCATTTACCAAAATGCTAAAATCACCAGAATTAATACTCCACCTAAATTAAGCTTATTATAATGACGTGGTTCCAAGTCTAGAGGAAACGGTGAATGTTTGTCAAAGACCTAAAAAATATAAAGCTATAATGAGTTATCTGTTTCTACAGTATATTGCTTCCCTCTTGTATGCAGTTTCAATGTTGGATGTAAATTTATAGCTCTGCTTATGTTATTAAATCATTTGTTATATTTGCCAAATAGAAAAAGGATATACATTCAGTAAAAACCACCAGCAGCTTAACTTTATTTATTTATTTAGATTTCGGATAACACCTTTGAGCCAAGGCTCTTTTACAAAGGTTCCGCGTCAGACATTGATACACAACATAGCGGCAGTGTACATAGAATGAGACAACACAGAGGCAATATACATACAGTGAGACTCTGACAACTTTAGCAACTCGAGGCTTTGTCAGGCACAGGGAGCTAAGACTACTTACTCAAGATAAAACAGGGAACAATTACTGTAAGTTGATTGGAAAAGGAGACTAAGTAGAACACTGGAGTAGAGGCAGAGGAGATGAGAAAAGCTATAACTTGATTCAGTCTCAGTTGGTTTACATCTGTACTTTATGCCCCCAGCTGAAGCAGAAAACCGGAAGTATTCCTAGTCCTTGTTTCCCGTTCAACAGAAGCTTAATATAGAAACATAGAATTTGACGGCAGATAAGGACTGCTTGGCCCACCCAGTCTGCCCATTTCCCTACCTAATGGATAAGCTGCAGATCCTAGTTAACCAGCAGCCTACAGCTTAACATATGTGTAACTGTAGCTTAGTGCCAGCTTCCAGTATCCAGTGTACAACGCTATGTAAATGTATTTGAGAAAATCAAGCAAACATTTGGAAGATGGAAGTCGTTTTTCAGGTGAAATGGGAAGTTTGGATAGGCAGGCAACAGAAATCCCATTGACCAGTCTCCAACTGTGATGTTACAGCACTGCTGTTGAAAAGGAAAATACACATACTGTATACTGGTTTTCTGCACTATATTATTTAAAATTCTGCACACAGTGTTCTAAAATTCTGCAGAATAATATAAAATTCAGCAACATTATTTTTCAGCATATACAGCTTATTGAATATTTCGTCACACCAGCTTCTCTGTTTTGTTTTTAGGTCTGTTATTTACATAATAAAATGTATAATGTGAAAGAGTATTGGGGTATTTCTAAACAACATGAGAACTTTCTCCTCACTACATTGCATTTATGTGCTTTTCTTCTGGTTCTACGCCATATAAGTGAAAATGTATCAGCGACTCCAAATAGGCGAATTGCACATCGGCAATCCTGAAATGGCGATGTGCACAGTGCCGAAACCATATACAGCAACTTTCCACAACAGACTTTGCCCCCGGTAACCCCCATTATTTATATAATCAACTCGGGAGTGCCTGCCACTGTGGGGTACAAGGGACTATTCGGGGGCATGAAGCCGTGACGGAGAACCACCCACAGAAATATCAGATGGGGGAGGAGCCGTGACAGAAACTTAAAAAAAAAAAAAGTCCCAACAGTGACACACAAAAAAAAAATTCCCTCCAAACGAGCTCCATAACCGCGTTACCCACACCGCAGGCAGTATGCATGCCTCCACATCAGACAGCCAGCTGGAAACTGCCTGGCCAAACATACACCCATGTTCTGCCTCACAGTACCTCCCTGTTCTGGTCACTGTATTCTTCCCTCCCTGTTCCAAGCGCTGTATTCATCCTCTCGCTCTTTTAACCCTTGGAACTTGCTATCCTGTAACCATCGCTGTAAACAGAGGTGCTCAAATTGAGTCGCTCATATCACTGGATACCTTTTCTTCCTTGCTACAGTTTGACTTCTCTACAGTGTTGCCACTGTATTAGAACCCTAAAAGCTTTTCTTAGGCATGCTGTGGTATTCTGCACCAGTCTAAAAATATGTATGTGCTGTGTTTTTTCTGTGCATACAGAAAAACAGGAAACTGGCATGAGGGAAAATAATAATATGAATTCTCCCAGAGAAATACAGTTCTGTTGTTTCTAAACTGTATCCACTTTCAATAAGCATTTCACTTTAGCTTAGAAAATAAGTTCCAAAAATCCTGTAACACAGTTGGCTTACAGCAGTCATGGGGGGTGCCGGTATCAATCAACAGTCCACCGTTATGCTCACCGCTGCCTCAGCTCTGCTTGTCGCTGCTTGCAGTGCTTTAAAACCCCATCCTATCAAGGTCAGGCCATGACAGCCCATTTTCTAAGCTCGATAAGACCCTTTAGGGTGTGTGGTGTTGGGAGATACCCACACTTCCATGGCTGTGAGGCCCTTCACCTGGGGTATTAGGCCTCACTATTCCCCTGTGCGTTTGGGTATCCTGCACACCCTGCTAGGTCTTATCGCTTACTACTTGCATGGCATGTGGTGCAGTACTGAGCAGTCAGTGTACCGTTTAATCGCCTCCTGCTATTGTTTTCATCTTTGGCGGTGGTTTTACTATCCTCCTTTCTTCCGGGACCGCTGGTTACATCAGTGGATGCCTCAAGTGTGCCGAAGGTGAACTGGAAAGGGAATACCCTACTGGGAGGTTGAGGAGTGTTCGAGGTTGGCCAATATACTAGGAGAAGACTGGAAAGTATAACCTTCGGTTTTCTGCTAAAAATGATGGTAAATGACTGGCTTGACTTGGTGCTGGGTATTGCAAGCCCAATCTGTTGGGTAGGTGGGTTGTGGGTTTACAGCGTTGCAAGGGTCTGCACCTTATCTGTTAGGGAGCTGGTGGTTGAGGTTGTCGACCTCTAGGGATCCCCAGGGGATCTACTTGTTGGTGGGTTTGCTTGGGGACCCGTGTTAGCTGCTGTGGATTAGCACCCGCCGCCCACAGATTTTTTGGTTTACTCCCAGCCCCAGAGCATTCTATCCTTAGAAGAGGCCTTTGTTGGATTTTCCTCCCTGACTTTCTGGATTATGGTTTAACTGTCTACCTTATCTATTCGATTGGCAGTGAGAGTGCCATATGTTTATTTCCAAACTACACTTGGTGAGAGCATCTAAAGTTTGGAGTTTATCCTTCCATTTATGGGTGAAATCTTCAAGATATTTTCATCTGTCTGTTTAGGAGATGGGAGCTCCTGAAGGTTCTCTTAGTCTCCACTGGTGGTGAGAGACTCAGTGGGGCCTGGACAACCGAATTTTTCCCCAAATACTTCAGTTTTCTGTTATAGTGACATTTATTTGTTGATTTTGATGAATATTGTTTTAAGTGTTATTTTGGAATTTATGATTTAAAGTTTAATACTGTTTATCTACTGGGGCTGTGGGAGGGCCGAGGGAGGTGAGGATTTTGTTGATTTATTTTGTAGTTTGTTTTATTCTTCTGTTTGTTTTTGAATGGTTAATTTTATTTTATGGAGGTTGGATTTTTGAGGGAATTTTTTTTCTTTAATAAGTGATTTGTGTAATTTTTATTCTATTTTGTGTGTTGTTTTAGGTTGATAGTAGACTTGCTGAGGGACTGTTGGTTGATATTTTAGTCACCAGAATGTGTTGGAGCCCTGCCCCCATGGTTGTGCGGTGCGCTATTCACCCTCTGCTCTCTGCACCCTCCATCCCTTTTTCTCCCCTACTTTGCAGTTTGTAACTTACCAACGCTGTAGGGCACTGGGTATTGCTTGCAGGGGGAGGAAGAGGGCAGGGGTTTGAGAACAGTGGAGGGTGAATGAGCGGAGCCATTGTATCGGGGTTGTGGGATCCAGAAGACGCCCTTGGGTGAAATGGAACCAGGATTGTGGTCCCCTATGTCTGGTTTCCATACCCAAGGGCACCACAAAGTTTGGTGGGCAGGTGGTTTGGGTGGCCCGGGAGGTTCATTCAACTCGGGTGGTGTTATGCAATGCTAGGTCCACTAAAAATAAGACTGCAATTATTGCAGATCTTATTAGAACGGTAGACCTGGCTTACATCACCGAGACCTGGCTGGATGAGAACTCTGGCCCCATTCCGGAGGCCTTAATTCCAGCTGGATACTCGGTGATTCACCGCTCGAGATTGGATTGGGGGGGTGCGGTCTGTTTCAAGACTAAACTTAATCTCACTTAACATCAGGAGGCTGAGTCATTTGAGTGTACCGTGGTAGCAGGTGTAGGTTGTAGGACAGGGATAGAAATTAACTTTTTTTGGTACCTGCACTACGGTGCATGTGGCGACAAAAGTTACATGCACCACAGTCAGGTTACCTGCACCGGGTAGACAAAAATGATAAAACTTGAAAAAAAAAGATACTGAATTTTGAAATAGTAGTATATGGAACAACTGCAGTATATTTATATACTGTTCTACATTTCAGCGTCTTCTTCACTTTCCCAGCTTTTTTCTTCCTCTTTTCTTGAACCATAAGGAGCAATCTGAGGTCTCCTTGTTCTCTTTCCTGATGTCCACCACCTAGCTATGGCACTATCTGGTGAGTATGTGGACCCTGTCTCACTGCTCAGATTAATGGCCATTAAAGCTGACAGTTTCTGGTCTCAGGTTTGCCCTCCAGTCATTTTTTATTCGTGACATTAATGAGAAACCTCGTTCACATTCTGCAGTTGAAGATGGAATTATAAGAAATATTTTCAGCAAAGCTAGAATATCTTTGAGGTCATCCCTTTCTTCGGAGAGAACTCTACCCCACATAGCAGTGGAATCTAAAGGTGGATGGTAAGCTGCATTTAGGTTGTGGATATATGCTTTCAGTTCCGACCACTGCAAGAGTGCTGAAACAGCACTGTACCCCTTTGGTTCCAGAATGTCACTGTAGTAAGAAAATAATGACTTGACTTCTCGGTCTCCATACTCTGCCAAGGAATCTTCAGAGTTAGGCCAGTTAGACAAGTTGAAAATTCTCATTTCAGCAATGACAGGATCACTGACAAATTCAGAAAAACGAATTTCCATTTGATTTAATGTGGAATCCAGCACTTTCTTTACAATAGACACTACGCTGCTCTTGGCACTGTTTGCATCTTCGTCAGGATCTGATCTGCTGCTGCGTCTTGCAGAACCAGAGGAACTAAGCTCTACACCTTTGTAATGCAGCTTACCATCTACAATACTGATTCCTGTTTCAAGGCAATCAATAGTCTCTGAATCTCTAAGTTTTTAGTTTCTTCATGAGAGACAGAACTTTAGCTTGCACAGAGTCTACCATTAAGTTATTTTGATGGAATGTCAGCGTTAGTCTGGACATGATTGCTATGTAGAATTCTAGGAAGCTGACGAAATATAAAACCTTAGGTGATTTTATCTGCTTCAGAATTGCAGTGGTCTTTTCTCTTTTATCCCCTGTACCATTTACCGATAGGTCCTCCTGATGTGTAACAATAGCCGGATAATTTGTCTGCATCACTTTAACAGCACGCTGGTGGTGTGGCAGCCACCTTGTTCCCCCCAGTATTTACAGGGCGCAGTACCCTGATGCCCAGTGCCTCCCCCGCAGCCTGTAAGCCTGACCAGTTTAAAGCAGAGTGCTTATAGAAACTGTGCAATGAGGAAAGCAAATCCTCCACTGCAGTGTACAGGGGTGTCCCCTTGATCACGTATTTAGTGACCAACTCAAGTCTATGTGCACAGCAGTGCACCACTTTTAAAAGTCTGGCCTCCTCTTTCAGCCTTTTGGCTACTCCTGTTTTGCTGCCCATCATGACTGATGCCCCATCAAAACAACAAGCAACCAACTTATTTCTTCAGTCTGGTATTTGGAGGTCAATTTCCATGGTATTTTGTAATGTTGATGTTATACTTTCTGCGTCTGCCTTTTCAAGAGGCTTAAGCGCTACAAATTTAGTAACAAGGATGCCCTTCTCCAAGATGCGGAGATAAACTACCTCCTCTTCTGTAATACTTTTGTCTGTTGAGCCATCTGACAAAATAGAAAAGAAATCTTGCAATTTCACAAATGTGATAAGATCTTCCATCTTATCTTTGTAAATATATTCCGTGAATACTCTCGCTTGTTTGTCGTTGCAGTAGGTGTCACTGACTGAGACCCCATTCGCACGTAATAAGTTTACTTCATCTTTTAAATCAGTAAAAGGCCGTGATTTTTTAGCAAGAAAAAAAGTTGTTCTGAAGAGAACCTTCATTTGTTCAAATTCTTTTTCTTCCATTTTTTGGACAAGTTTCATTAATGGCTGCTCTGCAGGGGTTATAGAGTGAGCAAAAAATGCTTTTCTGGATGCCTCATGTAAATCTGATGACTCATGAAACTCTACATTTGCCTTTCTAAATGATGAACACCCATCCCGAAGGAATTATTTTTCAGATTTATCAAATAGTTCACACCACTCACATTTCATGATGTTCAATTCACTGTCATGCTTAGCCACTACGATTCTGTTTCCATGAGTCCACAAATTTATATGTTTTTTTCCTTTTTAAGGGGGGCTCTCCATCAGTTGTCTCATTAGTAGTAGGACTAGAAGGCTGCGGAGGAGACACTGAGGAGCACAGAGAGACAACAATGGGGCTAGGACTAGGCACGGGCACTGGAACATGAGAAGGTAGGAGGAGAACAGCAGCACATTCAGAAGTACCACATGAGTTAGATTCTGCTATAGACAGGCTGGAAGTGGCAGGAATCGAGTCGGATTCATACACCAGAGACTTGTCAGTGCCGGAAGACTGAGAACCTGTTGCTGTCACACAAGACTCGGAATGGATCTGGCTTTGATTGTGGTCAGCTGCAGGAGCTGCTGCAGCATCTGCTGCACTTTCAACGTTTGTTTTGCTAAACTTGTAGCAAAAAAGAGTATTCACTGGGTTGGGTAAAACTTTCTTGGGTGGCATGGTGTAATTTTAACAATGTCTAATAAACTGAGCTTTTTACAATTTGACGTCTCTTTTATGTTTTAATTTAAATGTCAAAAAAATTGTTGTCCGTCAGAATAGAGCGTGTCGTGTATTTTTATTACTTTGTAGATAAATTCTTTGCACCACTGACTGCACACTAAGTCTACAAGGCTTAGCTGGATCAGGCAGGATTTTTTAAGTTTTCTCACAAAATTAGTAGTATCCAATCCCAGTTAGACT
Source organism: Neoceratodus forsteri (assembly GCA_016271365.2). Classification (NCBI taxonomy): domain Eukaryota; kingdom Metazoa; phylum Chordata; order Ceratodontiformes; family Ceratodontidae; genus Neoceratodus; species Neoceratodus forsteri. Next base: position 825,324,170 of record CM057456.1, read on the forward strand.
GGCGTGGGTAGTGGACAGGACGGTACTCTAGGTAGCACACAAAGCACAGGGGATGCTCACACTCACTGCACAGCAGAGATTCTACTCTGCAACAATTATGGTAGAGGGTAAATTCCTTAAAATACAATAAGTCTGTCCTGACCTTACTCCACAACACAACAAGGCTCTTTCTTAGGCTGAACCAGGGCCAGGTTAGGTAGCCAGTGCAGTGGTGGCACTGTGACCGGTAGTAGTAATGTACTGTTACTGTACATTTATTTCTGTCAGTGTCTCACACAAAAAAAAAAATTTAACTTTACACTCAAGCCACAGACAGAGAGAGGGGACAGATCAGGACGATGGTTAGGTTATAATATAAACAATTTCAGACAGACACAGAGACACTGGACATACACATAATAGTACAGTACACACATACAGTAGACTAGGTAAGCCTTAGCCAGGTAGTCCTATCTACTGTCAAAATCAGTGTTTCCATATGCAGTATTATACTGCTATATTACTGCTACTGCGCACACACACACACACACACACACACACACAGATATTTATTTTACTCTGTTTCTGACAGACGCTGGAGAGACTGACGGATGGCGTAACTCACGCAGACACACACAACTCAGGTTAAATGACTGTGGGTCCAGACCAGAACAGGTTCATCAATTCAGGTAGTCTCAGAATGTGGCAAGGTTGTGGTGGGATTGGGAACTGGGGAAAACGAACGTAAGCAGCAGCAGAGCAGCAAACCCTTACTTTATATAAGATTGGGGGAAAAAAGTAACATCAAATCAAAACTACCCGTTGCCTAGGCTGGCTGGCTGTGAGCAAACTGCAATCTCACACTACCTTTGCTTAAAGGATTTATTTATAACACACACACACTCAGACACTGACTGGTATTTATTTAATGATTTCCAGGCTTTTTTCCCCTCCTCAGCTATTTAGTCACAGAATAACTTTACTGGACGGTTACTGGAGGAGGACTGGACTGAATTGGAGGTTGGAAGAGTCAACGCTTTAATCAAGTGTTATATAGGACTGAGCTGATCACTGACTGACCAGACCTACACCTCTGCTACAGCTAAGCTCGGAGCTCCTGACTGTTAATATATATTTAAAGAACTTTTACACAGACTGAAACACTCACTTGAAGTTAATGCCAAGGTTTTTTTTTTTTTTTTTGTTCTTTTTACACAAAAATAAATGACTGGGGATTGAAATCAATTGGGTGTGGCTATCGTCACTACTGGCTAGGCTAGGTAGGCTCTGAGAACCCCATAGTATTGCTTTGCTTGCTTGCTACCTCAACAGGCAGACCCTTTCTTTAGATTAGATTGGAAAATAAACAGCAACTGCTTGGGCTGCAGGAAATCTGACACTGAAAGGCAGTCTTTGCTTAAACTGGTTATTTTTCTATCACACAAGTATTTTTTATTTGTTTATGATTTCCAGGCTTTTTCCCCACACACATCTAGACAAACTGGACTGGTACTGCTGCTGGACTGGAGACAACAGTACTTCCTTTGATTGTTTTTGTTAAATGTCTGCTGGCCTGGGGTTGACTGACTGACCCACACACACTCTGAGGGATTTGTCTGCTGCAGCTCCTGCTGCTAATATAATAACTGCCCCACAAATAAAAGCAAAGAAACACCAGGTCCATCAAAGTATCACTAGTACAGATAATCTGAGACAGATAAATCCTCAGTTTCTTTACCTTTTAGATACTGTATATTCAACAAAAGCAACTGTGGTACTGCTCTCTGTTTAATTAAACCACAGTACTGAAAATCCTCTCCCTTGCTTGGGGTCGGGGTGGGGTGGTGAAGCCCCAATTTACTTTTGTTCTGTCTCTGACAATCTCCAGATACAAGTATATTTTCCCTTTAACTGCACTCTTTAGCTTACTAAACACCTCTTCCTGCCTGCAAACAGCTAAAACTGCTTTTTGTTGGCCCAGAAAAAATTTCAATTCCTTCACGGAGCTTCCCGCCTAGCGACTGTACTCTATGAAAACTCTATCACAACTGCATAGTTACAATGGATGCGCCTGCCTATGTGAACCTTATTGTACCACGTGCATTACAGAAAGAGACACACACATGGTACAATATAGTTAACATAGTGTGCCAGATGCCAGTCAAGCCAGATTTGTTGTCAGAGCACCTCCCCGAGTGACCGTCCCACCCCCGCCCCATTGGCACAACTCCCATGTCTAATCCTGCAGCGCGCCTGCCCCGCCCCAGTGCAGTGTCCATGCCCACCCCAAACCCTTCTACCCAGTCACCAAAAGCATCCCAGTCAGCCCAGCCTACTTTAATGTGGCATTCAAGTCCTGCTGCCAGTGTCCCCTCCTCCTTTGTGGCACTCCTCCGACCTCCAGGCTCCGGCTTCTGTTGCTCCTGCTGTTCGGGAGACAGGCTTTCTAAGATGCCTGCTCTCTCCCGAGTCATCTTCAGAGTAGCGCGCGCGCAATCTCGCGTCATCTAGTCAAAAAAATAAATAAAATCTGCCTGTGTAATCAGTACTGCGCCCCTAGTGGCGCCTCTTGGAATTGCAGCCTAAAGCACAAAATAACAGCACATGCACTATGGTGCAGTCAAAAAATAAAACTACTTGCACCAGCCTGTTCCTACTTGCATTTGGAACAGGCTGGGTATGTTAATTTCGACCCCTGTTGTAGGATCGCCCTCATCTACCGTCCACCTGGTGATCAGGAGTGGTTCCTTCAGGAAGTTGCGGACTTAGTCATCGATGTGGCATTTGAGTCGTCCAGGCTGATGGTCCTAGGTGACGTCAGTGCCTGGGTCGATGACAAACTCTCGCAGTTTGGACAACACTTCCTCCAGCTGATGACTTCTCTGGGCCTTACACAGATAGTTTCCACTGCTACCCATAAACACAGTCACTCTCTTGACTTAGTCGTCCTCCTGGGGATCGAGGCCTCTGACTTGGGGGTGGAACCAGTCAGATGGTCCGATCATTACACCATGGGGTTTAGTTTTCGTGCCCCCTCCATAGGCCTACCCCTGTGGAGATGGTCAGGTATCGCCCTTTACGAGATGTGAGCTCTGATAACCTGGCAGCGGTACTTGACCTAGCGACTCTCCCAGTGGAAAGCAGTGACCCAGAGACTCTCGTGGTGGCCTATAATTCAGCCATCTTGGTGGCTCTGGATGTCATTGCTCCAGTCCAAGTTCGCCCTCTCTCCCTTCGCCCTCGATCCCCATGGTTTGATGGGACTTTGAGGGAGATGCGGCGAGTAGGATGAAGGTTAGAGCTTTGCTGGCGGAAATCCGTCCTTGATGCCAACCGCCTTAGATTGATGGATCATTATCAAGTCTGTCAATCCGCAGTCACCCGTAAGAAGGCAGAGTTCCTGTCTGGGGAGTTTGTGGCCGCTCAGAATCGACCAGCTCAGCTTTTCCGACGGTAGACAGACTGTGCAAACCAGCTTGTACAGTTCGGGCTTTCATAAATAAGTGCGATAATCTTGCTTGATTCTTTGCGTCTGAGGTGGCCAACATTAGGGTGGTACTCCAGCTGACACACACTATGGGTGGTAATGTGGATCAGGCTGAGGCTGCTACCCATTGGTCTTCCTGGAGTACCTTTGACCGACCAGAGTTCACGGATGTCATGCGGATTGTCCAAGGTGCTCACCCTACGTGCTGTAGTTTGGACCCTGGACCCCCTTCCCTAATTTTGGGTTGTCTTGATTCCATCAGTCCAGTTCTAGCACGGATAGTCTGGTGGTCCTTGGAAACAGGTGAGTTTCCTGGCTTCCTGAAGGAGTCGGTGGTAACACCACTCTTAAAGAAAGCTTCTTTGGACCCAGACTGCCATGCAAACTACAGACCAATCTCTAACCTTCCCTTTTTAAGGAAGGTGATTGAGAAAGTAGTGACCATGCAGCTGAAGAACTATTTGACCATCCATGACATCTACGTACCCCTCCAGTCCAGATTTCATAAGAGACATAGTACTGAGACAGCATTGGTTCAGGTGCTCAATAATCTCCTGATGGCTAGAGACTGGAAAAAATGTTCCATCTTGGTTCTTCTGGATCTCTCATCAGCCTTTGACACTGTGGACCATGGGATGCTACTTGATTGCCTGAGGTTAATCTGCGGACTGTCGGGGACAGTTCTCAGGTGGTTTTCATCTTTCCTCACTGGAAGAACTCAGAGAGTGGTGACTGGGGTTTATTCCTCGGACCCAGTTTCTCTGTCTTATGGGGTTCCTCAGGGTTCAGTGTTGTCCCACATGTTGTTTGCAGTGTACATGCTGCCCCTCGGAGACATTGTAAGAAGGTATGGGCTGAGGTTTCATTGCTATGCCGATGATGCCCAGCTCTACCCATCTTTTGCCCCTGACCCAGACAGAGCTCTCTCAGTTTTTAACAGCTGTCTCACAGAAATCCAGAAGCGGATGGATTCCAGCTGGCTAAAATTGAACTCTGATAAGATATATGGTTGTAGATCCGGCATGCCAGATAGGAGGGTTGGGAGTGGGTTCACCCTCTGGGCTTTTTCTTGGGGCATCTCCCTCTCGTCCTCTGAACAGGTGCGAAACCTGGGGGTAATTGTTGACAAGGGGCTGACTCTGCATTCGCAGGTGTCAGCCGTTGTCAAATCCTCCTTTTACCATTTGAGGAATATCTCCACCTTGTTCCGTCCGATGATCTTCCTACACAGGTTCTTGCCTTTGTCTCCTCACACCTGGATTACTACAACTTCCTTTACCTAGGGCTACCTGGGGTGGAAATCCGCCGCTTGCAGCTAGTGCAGAACGCTGCGGCCCAGCTTTTGATGGGAATATCTAGATACTGTCATATTACAGCAGTGCTGCGCGGACTGCACTGGCTGCCAGTACAGTGGTGGATCACCTTTAAAGGCGGTCTTTTGACTTTTAAAGCCCTACACGGATTTGGCCCGGATTACCTGAAAGAGCTTCTGGTGCCCTGCTGCTCGGGACGATTGCTCTGCTCAGCCGACGAGGGGTTGCTAGAGATCCCGAGGGTTTGTTTGAAATCTTTCGGGGCCCTTGCATTTATGCACATGGCCCCGACCCTCTGGAATTCTCTACCATGCCAGTTATGGGAGTGCACAACCATGGAGGGATTTAAACAATCCTTAAAAACATATCTGTGGGCCCAGGCCTTCGGTGAATGTTGATTTTGTAAAGGCTTATTCTGTTATATTTATACTGTATTTTATGATTTGATAACTGATGTGTTTTAAAATTTGTTAGGCACCTTGACATCTTTGAAAGGCGCCCTAAAAATAAACTTATTATTATTATTACCTCCTTCCCACTGCTTATTTCTTGGAAGCATTGCGTACTGTTGGGTTGTGCTGTATTTTAAACTTGAGTTTTGGGCTCTAGCAGTGGCACTTGAAACCTGTTGTTGGTAGGAGAAGGCACTGCAGCCCATCCAGTCTGCCCTGCACTATCGGTTGTTGTTTATGAGATCCTTAGTGGCCCTTCACTCCCCCATCTCCTTTCGTCCTGATTTACCTAGTAGTCCCTTGTGTCTGTCCCATCCATGTTTAATTCCCCCAGTGATTTCATGCAGACAGCATCCCTTGGCAGTTTGTTCCACACATCCACCACCACCCTTTCCTTGAGGAAATACTTCCTGACATCCTTTGTACGTCCTCCCAGCTGTTTGTGTTCCCACTAAGTATGACCAACTCTCTACCATCTACTTTATCCCGTGGAGGTAATTGTACATCTTTGTCTTGCCTCCAGTGTGTTTTCGTTGAGGTCCTCCAGCCGTTCCATGTATGCCCTTCCCGGAGGGTTCCTGAGGTTTGAAGACTATGAGCCTAAAAACCAAGAAAGGTTGGAGTCTTCATTGGAGTGGTGGCGGGGAGTACAACTGTATGCTCTGTTACAGTATCTTTGAAAGTTTTACATTTGCTGAAAATGTCAAACTAAAAGAAGTGTTTAAAATGTAGAAATAATGCTTTTTTAGTTAGAGATGTGTGGAGCATAAATCATGTTTAAAATATCAAATCTAATTTTAATACCTTGCCGTATATGTGGGGGGAGAAACACTGATGTTTCTTTCAAATCTGTTAACTATTGATTTACAGAAATTCTTTTTTAGGGTTTCTTCACTTAAACAGGACCAGTATAACAAAATCCGGCCTTGACTTGTATACTGGTAGCTGGCACAATAACAGGTCAGAATGCTGCATCGCCAGTCAAGCACTGTGTTCAGTTGGAAGGAGTTGCACATCATATCAAAAGTGGCACCAAGACTGGACTCCTTCAGCAGGACTGGGAGCGCTGATACCTAATCAACATGGACAGTCAAGGTCTGAAGTCCTAGAGCACTTCAGAGCATGCTGTCAACATGTTTTACTTTAGCATCAGTGTCTTCCACAGTCCTGGTCTTATCTCAGCTCTCCCCCTTCCTTGATTCCACTTCTTTCTTTGCCCCTTACCAGTCTGGGTTCCATAAATAGCACTCCGCCTCCATCTGCCTCTTTAATGACACTGCTCATTCTGGTATGGATCAGGACCATATTATCTCAGACGCTTCTTTCGACCTGGCCAAAGCCTGCGACACTGTTGCCCACCACCTCCTCCTCACAAGCTTGCTGCAGCAGGACTCTCCATCCCCGCCTCTTAACTGGTTCCACTCCTACTTCGAAGGCAGGACTCAGAATCAGTTAGAATTGGTAATTCCAATCCCTCCCCCCTTCCAGTCTGCACCAGTGTCCCACAAGGCTCCATCCTTGGTCCAGTACTCTCTTCACTTTTCTTAAATGATCTGCCTGCTGCCTGCTCCTCAGCGTCCATTCACAGGAACGCTGATGATACAGTCCTGTTTGCCTCTGGCCCCTCTCCCTCTGATTTGCTGCCCAGCCTACAACTGGACTTTAGTAATGTTTAGTGCTGGTTACGGACAAATCAGCTGGCTCAAAACGCCAAGAAAACTGTCTCCATGACCTTTAGCTCTGGGCAAAAACTTGCCAGGGTTGCTACTCCCCCCTCCTTCCTTACCCTGGATGGGTTACCCATAGACGTCGTCACATCTTTCAAATACCTCGGGGTCTGGCTAGGCTGCCACCTTGACTTTTCTGAACATGTGGATGCCATTTGCAAAAAACTCCATCCCAAACTCTGCGCTTTACTGCAACCGTGGCTGCATCCTTCTGTAGGTCCGAAGAGCTGTTGTTCAGAAAATGATTCTGCCTTTATTTGACTATGGCGACTTTGTCTATAGTGCTGCTCCTAAATCCACCCTATCCAGACTGGACCCACTTTTTCACTCCTTCTGCCGTTTTGCACTGGGCACTCCGCCTCGAACTCACCACTGTTCCCTCTATACTTCCCCCTCCTTCCCTTCACTTGAGGATAGATGCCTGACCCATTGCACTACTTTCATAGCCAAATTCTGGCTGGACTCCCTCTCTTCTTACCTTTCCTCTATCCTCTCCCCACCCCCACCCTCTCACTATACCCTTCGCAGCTCCTCTTCCACCCAGGACCTCCTTGGCTGGCCAAGCAGCATTTTCCTACCGCTTCTCCAAACTCTGGAACTCATTCCCATGACACATCCAGTCTGCGTCATACTCCTCTCTTGCCCCCCAACCTGTCTGAATTCACCAGTCCCTCCTGCAACTGCTACTGGCACCCCCTAATTCGTCTGCATGCTTTAGCCCAGCATAGATGACCCACAATTTGTGAACCCTATTTGAACTTTGTACTAATGTGTATTGCCTGCTCATCACCTGTATTGCCACTCTAGTGTACTTAGGGTACATTTTGTGGACATATGTGTAAATACCTGTATATTACCTGCATAGTCTTGTATATTTGTTTCCTATATTTACTGTATACTGTATTTTTATCATACTGTAGCCCTCCTCCCCTTCCCGCAGGACACCTCTAGAAACAAGCTATTTCAGCTCAGTATGCCTTTTCTGGTGAAACTCTTCAAATAAATAAACATATATTTGGAGATCTGTATCAATAGGACAGAGCGCACGTAGAAGAATGTATGAACAGAGTGGCGAGGCAGAGAGAGAAAAGAAGAAAGAGTGAGCACAAAGTGAGATGAAAGAGCACAGGAAAGTGAGTAAAGGATGATGAGGGGGGAATGAAAAGAGAGGAAATTCAGAAAAAAAACTACAGTAAAAGCCCAGAAAGTGGTAGAAGACACAGACACCACCACATAGAAAGAGAGCAAGAGGAACGAAGGGTAAGAAAAAGAGCAGAGAGAGATGGTACAAAGAAAAAAACAATAAATGTGCCCTTTTCCATACAAGTAAGTAGAAACAAGTATTTATTTTTCTGTACCAGGAATAGTTGAGTGTGGAGAGGGAAAGAACACCCTTTATGTGAATATATTTATTTTTAAATTCAGCTTTTTGGTCCCCGCTGCTCCTCCCACCAACTGGCGACGGGGACACGTATGCATTACAGATTTTCCCTGATCCTCCCAGAGGCCCCAGCACACGACCATGTGAGTGTGTGGACGCACGCTATGCACCCCGTGGTGCCAATACTTTGCCTCCCCTCCCCGCTTATGCTACCTACTGGACCTCCACCCACTGGGAGCGGAACTATAGGGGGCGCCAACCCATCTTCACCACCCTCGGGAGAGGAGAGCTGCTCGCCGGCATGCTCATTTCCCCCCCCATGCAGCAGCAAGGAGCGTTTCCGAACTGAGGTCACCGGCTAGCCTCAGGTAAGGCATTCAGCGCCTCAACCCTCTGCACCACCGGCTGGCTATGTGACTATGTTTTTGAGAATAATGTATTTCATATATATATACAGTATATATATATATTTTTTTTTATTGTTTTTATAGGGCTTTCGTTTGAATGCAGCATGTCGTTTTAACGAGCAGCTGTGGCCGCTGGTAAAACTTTGAAGCACAATATTAAGACACAATTCAGGGAACTTCTCATTTCTTTATTACTGAAGACATCTCCATGAAGATAGGCTCTATATTCATTCAAGTTCATCCGCTCCTTCTGAGGCTTCCCTCCAGAAGTTCTAACCCTCTATCTACTGCTGAGATCAGAGACTGTTGATGTGGAAAGTACTTGTGCTACAGGCAAACGCCTGGGATTGACTAATGAACAGATGCAAGTGAAGCCGAAGGGAAAGTGAGACCACACTTGGATTACTGTGCACAATTTTGGTCACCTAGTGGAAGAGCAGAGATAGCTGCACTGGAAAAAGTCCAGCGGCGAGCCACCCGCCATATACAAGAGGCAAAAGGACAAGATTATCAAATGAGGCTAAATACTTTGGGTTTATACTCCTTGGAGTTTAGGCGATTAAGGGGGGATATGTGCCTGATCTATAAATCACTCATTGATCCCGGTTTATGGGATCTTTTGGGATTGAGATTTAGGGAATCATTGTGCACTACTAGGGCACATCCTCTACAATTGATAGTGGATTGTCCCAAAACAAACAAAAGAAAATCCTGGCTCACATTGAGAGTAACTAACATTTGAAATAAACTACCATTAGAGGCAGTAGCTAGTGACACCATGAATATCTTCAAGCATAGATTGGATAATTTCTTAATTAAACATAAGATTCAGGGGTATTAATATAACGGCAAGCAAAAGGACTATTGTGTACATAGCTCTGAATTAACCTATGAAACATGAGCCTGGGTTCTTGCAAATTTTTTTTTCTTCAATCCATTATTTGTCATTCTGGACTATCAAGGGCTTCTGTCTGACTGTCCTCCTAGCCTCGTCACCTGCTCTCCCCAGGTACTCACCCAAAATTCCAAGTTCTCCCATGGCCCTCCAGAGATCATGCTTCCCACCCCCTTGGCGGGAGCAGGATCCAGGCTAGAGGTTGGGTCTTAGTCAATGGTGTGGGCCTGCGAGAGGCGGGTCAGCATCCTGACGCTGTGGTAACTTTCCACCATTTTTCTCTCCAGAGGACTGTCTGCATGCAGTGACGTGGTGTGTGCATGTACAGTTGTGTGCAAATATGCATCAGCGTGCACAGAATTCCCCAACCCCTAGGGCAGCCTCCGCTGAGCTGCCGTCAATCAGCAGAAGGCAGAATCCCCCATCCCAGTAGGAGGAGAGCTTCCCAGTGGAATGCTCACCACCCTTCCCCTGCTGGCCCTCTGCGACCTTAGCCTATTCCAGAGCTCGTGTCAGTGGAGTAGCAAGCAGACACTGCTACACCACCTGGCAAGCACTGGTTGTTGCGAATTCCATTAGTAATAAAGAAGGAGGAGGAAGAGAAATACAGTAATATATGAAATGGAAACTGATTTGTGTGTAGATACGGGCCGGGATTTTCAAAGGGGTTACACCTGGCACAACAAAGTTGCACTGGCGCAACCCCGCATTGCGCCCCGGCAGGATATTGAGAAGGCTGCCTGGTGCAGCGCAAGTCCTGATGTGCCAGGGCACAGTGTAATTGTATGTGGTGCAGATGCAGGGGGCATGCTCATGCATATGCAGCACATTCCGATATTCAGCTCAGGATGTGCGGCACATATGCCAGTGCATCCCTGCATTGCGCCGCAGAGGTGGGCTCAAAGTTGAGCCTGTGAAACAGTGTAATATCTCCTGGCCACCCACAGGCAGGCTGCTGTATTGCAGGGCGCAACACAGCAGCCGCTAGCCGTGGGTGGCCGCACGGCCACCCAGAACACCATCATGAAGCACCCACATAACCCTGGTAGTCTAATGGCACCCCCCTCCCTCCCGTGTCCCTGATCGGTGGTAAAAGAAGATTTAATTAAGCCCTGGTAGTCTAGTGGTACCCCCCTCCCTCCTGTTGCCACGATCGCAGTATGGATCCATAAAACACTTCCCTGGTGATCCAGTGGCACTTCTCCAGTTCAGACAGACAACATGGTGGTAGTATTTTACATTAGCAAGCAAGGGGGAATGCACCCCTACCCCCTATGCAGGGAGGTGATGAGAGTCTGGTACTGGGCACTGGAGCGTCACATCTCTCTGTCCGCAGTGCACATTCCAGGCATCCCAAACAACTTGGCAGACAGCCTAAGCAGGTCTTGGTCCAAGGCGCATGAGTGAGAGTTACTACAATCTGTGGCAGACCAGCTCTTCGACACATGGGGTCATCCAGAGCTGGACCTCTTTGTGTCCCCACGCAATAGCAAACTGCCAATTTCGTGCTCATGAGAGCTCACGCCTGGTGCTTTCTGGCCAGACGCATTGTCCCTTTGTTGGGCAGGGAGGTGTCTTTACGCCTTCCCTCCCTTCCCTCTCATTCAGAGAGTACTGTTGAAGTTACAGGCCAAGGGGTCTTGGATGATTCTAATTGTCCCATTGTGGCCTCGGCAGATTTGGTTCCCACTACTTCAGCGGTTGTCCTCGGAACCTGCAATTACACTGCCAATATGCTCGCAGTTGCTGTCCCAGGATTGGGGCAGGCTGGTCCGTCCAGATCTCAGGTCTTTGCACCTTCATGCTTGGCTCCTGCAAACGAGCAAAATCAAGGTATGGGGTCTCCCAGGAGGTGGCGGACATCCTCGACTCGGCGAGGAAGCCCTCTACTAGCTCCACTTGTGCTATGAAGTGGAAGCGTTTCTGCGTATGGGCGTCATCTCACCGTCTGGACCCCCTTACCTGTCCAGTGAACTCAGCAATGCAGTATCTCCTCTCCTTATACCAACAAGGCTTGAGCTACTCTTCGATAAAGGTGCACATGTGGGCCATTTCTGCATATCGTGTCCTCTTGAGGGATAGAACCTTAGCCCAACTGAACGTGGTCTGCGCCTTTTCATGGGGTATTCTGCATATGAGACCTCCCATTAAGGATCCTATTCCTCCCTGGGACCTCCTGTTTGTGTTGGAAAAGCTCACTCTTCTCCCCCCCCCTTTTGAGCCAGCGGCTGATTGTGAGCTGCGTTACCTTTCTGGAAGGTTTGTTTTTTAGTTGCTGTTACCTCAGCTCGAAGAGTTTCCGAGCTCCAGGCTCTGATGTGTAAAGAGCCTTATTTGGTTTTTCACAGGGAAAGGGTTTCCCTTTAAACAAATCCTAAGTTCCTTCCCAAAGTGGTCTTGGAGTTGACCCTTCACCTGTCGGTTGACCTTCCAGTTTATTTTTCTTCCCCTTCCAATAGGGGAGAAGCTCTCCTTCACACACTGGACGTTCACAGGGCGCTGAGGTACTACCTTAAGCGCACAGCTACACACCGTAAATCGGAGCAACTGTTTGTGGCCTTCACGCCACAACACTTGGGCAAACTGGTATCTAAACAGACAATTTCTAAGTGTCTTGTCCACTGTATTGTGTTTTGCATGAAACTTACTCCCGTCCAGAGCCTGGTTGGGGTCACTCCACCACGGGAGTCTCGGCTTCCTTTGCCGCCTTGAAGATTGTCTCTATAAGAGACGTCTGTGTGGCAGCCACATGGAATTCTGTGCACACTTTTATGAAGCAATACAGCCTGGACATTGCATCCAGATCCCATGGCGATTTTGGCTTGGCTGTCCTTCAGGGACTCCTGTCCTGACTTGCTGTGTTGTCAGCTTTATTACCATCCTTCCTCCTCCCAGGGTAAGGCACCTCCTTGGTGCAGAACTGCTTGGGATTCAGTCCTAATGGTTATAGCCTGCTGCAAGGGCTCCCACTCGCAGTAAGACAGTACAGTTACGTAAGAACTTACCATAACGGTAGATCTTCGAGAGGAGCTCTTGCAGCAGGTGCTACTTTCCCGCCCTCGATCCCCTGAGTGAGATGTTCAGCATATCATCTACAGGCTTCGATTCTGTCTCTCGTTAGGGCCCGTTCGCGGGTCTTGGTGGGGGAACTGGGGTGGAGCCGGGGGCCGGCCCTTTATGTACCGTGACCGGCGTCGGGGTGGAGCCGATGTCAGGGGGCGGTCCCTGCTGGATATTGCTAGCTAAGATTTTTCTGGTGGGTCCTAAGGCCTGCGGCGTTAGTCCTAATGGTTACAGCCTGCTGCAAGTGCTCCTCTAGAAGATCTACTGTTACGGTAAGTTCTTATGTAACTGTACTTTCTCTGTAGCTCAGACTTGGGGGTGGGGTAGGTGGCACTAGAGACCTTTATTGACATTCATGAATCTCTGCCCTGATCTAGGGTTAGGATGTCAAAGTGACCATTTGAATGCTTAGCTACAAACTATAGCCAGTAGCCTGTAAGACCCTGTAGCCCCAATTAGCACTTATGTTGGTCAGGATGTTGGTGTGATTTGGCATCTTCATGTCAGTGAGGCTCTCCCTTATAGGAGGCTTATATTGGATTTGTTACTTAAATTTTAACCTTTTGTTTTAAATGGAGGATTTGCACTAACAATGAACTGACTTTTTCACTTCCTGCAGCTGTAAATGCAAGCTTTTTTTTTTTTAAACTTTGTTTATTGCATTTAATGAAGGCAATGACATATAGTACAATCGTCTGTAAGGCATCACATTAGAAGAGAAGTACAGATACATCCAATGTATAAGGAACTGATAAGCCTATACAGAGTTATGTTAGGCAGTGAGGGGAAAAACAGAATAAGCTTTATCCAGATCGATACAATTAAAAAACGAAAGGCTGCAGCCATCTAAGGCTTTTGGGGCACCAGTCCAAAATAGAAAGATCAGTCTGTAATGTTCAACACTCAGCAGTCAGTGTTGATATGTCCCCAGATCCAGAAAGGTTACATTTAAATATTTAGTGCCAAAAGAACTGCCTTCATATTCCATCTTTAAACAGTATTCCAACAAGCAATCATGAGATTAAACAAGATACTCTGGGTACATGGTTCCACAATAATAGTTACATACAGAGAATAAACTTAAAGTCTCTCCCTAGAAAACTTATTTAGAGAATACCATATAACCCAGCAATACTCTGTCCTATATTTTTAAATTTAACTAGAAGCAACAAATTTAAAACGGTACTTAAGTTTGACCAAAGGATTAAGGTCCAACTCAGGTCTCCTCGTCCGAATCTTTGGTGCGTTGACCCTCCGCAGCCTGAAATTCACGGGCAATTGCCTCCACCTTCTTCCCGGCCTCTGTCAGATCGCTTAACTGAAATGTGAGCCCTCCGTAATGGATTTGAAGTCTGGCCGGCATTAGGAGTGAGTGAGAGATCCCTAGGCCTTTCAACCTAGCCTGAACAGCGTCGAATTTCTTCCTCCTGGTGCGAGTAGCAAAAGAAAGGTCAGGGAACAAATGAATCGTAGCCCCTTCATAGGAGAGCCCCTCTGCAGATCTTGCAGCTTGCAGGATAGTGTCCCTGGCCATGGAGTTTACTGTAATCAACAGGATCAGCCACGGCATATCTCCTCGTGGACCTGCTGATCGTGGGGTAATCCTAAAAGTTTTCAGGAGGTAATCTGCTAGTAAATCGGCAGGTAAATTTAATACTTCAGGGAGCCAGGATTTTAGAAAGGTTAAAACTTCCACCCCTTCAGTCCCTTCGGGAAGCCCTATAATTCTCACATGTGAAGCTCGATTAGAATTCTCCAAGGCCTCAAGCCTATAACGTAGTTGGGCATTCGCCTGGACTAACTTGGAAGTCATGGCCAGAGCTTGGGTAGCCGATTTTTCTGCCATTGTCGCAGTATTTGAAATTAGCTCAGTCTTGGCATCTTGCTCTATAAATCTCTGGAATACCTACTCTACTTTTAGGTCGATAGCCTGCATGGCCGACTGTAGAGCTTTCCAAGGGGACTCTGATCCCAGTGTCTGTGAAGTAGTTGCGGCCTGGTCTGGTACGGCTGCTGAAGTTTTCGCACCGCTCCCGGTCGCTTTCTGGTTCTGACCCATAAGTAAGTTTGATATCTATGGACTGCTGATACTTTTGTCCATTCAAATCTGGACTTCAAGTCACTTTTGTGCCACTTGTTGAGTGTTTTTAAATAGATTTTGCTTCAAAATGCAAAGAGCTATCTTCAGGAACATCTTGCCAGATAGCTGCTCAACAGTGCCCCCCGTAAATGAAAGCTTTAGATATTTTTCAAGAATCAGTCTTCTCCACAGAGCCCTACTCTTTAGTCTTAGGGCCATAGGTGCTGTCACTCCACAGGAGAAAACTTTTTAGTTAAGGTGCTGATGATGTTCCTTTTCCTTCAGCTACTGGATGCTGGAACTCTGTGCACTGAAGATGGGATGATCTGTCTCACTATTCAGGGCAAGCATTGACACACCTAGTTTCAGGAAAGGTCCCTGGACCATTTCCACTGGTTCCCTTTTTGCTCTTCATAGCTGATAGAGGTTCTGAGCCCCCCTTCCCACCCCAAAGCTGGGTCATAACAGAGTCTCTAGTGGTTGCATTGGGTGGTCCTTCAGCCACTTTTGGGCGGTGGCAGGAGGACCCACCATGTTCCAGCAGCTGTAGGTGACACACCACTTAGTCTCCTGGGTTAGCACCATCCTCACTGCCAGCCACAGGATCGATGACATTGGTGTCCAGTATCAGACCCGAGTCAGACATCTACACTGCTTGCGTGGTCACTGGCAACTCAGTGTGGCATGTGGGTCAACACTGCTAACAGTGCCAGTGCTGGTGTCATGGCCGTTGATGTTTTTGACACCAGATCTGGAATACTTCCTGCAGCAGGGTCCTTCAGAAACTTGCCAGTCATCATGTGGCCAGAGGCTTTCAGTTTTGACACCTGTCCACTTGCCACCACCGGTGTTGGTTACTGGATTGGGAGGTTTTACTTGCTTCTCCTCTCAGGTGAGGACCCCATGTTATACCACAGAATCCTGGACTGGGCTTGATTTTTTTTTGTGGATCCCCAAGCCGCCAGCATCCCTTTTAGGCTGCTGCCGCCAGGGTGTCGGTCTGTTTATAAGTGATTGAGCTTCTCAGGCCCCTGCACCAGTTGCTGAAGCAGCAGTTCCACCAGTGGATGGAGAATGTGAAGTGCTGGTTTAGGGAGACTAACCAAGTACTCTTTGCAGTGCCTTCCCCAGCTACATCTGCGAGTGGCATTCTGGCCTCCTCATCTTCAACGTTCTCCTCAGAGTAGGACGAATCCTCTATTCATAGCTCCTCTGCAGCTGAAGATGCCCTCTTTTAGAGACCTGTGAGGAGGATGCAGGAGGAGCTGGAATGGCCCTAGCTAGTGGGTATTAACCCTAATGCCATGCCACTGGCTTATTGGGTTTGCCCAGTCAGGACACAGTCCTGATCCCTTCCTGGCATTCCACACTGGGACAGAGTCACCCTAGTAGTCTGGAGGCATCCCTTCACCACCACCCTGCTCCAAGGAACCAGCTAACTAGATACCTTGGTAGATACCGGTTGCATCTTTTAGAGATCTTGGTCAACCCATTGTGGGCTTAATGTCTGTTCAGATGACATTGAGTAGACCGAATCCTGTGACTTCCCCCATTCGCCAGATGCATGCACTGCTTTCTGAGATGACTGCAAGTAACAAAGATCAGGTTGGCTTTGGTATAGCTACTAAAGTTAAGGTGGAAGGCTAGCACCAGACTAGGGAATTTTATGATGCTTCCAAGGTGACCTCCTGCTCACTAAAATCTGACATTTGTCTCAGATAGATGTCATGGTTATGCTTGTCCCAGTTAGGTCTGGTTACCCACCATAAAGTCCTTACCCCTTTATGGGGAAAGTCCCTTTCCCCCAGTGGGTAGTGCAGAAGCTGTGGGTGCCAGCTATCCCTCTGGTCCACCAGGACCACCTCTTTTGCCCATGGGTGAGAATGAGCTACACGACACTCCTCCTTTCCTTAGTGTTCCCCTGCTGAAGATTGAGAGGCTCACGTATCTTTAGTTCAATCTGCACCTCCTTTTAAAAGGAACTTGCTGCTCTAAAAAGAGTGGGGCTGTATGGAGAGGATTGATTTTTGGCAGATGCCAAAAACTAATGATCTAATTAGTCATATATACAGTTGCAAACTCACCATTTGCCATATTCGTAATACCCCAAGCAAGTTTATTCTATAAAATGCCCTCTTGTATAATGGCTAAAAGGAGGGTATGAACAATTTTATGTAGCAATACAAGAAAACAGTAAATTATCAGGCCAGACTGGAATCTGACAGACTGCCTGCCATCCTTGCCTTATAGATGTGTGTTCATGACTGCACTTATTCCAACAAGAGATGGAACGGCTGCTGTGCCTCACAGAGATGAGCTAAGTATAGTTACTTAAGCAATATACCATGAGAGGGTGTGGGTGATGGCAGGATTTACCCACATCTGGTGTGTTGTTTGGTCATGAGGCCACAGGCCGAGTGAGCAAAACGCACCAGGTGTGGGCAAATCCTGCCATCACCCACACCATCGAGTGGGATATTGCTATTATACAATGAGTCTCTTTAGTATTGTGAGGGGAAAAAATGTATTTTTTTAAATTTTAATTATTTTTATTTAATTGATTGCTGCGTGAGGAAAAATAGTCCCAAGTTCCTACCTGCTGCTCAGCTTATAGTGGAGCTGTACCTCCAGTTTTGTCTCTCTCACCTGTGTCGAGGGGAACAGGAAAGACAGCCCATAGCAGGAAGCTCATGGGAAGAGGTGAGCTGGCTGAATGTTTTGAACTGTCACGGAGGACAGATTTGCGGTTTGCAAAACTTTTTCCCCCAGCTCTCATCCGCGCTGAACACATGCCTAGTGGAAATCTCCCTACTAGTGGAGGTCGTTCAATGTGGCACCAAAAGTAAGGGAGGCTCGTGCATGCCTCCCACCATGTCCCGTTCAGATACAGATGTATGTTAAGAGATGGAACAGTTCTAAAGCACTGAAAGTGGTTGTTACTTAAAAACGAGGGCTACAAGTTGTAAAACTGGGGTGAAAATCTGAGCCGTGATACTGCACATGCGGGTATCGTCTGGCATATGCAATAGTGGATGTCCAGTATCACGGTGCATCTTTTTGGCTGTGAGTTTTACAAGTTGTAGCCCTCGTTTTTAATTAAACACCACTTTCTGTACAACTGTCACATCTGTTGAAATATGCTTTTAGATGAACGGACATGGTGAGAGGTGTGAACGGACTGCTTCTCCCATTCGGGGCAAAATGTGGAGTACCCCGTTGTCACAAGTGACTTTTTCAGAGCGCATTTTCTTTTCTTCTCAGAGTTTCGGGCGGATTTGTGAATTTTTTTGCATTGCTGTTGTGGTTTTGCCGTGACCAAATATGTTGCTTTTTATGTTTGATGCAGGGGTGGGGTCCACTTTACCGGGAGGGCAATATGGTGGCTTTGCTGTCTGTTTTTTTTGGGGGGGGGTCACAGGGATTTTAAAATTATGTGGCTGGCTGGCAATTCTACCCATGGGGTGATGGTATGATTTACATGTTGTAAATCATGCCAGCCAGATAATCAGGAACCAGGATTATAATAGTCATTGTATAATTAAGCAATAAGCCACGAGGGGGTGTGGGTTATCGGGGGATTTACCACGGCTGGAGTGGTTTGCCCACGGCGCAGCCAGTGGGTAAATCCCTTCCAGCCGTAACTCTAACAACCCACATCCTCAGAGTGGCTTATTACATTATACCAAGATTCATTCTTTTACAATAATAAAATACAACTTTTAAAGAGGTTGCTTTGTGATTTTATTTTTATTCTATTTATTCCTGGGCTGCAGATGGGATGGATATGGCTGATCTTCTTTATTTTCTTATCAGCCAGTGATTATCATAGGATTTACACCGGTGGTAAACTGCCAGCCTGACCATTTCATTGGCTGTTCACTTATGTCCATGGTATAATTAAACAATAAACCACTCCAGGGTATGTGTTATGTTAGGATTTACCCATGCTTGGTGTGGTTTGGTCACAAAGCCGGAAGGCCTGCGGCCTTGTGACCAAATCCACACCAGACTTGAGTAAATCCAAGCATAACCCATATCCTGGAGTGGTTTATTGTGATTATACAATGTCCCCTTTCATTTTCTATATCCAAAAAGTAAACAAAATTCATTTTTTGCCAGTTTTGATGATTTTTTTCACTGAATTTATTGTTTTGTTAGGAAAAACAGTACCCTGTTGCTAGATACGGTACATAGAGCGCCTCCCGCTCCCCATCCTCAACTGACAGAGACAGGTAAAACTGTTTGAGTTTTTATTTTTTTGTTTAATTTTTATATATTACTCAAAGAGCACAGTCATTGAGTAAGTGCGAGAGCTGCTGCTGACTGTTAGACCTCGTGCTCACTCTTACTTCCAGGAGGGTGACTGAACTGAAGTTGGGGGTTTGGAGGTAGGAGAGTGGGGCTGAGTGATTCTCTGTAACAGTAGGCTGAGAAAGAGAGAGATCTGTTGTCAGTGGTGTGCTGTGGGAGTAAATGTCTTGGTTATGGGGCTCAAGCAAGCTGGAGGGTCAGTGTAGCAGGAGTCTCTAGCTGTCAGGGAGAGAAGAGAAGGCTGTGATCGGAGAACTCGAAGCCGCGGTCTTAGTTTGGCCCAAAGTCCATTTCGGAGATATGCGTTATTTATGATACTTCAAGTGGTGTATTATTTGTATGGTGTTATCGGAGTGGAAAGTCAGTTTCAGATATTCTGTGTTTATTAATTTGAAGCTACAGTGTGTATTTAAAAGTCGTGTTTTGTTTTTTTTTTTATCTCAGCCAGTATGGCTGCTTTTCCCTTTGTGTTTTCGGGGGTCAGAGTAATTTTGAAAGGGGGTGATTCCAGATGCCGCTGACTGGCACCTTTTGCTTGGGTTATACCAGGATTTACCTTGGCAGAAAGGTGCCAGTCAGCCAATCAGAATCCTCCATTCTTGGACCCCATTGTATAATTATATGTAAAGATGCCGAAAGCAGATCCACTCAGACTCAACGTTTGTTGCTAACATCAGTGGAGCTCAGCAAGAGATTGCAGAAGTGTGCAGTAATGTATTCATACCTGCAGCCAGTTGGGCTAAAATGGGGAACATACTGCACCATGTCATTCTGGGGAGAAAGGTAAGTGAATATGGTTTGACAGGAACTACAAATGACAGAGCATGACTTGTAGTCTTTGAAGAAACTTATCTCCATTTTTTGTTTCTGTATAGAAGTTTATAAATGCCTATTCAGATATTTTATGCCAATAAATAAAACCTCAGAAATTCACAGATTTGGCTGAGTGGAATTAGTCAGATTTTATCTTGTCAAAGTTTAATGTAGAGAGAATTGAAATCCAGCTTGGGTAAAATACATTTGTAAGTAACACAAGAAACCCCATTGTTGTTTATGGTCTCCTTTTACAGTATCTGCAATGCTGCTTTTTTTTCTGTGTTCTAGTATGCAGTTGAAAATGAAGAGCTCACTCAGCACCTGGGGGCAGCAAAAGATGCCCAACGGCAGCTCACAGCTGAGGTAACTAACCACAAGTGTATAATGCAGCATTTAAATGAGCATTTCTCCTGAAATATTTAAACAAACTGCTTTTGTGTGGTTTTGTAACTCTGCTGGGCAAGTGAAAGGAGCTATTCCTTCCTCTGTTATTATCAGTCCTGTTGAAATTCTGGGATCTAGCTACAGTACATCCTGCCACAAATGCAGGTCTTTATGCCTGATGGAAAAGTACAGTAGAGGAAAGGGTTACTTGGTTTAAGGGAATGTACCTTTTTAGAAAGGTTTGCTTCACGTTAGCTTCAAAGCTGCATATTAAGCCAAAGTGTGTTTATCTCTATGCCTCTAGTCCAGACTGTGTACTGCAGTTTATGAGGAATTTCATTGGCTTTCGGTGGCTTGTCAAGTTCCATCCATGGTGCACCCCCCCTCAGTACAAAAATGTTTTCATAGGTAATAGTCAGTTTTTCTATAGGGCTTGGTCAGCTTTAGTCACTCTGTCCTTTTTCAGTCAAACATGCCTCCTTTAGAAATAATTTAAAGGGCAAGAACCTAAATACAAAAGCCTGAAATAAGGGTTAAGCTAAAAAGTTATTGGTTATAAAGTCATGACTTAAAGCAAAACAAAATTACACATACCCCAGTAATGCAAGGCATAAAGGGTAATATATGCAGATCAGCATGCAGGAACTTATGCTGCATAGGCTTCTACACAGGATTGTAAGGTGTCAAAAGGCCTCACAGATAATCTGCAAAGGCCAAACCACAGACATGAGCGTTGGGCTCATCAGTGTGATATAGCTGCTGCCTTGTCCTGGGAGGCAGGGTTGACCAGTCAGGTGGTGCAGTTTACCCAAACTGTTGTCATCATTTGGCCGCGTTTTACAGTGGACTGAGGCAAGTGCTGTAGCACGCTGACGAGTCCTAAGAATGATTGCTGCTTTCGGCCTTTGCAGATTGTTTGTAAGGCACTTTACCATCCTGATTAAAGGTTGTCCAGTTTAAAAAGGATTGTTCGTATTTAATACCCATAACGCCTTGCAAAACGGGTTACTGTATGGATAATTTTGTGATTCTTCAGAAGTAGTTTTTGCAGTTAAAAACATTTCTACTTAGAACTGGTGCATCAAGCAGAGAGAAATACAAGCAAAATACATTTTATGATGATCAGATCAGATTCAGTACATAGGTAGTTAGAAGTAGTTACTGTAGCCATCAATTCTACATATAGCCAAGCATGAGATAAACATGATGGCCCTTGTGATAATATTGACGGATGGAAGTGTCTGACTTAAAGTATAGCTTGCTATGTACCACTGTGTTATTGCATACATATATTAATTCATAACCTTGAGGGGAGACCTAAGGAGAGGACTATCAGATCATCCGCATGGTATCAAGGGGTAGCCCCTACACTGGGCTAAGTGGTCAGGGGGGTCAGTTTACTGCTTAAGAGATATTAGTGCAAAATGAATCCCATATCCTGTAGAGTACTCTTGGTATTTGAACAGAGCTAAGTGGCTGAGATGTTCGTTATTGGTGACTTACCCCCCTGTTTTGTGTATCCAGTCTGAGAGTGAGGGAATAGCTATGAACCTCCATCTCTGTAAAAGGAGGCACTTGGCTTCACTGGTGGCAGCTGTCACCCACTTGAGTTGGTTAGGATATGAGTGAATGGCAGAAGATGCAGATGCCAGAATAAAGATGCAGGGAGGGCGAGAAAGGTAAGGGAACCCTGAGGACCTTCTAGCAGGTGTCGTGGGCACCTTTCCAAAAGTCTTGTTTAACTGGGCATGACCAGAGTATGTGTAATAGAGAGCTATCTGAGGCTAGACGTCTCCAACATTGGCTTGAAAGGAGGGCACCTAGCTTATACAGAACCTGTGGAGTTCTGTACCAGAAATGAAGTATCTTGTTCTGGATTAGCTGGTTCTGAAAGATCCTGTGAGCCAACACTGTTTTCAATCCAGAATGATCTTGCTCCCAGTGTCATTTAGCAGTCTGAGTTGTCAAGCATTGCACCCCTAAGTGCCTGATGTACATATCCTGTCCTGCTCCTAGCCAGCCTGAGCCACAACTCGGGGGGACGATGCTGAGAGGGATGCTTGGGGGAACCTGTCAGAGTAGCAGTTGGAGAGCAGTTCATAATTGCAAACATTTCCAGTGGTCCTGTGTATGGAGCCCTCTTTATGACACAGAAATTCAAAGGACTGGAGCTGTCTGGTTTGAGGTAGAAGGTCCACAAGACGATGTATGCCTTGGAGTTTCCAAGGTTCCCATATGATATGTCTGATGCTCATCTTGATGTGGGGCTTGTGCCAGAGGTACGTAAGTTCAGAGGGGCAGAAGTCTGTTTTCAGATATTTAATCAAGGTTTACCATGTATGACATGAGGCTACTACTTTAGGAAAAACTTTTATCTTTGCCCAAAAGTGAGTTATACAGTAATACACTCTTGGAAGAACCTGTTAGGAAGTGATTCTCCATATGTACCCTGAGGGGGGAGTGCTTTGTGATGTCCTCGAACCACTGGAGGGTTTGAGCCCCCAAGAATGCCATGTGATAACATTTGAACCAAGTTAAC
Organism: Neoceratodus forsteri; assembly: GCA_016271365.2. Classification (NCBI taxonomy): domain Eukaryota; kingdom Metazoa; phylum Chordata; order Ceratodontiformes; family Ceratodontidae; genus Neoceratodus; species Neoceratodus forsteri. The sequence continues at coordinate 825,347,004 of CM057456.1, forward strand.
CCACACACACCCCCCTTTGGGATCAGTGAGTTCTTGTTTTAGCTGTAACGGGGCATTTGTCCTTCCCAGAGAAAGGAACTAATTAGTTTGCCAGTCTTAGAGAACCATTGGTCAGGGATTACCAGAGGGAGGTAGCTGAAAAGGTACAACAGTTTAGTAGAGGTGACTAAACATATTGCTTCAATCTTGCTCACCATTGATAGTTTTCAGTGCTTTACAGTGATCATATTCTGACTGCAGGGCCTGCAGCAAGGGCATCAGGTTAATCCTAGGCATGGAGAAGATATTGTTTGTGATTTTTACACCCAAGTAAATGATGCCTCTGAGGCCCAGGATAGCCCTGCCTGCTTGAAGGGGAGGGAAGGGAAGGGCAGCTCAAGGTTCTGGGGTGGGGGACCTGGTTCTGTCTTGTATTAACTTTGAGGCGTGAGAGAGCAGAAGAAGACTGCAGCAGATGCACAAGAGCTGGGTCAGAGGTATCTGGAGACATTAGCAGGACTAGAAGAAAAACGAGTTTCTCATGTACAGCACAATTGTGCGCTATGCGTAGTCTGCAGTAGAGATTGAGAGATATACTAACTGCAGTACACAGTAACATTTCTTTGAGAATTGATTTTATTCTTATAATATTAAATGTAATGCAGATTAAAGCAGATACAAATTAAGAATTGAACATATTATTCAAAATATGTGCAGATGTTCTTAAGGTAGCTCAATACATTAGCAGTTTTCAAAGACCCAGAAACAGGAATCTAATGATTATTGCACTTGTTTCCCAAAACTGTAATTGAATCCTGCGTAGTGTGTTTCAGGAAAACAAACAGCTGAACGCTTAAAACTAAAACCCTATATTGTTGCAATGTGAATTTCAGTCATTGAATTCAACACAACACCGTAATCTGTTTCTGTCGATGCTCCTCTTGATCCGTGGATGCAGTGACACTTGCAGCTTATTGGAGTATTCCTAATGTTTTTCAGTTGCGGGAGCTGGAGGACAAGTTTGCAGAGTGCATGGAGATGCTTCATGAGGCACAAGAAGAACTCAAGAACCTGCGCAACAAGGCAATGCCGAATGCCACATCGCGGCGTTACCATGCGCTTGGCCTCTTCCCTATGGTAAATACTCAAAGGACAGGAAAGACATTCATTATTTTTCAGCTGTTCATTGAAAACTACTACAGAGCCATTCATTTCCCCGAGTATGTGGCAGCTGGTTTGGTACAGTATATGACAGTGTATTGGTGTTTCTTAAGTGCACTAAACTCATAGTACTATAGAACATAACTGAGTTCTCTACTAACGGAAGGACGGTAGCTGTGAGTAATGTTAAAAGCAACATTTCAGGGCTCATTTTTTATGGAAAATACTGGGTGAATTGAAATTTAACAATAATATTTAATAAGTGTAGTGTATATATGTCCACATAGTCCCTTGCTAGGAGCGTCGTGTTTGTTCTGGGTTGTTATGAAAAAAAAGTGGTCTGTTTTCATCTGTAGTGTCTTAGGTCTGCAGCATTTTATTTCTCCCCCTTCGTATTCTTGATACTTGGCCACCTCCCCCCTGGCAATGAAGTCAGCTGTTGCAGTGATTCTCCATTTTTATATAATACCTTCTGCGTAATTCAGCTATTTCCCATTTATGAAACACTGTTCAAGTCCTCTGGCTCTCTGTGCACTGCTCTCCTGTCTGAGACAGGAGTGTGCACAAAGGAGCCGTGAGACATAAAGTAGTGACACCAGTGTCGGAAAAATGTCTACCTGCAGAGGAGGAGCAAAAGTTGTTTGACATTGGGATTTTGCTTAAAGCTAAATTTGAAATTTCTGCCTCTTTGAAAAAAATGTTGACATTTAAAAAGACAGACTAAAACAAACTTCATGTCGGATAAATACATGTTAACCCTTAGAGTGCTAAATATGTTTTAGATATATTCATACTCTGGACATACTGTATATACACGTCACATTTTAAGGGCTGAAGGGATTGAAATTTATAGACATATACTGCAGCGACCACAACATTGACTCAGTGTTCACTAATCTGCAAGCTGATTTCAGCACACTGCACTCTTGGTTTTCTGCCAAGGGCATGGTCCTTAATGCCAAAAAGACCAAGTGTATGATTTTCTCCAACCTAAGAAAAATTTTTAATAGAAGCTTTACCCTCACTGACAATCTGGGAAATTCCATTGAAAACGTTGACGAATTTAAATACCTGGGACCGCTACTCGACCCACACCTGACGTACCACATACATATAGCGAACATCATCAAGAAGAGGGAGGATAAAGGGAGGAGGGGGCGAGGAGGGAGGGGCAGCTGCAGAATAGGACTGCTAGCTGCATAATCAAGCAGACTCAATAGACCAAATGGCCTTTTTCTGCTGGCAAATTTCGTATGTTTGTAAGAAAATCCATATGAGGTTAGGTCTTCTTTACCAAATCAGGAAGTTCTTGATACCTGGATCCAGACTATGTCTGGCTAGCTCCCTTCCCCTACCCATTCTAGAGTACGGTCCACTGTCTACTCCCCACTTCCACCTCCCTCAACTTCTCCAAACTCCGGACCACCTATAATAACATTGCATGTTTAGTCTCAGGCCTCCCTTGGTCTACTCACCACTGTACCCTTTATAGTTCCCTCAACTAGCCCACCATTGAGGCCAGGTTTCACCTTAAATTACTCACTTTCTTGCACAAGGTAAACTTAAAAACTTATTGCTGAGAAGTGTCACCTCCCTTTTCCCCAAATCGGTCCCTAAGCACAATGCAAGAGGGGCCTCCCATCTCATCTTTGACATCCCATTCTACCACACTTCTCATGCTCAGAACTCCATTACTTATAAGGGCCCCAAGCTTTACAACAATTTGCCTCCTGACATTAACGCCTGTTCCACCATCAGTACCTTCAACTGCATTGTCAGGGACCTTCTCCTTAAAACATCCTCCTGTGTTTAACGTGGAAAATCACTCCCTCTTAAGAAATGAAATTAGTCGTCTTCTCTCCTTACCCTCCTCCTTTCCTAGTCCCTCTCCCCTCCCCTGCCCCTCATGCATACCTCATGGTTAATAGCTCACTGCTCTTGTTAGGAGCCTCATTCTTAGCCTGTTCCTAAGGTTTTGTGATTCGGTATATTATGTATGCCATTATAATTAATTGATTGTTATATATATTGTACATATCTTCCCCTAGCATTTTGTGTATTTTCTGCACACTAAGGTTTTGTGAACTCTGTACATTTCCCTTCTTATTTATTCCTACCTCTATGTTGTGTTACCATTTTCAGTATGACCATATCTCTAATTGTAAAAACCTGTACAACTGGATGTTTGTGAAAATGGGCATATTTGCTCACATACTCTCCAGTATAAATAAAAAAAATGAATTGAAATTAAAATGGGACTTACTAGACCTCACGAAATTCAAAATATTGCTGCTAACTTGGACTGCTGCTTTCATTGCTTTTTAGTAATTTTGAGGACCTTATAGTAAGCGTTTCTCTTTTATAATCGCTGAAATTCTGTATTCTGTTACAAGAAAGTTAACATCCCAAGAATAGACAATGGCCATGCCTTCGACAAGTAAACATGAAATGAGCCTGGCAGAAGTCTTTCTTGTAGCGAGGTGATCATCAAAGATACAAGGGCTTTTGCAGATAATGCTACAGAAAGGTTCTGTGACCTATATTTTACTATCTACAGGACTCACTGGCGGCTGAGATTGAAGGGTCCATGAGAAAAGAGCTGCAGATGGATGACCCTGATACACGAGAACAAAAGTACGTAACCATGACATCATGTCGCTGCACAATCTGTAATATAGTACTTTTAACCATTGGGAGCATGAGGCCAACACTGCTGAATTAATAGGCAAGGCTTCCTACTCCCCAATTGTAGTAATAAGAAAAGCCTCTGGGCAAGAACATGTATTTCTGAATGTTATAAGTTGCACATTATAAGCTAAATTCTGTGTAGTAATAGTGTGTTTATTTGTTCAACTGAAAGTCACTACAGTCATTTTAATTTTTTTTTCTATTGTCTGTTGTTTTTCTCCTGGAAGCCGTGGCAGGTGGCTTTGGTCCCTCCTTGTGGAGAGACTCACTCTCCAGCTTCTTCCCATGTCACCAACTCCGTTTAATCCTCTGCAGATTGCCCCCACAGCGGGACCAGGGAAGAGGCACGCCCCAGAGCAATCCATATACGGGGCGACCCATGCGAACTCAGGGCCATCATGGAACCTGCCAGGCTCCGTTTCTACTTTTCCTCCCCGTACTAACGTGAAGATGTTGGCACATACCTCCCGACCTGTACTGCCCTCCAGCCACCACCAGAGGGAAGTCAACGAGCAGGGCGACCAGCCTCCCTCCTCCCGAGAGAAGAGAGCAGTCCACTGGATGCTTGATCCTCTCTCAACCCTGCTGACCCCCAGTGGCCTGAGCTTGTTCTCAAACCCAGGTCACTGGCGTGGCGTGAGGTATGGCGTCCAGCGCCTCAACCCTCACCGCCATCGGGCCAGTAGTCTTTACTGTTTTATAGGTATGGTATAAATTATGTTTACATGATAACACATGATGGTTTGTAGTTAGGCAGCACTGGGACACATGTACTGGGTGGGTTGTGAGGCATGACTCACTACAAATGTGTTCAGTCACCTTGCAGATGGGATTATTATGTGTTGCAGATCAGTTGTGCTGTATTAGTGTCAGGAAAATCTATTACACTTTTTTGTGATAATACCTTTTATTATACTGAAGAATGTTTACACAAGCATTCAAGACCTGTCAGGTCTCTTCATTAGGTGCAGAGAAAACTAAGCAGCATTTCAGAATATATACAAAAGTCTGTGGATCGTAGATTGCTTAACAAAGGGGAGGATGTAAGTAAAGCAGGGTTTCTCAAATGGTGAAGACAGTCTCCTTGGGGAGACCCTAGCCTGTTCCAGGGAAGCCTTAAGCACATCTGAGAAAGTACTGTATTTGAATGTTGAGTTTTGGGTATTTTGTGTGAATGGATGAGGCAGACCGAAAGAGGATAATAATAGGTGAATTTATGTATTTTGTAATTATATTTTTATTGCTTTACAAGTAAAACAACTTCATACAGTTATTCTCGTGCAAGAAATCACATTTGTTCTTAGCAATACATCCAGTGTATAAGATAATTGTATTCTATGCAGTCTGATTTTCGGATATGGGGCTATATCCATTTATATCTAGCGTACAAAATATTACTCTTAATAAGCTGCACCCCACAGGACTTTTGGGAGACCTATCGCAAAAGGGAAAACCTATACCAAACATTATAACACAACATCCTGTGTTGTTATGGTCCCCATACCGAACATATTAAATCCTCAGATTTTTAGTGTACATCAGCATTCGGCTCACCCTCTCCAACCAACCTCTATGTGAGATAACATACTAAATAAAATTAAACAGCAGTTTTCCATAACATTTCTGGCCCTCCTCCTATTCGAAAGGCTAATTTACCAAACAACTGGATGATTCCCAGCAATAGCATTGTAAAAGTGCCAAACAAGTTTAAACAAAAACAAGCATGGAGCTTAAAAGTCGCATCAAGTCCAAATTATATTATTTAGTCCATCTCAAGTCTCTACCTCTTCATCCGATTCCCAGTTCTCCCGGTTACTGTCCCGATTAAACTCATTTACAATAGCTGCAGCTTTCTTACCCGTTTTCTCTGGGTCTGTATATTGAAAAGTGTGGCCTCCATAGCGCAGCCGGAGTCCGGCAGGCATCATCAGCGAGTGGGTTACTCCGAGACTGTGAAGCTTTGCTCTCACCCCATCAAACTTTTTGCGTCTGATTCTGGTTGCATATGAGAGGTCTGGAAATAGGTGAATCAAGGCCCCATGAAAACATAGCTTTTCAGTGTCTCTTGCCACCTGTAACATTCAATCCCTAATTGCCGGGCTGGCAGTAATTAGAAGGACTGTCCTGGGTAATTCACCCTGAGCTACTGCCACATGAGGGGAGATTGTATAGGCACGGACAAGGCTCTCTCTTCTCTGAGCTCCGAGCCCAAACTCAAGGCATCTGGCAGCCTGGATGGAAGAAAAAACAAAAGACTGTCCCGCTTACAATTCTCTGGTAAGCCGATTATGCGTACATTCTGAGCCCTTTGACTGTTTTCGAGGGCCTCCAAATGGTAGCGAAGCTGTGTATTCTCCTGAGTTACAGTAGCTTGTTTGTTGTAGTTAATGCTTTAGTCGCCATTGATTCGGCTGTGGAGGCCGTTTTAACTGCTTGCTCTATTTTGTTATCTTGGTCATCAAATCTGGTCAGAATTGATTCAACTTTAGCATCGATTGCCTGCATCGATTTTTGTAGTGCTGACCATGGCAGTTCGCTTTTGGCTACAGATGGCACGGTGTCTTCTTGTTGCTCCAGTTCAGAAGGCCTGATTTTGCTGCCGCTCTGGAGTCCCTTATTTGTATGTCCCATCATCCAAGTTTGGTATCAAAAGGTGCGGCACAACTCATAGAATCCATTTGAAGGTACAGAAACTCTCTTTTTTTGAGTTATATTGAAGTTTTATAGTTTTAAAAGTCAGCTGAGTAAGGAGCCGATCTGAGTCGCGTCTGGTCGGTAGGTGTGCTCCACAGTGCCCCCCAGGTGAATTTATGTATTGATTTTCATATCCATAATGACCAGGAAAGATATACTGAGCCAAGGCTCATTTCAGATGTACCCTGGGAAGGGTAGGGAGTGAATACAATTTAAAAAGGTAACTGCAAAACAGTCAAACAACACAAAATGAACAATAGTGCAAATGGGAACAGTGATCAAATAATGAGAGGTAACGACTGACAAATTATACTGGTGGCAGAACAGCCCAAGTACAAAGGTTAAACAGAGAGGTACTAGAAGGAAGAGTGAGAAAAAGGATCCCTGAGAAGATGCTTACCATTCTTACTGGTAGCACCATATGGCGTAGGAAACATTCATTGCTTAACCCGAACACAAATGGCCGCACAAGATAGAATGAGTTTAAGAGCAGGGTAAGAAGGGAAGAGGCAGAGGTCAGTAGGAAGGTTATTCCAGATAGAGGGAAAGAAGACAGAGACAGCAGTCTGACCCATGAAAGTATTGCAACAAGGGGTAACAATGGTTTGCAAATCAAAATAGTGGAGCAAGTAGGCCAGTCTGGACCGGGGTACAGAGGTGGGTTAAGCAATAATCTGAATTAAATAAGAGCCAACTACCAAAGGATTTCATTGTATTCCTGATGTACTTTGCAAAGTATGCTAGTTTGATATGGGGGGTCCAAGATTAATCTGTATTTGGGGGATGCTCAAGGTATTTTTCATGAGTTGGGGAGAGGCTTACTATGATGAAGTCTAAGAACTAATGATGTAAAGGAAGCAATTTAATACAGTACAGGTGATTACCAGGAAATAGGCCTCATGTCAGTAAAAGGTACGTAATTAGACATGTGAATGGCGAGCTACTTCCAAGTGATGATAAAAGAGTGAATGGCTGAAAAAAGTTCCATTAAGTGTGTAGGATGTGTACAGCTGCCAGTTCAGTAAATGAATTAAGCAGTATCTGCATATGCAGTTCCTTTAAGTTAAGTCCCAACAATAGCGAAAGATTTAAAAAGAAATTAAATAAATTCTAAATGGTAGGGTCCAGAGCTACGGTGGAAACTGCAAAAAATCAATTTGGGATCTGGTAATATGTGAGGAAGCCCAAATGTTTGTTCAGCCCATGTTCCAACAACCTCAAGAGTTTTGCTTCCCAGAGAAGACTTGTATGACTGTCTTTTGAGTTTTTTTCTCATAACTGCCTCTTTAAGATCCTTCTAGGAATGGTTACTTTGGGAGAAGTGCTTGGCCACTGGTGCCTGGTTATGCATGTGTTTGATAGTGGATCCTGTGTCCATCCATGGGTTTACAGAGTGTTTGTCCCATTTCTTCTTTTGCACCACCCATGTGGACATTTTTGACATCTTATTAGACAAGTCAAATTGTTGGTATTGCATGAGAAAGATCCTTTTAATTTGTATTCCTGTTTGGTAAATGGAGAGTGGACAGAGTCACATGTATCAAAAATGCAGCATGTTTTGCATTTGGGCTTGTTGCATAGGCTTGTTCTTTGTGTCCATTTGAATTGTGGGGGTGTTATTCCTGACCAGTGTTCTTCCCAGGTTCGGTGGTTGTCTGTATAATATTATTGGTGGTTCATTGAATATAAGTGGACAGTCTGTCATTGCTGTGCAGGACTGATTGCAACTCTCTGATGATCTTCTGTAGTGACCTGACTGATGCGGTTACATGTTACAACCAGCGGTGTGCGTTGTGATTCTTTTTTCTCTTTATATCAGTTGTTTTTCTTGTGGCATTTGTCTAGCTTGTGCAGTCTGTTTGTCAGTTAAATGTGAGGGGTAGTTTTTGCTGGTGCAGGCTCCTCATAGTATTTTCAAATTGTTGTCTCTGTCTGACTTGTCTGTACATACATGTTGGTATTGTAGGTCTTGGCGGCAGACAGTTGCTCCTTTGGTATGGTTTAGGTGTGCACTAGAATAGTGTAGGTAGCTGAAGCAATCTGTTGGGTTTCTTTATATTGATGTATTTATTTTGCCTTGTTGCATTTCAGTTGTGATGTCCAGAAGGTTGATTTTTTTTTTGCTTGGAGTACTCCATTTTCAGATTGACTGAGTGAAGAAAATTATTGAAGGTTATTGAAGGCTCTGTGGAACTCTTACAGTTTGTCCTCAATCTATGTCCATATTAAAAAAAAAAAAAAAAAAAAAACATCGTTAAAACAACAGTAAATCAGTGGTTTTGTTCTCTGCTGTGATAGGAAGCTCTCTTATAATACAGCCATCAAGATGGTGGCATATTGAGATGCCATTCTCGTGCCCATAAATCTGCTGGTTTTCTGTAGATATAGTTTGTTATAGGAAAAGTAGTTATATTTCAGTATGTGAAGTCCGTGTGTTCCAAAACTGCATCTGTAATTGCTTGGTTGTCTGTGTCCCTTTGTAGTAATGTTCTGCATGCGTTTAGTCCTTCCAAGTGCAGTATATTGATATAAAGAGACTCTACATCTGTTGTGACCAGAAAGGAGCCAGTAGGGAGTGTCTTTAATTTGTGAAGTCTGTTTAGATAGTTGGTTGCATCCAGGATGAAGCTTGGAGTTCTCTGTGCTACTGGTTTGAGCATGCCCTCGACCCAACATGATACTTTCTCAGTAAGAGCTAGATGTCATTGTCTACCTAGGAACAAATGACTTGTTTAGGCAAGGGATTAGAGCAGTGCAGGAGGAGTTTGTGGAGTTGGGGAGGGGCCTTAGACAAGTAGCTCTTACAGTGTCCTTCTCGGAGGTGCTGCCTGTCTATGGCATGGCTGAGGCAAGGGTACTCTGCACCATGCAATTCAATGCATGGTTGAAAAACCGGTGTGGACCACAGGGTTTTGGCTTCATTGGGGACTGGGGTTCCACCTAGAGGGATACCCACCTATACTGGCATGATGGTCTGCATCTGTCCAGGAAGGGAACCAGTCTCCTGAGTGATTGGTTTAAATGCTTCATTGGCAAGCTTTTAAACTAGCCAAGGAGGGAGGCACTGATGAGAAGCAGGGAATTCCCAGGCTTCCCCTACAAAACAGGGTACTTAGTGATGTAAAGACCAAGGTAGAAAGGTCATTAGGGAGCAGGACAGGGGTAAATGGAGAAGGCAAAGTCAGTAAGGTCAGGGATGGGGCTACAAGAGGTAAAGCCATCAAAAGATGGAGAGTAATGAGTACCAATGCCATAGTCTGGGTAACAAGCTTCCTGAACTAGTGGCCTTGATGGAAGAGGAACATCTGGATATCGTGGCAGTCACAGAAACATGGTACACACAGAACCACGACTGGGATGTAAACATACCAGGGTACACTATCTACAGGAGGGACAGGGAGGGTAAAGAGGAGGAGGAGGAGTAGCTCTCTACATAAGGGAAGGAATCAAAGCAACAGAACAAAAGGGTAAACGGGGAGGAGAGGAAGCACTGTGGATCAACTTGGAGACAGGCAATGGCACCACAATCCGCACAGGGGTTGTATACAGACCCCCATCTCAGGGGGAGGAAATGGACAAGGAAATGATAGAAGGTATCCTTAGAATGGCAGAAAAAGGGGAGATATTGTTGATGGGGGACCTGAATATGCCAGATGTTAAGTGGAGTGCATTTGCTGCAGCCACATCCAAGAGCGGGGTCATTCTAGATGCTCTGCAGGGGGCATGCATTAGACAGCTAGTATTGGAACCCACTCGGGAAGGAGCAATCATAGACCTAGTACACTCAAATGGAGGTGGAGAGAGGCTCTCAGATCTAGAATTGGGTAGCCATCTGGGAACTAGCGGCCATCAAATAGTATGGTTCATGATAAACATAGCAGTAGAGTCGAGCCATACAAAGGCAAAGGTCCAGGACTTTAGGAGGGCGGACTTTGCCAAAATGGGTGAGTGCCTAAGAAATGTGCTAGCAAATGGGCAGGAAGGAGGGGTGAAAGAACAGTGGGGAATGATCAAAACTACCATCACAGAGTCAGCAAGCCTTTGTGTGAAGCAAATAAACAAAATACAATGATGTAAAAAAAAAAAACTTGGTTCTCAAAGGAGGTGGCAGGGAAGGTTAGGGAGAAAAAGATAGCATTCAGGAAGTACAAGGAATCACAGAAGGAGCAGGACAGAGAAATGTATCAGTTTAAGCAGAAGGAAACAGGGAAGGCAGTCAGAACAGCAAAGACCCAAACCGAGGAAAAGATAGCCAACTCAGTTAAAAGGGGGATAAAACCTTTTATAGGTTCATCAGGGAGTGAAGAAAGACCAAATCAGGGATAGTGAGGCTTAATGAAGGGGGGGTGGGTAGAGGGTGACTGTGAAAAGGCAGAGATACTAAACAAATATTTTTGCTCAGTATTCACAAATGAAGAGAGGGAGGTGCCTAAACCAAACAATAGAAACACTCTGGATAGGGGGATCGATACCAGTCCATTCACAGAACAAAGAGTTCTGAAAGAACTCTTAAAACTGAAGGTGGACAAAGCAATGGGGCCTGATGGGATTCATCCCAGAATTCTAAAAGAACTAAGGGTAGAACTAGTGACACCACTGACTACCCTCTTTAACAAATCATGGGAGGATGGTGTAGTACCTGAGGACTGGAGGATGGTGGATGTTATTCCACTTCACAAAAGTGGGAGCAGGGCAGAGGCAGGAAACTACAGACCTGTTAGTTTGACCTCAGTGATAGGGAAAACTATGGAATCACTTCTGAAGGAAAGAATTGTTGAGTACTTAGAGGCCAGCGAGGTACAGGACCAAAGGCAGCATGGATTCACAGCAGGAATGTCATGTCAGATGAATCTAATAGATTTCTTTGACTGGGTGACCAAAGTAATAGATCAGAGGAGGAGCTGTGGACATGGCCTACTTAGTCTTTAGCAAGGCATTTGACACAGTTCCACACAAAAGATTAATATACAAGTTAGCTAGCCTTGGAGTGGGTCCCAAGATGGTAGCATGGGTAAAAAATTGGCTGGACAATAGGACACAGAGGGTAATAGTGAATGGAGTCCACTCTGAAAAAAGGGGGGTTACTAGCGGGGTACCGCAGGGTTCAGTACTGGGACCGGTCCTCTTCAGTGTCTTTATAAGTGACAGTGCAGAGGGACTGGAAGGAAAAGTATGTCTCTTTGCAGACAACACAAAGATCTGCAACAGGGTTGATACACAAGGTGGGGTGGAAAGGATGAGAAGGGACTTGGCGAGGTTGGAGGAATGGTCAAATGTATGGCAGCTTAGATTCAGTGTAAAGAAGTGCAAAGTAATGCCCCTTGGAAACAAAAACCCAGGGGAAAAGTACACAATTGGGGGTTAGATACTAACAACAACAAAAATGAAAGGGACCTGGGGGTAGTCATAGCAGATGACCTAAAGGTGGGCAAGAAAATGTGAGAAGGCAGTAAGGAGGGCTGTGGGGATACAGGGATACATAAAGAGAGGCATCACCAGTAGAAAACAGGAAGTTGTTATCCCTCTATACAGACAGCTGGTGAGACCCCATCTGGAGTACTGCGTATAGTTCTGGAGACCTCATCTCCGCAAGGACACAGGCAAGATTGAGGCTGACAAGAGGAGGGAAACTAAAATGGTGCAGGGTCTGCACCAGAAGATATTGCCTGCAGGAGATCAGTTACGTTTATATGGTGCCTACAGGGGGGATCTGTGGAGTGAAGCCCCGATCTGTGCAGTGGTCAGGGCTTCAGAGCTGCCAGTAGATCTTCTTTAAGGTCTGTTAAATCACTTTACCCCACATCCACTAGAGGGTGTGGAAGGGGCTCTTTTCATCTTCCTGCTGCCAAGGGTAGCCGTACATACTGTCAACAAGGCCATGGATGAGGTGATGGTTCCCTCAGTGGTACTCTCACCCCTGGTGCCTTTGCCAAAGCACTCAAAATAATTGGTTCCAGTGGCCCTGCTGCCCCCAGTTCCGCTTGACTTTCTTCTGTCTCTCCCCCCACCCCAGATGTTGCCTCCAGGGGGAGTGTGAGGGAAGGAGCTCTCTGCATTTAAACCAATTGAATATCTCTGTTTTATGCTGGAGGGCAGGTATGACAAATTCAGATTGTTGGCTCATCTTCTGCTCCACGAGTCTTAACCAAATCCTTGGGAGTGTTTGCAGCAGCACTTTGCAGTGAAGAGCCTTATGTCTTCCGTTATGTGGATGGTTGCCTCCTGCAGGCAAATTCCAGGGATGCTCTTCTTCGCACTCTTTCCTGGACAAGACAACTGTCTGAGGCCTTAGGGGTCACAGTGAAAGTCTCTGCTGACACCATGCCAAGGCTTGCAGTATATTAGGGTGATACTGGGCAAGGAAAGGGCATGGAAAAAGGATGTGCCTTCCTGCCTCAGGACTGGGCAGACACCCTGATTGCTCAGGCGCACTTAGTTCACAGGAGTCACTACATCTCTGCCAAGTCAGTGTTACATCTCCTGGGCTTGATGGCTGCTGCCATAGTAAATGTGCCATTCACTTGGCTTCATATGCGAACCCCACAATGGACACTTGGGATTTAGTGGGATCAGCTGATGGATGAGTTGGAACGAATGGTTCTCATCATGTTCCCTCTTCAGAGAGCACCACTGTGGTGGATAGACTGCAACAGTTTACTCAAGGGTATTCCATTCCTTGTACCAGGTTCTGTACAGATACTCACCACTGATGCCTTGGGCTCCCATTGAGGTGCTCATCACGGCCCCTTCTAGAGACACGGGACCTGGAACAGAGTGGAAATCGACATGCACATAAATGTCTTGGAGATGAGAACTTTGTCTACAGCCTCCAGGCGTTTCAGAATCATCTCTGTCCCAGTCCTCTGTTAATACATGTGGACAATGTCAGTGTCACACACTACTTAAGCAAACAAAGGGTACTCACTCCTATCCCCTATGCAGAAAATCAACGAGAGTGTGGTACTTGGCGATGTCTCATGGCCTTCAACTGTCTGCTGTGTTTCTCCGAGGTCTCCAAAATGTCTTGGCAGAAAAACTAAGCAGGTCTCAGAAAATAGAACCTTGTGCCCCAGGACTGATCTCCTGTTGACAGCTCTGCAAATTAGCTTGTAGAGGTCAACCTGCATCTCCCAGTTAACCCCCTGAGTTCCAAATAGCTTTCTGCAATCATTTCAAAACTATAACGACATACAATTTCAAATCGGAGAACCTAGTTTCACATATATTTTTATAACCACTAATAAGCAGGGGGGAAGAAAAGATGGAAACCGTAAGAAACAGCAAGTGAAGTAGGGAGCTAGTGGGAGAGTGAGAATCGTGAGACACTGTCTCACAAGAAAATTTGCGCAATCAGACAGACAAGGGACAGAAAAAGGAGAGGATGGAACAGATTCTTGCTTTAAACTCTTCCTGCATATCAAATGGGACAGGATTTTTTTCAACCCTGTCACAGTGGTGTCATTCAGAGTCAGACCTGTTTACGTCTCCACACAACACACAGCTGCCGTATTTCTGCTCGCTCGCTCCAAGGTCTGGAGTTTTGGGGTGAAATGCATTAGCCCTCTGTTAGGGAAATTCCTATATGCATTTCCCTCATTTGTCTAATACAGAGAGTCTGGCACAAGCTAAGAGTGGAGAGTGTCACTCTCATCCTTATTGCTCCTTTACGGCCTCACCAGATATGGTTTTCACTCCTACAACATCTGATGGGGGAGCATCCTGTTCTCTACATCTGTGTTAGGATCTGTAGTCACAGGACAAGGGGTCTGTGGTCCATCCAATCTGGTCCCTACACCTGCAAGCGTGGCTTATGAAAACATAGCCATTGCACGCTTTGAGGTGTCCCTTAAGGTGGCTGATGTCCTGCTTGTTGGCTAGGAAGCCTTCTACCAGACATACTTATTCCTTGACATGGAGGTGTTTCACTTTGTGGTCTGCTTCCCAGAATTTGGACCTTTTTACATGTTGTGTAAATTCTGTTCCGGAATACTTGTTTTCCTTATTTGATTCAGGCTTACAGTATTCCTCTGTTAAGTTATATTTGGCAGCTATATCAGAATTCTGTTCTCCTGTTGATGGCCATACGCTAGCTCAACTAGAAGTGTCCCATACTTTTGTGAACGGTAGTCTGCATATGAAAACTGCTATCTGTAACCCAATCCTGCCTTGGGACTTGAGTTTCATACTTGAGAAATAGACATTGGCTCCTTTCGAGCCTGCTATGACTTATGACTTGTGTTTCCTGTCATGGAAAATATTATTTTTAGTTACCTTGGTTTCTGCTTGTAGAATTTCCGAGCTTGATTTTTAATAAAGACAGATTCAGGTTACAAACTACTCCTGTGTTTTTATCGAAGGTGGTATCTGACTTCACACTGAACCAAACGACCCACCTGTTTGCTACCCAGAGCATGCCAACCTGGGTGAGACATTGCTCCATACTCTTGATAACACTGAGATGCTGTGTTATTCACACTAAGAACTACTGGAAGACTTCTCAGCTTTTTCTTTCTTTCGCCTTGGGGAAAGAAGGTGCTCCTGAGTCAAAACAATGCCTGCCCTGGCAATGGCTGGATAATTCTATTCTGTTTTGTTGTAGGAAGTACAGTAAGGATTTCCTGGTGCTGTTCGTGGCCACTGCACAAGGGGATGTGGTCACTTCTGTTGCTTGTTTCAGAAATGTCCCTGCTGCAGGCATACTGTGTGTGCTGTGGTTCCATGTCATCTTAGCGCAAGAAATTACCACGCAGTAATTTCAAGCGCAAGCATTTCATCACATGTAATGCACTCAGTATTAAAAGCGCAAGGCGTCTCGCCACAAATGGAAGCAATATTACTATAATTACCTGGCTCGGAGCCCTTGAAGGTTTGACGGTTCCCCCAATGTCTATGTTCCGCTCCCCTCCCCAACACAAAAAACCTAATACTATGTGGCTCAGCTCAGCAGCATGCCCTGCCTGTCCATTTTCATGCAGTGCCAGTCTTGCTCTATGTCCGTGTCCTTCTCGGACCTTCATGTATGTCATCTGTGGCTTCAGCCAGGTCCAGGTGTGAGGAGTGAATACTTGCTACTCCTGCCCTAATGTCCTGACTGATCACGCCTGCTCCCCCATCTCAATCAATCAGTCATCCCCCTCACCCCCGACAGATCACTTGGGCCTCCATCCTAATTGATCACTCTGCCCACAGCCCCATTCTGACCAAGTATTCATTCCCCCCAACATGACCTACTCCGCTGCCCCCTTGCTGCACTGGTCCCATCAGCATGCTGTCCTTCAGTTCTAGGATTCTTTTATTCACTTTTTGGTGGTGGTGTATTCATCTTCTTGTGAGTGCTGTTGTCATGGTGGTAGGGCTAGTGAGATAGACTGCAGCTTGTGAAACTTTTTCGACAGACCTTGTGCTCACTTTGTTACATAACAGAATGGCTGTTTAGCCGTTCTTGTTATTCGCTGTAATGACCGTGCTGAAATGCTTGCACTGAGATGGCGTGATACCATGTGCTGCTGCCACATGGAGCACTGTTCGCACTTTCATTAAATACTACAGTCTGGACATTGTCTCTCATAGACGTGCTGGCTTTGGACTTGCTGTACTGCAAGGCCTTCTGTCCTGATTACATATTAGACTGTGCCATCCTCCCAGTCTGCTTTGTACTGCTTAGGAATTATTCCATAGGAATGGCGTAAAGGAGGCGATATCCTCAATGAAGATGGAACAAAATGTAAGAACTCACCTAACAGTAGATCTTCAAGAGAATCTCCTCCATTAGGCCAGGCTGTACCCTCCGTCCTGCCCCCATAGCCTTCTGAGGGTTATATTAAATGTTGTGCCTAAGGCCTTATTCCATGCATCCTGTTTCCAGTCCCATGCCTTTCCTTGTTCACCTGGTACCAGTTTAGCCTCCAGTAAAAGGCCCTCCGAGGCTCATCTCCAACAGGGAACTGAAGAGTGTCGGGGTCACCCATGTTATATATGCGTCGACGCTGCACATCATTGTGGGTGGCCCCTGGCTAGGAAAAAGTTTCTGAGTGATCCTTATGCTGATGGTTTGCAGCCCCTAAGGTGTGGCCTAATAGAGAAGATTCTCTAAAAGATCTGCTGCTATGGTAAGACCTTATGTAACTGTTCTTTGGTGGGTGGCTGGCTGCTAGCCATACAAAACATATCTCCCTTCCTCTGCACCTGCACCATGTCACCTAAGCACATCCACCCCCCCCCCACCGCATGCTCCCGAGCTAATAAAATTATTCATGACTGATTCCTACACCTTCTAACCCTTTAACATCCAACCTCCCACGTCCAGAAGTCAGTAAAAGATGATGCCATGCTTGCTGATTGTCAGGAGTGATCTTGCAAGTATGTGCATTCTTGATTTGTTTTAAACTTATTTTAAAATCTTTGTATTTCTAAGCTTAGTGTAGCTGGTGCATTATATAGCTTAGTTAAGGTTCATTAGTTATTGTACAGGAGATTTATTTTATAGTTCGGTTTATAGTCCAGGTGAGCATCCTGCACATACCTGCTATAGGATCGGTCTAAAGTGCACAGCTGCTTATCAGAAAAAGTGTTCATTTTTGTTTGTTAATCTTCCTGGTGGTGGGATACTCTAAATCCCTCCTTTTTTAGTCCTGAGCCTTATCTGGCAGGGGCTCCATGTAAGCTTCCTGGATAAACCGTGTTGGTCCCTTACTGGAGTTAATCTATTGATTAAAGTCCCGAATTGGAATACTGGCGTTGGTTACGTGTGTCAGCCAGTGCTGTCTCTGAAGCGATCTTTGAATGTATTTCATTCCTTGTGGCTGGAGTGCGGCCATGGTGAGGAGAAAGGATGGTGGTGCAGAGAGCTACCTGGCCAAACAGTGAACTTCCAGGTTCGTAGTGAGTGCGCCAACAGTGGGTCCAGTTGTTGAACCAGTATGTCCTACCAAGTCCCCCCCACCCCAGCTGCTGATGAGAATGGAGCCGAGGTTACCCACTTTATTGAAGAACACCAGGGGTTATGGAGCCTGGCATATCAAAGAATTGGCTTGTGTAAGAGATGCACCGCCTGTGACTTATTTCCCCTCTCCCCTGGGGATTGTGGCTGGTGGAAGCTCTGGTGAACTGTTAACAAGTCTTGGCCGGCTTGGATAGATTTACATTTTACAACTTAGATGGACTCTCTGATGCTCACTTCACCTGCTGGCAGAAGGTGTATTATGAAGCACTGAAAAAAACAGACTGTTTCAAGTTAAGACTGTGCATCAAATCGTGCTTTTAGAGGGCTCCCTCTTGTCTCCCCCTCTTTTTCTTATTTTAAATAAAATTCTGTGAGTGGTTGGTGCGAATCAGGGGAGTGATTGATAGGATTTTGTTAATAGGAAGGGATGAATTGGTAGACTAACATTTTTTTATCTTTATAGGTGTGGATGAATATGGTTGTGTAGTTAACTAGTGCTGTTAGTCTTGTGTGTGGTGTTAAAGGGGGTGGGTGGTAGTGGGTTGCAATGGGAGGCATCATGAGAGGGTTGTGGTAGGTGGATAATTTTATTGGGTTGGGTATTTTAATAGTGTTGGGGAGGGGTCTTGGAGCTGATGTATTTTATTACTGCTGGGATGTGTATGTGAGAGCTGACCCCTAGGCTTGGTTACTCCTCATCCCTCCTACATAACCTGTGCCCCTTTCAAGCTCCCCCCAGCCTGGTGCTGTATACTGGCAATGCAGGGAGGTGGGGATCACAAGGATGTGCAGTTACTGGAGGCTGGGTTCAGGGAGAGTGTTAATAGGACAGTGAGGCACGCTGGGAAGAAATAGAATGTATAGAGAGGCCAGACGTGTTTGATTTCCATACCCAGGGTTCCCACCAGACTAAGTGGGCAGGTAGCCAAGAAGTTGGCCTCCTCTACTTATCGTCTTCATGCAGTGCTATGCAATGCCAGATCAATGATGAATATGACCACTATAACAGTGCACTTTTTAGCGGATTCCGCAATCAGTCTTGCTTGCATCATGGAGACCAGGCTGGGTGATGATACAGACCCTGTACTGGAAGCAGCTATGCCAGCTGGGTACTCTATGGTTTACTACCCGAGGAAGGATCATGTTTGGGGGGGCATCTGTTTTTTAAATCTGAGTTGAACATGGTGATGCACCCAGTGGGGGACACCACGTAGCCTGAATGCATGGCCATATGTGGGGTGTGGGTGTAGGTTGTAGGATCCTCTTCGTGTACCAGCCTTTGGGGAGTGAGGGAAGTTTCTACAGGAAATTGTGGACTTCATCACCAGCAGGGTACTGGAGTCTGCCAGATTGTTAATTCTGGGTGATTTCAATGCCTAGGTCAATGGTGAACTCCAGCATTTTGGTCAACATTTCTTCTGAATGATAGAGTCCCTGGGCCGTGCACAAGTAGTTATTTCCATGACTCACCAAAATGGCCACACCTTGAACTTAGTGTTTTCTTTGGGCTCAAGGTTGAGCTTTTCGAGATTGATCTGGTCATTTGGTTAGATCATTGCACTATCAAATTCTCCTTCAGGCCCCCCCCCCTTGTAGTCCACTTCCAGTGGAGATGATCTGGTACCACCTTTTGAGATGGCTTCATCCAGAGGGACTTCAGGTGGTACTGAAAATCTTGAGTGTGGTGGTGGCATGTGCTGCGAGGGCTGAAGAGGTTGTTGTGGGTTATAATAGGGCCATGACAGCAGCCTTCAATCAGGTGGTACCTCTCCATGTGCACCTCCTTGTTTCACACCTTGGCTTGCCATGGTACAATGGTGATCTAAGGGATGTGAAGGCATGGGGTGGGGGTTGGAACATTGTTGGAGGAGCTCCAGGGCACAGGAGAACAAACTGGCTTTGGATATTCAGTACAATGAAGACCAAAGAGAAGTCTCCCAGAGGAAGGCATGTTTTCTGTCAAGGGAGATTGCTGCTGGGAAGAATCGACCAGCTCAGTTCTTTCGAAAATACAGAACTTGCCAGCAGAAGTAGGACCAGAGGTCTATCTAGTCTGCTCATGTTGCGGAGTCCTTAGTGGCTGTTAAGGACTCTGTCCCCCCCCCCGCTTTGGACTGTGGCTAGGTTGCTTTGCCCAACCACTCTGCAGTCCATGAGAGTGGTTTGACCTGCTAAATGCAAGGAGTTTGCTCAATTCTTCTCACGCAGGGTGTCCTCTGTTCAGGCCGGGATCTTCCCCCAGTGGTCTATGGCAATCCAGCAGTGTTGAGCCAGCACTCCATAGACCCAGTCAGCTGTCATGGAGAGAGTTTAGACCAGTGATGGTGAAGGAGGTGATTTCTCTTCTGTGACCAACTATTTATGAATTGGAGTCTGTTCCAGTGCTGCTACTGCTGGACTGCATTGGGCATCTGGGTGCAGTGTTCTCCGGGATTGTCTGGTGCTCCTTGTTGGAGGATGTTTTCCCGGCTACACTGAAAAATGCACTGCTGAGGCCTCTTCTGAAGAAGGCATCTATGGACCTGGATAACTTGGTGAATTACTTACCTGCCTCTTAACCTACCATTTTTTGGGTAAGGTTATCAAGAAAATGGTTGTGTTGCAGCTCTTGGCACACCGCGTAGCCTCTGACATCCATGAGCCACATCAGTCTGGATTTAGGTTGAAGCATAGCACTGAGACTACACTGGTCAGGGTGTGTAATGACCCATAACCAATGGGGACAGAGTCACAGATGTCCAGTTGGAACATCAGCTAGGATCCAGCGACCACCACATAGTGTGGTTTAGCGTGGGAACAGAGACGCAAGCTTGTCACACAAAGGTGAAGGTATTAGATTTCAGGAGGGCTGACTTCACTGAAATGGGTAGGTGTATCAGAATAGCCTACAGAAGGGGGAGGTAAGGGGAGGGTTGAGGAGCAGTGGGGGAAACTAAAGGGCACCATAGTGGAACTGACGACCCAGTGCATCAGGTTATTGTCCAAAGGGGAAAAAAGAGGAGGAAACCGCTATAGTTCTTGAAAGAAGTAGCAGACAAAGTAAGAGCTAAAAAAAAAAAAAAAGGGTGAGTTTCAGAAAGTATAAGGGGGACCCAAAGAGAAGAACACACGGAGGTGTACCGTGAGTGTCTGAGGGAAGCAGGTAAGGCTTTTGGGAGCAGTAAGACATGGATTGAGGAGGGACTAGCGTAGACTGTGAAGAAAGGACACAAGACAATTCTATAGGTACATCAGTGAAAGAAGAAAAAACGGGAGGGATAGTAAGGCTCAAAGGGGATAAAGAAAGAGTGTAAGGAGGGAGACCAGGAGAAGGCAGAAATACTGAACAAATACTTTTGTTCAGTATTCACTGAAGAGGGGGAGGATCAGGGACCACAGCTGGGCAACAGATGCAGAGGGGAGGGAGAGGTGGACACTAGTCCATTCACAGTAGAGAGAGTTCTGGAGGAGCTCTCGAAACTGAAGGTGGATAAAGCTATGGGGCCAGATGGCATACTCCCAAGTATATTGAGGGAGCTGCATAGTGAACTAGCAGCATCTCTGGCAACTTTGTTCACAGAGTCACGCAATACCAGAGTGATTCCAGAGGAGGCTTGATGATAGTGTGGGGTGATGGGAGAGCTAGGCCGTAGGCTGGGTGGGGGAAATCGAGGCCATTCGGGCCTCGGCATGTGTATGCACCTCCACGTGCATGTGCAACCTAATACTGAGACTCCGGGGAAGTAAGGGCGGGGGGGAGAACGGGAGGAAAATGCCCATGGCGACGGGATGAAGAACCCCTTGCAGGCTCCACACCAGTGGCCAGGTACCCGCTCCAGTCCTGTGGCAGGGGATGACAGCAGTAAAGGTAAGCCCTGGAGGAGCAGGGTGACATGGCTGGTTGGGGGCCAGTCGTAAGAGGGTAGATGAGGCGCGAGGAGGAGAAACACAGGATGAAAAAAAAAAAAAAAGAAACCATCCAGCAGTGGAGTGTGATCTGCAAGACATCCCCTTCACTTTTGTGTCCTGCAGTAGTATTAATGAGTGCTGGCTGATGTACCACCTGATTAGCCATTGTCAGCCAGTCGGATATTACTGTAGGTGGGATGTCAACAGGCAGGATGATACTGGCACCCTCCAGGCCCTATGCTGCCAACTGCAGGCATTCCCCCATGGGTCCAGGACAGATGGTGGCGAAGTCCCAAAGAAGTTAGCTGATAGGTCTGGTGGGTGCTAGCAGAAGGGGACAGACTGGGGCAACATAGAAGAGAAACACAGAATGGGACGAAAGACATTTTCCACCTCTGGTGTGCCTTTCAGGGAAAACTTACATGGATAACTAGATCCTCCTTGGCTTTCCTGTCCATTATTCTGGCCAGCACCTCCATTCCCACCTGGTCTTTGGTAACCAGGTAAGGCCTACTAGGCACAACTGCCTATTTTCAGGGGCGACCTGAGAGCACTGGGCGGTTAAGTGACTTGCCCAGAGTCACACAGTATGCAAGTGGAGGTTGTAAGAATTAAACTCAGGTCTGGTCTGCTGGATGTACCAAGCTCGTTCACAGGTCGTTACTCTAACCTCTGAGCTATACTGCCAGCCTAGAGGTGCAGCCCATCCTGAGCTTGCAGACATCTCTTGCAGTAGAAGGCTGTTTGCTTGGCCAGAAATGGAAGACCTTCCCTCTTGCACCAGGCCTTTAGCCATACATTGCCCTGCCGGATGACACACTGCCATTCCTCAGCAGCCTACAGGACTGGGAGGATATCGGATAAGATCACTCCAGATAGCTTTCCCTTCAGATGGTTTCACAAATGACTTCCTCATGTTCTCTTTCTTATTCATATCAGCATGAATGATGGTGGTGTGCTTCTTCCTCGGCTGCATTGCTTGGCCCTCTATAGCACTCATTCAGCCTGCTTTTCAGGCAAGTGAACTACCTTGTCTGAGCTATCATCCTAGCCCAGTCATGCCCTTTCTTTTTTTTTTTTTGAAACTTAGCTTTATTAAAGAAGCAGCATACAAACATGTAAGCATCCATACACCGAGCAGTGCCCCTTTTACCTCACCAACTGTCCTAACTATGGAGACCCCAATAAACTACTGCTTTTCTGCTACTCTTCCCCACCCTTCCCTTCCTTGTCCTTCGCAGGTTGGGGGTCCTGGCGCCTGGACTGTCCTATCCAGATTTAGTAAACTGACCCCTCCCAACCTGGTCAGTCAGATGCAGATACCTGTAGCTGGTGCCCACATGCATGGTGCCTCCCTCATGACCATTACTGCTACCTCCCTTCACTCTGATCCATCCCCATCCTTACCACTGGATATCACTGTCCCTGCCACCCTCCTGTCTTCCCTACCTGTCCCTGCCAGACCCCCACCATAGCCTAGTGCTTGTGTCTCTAGATTCATCTCCCCATCCTCCTCCTTAGTTGTGTTATCACCTTCTTGTAACCCATGATACCTGCAACTACTAACATAGAATTTGTCGGCAGAAAAGGACCCCTTGGCCCACCCAGTCTGCCCAGACACTATTGAAGCCTGGCACTGTACCTTTTGAACATGTCCATGTTCACCCCTCCCCCCCCCACTTGTAGTGGTCGCAGATGTATCTCCTTCTGCTCACCATAGGCAGAATGGTGTAAATAGCATAGCCCTGCTGGCAGTGCACCACATGTGCTTGTCTTCATTGACCTGGATGCCAGTTTTACAATATTGGAATCCCCTCACCCAGCTGCAAGCCCTTCTGTGCCTCCTTGGCACAGTTTCTACCATTTTAGACTTGAAGCATACTTCTTCTGAGCAGCTTCTAGCTCTCAGTGTCTGCAGATGATCCCTCCTCCTGCTCTCTACAGGCAGGATGGTGTACATCACATTGCTCCAAGTGCGTGTCCATCCTCTCTGCTAACCTTTGCTGGTAGAAACAGTTGTTAGCTCACAGCCCTATCTCAGCCAACTCTGTTGGCCTCATGACTGTTTGCAGCTGAGACCATTCTTCACTGATGCGCACAGTGTCCAACTTATAAGGCATCTGCAAATATGTTTGCCTGATTTCAGGGTTTTAAGTTTGTTATTGTTTTAACAAATCAGGGTGCCATGTTACGCATTGTTACCACCAAAGAATATCGTACTTCTGATGTGTGCGTTTTCGATGGGTTTGTCCTGGCAGCCAGGTTCTAGTCTTTACTCCAAGGAAACTGGAGACTCTCCCTCTAAGGAAAACACATCTGGATGCTTGTCTTTAAAGTCTCATTTTAATTAGCAATAGTTAATTTTTATGTAATTTCAGTTAACCTCTAATGAACAGAGAAGACAGTCATTATAATCCAGCCTTTCAGCACATTGTATTTTTACCTTAGTATGATTCTGTAATCATGGTGTGTGATGCACACTGTTTTCTGTTTTCACAGATTTCACCAGAGGCGTGTGTTTGAGACGGTGCGGAATATAAATCAGGTGGTTAAACAACGGTCACTAGCTCCATCACCTATGAACATCCCAGGATCCAATCAGTCCTCCGCAATGAACTCGGCCACATCTAGCTGCATGAGCACCCCACGCTCTAGCTTCTACGGAGGTGACATCTCTAACATTGTGATCGATAATAAGACCAACAGCATCATCTTAGAAACATCTGACTCTGGGTTAGTGCATTTTATGAAATGGGCGCAACACTGGAGGGGGGGGGCAACACTGTAAGTTCCCTTAACTACTCTGCAGTTACAGTCTAACTACACTGTAACTGCATTGCAGTTGCGATGTTGGTACATGCAACAAACATGTAACTACAGTGTAATTACCCCTGTCTTATATAAGTAATGATTATCTACCCCAGAGTTACATTGAAACTGACATTTAAAGTGTGACCAAATGGGTTTCTGAAATCACGGTCTGTAATTAGCTGACACGTGTCACATAACTGTGCATTGATTCCCACCATACAATCAGCAGTGTAATCAAAGTTCTGTATGTATGCAATACAAACAGTAAAGATTACGAGCTCAAACCATGCATTTACATTCTAAAAAGATAAAACAATCACTACAGAGAGACAAAATGCAATTGTATTTATATATCAGATTTTATTGAGATTTTCAATACTACAGCTTGGCATCTGTGACATAATTACAAAAATACTGTTCCATTGAGTATATAAGTATTCCTTCCTTATACTAACTACACTAACCTTCTCTTCAAGGTACTGGTGTGTGTGTGGGTTGGCGGGGTGGGCTTGGAGCATACAAATACAAAAACATTAAGTACTGTGATATACTTTTTATTATAGATTTCAGACTACATGAGTTACATGAAACAAACATGGCTAAGAGTGTAAGTTGCAGTTGACACATATCAGAAATGGTATACAAGATGCTTTTCATCCAATGTTTAATAATTTCAGGGAATTGTAAATGTTCATAGTAAAATCGGTATTGTCTGAATATGCGTCTGTCAAGAGCTCCCACAGCAAGATCATGGCACCTTTTTATAAAGTATAAGAGATGGTAATGTAGAGTGAAACACTCAGAAGGATTACAGGAAACGATCTGGAAGGCCACGAGTCCGAAAGTGGTAAAAGGACTAAAAATAATGATACATCCACGGAGCTAAGCAGTCCCACATGCCAGATAAAATTCAAAGGGCTTGACAGAGCCCAGTATACATTGTTAAAGACATTCAAGACAGTATTGAAGAACTGAGCCTTGCGTTCAGGCTTGTAGTGAAGTCAGTAGTAAATTTATAACCCAGTAGTACTCAAATACCGTAGTTATTAATTAATAAGATGCAAACCTTTCTATTTGTATATAATATGTGACAGGGACCTATGGAATAAACTATTTTCACAAGAGCCGTTTGACCTTGGGTAATCTAATCAGTGGTGTAAGCCATGAGTGATGTGCCCAAGGTCAGACAGCTTGAGTAAAAATAAATAATTTATTCTACAAGTTCCCTGTTGCATTTTCTGTTTATGCAATAGGCAGAGACTTTGAGACTGTGTTTATTTTAAAAGATTTGTTTTTTAATTTAAAAGTGTGTGTATGTGTGTGTGTGTGTGTGTATGTATATATATATATATGTATAATATGTATATGTTTGTGACAGAAAACTCTGCTTTGGAGGAGTGCTTTGCTATTGCTGTTGCCATGGAGCTGGTGTCATGGTGCCACACCACTGATTGGTTTATCCAACGGTTTTCTGAAAAACCTGAAGAAACATAGTGGTTGCCCTTAGTGGGGAAGCGAGCAAGGTGGGTGACTCTGTGGAGTTAGATGGATAAGAACGCTGTTTCTGTGGTTAGGCTTTGTGTAGGTATTGATTTATTTTTTATGTGGGAAATGTTATGCTTCCTGTATTTGTGCCATGGAAGAAGCGAACAGCAGCAAAGAGCGAGCCTTTCGGATAGAGATAAATGTGCTGGCGGTTCTGGAACCAAGGGATTCTATTTTAAAATAAGGTACTATTTTTTTTTTTATTTTTGCAGAACAGCAACATGTGAAGGGAGCGGGCAGGCAGTCAGGAGAGCAGGGAGGAGAAAATAGCATGAGCTGTAGTTCCAAGCAGTGATAAAAGTATTGGCAGTTCTGGAGCTAAGGAAACCATATTTTAAAATACAGTGCAACTACTGAATTTTTGTGAGATTGCAGAGTGGCAATATGATGTGAAGTGAGCGGATGGGCAGCCAGATGAGCGGGAAAGAAAAAGTAGCATGAGCAGTGATTTTACTATTAAGTGAAAGGAGATGTGCACAGTTTAAAAAAGTGTTCTTTGGGAAAGAGACGGTGGGTGCTTTTGGGGGGGGGGGAGGCGGTCACAAGCTGCAGATAAATGGTTGAAAACAGGAGAGGCGGATTCCATGACAATAAAAAGCACAGTGTGTTGACTATGCTTATTTGTTGTCGGTTTGTAAGACTGGGAACAAATGTGGAGCTGTGACTACTTTCACTTATGGGTGAATGAAGTGCCGATGGGTAGGGCTACACAGTGACGTGTCTACTATGTACATAAATGCATAGTGATGTGTCTATTGTGTACATAAATGAAATGTATTTACACAGTAGCTCAAATCTCAGCATTTATGTAATGGCTTTTGTGTCCATTCCTGTTGCGCATATATATATATAGAGAGAGAGAGAGAGAGAGAGAGGGAGCAGTGAGTGGCAAAAGCACAGTGGCTCAATTTTCAGCGTTTATTTAATGGCTTTTGTTTCCATGCTTATTGCATAAATACATACATATATAGATAGATAGATACATCGCAAAAAAACTGCATTACTGCACCAGTTAGGGTTCACTGTAACACCAGTAAAGAAGGGAAATATGACATTAGATTTTCCAACCCTAACTCCCTACCCCACAAGCAGCAAAAGGAAAAAACATTTGGGTTTTAGGTCTCCAAGAGTCTTTGTGAATCAGTGGTGGGGTCTTCCCTGGGTTCTTGACCCTAATGCATACCCGTTCCATGAGCAAACAAAATCGAATGTCGTATCCTTTCTTCACTTAGGGCCTGCAGGACATCACATCAGTGCTACTGCATTTGTCTCATCTGGAAACAGGGTATGCTGTTTGTCTTACGTAATGATGGGTGTCTTTGTTTGCTTGTATGGTCTTGTCCTTTTGCTTCATGGGAGGGTGTGGAGTTAGGTTTGGAAACCCTAATGTCATATTTCCCCATTTTAGTGGCATTGAGTTGAACCCTAACTGGTGCATTAATGCAGTTTTTTTGCAATGAATTTCCTTTCTTTTTGAAATGGTGAATCGTATCCTCATTCATGCAAGTCCCTTCATTAACAGATGCAGACGCACTTGGCCTTGTGCCAAGGGAAGAGTCCGTATGCAAGCTGAAGTGTCCATCTGCCTGCTGGCTATGAATGCAAATAATTTATGGGGCTGTCTGCGGGGTGCAGAACCACAGGGCCCTCTGGCCCCCTATGCTTCAGTGTAGCTACAGGTGCAGATGTGCAGGGCCAAAACACATTCTGACTGTGGAAGTGCAGGGCCTTGTAGGCCATGTGCTTCCATGCAGCTGTAGGTGCAAAGGTGCTGGGCCCTCTGTGCCCTATGCAAACTAGAAGACTTATCTTCACTATATGGTTACATGGAATGTGTAAGTGAAGACTGAGATTCAGAATGGGAGCTAAAGAACAAAGGGGTCTTTTGTTGGTGGACAAGAGAACATTCTTGCCTGCTAGCAGGAACTGTACTCATTGAGGTCTAGTTTTGGTGCAAACCCAAAATTTTTTGTTTTGTGAACCCTAGTTTTCAGTTCGATCCAAAATTTTCAGTTTGTGAACCAACATTTCATACCACATTTTTTAGTTCGCAAACCAGAATTTTTGGTTCTTACCAACAGTTTTGATTCATAAACCAAAATCTTTGGTTCGTGAACCAACATTTTTGGTTCACGCCAGCGATTTTGGTTCGTGAACCAACATTGTTTGTTTGCGCAAAAATTTGTGGTTCACACCACATTTTTAGCTTCACAAACCAAATATTAGATGAGGACAATCCCAAAGTCTGAAAATACTATTTCTGGCATGTTTTGGAAAAAAAAAAAAAATCAGAATCTTCCTCAGGAGGTCCCATTTGGCAAGATTCACGTTTTTGGTTTTCTCAAAGTGTCCATTCATATGTGTTTTCATATTTTTGTGGTAACCAAAAAGAAGAAACAAGATGGCAGTCGTCACAAATCCTCCCAAAATCTTTGGTTCATGAGGCCCCTTTTTAGTTTGTGATACCTAACTGATGCAAACCAGAAACAGTGTCACGAGCCAAAAATTTTTGGTTCACATCAGATATCTATCCAAAACCAAATTTTAAATCCTTATAACTCTGGAATTGTTTCATATTTTTTCACAAAACCTTTGAAAGGCACTACCATGGCACACTTCTACCCTGGAAGTTTTGTGTAGAAATTCAGTACTGTGTAGCCTGTACATGAAATAAAAAAAAAAACATGGTAAGTATAGGGAAAAATGTGACCCTTTTACAAAATAAGGGGCATCCAGATCTCTGAAACCACACAAAATGCCGTCATGAAACTTTCCATGTGTTGATAAACTTAGTACGTCCAGGTTGGAGGTATCCAGTGATGATCTTCCCACTGAATCTGTAAATGCCTTCTTTACAGTCTGCATTGGTTCTATTCAAGTCTCAACAATGAGGACCCATGTGCTGAAGCTATTCACTTTTTTATTCAAATTTCCGACTACTTATGGCTAGCCTGCCAATGCACAGTATAGCTACCACTTGCGACGCTGACGACTGGGGTTCGGGAGCAGACCCAGGGTCATCGGAAGGTCGGCCAGGGGGAGAAGACAGAGCATCAGGAGGACTGCTTGCCTTCTTCGGGGAGGGTGCAGACCTGGTGCCTGGCATCTACTGACTCCTTCCTAGCACTGACTGGGGGAGGTGGGGTAGGCAGGTCTGGAACCAGCACAAAGGGCCTAGCGGAGGGGACAGTGAAAGTCTGCACGTCGGTGGTGGGAGAGTGTCTGACCACGCACTAAGGTCATTGCACAACATTCTCTCCACCTGTGAAGGCCACCAGGGGCAAAAAAAAAAAAACACAGGGAGAAAAAACCTTCGGGGAGCAAGCAGCGTGAGTCCAAGATCCCTCTGGGACCCAGTAGACAGATGTGGGGTACATCCCCTAGCTGTTGCCAAGGAGCAAAAATAGAAGCATAACCAAAATAAATCTCCCACTGCTTGCTTCATTCTGATATCAGTTCTTGCATCACTATCAGCAGGGCCACAGTCATTGACTTTAAGTTCTTGCCCTGTGGTAGAGCTGCTCCACCATTTGCTGCGCCCACTTGCTGCATCCTGGCTTTGCTTGGCCCAGCATCTTGTGGCAAGGTATTGCAAGGTTTCTTCATGTCAGAGAAAAAATTAAAAAGATATCAGCAAGACAAGGAAATCAAGCACTATCGAACTAGCATAATAACAATTATGAAGATTTAGCAGTAAATGTTGAAAAGAATAGTGTAATTAGCATGCAAGGTGGAACCCCTGAGAAAGCAACTTTTCCAGTCAGCTGCAAGCTCTGCCCTCCATTTTGGCATACTTTTGAAGAATTAGGTTTTGTCAGCATTAACATTCGCTCTTAACTGCGATGGAGTTAGTAATGAAACAGGAAAAAAAAAAAACTTTGTGTAAAGTTCACAGAAATGAGGACCTAACCTTGCCTACTGCTTCTTAAACTCATTTTAAAAGTGTTCTGCTGTAAAGTTCTAATACATAAACATTTTATAAGTGCCAAAAAAAAAAAACTCCAGGGTAGGAGTTGCAGGGAATCAAAAAAAAACTCTCGGATGGTTAAAGGCACTCAGCAGTGCCATTTGCTTTGCAGCATACAAGGGCGTGCATTGATTCCACACAGTGCCCACTGTGGCCTGATATTTTACATATAGAGATTGAGATGACAAGCTTACTGTACAGAAGAGGTGTGTGAGGCATGAATAATAATTCCTGAATACCACGAATAATGGGCTATCTTCTGTCCTGGTCCCAAAAAACAGTTGTATCCACTGTTCTGTGTATTTGAACGCAGGGTGGGGGGCAGTTCAAAAAAATATTTCTGTCAGCCTGGTGGCGCTGAGGGCTAAGGCTCTGGGTGCCTTATCTTGCGCTATGCTGGTGACCTGGGTTTGAGAACGATCTCTGGTCACTGGGGAGCCGGCATGGGGGGGGGGGAGTGTCAGAGTGGGATTGAGCTGTGGTAGACAGCTCTCCCCTCCCAGGGGTGGTTGTCCACTCCCCCCATAGTTCTGCTCCTACCAGGTGGAGGTCCAGTGGGAAGTGTAGGCGAGGGGGAGCAGCGGCAGTAATGCTAGGGATGTGGCGGAAGGAGCTGAACCGTTGCCTGATGTGCGCCTCCATGCACGCGCACGTACGTGTCTGCTGGGGTCCCGGGTGTAGGGGCAAAAATGGGAAAAAAAATATATATAGAGAAAAAAAATCGCTCTAGCTTTACCCTGCTGGCAAAGGCTAGAGACTTGGCCAACCCACTCCCCACATTCCTTCTTCCTGTACAATTGTGTTTTATAGAAAGCCACCCCCGGTAGTATATTTTCATAAGCCCCCCACCCTTGCCCAGCTTCCACTCACCCATATCTGAAGCCAAAAGGGTCCTGTAATTCAAGGCCCTTCCTCCAGACCCTCTGTCCATGATGGGGGCAACAGAAAGCAGTTAGAATCCCTGTTAGTCAGCAGCCTCCCCGTTACAAACCTGCAGCACACTGACTGCTGTCTTGCTGATGCTTTAAGCTGGCCACCTTGTTCAGCATGCTCCGCGGTGGGGGAAGAGAGCAGTCTGTGCATCTTTGAGAGATGCTAGGCAGACTGTTTAGTCAGCCTGAGTTGGTGGTAACTGATGGGGGGAAAAAAAAACACACAAGAAACTACTGGAGGGAGACTGGTGGATGCCAGACCCAGAAGTGGATTTTTGTATAATACAGTTGTGTGGGAGGATTGTGGGGAGCAGGTGAGGGCCTGAGGGTAGGCGATTGCTGTGGTTGGCTAGCCCTGGCCACCTGGGTAGGGATAGTTTTAACATTTTTGTTTCTCTGACCTATTTCTAGCAGAGTGCTAAGAAATGAATACCCACATGGTTTGGCCTCTGAGTACATGTCAAATACTCACGAGAAGGTACTCCTACTCTGCAGCGCACTACCAACATTTTCAGTGCTGCTCTTTTCCTGAGTCCTCTGCATGATTCTGTGCATCATGAATGCTATTTCTAGGAAGTACAGAATTTTACAGCATGACCGAAGCAAATATGTGATTTTCTTCAGTTGTCAGCCTAGAGAGGGATTGACTCTCTCACGGCAGCTTGTTTTTTTTTTTCCTACTCATTGTGTTGTTTAGAAGGCGTTAAGAAACTTCTAAATAACTAGGATGTGGGTCTGTGCAAAAAATATAGACTACTTTGAAAGCATTACAGTATATAGATGTATATTTTATCGACTTGATTACCATTATGTATTCTTGGTGGTACCGTGCCCCAACTCTCCTCCAAGTTGCTGCAGTTACTTCCCTTGCCTACCAGTCCCCCCCCACTGGGGTGGGGTCCCCATTTCCAGGTGCACCTCTTTCAGTGTACTCTTGGACGAAGTACAGGATTGCCGTGCAGTAGTCAGTGGGAGGGCTGCTCTTTCAGACTGCCCAGCGGATGTAAGTGGAGGCAGGCCTTTGTGTCATTCTGCCTCCAGTGGTGGATTTCTTTTCTTGGTTTGGTCTCCGTTCACCTCCTTTTGCATATGTGTGCTTGCTCATGACGCTCCTTCTGGGGAGATGACAGGCAACATGAGGTCATCCACACTGCCAGCGTTGTCTCCTCTAATACACCATTAGGTCCCACCATGGGAGAAGAGCACCCTCCCTGCTGGCCACCACTCCCAATGTCCCAGGCTCAGGGTGCATACCTGGGTTACCAGTGGGCCAGTGCAGTCTCCCACTGGTCAGCACCAGGGAGCCAGCTAAAAGCATTATATTTAATGATGTGATGACTAGGGAGCCAGCTAAAAGCATTATATTTAAGGATGTGATGAACATAATTTAGATTCTTGAGTCAGGATTTTAACCTCCCCTTTTATGTTTTAGAAATGAAGAAAAGAATAAAAAACCGGGGACTCCAGGAACACCTGGCTCTCGAGACCTAGAGACGGCACTCCGTCGACTTTCTCTCCGTCGGGAGAACTACCTGAGCGCGAGGCGGTTCTTTGAAGAAGACCGGGAACGGAAGCTGCGTGACTTGGCTGAGAAGGACGAGTTCCACAGTGGCTCTTTAACGCCTACAGAAAGTATCATGTCGCTTGGAACTCACTCTGGGATATCTGAGTTCACAGGGATTTCAGGAATGTCCATCAGCAGTCGCTCATACTTGCCAGAGAAACTGCAGATCGTGAAGCCCTTAGAAGGTGATAATCAAAGGCCCAGGCCTTTATCTGTTCTCCTCTGTGACTCTCTTTGGTCCTTGATCCATCATAAAAACTCCGTGAACCTTTGTACTAAGCACTCTTTTTACTTTAGAGATAGCCAGGCACGCTGCTGGTTTGAAATGCTTTGAAAAAAATCCCCCAATAACTTTGTTTTAAGTAACTTTATCTTCATAGCTTGCAATAAGGTCACTTCCAAAACGAGCTCTAGCCAAGAAAAGTGAACAGGTCAGAAGTTACTGCAATCCAAATGATCCAAAAGCTAAGGAGTTCCTTTTTTATTACACTACATAAAATTAACAAGAAAATGGTCTTATTAACAGTTTAAAGCTTGCCATAAAATGTTTTTATTTTTAAACTGAGGAACATGTTTTAGAATTCCAACAGAGGCAGTGCTGTTGTTTGTTTTTTTGCTTTTTTTTTTGGGGGGGGGGAGGGGATGGAATACTACTTCCAGTGAAACAAATGTGTTTTAATTGGGATATATACAATGTACTTTTTCTGCTGGACACTGGAGAACGTATTTTTCTACATGAAATAATTTTTTAAGTTATAAGTTTCAAAGGAATGTTGTAAGACAATTATAGGATACTCCATGCTGCAAGAAGTTGAAAAGAACCCTCAAAGGATTCAACAGTAGCGAGAGGCATTTGTTTTCTTTTTCCTTCATGTTATTTTGAGAAACGTTTCTTCATTGGGAACACATTTACTATTTGCATCACCACGTTCTTTTGTTACGTTACTGGTTTATGAATGAATGCATCTCTAGATAGACTCTTTAGAGGGGTTGCTAAATTTGCCATGGGATCTTCCATCCATTCACACCTGTTATTTTTCTTCAATAAAAGCTTCTATTATTCATAACTGCCTTTCTTTTGCTCCCTTTTTCTTCAAGATGTCTGTCTTTCTCCATCGTGCTTTTCCTTTTTTTCTTTCTTTTAAAGCTGTTATTGAACCCTTTGAGTGCACCTTGCAGCACCATTGCAATTTTGTTATCTTGCCAGTTTCTAAATTCTTGATATTGTGTAGCACTATTGCATGTGGACCTGAAGGTTGGGGGGTCTAATCCCACAAAGGTGACTTAGACTACAGCACGTGTCCTGTTGCAAGTGCTGTCTTTGGCTGGGACATTAAACTGAGGTCCCTTCTGCCTGCCTCTGTTGGCTGCCTAAGTTAAACATCCACTTTTTTAAAAGAGTAGAAATGTCCCAGGGGACCTGGTTAGCATTCAGCCTTGCAGTAAAACACATCCCGTGCCACCATCTGTGTCAAAGTGTGGATGCTGTTGCATGGTGGCCACTCTATTTGCCTGCATATCAGTAGTCAGTGTTGGTATTATGGGAATACGAGACGATAGGAGCTTGGCCCCCAGAGTTCTGACATGTGCCCTGGGGTGTGCATCAAGTCAAATATCATTTTTGAATATCCTGAATATTATAGCATTTGGATCAAAATGACAAGAATGTTAGAGGTATTCAGTGAAAATATCTGGTGGACTACTTCCCTCATTCCTCTAAACGATGCATTGCACTCCACAACCCCCCCCACCACCCCTACCTTGATTGTAAATGCTGTTCCTGATGTCTTTGAAGGCAGTATGCATTATGCCCCTGGACAGTGCCTCCTCTGCCCCGCCTTGCAAATGAATGGGTGGGCTAAGTGGGTCAAGTTTATATATTGGCTTGGCTGAGCCAGTTTCATGGAGAGCAAGGTCTGTCCTGACCCTGCTTTATTGAAATAACAAAAATAATCCCCTAATGTTAGGGGTCATAAAGATATGGGCCTCCCATCTTTACTAATATCCCATGTTGTGCACTGTGACCAGTGGGGGATGAGAGGAAGGTGGGAGGCTCATTGGAGGTAAGCATACAGTGGTTAACGGGTGCATGTTCAGGAGATACAGACCATCTAGGAGGCAGAGTTAGAATGAGACCAAGAAACACACTGAGGCTGTAGTAAACTGTTGAGATTAGATTGACGAGGCCTTTGCATGAGGTGAGACACTGGCGAGTTAGGCTACCTAATGCCTGTGTTATTTTCACTTCCTGTACCTTCACGTTTGATGTTTGAAATTTAAATCCAGTCTCTACAACATAATCTGCTTCTTGTTTACTGTGTATATCTTCCTGTTGTGTTTGCAGTCACTGGCTTTAGCACACTCCTACTATTTGGCTACGTTTCTCCTTTTTGTTTGTCTCCAGAATGAAATCAGAGCAGGGATGAAGTTTACATAAGAATGGCGAGTCACTAAGGATGCCCATAGGTAAACCCAGACCCACATTCTTACCCTGCTCTAGCGCTGCCACCCAGTGGCAGGGTTTACCTAAGAGCACCCTTTGCAGTTGGACGCCCCTAGGTTAACCACATCCATGCCCGAAACGCATTCCACTGTAGCTCTACCTCATCGAACAGTGTCTTCAGAGTGCAGGCCTATCTGTCTGAATAAACTTTCCGGCTCGCTGCTGGCCTACATTAGTAATGGTGCTCAAAGGGGCAGAGCTCAGTAAAGATGGGTGGGGGGGCACACATTAGTTTGATTCAAACATTGGGGGTTAATACTTATTTAAATAAAGTTCAGACAGAACAGGAGCCTTTCTTCGCATTATGAAAGGCCTGCCTAAACAAACTTGACCTGACCTGCTACCTGTTCATTTGCCAGGCAGAGGGGGTGCCGATCCTACGGTACAGTTGATGGAGGGCACAAAATGCTGTATATATATATATATAATGATGGTGAGGGTGCCGGAGGGTTTTGTGGAGGTTGCGGTTTTAAGTTGTGCATGTGTCCCAGGACCCCTACATGAGAATATCTGAATATTGCTAAATATGGGTGTCCCAAATCTGAAAGCTGGGTCCCATGCAGTTTGCACACCCCTCCTCATGACCTCTTCTAGCTCACGTAACGCTTCCATTTACTTGTAATGAGAAGGGGGACTTAGTTTAAAACAGGGCCCCATAACACCTAAGGCTCAGAAAGTATCATTCCAATCCAGTATTATTTTTTTTAATTCTTTTGGTAACTGGGTATGGCCCGCTAGGCACAAGTGCCTGTTTTCAGGGGTGACCCTGGAGCACTGGGAGGTTAAGTGACTTGCTCAGAGTCGCACAATATGCAAGTGGAGATTGTGGGAATCCAACTCTGCTGCTGTACCAAGCTCAGTCACAGGTCATTACTGCAGCTTCTAGTCTATACTGCCAGTCTCTGTTTATTATAAAAAGTTAAATAGGAATGCCAGCATGAGTTCTGGGGGAACTCGTGTCTTTGGACAGTCATACATTTCAAATTCAGTAACTCCATAACACACAGTTTCTGTTTAAGTAAACATTAATGGGACACTTCCAGTAGGTCACTGTTTTGTAAAGCATTCTTAGTGCGAAGTATGAAAGGCACTATTTCAAATAACATTTTCTTTTATTTCATTCTATTTCAGTATACAGGATAAGAAATGTCTGTATCCCTTTTTGGTGTCATAGAAAAGCTGTGTTTTTCAATACAAAGGGATACAGATGGCTGTTATCTGAATAGTTTTAATTAGATTACCAAATAATAGTCTCTGAATACAGTGGAGGCCCATTAAATGTCTAAACATATTGCCATGAAAATGCACCCATAGGCATTTAACAGTTCATTTGGCTGTTATGTGTTCATATCCAGTATTTATTTTCTTCTAAGTGGGTTCCACTGTGTTAGATGGCTTCATAGTTTCTTGAAATCGTAATTCTGCTATTTATTCATAGCACTGTAAAATCCCCTCTAACAACAGGTAGCACCCACTCTCTTCACTGTCCCTTCCTCACAGGGTAGAATGCAGTCCCAGAAACCTAATCAGCTGTGGCTGATGTCCGTGTTCTTTCTGCTGGGGGCTGACACTATACGATAACCCTCTCTTGGTGCCAGTCAGGGACAAAAGTGGTTAGGCATGGCCCCAGGGGTACCTTTCTGTATCTAGGGGTAGGTCGGTGGTAACTGCCCGCCTGAGGGTATCCTT
Organism: Neoceratodus forsteri; assembly: GCA_016271365.2. Classification (NCBI taxonomy): domain Eukaryota; kingdom Metazoa; phylum Chordata; order Ceratodontiformes; family Ceratodontidae; genus Neoceratodus; species Neoceratodus forsteri. Next base: position 825,383,367 of record CM057456.1, read on the forward strand.
TGTTACAGTCTGATGCACTTCAGCACAAACTATTTACAGGTCCATTTCTGTGAGTTTACTCCTCAGTGAACTCTCTGTTAGGACAGAAATAAATCAGTCTGCTCTGTAATGTAGAGTTGTCATGTTTGCGAACATATAGTTATTTATTGGAGTTTGGTAATCAGGTAGGCACACTGAGACAATTTGTCCCTTTTTCAGGAGTGACTTATTTACAGGTACACACATGGGAACACAGTCCCCGAACTTGTGTTCTAGTCTGAACTGTAAGACAGGTTCAACCTGACCTTGGATATATAAGCCAGAGCCTTTGGGTCCCTTTGGTAAAGGCTGTACCATTTAACGATTTCTCACAGGAGCCCATGCCTCCATCTGTTGCTTGCAGTTCCCCACTGGGTGAGGTTATATCAGAACAGAGCCTTTCCTAATCTGCCTTCTGAATTTACCAGATACTCTCACTTTACTAAGCACTTTGGGTTCCACACTTCCTTCATATATTAAGTGACACTGCAGCATTAGTCCAGTTGGTGTGAAGGAGGCAGCAAGACTGCCAGGAACTTCACTTGAGGGGGCAGCCCCTTAGGATACTCGCACCCTCTCAGTGATTCCCTTACACTCTTGCCAGATGCAGTGGTGATCTACACTAGGTTGCCTTAAAACTTCTGTTCCCCAGAGTCATCATCACTGTCCTAGTTTCTGTCCCTAGAGCCTACCAGACAACTAGACAATGAGTTCTGTTCTCAAACTCTAGCTCCTCAGACAGCTGCTGTAAGTGAGGGGGCCCCCATCTCCTCAGGTGGTTTGTCAAGTGACCTGAGGCAAGTCTGCCTTATTGACACACTGTCAGCACCCATCTAGCACTCTGGCTCCACCTGCTGGTTGTCAGAAGCTCTAACAAGCAGCAGGTTCCACGGTCTGGCAGTCTAGTAAATGAGTCCTCTTCCCTTACTGGCAGGAGACAGTTGTTGCATTTATTTAACAAATGAACTGTTTTTGTATCAGAGCTCAGTCACATACCCTTTCTGTTTTAGCTTCTTGTTGCCGTTGTTTAAACCATATTTCCAAAACTCTCATAACATGAAATAACCTTCTTCTTTACCTTTTGTCATTTTTCTCATGGTATTGTTATTACCTTACAAACATAGATTTCATTAATGAATGTTTCATTGCTGCATTCTGCTGTAACTAAACCTGTGATTGCTTGTATTAAAAACGTTTCTCGGTTCCTCCAAATACGGTGGAGGGCAAAACGTGAATAGGGGATCTGATAATGTACAGTAGCACAGGTCCAACAGAATGCAAGAAAACATGCAGAATAATATATGGGCAACCATGTATAATGCAAGAAAACACACAGAATAATATATGGACAACGATACATTACAAGGCTATGTTTCCATCGAAGGGAGAGATTACATCATAGACCTGAGGAGCAAAGCTCGAGAGGTCTCTGTAATGTCATCTCGCCCCGAGATGGAAACAGTCATTTTTTAAACACACGTTTCAAACACTGCTGGGACAGAGTGAAGGGCGTAGTGGTTGCTCAGTGTGATAGAGGTAGGGTGGAGAGCATGAAGATGGATAGGGTGGATTGGAACCCTGTATGGACAATAGGCCCTGGTGTGTTAAGGCTTATGGGCAGACTGAATGGACCAGTGGTCTTTTTGTGCCATCAGTGTATATGTTTCTGTGCTGTGTTTGCTTGCCCATACATTATTCTACATAGCACGTTTGTTTTAATTCATTTATCTTCTTTCTGCCTTAAACTTTGGTTAAACAAAAAGAAAATGAAGAAAACAAGATAAGATCAAGCACATTTAATGTGATTTAAAGGATACCTAAACAGTCTGTTTCTAGCATGCCCCATTTGCAAAACCCTTTCGTGGAAGTGTAGCACATAGTGAGTACTTTTAAATATAATAAGCAGGTACCTTAAAATCAATGAGTGTATATGTTTTTGGCAACTTTATTCCAAGGTCAGCAATCAGGAAATGTTTTATCCTCACTGCGCCAAGCAGACCCTGTGACCGCACTATATGCACAACAAGATGATGTAATCCCAGTAAGTCACATAGTGAATTGTAATGAAACCCTATGGAGCCTAATGTTCAATGTATAAACTTAGCACTTTTTATCCGGTCATCTATATCAGTATTTAACGTGTACAGTAGTCCCTCCCTACTGCGGTACAGCAGCATTCTGATATCACTACTGTGATACAACAATGTCTGAAGTGTATGGATTTCCATATGCAGCAGCACTGAACCAAATACTGTATAAGTTGCAAAAAACTTCATTAATGTTCCAGTTAGGATCAAAGAGACAAAAGTTGGGAAATGAGGCATTAGGGTTTCCCTAACACCCTACCCTCCCAAACCAGGCAGGAGAGCAGGTATGAGTTGTGCCCTGGGCTTCTCAAGCCTAACACTCACCCAATTCCATCTGTAAATAAAGTCAGATGTGTACACGTTATGAGACTGGGTTGAGCGGTAGGCTTGAGAAGCCCAAGGCACACCTCACACCTGCTCTCCTGCCTGGTTTGGGAGGGTGTGGTGTTAGGAAAATCCTAATGCCTCATTTCCCAACTTTTGTCGCTTTGACCGTAACTGGAGCAGTAACAAAATTTTTTGCAACTTATTTCCTTACTTTTTGAGATAGTATATTAGTATCCTTATTTTACTTTTGAAGGACCCTGTGCTTTCATCCCTCCGTAGATGCATATATGTATGTAACTATGGAAGCACAGGGCCCTCTGCATCCTGCACTTCCATTTATAGGATAACAGTGACCACATTGTCAGCATAGCCATCTTATTACCCCACCTCATGTACCCAGTACACAAAGTTTTGAATCCTCACCAAAACATAATTCTGCGCAACTGCAGTGCCATTCCGCGCTACAGGTGAGAAAACACATTTTGACCAGGATCTGAAAAATGACAGCTGTGACATACATGGGGCAGGGTAATAAGAAGGCTATGTTGAAAATCTGCAGTAGAAATATTTAAAATTTCTGAAGTTACGAGCGGCGTAGCGAAATTGCAACGAATGGTCATAACTTTGGCATTTTTTGATATTTTGACCTGAAATTTTCAACATAGTCTTCGTATGACCCCACCTGATAAACCCCCAGGTGAAAATTTTCAAATCCATGCCAAAACGCCATACCGCACCACTGGTGCGAAAACACGTTTTGGACACGATGTGAAAAATGGCAGCTCTACCGTTCATGAGGTGGTATGAAAAAATGGCAATGTTAAAAATTTGGAGTCAAAATATAAAGAAATTACCAAAGTTATGCATGTGTGTAGAAAAATGTCAATGAACACACATAACACTGCCATTTTTTGGAATTTTTTCACCAGATTTTCAACATAGCTTATCTGGAACTCCGCCTCATGAACACTGGCAGAGAAATTCCATTATTCGGTCCCAAAAGGTGATTTCGTACAGTGACCACAAAATCATCTTCTGGGCCTGAATAGTGAAATAACAGTTGCAGTGTTCATGAGGTGGAGTCCCAAAAAGGCCATGTTGAAAGATTTGGTGAAAAAAATTCCCAAAAATGGCAAAGTTATGAACATAAGTTCAAAATGTAATTGAAATACATTATACGGCACTTACCTTGATTCCTCAGTTCACAGTTCGGCTTTGAAGAGTGCAGACGTGTCTTAGTCCACAGAAGATGACAGCCTATGACCTCTGGTGGCAAGTACAAGGTAAGGGGAGTGGATGGTGGGTGCTCGTGGAGGATTGGTGGAGGGGATTTATGAGGGATCATTTCTTTTTTTAGGTAAAAAAAAAAGACATCGGGGACTGCTTACCATTTTCTGTATTTCAGGTTTTGCATACAGTGAGATAGAGAGTGTGTGTGTGTGTGGGGGGGTTGCCACTAGACACCAGGGAATAAATGCAGTTCATTTGCTGGGAGACGGAGGCAGTGATTGGTGGGTGGGTGGGGGTGCCACTAGACACCAGAGAATACAAAATTAAAATCAGGTCGGTGATTGGCGGATGGGGGGTGCCACTAGATACCAGGGAATAAATGCAGTTCATGTGTGGGGAGTCAGTGGCAATGTTTGGTGGATGGGGGTGCCAGTAGGCATCAGGGAAAACAAAATTAAAATGGGGATGGTGATGGGGAGGCAGTATAGCGCAGAGGGTTAAGGCTCTGAGCTGCAGATCTGGAGACCTGGATTTGAATCCCACAGCTGTCTAGGTGCATACTGTGTGATCCTGAGCAAGTCACTTATCTTCCTTGTGCTCCCAGGTCGCATCTGGAAACAAGCTTTGGCTTAGTGTGCTACTCCTGGTTAAACAATGTTCCCTTCCCTTTCCCCTGATTGGTGGGTGGGGGATGCCACTAGACACCGGGGAATAAATGCAGTTCATTTGCGGGTAGTCAGAGGCAGAGGTCGGCGGGTGGGGGTGCCACTAAACACCAGGGAATAAATTAAATTTATTTATGGGGAGTCAGGGGCAGCGATCAGAGAGTGGGGGATGCCACTAGACACCAGGGAATACAAAATTAAAATGAGGACAACGATCAGCGGGTGGGTGGGTGCCAGTAGACACCAGGGAATAAATGCAGTTCATTTGCGGGTAGTCGGTGGCAACTATCAGATGTGGTGCCACTATTCACCAGGGAATACAAAATTAAAATGGGAGGGCAGTTAGTGGGGGTGCCACTAGACACTAGGGAATAAATGCAGTTTATTTGCAGGGAGTTGGGGACAGCGGCCAGTGAGTAAGGGGTGCCGCTAAACACCATGGAATACAGTTATTTTGCTATATGGACAGCAGTCAGTGTGTGTGTGTGGGGGGGGGGGGTGCCACTTGACACCAGGGAAAAGGGCGGCTCACAGCTAACACTACAGCCGGCAGCAGGACTTCAGCTGCGACTGCAGAAATCAAGAAATTCCTGGTGTTCTCGTACAGATAACACGGGGGAGGCGCTCCTCTCACTAAGCCGGTCACCTGAGATTTTGGGTACCCAGAAAACATTTGTGGGCACAATATTAAAAAACAAACATCAGGTTTTTTTTAAATGATGTATTTTCCATGCTGTTTAGTGTATGGGGAAAAAAAAAGATGGTGACTCGCAAAAAAGGATTTTTTTCTCACGAAAAAGAACTGATCTCGCAAGAATTAAACTTTTTTTCACAAGATCAAATCCCTTGTCAAACTTTTTACCTTTAGCCTGAAAAATGAACTTCCCATAGGAAATAATGGGAACTTAAAAACTGAATAACTTTGCAACAGGGTAATATTTTTGTACCAAACACTGGCAGTTCTGTTACCCAAGTTCTTTCTATTTTAAAAAAATCACACCAAAATTCCACACTGTCTGGGTGCAAGGTGATGAGAGGAAAAAATGCAAAAAGTGGTGACTTTTAACTTTTTTACACGATCCAGATCTCAGAATCTGCACATCCAACTGGAAAAAAACTTGCCATGCCAAGAGATCTACCCCACAGGACCATGCATACCAAATTGTGTGCAAATCCGTTGAATGGTTGCAAAGTTATTAAAGTGCAAAATTTGAGGTTAAACATTAAACTGCCTACACAACCGTAACTATAGGGGAACGACCATGTCCCTATAATTCATAGTCTCAGTGTAAGATCACATGGGTTACTTATTTAGTTTTTATTTACCAGGTAAGTACACTAGGCAAACAGTTGCCAATTTTCAGGCACAACCTCAGAGAGTACAACATATGTATATTACAACAGGGGAAAACTCAATTAGTTTGATACAAATTACAGTATACATTGCAGCAAAAAAAAAAAATCTCCCGCATCCATACCTCTCAACTGTCCCTGATTTTGCCTCAAAATTTTACTCTGACCCTCCTAAAAATTGTGTTTCCATGACCAAACTGTGGGGGTTATAAGCACAAAATAATGTCAAACATTAAAGTTACAGAGTTGTTCTTCCTTAGAAAATGCATTTTATATTAAGCCCCCTTATTCTACCATCTTCACAAGTGGGTATCACCAATTTTGAAGATGTGTCCCTGATTTTGGTCCTTTGTCCCTGATTTTATTAAGCCTTGTCCTTGATTTATAAGGCAGGAGGTTGAGAGGTATGCCCGCATCCCCTGAATCAGAACCTTTCTTTACTGCCTGTATTTTCTCAAATAATCATTTCTTCCCATTCTGACCACACACTCACATTCCCCTTTTCACTTAAGCTGTCGTCATGTCCTCCTTTCCCCCCCTATTGTGACTCCTTGGTACTAGTAGAGTGATAATGGTTGGTCATTGTGGGCTGAGAGCTGCCCAGATCATCATCACCACCACCCTGTCAGTGCTGACAGTGAGCATAGCGAGCAGCATGGCAGCTGTTGATAATTAATGTAATGACCTCTAATTACTTCTCTATTATTGAGGAATTGCGGCATCCACCACCACTACCCTGCATATTGAGATGCGGGAGCCATCTTCAGTAATATAAGTTCCAGTTTTTACCTAACTGGTACTTCCAGGACTCAGAGTTGGTGTCCACCAAGTTTCAGTTCCAGCTGTGAGATGATGCTGGTGAATCAGAATGGCAGTTGTCATTTGCCCATACTGTACATGTATGTCTCATGCTTAAGGAAAACCTAGTGTTGGGCTGTTAGCACACTGATATTGTTTACTGCTACTGTTAAGTGAGCTTGGGGTTAATGTGGGGTTTTAGAATGGGGTTTGACCTCTTCTGCCTCCTCATTGATTGAAAGCCGATCACATAGGGCTGCTTTAACATACAGGTAACCTGCCTGAGCAGTAGAATACCCTGCTAGCCCACTATAGTGCATGTATATTTTCAGTATGGCAATTTACTTGGCATTCCTTGGTTTTTGAAGACAAAGCAGGCAAAAAGCAGATTGAATTGTCTCCCACTCTTAGTGGGTTTATTGTCTGAACACATTCTGGACCAGGGATATGTCAAGCTGTTTTTCAAAAGTTTTCAGGGTTGGGGCATGGACTTGAGGCAGTATAACACAGTGGTTTAAGGCTCTGAGCCGCAAATCTGGTAACATCCAGCAGACCAGACGTGGGTTTGAATCCCACAGCTTCCACTTGCATACTGTGTGACCCTGAGCAAGTCACTTAACTTCCCTGTGCTCCCAGGTCGCTCCTATAAAAAAGCTTTCAGCTTAGTGTGCTACTCCTGGTTAAACAACTAAATAAAACCAAAATAAAAAAAAATAGCATGGTAGGGAGTTCCAAATTCTAGCTATTCTTACTGTAAAAAAAATTATTACATTTGACTGTATTTACCCTTGGGACAATTAACTGCTTATTATCGGATCTAAGGTTATTTGTCCATGGGTTGGATTTTATACCACATTGGGCCATTAAATTTGGGTTTTGTAGGATTTTATAAAGTAGTAAATCCTCTGTTTTTCATCTGGTCTCGAAGGTGAACAATTTTAGTTTATTAATTCTAACCCACTATTCAAGTAAGCATTAATCAGCGATGAAGGTGGCATCTAATGGGGAGTTAATGCATGGTTGGGACCGTTGTGGCACGAGGCCAGAGGCCGAGTGCATACAATGGTCCAACCTTGCATTAACTCCCCATTAGATGCCACCTTCGGAGGGGATTAATGTGCTTGTAACATGGCAAGTGCAACACTAATATTTGGCAGATGCTGTTTTCTTTCGTATGCAACACTCATGAGGACACATATTTATTGCACATCCACAATTATGCTTGACCTGTCTTACTTTTTAAGCCTTTCTCTGACTGCAAGCGTGTGCGTGCACGTTGAACAACAGACGTCGATTAATATAATGGCGACTTTTTTTTTTCCCTTTGAACTCTGCTGTTCATATCAATATTCTCATAACATACCGCTTGCAGCTTCCACTTTCCTACTTCTGGTACCGTACTCTATTTCTCATCGCTCGTTTCTGTGTGTTACTGGTGCTCTGCTGCATTGTGGACAACATCTGTTCTGTGCATACCTTAATATGCTCCTAGTGTCACACTTCTGTCCTCTGCACCACGAGCCTGCCTATTCCCACCAATAGGTGGCGCTTTCACAACACCAGCCAACTTCAGTTCTATTTTCTCATTACTGTCTTTTCTCCCTGCATGCTGTTGGACTTTACATCTCCTCCAACAATCCTTGCCTGCCTCGCGGAACTAGCAGCACCCAACACGGCACACTTTCCCTTCTGGAGCTCTCTTATGTACTCCGTCTTACTCTCTGTGCGACTGTGCACTTCTCAGACTTCCCCACAGACTGCCTTTTTTCCCTCACCTCTCACTCGTCAATCCGACTGATAGGTGGCGCTTCGACACACTTACACAACTTCTGCTCTCCCTCTATGAGCGCTTTCACACTCTCAAGGCGGCATTATTGCTCTCAACGTTCTAGAGCAACACGGCATTATCGTGCCATAATGCCATGTTGCTCTTGTACAACCTGATGCTGTTGTGCCAATCCTGTCCCTTTCTTTTCGTCCTCTTGTTACAAATGATTTTAACCCTTTGATTGACTTGGTTACTTTCCTTTGCATTTTTTCTGTAAGGTTTATATCACACCTTAAGTACGGGTTCCAAATAGGTGATCCATAGTCTAGGTGGGGGATTACATAAATCTTGTGTAGTTTGGCTATACATGCACTGTCCCTAGTTACAAATGTTTTATGTATTGAACGAAGTAATCTATTAGTTATTTGTGTGATGCTTCTACATTGTTTAGTTGATGAGCGGTCCGTGTTAACCCATATTCCAAGGTCCTTCTCTTTGTTGAATGTTTTCAAGACTTTACCATTTAATTTGTATTGGAACCTAGGGTTTTTATGGGCAAAATGCAATACTGTACATTTGGATTCATTAAACTTCATCTTATTTGTTAGTCCCCATTCTTCTATTGTTTTTTAGATTGACTCAACACAAGATGTTTTTCTAGTGAATCGACCTCACCTCCTACCTTTGTGTCATCTGCAAATTTGGACACTACACTAGTTAGTCCTAGTCCCATATCACTGATGTGTAGTCCAGAAAGAACAGGCCCAAGGACGATTTAAGGTCAAAAGATCAAATTTGAAAATAATCACATGAAAAAAACCTCCACCAACTCACTACAAACAAAAGAAAAAATACAAAAACTTTCCAGTTCATGTAATATCCAGACTGATACAAAAATACAGCTTCAAAGCAAACCACAGAGACCACAGTCCTGGTCTTGCATACAAAAGAAAGTTAGCTAAAGCTTTCCGTTGCATGCAGTTCCCAAAATGAGACGATGCAACTTTCCAGCAAAGTACACTGGACCGTCACACTCCAGCACTGTAAAGCAACAATCCCAAACATACAAGACACTGACACTGCAGCCAAAACATTTCCATAATGGAGGCTTGCGTCATCCATGATTTCTGTTTATCATAAGGTACCTCTGTCTGAAGAGGCTCTTCAAGAAACCGTAGTACTCCTTTTCAGACCTTATAGAATGACTAGAAATAAGCCTAAATCCATTTTATACTGTGAGTGGAATAACACTTCTCAGACAGAGAATAATGGTTTATAGTAACCCCCAGTTGTTATATATTTGAAAACTGACAACCAGGAAAGGCATACTGAGCCAAGGCTCATTACCAGGTGCAACCCGGGGAAGGGTGGTGGGGACACAATCAAAACAAATACAGGTATTGATGCATACGTACTATACAACTAAGGTGCAAACAGATGTAGTGTGACATGACAACAGTGCGAAATAAGAGCGGATGTCTGGAACATGACACGCTCTACATCCTGAGATACAATCCAACAACTAGTTGTAACACATCAGTGCCATGAAATTAAGAGATGTTAGCTGGATATATTTATCCAATAATGCCATCATGTGTTATTCTAACTGCATGTGCTGTGGAGAATTGTGGGGTACAGTAACATGAAGCTTTGCATGGTTCAGATTCAGCAGGTCTACATAGCAACTTCATACACAACTTTCAGAAGTAGTCTGCTAGTTTTCATTAAGCAGCAAGGCACTGCAGAAGGTGCATTGCTGTAAAGTGATTATCTTGTGCCTTATTCCTGAAGTGTGATATTATTTTATATTTTAAAATGGGTAAAACAGGTCCTGCGATTGGTCAGATAGGACCATATGAGAATGTGTTATTACAGCACAAGTGCACAGATCAGACATAGTTTCTGAACTTCATTACTAAGTTTTTAAAATAAATATTAGAGGATTGATTTTATAATTGCAGTAAGGCACGTCGGGGTATGGGTTGAACAGTGACACTTCTTGGGTGCATAAGGCATTCAGCATTGCGTCATGTCTCACTTACAGAGGTGTGCTGTTATCCAACAATAATTCACACCCTGTCATACCTTATTGCATAAGTAACCTACCCCGGCTGTGAATGGTTGAAGTGTTAAGAGTTGTTTCAATGTGTCTGTCTATCTATCTAGCTAGTATTGTTTTCAATGTCATATTTGTTTAAATTTGTCTGTCTAGCTATCTGTTTGTGAAAAAAAAAAAGTGATGTAACGGTAAAGGTCATTTATTTTTGACGCAGAGTACCAAGAGCATTCTGTTGATTTAAATGTGCTGTTTAGGGAATTTTGTTTCCCTGAGATTGCAGTATGCTCAAGGTCTGTTTCATACATAGAAATAGACTTGCCACATATAATATTTAACAAGTATTAGAAAGCTTAAATGAACATAAACCCTGTTGCTTACATGTTTTAACAGGATTGTAAATGTGGGCATATGTGAAGTTTAATAGGCTGTAGTGTACAATTCTGTGTGTTTGTTTTGAAATACAGTAGTCCTATCCTTTGTTAAGGCTGCCCTAGTCCCCTGCCTGGTATTCATTTTTATGTTGCTTGCACGGATGTGCAAGAAACATAGTGCCATCATCGGAGATTTCGGAGGTGTGTCACCTCCTCCTCCAATTCAGTCAGTGTGCTGGCAGGCGCGGCCCCTGTAAGCCAATGCATTTTGGAGCTGTCTATGACCCGCTCCAAAATGCAGTGGCATACAGTTGAAAGGGGGAGCTACACTTGGTGAGCAGCGATAAGATATCGCCTGCTCATGCGCGCAGCTCCCCACACACACACACAGGTGCGCATCCATGCAGGCGCGGCGCGCCTCCCCACGCGCACTGTATAGCCGACGGGTGCCCAATCCCTGCTGGCTGTGCTGCATTCCCCCCTGCCTCCTCCCACCAAAGGCTTCAAGAATGCCACGCTGGGTGCCCACCCCAGCGTGGCAACTAATCATATAGCCGACGGGGGTGCCCAATCCCTGTCGGCTTGCACTGTCCTCTCCTCCCCCCAAGTAGTGAGTGACACGCTGGGAGCCCACCCCAGTGTGGCAAACTATTCCTTTTCCGATGGGGGTACCCAATCCCCTGTCGGCTGAACGCCCAAGTCCTTGTGCCATTCTGGGAGCCCACCCAGCGTGGCAAACGTCCCGCGTAGTCTTTTGTTTAAGTTTAACCTGTAAAGAAAAACGGTCCCGGCGCGTCTCCCAACCCCTCCACACCCACCAGCCTCCCCACACCCCTCACCCCATACTTACCTCCGGACTCCGTCGCGGCGATCACTCGGTGGACCGGGAACATGTCTGCACTCTTCAAAGCCAACGCGAACTGAGGAAATGCCGTAAGCTGTATAATGGGCTAGATAGGGGTTTCAACTTTGTTGCATATCTCAGGAATTTTGGGAATTTTTGCAAATTTTCAACATGGGTTTAGGACCCTTGTCATGAATGATGTCACTGTCATGGCGTTATTCAGGCCGAAGGTGATTTCGGCGCGGTGACTGCGAAATCACCCGCCGGACGACTCAGTGCGCCATGACAGTGACATCTCTCATGAGAAGGGGTCCCAAAACCCCCATGTTGAAAATTTTGTGCCAAAATTCCAAAAAATGACTGTTTTACGAGCATGCGTTGTGCAGTTCCTACGCAGGCTCGTAAGTTCGCGAAATTTCAATATTTTCACTCCAGATTTTCAACATTGCCATTTTACTACACCTTCTTATGAGCAGTACAGCTGTCATTTTTCACATCTCACTCCAAAATGTGTTTCTGCCCATGTAGCGCAGAATGGCGCAGTCGGTGTGCGAAATCAATGTACGGGACAAATTAAGAAAATCACAGTGACACTGTTCATGAGCAGAGGTCTTAAAATGGCTATGTTGAAAATTTGGTGAAAAATTCTTAAATGATTTTCACGAGTGCAGCGTGTACAGTACCTATGCACGCCTGTAATTTCACTTAATTTTCAATATTTTCACTCCAGATTTCAGCATTGCCATTTTGCCACACCTTCTTATAAATAGTACAGCTGTCATTTTTCACATCTCACCCAAAACGTGTTTCCGCCCATGTAGCGCACAATGGCGCAGTCGGTGTGCGAAATCAGTGTACGGGATAAATTAAGAAAATCACAGTGACACTGTTCATGAGCAGAGGTCTTAAAATGGCTATGTTGAAAATTGGTGAAAAAATTCCCTTCAGATGTTCTGCAATATTACTAATGAAGACATTGAACAGAACTGGCCCCAGCACTGATCCCTGTAGCACCCCACTGGTCGCCCCCTCTCCCTAGACTGCATACCATTTACCACCACTCTCTGCCTCCTGTCTGTTAGCCAGTTTCTAACCCAGTTTACCACCCTTTCCCCCATGTCCAGCCTACCCAGCTAGTTTATCAGCCTCCTATATGAGATGGTGTCAAAGGCTTTGCTGAAATCAAGGTAAGCGTTGTCCACTGCCCCACCCTGATTCACTTCCTTTGTCACCCAGTCAAATAAATCAACTAGATTTATCTGACATGATGTCCCCACTGTGAATCCATGTTGTCTATGGTCCTGGTTCGATGGCATCTAGATGCCCACTATCCTTTCTTTAAATGTCTCCATGATCTTCCCCACTACTGATGTGAGGCTGAATGGTCTATTGTTCCCTGCCTCCTCCCTGCTGCCAGACTTGTGTAGAGGGACCACATGTGCCCTCCTCCAATTCACTCATGTTGAATGACTCAGTGAACATGGCTGCCAGAGGTACTGCTATCTCCCTTCGCAGTTCTGTTAATATCCTTGGGCGTATGCCATCTGGTTCCATCGCTTTGTCTGTCTTCAATTTAGTGAGCTCCTGCAGGACTCTTTTGCCTTTGAATGGACTATTGTCCACCTCTTCACCTCCTTGGCAACTGCTGTACTGCTGTGCCCCTTGCCCCCCCACTCTTCTGTAAATACTGAACTGAAAGACACAGTGAATGTCTTGGGAGGAAGGCATGAAACTGTCACTTCCAAATACCTGAACAGCACATACAAGCAAGCAACATTCGGCATTGACAAATGCTTGTTTAATTACTTATCAGTTCGACTACAGGAAAGCTTTCCATGCAGCGCTTCCATTCAGCTGATGTCCCTGGATTCTGGAACACATAATAACTAATTAAAAAATTAATAGTGGGTGGTGGAAAAAAGGCAACATTTTTAACCAAGGACCCTTAAGAAAGGAAAAATAGGTCTATTTAAAATACACACACTGTGCAATATATTGAAAGTATTGGACAGACTTTACACGTACCCATGTTGGAGCTAACAAAAAAGGAAATTACGGTAAGTATGAAGAAATTTCTTCTTTCTCCCTTTCCTAATTGGTCAATGCAAACAAAATGAACCCTGGTATTGTAGTGTGGACAACCTGGTGTATTGTAACTTCCTTGAAGGTGTCAGCAATTTGCAGAGGGATTTGTTTCCTACCATTTCTTCAGTGTCTCAGTCAGCACTGCATATGCTTGCTTGTATGCTTGGGGGGCGCAGGGTACAAATATGATGGAAGCTAAGCCTCGCACTGGTTACCTCATCATTGCTAGCAAAAAAAATAAAAAGTGTGCACGTGTGCTTCTGTTTAACTAGACAGACGTGACGCTGACTCAAGTCTTCTCCTGCTCCACAGAATAACCCGCTGGCTTGGCACATCAGGTTCTTGAAGCCCATTGCATCCCTGGGATTTGGATTACCAGTCCAATATTGCCAGGAATTGGACTATGCTGTAGCTTTTGTGTGCCGAGTGCCAGCACATTTGCACCCAGCTGTATCACCTTTTCAGTGAAAAGCACTCTGTATCTTTCATCCTGTGCCTCCACATCCCACCCTGGGCTGTCCATGCTACTCTTCTACTGGCTAACAGGGCATGTACAGAGTATTCCAAGTCTCTGCCAGCATAGGGCCTTGGGAACCTTTGTCCACACCTGAATCCAGAGATCTTACTTGCCACCACACTGTTGAGCGAAGTAATTTTTTATTTTTTTTTTATTTTGTCTTTATCCCTCCTTACTCCTTCCGGTACCCCCTCCTTCCGTCCGCTCGTGCCTCCACCCCGGAGCCATCCTGGGGATCTGCCCCTAGAGTGCCCTACCTCCTCTCCCCTGCACATTGGGGTCTGTCCTTTGGTGGTCCGGGCGGGCTAAGGCGGCCTTCATCTAGGGCTAGCCAGAGGGTATTTTCCCTGGTTTTCTCCCTTACGTCCCAGCCCTCTGAGACGTCCGCGTTTGGGACTTACGTCCGGTGGCAGCGTGCTGGCGCTGCAAACGCCTCACATGCTTGCCAGCGTCTCCCTCCCGACTCCGGCGAGCGGAGCTGCCTCCATCCTCTCTTGGTCGGTGCTTCCACCGGCGTGAGGCGATGAGGAACATGGAAATATTCCCATGTTCCGTGGGTTCCCACCCTGAGGAGGAGAGCATCCGTTGGGACTCTCAATCCTCCCTCCCCTGCTGACCCCCAGCGACCGAGTCCGTCCCGAACCGAATTGGCGGCATCAGTCTTGGTGTGGCGTCCAGGCGCCTCAACCCTCAAGCGCCAGGCGCCTAGCGAAGTAATTTTTATGTTCTTTTACGATTTCTTTCTCCAGCCCAGCCTAACTAGGATGCAGCATCTCAGTTTTTTAATGTGGGTCTTATTTCTACATAATAGCAAGGTCTGAAGCACAGAGATGTAAAATTATTTGCTCTGAGTCATGTAGTGGTTTGCTGGCTGGGAAGTGGCATGCAAACTTGTGATCTTGGCATTCCTTCCAAGTTCCTATTTTCACAGCAAGGCTCAACTAATTTTTCCCATTTTACCATATCTTCTGCTTCTTATAGTGCCATTCTAATTCCCCAGAAGTTATTTGAATCAAATAACAGAACATTTTCTGTCTTTATGAATCTAGCGCTGCATTTCAACCAACGTATACATACATATGGACCCTGTGAGTGGTCAAAATTGGGAGGGGGGGGCAGCAGTGTTTGTTGGCTGGCAAAACATATCAAGTAGTTTCTTAGCATTAATATGTTTCTGCCATAATTAGATTTTTCATCCATTTATTTGTATTTCTCTCAGAAGTTAAAATGCTTTTTATTTCTAATTTTACAATTAATGGCTCAAGCCATTAAGGATGGCCACCACTAGCAACACTTTCCCTTGAGGTTACTGTTTCACTGTACATACTGAACTCCTACTTTGGATGTATTGGGAGAGTGCTAGCTTACATTTCTGATGGAAGCCGCTGAGCACCACGCCAAAATGTTTCATTTATCTGTTGTGGGCTGACCAGAGAACATGGACTTGGGGAAACTTCACAACCCCATATCTCAGTCCAGGAATGGGAAATATAATGAAAAGAAAAACTGAGGTATTGATGTTTTTGTGAGAAATACATTATCACAAAAAAATATGCAATAACACTTTTTCCTGCTAACAAACGCTGCTGCTTTACCAGTCCATTGCTCTGTAAGCACTGGGCCCCCTATAGCCTTCCTTGCTACATTTCTTTACTAATGTTTTTGTTTTATATCATCATCTCCCATTGCTATTCTGTTGCTATTCTTAAGCAAAAGACTGCTAATAATATTGTGCACTTTAGTAATGGTAAAAATCCAAGAGCCACAGAGGCTAACCATTGTCAATATGCAACATCTAATAATCCTTTACCAGCACTTGAACCCAGTACTGTAGAACTGTATTGGATCAGTGAAATACCACAGGTCATATACTGAACTGCCATGTCCCTGTATTTCTCTGCCCGGGGATGGGGGTGGGATATTGTATTGTGTCTTCCTCCAGCACTGTATTAGGCAGGCTTTTGAATACCACTGTGGCGTAAAGAGATGTCTGTATCCAGGAAACCTTTTTTTCGTGGTTCTTTTTTCCCTAGTTCCCTCTGCCCTCCACACATATACATAGATACATAGACAGTGTCGGCAGATAAGGGCCTATGGCCCACCCAGTCTGCCCATCTAAGTTTGTAAGTTCAGTTTATGTTTTCCAGGAAGTCTGTTGCCCCTTACCCCTGACCTCCAGAATTCCTTTATGTCTGGGGTTGCCATGTTTTATGTTTGGGGTTGACATATGACTGGGGTTGCCATGGCTACAGCCTTCCTACGCCCAGGAGGGCTGGTGAGCATCTGCCTTCATAGCGGATGTCAGTGCCGGATCTGAAAATATGACCCTCTGATCCAAACCATCTGACCTTGGGACCCCAAAATCCTACTGGGGATCCGAAATCCTAGTTTGGTCAGATAGAGATGGATTCGGAGACAGATAGTGGGATTATCCGTCAGAGGACATTCAGATCCTAAAAGGCACTGTTTGTGCACCACTGCAAGAAAGTCTTTTGAAATGCAGTATTTGGACAGAATTCAGCTGATCTATGAATCACTCTCTTCCTTCATTCTTTATTACGGGGGACATTTGCAAGGAAATTGGATTTCTAGGGGCGTGGATATGTTGTTCTATCCGCACACTGACTGGCAGGTACATTGCCACTTTAAAATGGGCCAGAAAGTATTCAAGCTGGCTGCTCCCATCCACCCAGGTGATGAAACTCTCGGCTCCGCCCCAAGACGCCAGATCTTCCTTACCACTTGGAAGCATCAGGTTCCCTCCTTAGCACTCTCGCATTTTGCAGGCCCTGGCTCTAAAAACTTAATTTTTTTCCTAAACTTACTTTGAAATTCATTCAAGTTCAGTCTTCACCCTCTTCCCTCATGACTGTAATGGAGGACAGGACCATCCCTGGGTTCTGCCAGTGCCCCTGCGGGCAGAAGATGTTGCGTACCGACCCCCCCATGCCTCATGCGTTTATTGCCTCAGGCATGACCATGATCCGCAGGCTTGTGAGATGTCTGTCCTTTTCTCTGTCAGTGCTCGAAGACCACGATGCCCGACTCCAGCTGGGGTGACCAGAGAAATGGTACCCACCAGTCAAATCGAAGGAGGCCTGTTGGGTGGTGTCCGGCGGCGGGGTCTGCGGAACAACTGGAACAGTTTCAACAGCTCACAGCCCTCGAGGAGGTGGCAGCCCAGGTCACAGCGAGCTCTTCTTCGGCTTCGGCCTTTATTCCGCTTCAACTGGGCTCTTCTTACACAGCTTTCATTCGGGAGCCGTGCCAGTTCCTCTTGACTAAAGGGATAGGGTCCTTCTGAGTCTCACACCCCTGGGTCCCGGATGAAGGATCCGGAAATGGGTAAGACCCACCATCTATGTTCTTGGGAGTGGGAGAGATCTCACTCTGCAGACTCTCGGCTCTCATCTTTGGTCGATGTTTCAGCCCGCGCCACTGGTTTCACGGTGTCCCTGTCGGACCAGTTGGCCGAGATGCCTGTTGACGTGGCTGAGATTTTTCTTGAGCCCACCGACAGGTTGTCGACCGAGGAGGCTGACAACTCTCTGTCTGACACCAGTGCTTCCGGTGCCTTCTGAGAACTTGCCTTAGACCATTGAGCCGAAGTCCCTGGGCCAGGACCCTGAACCGGAGGGGCAGCAGGTTTCCACCGCTCCTTACTCGGCCCGCCACTAGCATCGACGACGGTTGAGGTCCTGGTCCTCCTCCGCTTTGGGGGAAATCCCTCCGATGTCAATGGTCTCGGTCCTGACATCATGGAAAGCGGCACCGCCGATCTTCTTCCTCATCCTCCTCAGCTGAGGAGAGGCATCGGCGCTATGAGGATCTAATGTGGCAAAAGCTCCTTTTGGCCAGCAGCAAGCCGACGCCGGATTCCACACCGGCAGTTACAGTAAGTGGCTGTCGCCTGAACAGCCGAAGCTGACTCCCGCCGCCGGTTCACTGGTCGAGGTCGCAGCACCGGTGGGTCAGCCAAAACCGGCTGCCCCGCCCATTGTGGTGGAACCACCGCCTCCCCAGCTGAAGAATGGGGCACTGATCAAGGATTCTTGGTTGGCTCAAGGTTTGCTCCATTGGTTGCCGGTCACTCTCACCCCCAATCGCCCTCTGCAAGTGGAGAGTGGCTCAGGCGGTCACCAGCTGTACGCAGACTCTTCGGAGTCCGAAGACTCCTCTTTGTATTCCTGTCCAGTCGACCTGGAATCCTTGGGGGGGGGGGGTCTTTCTGTGGAGGAGAGCCCCACCTCGTTCCTTGGTATCCTTTGGCTCATCTTGGAGTCCACTGGTATGCCGCGCGAACCCGTGCAGAAATGGGTCATGTATCCCCTTATGGAGATTCTGGACAAGGGGGACTCCCCCACGGAGGCCTTCCCCGTAGCCGAGGCCATTGAGGGCCCGGCGTTAGAACTCTGGCAGCACCTAACCTCCAGCCCAACACCATTGGTCAGGACGGCCCACAAGTATGCAGTCCCTACTGGCTCTCTCTCCAGCTTCTCGGAGCACCCCTCAGCTGAGGGGTTAGTGGCACATTCTGTCTTCAGGCGCTCGGGCAACATGAGGGACGTGGACAAGTCCCAGATGAGGAGTCCCAAGAAATTGGACTACTCAGGGAGAAAGGTGTTTACTGCTGCCTCTTTGGGCCTTCGCCAGGCCAGCTCGGCTGTTATGGTGGCACACTTCTCTCACACCCTGTTGGGCTACCTGGATGAGGTGCTCCCTCATCTCCCGGCTGACCTCCAGATCACGGTCAAGCAGGTCCGGGATCAGGGAAGGACGGTGGCAAAGTAGCAGCTCCAGATGGCTCTGAACATTGGAGACTCTTGTCCCCGTTCGGTAGTGGCCATGCGCCGCAGGTTGTGGATCTCAACCTTCACTTCAGACACCCAACATAAGCTCACAAATGTTCTCCTTCTGGGCACCGACCTGTTCGGGCCCGGTGTGGAAGGCCACCTCCAGCACATTGAAAAATCCAATACCACTCTAGATTCGGTCACATCTGCACAGAAGGACAAAGGCCACCATCAGCAGCGTAAGCCCTTTTGTCCCTCCACTCCTGCAGCAAGACCTGCCCAGCAGCAGGGCCAGCAGGCTCAAACTTGGCACCCTAGCGCCAAGTCCATCGCTTCCTCATTCAGGAAGCCCGGGGGGGTGGAGGGTCATGGCGGCTCCTCGGCTGGTCCCAGCCGACCCAGTGACGGGTTGCAGGTGCTGCCCCCAACCTCGTCTGACCTCCCCTGGGTCCCCCTGTGGGGGGCCGTCTCAGTCACTTCCTTTCCGACTGGTCCACTGTCACCACAGACCGCTAGGTGCTGGAAGTGGCCGGCAGGGGCCTGCCTCTGGAGTTCGAGCAGGTTCCTCCCTTTCAAGCCTGCGACCTGCAGGGGGCTACCAGGTCCGCAGCCTCCCAGTCGGCTCTCTGAGACTACATCAACCAGCTCCTCTGCAAGTGGGTAGTCAGCAAGGTTGCGGATCCTCCTTCGTGCCCTGGGTTTGTTTCCAGGTACATCCTGGTTCCAAAACAGATGGGGGGCTGGCGCCCCATTCTCGATCTGCACGACCTGAACAAGTTCCTAAGGCCGCGCACATTTTGGATGGTAACCCTGGCTCAGATAATACCATCCCTGGAGCAGGGCATGTGGTTCTGCTCCCTGGACCTCCAGGATGCTTTCTTTCACGTTCCAATCCGTCCATCTCATCAGTGGTTCCTCCACTTTCGGGCAGAGGGAACTCTCTGCGAGTTTCAGGCCATGCCCTTCGGCCTCTCATCAGCTTCAAGGGTCTTCACCAAATGGATCGCAGTGGTGGCAGCATTCTTGCGGCGCCCGGGTCTACCCTTACCTGAATCACTGGCTGATAGCAGGTCCCTCCAGGTTGGAGGTGGAGCGGTCCAGAGATCTGGCCCTCCAGTCTTGCTCTCAGCTCTGCCTCCTCATCAGTTGGGTTCAAGTCGGAACTCGTGCCCTCGCAGGTGATTCAGTTTATCGGGGCGGAGCTCGACTCTCTCCGAGCCAGAGCCCATCTCCTGGTGGACAGGGCCAAGGTCCTTTCCTCCTTTGCCCAGTCATTTCTGGTTGGGCAGTTGTGTCCTGCCCGGGACTTCCTGTGCCTTCTGGGTCTCATGGCGGCTTGCATCAGCGTGGTCCATTGGGCCAACTGGCATATGTGCCCCCACCAGTGGTCTCTGCACTCAGGTCATCTAGACCAGCCAGTCTCTGTGACCCAGGAGATGTGGGACGGCCTGCAGTGGTGGTTCGTCCCAGCTCATCTGTGGGAGGGAATCCCCTTTGTCTGCCCTGACGACCGACTCCTCTCTGATGGGTTGGGGTGCCCATCTGGGGAAACACAGAGCCTACGAAATCTGGTCCCCTCAGGAGTCCTGATACCACATCAACCTGCTGGAGCTCCGAGTGGTCCGGCTGGCCCTGACCACCTTCGCTCCATTTGTTTGGGGTTAAGTCGTCCGGGTACAGATGGACAACACCACAACCCTGTACTTTCTCAACAGACAGGGCGGTACTCGCTCCTTGCCTCTGTGCAAGGAAGCTCTTTGCATTTGGTCTCTCGTGCTCAGACTGGAGGTGGGTCTCCTAGCCATTCATGTAGCAGGAGCCTCAAACAGTCTAGCTGATGCCCTCAGCCAGAGAGGCGATGCATCTCATGAGTGGTTTCTTCTGCCAGAGATAGTACAAGACCTGTTCTCCCACTGGGGCACGCCTCAGGTGGACCTGTTCACCTCCAGGGAGAACACCAAGCTGAGGCTGTACCATGACCGCCCCTGTCAGCAGGGCTTGCTGCAGGGGGATGCCTTCTCCAGGCCGTGGACCCTGGGCCTCTTTTATGTCTTTCCTCCTCTGCCCTTGATCCACAAGGTGCTCCTCAAGATCAGGAGGGACAAGGTGCAGGTGATCCTGGTAGCCCCAGACTGGCCTTGCCAGTTCTGGTATCCAGATCTCCTCAGCCTCAGCGCCAGGCTCCCGAGGCAGCTTCCAGCCCGCCTGGACCTGCTCTTCATCAACGAGGGGAAGGTACTCCATCCGGACCTTCAATCCCTGCACCTGATGGTTTGGTTCCTGAGCGGCTAGAGTTCCAGGCCTTGGGTCTTTCCGACGAGGTCCTCAACATCATTGAAGCATCCCACAAGGAGTCGGCCAGAAAATGTTATGCCTTCAAATGGAAGAGATTCTCCATTTGGTGTCAGGGCAGGGGGTTGGACCACTTGTCCTGTCCACTGGCTAACATTCTGGACTACCTGTGATCCCTCTCCCAGCTGGGGTTTTGGTCGACGACCCTCAAGGTGCACCTGGCAGCCATCTCTGCTTACCGGACGTAGGCCGGCAAGCAGTCGGTGGCGCAGGAGAAGGTGGTCTGGTGCTTTTTCAAGGGCCTAGATCACATATCCCCTCCGGTTTGATGAACCACCACCTCCATGGGATTTACTGCTTGTATTGGCCAAGCTCATGGGCAAGCCATTCGAACTGATGCACAGGTGTGACATCTCTCACCTATTATGGAAGAACACCTTCTTGAAGGCTATCACGTCAGCCAGAAGGATTGGGGAGCTCCAGGTGCTTTCCATCGAAGCTCCCTACCTGGTCTTCCACAGGGACAAGGTTGTCCTGCGTCCCCACCCGAAATGTCTCCCAATGGTGGTGTCGGAGTTTCACCTGAACCAGGTGTTGACTCGGCTGGTGTTCTACCCCAGTCACGCATTGGAGGCAGAGTACAGGCTCCATACTTTGGACCTGAGAAGAGCGCTCGCTTACTACAAAGTGGGTATGGTGGACGTCTGGGGAGAGGTTTGCCAGCTGTTTGTCACCTACGCTGAAGTCGCACCCAGCAGACCTGCAGCAAAGCAGACGATTGGTAGGTGGATCACTTCCTGCATTGATCTCTGCTATAGGTTGGCGGGTAGGGAGCCTCAGGCTCATTCCACCCGTCATACTGCTGCATCGGTGGCTGTTTATAGGGACGTCCCTATCCAGGAAATCTGCAGGGCTGCTACCTGGAAGGCAGCACACACCTTCATTTCCCATTACCACATCGACCTCCAGTCATGCCGGGATGCTGGTTTTGGAACCTCAGTTCTCCAGCCCCTGTTCCCTATGTAGGCAGTGTGCGCCTTGCCTCCCTCCTCCCGGAGAACTGCTAGGAGTCTGCCAGACAGTGTGGATAGAACAACATATCCACCCCCCTAGAAGTACAGGTTACTCACCTATAACAGGAGTTCTAGGAGTGGTATATGTTGTTCATCCACACGGACCCACCCGACCTTCCCGACTTCGGCGCACAACCTGGCTTCCAGCAGGCTAGATCTGGCGTCATGGGGCGGAGCCAGCCTGAAGACTTTCCAGCCCATCTTAAAGCGGCAAGGTGCCTGCCAGACAGTGTGGATGAACAACATATACCACTCCTAGAACTCCTGTTACAGGTGAGTAACCTGTATTTATGTCCCACAGGCATTGGCTGCTCCTGTTTTTTTCTCTGTTGATAATTCCCTCTTTGTGACGTCACAGTCTGGTGTGGAAATGATTATAACCTTGAGAGGTTTATTAGGTCATCACACACACAGAGAGGGTGTGTGTAAAAAAAAAAAAAGAAAAAAAAAACTTCATAGACACACAGTCGTCCGTTTTATTTTTTATAATTACTGGTTCAAGGAGTATAAGGTAAAGAAAATGTCCAAAGCAGTTCTGCCATGATCCCTGCTGTCTGTTGTTCAGTCCTTCTGCCCCACACACGCAGACCCTCTCTCCGGTACGGACACTCTTGTTTTCTTTGTTTTTTTTCCTTTTGATACAGTCTGGACCGCTCTTCTTTTTGACACTTCAGTGTGGAATCACCTAGTCATCGACAGCCCATTCCCAATCAGAGTTGGTGTCTCTTGAAGCTGACTATCACCAGCAAGTGAAACCAAGTTATAAAGGCAGAATCAACCAGATAAATATTGAAAAAATGTAAGGAAATATGTAAAAAAGTAAGAAATGAGCAGTGTGACTCCTCGGTAAACTGCACACGGAGTTAATGGAGCCGCTAGGTTTCTGTATCTGTTTAGCCTGCTTGCATGCAGAATAATAGCCAGTGTAGTAGCGTGGTACAAGGAACAGAAGCTAGAGTGAAACCGAAACTTTAGAGAACGCTGTAATGACCGGTTTTCCAGTTATTACGGTGTTTGAAAGAGGCTTGTTAACTGTGTGATAATAGGGGTCACCAGTAATTATATAGAGAATAATGCATATGCAGAGGTATGTGTTATGAGTTATTTTTTTTACACACTCAAGGTGTGTGATATCACGCACACCTGCACGTGTTTTATTTTTTATAATAACTGGTGCAAGGTGAACGGCTTTTCCCCCCCCCCACTTGCAGTGAGTGAGCAAAGCAGTGGAGCACAAGCCTGCAAAAGCCGTATAACTCGGTGTGACATCAGACTAGGTTATTGCAGCTTTTGAAAACCAAATGAAGCAAGTTGATATAGGGATCACTAGTTATTATATCACAAATAATGGATATTGAATTAAGCTGAGAAAGAACATGGAAGGAACGGATAAAGACTGTGGCACAGTGATCCTGTTTTCTTGCAGACTTGCTCAGAAATAAAAAAAACAAGGGGAGAAAAATCTAGACGAATCAGGAAAGATTTTGTTACTGGGAAAAATAAGTTCATATTCTCTCTTTATTACTAAACCTAAGCTGCTCAAACACCTCAACATTAGTTTGCAACTGGTTGATTCTGTAGTCTGTAATTTTAAGTGTTGCAGTTCTGTTTCTTGATTGTTAGGTGCTGTAGGAATGCAGTCCCCAATCTCATAAATAGCTTACATTGTTGCCTGAGCTACTGGGTGATGTTAAGAGCCCTGGGGGTGGAACCATAAATAATTCCACTTAATTTCAGTAGTGATTGTACTGTTTTTCTAAGTAGCTGAACTATGGTTTTGTCTTCATTCTGTCTTCTTGAGTGCAAACCTGATGGATGTCGGGCCTAATTTTCTTTTGGGTTACTGATTTTGTGTATCCGCTTCTTTTTTCCTAGGTTCAGTTACCCTGCATCAGTGGCAACAGCTTGCTCAGCCTAACTTGGGTGGGATCCTGGACCCAAGGCCCGGCGTTGTCACCAAGGGGTTCAGGCCGTTGGAGCTTGACTTGGAAGAAGTGTATCGCCTGAGTGACTATGAAGAAGATGAGACAGTTGATATTTCTTTCCAGGACCTACCTACCTCTACCCCAGCACAACACCTGGCGACCTCAGGTGAGAGGTCGCAAGCACAAGTGACTGTTTCACACAGCGACTCTTGCCCAAGCCAGTCTCAGTCTAATACAGAGGAGATGGAGGAGCCCACAGCTGACAGAGATGGGGTGTCTGGTGAGGGAGCCTCCTTGAGTGTGGTTAAATGGACATCTGACAGAATAATATATACTAGGCCATTTGCACTTTGTAATAAAATAATATACATATAGGAGCTTAATATGTGGCTTTTGCATCATGCTAACACTTTCATTGCAACATACATGTAAACTTCATCTCATTTAAATCACTGCTAAAGTTAATTTTTTCATAAAATCATGAAGCTCATCGTTGGTTCTTTAACTGAATACAAAAAACCTACTAATGGAAAGTGGGTGACGTACCTAATACAAACATTTTGTTTACCAAAAGAAACTCATTTGCTTTGGTAGCCAGCGACTCAGTAGGCCATCTCAGAGTTTCTACCAGTTGCTGTAGATAACTTAAAAAGAACAAACAGAAAAATTCAGGAAGGCCAGCCCAGTGGTGCGGAGGGTTGAGGTGCGGGCACCTTAGCTGCCTCCATGCTGGCGACCCGGGTTTAGGAACAGACTCTGGTCGCTGGGGGTCGGCCAGGCAGAGAGGATTGAGTGTCCCAGGGGCTTCTATCCTTTCCTGAGGAGGGATGGCAGGCCACCTCTGACTGCCACTGGGTGGAGGCCTGGTGAAAGTGCAGGCATGAGCGGCTTGGTGGGAGCGACCGTGATTCCATTGTGTGTGTGTGCACGTGCACACTCCTCCACTCCCATGCGCTTATGCTACAGCAGCAAGGGGACTGGAGAGAAAATGGAAATGGGGACCTGCAGGCTACATTACACCCTGTACATTCCCCCACTGATTCACACAATCTTCAGCCCCACCACGGGTGGGGGCAAGCTGTAGGAGTTCCAGCTCCAGGTGTGTCTGGGAGAGAGATGGGTGCCAGTTGGTGGAAGGTGAAGACAAGACTGAGGAGTCATGTATGAAAGCTATATGAAAAAATCAAAAACCTCAGGAAGGACAAGCACGCAGTGCTCTTTGTACTTTGCTGGGTCAAACAAATATCAAAACAGGGCAGATGAGCTATTGTTTTATTAGAAAAAGTGAAGACTGTGAATGTTATGGTGGAAGGGCTATTTTCCTTAAGAACATTTAATGGAAATGCATCCTGAGTGAAGACTGTATGGCACTGTTATATTTTGTTCTACCAGGCGGTACTTTGGTACTTGTAGACTGCTTTAGAGGTTGATTTGGTTTTTCTGAGAAAAGTCATCAAGGTAAATTTAGAAAGCTGTAATAGAACTGTAAGGCCGGTGCCTTCAGAATGCCTTCAGGGCATGTGTCCCCACAGGATCAATGTACTGTAGATGTCACAGTGGTTGCTGGGCTCATTAAGCTTCCCTTGACAAGTATGAGGTTTTGTACTGTATCCGTTGATAGAAAGTTATGTGGTGCCCCTACCCAGGAGAAAGATTATAATGGACCTTGTGAAACAGCGGTACAGCCCTCTGGAATGCCATACCTCCCTACTGTAGTCACACCACCGTGGACCCATATAATAGCAATATAATCCCCAATATTCAAGCCCCTACAGTAACTCTAAACAGATTGCAGCACACAAATGAATAAAAACAGTAAACATAGCATTATTTGGGCAGTAAACCCTAAGGGGAAAGGGGGGGACGTAAATAGGAGTATGAGGTAGTGTTTTTTTGTAAGAGGCTTGTCGTCAGTTGCCCTGTGTAGACCCAACCCTATAATGGTTGCCCTGCTTCACACTCCCTGTACAGGCACAGTCAAATTGAACACTTTCAGAAGCTGATTCTTTAAAAATACTCTACTGAGCACAGCCCTCGCATGCAGCCTACACCACACCACAATGCGTAATACAGTTTTAATCTTGCAGTCCTGTACTGGAGGTGCTGCCCTCTCCCCACTGGTACCAGTGTGATTCCCTTTTAAACCTTTATGTAGATGCCAACAAGTTGCTGGCTGCCCACTTGCTGAATCGGTGCAGGCCCACTGGTGTTGCACTTGGTTGGCCGTCATTGGTACACTTTAATTCAAATAACAGAACTGCTCAGTAAATACAGTGAACCCCAGACCTAAAGGTAATGCAATTACAAAAAATGGTAAACTCCCAGACTGAGGTATTTGCAAGTTGCTGGCCGGTGGACCAAGTCCAGTAAATGATTTCACAATCATGATTTTTTTATGGAAAGTTCTTTTAAAAGGTGCTTGTCATTTTTTAATGAAGGATTCTCGCTTTTAAAAGGTGCTTGTTGCCTTTTGGTACAAAGGGTTCTTGCCGTTAAAAGTTGCTTGCTGCCATTTAGTATGAAGGGTTCTTGCTGTTAAAAGGTGCTTGCTGCCATTTGGTATGAAGGGTTCTTGCTGTTAAAAGTTGCTTGCTGCCATTTGGTATGAAGGGCTTTTACTTTCAAAATGTGCTCTTGCTTTTAAAATGTACTTTTGCAGTTTTTATGAAAGGCTCTTTAAAATGTATATTTGTTGTTTTTTTATGAAAAGCTCTCACTTTTTTTTTTTTTTTTTTAAGCAGTGTGTGAACGCCAAGGACATGAGGGTAGGCGAAAACGGGGAAAAAACGGCTAAACAAATAAAGCTCACTTTTAAAATCTGATGTTGGGGGGGTGGGGGTGGCCTCAAACATTGTGAAGCCTTTTTCAGTGAAAGTCCAGCTTTGAGGTTGGGGAAAAGTCAGTTAGTTACTGCATAAATTATTAGTGTATTGATGATACAGACTTAGAATATGTTATGGGGAAAAAACATTTTTTAAGGCCTAACTGTGTAGTATATAGATATATAGATATATATATATATATATATATATATATATATATATATATATAGACACATATATGCACAATTTTTATTTATAGTGTTGAAGCAGATTTATTTTTCTTAAGCATAATGTCAAGGAAGTAATACAAGTAATTCACAGAGGTGTGGTTACTTCACTGAACCAGGTAAAAGAACTTGTGAATAACGTCTCTTTCACAAGGGTGACCTGGCTAAGGAATGACCTTACAATCTGTTCAGAAGATAGAAATTGAACACTTGGACATCTAGGAGGGGTATATGTACAGTGAAATCTAAAGTTAATAATAATAACTTTATTTGTAAAGCGCCTTTCAAAATGTCAAGGCGCCTTAACAGTAAAAGATAAAACAAAATGTAGCAAAACACAATTAAGTACAGATAGCAATAAAATTTATCGCTTCAGTAAAATCTGAGACAGTAGGCTTGGTGCCATAGGTAGGTTTTTAAGGCCTGTTTAAATCCCCCCACGGTCGCACACTCTCAAAGCTGACTGGCTAGAGAATTCCAAAGGGCTAGGGGCCGCATACATAAATGCATGGGCCGCCGATGATTTTAAGAATACCCTTGGAATCTCTAGCAACTCCTCGTAAGCGGAGCGATCACCCAGGGCAATAAGGAACCAGAAGCTCTTTCAGGTAGTCCGGGCCCTGTCCGTGTAGGGCCTTATAAGTCAGAAGTCCGACTTTAAAGGTATTCCACCACTAAATCGGTAGCAGTGCAGTTCGTGCAGCACTGGGGAGATATGACAAGTTTGGAGAGATCCCGTCAACAACCGGGGCTGCAACGTTCTCCACCAGCTGCAAGTGGCAGATATCAACCCCAGGTAGCCCTAGATAAAGGGAATTGCAATAATTGAGGTGCGAGGTCACAAAGGCGTGGACCAACATAGGAAGATCACTGGACAGAACTAGGTGCTTGACCCTGGAGATGTTCCTCAGATGACAAAGAGAGGACTTGACGACTGCTGACACCTGAGATCGCAGTGTCAGCCCATCGTCAAGAATTACCCCCAGGTCCCGCACCCATTCAGACGTAAGAAGCTAGGAGCCTCCCAGGAAGAGACCCACAGGCAAACCCGCTCGCGACCCCTCTATCCGGCAACCCGGGTGCACGACCATCACCACAGTCTTTTCCGAGTTCAACCTCAGCCAGCTGGAATTCATCCAACCCTGGATTTCAGCGAGGCAGTTATTAAATACTGAAATAGCTCTATCCTGGTTGGGTGCAAAAGACAGGTAGAGCTGGGTATCATCAGCATAGTAGTGAAACCTCAGCCCATACCATCTTCCAGTGTCTCTTGATGGGCAGCATATACACTGCGAACAACATGAGGGACAGTACCGATCCCTGAGGGACCCCACATGACAGAGACTGGGTCGGTGGAATAAATCCCTGACACCACTCTCTGAATTCTGCCAGTGAGGAAAGATTTAAACCACCTGAGGACTGTACCAGAGAGGCCACAGATGAACCTCAGACATTCAAGAAGAATCCCATGGTCCACAGTGTCAAATGCTGATGAGAGATTGAGAAGAACCAAGATGGAATGTTTTTTCCGATCTTTTGCCATCAGGAGATCATTGAGCACCCGAACCAGCAAAGTCTCAGTATTATGCCTCTTTTGAAAACTGGATTGGAGAGGTTCGTAGATGTCTTGGATGGTCAAATGGTTCTCCAGTTGTAGAGCCACTACTATCTCAATCACCTTCCCCACAAAGGGGAGGTTAGAGATCGGTCTGTAGTTAGCAGGGCAGTCTGGGTCCAGGGAAGCTTTCTTCAGGAGGGGTGTCACCACCGTCGTCTTCAGGGAGCTGGGAAACTCACCCGACTCAATGGAGCACCAGACTATCCATGCTAAGACCAGGCCGATGATATCACAACATCCCATAATCATGGTGGTTGGGCCCAGATCTAAACTACAGCACATAGGGTGCATACCCTGGACAATCTGCACGACATCGATGAACTCCAGCTAGTCGAAGGTACTCCAGGAAAAGTGAGGGAAAGTGACTGAGCACTAATCAGTAGCATTTCCCATAGAGTGTGCTGGTTGGAGCCACCTTATCCGTGAAGAATCGAGCAAGCTCATCACACTCCACTTGTGAAAAGGCTCTTCGAATCTGCAGGCAGGCAGGCCGGGTTGCACAGACTGTCCACAGTTCGAAAGAGCTGAGCCGGTCGGTTCTGAGCAGCTGCAGTCTCCCCGGACAGAAACTCTGCCATCTTACAGGAGATTGTAGATTGATAAACTTGATAGTGTTCTATCAATATAAGATGGTCAGCCTCCAGGGTGGATTTCCACCAGCAACGCTCTAATCTTCGTCCTAGTCGCTGCATCTCCCTCAAGGTCCCATCAAACTAAGGGGACTGAGAGCGAAGGGACGAACACAGACAGAAGCCATAGAATCCAGAGCTGTAGAAATGGCCTTATTATAGGCCAGTGCCAAGGCTTCTGGACTACCACTTACCCCAGGAAGCGCCGATAGGTCAAATACTGCCTCCAGGCCATTGGGGCTTACATCCCGTAGAGGGTGGTATCTGACCACCTCCACAGGGGTAGGCCTACGAAGGGGGGCACGGAAACTGGACGCCACGGTGTAGTGATCGGACCATCTGATAGGTTCCACCCCCAAATCGAAGGCTTCGATTCCCAGGAGGAAGACTAGGTTAAGAGAGTGGCAGTGTTTGTGAATAGCAGAGGTAACAATCTGTGTGAGGCCCAGTGATCTCATCAACTGGAGGAAGTGTTGTCCAAATTGCAAGAGTTCACCATCGACCCAGGCGTTGAAGTCGCCCAGGACCATCAGCTTGGGGACTCAAATGCCATGTCTATCACGAAGTCTGCTACTTCCTGAAGGAAACGCTTCTCATCCCCGGGTGGACGGTAGATGAGGGCGATCCTACAAACCTACACCTGCTACTACGGCACACTCAAATGACCCAGCCTCCTCAACTGGTACATTCGTGAGGCCCAGTTCGGTCTTGAAACAGACCGCACAACCCCCCTCCCCCAGCGGTCCAGTCTCGAGCGGTGTATCACCGAGTACCCGGCTGGAATTGCGGCCTCCACCGTGGGGCTAGCGTTCTCATCCAGCCAGGTCTCAGTGATGCAAGCCAGATCAGCTGTCCCAAGAAGATCTGTAATAATTGCAGTTTTGTTTTTAATAGATCTGGCATTGCATAACACCGCTTGAGCTGGATAGGCTTCCGGGGCTGCCCAGTCTACCTGCCCTTGGGTATGGAAACAAGACATGATGGAGGACCACGTTCCAGGTTCCATTTCACCCCAGGACGTCTTCTGGACCTAACGACCCCAATGTGATGGCCCCGCTCATTCATCCTCCACTGTTCACACCACCCAGCCCATCTCCCCCTCCCCGGTGGACAATACCCAGCTCTCTACAGCACTGATAAGTTGAAAACTGTAAAGGGGGGGGAGATGAAAGGGCAGAGGGCATGAAGGATAGAGGACGAATAGTGCATGACCATGGGGGCAGGCCTCCAACACATAATACTAACCCTAATCAAAACAAAACTATGCCAAGCCAACACTAGAGAATACCAGCCTACAAAGTATTAAGCAATGTGATTATATCCAAGAATTAAAACAAGAACCATATAAACCTGGGGTCATAAGTACCAAAAATGGTAGCCCAGCAGCTGTGTTCCTTCATGTTGATCACACTGTTGAGGGAAATGGTCCGTCTGACCTCAGGTTAGCAATTTTAAGGGTTTAGATTAACCAAACATGATTATTTTGCAGTCTCATTCAAGTTCAACTTTTTAAATAGCATTACAGTTTTCAGAATGAATTATAGACTCATTTAGTTCACTTGGAGATACCAAATTTTGCAACAGGCAGCTGAACCAAGTTAGCTACTAGTGAAGGAATAGTTGCTTTTTCTTACTAAATGCACGTTTGGTAGCTCAGATCATGCATTTTTGTGGTTTCCCGGGTTTTCGTGCTTTTTCACCCTGATCCTGGGACCCTAGCACACAGCAACATATGCGCATGGAGGCACCAGTACTAGCCCCTTCTACCCCATCCTGTCGATTGCCAGGGCTCCTGTATGGCTTGGTGCTACCACCCGTCCTCCATCCCTCATCGGGAGAGGAGAGCTGCCTCACGACGCCTCTGTCCAGCTCCTCGCCCTCGACCCTCCCCTCCTGCCGAATCTCGACAACCCAGGCTCGTTACCAGAATGGCGCGAGGTATGGCATGTGGCACCTCAACCCTCCCCGTGACTAGGCCGGCCCTTATGGTTTGATTTCTTATCGGCTGAAAGATAGTATGAATTCTCATTTCACCTAACCTCTTCTGTTTGCCTCTACACTCGTTTCATGTTTTGACAGTCCACTTTTGAGTCTGTTGTTTTCATTTCTTTTTTTTTTTATACTTGTTTATTGAGTTATTCCATGGTACAAACATATTTCTGGAACATCAGTAGTTTCTTACAGTGTTTAACTTTTGTTAAAAGTATCAGCATTTGTAAACCATTAAGTCATTAATTACCATCTGTTTAAATTACAAATGACATCTGTGTAAAAGATATTTCATCCTAAAAAACTAGGGATACTAACCATCTAAGCAAAAAATGTAAATTGTGCCTAACTAAGGCCTTAAAAAGGAAAAGGGTTAGGGAAGATCATCAGGGAGGGAAGGTTTAGGTAAGGGGGGAGTAGAGAGATGCAAGTTTATTCAGTTCAAGTTTCAATACATATTCAATTAATCAACATATCTTGTCTTTATAAATGTCCCAACTGTTCCATCTATTAGTAAATTGTTCCTTTAGGTGATTTACAGCAAAGGCAATGTGTTCCATATTATAAATTTGTGTGATGATTTCCAACCAATTATGTACAGATGGGGCAGATTGCTGGAGCCACTTCTTTGTTAGCACCTTCAGGGTTGCTATTGTAAGTGCTGCCCATAGGTATCTTCCCTCTTTACCTTTGATTTCAGCCGGATATAAACCCAATAATAATTGTTCAGGGCCCACCTCTATTGTTAAACCAAATATGTTTATCAGGTGAGTTATAATTTGTTTCCAGAATCCCCTTATCTTGGCACAGTGCCAGAATATGCGTGCCTGATCCGCCTTTGAGGTGCCACAGTGCCTCCAACAGGTTGCCTCTGGTACTGAGCCTGCCTTATTTAATTTATATGGGGTATAAAAATACTGAATCCTGACCCTCCATGCATATTCACACCAGGAGGGAGAGGATGTCTTCCAGGTGTTTCTGAAGATTTGTATCCACTCCCTAGAGTTCAGAGTGAGTCCCAACTCTCCCTCCCATTTCTGGTATAGCTGTTGTGTAGTATGGGTCTTGTCAGCTGTTAAATTCCAATATAGAATTGTTATTGATCCCTTTACCGTGTGTACTCTTCCAGATGGTTTCAAAAGCCTCAGGATAGGGTCGTTCATCCCACCATCCTATGCTGTAACAGATGTGGCTTTGAATATGATCCCTGATCTGGTAATAGTAGATACAGTCTGTGGGATGCCACCCAAATTGAGCTTTAATCACATCAAATGGCAAGATGTTTTCACCCTTAAGAATCTGCCAGGGGGCTTTAAAACCCCTCGCTAGCTGTCTCCTGTAACAACCTGCCTGTGAAGCCGGCATATAAGTTGCATCATAACACCACCATCTATATTTCCACATTGATTTATTGGTAAAGCCTTTTCTAGTGCCCTGAACCCAGCCTTTTAGTGTTGTTTGGACCGTGAATTGTTGGTAGCCCTCTGAGTTTATTTGGGAGGGAGGATTGAATAAAACTGCTTGTAGGGGCGTCTCAGACCCCTGCCCAATTTCCATATTTTTCTAGTGGGGTTGTAGCTTGGGTGTACCCATAAGAGGGCCATCATCATCTGGGCTGCTAGCCAATAATCTGAAAGACTGGGACAGGCTCTGTCTTCCTCCTGCCTATGTAATAGTAAGGTTTTCCTAGAAACTCTAGGGCGAAGATGAGCCCATAAGAAAGTCATTATCTTTTTTCTGCCATACCAGAATGTCTCTTTGTGGAATTGGACAGGGCACTGCCTGAAACAGATAAAGAAATAGAGGGAGAATATTGGTTTTGAGGGTTTGTAATCGTGAGTAAAAAAGAAGGGGCAGATGTTGCCATTTATATAGGTCTGCCCAGACAGCCCTAAGAAGGGGCGGGCAGTTATATTGGTAGAGAGTGTGTGGTGATTTACCCGAACGAACCCCCAGGTATTTAATAGTTGTATAATCCCAATTCATAGGATATTTGGCTTTTAAGTCTTCTGGTATTTGAGGAGTCAAATTCAGCACCTCTGTCTTAGACCAATTTAATCGATATCCAGAAAGCCGGGAATAAATTTCTGTTTGGGCAAAGACAGCGGGCAGTGATGTTTCCGGACTTGTCGAATACAAAAGGACATCGTCCGCATATAAAGCTATTTTATGACAGGTGTCACCCCTCTGATATCAGCATTTAATCGTATACTCTGAGCAAGGGGCTCAATATATAAAGCAAAAAGAAGGGTCAACAAGAGGCAACCCCGTCTAGTAGCCCTATGGGCCGAGAAATAAAACCATTAGTCCTAACATATGCAGTGGGGAGGGCTACACATCTTTGTTATAATTTGACAAAATAGGGGGGGAATCCAAAGCCGGCCAGGGAGCCTTGAAGGAAGCTTTTTCAGCATCCAGACTCATAATGTGTGCTGGGTGCGATGAATTCTGCAAGTGTTCAATAATATTAATTGACCTCCTTATATTATCCACTGTTTGCCTCCCAGGGATGAAACCTGCCTGGTCCTTGTGAATCAGGTCAGGGAGTATTTGTTCTACTCTCTTGGCCAGCATAGCTGCCATAAATTTATAATCTGTATTCAAAATAGAGATGGGGCGGTAGGATGAGCAATTGGTGGTGTCCCTGGCCAGCTTTGGAATAACAGAGAGGATGGCTTGAGACCATGAGGGGGGCATTGTACCCCACTCAGAATTAACAAAATTATATACCTGACATAATGTAGGTATTACCTCCTTTTTGAATTGCTTAAAAAATTCACTTGGAAGGCCATCTGACCTGGGCATTTACCTGTTTTTAATTTCTGAACTACTAATAATATTTCCCTTTCTGTAAAGGGTGAAACCAAGGCATCTCCCTGTGTCTGTGTTAAATGTGGAAGCTTAAAGGGTTGTAAAAATTCTTGAATTTTCTGCTCGGATGGGTTAGGCCTCCCATCCTAAAGTTTCTCATAGTGTTTTCGAAAAGCTTCCGCTATCCCTGCAGAAGTATATTGCATTGTATGCTGAAGTGGGTCCTTAACTTTGGTTATAGTGGCACGAGCCCTATGTTGCCTAAGTCTGCTGGTGAGTAATTTAAGTGCCCTGGGTCAGCCTTCCTGATAGTATCGATGACGTAGATACATCATCCTTTGCTCCACCTGGTAGTCAAGGAGTTTTTTTTATTTTTTTTTATGTATTATTTCTGTTCCGGAGCTCCAGCTGCAAGCCTGCTATCTGTTGTCCCCCCAGCACCAGCCCCCAAAGATCAGACCCCCTCCCTTATGCACCCCACGACTTACCCTTCACAGCAGGGTGGTGGGGAGCAACTTGACCCACCCCAACGGATCCAAGCCAGGGAGGTGCCTTCTCAGGGATGGCGCCGCGGGGCACAACTTCATTCTGCCGGGCTCTTTTTCCACTTTTTCTCCCTGCGTGCCACGGCGTGCAATGACGCCAGCAACTGGGTGCGTGCACGCTCCTGTGCGCACCCCAGTCAAGCGTCTGCCACATCCAGCCCCCATGGCTTGCGGCTATATGCCACCGACCCCCAGCCTCTGCTAGGGGTCAGGCAAGCACCGGCTGCCAGAACCCCCCTTCCCGGAGATGGAGAGCAGTCCATTGGACGCTCAATCCATCTCCTCCCTGCCGACCCACGGCAACCCATGCCCGTTCCCGAACACGGGTCGCTGGCGTGGCGCGAGGTGTGGCGTCCAGCGCCTCAACCCTCAGCGCCACCGGGCCATCAAGGAGTTTTAATAATTCTTCTTTCAACTTCTTTAGTTGTTTTCCCCCTCTGTCTGTCAGGTTTCTGTTGTTGTTATAGTTCCATTTCTTTTATTTGGGCCTGTAGTTCCCTGCCTCTGTGTTCCCTTTGTTTTTTATAACAAGCTGAAAGCGCAATAAACCTCCCTCTTACCATAGCCTTTACCGTATTCCATAGAATACTGGGTGATATATCTGGGTGTTGGTTTAACTTGATGGCCTGCTCTATAGTTTGTGTTATGATGTCTTAGGTTTTCTTCTTTTTGCATAAGAGAGATATTCAGCCTCCAGAAGGTGGAATGTTTGGGTGGTCCCACTGCGAGCCTCAAGAAAATAAGGAAATGGTCTGATAGGGCACCAACCCCTATTTCTGAAGAGTGACAGATTTCCAGAGACTCCTTAGGGACCAGGAAATAATCCAAATGTGAAAAAGTTTGGTGCGGGTGGGGAAAAAAAAGTATACCGTCTGGTATTTTTATGCTGTTG
This sequence comes from Neoceratodus forsteri, assembly GCA_016271365.2. Classification (NCBI taxonomy): domain Eukaryota; kingdom Metazoa; phylum Chordata; order Ceratodontiformes; family Ceratodontidae; genus Neoceratodus; species Neoceratodus forsteri. The sequence goes on from CM057456.1 coordinate 825,419,105, forward strand.
ATGCCATACATCCTTAATTCTCCATTCCCCCAAAAGTCCAGAAACCCTGCAAGCCACCCCACCCTCTTGCCTGGTGGTTACTATGGAAGAATCCAGGGTGGGATTAAGTCTCAAATTCAGGTCCCCTGCGATAATCGGGTGCCCCTCAGTCCAATCCATAACTTTTAACAAGAATTCCTAAAAAAAAAAAAAAAAAGATAATCCGTAGCCGGTGGGGCATAGAGGGAAACTAAAGTGATCAAAGAACCATGATACCGCCCCTTAACTCCTACAAATTGGCCACCTTTATTAACTAAAGAATCTTTAAAATCAAACTGCGTTTTGTGGGGGATCAAAATTGCTATCCCCCCTTCTACGTCCCATCCCAAAGGAGGACAATATATCCCTTTGAAAACCAAATTTGGTCTGCTTGTCATGCTCTGTCTTATTCATGTGTGTTTCTTGCACCATCATGAAAGCTGCCCCTGTTTTCTTTAGGTCATAACTCGACTACGTTTGATGGGATGGGATAAACCATTAACATTATAAGAAGTTAGTAAGGTATTGGAGTCATCCATAAGAGTTAATTATGGTATCTAAATCGCTTAAAATTAGTCTGCTATTGGTGGATAGATTCATAGTCCTTGTCTCTCTGGAGTACAAAATAATAGGCACAAAAAAAAATTCTCCCTGTGTAACTACATGTCTAAACTGGAAATAACTTGTAACTTGAAGAACTAAGTAAATAATGAACTCAAACATGTGGCTTCCAAAAGTGGAGATCTGTCTTAGTGTAGCTCCCTATCAGATTGCTGCCCCGTCCCTAAATCTAGGTGGGGGGGATGCACGTCTTAGGAGATGGGTAAGATACCCCTTGCTACTTCGAGCAGTAGGTCTCCTGACGAGTCCTGGGTGTGTTAAAAGGACTCTGGTGCTGTGTAATCAACTAGTATGTGACGTCATGTCTAGCTTGAGGTAGCGAGTCACTGCCTCTGTGGTAAAACAAGATAACCACAGTATCTTTGCGGCAAAGCTAGAGTATGTAAAGTATAAAAGTAAGGAGAAAAATTCCTCCCCCACCCCGATGAACTCCGTGTGCTTTTCTGAAAACTTAGTGAACATTTTATAACCAGTACATACAACGTAGTATTTATCTTCAGTACTAGTGCAGTAAAAATTTAATCTAGTATATAATCACAAGCTGCAACTAAAACCACGTGGTATACTCCTGCGATGCTTAAGTTAGTCCTCCCTTGGGAGACATCAAAAATTAAATCTCTGCAAAGTGTCTCTGAAAAGTCTTTTGTTTAAGGATGTCTCTCTGTGGGCTTAGAACATAGCCTGTGGGGACTGCTTCAAAGTGGCTAGGGAAACGGCTGTTTGATTCCGTTAGTATGTAGCATCAAATCGCACATCTAGCCAACAGTAGATTAGAATTCTCAAAGAATTGCCAGCAAAAGTACTTGCTCAGTCCTGAGTGTCCATATTCCTTGGATGTTTATCTTCCTGGACCTTCTGCTATGCTGCTCTGATGGCGGTGATGGATGGCAGTGATGACACAGGGAAGACGTGACCTCCCTTCTTCTTACTTAGCGCAGTGAGCCAATCAGAGCAGATCTGGGATGACTGCTGGGAATCTGAGTTCTGGGATTCTTTGCCTCGGGCTTCAATTAGGCCTCTGTCAATCAAGGCCTTCCTGGCCTCTTCAGGTGAATTTATTTTATTTATTTATTTAGTTTTTGTTGACCGGGTAAGTGCACTAGACAAATCCTGCCTATTTTCAGGCACGACCCGGGGGAGAGGGATACAGATAAATGCCAACTGACCTTGAACCAGATAAAGCTGTTGGTGACATTTTTAGTGAATGAGGGAAATTTGGCCAGGACACCGGGGAAATTCCCCTACTCTTTTCGATAAGTGCCATGGGATCTTTAACATCCACCTGCACTACCACCATTCCAGGCAGATGAGACCTCGGTTTAAAGTCTCATCCGAAAGACTGCACCTCAGAATTGCAGCACCCCTCTCATGCTGCACTACAGTGTCAGTACTGGGATATTAACCCAAGTGCCAGATGTGGGAACTGAACCCACAGCCCTCTGATCTCCCGGCCTCAGAGGCGAGTGTGCTACCTACTGAGCCACTGACACTTCAATCATAAGTTTTGACCCCTTCTGCCCAGAAAACATGCAGTCGGGCTGGATAGGGGGTATGGAAATGGATGGTTTTAGCATGGAGGATCTTCAGCATATCTACATACTTCAGTCTTAGTTTTTGCATCTCGGGTGGGTAGTCATGATCAAAGAATAATCGATTGGTGAGATATTTTACCTCTTTTTGTTGCCAAGCCCTCATAGGTATCTCCTCCTTCACTCTAAAGCTGTTGAATTTAATAATTATAGAGCGGGGTTTGGCTTTTGCAGGTGGCTTGGGTTGAAGAGCCCTATGAGCTTGCTCGATTCCAAGTTGAAAGCCTTGTGGTAGCTGTAGCACATCAGTTAAAAGGTCTGAAATAAAATCTGTCATCCTGCCAGACTCAACTCCTTCATGTAAGCCATGAATCTTTGTTTTTTCTCTGCAGGAGTGCCCCTCTAAGTCAGTACATTTTTGTTGCAGGGCATCTGTATGCTGTAGTAGAATCTCCATTATCAGACCAAGTTTTGCTGTCTCATCTTCCGTGGCGCCAACCCTCTGTTCTACCTCTCCAACTCTTTTCCAAACCGGCCAAGTTTTAGTTTAGTTGTCGGAATTCTGCTTTCGTCTCCGCTCGCATTTCTTTTAATTCATGAAATAGTATCTCAAAGCGAGAATGAGTGAGATGGTCATGTTCATCCTCAGTGTCCGCGATACTCCCTGAAGACGGGCTCCGACTACTCTCCCTGGGCTGAGACTGTAGTCCTGATGTATCATGACCTCTAGGGGTGTTTTTGGACTCAGTTCTACCCTGGCGATCCTTTTGCCTTATATTACTAGCCATTTTAGCGATGTTGGCGTTGCTGGCTGGTAGAAATGACTAATTTTAGAGCTCAAGGGGGAAGAGCTATATCTAATGCACGGCCGCTGGATCCGTGACGCCACCAGAAGTCGGTTTTCATTTCTTTTTTTTTTCTTTTCTCCAACCCCTTGTCACCATGGCTGGTCCCTCTCTCCGGTCTCCCAATGCACCTGCCAGCCTACGCCACCGAGAGGACCGGGGATCTCTCCTATAGTGCCCCACTCCTATGTCTTCTAGAGAACCAGATAACCCCCTGGGTGGGGCGGAGGCAGCCCTTGCCTCCGAGGCTTCAGGGAAGCATGCAGCTGGAGTCCTCCCTGGTCCCTCTGCTGTCGTCATTGGTGCAGGAGCCCTTCGCCTAGACCAGCCATGGTTTTTTTTTTTCCTTTTCTGGTCTCCACCCCTTCCAACATCAGCACTCGAGGAAGACCGGGGAAGCAGAGGTGGAGGCGCATAGAGACTCACCTCCGCTCCAGTTGTCGGCTGATGTCCGCCCCTTCCTCTAGCCTGCCTCCTCAGCCACACCACCACCACCTGTGGTCACCCAGGTGGTAGCGGTATTGCAGCGAGGAGTGCAACTCACCCCTCCTGAAGAAAGGAGACCAGCCCGTTTGGTGATCAAGCCCTCTCCGCTCCCCCCCCCCCCCCGGCCGGCCTTCCGACAGCCTAGGCTCGCTGCCAAACCCAGGTCACCGGCATTGCAAGTGGTAGCGCTACCGCTGCGTCAGCGAGCCTGTTGCCTTCATTTTTGAACAACATTAGTCTGGCCAGTATGCTGAGGATAATGAATTTTATTTATTTAAAAGTTTCACCAGGATTGCCAACATGCGTTGGGGAAAACTCTTTGACAGAAGGATCTTGGCAAAATTCTACAGTTACAGGGACACCATCAACCCTTTTTAAATCATAATTTCTAGTTGAAAACCCACTTTTTATGATTGCTTACTTTCTATAAAATTCATTTATGTTGCCCCTGGCTGCCAGACGATGCAGGGATGGTGCACTGGTGGCATGATGCAGACCTTCGCCTTGCCAACGTCACCCACCGGCCTTTGTAGGCAGTCTTCACCAGGCAAGCCTCTCAACATCCTCCTCAATGGTGCGAATGTTTCTTGTGGATCATACCCTGGAAAACACTGGTGGCTGGCTGTGGAGGCAAACTTCTTTTAACAGCAAAACAGTTTCTCCAACAAATGAGGCAAACACCAGAACTACAGAAACAAGGGATCCCATTTAATGAACAGTTAATAAACAGCAACAGTCGCTCCTTGGAGCAGGGGGTAAATAGTTTACAGTAGGGGATACTTTATAGGTAAGCCCCTGACATTTGTTGTGCAGGTCTCTTTTGCCAACAGACTGATTTATTGCCTGCAGACATTCCCTCGAGCCAAAAAGTTTACATTCCTGACAGCAGCAATACAGTGAACCGAACCAGGCCACACTCGGAGATAGTTTGTACTTAGCAACATTCCCATTTCATATCCTTTATTTTCAATCCAGTATTTACACAGGCACTTGCTTTTCATTCTCTGATTCTCAAACTGCGCATACACTGGGAACTGTGATAGCGTGAGACGTTTCTACTTGTCCCAATCCCATTTCCAAATTGGCCTTTCTTTAAACTTTCTCCATCAGGGGGCATCTTAGTCTATGGAGCATTTTCTTTACTTCAAGGTCTTAAACAGTCAAAAATGGTGTTCTGTAGCAAGAACCGAACCACGAAAGACCTTCCAGACATCCAATCACTAATGCCACGCACCTTCTGTTCTCCCCTGCAGAGTGCTGACCACTCCCGGACCTACAGGGTTTAAACCCAGAAAAGAGAACGGGACTAAGCACTCACAGCCACACAAAAATCGTAGACTAAAAAGTCAATTCATTCTTTTTATTAAAGGCAAGTAGGCAGAGAAATCAAACTTGTGGAGCCCTGGGGCCACCACAGAGCCGGGCTACACGGTTTGATTTCTCTGCCTGCTAACAAGAATGAATGTTTCTGAATCTCTGATTCTGTCTGTGAGTGCTTAGTCTTTTTCTCTTTTCCAGTATTCAGTTGGGACTTGCAAGCACCACCCTCTGTGTGTGTCCCTTGTTGTAGCACAGGGTTAAATTCCCCCTACAGAGTGTCACTTGGAGCACCCGAACAGTCTGTCACCCTGCCGGAGTCCCAACCAACCATTCCCCACATGGACCTTTCCCTACCTCCACAGGCTGCCCAAACTGAGGGTCCCAAAACTGTAGTGGCCACCAGACAGGGGAAAAGGGGTAGTGCTGCCACCACTATGCCCACAAACTTGTGCTCCAATGTTCCCGTTCTTATCTCACACTCTGCCAACCCAAACCACTGCACTTTTCATATACGTGGGTCTTCGAGGGAGGAGGGCTGAGGTGGCAAGTGGCCCGCCGCAGCCCTCTGGTTGAGCTTGCGGGCCGAACCCCCAACTCTGTCTCTCTCCTCTCTCAGAATCATCCAGAAAAATAACCTCCCTCTTATTTATACCCTCTAGGGATGGGGCACCCTGCCAGCAGCTAGCAAGCCCAAATCCCAGGACTAACGGCACCACTAGCTCTTTCTGCCTAGCTACATCTAGCAACCAGCCTAGCTGCACTTAGCAACCAAAGTTAATTAGTAAGCTCCCAGTGGGTGCTTACATATATTTAAAACATAGAATCTATCGGCAGGTAAGGACCATACGTCCACCTAGTCTGCCCATTTCCCTAGTCGCTGCTGCAGCCTCAAATCCTATTTGATCTGCAGCTCTCCTGCTCTGCACATCTCCATGGTACCCTTATGTCTATCCCATGCACTCTTGAACCCCCGTATTGTTTTCTCATCCATCACTTCTGTTGGAAGGCTGTTCCATAACTCCACCACCCTTTCAGTGAAAAAGCACTTCCTAACATTACCTCTGAGCCTTCAGCCTCATATCATGTCCTCTTGTTCGTGTGCAGAGTTTTCTCTGAAATATGCTTTCCACCTGTACCCTGTTTATTTCCCTAAGGTACTTGAAAGTCTCTATCATATCTCCACTCTCCATTCTTTTCTCCAGTGAATAGATATTAAGGTCCTTAAGTCTTTCCCCGTAGGGCTTCTGGTGCAGTCCATGTACCATCTTCATTCCCCTTCTCTGGACTTGCCTTTACTTTGCCAATGTCCTTCCGGAGATGTGGTCTCCAGAACTGGACACAGTACTCCAGCTGAAGCCTCACCAGTGATCTGTACAGGGGCATCACCACCTCTTTCCTCTTGCTTGTTATGCCCCTCCCTATGCCCCCAACATTCTGTTTACTCTCCCCACCGCCTTTTCACACTGTTTGGTCACCTTCAGGTCATCAGATATGATAACCCCCAAGGTCTCTTTCCTGACTTACGGTGTTCAGAATTTCCCCAACCATCCTGTACTCCTCCCTTGGATTCGTGTGACCCAGGTGCATGATCTGGCACTTTTTAGCATTGAAACGACTGCCAGAAACCTAATCACTCCTCCAATAGGCTTAGGTCCTTTCTCATTTTTTCCACCCCCTTCGGTTTGTCCACTCTATTGCAGATCTTAGTGTCATCTGCAAAGAGGCAGACCTTTCCCTCCAGGTGCTCCGCAGTGTTGCTAATGAAGACATTGAATAGGACATATATTTATGTATAGGTAGTCTGTGCTCAGGGAATGTTTGTTACTAACTTGGGAAGCACTAGCAAAACCCTATCTTGGGTAACACTGTATGGGTATTTATACTCAGTAACTGATGGGAGGTAGCTTGGAAAGTATTAGCAAAACCCTGTCTAGATAGAGCACGTCAGTGTCAGTGGCTCAGCAGGTAGCACACTCGCCTCTGAGGCCGGGAGATCAGAAGGCTGTGAGTTCTGTCCCCACACCAGGCACTTGGGTTAATATCCCAATACTGACACTGTAGTGCAGTATGTGGGGGGTGCTGCACTCTTGAGGTGCCGTCTTTCGGATGAGATGTTAAACTGAGGTCCCATCTGCCTGTTCAGGTGAATGTTAAAGATCCCATGGCATTTATCAAAAAGAGTAGGGGAATTTCCCTGGTTCTCTGGCCAAATTTCCCTCAAGTCATTAAAGAGATGTGCAAGAACAAGGGGGCAAAATTTGAAGATAGAGGGGGGTGGCTCAGAGGTAATGTGAGAGTATTTTTCACTGAGAGGTTGTGGATGCATGGAACAAGCCTCCCTGAGGAGGTTGTGGAGTCATGAACAGTGGGGACTTCGAATGCATGGGACAGGCATAAGGCAGTCCTAGTGGGGGGTAGGAGGAAGTAAGCTGTTGGTTAACTAGGCTCTGCAGCTTATCTGTTAGGTAGGAAAATGGGCAGACTAGGTGGGCCAAGCGGTCCTTATCTGCCATCAAATTCTATGTTTCTATACCACCAACAGCTTAATCTGGTTCAAGGTCAGTTGGCATTCATCTGTATCCCCCTTCCCCAGGTCGTGCCTGAAAATAGGCAGAATTTGTCTAGTGCACTTACCCGGTCAACAAAAACTAAATAAAAAATAAATAAAAAGACCTAAGATTTCAAGCAGGCAGAATACCGGAGGGTAATATTTATTTAATTGTTTGGATTTTATTAACTGGGTAGACTCACTGAGACTCAAGGTCCCTTTCTCAGGAGTGTCCTGGAATTTATTACATTCGATGGTCATTTTATTTAAGATATAGCAAATGTAAGGCATTATAGGTGGAGCCTAGAGTAGCCATGTACAGTGGGCAGATGTAGTAACCTTGCCTAGGGGATTTAGACAGCTGTAGAACCTGTGGTGTTACACTCCTCCAGGTTATATGTTGGAGGTGTGGAGGCTGACCCGGTCTGCAGGAGGTTGGTGGTACTCCAGTTCCAGCTGGCTGCAGCATGGGCTATAATTTGCCAGCTGCAGATCAGGTTGGAGTGTAGGCAGGGGGTGCCCACTGCTTCTTTATTTCCTTTGCAAACTCCAGGGGTTTGTAATGGGGGTTGGAAGGTAGTGGGCAAATGGGGGAGGTGGGGCAGTAGGTAGTAGAGATGCAGCGAATTTAAATTCCGCCGGCGTGGGCAATGCAAAGTGCTCACTCTGCCTTGTCATTACCAGTTCGCGTTAAGATGGAATGGCAATGCGAAGTAAGGCGAAGTCATTGTTTTTAATGGACTTCGCGTTCCTCATCATGATTCTAAGTGATCCACTTGGTGTTTCGGATTGGCAGCCCCCCCCACACACACATCACATGGCTTACAGTACTGTAAGTCACATGCTCTTTAGCTAGGCAGGAAGAAAGTGAATCATACAAGCAGACCCTTTTACTTTTTCTTGTGCAGATGGAGACAGAGAGAGGAGTGTGTTTTGTGACTGCTGATACTTTGAGATCAGAACGAAGAGGAGATTTAAACTGTGATTTAGACCCAACAGCTTTTTTAAAAGCTACATTTTTTTGTCTTTTCTGTCTGTACTCTTTTTTACTTAATTTGTTCTTTCTGTAAATTTTATTTTTCTTACATAGAGGGACATCAGTTGCAAATTATGTCCATGCTGGAACTGCTGCTGGATCACCATGGGATTCCACATTAGTTTTTTTTTCCCTCACACCATGTGCCCTCCCCACCTTCCTTGCTGTGTTATAAAATGTATTCCTCCACCATCTCCGACCCTTATATGTAATTATGCCCTTTTTTTTGTTGTCTTCCGTATGTATTCTGAGCAGTGGAAGTATACTGTGCTAAACTGCATGGGTGAAGTTTTCTTTCCAGTCTGTGTATGTACTGCAGACACTGTTCAACTCCCTGACTTAAAAACACTTATTAATGAGTACAGTGGAGGGGTTGGGAAGCCTGGAGAGATACTACAAAACAGGCTTACAACATCCAAGTAAGTAGTAAAAATATTAATGTTGTGATTCGTGATGTAATCGTAAATCATGATTTGTGACTGCGTTTGTGACCATGATAAAGAAACGCAAATGCCTACAGCTGTACTTCCCCGGGCCCCGATGAGGTGTGGCACAAAACTCCCTGACTTAAAAACACTCATTAATGAGTACAATGGTGGGGTGGTGAAGCATGGAGAGATACTACAAAACAGGCTTACAATACATCCAAGTAACTAGTAAAAAAAAAAATTACTGTTGTGATTCGTGACGTGATCGTAAATCATAATTTGTGACTGCATTTGTGATCGTGATGATGAAGAACGTGATTTGTATCACGAGTGACTCCTGATGATGAACCTGATTTAAAAACGTATATTAATGAGTACAGTGTTCTTGCTGAAATATGCACCACACCTGTCCAGTACTCTGAAGGGAAGCCAAAGAAACAACTGTGACTTAAGTTAGAGATGGAGATTGGGCCCTAAAGAGATGTAAATGTACAGGCAGATTAAGATTGCGCTGTGCACTGAAGAGACGCAGATGCAAAGGCACAACACCTAACCAGTACTCACCATCAGAAATTCAAATCTGGAAAAGAATATCTTTGCTATTGAGGCGGGCAGTGTACTGTGCTGCAGTAAGAGTCAGTAGTACGAGTACCAGTAAAGATACCACAAAGAAGTACAAAAATTATACAGCTGCAGTGGATAGCAGGTTCACATTGCTGAAATTATGTGGCACAATAAAAGGTGTCTGAATTGATGACACGCGTCACACACATAACTCACACACACACACACACACACACACTAAGTAATGCATAGCTAATTGAAAACTTCAGTAATATAACCACATATTTTAAACAAACTAAAATTATGCACTCCTGCACCACAACAATCAGCAAAAAAAGGCAAGAATTATTGAAAATATTACTGTGTGTACATTAACACAGTTATACAAGAAATATCACCCAAACAGAAAGCACCGTCTTTTTCTCCAAGTTAATCTACCTATACCACAGATACGCCCCTCCCCCAAAGCACACTTCCACTGTCTCTCAGTACACAGACTGAATGTTGTACATTAACATTCAAAATACACACATAAACAATAAACGCTCGATGATATGAGCACAGGAGGGTTTCCTATAATCGATGAACTCAAGTTTCAGCAAAAAAATTACTCAAAAAGGCTTTTTTAACAGCTTTTAGAAGGTTTGAATGACAGAGAGTTCTCAGAGCAGATTATCTCCTAGAGCTTCCTACACACACTTCCCCAAACTGAGGCTGTGCAAAACAATCTAGAGCCCATGTGACCTGAAATCCCATGAATCACTGCAAAATTCGCCTTTGGAGCTTAAAAACAAGGCGAAGTACATTGTTTTCAATGCACTTCACCTTAAGAATTAGTGGAATAGTGGTTTGGGAAGGTGGAGTAACATGAAGTCATTTTTTTCAATGGACTTAGCGTTACTCATTAGCATGATGCTTAGCATTCTGCAGACTCCAGCGAGTCACTTTCACTCCAGCGTTCCACTTTGCGGAGCAAATTGAGTCACTTAGCCCATCTCTAATGGGTAGCAACATCTGGGGATGGAACGGGGCCTGGATCAAAACAAGCAGCTGTTTCACCTCCCTGAGTGAAGGGGTGCACACTACTCCCTTTCTCAAGAGAGAACACCCTGTAGCAACCAGGGCCCCAGCAGTGGTGAAGCCTGTTTTTTTTTTGGGGGGGGGGCTCAACAGCCAGGAAGTGAGAGCTAGAAAGTGGGTTATTAGGGGATTCTATATTTAAGGGGACTGAGACTGTGACCTGTGCCTCAGACCAGTAGGGGAGGGAGGGTGGTGCACTGTCTCCCATGGATAAGAGCAGATAGGGTGTTCTCTGCAGTAGATAGCTTGGTTAGGAAAGCGAGAGGGATGCCAGAAGTTATCATCCATCTGGGGATGAAACAGTATCACAGGATGTGAAGGCTGGCTTCAGGCTGTTGGGTTTCAGGCTTAAGAGGTTGACCGGTGCTGTGGTCTTTTCCAAGTTTCTCACAGTGTACAGGTGAGGGGAGGCAAGAAAACTGAAAATATACCAATTCAACAGTTGAAGCAGTGGTGAACTGAGGAGGGTTTTACTTCCTGGGAGACTAGTGTTCTTTTTGGTGGGATAAATGCCTGTTAAAACTGGATGGTCTTCATTTTTTTTTTTCATTTTTATTAAGGGTTAGACCATTGAGAATTAACTCATTTAAAATGGTGATCCAAGGCATAACAAATAACGTATTACAAAATCACAAAACATAAAGTCCATAAATACACAAAAGATAAATAGAACATATAAAAACATTACACATCATAAAGTAGCAGCATTTCCTTTGAGGCATTATATATACAACAGACGTATCCAATCAACTAAGCACAGCAGGGTTTAATTTGTGTAGTAATAGTATCAATGAACCATTGTTTGAGTATTTTTAGTGAAGGAGGTTTTATATTTATCAATCGAAACCTCGAGGGAAGATTATTCCACAACTATGGGATCATATAACTGAAAAAATGCTTGGATCTTTCAGTTGTAGACTTTGGAGCTACTAGTTCCCTATATGCTGCTTTCCTAAGGGTCGGATTTGCCTCCCTAAATTTTAAATTTTCTCGAAGGTAATAAGGTGTACTACCCTGAACACTCTTGTAGGCAAAAACCACCTTATGTAGTTGCCTCCTATCAGCTAAGGAGATCCAACCCAATTTAGTATACATCCAACAGTGATGGGAATCTCTTGGACTTTGAAGAATTAGCCTTGCCAATCTGTTATACAGAACCTCCAACTTCTGTAATTTGACCTGACTTGCATAATCATAAAGAATATCGCTAAAATCGAACAATGGAAGAAACCAAGTCTGGACTATTTTATATCACTACTCCCTAGACAATTTTTTAGCAATATAATTCCCCCACTCTTTTACCTATGGACCCTATAAGTTTATCCATGTGGGTATTACTCGATGCTGATGTGTCTACCCAATAAGCTAGGTATTTATAATGAGAGACCTTGCTCAAGCATGACCCCCTCTAAATCTGCTAGATTCATTTTTGAGCAATTTTTTAGTTTTGGACCAGATCCTAAAACCATACATTTTGTTGTACTAATGTTCATTTTTAACTTTGATTTAACAAAAAAGTTCTGAATGTTATCAAAACTAGATTGTACATTTGCCTCTATCTCATGCAGAGTGCGTGCCGAAGTATAAATAACTGTATCATCAGCATACAGCTGGTATGCTGATCTATCAACTGTATCTCCATCTCATCCTGTTAGGGAGGAGAAAAAGGCATTGGGGCAGAGGTTTGTGGCATACATTTCTGGGCATTTAAACTAGCAGAGGGGGAGGCTGGGGCTAGGGACACTTGGGAGGAGCTCAGACAAGGGACACCAAGATAGCATGCCCCCAAGTAGTGGGGAAAATCAAAGGAAAAGGGTAATATAAATAGGGATTTGAAAGGAGTATATGCCAGAGACTGGGAGCGACAAGGGGCTGGGGAGGTTGGGGAAGGTTATGAAGATGAAGTAATACAGGCAATGAGTATGCTAGGTCTGTTTAGCAGAAGTGTTAAGGGTAGGAGACTGATGCTGGAGGGTGATCTGCTTAAATGTCAGAAGCCTCTGGGAACAAAATAAATGAGCTCCAGGCAGTGGCAGCAGAGGCTAAGATGGATCTGTTAGCTATAATGAAATTAGGGCTATAGGAAACAGCAGATAGGACCATGCAGTACCAGGCTAGTGACTGTAAAGGTGGGACAGACAGAAAGGCAGGAGAGGGGGTGGCACTGAATGTTGGGAAGATATAGAGGCCATTGAAAATACTACTCGGGGGTTGTGGCACGGAATAGAAGCAGTTTGGGTGCAGCTGTCAATAGAAGGGGCTAAAAAGATATGGGCCTGAGTAGTATACAGACTGATGAAGCAGAAGGAGCAAGTAGACAGGGAATTAGGGGAGGAGATCAAGAATGCATCAGATAAAGGGAAGATGGTGCTGGAGGGTGAACTTAATGTGCCAGATGTGGACTGAGAAAAAAAAAATCAGATGTGGATGTGATGCCAGACTGCTTTCTCCTGCAGCTGCTCTGGGAACTGTCTAGAGTGGGGCTACTCTTGATCTGGTTCTGTCAAATGCTGAGATAGTCGGAAGTACAAGTGAGGGAATCACTGGGGTCCAGTGATCACAATACAGTGTGGTTCAATGTAACTACAGGAACTCATCACTCCACTTCAAAAACTGTGGTCCTGAACTTCAGAAAGTTGGACTTGAGCAAGATGTGGGAAATGTTGAAAGACAAGCTGGTAGGTGTAGAGGGAGCAGAAGGGGCAGACTCCAAATGGGATGTCATAAAGAGGGGTGTAACAAAGGTGAAGGCATTATGCATGAAACCGGTTGGGAAGAAAAAAGCCAGTCTGGTTTTCCAGGGGGGTGGTAGAGGCAGTAAGGGCAAAAAGGGTAGCCTTCTGAAAACACAGGTGGGAACGGATCATTACCAACATAGAGACGTTTTCTGAAAAAGCTTAGAGAGACCAGCATAATGGTAAGAAAAAGTAGAGCAGAGAAGGAGCTGAGAATAACAAAGGATCATTTATTTATTTATTCTTTGGTAATCGGGAAAGTGCACTGATCCTGGGGACAGTTTTCAGGCATGACCTGGGCCAGCTGGTGACAGTTAAAAATACATAGGTATTTTACAGGTAATAATCACAATACAGGTAATAGGTACGTACAGTAGTATTTACAAGTAGTCACAAATACAGGTACAGTTCAGGTAATAGGTACAGTAGTGGTCACTGTAATGGTACAGACGGGTAGTAATTGCAATGCACATTAAAGTATACAAACATATTAATTTTGCATATAGGCAAACCGTGTATAACTTGGGTAAAAGTTGCAAAAGGAAATATATGCTGTAAAAGATAGGATTGGATAGATAGTCCATTGTAGGATGGGACAAAGGGGATATAGGAAGAGTGAAATTGCCAAAGAAGCATTGCAGGCAGAGTGAGTGCTAGCGAGAGGGGCAGTTACAGTTGTATTTGCCCAGAAGACAGGATCTGAGGTTGTGTTTGAAGATTTGATGAGAATGTGATACTCTGAGGGGTGTGAAATCCATTCCACAGGGAAGGGGCCACACTAGATAGAGCTTTCTTACCCATACTGGTGAGGGTTTTGGGTACCTGGAGGGTGGGCACCATAGAGGAGCGTGGGTTCCTGGTGGGGGTTCTGAAACTGAAGAGGGTAGTGAGGGGAGAGACATCGCCAATTCTGGTGGCGGTATCCACTAGGCAACCAAGGGTATAGTCAGATCGCCCCTGCAAGGGGAGCCATCCATGGGAGCAGTAGAGGTCACAGTGGTAAACAGATAAGAGGTGGACAAGGCAAATTGACAAGCATTGTTGTAGGCTACCGTGAGCATAGCCTTGAAGGGTGGTCGAGGTTCTAGAGTACATGGGAGAGCAATAGTCAAAGATAGGGAGTAGGTTACCAGTGACTATGGCAAGACGGGCCTCATTGGTCAGGTAAGGCTTTAGGCAGTAAGCAGCACCCAGTATCTGGTTTACCATCCTGACTATGTTGTTTATGTGGTCATTGTATGAAAGAGAGGGGTTGAGCAACACTCTTGGGTACGTGAAGGTAGAGACATTCTCAAGGGCAGGGCCATCGGGGGGGTAAATAAGAAGATTGTTGTTGGCATGTAGGGTCTTGGCTAGATATGGTTTGAACCAAACAACATGGCCTTTGTTTTTTAAGGATTGACTGGCAGGAGGTTGGATGTGAAGCTGCGCAGTAGTTCTCAGATAAGATGGAGGATAGTGGGAGAGGGATTGGTCACTGTGGAAGATGACAATATTATCGGCATAGAGGAGAGAGCTACATGTGAGGCTGTCGGCAGGGAGGGAGTTGACAAATATAGAGAAGAGTAAGGGGCCTAGGATGGAGCCCTGTGGGACACCCGTGGAAACAGAGGAGAGAAAGTGGTGGTACCAGTACACACAGATTGGGAGTGCCCCGAGAGGTAGCTTTGGAACCAGTCTGTGTTTTCAGCGGAGCAGCCAAGGGCTGATAGTTTAGAGATGAGAGAGTGATTGACCATGTCAAAGTCATTTGATAAGTCTACAAAGAGGGTACCAGTGGCACACCCGCAGTCCATATTACAGAAGATGTGGTCTGTAAAAAGGGCAAGGGCAGTTGCAGTGCTGTGATGCTTGTGGAAGCCATGCTGCTGGCTGCATAAGAGAGTGTGTTTGGAGAGGTAGTCCGTTAATTGGCTATGTCTGACCCTTTCTAGGAGTTTGCTTCAGTGAGGAAGAATAGATATGGGCTGGTAGTTGTCAGGGTAGTGGGGGTCCCCAGATTTAAAGATGGGGACTACTCTAGTGGACTTCCAAGAGGCTGGCATAGTAGAGGTAGTTAGGGCAAGGTTGAAGACAAAGGCGAGTTGTTTGGAGATCAATGGGGCAACAAGCTTCAAGAAGACCGGGGAGAGGCCGTCTGAGTCAGGGCTACCCCGACTAGGTAGTCTCTTTAGCAGTTTGTAGGTCTCTTTGGAGGTTGTGGACATGAAGTAAAAAGGGGAGTGGGGGAAAACATTTGAGGGGGTGCCAGAAGATGGATGGGGTAAGGGTAGAGGTATTCTGGTGTGGGCAGATGAGATGGTAGGAGCAGGGGTGGGGGGTAGCCTGAGGATTAGGGAGGCTGGGGGGGAGCTTGCTGAGGAGGGCTGACAGGTCATAAAATTTGGTGTTTAGCTCTTCGGTGACTTCAGAGGGGTCAGTTAGCAGACCAGAAGGGGAATGCAGTTGTATGTTGGGACTGTGGGTGTGGGGATTCAAGAGGGAGCTTGAGGGGGAGAGAAACCATATTTAGGTATATTAGAGGGAAAAAAGGAAATAAGGGGGTTCTTATCAGATTAAAAAAGGAAGGGATATGGGTGGAGGAGGACAGGATAAAGGTTGCTATACTAACTGATTACTTTGTCAGGTATTCACCATTGGGGGGGGGCACTACCAGAGTGCAGGCCAACGAGAGGGTGTGAGAGGACTGGAGTTAGGACCAGTCTTGGAAGAAAGGGTGTTCAGATGCCTCAAAATCCAGAGGGTAGACTAAAACACCTGGTCTTGCTGGGTCACACCCTAGAGTGCTGACGAATCTGTTTAATGGTTCCCTGGTGAAGGTTGTGGTTCCAGCAGACTGAAAGGTAGCTAATGTGGTGCCACGTCACAAGAAAGGTGACAGGGATGGCCCAGGACACTATAGACTGGTAAGTCTGCCCTCGATTGTAGGCAAGCTGTTGGAAACCATCACTAAGGAACAGATATTGGAATTCTTGGAGGCAAATGGTTTGCAGGACAGGAAGCAGCATGGGTTTTATAGAAGGAGGTATCTTGTCAAACTAAACTGCTTGACCTCTTTGATTGGGTCATAGTGGCAGTAGACGGAGACCAAGCAGTAGATGCCTTGTACCTTAACTTTAGCAAAGTCTTTCATTCTGTTCCATACAGAAGGCTAATAAAAAAGCTGGGCGATCTGTGAGTAGGAGATAAACTGACCAGGTGGATAGGGAATTGGATGGGAGACAGGAAACGGAGGTTGCTTATTCATAGGGTGCAGTCAGAGCCCAAGGGAGTCACAAGTGGGGCACAGCAAGGATCACTTCTGGGACTGGAGCACTTCAGTATCTTCATTTGCAGTATTATCCCATTTACCCCCGGACACATCTGGAAACAAGCATTCATGCTCAGCATATCTTCTAGTGAAACATTTCAATAAATAAATTTGTGATATGCGGGAGAGGGAATCTAGAATATTAAGGCATGTCTCCTTGCCAGTTACACATATAGAATAATAAGGTGTCTCCTTGCCAATTACACATATAGAATAATAAGATGCGTCCCCTTGCCAGTTACACACATAGAATAATAAGGTGTCTCCTTGCCAATTACACATATAGAATAATAAGGTGTCTCCTTGCCAGTTACACATATAGAATAATAAGGTGCGTCCCCTTGCCAGTTACACATATAGAATAATAAGGTGCGTCTCCTTGCCAGTTACACATATAGAATCATAAGATGTGTCTCCTTGCCAGTTACACATATAGAATAATAAGGTGCGTCTCCTTGCAAGTTACACATATAGAATAGTAAGGTGCGTCTCCTTGCCAGTTACACACATAGAATAATAAGGTGTGTCTCCTTGCAAGTTACACATATAGAATAATAAGGTGCGTCTCCTTGCCAGTTACATACATAGAATAATAAGGTGCGTCTCCTTGCAAGTTACACATATAGAATAGTAAGGTGCGTCTCCTTGCCAGTTACACACATAGAATAGTAAGGTCGTCTCCTTGCCAGTTACAATAGAATAATAAAGTGTGTCTCCTTGCCAGTTACACATATAGAATAATAAGGTGCGTCTCCTTGCAAGTTACACATATAGAATAGTAAGGTGCGTCTCCTTGCCAGTTACACACATAGAATAATAAGGTGTGTCTCCTTGCAAGTTACACATATAGAATAGTAAGGTGCGTCTCCTTGCCAGTTACACACATAGAATAATAAGGTGCGTCTCCTTGCCAGTTACACATATAGAATAATAAGGTGTGTCTCCTTGCAAGTTACACATATAGAATAGTAAGGTGCGTCTCCTTGCCAGTTACACACATAGAATAATAAGGTGTGTCTCCTTGCCAGTTACACATATAGAATAGTAAGGTGCGTCTCCTTGCCAGTTACACATAGAATAATAAGGTGGTCTCCTTGCAAGTTACACATATAGAATAGTAAGGTCGTCTCCTTGCCAGTTACACACATAGAATAGTAAGGTCGTCTCCTTGCCAGTTACACATATAGAATAGTAAGGTGCGTCTCCTTGCCAGTTACACACATAGAATAATAAGGTGTGTCTCCTTGCAAGTTACACATATAGAATAGTAAGGTGCGTCTCCTTGCCAGTTACACACATAGAATAGTAAGGTGCGTCTCCTTGCAAGTTACACATATAGAATAGTAAGTGCGTCTCCTTGCCAGTTTACACATAGAATAGTAAGGTGCGTCTCCTTGCCAGTTACACATATAGAATACTAAGGTGCGTCTCCTTGCCAGTTACACACATAGAATAATAAAGTCGTCTCCTTGCCAGTTACATATAGAATACTAAGGTCGTCTCCTTGCAAGTTACACATAGAATAGTAAGGTGCGTCTCCTTGCCAGTTACACACATAGAATAATAAGGTGTGTCTCCTTGCAAGTTACACATATAGAATAGTAAGGTGCGTCTCCTTGCCAGTTACACACATAGAATAATAAGGTGTGTCTCCTTGCCAGTTACACATATAGAATAGTAAGGTGCGTCTCCTTGCCAGTTACACATAGAATAATAAGGTGTGTCTCCTTGCCAGTTACACATATAGAATAGTAAGGTCGTCTCCTTGCCAGTTACACACATAGAATAATAAGGTGTCTCCTTGCCAGTTACATATAGAATAATAAGGTCGTCTCCTTGCAAGTTACACATATAGAATAGTAAGAGTGCGTCTCCTTGCCAGTTACACACATAGAATAATAAGGTCGTCTCCTTGCAAGTTACACTATAGAATAGTAAGGTGCGTCTCCTTGCCAGTTACACACATAGAATAATAAAGGTGCGTCTCCTTGCAAGTTACACATATAGAATAGTAAGAGTGCGTCTCCTTGCAAGTTACACATAGAATAATAAGGTGTGTCTCCTTGCAAGTTTACACATATAGAATAGTAAGTGCGTCTCCTTGCCAGTTACACACATAGAATAATAAGGTGCGTCTCCTTGCAAGTTACACATATAGAATAGTAAGGTCGTCTCCTTGCAGTTACACACATAGAATAATAAGGTCGTCTCCTTGCAAGTTACACATATAGAATAGTAGGGTGCGTCTCCTTGCAAGTTACACACATAGAATAATAAGGTCGTCTCCTTGCAAGTTACACATATAGAATAGTAAGGTCGTCTCCTTGCCAGTTACACACATAGAATAATAAGGTGCGTCTCCTTGCAAGTTACACATATAGAATAGTAAGGTGCGTCTCCTTGCCAGTTACACACATAGAATAATAAGGTGCGTCTCCTTGCCAGTTACACACATAGAATAATAAGGTGCGTCTCCTTGCCAGTTACACACATAGAATCATAAGATGTGTCTCCTTGCCAGTTACACACATAGAATAATAAGGTGTGTCTCCTTGCCAGTTACACACATAGAATAATAAGGTGTGTCTCCTTGCCAGTTACACACATAGAATCATAAGATGTGTCTCCTTGCCAGTTACACACATAGAATAATAAGGTGTGTCTCCTTGCCAGTTACACACATAGAATCATAAGATGTGTCTCCTTGCCAGTTACACACATAGAATAATAAGGTGTGTCTCCTTGCAAGTTACACATATAGAATAGTAAGGTGCGTCTCCTTGCCAGTTACACACATAGAATAATAAGGTGCGTCTCCTTGCAAGTTACACATATAGAATAGTAAGGTGCGTCTCCTTGCCAGTTACACACATAGAATAATAAGGTGTGTCTCCTTGTCAGTTACACTTAGATATGGGGCAAGGTGAATGCTGTGGAGGGAGTTAGAGAAATGAAGAGACTTGGAAAAGTGGTTTGGATTATGGCAATTAATGTTCAGCACAAAAAGTGCAAAGTAATGCACATTAGCAGAAAGAACCCTAGAACAGACTACTGGGTGTCTTGAGTATGGGGGGGGGGTACAGCCAATGAGGAGAGAGAGAGAGACCTGGGATCTTCATTAATGACATCCGCAAGTCCATTGCTCAGTGCAGCAAAGCGTAAATGATGGCAAACAGGATGCTGGGATGTATAAGATGGGGTTTTTTGTAGTAGGAGGAAGGAGGTTATACTGCCCCTGTAGAGGTCACTGGTAAAGTCATACCTTGAGTACTATTTGCAGTTCTGGAGTCCACACCTCAAGAAAGAAAGGGACCGTAAAAAGGAGGACCATGAAGATGATGCAGGAGCAGCAAGTATGGTTGTATGCGGAAAGGTTGGCAGACCTGGAGACCAGGAGGGAAAGTGGGGATATAACTGAGACATGCACGTTCTTGCAAGGAATCAGTTGTGTGGATTGTAAGGGCTTGCTCATGAAGAACAAGGGCACAGTTACTAGAGGGTACTGGTGGAGACTGATGGGGTGGGGGGAGATTCAGGGGGATGCAAGGAAGTTTCTTCCTGGAATGGATGCTGGGCAAATGGAATAGATTTCTGCATGCACAAGGAGCTCTGCCACACATACTGTGAGATGTTAGTTCAGGGAAAATGGGGTGCAGTTTATATTTTAAAAGTTTAATCGCATATGTCCGTGCCACCCTGGCCTCCAACATTTCATGCATATGCTTTGTGTATGGCATTGATACATGTGAGTAAACTCTTCAAATTTAAATTGCATACAGAGTGATTTTTTTTTTCTTTGAACTGACATCTCATAGTATGTGTAGCTGGGCTCCTTGTGCATTCTGAAGTGACTTTGACATATGCCCTAGGCTCCGTCCAAATGCTCCCAGATGCCTTTTTCCTTTTCCAAATGGAATGGACTGCCCAGAGTGGTGGTTGAAATCAAGACAGGGATGGGGTTTAACATTGAGTGGGACAGATATAAGGGAATAGTGGGGCACACAAAAAGAGTGGAGGGAAGGGATACCTGGAACAGGGGGTGATGAAAAAGCCAGTAGGATGATCGGCTCTCTGAATTCAGTCTGGAGTTAGGCCGAGCATGGAGCAAAACAGGAAAATAGACTGGATGGACCTCCGGTTCTTTTTCTGTAGTTACAATCTATCTTGGAAAAAATTGAATATAGTACTTATTCGTAGTTTAGTATTTATCTGTAATTCAGGATATATTTATGAAATTACTAAGGAATGCTACATGCCAACATGGTATTTGTCCCATAGAATTCATCTGCTCCTACTACCTGTCTATATGTGGCCACAATCCGCTTCTGACTTTACCACTACAATAAAATAGGAGGCAGTATAGTGCAGTGGTTTAAGGCTCTGAGCTGCAAATCTGGAGACCTAGGTTTGAATCCCACAGCCCCCACTTGCATCCTGTGTGACCCTGAGCAATTCACTTAACTTCCCTGTGCTACTCCTGGTTAAACAATTGGAAAAAAAAATGTTGTTACATGCAAAGGAGTAAGCTACAGGAGCTTAGGAACTGTAAGGTAATATTTTTTTAACTACAGAAACAAAGCAGCTCACTCACCAAATACTGTAATTTAGAATATATTTATTGCAGCGATGAAAGCTCCATCCACTTTTGAACCACACTGCTTTTCATGGAGCAGTTTCCACTCCATATGGTAAGCTGGCCGGCATAATCTGCTGTAGGCAATACTGTATCATTCAGGGTACCCAGGCATCCAGATGCTATTTTAGAGAGCCAGGTTACGTTGCTCCTCTGCTCCCTTTTTGTAGTTGTTGGTGTGCATACTTCTGACACTTTGTTTTTTCACATCAAGGGTCGGGGTGGTCAGTTTTATTTATGTTTGAATTGATTTGAAATTTGCATCAAACCAGTGGTGGGATGATGCCATGAAATACTGTTTCCTGTTTTTGTAGGGGGTCCCTTGGTGTATGGTAGGGTACAAAAGTGCTTGGTTTACAGTGCAGTATAATAGGACACACAAATGCTAGATCCAGAAGAATACACAAGTTACGTATATAGTGCAAGATAGTTCACTGCAATATCGGAGGACAGTTAAGCAATAAGGCATGACAGGGTGTGTGTTATTGTCGGATAATGGTACAACTCCAGAAGTGAAACACAAGGCAATGCTTAGTGCCTTACACAACTGAGAAGTGCCATTATCATTCAATTACACACACATAGAGTGGATTATTGTGATTGTAAAGTGGTACCTCTGATTTGTATTTAAAAACTGAGTAATGAGGTTCTGATCTGTGCTGTTGCTGCTATAACACAGAAACATAGACTTTGATGGCAGATAAGGACTGCTTGGCCCACCTAGTCTGCCCATTTCCCTACCTGTTGGATAAGCTGCAGATCCTAGTTAACCAACAGCCTACTTCTTCCTACCCCCCACCAGAATTGCCTTATGTCTGTCCCATGCATTCTTGAATTCCCCAACTGTTTTTGACCTCACAACCTCCTCAAGAAGGCCGTTCCATGCATATACCACCCTCTCTTTGAAAAAATACTTCCTCACATTGCCCTGAGCCATCCCCCCTCTATCTTCAAATTGTGTCCCATTGTTTTTGCACATCTCTTTTTCTGAAAGATGCTACCGTCTTGGACTTAGTTGATTCCCTCGAGGCACTTGAAAGCTTCCAACATGTCCCCCGTCTCCCTCCTTTCCTCAACGGTATACATATTAAGCTTCTTTAGTCTCTCTTCATATGGCTTCTTTTGCAGACACTGCACCATTTTAGTTGCCCTCCTCTGGACTGCCTCCATCCTGTCTATGTCCTTGTGGAGTTGGGGTCTCCAGAACTGCACGCAACACTCCAGATGGGGCCTCACTAACTGTCTGTACAGAGGGATAACAACTTCTTGTTTTCTACTGGTGATGTCTGTCCCTATACATCACAGTATCCCCACAGCCCTCCTTACTGCCTTCTCACATTGCTTGCTTACCTTTAGGTCATCTGATATGACTACCCTCAGCCAGGTCCCTTTTCATTTTGTTGTTATTAATACCTTCCACACGCTAACCCCCACTGTGTACTCTTCACCTGATTTTGTTTCCGGTGCATTACTTTGCACTTCTTTGCAGTGAATCTAAGCTGCCGTACTTCTGACCATTCCTCCAACCTTGCCAAATCCCTTCTCATCCTTTCCACCCGCCTTGTGTATCAACCCTGTTGCAGATCTTTGTGTCATCTGCAAAGAGGCATACTTTTCCTTCCAGTCCCTCTGCAGTGTCACTTATACAGACATTAAAAGGTCCGGACCCAGTACTGAACCCTGTGGTACTCCATAGACATGTTATTGCATCTGACCAATCAGAAGCCTTGGTTTCTGTTATCCATTTTATAATTACTTATACTACGTGTAAGGAGTTGAGGGGTGCCACTTTATTTGTGAGTGTACTACAGAGAGTTGAAGGAAGGTAGGTGCTAGCATCTGTACAAGTCAGTAAATATCAGGATGCTGGGTAATAAGTGGGACTCAGATGACATCTACATTGATCTTTGAGGTGCTCAAGGAGCAACCTTTGGAATGTGGTATGGCTAAGGTTGTGTCAGGGAGTGGGGCAGGTATGTTGATCTGCTCTGCTGGGCCTGAGACAGAAGGCCCATCTGCTGAAGTCATTTTGGAATTTGAGTACTATCCAGCTGGGTGCCTTGGCCGATCATGAAGAATAGGGATTAGGGACAGTGATGAGGAGAGATGATACATAGATACATAGACAGTGTCGGCAGATAAGGGCCTGTGGCCCACCCAGTCTGCCCATTTGAGCTTGTAAGTTCAGTTTATGTTTTCCTAGAAGTCTGTTGCCCCTTACCCCTGACCTCCAGAATTCCTTTATGTCTATCCCATGCATTCTTAAATCCTGTGATTGTTTCAGCCCCCACCACTTCCTCTGGCAGGGTGTTCCACTTGTCCACCACCTGTTCTGTGAAGAAATTCTTTCTCATGTTTCCTCTGAATCATCCTCCCTCCAACTTCATCCCATGCCCTCTAGTCCTGGAACATCTTTTGCTTAAAATAGTGTTTTCCTGCACCCCTGTTCCTCCCTGTAAGATACTTGTATGTCTTTATCATATCCCCTCTCTCCCTCCTCTCCTCCAGGGAGTACATGTTCAGTTCCTTCAACCTGTCTTCATAGGACTTATGATGCAATCCGTGCACCATCTTTGTTGCCCTCCTCTGAACCTTCTCTACCCTGTCTATGTCCTTAAGTAGGTATGGTCTCCAGAACTGTACACTGTACTCCAGGTGGGGCCTCACTAGTGTCTTGTATAGCGGAATTATGATCTCCCTTTTCCTGCTGGTGATGCCCTGCCTATACATCCCAGCATCCTATTTGCTTTACCTGTTGCCTTGTCACACTGTTTCTCTACCTTGAGGTCATCAGAGATGACAACCCCAAGATCCTTTCCTGCTTGGTGCATGCTATATCCTCACCCCCAACTGATATATTGTGCCAGGGTTTTTGTGCCCCATATGCATTATCTTGCACTTCTTTGCATTGAATTTCAACTGCCAAACCCTGACCATTCTTCAAGTTTCTGCAGGGCTTCTCATTCTGTCTACACCCTCTGGTGTGTCTACTCTGTTACAGAGCTTTGTGTCATCAGCGAACAGTGAAATTCTGCCTTCTAGATCCTGCGCAATGTCACTGATGAAGATGTTGAATAGGACCGGTCCCAGCACTGATCCCTGTACCCCACTGGTCACTCTTCCCTCTGTGGAGTGACAGCCATTTACCACCACCCTCTGTGTCCTGCCACCCAGCAGTTACCTACCCACCACACTACTGTCCTGTCCACACCCATATTCCCTAGTTTGTGTAATAGTCTTCTATGTGGCACAGTGTCAAAGGCCTTGCTGAAGTCCAGATAGGCCATGTCCACTGCCCTCCCTGATCCACCTCCCTAGTCAC
This sequence comes from Neoceratodus forsteri, assembly GCA_016271365.2. NCBI lineage: Eukaryota > Metazoa > Chordata > Ceratodontiformes > Ceratodontidae > Neoceratodus > Neoceratodus forsteri. Next base: position 825,443,580 of record CM057456.1, read on the forward strand.
CCAGTCAAAAATTCAACGAGATTGGTCTGACTTGACCTCCCCTGGTGAAACCATGCTGCCTTGGGTCCTGTAGTCCATTGACAACCAGATGTTCCACCAATCTCTCCTTCAGTAGTGCTTCCATGATCTTCCCACTACCGAGGTGAGGCTGACTGGTCTGTAGTTCCCTCTTCCTCTTTGTTCCCACTTTTGTATAAGGGGACTACATCTGCTGTCCTCCAGTCTTTGGGTACCTCCCCTGTTTCCAGTGATCAGCTAAACAGGATAGCCAGAGGTTCAGCCACCACCTCTCTTAGTTCTTTAAGGACCCTGGGGTGCACCCCATCTGGTCCCATTGCTTTATCAACTCTTATTACTTCCAGTTCCTTCAGGACCCTTTCTCGTGTAAAGGGACTTGTGTCCATTTCTGCACCATTCTCACCCCTTGTACTCCCTTCAGACCCATTACCCTCCTCTTCCTCAGTAAAGACTGAGCAGAAATACCTGTTCAATATGTCAGCTTTACTGTTGTCATCCTCCACGCGGCCCCCATCCTCCCCCTTCAGTCTCACTATCCCTCCCTTTGTCTTTCTTTTTTCACTTATGTACCTGTAAAAGGTTTTGTCCCCTCTACCCACTGATTTTGCAATGTGTTCTTCTGTCTGAGCTTTGGCTTCCTTATTGACCTCCTTTTGCTTCTCCTGGTACTTCTCCCTATCCCCTTCTGCTCGTCTTTTTGTATTGCCTGAATGCAATCTTTTGGCTTTCACTTTCTTTGCTACCTCTTTGGAAACCATAATGGTCTCCTCTTTCTTTCCTCTTGCTAACCTGCTTAATGCATAATTCTGTTGTTCTTGTAATCCCCATTTTAAATACTGCCCACTGTTCCTCAACCTGATTCCTGTCCCATTCCCTTAATGCCTCTTTCAAGTATCTCCCCATTTTCCCAAAGTCTGCCCCCTAAAATCCAGGATACGTGTTTTACGTGGTTTGGTTCTGCTCTTTCTGTGATTTCAAACCACAATGACTGGTGGTCACTGTTTCCAGGTTCTCCCCACTGTTACCCCATCACACTGTCCCTGTTTGTGAGCACAAGGTCCAGTATTGCCTTCTGCCGAGTTGGTTCCATTACCAGTTGCTTGAGGAAGGCACCCTGAAGGAGTCCAGGATAAAACTGCTCCTAGTTGATGCTGCTGCTGGGATGCTCCAGTCCACGCCTGGAATATTGAAGTCTCCAACCAGTACTACCTCACTTCTTGTCTGCCATCCTTGGATGGCTAGCAACAGCTCCCTATCTGTTTCTTCCTCCTGAGCTGGTGGTCTATAGACCACACCTGTGCGGATGGCTGTCCCCATTTTCCTTTCCAGCTTAACTCACAGTATCTCTCCCCCATTTTGTTCCTCCTGGATCTCTGTGGCCCTTACGTCATCTTTCACATACAGTGCCACTCCTCCTCCCTTCCTGCCTGCTCTGTCTCTTCTGAATATGTTGTAGCCAGGTATGGCCATCTCCCAGTCGTGGTTATCATTACACCAGGTTTCAGTGTTGGCCACAATGTCCAGGTCTGACTGTACCATGACAGCCTCCAGATCTTCCATCTTGTTGCTAAGGCTCCTGGCATTTGCACACATGGCTTTCCATGATTTGACCTCCTAGACTGTTTCACTGTTCTACTCCAGCCCTTCCTTGGTTGTCATTTATCCCTGGTTCTCCTTGCTGTCTGCCCTTCTGCTGAATTTTGCCCTTTCTGCTTATCCACCTCTTGGGCACTAATCTCCATCTTTGCACACTGCTTTGCAGAGATAGCCACTCCTCTGGTTCACTGGTTCCACTGCTAGCTTTGGGGTGAGCAAGTAGGTACCCTCCTTGCTGGCCTACCACCCCTTTGCTAGTTTAAATGCTTGTCAATGTAGCATTTAAACTTATCATTGAGTGCTTGATTCTCCAGGATGGATGCAGCCGTCAGGCTTGAACAAACCTCCATCCTCCAGGTGGGTCCCCAGTCACCAATGAATCCAAACCTTCCTCATAGCACCAGTTCTTCAACCATGAGTTAAAGTTCCTGGTGCATGCACTCCTATGGTCTCCTTGCCTCTCACAGGTAGTACTTCTGAGAAAGTGACAGAAGTAGCTACTTGCTTGAGACCCTCCACAGTTTCCTAAACTCTTCCTGAACTTCCTTTGGCTCCCCATTTGCCAGGTCATTAGTACCTAGGTGGATAATGACATCCAGCTCACCCTCCCGTCTTACCTTCCCAGTGATCCCCAGGATCTTCCTTCCATCCCTCCTTGCCGTGGCACCTGGTAGGCTCCTCACCTCCCTGTCCTCCCCCTCCTGTGTTCCTAGCTGGATCCCTCTTATGATGGAGTCCCCCACCAGGATTTGCTTCCTCCTCCTCTGGGGTCCACTGCTTTCCCCGCTGAGGTCACCTCCTTGGCTAACCTCCACATCCTTTCCTTCCACTTCTCTGGGTACCTCTATTTGGTTGTCCTCATTTGCCAGTGTGGCATATGAGTTCTTGAGTGGAATAGGATCTGGGATGTGCCTCTGCCTGACTGCTCCTAACCCTCCCTGAGCCACTGTCATCCAAGTGCTCCTCGCTCGGCATCCTTGAGGCAGTTGCATTGGACTGGGTGGTCCCTGGATAGGGGTGATGGTACTCCTGACCCAGTTTACTTCCGCTCTGAGTCTGGCTACCTCATCCCGCAGTCCAGAGAGATGCATGCAGATAGGGCAGCACCTCAGTGTCCAGAAGGTCTGCCTGAATATGGCTGCCCCACAGCCACTGCATTGCACCACCCCCACATTATACTGCAATTCCACTACTTGTCTGCTACTGAAGCTCTCCTAGTTCCCTTTTTATTAATTTACTGTACTAAAAATCCTGCCACTGATCCTCAGATAATTTTTTTTTTAAAGAAAAAGAAACCAATAAATAAATAAATGAGTCAAAACACTTGTCGTGCTGAGGGTGGGCTTCTTCCCCCTTATGCCCCTCCTACTTCACACCCTTACTATACCCTGTGTTTAGCTCCTGTCAATCAGATTTAACAGGGCATATAATTAAGAGTTGGGGAAGGAGGAAGTAAAAATTCGCAGCAATTAAAGACAGCACAGAATTACACCACCACTATGTTTTAAATTTTCAACAGCCCAAAACAATTATAAGTAAAGACAACAAAGAAAGTATAGTGTCACTAAAAGCCCACAATCTAAGTTTAAAAGAAAAATAGCAATTACCAGTTACTCTAAAGCACTGAATTGAATATGTTTCCTTCCTTCCCCTTCTGGCTTCTTCTGAGAAAATAAAATTCTGCTTGCTACTTTAACTCTGACTAAGCCCCACCTCCAGTTATCACGTAGCTGAGGTCAGAGGCCAGACAATTAACACCCTTCACCCAACTACAGGGCAGTCAGACAAGCCAAGATAAAATTTGCAGCAGTTAGATGAGCGTTACTATATATGGGGAGTGAATACACTTACGGAGGATTGTGTCCCAGGGTACTTCTTGAGGGTGGTGGGGTTCAACCTGCTGCTTTGGCTGTTCAACTGCCAACAGTAGGTCCTTGAGATGATATCAAGGGTGATCCTGCAGAGCTTGTTGTTCTACAGGTCTTCAAACCTGTGCAGTGGAGCTTTAGGGTTTGAGCATTACGCCACAGTTCTGTAGTCCAGCAGGAGTAGGGATTGGCTCATTCACTGAATTTTCTTGAGAGTAGAGGCTGTGCTTGGCCCTGTAAAGTGCTCCTAGCCTCTGACCTACTGAAGCAATAGTGTGAGCCTCATCGGGGTGCAGCCATTGTATCAGGTATTTTTAAAGAAAAGGACCTGTTTGAAATCCCATTTGTCTCTGGTATAAATAAGAGAGAGTTATCCAGTTTTCAGGTTCTCAGGTGGGTTCCTGCAACTATGGTTTGGGCATTTTTGGCATAGAGAATGGGATATCCGAGGAGGACACACATGAGGGAGCTGTTTAGTAGTTGTTGACATAGAGACAGTCTCTGCCTTAATTCAGGGGTGCACTTTTTTCAGACACTTGGTAGGCAAGTTGTGCAGAGGGAAAGGTTAAAGAGGGTGGTGATCGATGCAGCAGTAGCTGTGGTGGAAAGCTTAAGGAGTTTTAGTTCCAGGTTGTCTGACTCTGCACTGTTATGGGGGTTGAAACTGAGGGTTGCCTTGGGAATGTTTACTGATTGCAGGAGCTGGAGGTGCATATTCAAGAAAGGCATAAGGGGATGAGGTGTGGTTCCCACGTCTCATGGCTTTGTGGTTGGGGAAATTGCCATAGCCAAGGGAGGTTAATATTTATTTTTATTTATTTATTTAAAATTTGGTAACTGGGTAGGACCACTGAGCCCTGAAGGTCCCTTTTTCAGGGGCGACCCGGGATAACAATACATATTTTCATACAGAGAAAGACTTGGGTTACAGAGTAGTTTCAGGTGTGTGAGCAGGTTACAGCCATGGTTATCATCATGCATCAGTCCTTACAAATATGTTGACAATAGAATTAACAAAAGGTGCAGAAGAAATGTAATTTTACTTGGTAAGCTCATTGTTTACTACTGGCATGGTTCAGTGGAAAGTTAGCTGTGGTACTATGCCTAGAGGGAAGCACCGTGGAACCTGATAAGGTGCTTGGAGGATCTGGATATTAGGAGGATAGAAGCAAGTGGGGGTTGGGGTCATGAGCCGTGGCAATGACAAGTGCTAGTATCAGACATTAAGGCTTTGAGTCTGGTGCGGAAGTTCATCAGTGAGTGCTTCCTGAACTAGGGGTGGGAGTTTGTTCCACAGGTAGGGGCTGAGTAGGAGAACGACCTGCTGCCAGCGTTAGTCCTGACTCTGGGAACTTCAAGCAGTGTACGTCCAGATGTCCATAGGCTCCTGGGGTTATGTTTGAGTGCGATAGTTCCAGCGATGCTGGGTGGAGCTGAGCGCTGAGTAGCTTGAAGGTCAAGCAGAGCAGGGGTGAGTGGAGGCAGCGAGGTCAGCAGAGATAGCGTGGCTGGGCAAGTGTGTCACAATGGTGCCTTCGTGAGTGATCCTGGGTAGCAAACCGGGCTACCTTGTTATACATGATTTGCATCTTGGTGACCTCCTGCTTGGCCATGCCCTGTAAGATCGGGGCAGCGTAAGTCAAGGTGGGGAGGAGGACACTTGTGGCGATTGAGGTCCTGGCCTCAGGGATGAGCTGGTCTTTTAGCCGGTAAAGAGTACCAAGTTTGCGGTGTATGGTCTTGGTGACGTGATCCACATGGTACTTGAAGGTAAGACAATGGTCCAATGTTAGACCTAAGTATTTTAAGGAGGGCACAACCTCGATGTCGTTTCCCGAGAAGCAGTGAGTTGCAGAGATTTAGACCTGTCCTGTCCAAGGGCGTTGCGTCCAAATAGCATCGCCTTAATTTTGCCTGCATTCAGGGCCATTCTATTTGCTCTCAGCTAGGCCTCGAGAGATGCTAGGTTGGCTTGGAGAAGGGGACCTAGAGCTGCAATGTTATCCAGGGATCGGTAGGTGACGGTGTCATCCGCGTACTGAACAACCGAGCTTCCCCCACAGTGGAGGCTTAGGTCATCAGTAAATATGGAGAAAAGGAGTGGGCCGAGGATTGAGCCTTGCGGTACTCCCTCTGTAAGGGGTAGAGGACCCAAGTGGCACCCTTCCAAATGACCCTCTAGGGTCGGCCTGCTAGGTAACTCCCAAACCATTTGAGGGCAAGGGGGGTTTAGGCCAATTTTATCCAGTTTTAGTGGCAGGAGTTTGTGATCCACAAGGTCGAAAGCCTTGGACAGGTCTATAAAGACGGCGCCAGTGGGTATCCCATTATCCACTGCTCTGAGCAAGTCATTCGAGAGATGGATGAGTGCTGTGTCAGTCCCATGGTTTGTTCTAAAACCATGCTGTGAACGTGCAGTTAGCTGATGGGACTCCAGGTAGTCACGGAGTTGGCCATAGTCTAACCTTTCCTGTAGCTTTGCAAGTGTACTGAGCAGGGAAATAGGCCTGTAATTGGTTGATGTTTTCCCTGGAGCCACCCTTGTGAATAGGGACCACATTGGCCTGTTTCCACTGGTCCGGAACAGTCCCTTCAAGTAGGGATCTGTTTATGAGCCAGGTCAGGGGTCTGGTGAGGGATGGGGCGCCAGCCTTAAGTAGCTGAGGGTTTATCCCATCAGGACCTCCTGAGCCTTTGTCTTTCAGAGCCCTTAGGAGGGATTGGACCTCTTTTGTCTTCACCAGTCTTAGATGGAAGGAGGGATGGTCAATGCGAGTAGGCTCGATAACATTAGGAGCCAAGGCCTACCTTGTAGGCATTGAGGTTACCAGAGTGATTGTTGATGGCAGTAGCAATTTCGAGGGAGTCACTCACTGGCTGACCATTGACCTCAATGGGGCCAGGTTCAGTCTTAGTGTTACCCCTGATCAGGTTGTTGACGTGATACCAGAATTGTTTAGGGTTGCCCAAATTGATTTTTTGTAGGTGAATGACATACTCCCTTTTTGCAAGTTTGATGGCTCTCTTGTATTTGTTTCTTAAGACCTTGCATGACACAAGGTCGGCAGGAAGGGAAGAGAGCTTGAACTTCTTCTAGGCCTTGTCTCGACTGACCATAAGGGTTTTTGAGGATGGAGAGATCCACTTGTAGCAGCTACCCTTTGTTCTACATTTTTTCAAGGGGGCGAAGAGGTTAGCTGCTGTACATACTGCGCTGTGGAAATGCTCCAGAGCCTCAGCCAAGGTGGAAAGGAGCTTATTTGGGCTCCAGTCCAGACTGTGTAGGTAGTCATTAAACTGCACTGCTGAGAAGTTTGTGTAGTCACGAGCAGTGAGTATTCTGGGTTGGATCTTGGGTGCTCTGTTCTTCCAGATGCAGAATATGGGGGAGTGGTCACTTAAGGAGTCCGCCATTATGCCGGCTTTCTGGATGTTGGTGGGATTGGACACCAGAGCTCAATCAAGGGTGATGTGGTTCTCTGATTTGTAGTTAAGTCTAGTTGGTTCTAAGATGACCTGTACCAGGTTTGCTTTTTGGGTCAGTGCCATAAGGGCATTGTTAGGGTCCTGGGCCCAGTTTAGGTTGAAGTCACCCAGAATAAGGAGCTCCGAAGAAACAACTTGGGCCGTGATTTTTGTTATTGCTTCCAGGGATTGAAGAGCCGATTTGGGCGGGTGGTAAACGCAGCCAATAGCGAGTTGCTTGTTGTGCCCTAGGGTGACTTGGATGAATATAGATTCACCATCAGGGGAGGTGTGTTGCTGCAAGGTGAGGAACGATACGGTTAGGGCTTCGTTGGCGTAAATGAGTACACTGCCCCCTCTTTTGGTCAACCTGTCCTTACGGTATGTACTATAACCTTGGGCCAGTATCTCGTGATCGGGGATGTGTGCCTTAAGCCATGTCTATGAGATGGCAAGGATTTCAGGTTTGTACCTCTTACATTTTTGATCTTAGGCTGCATACGTTCATATGCGCCATCTTTAGCCCCTTTGTGGATGCCCAGTGGGGGTCATGAGGGGATGTTGTTGAGAAGTTGATGGTGTTAGGGCTAGGGTTAGGTTGTTTGTTACCTGCCAGGAGTAGTAACGCAGCTAGAAGGCAGAGTAGTTTTGGGCTGGCCAATGGGATTCGGTTGCCTCGGCACATCCTGCTCGCAAAGTGGAAGATATCGTAGCATATCCCCTTTCTTATGAGCTCGTGGGCTGAGGGGAGGGCAAGTAAGCTGGAGCGGGGCATTCCATTGTAGAAGCTGACAGGAGGGGTGTCATTGTACCTTTGTCCCCTTGTTTCTGGATGCCCTAGGCCTATGAGCCTGTCCGCCCAGAGAAGGGACAGTGTACAGACTGTCATCAGTAGTACCCCCCGTATTGGAGAGAGGGGCCCAAGGGTTGTGTGCCCCACGTGGCACATGATTGTGGGTAAACTTCTGGAGAGGCATGCTATGCTAGCAGAGGTGCCAGTAACAAGCTCTTTTGTCCTGTCTTAGGCAGTTATTCAGACATAGGATGGGTACCTTGTCTGTGGAGGAAAGTCAGGTAAAAAACACTAAATCCTCTGTAATAATCAGTCTTAGGGCCGATTTATCAGGTGTGAACTGGTATCTTTTTTCTACTGGGATTTCAGATGATACAATATACCAGTATGGATTTTCTAAGGAATTGGTAGTCAGTAGGAGAATAACCCTGTCCCGCTAGGATAGGAGGGGGGGCAGGAAAATAAACTCCCCCTTGTAAGCGTGCCATAGTGATCAGAGCAGTTTCTGTCCCTTATATTTTCCAGAAGCAGGACTTAGGCAGCAAACACAGTAGACTGCAGGTTCTAGGACTGCCCACAGTTATGTGCCTCACCCCTTTATCACCAGAGGCCAGTCAGATAGGGTATAGGGCAGAGCAAAGGAGTATTTAATAGATGGAGGAGGTGGGTAAGCGAAAAATTCCCGCTTGAAGGAGCACAGCTAACACCAGGTAAATGCAAGCAGCTTCCTCTGAATAGCAATGAAATTTAATTGGGCTACTGCACCACAAAAAGTGGCAAGTTCAAAAGTTTTGGTGTACTCAGGGCTCCTCCATGTCCGTACCTGCGAGGCAAATTCTGGTGACGAGCTTTCCTAGGTTGGGGGGGAGGGCTGCAGAAGCAAGCCCTCAAACCCTGGAAAGGAAAGGAGACAGAGGGGTTAGTCTTTTAAATAGGGAAGGACAATCAAAGATTAGACAGAAACGGAGAGAGAGAGAGAGTAGGGGCTTGAATAGGGGGAGGAGTTGCACTACAGAGCAAGTTCTGAGGGGGAGAGAAAGTTCTAGTGGCAGGGAGATCACATTTGGAACAAAGTAGGGAAAACACAACCATACAATTAAACAATTTCAGAAAATTAATTTGCAGGATTTAGCTTAAAAATCAGATTACAATGCAGTCCTGAAAAATTTCAGCTTGAAGGAGCACAGCTAACACCAGGTAAATGCAAGCAGCTCCCTCTGAATAGCAGTGAAATTTAATTGGGCAACTCACCACAAAAAGTGGCAAGTTCAAAAGTTTCAGTGCACACAGTGCACTCAGGACTCCATGTCCGTATCTGCGAGGCAAATTCCGGCCGCGAACTGTCCTAGGTTGAGCTGGGGAGGGCTGCAGAAGCAAGCCCTCAAACCCTGCAAGGCAAATTCCGTTGACGAGCTGTCCTAGGTTGGGCTGGGGAGGGCTGCAGAAGCAAGCCCTCAAACCCTGCCAGGCGAATTCCGGCGGCGAGCTGTCCTAGGTTGGGCTGGAGAAGCAAGCCGTTAAACCCTGCGAGGCAAATTTTGGCGGCAAGCTGTCCTGGGTTGGGCTGGGGAAGGCTGCAGAAGCAAGCCCTCAAACCCTGCAAGGCAAATTCTGGTGGCGAGCTGTCCTAGGTTGGGCTGGGGAGTGCTGCAGAAGCAAGCCTTCAAACACTGCGAGCTGTCCTAGGTTGGGCTGGGGAGGGCTGCAGAAGCCAGCCCTCAAACCCTGGAAATTGGTGACTTAGGGCTCTGGCTTTATCAGTGGGTTCAACCATGGATTGGCTGAGGCAGGGGGCAAGATGTGGGTGATTGGGTCACTGTGGAAGCTAGTTAAGGAGCTCCTTGATACTGCCTTGAAAGAGTCTGGGGTTGGATGCATGGCTGTTCCAGAACACCAGGTAGTAATGGGCCCTGGCAGACCTAGTAACAGTCTTGCATTGATTGCTTAGCTGCCTATAGATGTTGCAGTAGTAATATCCCAGATCTCCTGAACCTGGCTCAGACTTGTGTCAAGAATTCCATGGAGAACCAGGGATGATTTTTGCTTTCCTTCCTTGCAGTTCAGACAGAGTCATGAAAGTCCTAAACTCTGATGAACTAATCCAAGAAGGTGGTTCAGGCAGTCTACAGCCAGGACAAGGTCATTGTGTTTCCAGGGGATACAGCTGAGGTCATACAGGAAGCCCCCAGGATTAGGGTGTCTGAATGACTTAATGTTTTTTGTTCTGTCCTGGGCAGTCATATTGGGTCGGGTTAAGCAATAGATGGTTCAGACGCCCTATAGTGCTATTGGAAGGTAAGGATGGTTTGGGGTTCATATGTGTCAGATAATAAGTGGAGGAGTGGTCACTTCGGAGGTCAGGCACAATACACCTGCTGAGCCACTCGGCCTAGCCAGTTATGGCCCAGTCAAGGATGGAGTGCCAAGTACAAAGATCATTTTTTGGTGGCATCATTGTCCAGAAGAGCATTGTCTAGAACCTCGGAATTAAATTTTGATCTTCGGTTACATTTTTTAACACTTTTACTTGTGTATAATACCAGATTCAGTTTTCTTTTCACATTTTCTAAAGCTTTCTTTACATGCAAAAATAGTAGCTACATTTTGGGTGCCAGAAAATACAGTACTACACCTAGTATTAAGAGGTTGGCATCAATTATTTTAATTTTTTTTTTATTCACAGTAGTAAAAGCATACCTGTGAATTATAGGGCTTATGTTTTGTCATAGACATGCGATTTCACAGCAACTGAATTCAGAGAACTCTAACAGACATTTTAATATTTAGCATTTATTACAGTCTTGGATTACAACCTTTGAGCTAAGAGCTCATTTACAGAGGTTCCATGTCATGAACAGTCAAAACAACATTATACATATAATAAAGATGGTGATAACAGAGCAGAAGCTTATTCACATACTGTACATAACTTGTGTAATTTTGGTAGGATAAAAACAATAAGTAACAAATTGATTTTGTGAACAAGATAGGAATTCTTAATTATAAGACCTCTCCAGTTACATGAAGGTAGGGAAATTAATGGGTCCGGAATGGGGAACCAGCATAGCCAGTTACCTTTGTCAAGATGGGGGGGGGGAGTGTAGGTAGGGAGTTGAGGTAGGAAATTGTTAGTGTAGGAGCAGAGCGGTAAGGAAGGTTGAGTAGGGCATGTGCAAGGTGGGTAAATATGGAGGAAGATGGTAAAAAGGATTATAAGGGAGCAAGTGTGGGGATAAAGTGCTACGATAATCAGTGCTAAACCTAGGTCGCTTGTACTGGTTAGCGGAAGCAGGTGCACCTCCTTAGACCCGTGAGATGTGAGCGGAGTTTTGACTTAAAAGGTCCAATTTTGAGCTCATTAAGTCGGTCACTTGGGAGGGAGCTGAGCCAGTTTGGGGCACAGAATCTGAAGGATCGCTAACCTTGCAAAGTTCGCTGGAAGGGGACCTTATAGGGATTATTTGTTCCTCTGATCGGTCTAGCTGATGCAGCTGGGCTAAGCATGGCCTGAACCCCAGTTGGAGCCAGGTGTAGGATAGCCTTTTTGGCTTGAAGACGCAGCTGATATCTAATTCTGTTATCCAGGTCTAGCCAACCTGAGAGTGAATAAAGGTCACAGGTGTGGGTAAGGCATGGAGCACCCAGGACTAGCCTGCAGGCTTTATTCATTGTTAAGGCAATCCTTTTGAGGGTCGTGTCAGAGGCTGCACTGTAGGCAATGAGACCATAGTCTATTACAGAGAAGACCGAGCTATTGATAGCGAGCTTAAGGGCTTCTGTGCAATTCTGCGAGATGTGTGACATCCATGTATTATAAGTTGACATGAGTTTAAATATAACTTTTTTCCAAAAAAAATGTCCCTGTGGCATTAGGTGCTCCTTAACTATGACGTTTGTATTATTTTGTTAGACTGTACCTTTAATATTGCAATTAGAATACATCTATATGATAGAAAACAATATCCTAACCTTTGTATGCTGCAAAGTGTATCCTTTCAGGCAAAACCCAAAAGCAGTCTTGGTTTTTCTTTATTGCAGGTTTACAAGCTGCATTATTGTACCAAGTATGCATGACTCTGACTTTCATTAGCATGCGCTTCAACCCTGCCTTTGCACCACTGTGCAAACTGCAGCTTCTAACACAAAGACTGGCTCACAAGCTTAACATCCAAGCGCTCATATCCCAATTTACTTGGCGTAGACTGTAAAAGTGCTGGCCCATATATTGGAATCGGGAATGGGTGAACCTGTTCTGAAGTCTGTAACCCCTCCCCACTGCCTCCCACCAACATACAGTAGCGAGTTCACGAGTTTTGAACACATTGGTCTTTCCATAAAAAATGCAAATTAGACATGAGTGTTTTATTATACTAAAACTGAAATGCCACACAGGGTTTCTATTGCTTATAGCTATACCCGCTTATTTACCAGTCTAGAGAGTATTCCAAGTTAAAATAGAAGCATATGTCAGTGATGGGTCTTCATATTTATCTCTTTATACTAACTTATTTTTAATCAGTTTAAATCAGACATGTATATTTTTTTATTTTCTCTTTATTTCAGACACTTTGAGTTACAATCTGACACAACCACAGTTCTGCCTCCCACACGCTCATAACTCACCTGGGTGCTTCCAACCAGATCTTCATTGAGGATATCTCCTCCATTGGGCCACACCTTTGGAACTTTAAGCTGTTGGTGTCCAGACCACTTGGAAACTTTTGCTAGCTGGGGGGGGCCCCCCCCGATGACATACAGCGTCGACACCTATAAAACATGGGCAGCCCCATTACTCTTCAGTTCTTTTACCTACTGTTAAGCGCTTGTTGGACCTGCAAAGAAACAATGCCATCCTTTCATTGACTTTCGTTATTTTTGTGGTGTAACTTACTTAATGTTGTCATTTTATGCCATCGTCGAGAGAACCTTTATTTAGGTTTTGTATCTGCAGCCATAATATCTACAAAGACGATGCTCACTCCATTTTTGTTTGTTATCTGGGTCTATTCCACAATGTGAGGGCCTGTGAGATCTGCCAGGATTCAGCCAGGTCATGTGGAGATGCTACCAGAAGGCCCTAGAGACCTTCTTCTCTAAGAAGGCCATGGATGTCACTGATAAGGCCAAGGGCTCTAAGTCAGCTTCTCCATCCTGTTAGTCACCTGTTGTTGCTGGTAGTCTCCCAGGTATTCAGCAAGACTGTCACTGACATGGTCATCTAAGTCCCAGGACAAGGACAAGTACTAAAATTCTCACCCTCAAGCCGTCACCATAAGCACAAGGATAATGCTTCTTCTTCCCCGGTGAGGTTGAGCACCCCACTCCATATGGAGGGTGAGTCCTCAACATCATCCACTGTGGTGGTCACAACTTCTAAAGCCCCCCTTCCTGACCGCCCAAAAGATGACAAAGCCAGGGTCTGGCTCTGGGTCTACTGTACCTACTATAGACAGATTGCAGCCCCAGTCAGCCAACACAACCCCACTGATGACATTCGCTCCGACTTCCTTACAGGGCATTGTCAACTCACAGGTTGTGCTGGCAATAATCTCTGAATTGTTTCACTGCTTGTTGTGTTGCTCCCACTGATGATCACAGCTGTGTCATCGATGGGACCTACACCGTCTGCACCTTTGTTAATGAGTCCACAAAGCACACTGGTAATTCCTCAACCCCAGCCACTGCCATCGATGCCAGCTTTGCCTAACCACCACCACCTCACCCCCGCTGTCGTTCCAGATGCCGAGGAGTGTAATCCTGATCTCCTTAATATGAAGGAGGATTTGGGGGATGAAGAAAAGGAACTGGATCACTTTAAAGGTGGTCTGGGTTCCAGCTCCTCTTATCCTCATGTAGTGAGGACACTGTGGTTTATACCCTCAGGTCTTCTCCTGAGGATGGCTCTCTTCAGACATTATTGAAGCAAATTCATAGTGCTGTGGACTTTGCTGCTGAGGAGGAGGACTCCATCAAGTGTAATTTGCTGGAGTTTTTGGAGGTCCCTACTTTTCTCTCCAGTGTTATGCCTCCTATGCATCCTACATTAGAGAATGCTACTCTGGCTACATGGCAGGTTCTAATATCCTGCCTGCAGTTCAAAGGAAGGCTGACAAGCTGCACCCTGCTCCCTCGGCCATGCCTTCTTATGCCTCACAGTCAGGAACTAACTCTGTCATTGTCATGGCTGCTCATGATAGGTCTGGGGCTCTTAGACACATACTGTACGATCATCATGCCTCCTCATGAGAAGTGTAGGAGACTGGACGTGATGGGCAAAAGAACCTTTGCTTCTGCTTCCTTAGGCCTCAGGATAACCAATTACCAGGCATACATAATTAAATATCAGAACAGCCTGTGGAAGTCTGCCATGGCTACCAATAATTCGTGATAGTCTTGCCAAAGCTGATTTGCTACAACCTGCTATGGCTGGTATTGACACCAGTAAGCATCTTTTACATTCTGCATATGATGCCTCTGATGCTTTAGCTAGGGCTGTTGCCTCTGGTGTTTGCCTTCAGAGATATTCATGGCTATGTGTGGCTAGGTTTGCCACTGATATACAGCAGTCTGTCCTCAATGCCCATTTTAGAGATTCCAGACTGTTTGGGAGGTGATGTTGAATCTGCTGTGCATGAACTTCAGTCCTGTAGGATGATTCTTATGTCACTTAAATCTTTGACACCCTCAGCCCTCGAGGGGGCAGGAAAGGTGGGCTTTTCATAGATCTGCTGCCCATGGTGTCCGTGCCTCCCATCACCAACCCCATGCTCCAGGTAGAGGTGCTCTCCTGGGCTCCTCCCCCTGGGTGCCCATGCCAGTGCACCCAAAGGTAGTGGTCCAGGTGGCCCTGCCGACCTTGGTACCTTCCAACTCCGCACCTCCTCCCCCTCCTGTTCTGCCTCCGGTGTGCAGGTGGAGGCAAAGGATCTCCCTTCCTCTACAGAAGTAGAGGGAGATCACCACGGACAAGTGGGTACCGGAAATAGTAGAAAGGGAGCATGCACTAGAGTTGCTGTCCACCCCTTTGGTGCATCCACCACCTCCTTGTCGTTATCCTCTAGGCCAGTTGTCCCTTCTACTAACAGAGGTTCAAATGCTGACTCAGAAGCGTAATATATAACCCATTCCTTTTCAAGAAAGAAACAAGGAGATCTTACTTCGAGAAACAGCTCTTGCAGCAGGTTACACCATTAGGACTGAAGCCGGCAGGCGCCAGGACCCCACAGAAATTTTCTAGCTAGCAGTATCCAGCGGGGACCGCCCCCTGATGTCGGCCCTGCCCCCGACATCAGGCATCATATAAAAGGGTGCGGTCCCCCAGAATCCCCAGTTCTTTTTACTGCCATCGACTCACCAGCATCGGCCTCACGGACACCTCATTAGCGAACGACAACTCAGCAAACTTTTGTTTTACTAAATGTCGGCATCTCCTACTCCTTCCACAGAAGGACATCCCTCTAAGTGTGCCTGCGGCAAACAGATCCCTTTCAAGGATCTCCACATGGCCTGTCTGTGGTGCCTAGGCCTGGAGCACGACACCAAGGCCTGCTCTGTTTGCCAGCAATTTAACAGCTGCACCAGGATCCGCCATCAAAAGGCACTCCAGGGGTTCCTATTAGAAGAAAAATTAAAACCATGGAAAAAGACCCTGCCTCCAGAGATGAGTCAGCCTCCAAGTCCCATAAACACCGGGAGAAACATCGGGAGAAGGCCAGGTCCAGATCCCCGAACCGGGCCTCGGACTTGTGCACCAGCTCTGGCTCCACGCACTCAGACTGCTCTCCCTCTAGGACTCGCCCTCAGCCTCCACCGGTTAAGGTCAGATCATCGGTTGGTTCTTCGGCTTCTTTTCACCCGCTGAAGACCTCTAGGAGTTCGGATCCATCTCCTACGCCCTCCCAGGCCTCAGGAAGTCTTCCAACTGTCATCGGTCTCAGTCCTCCTCGAAGTCGGTTACTACTTCTTTGGACAGACGCCGGGAACCCGATGCCAGATCGGTCTCCCAGGGGACACGATCCCCCTCCCAGGAAGACCACGGACCTGATGCCCCTCAAGTGGACATCGGAGCCTAAGCCTAAGCAGACTGCCAATCCTTCACTGCCAAACACCCAACAGACCAGACATCCCTCAAGTACCCGACGTCAGTCAAGTGACCTTTCGGAGCTGACAACTGCCCTCCCCTCACCGGTCGATACCAGTCGCCGGGGTTCATTGGAGGAGAATTTGACGTTGCCTGACGACCAGGCATGTGACACAGAAGATGCCGGGCTTCCTTGGGAACCTTCGCCTGACACCGATGACAGGCCAATCCCGATGCCTGGCCCGTCATCCGGCATGAACATACAGGAAGTTAAAGATCTTTTCACCTTTTGGTGGGACACCATCAAGAAGGATGTGGTCCCAGTAAAGCCTCCTCCTCATCCCCAGGGTCCAGATGGCAGACCTCCGACCCCCAAGGAGCCTACACCACCTCCTAGGGGTAGATCTAGAGAAAGGAGAAGGCCCCCTTCACGGTCTCCCTCAGGGTCTCCCAACCCTAAATGACCCAGAGGAAGAAGATCCTCTCTGAAGGGGGCCACTCAAGACCGGACTCATCTGATACCTCCAGGTCTCCTTCTCCCATCAGTCTCCCATCACCAGACCCACGAGACCTCCCCAGGTCACCTCCAGATGATCCCTCCTTTGCCAAAATCATGCATCACATCCAGGAGAATATGGGATGGGAGGTGGAAGATCTAGACCCCGAACGACAACACCTAGCCAGATATCTTTGGCAGAAAGACCCTAAGCCTGTGGTGGTGCCACTGGCCACGTGGAAACGTCCGTATTCCACCCCCGCTGTGCCGAAGAAGGCTGACCGCCTGTACAGGGCTCCTTTGGAGGACCCATACTTGGTGCACCAACCCCTGGCTGATTCACTGGTCATCACGGCCTCACACGACTGGTCTCAATGGCCGCAGCATCTGAGCACCCAGCCACCAGATCAGGAATCCAAGCAATTGGGATTCACTGAGGAGGCGCATGTATGTGTCCGCTACATGCTCCCTCAGGTCTCTGAACTACCTAACACACATGGTTCAGTTTCAGAACGCCCTATGGGAACAGGGCCAGGACCTGGTCAAAGTCCTTCCAGATGGCGAGCAGAAGGAGGAACGTTTAAACCTTCTTCACACAGGGTCAGAAATGGGGACCCAAGGTTTGAGAGCCACCTATGATTCAGCCGACTCTGCGGCCAGGGGTGCAGCCTCGTGCGTTTGTCTCCGGAGACACTCATGGCTTCACGTCTCTGGATTTACTCCAGACATCCAGAAAAATATCCTGGACGTCCCCTACAATGGAGATGTCCTGATTGGTGAAGAATCCGAAAAGGTAATCAGCAAGTTACAGGATGCCGGAAAGGCGGTGAGGACTGTACAGGCCATGTACAGGCCCAAGACTGGCTCCTTTCATAGGAACCAGAATCACTTTCGCAGCTGGAAACAATGGCAACAGCCACATTCCGGCCAGCAACAAAGGGAACAGTTCCACAGGAAATGGATGATTGTCCGTATTAAATATTGGATAGCTGCCTCTCCGATGTGTGTACACTGTTGTTGTTGTCTTCTCCCAAACCCAAGAAAACGAAACTGTGAGGGTGCTCCTAGCACACATTAATCCACAGACAGTCTTCTTTTATATTTTCAAACTTCTTTTTTATTATCTTAAAATGTGGCAATCCTCAACGTTTCACCAAGTGTCCTGCCTCCTTCATTTAGCACGCCAGATTTTTTAAAACTTTTAAAAAATCTCATGCTATAAATGAAGGAGGCAGGATGTGTGGGGAAGATTAAGTCTCCCGAATTTCTAGAAGAGAAAATATGAAGGCATAGTACGGCTGAGAAAGATGCTTGAAGAGATAAGAAAAGCTGAGGCCACGTAAAAGGACACTTTTGAAATATTTATAGAGATTGAACAGGATCAGAAATTCATGCAAATGGTATTAACAACAGTAGAGAGTTCAACAAAATTCATGAAGGCATCTCTTGATAAAGCCAAGACACTTGGTGAAATGTTGAGGATTGCCACATTTTAAGATAATAAAAAAGAAGTTTGAAAATATAAAAGAAGACTGTCTGTGGATTAATGTGTGCTAGGAGCGCCCTCACAGTTTTGTTTTCTTGGGTTTGGGAGAAGACAACAACAACAGCAACAAAGGGGCAACTTCAGTCGCAAGGCTAGGTCTAAGTCTGCCCCAAGCCAAGGTCAGAGATGCACTAAACTAGCCCAGCCTGCAGGAAGCAACGCCGCCACAGCGTGACTCCTTCCCAGCCCCTGCCCCTCCTCTGGATCAATGGGAAGAAAAGGTTGGGGTCGCATCTTTCGCCACCTTGCAGGGTGGCAGATAATAGCCACTGACTGGTGGGTTCTACAGTTGGTAGAGAGAGAAGACACTATAGAATTCCTCGACCACCCACCTTCAAGACCTCCCCTGTGTTCCCGTTACTTGGGTCAGCACGCCCTGCTCATTCAGCAGGAGGTGCTAGCGCTCCTGGACAAAGAGGCCATAGAGCACGTACCATGGAATGAGAGAGGTGCAGGATATTATTCCTACTTCTTTCTGGTTCCCAGAAAGACAGGGGACCTCTGTCCAATCCTGGACCTCAGCGACCTCAGTACTTCAGTGCTGTACAAACGCTTCTGCATGGTGACTTCCAGGGCTAATTCCCATGCTCAGGCAGGGCACCTTCTTAGCATCACTGGACATGCAGGATGCCTACCTGCATATTTCAATAGCTTGGGCGCACAGAAAATTCTTGCGCTTCGAGTTTCTGGGTCGCCATTATCAGTTCCGAGCCCTCCCCTTCGGACTGTCCTCGGCACCTCGGGTATTCATGAAGTGCATGGAAGTCATGTCGGCAGCTCTCAGGAGACAAGGCCACTATGTGTTCCTCTATCTGGACGACTGGCTCCTTATGGCCCCCTCTTGGAAGGCCCTGATGTCCGCGATTCATTGTACTCATTCCCTCTTTGGATCATTGGGCATCACCATCAGTTGGGAGAAGTTGTGCCTGATCCCGTCTCAGAGACTGCAGTTCATAGGCGCAGTCCTGGACACCGTCCAGGGGAAAGCTTTTTTGCCCTAGGACAGAGCGGAACACATCAGATCCCTTATAGGGGATATCTTGGCGAGGAAGACCATTCCAGCAAGATTGGTCCTTTGCCTGCTCGGACACAGGGCTGCGGCCATTGCAACAGTCCCTTTAGCCCATCTCCACATGTGGGTGACCCAGTGGATGTTATGGGTGCAGTGGGATCAAAAGCAAGACCATTTGCAGCATCCAGTCTGGATCAAGAAGGCCGTTATCTGGGATTGGCAATGGTGGCTCCTCCCAGAACACCTTTCGAGGGGAGTCCCCTTCATTGCACCATCTCCGGTCGTGATGCTCTCCATGGGCGCTTCCGGGTCTGGTTGGGGAGCACACCTCAACGGTGTCAGGTCTCGGGGCTTGTGGATAACCCAGGAATCTCACCTTCACATAAACATTTTGGAGATGAGAGTGGTCCTATATGCCTTGCAGGCCTTCCAATTGGAGATTCCACTGGGTACTCTTCTGCTGCAAACAGACAATACCGCGATGATGTACTACATCAACAAACAAGGAGGCACTCATTCCTGCCCTCTTTGCAGGGAGGCCATGAGGGTGTGGGATTGGGTACTTCAACACGGCGCAGATCTTATTGCTGTCCATGTTCCAGGAGTGGACAGTGTTATCGCAGACAGTCTGAGCCACTCTCAGGCCAGAGTCCACGAATGGGAGCTACTCCAGTAGGTCGTAGAGGATTTGTTTCGCAGATGGGGGACATCAGAGTTGGACCTTTTTGCCTCCCCATCCAACGCAAAACTGCCCAATTTCTGCTCGCTAGATCCAGGGCCTGGTGTTTTCTAGCGAGACGTGTTGTCCCTCTCTTGGGCGGGCAGATTCCTCTATGCCTTCCCTCCCTTCCCACTGATCCAGAGGGTTCTTCTGAAACTCCGAAGAGAGCAGGCGACTCTGATCTTAATCGCACCTTTTTGGCCCAGGCAGATTTGGTTCCCCCTGCTATACCAACTTTCTCAGGAACCGCCAGTGCCTCTGCCACTCAGCTCTCACTTACTGTTCCAGGAGGCAGGCTCTTTGGTTCATCCGGACCTATGCTCTCTGAGCCTGCATGCCTGGCTCCTAAGGACATAGCAGTCATGCGATATGGGGTCTTGCATGAGGTAGCAGATGTTTTAGCGGCTGCTAGAAAACCGGCCACTCATGCCATGCACACCATGAAATGGCGCAGATTCTGTCTCTGGGCTCAAGCACGGGGACTTTCCCCACTGGATTGTTCTGAGGGTTCAGTATTAGACTACTTCTTGTCCCTCTTTCAGGCAGGCTTGGCCTACTCCTCAATAAAGGTACACCTCTGTGCCATCTCGGCCTATCATGCTCCCATAGGCCTACGGTCCATATCCCAGTCAGAAGCCGCGCGTGCTTTTTTGCATGGCGTTCTCCACCTTAGGCCTCCGTTTAAGGATCCCATTCCACCTTGGGACTTACCCTTCATCCTAGAGCAGCTTACGCTGCCTCCTTTTGAACCAGCCACGGATTGCAAGCTACGTCTCCTCGCATGGAAGACGTTATTTTTAGTTGCTGTTACTTCTGCCAGAAGGATTTCTGAGCTCCATGCACTCATGTGCAAAGAAACTTATTTGGTTTTTCACCAGGACAGGGTGTCCCTAAGGACAAATCCAAAATTTCTTCCCAAGGTGGTCTCATCCCTTGCTCTTAACCAGGATATCGACCTCCCGGTGTACTTCCCCAAGTACTCCAATAGAGGAGAGACCCTGCTGCACACTTTCGATGTGCATGGGTATCTTAGATACTATCTGACCAGAACCAGATAACACCATAAATCTGATCAGCTCTTTGTCTCCTTCGCCCATAAGATGCTGGGTGCTCTGGTCTCTAAACAATCGCTTTCCAGATGGCTCATACATTGCATCACGATCTGTTACCAAAAGCGTAATAAGTCCCTGCCGGCAGGGGTGTAGCCATGAATTTCAGATCTGCACACCAAGTGGACTCACTGCTACCCCCCACCCCACCCCATTAGGGTGAGCCACCCCCCTACCCCACCCCGGGGTGTAGCCAAACAATATACAAATGCACACCAAGACCATGTTTGTTGCCTCATTTGGCACATTAAATACAACTTTTGTATCTCATGACAGTGGTTGTTGCCATGCATGGGTAAATACAAATGCCATGCATTGTTCCCTAAGACACCCACATACCAGCCCAGAGCCTGTAAAGTTGTATTGTCCTTGGGATGCAAAGAGAGTATTAGTGACCAGTACTTCTAGTTTTGACTCCTATGAGTAAAATTACAGAAAGGTTCAGTATTTTCTTTCTTAGTTTTCATGGAAAAAGGAAGCAGTTCAGAGCCTATTTGCTACCCCCCCCTTTTTTTTTTACTTATTATTTTTTCCACTCCTACTGTCCCTTCCAAACACCACTCCTTCCGTCCTCAAGGAGTGACACCCTCCAACCCTTACTGACCAGCTGGGTCTGCTCCTAGAGTGCCACACTGCCTTCGGGCCCTTGATGGGCCTGGATTACCCCCCCCGGGTGGGGCGAGAAGAGATCCCCCACTCCCTATTTCCCCTGTGGTGAGCTACACAGTGGGGTCTGCCCTGGTCGGCGGGTTGTGAGACTGGCTCCGGAGGACTTCATCTAGGTGGCTGGAGGGCTTTTTCCTCTGAGTTGTATCCCCAACGTTTGGCGTGCAGTGAGGACAAGGCTGTCGGCGCGCATAGAGATGCACGTTGAAGCAGGTCCTCTGCTAATGTCTACCCTTGCGTAGTGCGTCTCTCCAGCTGCACCGACCACCCTGAGGTTCCCCCAACAGGTGGCGGTATCACAGCGGAGAGTACGATCCTCCCTCCCCAGAGAAGGAGAGCAGCCGTTGGGCACTCAATCCTTTTCCCTCCCTGCCGACTCGAGTCCGCTTCCGAACCCGGGTCGCCGGTGTGATACGAGGTGTGGCGTCCAGCGCCTCAACCCTCAGTGCCACTGGGCCGGCTGCTAACCCTCCCCTTAAAATTACACACCATGGAGTGCTTGGAGTATGCCTGCCTACACCCATGCCTGCCGGGCTCAGTCAAGGGACATTCCACAAGGGGGGGTGGCTACCTCCTTTACTGCTTTGAAGAACGTTTCCACTTCCGCCATCTGTGCAGCTGCTACTTGGAGCACCGTGCACACCTTCATTAGGCATTAATAGCCTGGACGTTGCCTCAAGGCGAAGAGCTGGTTTTGGTCTAGCAGTCCTTCAGGGACTACTGTCCTAGGCTCCGGTTCAACTCACGATCTCTCCCTAGCCTCCTCCCGTTTGACAGGGATTTCCATAATTGCTTGGGAATCAGTCCTAATGGTGTAACCTGCTGCAAGAGCTGTTTCTCGAAGTAAGATAGTACAGGTACATAAGAACTTACCATAACAGTAGATCTTCGAGAACAGCTCTTACAGCAGGTAGTTTCCCTTCCACCATCCCCTCTGGAGGTAGAGTTGTTCCATTTTTTATCACCTAGGCTTCGGTGTTTACAACACCTCCCTGTTGCATACCTTCTTTGAAGGTGGATCCTCAGTCTCCACTTCAGAGGTCATCTAGCATCCGGGAGTCTCCGGTGGGAGAACTGAGGATTCTGGGAGACCACCCCCTTTTATATGATGCCTGATGTTGGGGGCGGTCCCCGCTGGATACTGCTAGCTAGAAAATATCCTTGTGGTCCTGGCACCTGCCGGCTTCAGTCCTAATGGTGTAATCTGCTGCAAGAACTGTTCTCGAAAATCTACTGTTATGGTAAGTTCTTACGTAACTGTACTTTCTGTTCCCAATACTTCATGGTCCCCAAGTCCTGTATTGGAACTAAGAGACCTGAACCTGTTCATCGAATACTAAAAGTTTCAAATGGTTTCTTTTTGGGCTCTCTCATCCCCCTGTTGCAAAAGGGGGACTGGCCTTGTTTCCTGGATATGAAGAGCACGTACCTCCATATCAAAATTCGCAAATGCTGCAGACGGTACCCCTGCTTCCTGCTGGAGGGCAGTCATTATCAGTTCCGAGTTTTGCCCTTTGGCTTATTCTTGGCACCGCAGATATTTACCAAATGCTTAGCGGATGTGGCAGCAGTGCTCCAGAGGGAAGAGCTTTATGTGTTCCCCATTTGGACAGTTGACTTCTTGAGGCTCCGTCCAGGGAAGCAATCCTGTACACACTGTCCCGAACTAGACAGTTGTTCGAGGAAATAGGTGTCATGATGAACAAACTGAAATCGGTTGTTTCTTGTCAGCACTTCCAATATATTGAGGCACTGTTGAACATGGTGGTGGGCAGTGCCTTCCTGCACACAGACAGGGCTGAGGCTCTCATTGTCCAGGCCTGATTGATGCACAGAAGCCATTATGTATTATCCAGGAATATGCTGCATCTACTGGGTCTGATAGCTTCAGCCATTATTACCGTCCCTTTTGCCTGCCTCTGCATACACATTCTTTATTGGACTCTTTCGGTACAGTGGCACCAACAGTTGGACAACTTGAAACAAATGGTCCTTGTCTCATCCCCTCTCTGCCATGCTCTAATGTAGTGGATGGACCGACAGAATCTTTTACCGGGCATTCCATTCTTTCATTCAGCTTCATTGCAGATGCAGACCGTGGATGCCTCTGGGCCGAGTTGAGGGTACCTATCTATGGTCATTCCAGACTTAGGACATGTGGTCCAGCCTAGAGTCAGATATCCGTATCAATATTGTATAGATGCGGGCTGTTCTGATTGGCCAACAGGCATTTCAAGCCCATCTCCGCCCTGGTCCCTTGCTGATTCAGACAGACAATGTCAGTGTCCTGCACTACATAAGCAAGGGGCCACTCACTCATACCTGCTATGCAGGGGAGTGATGAGCGTGTGGTACTGGGCCATGTCTCGCGGCCCTCAGCTGTCTGCCATGTTTCTCCCAGGTGTCCAAAACGTCTTGTCAGATAACCTAAGCTGCACTCAGTCCCTTGCTCATGAATGGGAACTGCTGATCTCCATGGTAAATGACCTGTTCGTGATAGTCAAAAGGTAGGGTCATCCAGAGCTGGACCTTTTTGCATCCCCACACAACCAAAAAGTACTGCGTTTATGCTTGCTTCCTCTAGAGTCTGGAGTTTTCTGGCACAACACGTTGTCCCTCTCCTGGAAAGGGAAATTCCTTTATCTTTCCTGCAATACCTCTCGTACAGAGGGCTGTGCTCAAGCTGCAGGTGGAACATGCCACCCTAATAGTGGTGGTAGCCTTCTGGCCCCGACAGATATGGTTTCCATTTCCACAGCATCTGGCAATGGAACCTCCTGTTTAGCTCTCTGAGTGTTGAGGTTGACTGTCCCAGGATTGAGGGTCTCTGATCCATCTTCTGTCCCTACCTAACTCTGGTCTCCAGTACTCATTTATTAAGGTGCATTTAGCCATCATCTTGACCTTTCATACCCCTATTGATGGGCATACAGTGGCACAACTAAAAGTGTGCCATACCTTTTTGGTTTTATTTGTAGACTTTATCTCCCTGATGGTCACCAGCTTACCAGGGCATCTCTCTGGCGCACACCCACTCGACCTCACCTCTACAGCCCCACCTGAACCCCTTCCCCGACCTAGGAATCGAGTGCTGGGGCCCCACCTCCTGCCAGACCCATTCAGGAGGAGGCAGGGACCACGGAAAGTCATGTTGGGGGGGTGGTCAAGGCCGGCAATGGGTGTGTGGGTTCAGCCCCTGGGGTCTCGCCATTGCCTCCCCAACAGCTGGGGTTTTCCTCCTTTCATTTCTTCCCGAGGCGCGGATGTGCAGTGACATCTGCGCAAAGGGTGCGATTCCTCCCCAACCACTGACGTACACTGTCACCTCACCCCCTCAGCGGCCCCGCTTCTTGTAGTGCTCCCGGTCTCCACTGGGAGCCACTACAGAGCGTGGCGTCCCCGATACCCCACCCCAGGAGAGGAGAGCAGCCCTCTGGATGTTCAGTCCTCTCCTTCCCCGCTGTCCCCCGGCTCCCAGAGTCCATCCCTGAACTCCGGTTGCCAGCATGGCGCAAGGTGTGGCGTCCAGTACCTCAGTCCTCAAAGGCATACTGACACATGTATCCCCGAATTTGGTAAACCAGTTCTGCCTTTGGAGCTTAATTTTGTTCTTGAAAAATTGACTGGGGCTCCATTTGAACTGGCTGCAAATAGTGACATACGCTTCATATCATGGAAGGCACATTTTCTTGTTGCTGACTTCTGCTCGTAGAATTTGTGAACTTCAGGCTCGCATGGCTGAACCCCCTTGGCTTAATCTTCTATTCTTACCAAAGGTGGTGCTGATATAACATTGAATCTGACCATTCATCTTCCTGTATATTATCCTGAGCATAGTAACAAAGGTGAAGCATTGCTGCATACATTTGATGTACATAAAACACTACATTTCTGCCTCAGTTGCACTGAGGACTGCAGAAAGTCATCTCTGCTCTATGTTTCATTCATCCCTGATAAGGAGGGCATCAAAATGGCTGCCAAACTGTATTTTGTTGTGCTATAGGAAGCAGAGTAAGGAGCTTCCTAGTGCTATTCGTGACCATGTCTGTTGCATGGTTTCAGAATGTTTCTGCAGCTCTCATATGTGCTGCTGCTACTACATGGAGTACTGTGCATACTTTCCATAAGCAGTAGATTCTGGACATCGTCACTTGCAGACATACTGCTTTCGGCCTTACTGTACTCCAAGGCCTTCTGTCATGATGTCATATCAGACACTGGCCTTCTCCCAGGGTACTTTGTGTACTTCTTTGGAATCTTTCTAAAGGTGTGGCCCAGTAGAGGAGGTATAGAAGCATAGATGATGACAGCAGAAAAAGAATGAAGGTCAATCTAGTTTGCACATATTACCCTACCATAACCTAGGATCTGTTGTCTCTCTGGGATCTGTGCATACCCTGTTCCCCATTTGTGCTCCATGCTTCTGCCTTCCTCATCCTACTGAGTAACTACTATACCCTTGGCTCTATCCCAGCTGTGTTTGAAGCCATTTATGGTTCAGGCATCCACCACCTGTAAACTTTCTTACATCCTTTCTGATTCCCCCCCCCCCCCTCTCCCCTTTAACATCCACCCATGACCTGGTGTCCTAGCTTTCCTGTTTCTGGTAAATAGCTCTTCACAGTTCACCTTATTTATTCTTCACCTTGTTTATTCCTTTTGTGTGCTTGAAGCTCTCAACCGTATCCCTCTGTGTCATCTGGTTTTGAGTGAATACATGTTCAGCACCTTTAGCCGATCCTCATAGGATCTGCCCTCCTGTTCCTGAATCATCTTGGTCACCCTGCGTTGTACTGTCTGTAGCCTGTTCCTGTCTTTGTTTAGGAGGGGACTCCAGAACAGGCCACAGTTATCCAGGTGGGGCCCTACCTGTCACCTATACAGAGGTAACAGTACCTCTTGCTTCCTACTGTTGAACTCTCGCCCAGTGCAGCCCTGCATCCTGTTAGCCTTGCTGAAGGCCTTGTTACACTGGCTGGTTTGTTTAAGCGAGTCACTAATGATGTCTTCTATGCCCCTTTCCTCTGATGTTGTGTCCAGCTGAACCCCTCCCATCCAAATACTCTTCTGGTTTTTTCCCCATAAGTGCATCACTTTGCACTTCTTTTTTGGACTCATTCTCCAGCCATTTCAGGTCTCTCTCTCAAATTCTCCTCCACATTGTGAACTCTACCAGAGTTTAGTATCATCTTCAAATAGACACAGTCTGCCCTCAGTTACCTCTCCTATATCACTGATGAACATATTTAAGAGTAGTGGGTCCAGGACAGATCCTTGTGGTATTGTGCTGGTGTCCTCTTTTTCCAGTGATCTGATCCCATTCACCACAACTCTCTGCTGCCTCCCCCTCCAACCAAGTTCATACCCACTTTACTAATACACTAGCTGTACCTAGATCCCCCATCTTCTTCAGCAGCCTTTATTGTGTCACTGAGTTGAATACTTTGCTGAAGTCGAAGTGTAATAAGTCTGCTGTGTGCCTTGTCAACTACCCTGGTTATTCTGTAAAAGAATACCATCAGGTTGGTCTGACAGGACCTCCTTTCCACAAATCCATTCTGCTTTTATCCCCGGGTATTTGACCAGTGTCTCCATCAGTTTCCCTACCATGGAGGTAAGGCTGAAGGGTCTGTAGTTTCCCAGCTGCTCCTTGTCCCCTCTCTTGTATAGCGGAACTATGTCTACCTTCCTCTAGTCCTTAGGAACCACCCCTTGCTGCAAAAAGTTATTGAATAGCCCTGAGAGGAGTTCAGCTCACACTGATGCCAGTTCCCACAGTAACCTCTGATTCATCCCATCCAGTTTCGGGCCTTGTTTACCATTAGGGCTGCTAACCCTTTTCTGACTGTCTCGCTGGTGTACTTTTGCAGCTTCATTTCTGTGACCCCACTATCAGCTGCCTTTGTGCCTCTCTCTGAGCAGTAGTAGATCTCACTTCAAGCTGGCTGTTGCAGCAGGCGACACCATTACGACTGAAGCCGGCAGGTGCCAGTACCCCACGGCAAATTTCTAGCTAGCAGTCATTAGCGGGGAACCACCTGCTGATGTTGGCCTGCCCCCAACGTCTAGCTATGGTATAAAAGGGGCGGTCCCCCAACCCAACCTTAGTTCTTTTCCTGCCATCAATCCGCACAAGTCAGACCTTCACATCCACCTTCTACTATAGTTGACCACCACTTTCTTTGCATTACCCGCGCTTTATTATTTTCCAAAAAATTCTTCAATTTACGTACTTCTTGCATGTCTTCTTCTCCCTCCTCTTTGGAGCAGTGGCGAACAAAGTGTGCTTGTGGCAAGCAGCTTCCCCATAAGGATGGCCACTCATTGTGTCTGCTCTGCCTAGGCCCAGACCACAACACTGAGGTCTGCCAGCACTGCCAAGACTTTAACTAGCGCACCCAGCTCTGCCGACAGAAGACCCTGGAAGCCTTCTTGCTACAGCAGAGAATATCAGCGATGGAGAAGGAGCTCCACAAAAGTACCTCTTCTTCTCTGGCCCCATCAGACAAAAAGAAGTCTAGCAGAAAGCAATAACACTGGAAGAAACACAGGGACAAACCCTGGTCAGCTTCCTTTTCTAGTTCCCAACACAATTCGGTGACCGAGTCTGGGTCTTCCTCCAGCAGGAGGTCGGCCCCTGCCACCCTAGCAGCCCTCACTACTTCTGATCTGTCAAACCACCTGCTTTTATCACCGTCTTGGGTAGTGGTTCTTCAGGACTCATGACTTTGTCCCCAGCCTCTCACCCCCTGATGCTCGGGCCCTTACATCAGGTGGGTCTTCAGCCAGGTCGCTCAACTATGTCCTCTTGGACCGCTCTCCCGGTCTGGGCTTCAGCTAAGTCGGCCTCGACATCAGGGACCAGTGTCACCAAGTGATGCCAGAGGCATACACTCGCCTCCCCCACGAGAGTGATGCATCTGCCCCACTCGGGAGATAGTTTCCTGGGACAGGCTTTTCCTTCACGGCCAATGCGGGCTGCATTGCCAGACCAGCATCAGCCCATGCCTGTCTGGTCAACGCCGGCCACCCCAACATCGACTCCGGTGACTCCTTAGCTGTCCCTCTTTAACCCTTCACCATCCGACCCTGTCATCACTTGCCCGACACCTAAGAGTCCAGTGCCTGGTCTATCTACTCCCGTTAGACCATCACCAGATGGCTCTTTGC
Source organism: Neoceratodus forsteri (assembly GCA_016271365.2). Lineage (NCBI taxonomy): Eukaryota > Metazoa > Chordata > Ceratodontiformes > Ceratodontidae > Neoceratodus > Neoceratodus forsteri. Next base: position 825,472,120 of record CM057456.1, read on the forward strand.
CCCAGGGACTGATGCCCATTAACCTGATGCCCGTAGATTCGATGCCTGGGTTACCACATCCTAAAGAACCAATGCCGGGCCTCTAATCCTACCCCACTGACACCGGCTCCCCCAGTTACACTTCAGAACCCACCCAGAGACCTTAATGCCTATTTGCCACTTGGTGGGCGTACTTTAAGGACAAGGAGCCCCCTACTCTGAGTTCTAAAGACCCTCTTTTGAATCCGGTAAAGGATCAGGTCCCCCCCCCCCCAGGAAAGCTCAGATGCCACCTCCTAAAGAACCTAACCCACAACCTGATGGAGCTGGCACCAGCCACACGAGGTCTCACCGATGAAGGCATCGTCGCTCACCCTCTCCATCTCCAGACTCAGGAAAATATTCCTTCTCTTCAGATGAGTCTGAAGGCGCTGACTTACCATCAGAATCAGAGGATCCCAAGGATACCCCTCGATCTCCTCCATTTGATCCTACTTTTATGGAGGTGATGAGGCACATCCAGTCCCTTATGGGTTGGGACACAGAGGACGTGAACCCTGAGCAACGTTGGCTGGCCGTCTTCCTCCATAAGGAGTCACTACCCTTGGTCATCCTACCCTTTATTGATTCCTTCAAGGACGTCAATAGGGCTGCTTGGAAACATCCTTCCTCTACTCTGGCGACATCCAAGAAGGCAGATCGCCTATATAATGCTCCAAGGGATGAACCTTTATATGGGGAGCACCCAGAGGCTGACTCTAGTCATTAACACTGCCCATGACCACTCTAAGTGGCCCAGGCACCTTAGCAATCAGCTTCCTGATAAAGACTCCAGACAGATAGACCATTTTGGCAAGAAGGTCTATGCCTCTGCCACCTGCACTATCCGTTCCCTGAACATTCTGGCCCACATGGTCCAATACCAGAACGCCCTGTGGAAAAAGGCCTTAGAGGTAGCTCAAGCTCAGCCTGATGCTCCTGGCAAGACCAAGCTGCTGCACCTTTTGAAATTGGGCTCGGATGTTGGTACTTATGTTGTCCAAACCTCCTATGACTTGGCGGACTCCACAGGCAGAGCTGCGGCTACAGGAGGTTGTCTTCGTGGCTACTCCTGGCTCAGAGTCTCTGGGTTTGCTCCTGATGTGCAGTCCAAGATCTTAGATGCCCCTTTCAAGAGTCCTGTTCTTTTTGATGAGGATTCCTAGAACACAATTACTCACCTTCAAGAGTCAGGCAAGGCTCTGCGCTCAGTACAAACTTCATACCAGTCTCAACCTAAATTCTCCCAGCTGCATCCCTTTGATCGCCCCTTCAAACAGCAACCCAGAGGACAACAACCCAGAAGTGCCATTAAGCGAAAAGCCACTACTCAGGCCACTGGAGGTTGAGCTGCCAGAACCTCCCAGGCCGCATTGCCTGTCCCCAGATCATCAACCTGACTCCTTACCCGACCCCCCTCCCCCAGCTGAAACCCTGGGGGAGGTGGTAGGAGTCATTTCTCTCTCTCTTTACCTAGAGGGATGGCACAAAATAACCTCAGACCAATGAGTGCTTCAGCTAGTGGAAAAAGAGGCACACTCTAGAGTTCTTGGAGATGCCCCTAGACAATCCCCCATTGCCCTCCCATTACCCTCAGTCCCACATTGCCTTCATCCAAGAGGAGATCCAAGTGCTCCTGCAAAAACAGACCCTAGAAACTGTCCCATTGGTGCAATGGGGGAAGGGATTCTATTCTCATTTTGTCCTGGTCCCAAAGAGAACAGGAGACCTACGTCCTATCCTAGTCCTCTGCCACCTGAATTAGTACATAGAATACAAATGCTTCAGGATGGTCGCTCTCCCCAGCCTTCTCCCCCTGCTTCATCGGGGGGATTGGATTTGTTCTCTGGACATGCAGGGCGCTTATCTTGACATCTTGGTCTTCCTACCCCACAGGAGGTTTCTTCGCTTCCGCTTCCAAGGAGACCATTACCAATTTCGGGCCCTGCCATTCTGCCTGTCCTCGGTCACCTGAGTCTTTACAAAGTGCCTCACAGTAGTAGCTGTGACCTTAAGGAGGAATGGCCATTATGTCTTCCCTTACCTGAACAAGTGGCTTATGACAGCTCCCACCAAGGAGCAGTTGCTCAGAACAATGGAGTCCACCTTCACCTTGTTTCAGGATCTGGGGATCACCCTCAGTCTCCCCAAATCCTCCCTTTGGGAAAGCCACAGGCTTCAGTACATCAGGGCAATCTTTAACACTGCCCATGGCAAAATGTTTCTGCCCCCAGACAGGGCAGAGCGCCTTCAGGCACAGGCTCAACTGGTCTTATCATCTCACCAGGTCCTGTCCAGGTAATTTCTCAGGCTGCTGGGACACACGGCAGTGCCCATTGCAACAGTTCCCCTGGCTCACCTGCACCTGAGGGTAGTCCAGTGAAACCTTCGAGTCCAATGGGATCAGCGCACTGACAAGTTGGAACAACCAGTGTCAGTCTCCAATCCTGTGCAGCAGACTGTGGCGTGGTGGTTGAAACCCTTCAATCTCTCCAAGGGGTTCCACTTTTGGACAGAGTCACCCCATCAGATCCTGACCACAGATACGTTTGACCAGGGCTGGGGTGCCCATCTGGCAGACTGTCAGACTCAAGGGACCTGGTCCCCACAGGAGCAGCATCTCCATATCAGTGTTTTGGAGATGCGGGTGATCCTTTATGCCCTGCAGACCTTCCAGATGAACCTGCTCCAGGGCCCTCTTTTACATAGAAACAGACTTTGACGGCAGATAAGGACCGCTTGGTCCACCTAGTTTGCCCATTTCCCTACCTATTGGATAAGCTGCAGATCCTTGTTAATCAACAGCCTACTTCTTCCTTACCCCCCCCCACCAGAATTGCCTTATGTCTGTCCCATGCATTCTTGAATTCCCCCACTGTTTTTGACCCCATGACCTCCTCAGGAAGGCCATTCCATCCATCCACTACTCACTCTGTGAAAAAATACTTCCTCACATTGCCCCTGAGACCCCCCTCGTATCTTTAAATTGTGTCCCCTTGTTCTTGCAATCTCTTTTCTGAAAGATGCTACCCTCTTGGACTTTGTTGACTCCTTTGAGGTACTTGAAAGTTTTTATCATGTCTCCCCCTCTCCCTCCTTTCCTCAGAAGTATACATATTAAGCTCCTTTAGTCTCTCTTCATATGACTTCTGTTGCAGACTCTGCACCATTTAGTTGCCCTCCTCTGGACTGCCTCCATCCTGTCTATGTCCTTGCGGAGATGGGGTCTCCAGAACTGCACACAGTACTCAAGATGGGGTCTCACCAACTGTCTGTACAGAGGGACAACAATGTCCTGTTTTCTACTGGTGATGCCTCTCCCTGTACATCCCAGTATCCCCCCAGCCATCCTTACTGCCTTCTCACATTGCTTGCTTACCTTAAGGTCATCTGATATGACTACCCCCAGGTCCCTTTCCATTTTTGTTGTTAATACCTCCTTCCCCCCTCCCATTGTGTACTGTTCCCCTCGGTTTTTGTTTCCCAGCTGCAGTACTTTGTACTTCTTTGCACTGAATCTAAGCTGCCATATGTTTGACCATTCCTCCAACCTTGTCAAGTCTCTTCTCATCCTTTCCACCCCCCCCCCGTGTATCAACCCTGTTGCAGATCTTTGTGTCGTCTTTTGATCCAGACAGACAATATGTCAGTGGTCTCTTACATAAACATGCAGGAGGGAACACACTCTTGACCCTCTGCAGGGAGGCCATGAGAGTCTGGTATTGGGCCATAGAACTTCACCTGGACCTGACTGGTGTGCATGTTCCAGGCATTCTGAATACCTTGTCCGACAGCTTAAGCTGGTCCTAGTCCAAGGCAAATGAATGGGAAATTCTTCCCTCCATGATCGAAGATCTCTTCGACAGGTGGGGCTGTCCAGAGTTGGACCTCTTTGCATCTCCATTCAACATGAAACTGCTCAGTTTCTGCTCGCTAGATCCACGGCCTGGTGTTTTCTGGCAAGACACGTTGTCCCTCTCATGGACAGGGAGGGTTTCTGTATGCCTTCCATTCCTTTACATTACTGCAGAGAGTTCTTCTCAAGTTGCAGTCAGAGGTAACAGAGATGATCTTAATAGCCCCTGATATGGTTTCCACTCCTAAAGCAACTAGCAGTGGAACCTCCGATCCCACTGCCCCGTGCTCCGACTTGCTCTCCCAGGAGCAGGGCATTCTGGTCCACCCGGACCTCAAGTCTCTGCATCTTCATACATGGCTCCTGCAGACTTAGCAGTTGCCTGATTTGGGGTTTCTTCCCAGGTGGCAGATGTCCTAATGGCAGCCAGGATGCCCTCCACTAGAGCCAGTTATGCTATGAAGTGGAAGTAGTTCTTATTTGGGCCACCGCTCGTCCCCTAGATCCCTTCACCTGTCCAGTGAATCTAGTTCTAGAGTACCTCCTTTCCCTGTCAGACTCGGGTCTAGGTTACTTGTTGAGTAAGGTGCACTTATCCACTATCTCTGCGTACCATGCACCTAAGGAAGGCAAGGCTCTTGCCCAGCTGGATCTTTCCTGCACTCCCCCCCCCCCCGATACATATTTTTGCTTTTTGGCCCTGTTTTCTCACACCCCTGTCTCTCTGGCACACATACATGTGTGGAGGAGCGCATACGCCATGCATTGAGATGCCCTCCCTTTGTGTCACCCCCTCTGCCTGTGCCAACACTGGACCTCCACCCAGTGGTGGTGGGACTACAGGAGGGTGATCACCTCTCCCAGGAGGGGAGAGCTGCCGTAGGGCTGCTTGATCCTGCTCCTCCCACCCCCTGTGCCGGTACCCCAACAACCCGAGGTCATTCCTGAACCTGGGTCACTGGCGTAGTGCAAGATAAGGCATCCAGCACCTCAGCCCTCTGCGCTACCAGGCCGGCTTTTCCCGCACTTTCTTGTGTAGCTTACTGCATCTGAATCCTCCCATCAGGGACCGTGTCGCTCCATGGGACCTTTTGTTTATTTTAGAGAAGCTTGCTTTGCCTCCCTTTGAGCCTGCCACAAGCTGCGAGCTCCGCTTTCTGTCGTGGAAAACGTTGATTTTAGTTGCTATTACTTTTGCTTGAAGGATTTCCGAGCTTCAGGCTCTGATATGTAAGGAGCCTTATTTAGTTTTCCACAAGGACAGGGTGTCGTTGCGGACTAATCCTAAGTTTCTTCCTAAGGTGGTGGCTGAGTTTATTCTGTATCAGGACATCCACCTGCCTGTTTTTTTACACAGAGTATTTGAATCGAGAGGAGGCCTTACATCACACTCTGGATGTCCACCAGGTGCATCGCTGTTATTTGAACTGCACCCATGCCATTAGAAAATCTGATCAGTTGTTTGTTTTCTTTGCCCCTAGGAAAGAAGGGGCTCCTTTTTCAAAGCAATGTTTTTTTTTTTGTTTGTTTTTTTTTAACCAGGAGAGAGAGAGACTAAACGGAAGCTTTTTTACAGGTGCAACCTGGGAGCACAGGGAAGTTAAGTGACTTGCTCAGGGTCACACAGTATGCAAGTGGGGGCTGTGGGATTCAAACCCAGGTCTCCAGGTTTGCAGCTCAGAGCCTTAAACCACTGCACTATACTGCCTCCTTGTTTGTTCAAATGGTTAGTGAATTGCATTGTTTATTGTTACCGTAAGTACAACAAGTCTTTACCGGGACTGGTTAGATGCCAGTTTACCAGGGGCATGGCTACCTCTTTTGCCTCCTCCAGGAATGTGTCAGTTGCTGATATCTCTGTAGCTGCCACTTGGAATTTTGTTCACACTTTCATTTAGCATTATGGTCTGGACATCGTGTCTA